>OY540844.1:17709632-19143382 GCA_961205895.1 Mythimna pallens
ACGGGAAGCTCTACAGCAGAGAGTTCTACTGCTTCAGGTACTACTGAGTCTACGAGTTTAGAAGAATTTATTATTTGCTTGTACAAGTTCGTCCTAATCGGTTATTTTTGTTTCACAGATATTACAACGGGAAGCTCTACAGCAGAGAGTTCTACTGCTTCAGGTACTACTATCGAGTCTACATACGAGTTTAGAAGAATTTATTATTTGCTTTTATAAGTTTGTTCTAATCAGTTATGTTTGTTTCACAGAGATTACAACGGAAACCTCTACAGCAGAGAGTTCTACTGCTTCAGGTACTTCTACCGAGTCTACAGGTTCAGAAGAATTTATTATTTACTTGTATATGTTTGTAATAATCAATTATTTTTGTTTCACAGAGATTACGACGGGAAGCTTTACAGAAGAGAGTTCTACTGCTTCAGGTACTACTACCGAGTCTACAAGTTCTGAAGAATCTACTATTTACAGTACGACAGAAAGTACCACAATTGAAGGAAGTACCGCGGGTAATGTTAACAAAAGAACTAACCACTTTTTCAATAGAATTGAAATCACTTTTCTACAAAACTCATTTTCACTGTTTTGTTTTAGAATCAGAAAGCACAGAAATGTCTACCACTGAAGGATCGTCAGAAACAAGTACGTCATCAATTTACTCTTAGTATAATTATTGTTAACTTAACATTTATTTTAAAGTTATTGGGGCTCTATCCGTACCCGTTACTGATCATATTTTTGTAGCCAGAAAAAAAAAAAAACCAAATCCCAAAATTGACCACGAGTGGTCATAATTGGTAAAATCATAATTGAATCAATAATTCATAACAATTGCTACTAGAAAATACTTCGCGCAGTGTTTTTCCATTTTGATCGTCATTCATTCGTTCATAATCAATATAAGTTGGTACAATATTTCCATAAATTGAGTTGCATTTTGGGATTTATATAAACGCTAATAACTTTGCTGTTTAAGAATATTATTTATTGAGACTTTACTAAAATAATAAGACCTTTTCTAATAAACCCTTTATGTATTTGTACTAGAATTTTTGCATTTTGACAACATTATTAATATAAAATCAGATGGCCATGGGAGATGAATACATATTCTCTATGTTATCGCGCTATGCGCTTATCAAAATTCTGGTCTGTATTTTAATCTTTTTGTATTGTGGAATAACTAAATGATCATGATATCTGAAATAAAGAAATTATTACTATTTTATATGAAATGGTCATGTTTGTTAAATTTGTATATCAAATTTTTGATGAGAACTCACGATGATTTTGTCTTTTCTCCTATTGCAACTTTTTCCAATTCCTTATTTTTTTGTTGTGTACATCAATGTTTGTTCAACAATTACAGCAATATGGAGCAAGACTACAATATTCGTACCCGGCAAGGTGTGCAGGCCGCGTAAGAAGCCTAAATGTAGTAAAACTAAGTTCGGATGCTGTCCAGACAGAAAGACCGAAGCTTTGGGACCGTTCGACGCCGGTATGTACATGTTTCATATCTTTATGATCTGTTTTAGCGCTACAGAAACTATTTCGTTCGACATTTATAGTTTAATAAAAATATTCTTCTTTAAGGTTGTCCAAAGAGGCCACGTACCTGCAAGTCTTCGACTTACGGCTGTTGTCCGGACGGGCTATCTCCGGCAGGGGGTGAGAACAACGAGGGATGTCCCGTGGAGCCCTGCGCAGATACGCTGTTCGGGTGCTGTAGCTCTGACAATAAGACTGCAGCTCAAGGAAATGACCAGGAGGGATGCCCACCGCCACCACCACCTTGCGCATCGTCCGAGTACGTACAGCTACGGTTTTCATTTTGATACCATTTGTACAGAAAACATGTATATGTATTGGTAACCTTTAGATTTGAGCTCAGTCACTAATTCTTATTGGACTTCAAAACTAAGCATTCCACTTCATCATTTTTTTTACAGATTTGGCTGCTGTGCTGATAACGAAACAGAAGCTACAGGACCCAAGAAGGAAGGATGCCCAGAAACCGGTGAGTTGGCCTACAACTAATAAGTATTTACTTATTTTATAACTATTGATCTATATTCTGCTGCGAAAAACAATTCAGTTGGGTAAATCTATAAAGCACATATTTTGACTATTACATTCCTTCTAGAAACGACGAGTACGGAAGCTCTTACCGAAACGACCACAGAGACAATTGAATCGAGTGAAACTAGCGAAGGTAGCACCACCAGTGAGGGCAGCACAACCAATGAGGGCAGCACAACCAACGAAGGAACCACTGACGTCATCGGTACCACCACTTTGGATCCTTGCAGTGGCTTCCAGTTCGGCTGCTGTGCTGACAACGAGACCGAAGCCTCCGGACCTGACGGGCAGGGATGTCCGTGCAACACTACTGAGTTTGGTTGCTGCCCTGATGGTGTAATACCTGGTATGCAATAACTCCAATTTGTTTTTGAAATGACTGTTGCTATGATATCTTTAGTGTTGCAAATATCGATCGAATTATTTACTTCTTAATTCCCATTTCAGCATCAGGCCCTGACAATGAAGGATGCCCAGGTCCCTGCAGCACAACACCGCATGGTTGCTGCCAAGACGGGAAGACTCCAGCCCATGGACCTGAATTTGAAGGCTGCTGCTTGCTGCAAGCCTTTGGGTGCTGCCCAGACAACCGCAAACCAGCTGAAGGACCACACCTTGAAGGTACAATAACCAGATTGTTACTCAGGCAATAGAGCTTACTTACAGTAAGCACTGTGTTAAAACTGTCTATCTGTTTATACTATATATGTGCTTAGTAAACCGTGAAAATCATATTTGTAATTGAAGTGCGTTTATCCTTAGGTTGTGGATGTCAGTTTGCGCTATACGGCTGCTGCCCCGACAACGTCACCATTGCGCAGGGACCAGACAACCTGGGCTGCGGCTGTCAGTACACTCAACATGGATGCTGTCTTGATAGGTAACTTAACAGTTGACACTACTATCAGTTATTTCAATTTCAAATTATTTACAGGCTCTGGTCAGTCAAAAAAGATGAAACTATTTGCACGTTCTAAAGCATGCATCTCTTTTTGCCAGCAGCTTCGCCCGCATAAAAGTAGGTTTCTCCAACAAATGGACACCCATTTCATCCCTTTAGTGGGTGATCTTTAGAAAATCCTTTCTTATTCTTTGTATACCTACATCATAATAGGAACTACTGAGCAAAATTTCAGTATTCTAGGTCCAAGGATTTGAATGAGTCAATAGTTTGTTGGAGGGGTCATCTGCTATCTTTTCAGATTTGTCGAATTATTTTTTAGGAAGTAGTTAGAGTAGGTTAATTATTAAAAAAATGGTTAGGTTAGGTTAGGTTAAAACTGTGACCTCCTACGCACGAGCTGAGCGAGCGAAGCGAGCGGTGTCGTGGCAGCGGCCGAAGAGTGCCAGACACGACTTGCATTAATAGAAAAAAGAGATTGTTTTTAGTAGGTTACCCAGAACTATTTAGATTAGGATAATAACTTATTTAAAAAAAAAATGGTTAGGTTAGGTTAAAATTGTGACCTGTGACCAGGAACGAATACATTATATAGAAAAAAATATGGAAGAAACACTACTAACTAAAAAAAAAAATAGTTAATATTCATATTATTATTACTACTGAAAACTGTTATTCCAACTGAAATATTTGACTAAATAAAAAATGTTAAAAGTACTAGTTGGTAAACAAGTTATAGTTTAAACGTTCATTTCCCAAATATTAGGTTTGCGTTACAATTTTTTGTGAATAGATTTTTTGCTAAGTAATAATTTGGCAAATGAAGTTATGCGAAAAATTTTTTGGGTAGTGCAAATTTGTCAAATTCCTTTCGGTCAAACAAGGGAGACCCGTGCAAACCATGTTACAGCCATTTTCATGGCTGCAAAAAAAACCATCAGCGACCGGAATGTTCCAACTCCCTCAAAACTTCTCTAGTCTATTCTTTTGCTAGTGATGTGCCACATGCCATAAAAATCTTTTTACAACTTTGTTAATTCGCTAGAATTGTGAATCGAGTCACAACTACGTAAGGCTCATTTTCAATTTTTACGAGTAATTTGAAAATTAGTCTTAATATGTGACTCGATTCACAATTCTAGTGAATTTACAAAGTTGTAAAAAGATTTTTATGGCATGGTGGCGGGGGTCATCATCGGACACTGCTCACTGAATAAAAACGTCTTTACAATTAATATCAGGGATTGTCCTCTGTGCAGAGGATATAATCATGGAGCAATAATAATGAAGACTGTGCTTTAGGGTCTCTTTAGGAGGAAGTCTGGCCAGTGCCAGTTGCCAGTGATGACACATATGGCTCCAAAACATGGTCGTTCACAATGAGCCTCATCAGAAGGCTATGTAAAGGGCTATGCTCGGAGTGATTATGGAGTCAGAGGAAACTGTCGCGCATGTGCTCCTAGAGTGCACAGCCATTAGCGAACTCGAACCTTGGGAGCACCAAATTCACTCACAAACTGAAAAGTATTATTCACTTCTGGAGTTAGGTGGGCAGGTTGGAGTAAAAGCCTAAGGCCTCTTCATAGTATTAACACTTCCTCTTCTGTTTCCGCTTCCGCATCCATCCATCCATGCTCTATGAACATGTTATTTTCTTTTTTCATGAATATTCGAAAAGATACAATTATTCTCTGTCTCATTTCGTCTAACTATATTATTCTGTTTAAATAAGACTCTTCTTTCAAACACAACTCCTAATGGAATCTTCTTTTCTACAGACACACTCCGGCATTAGGACCCAACAACGAAGGCTGCGCCTGCAACACGTACCAGTTCGGTTGCTGTTCTGATGGCGTCACCATTGCGAAGGGTCCAGATCAGCAGGGCTGCCACTGCAGAGATTCTAAATTTGGCTGCTGCGGAGACGGCGAGACTCCTGCCACCGGCCCTGATGCCACCGGATGTGACTGCTCTTCTAGCCGGCACGGATGCTGCCCTGATGGACTCACTGAA
Organism: Mythimna pallens; assembly: GCA_961205895.1. NCBI lineage: Eukaryota > Metazoa > Arthropoda > Insecta > Lepidoptera > Noctuidae > Mythimna > Mythimna pallens. Next base: position 17,714,629 of record OY540844.1, read on the forward strand.
GCCGCCGGACCTAAGTTCCTTGGATGTACCGATGTACCTGAAAATAAACAAGGTAAACAGTTTGATATTGGATCTCCCCTTCTCGGTATTTTCAACATTTACTAACCTTATTTTTCTATTCCAGCTGCTTGCAGTTTGTCGACGGATCCTGGTCCGTGTCATAACTTCACGGCGATGTGGTACTATGACGTGGCGTACGGAGGCTGTTCCCGCTTTTGGTATGGAGGCTGCGAGGGTAATGGTAACAGATTCTCCACCAAGGCAGACTGCGAGGATGTGTGCGTACAACCGTCGCCTAAAGGTAAGAGTTAAAAATATGCCGAAAAATATACATTTTTATGCATATACAGTAAGAATTTTTGAGGTTATTGAAACTGATTTTCTCCGTTCTACTTATAAGTTGACTATCATTTATGGTTTCTTCCCAGATGCCTGCAAGCTACCGAGCGTGAAGGGTGCCTGTGACGGGGACTACCAGCGCTGGCACTACAACAGCACTCGGGAGCAGTGCATTCCCTTCAGATACGGAGGTTGTCTCGGCAACGCAAATAATTTCGACAACCGGGAACTCTGCCAGAAGCAATGCGAACCTAGCACCGTTGCAGGTGAGGCAAAAACGATGAAATATTCCAAGTTTAGTGACAACTTCTTTATGAATAAACAAGCAGATAAAACTATTTAACAATTTGTTTTTAGGCCAATGCGATCTACCAATCGATCAAGGTCCTTGTGCTGGCAACTACAGCCGCTGGGGCTTTAACCCTGAAGCCCATCGCTGTGAACAGTTCATCTGGGGAGGATGCGAAGGCAACTCTAATAGGTTCAGCTCCGAGGCAGCTTGTCAAATGCGCTGTGCCGGCACGACACCACGTAAGTAGTGACACTAGGTACATGGGGGTTAATTATGCAGGTATCCTGTGGTAGGCAGATACCGAAATATATTAGCACTTAGCATTTTGTAATTAACGCTTTCCGTGTTTGTAGTAATACCGTAAATGAGGCTCATGTTCTAAACCATTTTCTTACTGTACACCTTTGATTGGGTATATCTAAGAATCTTTAAAACCAGACTTGGTAATAAAGATAACCTCTCGGAGACAATTGACAGGGTGTCGACTAGCGAAATTAATAAGAAACTTGGCAAACCAGAGTCAAAACACAAAAGAAAACTTCTTATTGATTACGTGGTTCCACAGGGTTATGTACTTGGTCCTACGTTTTTATTAGTCATTTTAGAATACGGGCCTCATATTTTTTCCATGTTTTCGCTGTCTTACTGTTTTGACAGGTTTTAGTAATTAGTTGCTTGGGACTTTTCTATAACTTACTTGCATGGTGTGGGGTGTTACTAAATCTGTAAACTATGGTAGTTTAACCGGGCAAGAACTTCTATGGTTAGCCACTCTTATTTTCAAATTTCGAAGATGTATTTTTAGAATTTACCATCTTTGTCTGTCTGCTAACATTTTATGTATCTGTAAATATCTACTAACAAATGGGTTGCACGAACAGCTCAGTGCATACAGCCACAAGAAGCAGGCAATTGTGACGAGAAGGAAGCTCTCTGGTCATTCAGTCAGTCAGAGAACCGGTGCTTGCCCTTCTACTACAGCGGCTGCGGGGGCAACGATAACCGGTTCGGCTCCAGAGAAGCTTGCGAACAGACCTGTCCCAGTGCTTACGGTAAGTAAATAAAGAAGGAACTGGATCAGAGATCTCTTCTCAATAATTAGATTCAGCAACTGCAATGGAGGCGACGTATTCTCGTGGCGCTTGTTCTGCAAGTTTCACAAAGCTTTTGGTAAGAGTACAATACCAGTCGTTAGTTATCATTGAAAATATAGAATTCAAAAAGGTGAGGCAAGCAGGTCCTGCTTAGCGGACGGCAACTGTATTCAACTTGGAACAGAATGTGACTTCGAAAATACTTTGCAGGCAAGGAATAAGCGTAGTTTCATCATTCCAGTATACAGGTAACAGCACATGTGCAACTGATGCTTTGAATGATTTTTCTTCTCTATTTTGTTTACCTTAATGTAATGAGGGAATGGTTTTGCAATTATATTTTTCTTGCATGCTAACTTTTTTTCTACCTAATTCTTTCCAGTAGTTAGATTTACTAAATATATGAACTTTGTTTTGTCATCCACAAGGGTTTTAGGCCACTCGTTTGTTTTGTGTGCGAAGGAAAGAAGGTTAATTACTATTAACATTGCAGTGCCCGACAAATGTACGCTACCTGCTGAGACCGGAGAGTGTTCTAACTACAGAGAAAAATGGTTCTATGATACCACCTTTAAGAGGTAAGATAATTCATTAGTTTTAACACTAAAATCATGCACAAAACTTCTTCTAGGCGAGTGAAACAAATATATAGATAGTGTTGTAACAAAATTTCTCCTTTTCGCAGATGTCGTCAGTTCTACTACGGTGGTTGTGGCGGTAACGAGAATAACTTCGCCACTGAAATGGAATGTGAAAACAGCTGCTCGGAAGTTAAGACCACCACCACTACCACTACCACTACCACCACCACAGGCAGGCCTGTGGAAACAGAGCCGCCGCGCCCAGTAGAACCTGGACCATCAGCACCAGAAACAGCAGGTAGTAATTGAGATATGATTAGAGAAACAAAAAGGTCCTAAACATTACCGCTACTGTTTGTGATATATCGATTACTAATAATAATAATCCTCACGAACGAATTTCGGCCATGGTGGTCTCACAGTTTCACTTCACTCGAAATGCTGAACCTCTGAAAATCTGAACTCTGAACTGAATCTCTGTTGAGGTGTCTACCTCATTTGCCAACTATAGGAGATAGTATAGTGTAGAATCATGGATTGTGCGAAAGGGAACCCCGGGGCCCTGAAACGAACGCAAAGAAGGAACAGGAGTGGGTTTTAGTCAGTAAAAGTCTAACACGCCCAAGAGCACGAGATGTCATTAGATGATTTCCCAAAGTATAGTATAGAAGTGTATGTATACAGGTGCACTATCCAATGCATGATCGGGGAGAGATCAGATACAGGTTCAATGGTCTTACGTGCTTTCCGAAGGACGACGGATTCACACTACCAACTTCCATAAAAATTTGACTGATCTATGAATCGATCACAATATCATTCTAACGCTCAGCAATGGTTCTATGCAACAAATCGTCCAAAATTTCAAAAAAAAACATAATTATAAATATTTTACTTCACATAGGCCTACATGGGCACTTATAAAACGTCAGAAGCTAGTGCATGGTTCCAAATTGGTCGTTCCCTTTGGATAAGAACCGGCAAGAAACTTCATGGTTACTCTTTTAGAAAAAAAAATTCTGTTCTTACAAAATTTTCATATTACAGTGTTAGTAAATATTATATGAGGACAGTGTAGACCAGTCAATATTGTTCTCAAAAGTACAATCATAATAAAAAGTGAATCGTCCAATGAGGCAGTTTAGGTTTATTTGAATGCAGCTTTCCTTAAGAACAAAGAAGGCATACAAGTCTTAATAAATAAGTATATAAATAATATATAAGTCTTAATAAATAAGTATATAAATCCCGATGCGAGGTGAAGTTGTAATTGTAAACGTTTATTTCTTCGGCTTCATAAATGAGTATTCTCCTTGCAGAATTCTGCTTCAACGCCATCGATGCTGGTCCTTGCAACAACACCGAGACTCGGTACGCGTATGACAGTAAGCTTGGACGCTGCATCACCTTCCAGTACGGAGGCTGCGGTGGCAACCAGAACAACTTCCCTGATGAGCGCTACTGCTCTTACTACTGTCCACCGATACAAGGTAATTATAAAGTTGAGGAAAAAGATGTCAAACGAGTCAGGAGTCAAGACTATGTTTACAGGGACATGCTGATATCACGATTGAAAAAAACTTAACCCTTATAGGATCACTTTGTTGTCCGTCTATCTGTCTGTCTGTCAAGACCTTTTATCTCGGGAACGCGTAAGGTATCGAGTTGAAATTAAAACCATATACTCAAGTCTGCGGCCCCTTGAAGCTGTGAAAAAAATAAAATTTCTGAGTTAACGAACACAAAGATACGGCCGTTTATGTCGCAAAAACGTATATTTCGACACTCTCAATGGGAATCAAAATTCACAGGGTACTTCCCGCTGACCTAGAATCCTGAAATTTGACATGAAGCAAGGTCTCCTATCACAAGTACAGGAAAAATCTAAAAATTGTAAATTTGTAGTTACATCACAAAAAAACACATTTTTAATGACATAATCTAGTGCTTGACTGCGATCCCGCCTCATAGTAAGCAGTGATGCAATCGTTGATGGCGAGACGGACTAGTTTATTAAGAGCCTATTCACTCTAGCCTTGAAGACACCTACATTTTATTCGGACGGGAAGACTGCAGCAGGCACATTGTTCCAGTCCTCAGTGCCGTCAGTGTCCTAATCTTTCCATAAATTGCCATCTAGGACTTAGGAACAGACTTGGATAATGACTTGTGTTTAAAATTGCATACTATTTCTTGCTTCAAATGTTACGTACTTGACTTTGTAACTCTATAATAGTAAGCTTCAATTATCCAGGAAGATGTAATGCTCTCTGTCTATTCTCAGATATCTGTCAGCTGCCGATGCTGCAGGGTCCTTGCGATGACTCTCAGATGCGCTGGTTCTACGATGCTAGCACTGACTCTTGCAGCCAGTTCACATATGGAGGCTGCGAAGGCAATGATAACAGGTACCACTAGTAATTAAATATTCGTAAATAGATCTTAAGTTAGGCATACTGCCCACGGACGCGTACCTTCATTAGCAACGTTGTGCAGTCGTGTCGTTGCCGTTTCGTCGTCAGTTTCATAGTTGTAAGCTGTGAGCAGGTGTACACTAAGCGTATAATGACGAATACGCGTCTATGAAGCTACGCGTCCGTGGACAATAACGTCTTAGTTTATTATTATGAATATTTTACAGCGAAATATTTCTAGTTTGTAAGCTATTTTATTTACTTTGAAGTATCTACTTCGTTCACATCATTTGTAACATGCATCCACTAATAATAAAAAAAATATGTTTAGTTTCGAGAGCCTTGAAGCTTGCGAGAATAGATGCAGGACTGGCCCTCCGCCTGTTGCACCCACGACCCCGTCGACCACAGCTATTGTAGTAAGTTATTATCGTTAAGGTGAAAGTGGACATTCCATTTTATTGAACTGTCAAAGTCAAAGTATTGTCTCAAAATCGTAAGTATAGCGCTTTACTTTGGCACTATTGGCCTACTGTCTGTTTCTTACAATTAATTCTGACTGTTATTGTCTTAAGACAGATATTAATTTAACTCTGTCGAAGAAGCGGCAACGTCGTGCCGTTATGCCGTTGCCGCTGCAACAACTGAGTTTCATAGTATTGTATGTAAGCTGTGAGCAGGCGTACACCAAGCGTATAATGACGAATGCGCATCTATGAAGCTACGCGTCCGTTGACATATTTTAATAAGGTGGAATGTCCGATTTTTGCAAATATTTATTGAATTAACTAGTACTTTTTTTAGTTTCCAAGGTATTCATTTGGCTAAAGATTATTGCAGATTAAAACTTGTGTCTAATAATTGTATCTGGCCTTATCCTTTACTGGAACATGGAATTATTGTGACTTTCCCTTATGGAACTCATTCTTCTAAGTACTTTTCATATCTTTCTTTTTCCTTAAGACCGGGCCACCAGAATGCAGAGTACCTGAATCGCTAGAGGAATGTCGCTACGGTGGCCTAGTGTGGTACTTCGAGCCGAGCCGACATGAGTGCGTGTCGCACTCCAACCAAGAATCCGGCGCGAACTGCAGATACACAGGCACCTTCTTCTCGCAGGAAGCTTGCGAGAGGTCATGTGGAGCTTTCCTGGGAGTCGGTATGATTACATAAAAAAATAAATAAATACAACATACATAAATTGGGACAACAATAAGACACAATTGGGTTTACATAAATTTGGGTACGAGTATTAACTCATACACCAATTTGGTGATACTTTTGAGTTACTAAATAAATTATCTGTCCAATATAGGGCGACTGGTAATTAGTGTACGATACTTAAACATGTGATTGTGATCATGATAACCAATAACTTTTACTATGAGCACAAACCTGAAATCGCGAAAAAAAAATCAGCTGTTCAGTACATTTATGTTTGCCTAATGTACTGAACGGCTGATATTTTCTTCGCGATTTCTGCTTTGCTCCCTTAATAAACATTGTTTGTTATCATGAGCACAATCACGTGTTTAGGTATCGTACACTAATTACCAGTCACCCTATTATATTTGACAGCTTTTTCGTATTTCAATTAGTTTTCAAAATATATCAGAGATGGCGCTAGTTGTTGAGAGTGACGTGTATCACGTGATTGCCACACAATATTCTGACGCAACACTGAGTGCTAGTGCGATGTAAGTTAACGACGGACGGACTGTATGATCGGAGCCTCGGTCGGAGACGCATGTGTGCGAAGGCTTCAAATTATTCATATTTATATAGCTTGTCTGAGTTTTAATGCCCTGCTTTTTTTCGCAGTGTTGTGTTTTGTTTTGGGCTCCGTACATCAAAAGGAAAAAACGGAACCCTTATAGGATCACTTTGTTGTCCGTCAGTATGTCTGTCTGTCTGTCTGTCTGTCAAGACCCTTTATCTCGGGAACGCATGGAGGTATCGAGTTGAAATTAAAACCATATACTTGGATCTGCGGCTTCTTCAAGCTCTGAGAAAATGAGACTTCTGAGTTAACCAAAAAAAAGATACGGCTATTTATGTCCCAAAAAACTTATATTTCGCACTCTCAAGGGATTCAAAATTCATAGGGTACTTTACGTTGACCTAGTACCCTGCAATTTTGTGTGAAGCAAGGTCTTATAGCACAAGTGTAGGAAAAAATCTGAAAACTGTAAATTTGTAGTTACGTCACAAAAAAATAAACTTTTTTTACGATTCGGAAAAATCTTCGAGACTCCATTCGGGAATTGAACTATTTACATAGGTAATAAGGTTGTACAGAATCCTCCTTGCGCGAGTCCGGCTCGCACTTGCCTAGTTTTTTTTTTATAATTGTTCAGAATGAAAAGCAACTGTATTTTGTTTTAGACGTGTGCAAACAACCTTTGGATCCCGGTCCGTGTACGAATTACGTCGCGAAGGTTTACTTCGACCCGTCCACCCGCCAGTGTCATGAGTTCGTCTATGGTGGCTGTCTTGGAGGGGCCAACCGCTTCTCGTCTATCGAAGAGTGCTCACAAGTCTGCAAAACTGAAATAGGTAGAATTTTAAATAATAAATTGTTATTTATTTTAACAGTTAGTCTAGTCAGTTTAGTATTACATCCCCGAATCCCCAGCCCCAAACAATCTAAACCAAATGTAATATATAAAAAGAATGTGTGTGTGTATGTGTGATATATAAGTTGGTCTATGATGTTCCAAAAAAACAATAATATGGTAGAGAATTCGGGCGCCAGGGACATCAAGCAAAAAAATAATCGGAATTACTAAATTCGGAGAGAATGGACCTGCACCCCTAGCCAAGTTGATAATCTGCAATCGATAACGCTAGTCGAAATCTAATCAAATGTATGGGAATGTCATAATCTCAACGTTAAGTCACGTGGTCAGAACAAACGAATAGAAAATTCGTAGCCAAGTTCACATCGTTCAAAATGATAGAATTAATTTTTATCGTTTCTACAATGTTCAACGCTACATCCTTTAACAGTGGAGCATACGGTGGAGGTGTGCCCCGCTTGGGCAGAGCAACGCCGTGTCCTCGTGGGGGCGATCGGCGGCGGCGATCTCTCGCGCCGGGCCTTGGTACAGGCCATGGTCCGGAGCGAGGAGGAGTGGCAGGCGGTCGCTTCCTTCTGCGAAGCAGTAATGCTAGCAAAGGAGGCGGCCGACCGTCCGGTAACCGTCCGAACCGAGCCCAAGTCGTCGACGGCGCGTATTGTTCCACGCGCGCCTCAGGGAGATGTCAGCAAATCGTATGGGCCCAGCAGGGTCGAAGCCTACTGGGGCCATGGGTAGTGTGAAAACGAAACCCGGGGCCCTGGGACGAAGGCAACGAAGGAACAGGAGTGGGTTTTTAGTCAATCGGGGGATGTCATAAGATGATTTTCCCACGGAAAAAAAAAAACTCAGCATCCTTTGTTGTTGTAGAACGAAATTGTAGAACGAGCGGCCGACTGAGGCGCGTCAACATGGCATGGCTACCAACTTATCGTTTTATAAAATTGCTGACACCGAGGCGTTACCGATTGAAGAACGGAATCCGACACGAAACGGTTGTAACTTGTCTAGGGGGGCTGTAATCTACCAGAGGGGGGCAATATAGGAAAAAATCAAACAACGACTTTAACTTTGTCTTTTATTATTCGGCCCGCAGTTCATGACCAGGTTCAGAAACAAAGGAGATATTATTTAGAGTGATAATGTTTAAAGTGACATTGTTGCATCTTTGATGTTAATAAGTTAAATAAAAAAATTAATAAGTTAAAGAAACATTCTGACGAGCAAACTTTCCCTCATGGAGACTCCAAGCGAGGAACTCCAAAACCAAACTCCAAGTGAAAAGATTCCAAAATTCGGGAAAAGAATATAAAAATATACCTATGTCATTCAATATTATCCTTTTATTTAATTGAAAATAATAGATCTAAAGAAAGCACCCGTCTTTACATTATTGAGACCGGAACTATTGCAGAGTTAAATAATAATCCATATTATTTATTTTATTTATTATTACTCGCCCGGTCAATCTACTAAGATCGGCAATTTTTACGTAAGAGTCACTTAGAGTCACTTGTAATCTATATATATAAAAGGAGAAACTGACTGACTGACATATCAACGCACAGCCGAAACTACTGGGACTAGAAGTGTGAAATTTTGCACAAGGTTTCCTTTTATGACGTAGGCGAGCACTAAGAAAGGATTTTCCAAAATTCACTCCCTAAGGGGATGAAGCGGGGGTCCAAAGTTTGCATGGAGAAACCTACATTCACGCGAGTGAAGCCGCTGGCAGAAGCTAGTAACTTATAATCACCTACAGTCATTTATAGTTGACTGGCCTGTTGGTCTAGTGGTTAGTGGCCCTGACTGCTATGCCGGAGGTCGTGGGTTCGATTCCCACCCAGGCCAAATGTTTGTGTGATGAACACGATTATTTGTTCTGTGTCTGGGTGTAATTTATCTACATATGTATGTATTTAGAAATATATAAGTATGTTTATCAGTTGTCTAGTAACACAAGCTTTGCTTAGCTTGGAACTAGGCGGCGTTGTGTGGTAGTTGTGGAATATTATTATATTATTATTATAGTAATAAAAAGTATCATACGTCTTCGCCATGCATTAATTCCTGTATTTCATATTACAACAGATCTGTGCTCGCTACCTCCAGAACAAGGTAACTGCAACATGCACGTTAAGCAATGGTATTACGACTCATCGTGGGATCAATGCTTCCAGTTCGCGTACACCGGCTGTAACGGCAACGACAACAGGTGACTGTTGGCTATTTATTATACCTACTTGGCAATAAATATTTATTTATTTATTTATTTATTTAGTCATAGGAGAACCAACAGCTATAACAAAAGAATAACAATAGTATAAGAGACATCGAGCCAATTACAGGTTCTCACGGGTAGAAACAGGTAAAGTAACAGAAAACATAAGATCACTATTAAGCACGATAAAAAAAAGAACATAATTAAACATCTCTTAAGTAAAATTAACACTATGCACTTTTGAAAAAGTCCGCATTCAGCTGAGTGCGTGCCGAATAGGTTTTAATAGTAAACGGGTCAAAAGAGAACTCTACAAAGAACATTAAAGTCCTTACACGCTCGCACCATGCAGGAATATAACTAATTTATATATAAATAATTTATGTAACTCATAATATGATTTAAAAGAGTGTCCATGGAGTTTCTTGCACGTTCTTCTCCATAGAGATCTACGCTTTGGAACGTGCAATTTAGCTTCAATTGTTTTTTTTTTTTGACTGTCTGACAATTCAAAAGTGCCTGTAATTGGTCTATTTGAAATAAACGTTTCTGATTTCTGATTTCTGATTTTGCAAGCTTGCATTTTTTTCCAGGTGGCCTCAAAATACAATATATGCAAGCAATCAGATCATTCACGCATAGCGCTTTGATCATTTTTGCACCCAGTAAAATATGGAGTTCTATAATATTTCTGTTCTTTTTTGCGTAGATTTGAGACTCAGCGCGACTGTGAGGCTCGCTGCAAGCGTCCTGGGTCAACCACCACTACTGTAGCACCTCCTCCACAGGTAGTTAGCTCATCAGTTTGAAAAACTAAGATATATTTTAGATCTACTGTTTTTACCAAGTTGAAGCATTGTTCAAGAGATTAGAAGGATAGGCCTCATTACTTAAAAAAAATATCTAATTTCTGTTGCAGCAGCTGGCAGAGCCAGAATGCAAGACACCAAGCTCCTTAGCGCCATGTGGCAACAACGTGACAGTGTTCTATTACGACTACGAGAGGGGACAATGCTTCGCCAGCGGCTTTGGAGGCTGCGGACATCCCAACTCCTACAGCACGGAAGAGGAATGCGAGAGAAAATGTGGAGCCTTCCGTGGAATAGGTGGGTAAATGGGATATTATGTGGTCTGATGGAAGAGGAATAAATAATGAAACTTTGCCGCAAAAATTCGTCTCAATAAGATTACACAAAATAACCTTACTTTACACCTTTCTGCTCAGATGTGTGCGGTGCGCACCTAAATCCTGGTCCATGCCGCGCCTCCATCCCCAAGTTCTACTGGGACGCGATGTCGGGTAGCTGTCAGCCGTACGCGTACGGTGGCTGTGCCGGCGGACCCAATCGGTTCTCCACTGTCGAGGAGTGTATGGACATCTGCGGAGACACCGGACTTGGTTCGTACCGACACTAAGCTACTTTTCTCTTTCTGGCTCTGGGATCTCCTCGCACACTTTATAGTTTTAATTTCTTCATTTCAAATATACTCACAAATAAACTGAATGTAACCGAAGCATGAACATCTTTTAACAAGCTTCCTCGCTATTAGAGTAGTAGAGGCTAGCTAACTCGTGTATAACCGTGGGGGGCGGGCAGCGCGCGCATGCCTGCAGGAGGCGCACTCGGGGCACAGCTGCGACGCCGTGCCGGGCCCGCGCTGGCACTACAGCGCGGCGCACGTGGACTGCGTGGTGTTCGCATACCTCGGCTGCGGCGGCAACGACAACAACTTCCGCTCCTACGCGCACTGCGCCGACGTCTGCCGGGTGTCGAGAAATAGAGGCGACGGTACTTACTTCCGCTTCACTCCGAACGCGGCTGACTTTTATCTCAATTCCGCTTCTGAAGCAGAAAATTCGCCATTGGTGTCTGAACGACTGACAAGAATCCGTTAAACACGCGGTCATATTTCATGATGTTTGCAGTGGTTAGTTGATAAAAAAAAATCAGCAGGCAATCCTGACTTGCCAACTTTAAATAACCTTTCAGAAGAAAACAGAGTAACCTTGAGACAAGGTCCGCCGCGAACGGTACTAACGTTCTTTACGCCATCGCCGTCATTGTGAAAGCCGCTCGTTTTTGAAGTCCTAGGACGTCAAATGCTTCTGCTTCTATCGTTTGCATTGCTTGTATACACACTCGCTTGTGTTTCTGTCTTGCACCAGCACTTCTAAACTTTCGTCTTATTTATGTGAAAACAGGTACAGTCTTATTACAATAAATGTGGTATTGTTTTGATTTCGTATGACAAGATTGTCTTGTGCAGTAAATTGTTCATATATGTGATTGTAGCTGCTGATCTTTTAAGTTTGTTTTTAATGCGTTAGTGATGCCTAATCAAACCAAGCATACACCATCGCCTATCATCAGGTGAAATTAGCGTTGCCAGGTGTCCCGATTTTGGCAAGACGTCCCGCAGAACAGCCGATTTTATAAATGACTTATGTAACTTTATTTTTTAATTAATCAAAGAAACAAAACAATCAAAATCTACTTTTTCATTAAATTTACTTTTTTCATACGCATGACACCTACTGGCTAGTTCTATGGAAAAAAGGGCCTCTATAATGAACTCCTTGACAAAGCGTGAGCTCAGGGAGCGGCAGAGAGTTAAAATGCTTTGCCCCGATTTGTTTTTATTTAATTTAAGTACATTTCCCGGGTTACCGTTATATCAACCCTAGGTGAGATAGTGGCCAAACGTGAGTTTATCAATATTAAAAAATATTACTGATTCAAATGTCTCATTTATAGATTCGAACCAAGTGCTGCCACTAGACTGCACTGCATACCAACAAGAGTGCGAGGCGCTTGTCTGTCCGTATGGCGTTGACAGGTATACGCAGGATGGATGCCAAAGGTACGTAAAACATTATGTAGACAGAATAACGTGTATACTTGTGTGTACTTGTTTTAGTTCGATATACCTTTCATTACTTTTGCAATACAATATTATTATATCCCATGTAGATGTGTATGCAGAGAAGACCCATGCATAAGAGCAAATTGCCAGTCAACCGAGCGATGCGTAGCCGTCGCTATAAGGAACCCTGCCTCTCGAGAACCGGAGTACACTGCTACATGTGTCTTTGGTAACTTATCATCTCATTCTATTCTTTACCTAACTATAATGTACTAAAGTGACCAGATAGGTAGCTCAAAACTAATAAAAATACAAAGAGAAACTGGCCAGGTTTTAACTTTGAACATTTTGCTTATGAAAAACAGGCCTACATGTGTTTTAATAATTGAAGTTGGCTCTCCGATCATCGATCTGTGAAATATAATCATTTTGCTCATTTCAATGCCTTTCTATCCGAATATTACATCAAAATTAATTTAACAGAAGATAACGAAGTGTACCAATGTGACGAGTACGTGGCTAACTGTTCGCGCCTTCGCTGTGAGTATGGCATTCAGCGCGTGCGCCAGCCCGACGGCTGTGAGAAGTGCTCGTGCGTGCAGGTCGAGATCGACTGCGAGCCGCTACAGCGGGAGTGCACGCAACTCAAGTGCAAATATGGCATCGACAGGGCCACCGGACCTGATGGCTGCGATAGGTAATCCACACATATATTTACATTTAAGGCTAAGTAGGCAGTATAGTGACTACTTTGATTCTGCGCAAAAACTTTCAGCTCATGTTACAAGAGTTAGTCTATGAATCGTCATCTCATATTAGTTTCTTCTGGATATATTTTTTTTAAGGGTGGAATTCGTCCAATGATTTCTCGCGCTTAGGGTGGAGCGTTGTGCATTTCCAACGCACACTCCCCGAAGTGTAATCGATAGAAAACCGACAGGCTAGCAACTTGGCGTCGATGCTCAAGGCTTTGGAGTTTTGATTCGACAAGTGCATCATCACCGATGATCCTCTTGGCTCGCTTCTCAATCGACTCCAGAGCATCAAGCTAGTATTTGGCAGACCCATCCCAAAGATGAGAGCAGTATTTCATACACGATCGAACTTGCGCTTGATAAAGTTTGAGCAGCTGTTCCGGCGTAAAGTACTGTCTTACCTTGGCTAAGATCCCCAATTTTTTGGCAGCGTGTTGAGCTTTAGCCTCGATGTCAGAGCCGGAATTGAGGGTAGACGACAACGTTACCCCAAGAAGCTCAAGGCCGCCGGTTATCGGCACGGTCACACCCTGGAATGATGGAGCCGGGTGGAATTGGCTCCGTTTGGCGGAAAAAGACACGCCTGGGATTTTGCAGCATTGAACTTGTCCAGATTGGCATCGCTCCAATCGGATACTGCCTTCAAGGAGAAGTTCAAGCGTTCAACCATAGCCTCTCGGAAAGACTGGATCTGTGACCCACTAGCACGTTTTTTTTTTTTTTTCGTTGGGAAAATCATCTTATGACATCCCCCGCTCTTGGGCGGTGCGGGAGATAGTGTCAGACTTTTACTGACTAAAAACCCACTCCTGTTCCTTCGTTGCCTTTCGTACCAGGGCCGAGTCTTCCTTTCAGAATCAGACCCTTGGCCCCAGTAGGCTTCGACCCTGCTGGGCCCCTACAGTTGCTGACATCTCCTTGAGGCGCGCGTGGAACAGCACGCGCCGTTGACTTGGGCTTGGTCCGGACGGTTACCGGACGGTCGGACGGCAAGCCACCCATTGCTCGCCGTCCGCAAGCCCGCGCCTACGGTGGCCGGAAATCGGGATCGGAATCCCGGCGGCGGTTGGGGCGTGAGGACCGCTGCCTCACGCGATCGGCCGCCTCCTTTGCAAGCATTACTGCTTCGCAGAAGGAGGCGACCGCCTGCCACTCCTCCTCGCTTCGGACCATGGCCTGTACCAAGGCCCGGCGCGAGAGATCGCCGCCGCCGATTACCCCCACGAGGACACGGCGTTGCTCTGCCCAAGCGGGGCACACCTCCACCGTATGCTCCACCGTGTCCTCCGGGCGGTCCACACAGTGGCGACACCCGGGTGTCGCTTCCTCACGAATCCGGTGCAGGAACTTCCCGAACTTACCGTGTCCGGTGAGGACTTGCGTCATGCGGAAGGTAATGACGCCGTGTTGCCTTTCCAGCCACTCCTCAAAGAGGGGACTACCCACTAGCACGTGCATCGGACACGTATCTCTCTGCAACAGTGCTATCGTCTGCATACCCGGGTTAAGGTACCGGGTTGAAGAAGGTCGTTTATGTGCAGCAAGAACAGTGTTGCCGAGAGTACCGACCCCTGAGGGACCCCGGCATTAATTTTCATTTGACCGGATGAGCAGCCAACAATAACCACTCAGATGTGTCGCCCCCTCAAGAAGTCTGCGATCCAGTCACACAGATCAGTGGGCAGACCGAAGGAAGGAAGCTTAGCAAAAAGGCTACCATACCAGACCCTGTCAAAGGCCTTCGAAATATCAAGGGAGACTGCAAGTGCTTCCCCATGCTTCTCGATGGCCTCGCTCCAGATGTGAATGGCATACGCTAGAAGATCCCCATTTGACCGATTTCGGCGAAAGCCATATTGACGATCACTGAGGATGTCATTAGCTTCTAGGTAATAAAATGTGGAGCAGTTAATGGACACATATACACAATATTATGAGCTACCAGGGCAGTTATGTGCAGAAGCAGTCATTGCCAAACAAGCGTGTCTTCGACATAGTCTTTAACCTTGTAATACGCTTTTTTAGTTAGGACACGCTTAATATGGCTTTTGAACTTTCCCTCGCTAAGTTCAGTCACCGCCTTTGGTAGCTTGTTATAAGCCCCTTCAGAACACTTTAAAATCACACTACATCACTGCTGTTCTAGCACTTTTACTTCTCTCTGTAAGTCTCCTCTGCATTGTCTACATCTTGGAATTCTCAACGATTCACTACTTGGTAATTTACGAGGGAGTAGCGCACGTCACTCCTACTATGAAGTTTCCACCATAAGTGTGGGCTTGCCGACGACGAGCAAGGGATAGCTCGCTATCTGGCTGTCCGGTAACCATCCGGAGAGAGCCCAAGTCATCGACGGCGCGTAGTACGCGCGCTTCTATGTGATGTCAGCAAAACCGTAGGAGTCCAGCAGGGCCGAAGCCTATTGGGGCCATGGTCCTGGAATGCTAGGGCAAAGAAGGAACACAGGTGTGGTTTTAGTCAGTAAAAGTCTGACACGCCCTCGCGCACCACCCTAGGTGGGAGAAGTCATTGGATGATTGGGCACCTTAAAAAAACACCTACGATGAATTTTAAATCTAATGTACACTTATAGCTGCTGATTGTATTTCCTGGATAATAAATTGTCTAATTCTATGTTCTGTATGATACACTTATTTATGACAGATGCAAATGCAAAGAGTATCCATGTGAGCGGAAATCCTGTGCAGCAGGCGAGCGCTGCATAGTAAACGAATACAAAAATGGCATCGACTCAGAACCCCAGTTCACAGCAGAATGTAGAACCGGTAAGACCTATTATGTATTAGTATATATGTTACCGGTAATCTGTGTAATCTGATATATACAATACCTAGGCAATGTACAGAATACCTAAAACGTGTAGGTAATGTATGAAATATTATTTACACTTTGCCTAGGTATTCTATATAATACCGAAAGCGTAAATATAAAACCCAAAAAACCCTTATTCAAATCAGACTGGGTTTTCCGTTTGAACTTGAAGTTCAAAACACATTTCATATTCACATTCATATTCACCACTTTATTATTTTTAATTTTTTTATTTATTTATTTATCGTTTATTTCAGGCATTAATTAACCCATAGTAATATTAGAGAATTAAATAAAATTAAAATTAAAATTGTCATAACATAATAAATAAATAAAATTAAATACATTTTATGGTGTTTGCTGAGGAATGTTGCAAAAAATGTTCAAACATATACTCCTATGTAACACAGTTGTACTATAATTTTCTGAACCATTTCATTTCCTAGTCGTGAAGGCGGGTGCCTGTCCCATGGATCAGACTACCACGAACGAGGTGGAGTGCTACCAGAAGTGTATTGATGACGCTGACTGCCGAGGAGTGGGCAAGTGCTGCCGAAGAGGATGCAGCGACATATGCCTGGCGCCAGTCGAGCAGACTAGCCCACATCCGCTACTCACTACTACCATTGAAACAAGTAAGAACTTTTGGCAGTATAACTTTAGCAATAAGGTTTTCTGGAATTTCTGTACTTTTAAGTTACGGGTCACATCAGCCGCATGCACTTTGACCGGTGAGCAATAGTATCCACAAAATAGGTGCCTGAAGATGGATGACGCCGCCGAGGTCGATCCGGGAAGACGTGGCGAGACGACCTAGATGCCTACCGCAAGGACTGGTTCGAGGTGGCTCAAGAAAAGAATACCTGGAAGAAGTTGGGGGAGGCCTTTGCCCAGCAGGGGGATAGTATAGGCTATTAAAAAAAAAAATAACGGTCGAGTAACAAGATGGATTAGTTGCATTGTTTTTGAAAGTGTGGTCGTGACCTTAACCTCATAACCGCCTACGTTGGATATATGTCCGACAAAAACTTCCACGGAATAAATTCCCCCAGGGTCGCACATCGACGACCAAATACTCCATCTCGTCAGCTCTTCATTGATTGGATTAAAGAGCTAAACGAGATGGAGTACCCAGTCACAAACACACGACCCTGGCGAATTGGACACGAAAACACTCGTCGGATCAATGCGACACAAGCGATTAAGGAAGGTTAAAATATAAGGAACATAAAATAGTAAATTATATTTTCAATGCTAATACGAGAAGTACTGTTGAGTTTAAAGTTTAGTAATTTTTGCGTATCGAAGTGAAATATAACTACTAAAGTGTATGTTTTATTGGTAGATATGCCTGCAGCACCCATTGCGGTGCCGCTGCAAGAGCCGCAGGTGGCGGCATCTGAAGGTGGCACAGCCACCCTGCGCTGTCTGTTCCATGGCAACCCACCGCCCAAGATCACGTGGACGTTCGGGGAGCTCACCGTACGTATCGAAGACTAAGATTTAAGGCTCCCAATCTTGCTAACCCTTTCGTCTTTAAGTTTTTTTTTTAAATGTTATTAACTCCTTAATGTTTATAATTAAATCTAGGCCAGTCGTTCGGATAATAAATCGACTAGTTACATGATGGTTTTACAACTACCATGAGATTTTAATCTTAGATAACACTGACATGATTGGTCAAGGAAGATAATATCGTCAGGATATACGAAGCTAAACTGTCGTTTAAAATATGTCGAATAAAGCTCGTATCTACTCTGTAAGAGACTATTGTCTTGTAGGAAGACAGTAACAGTCTGATAATTTTTATGAAAATTATATATTAAAGGTTCATCTCTGAACAGATTGACGGTAACGCGGGCCGCTACAGGCTGATGTCGGACGGCGCGTTGGAGATCGTCTCTCTGTACCGCAACGACACCGGCGTCTACATCTGCGTGGCTGACAATGGTCTCGGAGTGGCCACGCAGGAGATACACCTGGTCGTCAATGGTGAGTGCGGGTGAAGCACGATGCGAGCTTGGGGTTCGACTACTAGAAGTGTTAGTTGCTGTGGAACTCTGTTACATTTACAATGGAAGAACGATGTTTTCGTCTATGTCAGAGAACTGAAAGAGATATCGCTTTTTGATATTCTGGGCCTTAAATTCCCATAAAATGGGCCTACAAAAAATATGTTTCAAGATCCTCAGTAACTATCAACTTTCAGAGCATTGGGATTTGCATTTGACAATGTAAAGTAGTATTAGATTTTATAGTAGTTAGAGGTTTTTGGTTTTGGAATATCAATTGATCGCCTGTCTAGTCTCTCTGTCTTTGACACTAACTTTTCTTTTTCCTTACTAAATGTGGGGTATAATATTGTTCGAGGACCAGCAGCTTTATTTTGGTCATTATTTAAAAAAAAAGTATTATAAAGTAAGAAACAAATTTGTTTTTAAGTAAGTGTCCGTTTATCTTCGTCGTAATGCAAGATTAGTCACTCTTGGTTTACAAAAACAAGCAGCGCCATCTTAGATTATATTTTTGAACCATTTTTCATTCATAAAAACCTTGGAACTTCTAAAATTTTCGAAATGATACCAATTACACTGAGTAATGCGCCTCGCTGGGTTTGAACCCGCGACCTACAACTCGTAAGTCGGGGCCGTTATCACTCGGCCACCACTGCTCTCTATTATTGTATAGAACCCGAGTAAGCACAGCATAGGTAATTTCGAGGTCAAAAATTACAGGCGTTCCAGGTAATTTAGTGCATATTTAAAATGCGCCTCATCTATATACTTAGTAAGATGTTTTTACTGTTTTCATACGTCAGCGTAATAAAATAACAATCTAGGGACTTACCATTAAGGGGTGACCAGACGGTTGCAAACCAACTTCCCAACCAAGGTGACATTACTAGTTTCAATCCGTGTAGACATAAGTTGTAATCCATGACCTTCAACACCCTTGGTTGGGAAGCGCGTATTTCCAACCACCGAACGTGTCAAGGCGCGTGGTTTACATCCATGTAACCGCAACACAAACCAAACACACAAATCAAGCTCCAACCAAGGTGACCTTGGTTGGAATGCTAGTTTTCAACAATCTGGTCGACCCTTTAGTGTGCCGCGTTAATTAAAATGTCAGACATGCGAGCGAGAAACATTCAACGGTTCAGTTTAGGTCGTCAAATGGATTGTGATATGAGCTCGTAGTGGGATCTCAGATATGTATACCTAGGCTAAAATTAAATGAAATCAACAAGGATGTTCGATAAACACATGTATCTAGTAACACGAGTTTTTTTTTTTTTTTTTTCGGGTGGGAAAATCATCTCATGACATCCCCCGCTCTTGGGCGGGGCGGGAGATAGTGTCAGACTTTTACTGACTAAAAACCCACTCCTGTTCCTTCTTTGCCATTTGTTTTCCAGGGCCCCGGGGATCTCTTTCGCATCACCCATGGCCCCAGTAGGCTTCGACCCTGTTGGGCCCCTACGGTTGCTGACATCTCCTTGAGGCGCGCGTGGAACACTACGCGCCGTCGACGACTTGGGCTCGGTCCGGACGGTTACCGGACGATCGGACGGCGAGCCACCCATTGCTCGCCGTCCGCAAGCCCGCGCCTACGGTGATCTAGTAACACGAGTATTACTCGATAGTTAATTGTAAATAATGATGTACCTATTATTACAGTCTCTATCGAGTGTTAATTACGATCGTTGACACACATCACGAGTAGGTATTATTTAAACGATGCTTGGAGCTTAAGAGTGCGAAGGCATAAAGCAGTATTTGTAAATAAAATACTAGCACTACATGCCTTTTTTAGGGTTCAATACCTAAAGAGTAAAAACAAACGGGACCTTTATTGCTAAGACTCCACTGTCCGTCTCATTAATAATAATATTCTATAACTATCACAACGCCGTCTAGACCCAAGCTAAGCAGAGCTTGTGTTATAAGTACTAGACAACTGATAAACATACTTATGTATTTCTAAATACATATATATATTAGATAAATTACACCCAGACACGATGATCATGCTCATCACACAAACATTTGTCCAGGGTGGGAATCGAACCCACCACTAACCAATAAACCAACAGGCCTGTCAAATAATATGTATTATAACAATCGCATTCGCATTACTATAGTGAATGTGACAATGCGCTCAAAATCACACTAGAGCCGATGCCTGCAGAAACGTTTGAAGGAGTGACCGTGGCTCTGGAATGCAAAACGCAACTAAAGCACATAGGTCGGTTTAATCAGTCAATGTCTGTCACGCCCTCTCGTTCTACTCTAGAGCGGTAGCAGTCATTCGATGATCTCCTACCTCAAAAACAGTATTTTTTATTTGTCCCGATCTAAAACCCTAAATCTCGATTTTAATCCAATCGGACCTGCCCCTTAGTCAAGTTACAATCGTATCGCCTCCGATTCCTTTGTTCTGACATCATCTCAACGCTCAGTCACGAGATCAGAACAAAGGAATCGGAAGCGTGGCCTACTCGAGGCGTTCGGCGCGAACGAAACGATAGTAACTTAGCTAGGGGGGCTGGCAACATTACTCGGAAAGCACGTTTTTAAATATTAGACAATCGTTATGGATGGCTAGAAGCCATGAAGTCTGATATCAGTTTTTACCCAGTTACTGGTTTGTCGTAGGTAACCAAGATCTATGTAACTCATACCATGATTTAAAAGAGTTTCCATGGAGTCCCTTGTTCGTTCTGAGTCTGGGTGTAATTTTATCAATAATATGTTTTTATTTAGAAATATATAAGTTATGTTTATCAATCTATTAATACTGTAATATGAAAATATTGTAAACAATCACTTTTTTAAAAGAGTAACCATGGAGTTTCTTGCCGGTACTTCTCCATAGGAAACGACCGATTTGGAACCGTGCACTAGCTTCTGACGTTTTATAAGTGCCCATGTAGGCCTACGTGAAATAAAAAACTTTTGACTTGACTTGACAGTACTCACAGCATAAGTTCTGCTTAGTTTGGGACTAAATGGCGTTGTGTGAAAGTTGTGGAAAAAAAAAGATTTTTTGGTATTTATAATGGTTTTTAATAAATTTATTGATTTATCGGGACATTTAGCGTCCCAATCAGATGCAAATGGGGACGCGTCCTCAGACCCTACCAATCGGGACATCTCGCGCAAATCAGTAAACCTGGCAACACAATTTCCGTATCACGGAGGAACATCGATATGTTGAGATCGTTACCCATCCATAAACGAACCTCAGTAAGCGTTCCTTAAAAAACATACAAAACCTTAAAAGATCGGCCCGTATGGTTATTATAACTTGGTCAACTGACATGAGCTTAAAATCTTTGCATAATCATAATCAAAGTCTTGAGCAGCGATGCCGAGTTGCTAGCCTGTAGGTTTTCTACCGGCTGCAATTCGGAGAGTGTGCGTCGGAATTGCATAACCTAATTTCGCCTAGCCCGTTCCATCATCGGACCACCAGGCGTACGGCAATGCGCCACCGGTACATGGCGAACATCCCACGTATACGCACGAAACGTTTTGGGAACACATTCATTGTGCGTAAAGTTAAGGAGTGGAATTCCTTGCCGGAATCTGTGTTTCCTGACGGCTACAACCCGGGAATCTTTAAGTCAAGAGTGAATAGGTTACTTCTATGTAAGCGCGCTCTATCGTCGACCTTATCGTCGCTTTCCATCAGGTGAGAAAGCGATCAAGCGCGAACCTATCAAGAATAAAAATACTATATTACTTCATTAATTGGTTTATAGATACAGAAAACGCTGCCACGTGATTTTTAATGATATTTTGTTACACGTGAATATTTAGTCATTTCTATTAATGAGTGCATTTCCCAGTTGTTATTCATAGATCACGTTCCACTAACGTAATCTAATAACAGCTTGTCTGCTCGTTATTCTTGACCCGACATTATCAGTGCGTCTGTTTATGTAACCCCTCTCACTTGTAAACAAATTAATATGAAGAACTTACATTAAGATAACTTAGATATTAGACTAAATACAAACGCATAAAATAAGACAAAAACAAAAAAAAAAGAATCAGTTCTTACCTACAATGTTGACGAGATTTCTACAAAATCTTCTAATCCTAATCCTATATTCTTTTTTATCAGGAAACTAAGGTCACAAACACTCAAAAAATCATACAAAATAATAAACTATTGCACACGAAATGACTGATGCGCCGTGTTTCGCGGCGAGATCGGTTTCCTTCCACGAAATCGTCGATACACGACACCCTTCAGCCAAAACTCCCCTTTGAGGAAGGTCTCCAAATGGTGACTCGCCCCGCTCCGACCTGCACCATAAACGATTTAAAATTTGTGTTATGGCGTGACTCCAACTGCACGACTCTCAAAATCCAGTTCGTCTTCACACGTACATACCTTCCACACCACACACACCACAACCTTCGTGGTGTGTGTTTATGCTGGTCAATATTGTATCTTTAGACCAGAGAGCAGCATCGATTGGGTACCCCTTTCCCAAATACCTTAGATCCAGTTGATGATGCTGTTCGTACCTAATAATCCTTTAAACCTCACTAATTAAATAAAACATTTGGAAAATTAAGGAACACCCACACCGAAATAATAATTGTAATTAAAAACTCTTGAACAAATTAAAATACAAATATTTAAACAAATTATAAAATTAACATTAAGGAAGTCATTTAACATACTTATCCCCGTTTGCCAACGAGCGCACGAGCTGCAATCTTTCGCAGTCAACAGTCTTTTATCAAAACATTAACGCAACGGAGTCTGACCATTGCTCGGGACGGTCGTGCCTGTAGTATACTCGCGTAGTTGAATATTGTGTTACTCTGAATCAGTGACTCGTCTCGCTCGGTCGACATGTCGCGCGTCTGTCTGTTTGCGCTCGCCGCGCTGCTAGCGTGCGTACACGCATACGAAGGTGAACGACACACTAATTATATCTGCTGCTGGTTGTCACAATTGATACATTGTTTTGGGTGTTTCTGAAGTTTGGCGATGATCAGACAACATTGTTTTTTGTTGGATCTTCAAAATATCTGTAAGTGCGATCCGTATCAAGTGTTTATCGTCGAGAATTTAGACACAGAAGCCAATACTTCAGAAGCACACAAAATTTCTTCTAACTTCATTTGTTATGTCCTCCCATTTCAATAATTTTACGCTTAGTAGACAAAAATAACAAAGAGTTTTTGAATGTAACTTCGCTCACTCGAAACAAGAGATAAGAAAGAAGATTCATTCTTAAACTCTTAACATTGGTCCGCTAACAATCGGGGGCTGGTAGATCCTGTGAGAACACCTGTCGGAATTGCTGGAGATGAGAATGCAGTGGTGACCGGCGAGCTGGGTCAACCGCTTCAAGTGCGCTGCCTAGCGTACGGCTATCCGCAACCTTCCGTGTTCTGGTACCGAGGCTACGACGGAACTATGGTACCGTACCATGATGCAGTATACGAAGCGAGAGGAAACGTCCTCCTCATCAGAAGCCTGGCTATCGAAACTCTTGGAGAGTACACATGTCAAGCGTACAATGGAGAAGGCAAGGCGGCGTCGTGGGTGGTCTTCGTACGAGCTTATATGCCTGAAGGAGTCTTCATAGAAAACGAGTTGTTGGTACCACGAAACACTTTGCCACCCAGACTCAGGACACAACCACCCACAAGTGCGGAGACGAGCACCACCACCACCACCACTTCGACCACTACTGAGGCCCCCAGATCGTTGTTCACTGGTAAGACCAGGACCTGTCAACCTAATTTACCTCTCTCTAGCTGACTGTTTATCTTACGGTAGTTTATTCACACAAACTGCGAAAATTTCTATTCAAATATTTTTTTGCAGATTACTAGGTTGCTATTGATGTAAGATCAACAATCAACTATTTCCACTAATAATACGAAATTGTTTATCTCTGCATGCAGCATGTTTATGTATTCAGCTTGCATGTGTTCTTCTCTTGCATGTTAAATGTTTTTGTTAAGGCCTAAAGTAAAGAGCATATCTATAGACATATTGGGAGCAACATGTCCTACTGATGTAAGAAACTGGTATGTATACAATGTACTTATATATATGAAGTTTAATTTCTCTGAAACTGGGAAGCTTTTGTATGTACAGTGTAATGTAAGTATCATTATTATCGTATGATTATGACATTGTTGTATGTTAATGAAGTTCACGATTGTTTAAAAAAGCATACTTATTTATTCTTACTAGAGCGTTTTAGATTATGTTTTATGAGAAATATCAATTATGTCGCTGTAAATAAAACAAGCTTGATGTTTTTGTTCGTTGTTATATCTCAATTGGTATTGTGCTAAATTTGGATTAGTTTTATCGTTCATTACCTACATTTGACACACAATAACTAAAAGCTACCACTGCTATTAAAAATAAGGTAATACTAGGTATCACCTGGCATCTCAACAAAACTGCTCTCTAACACATATTATTTACGAACAGTGCCAGTCAGTGCTCATGTGTCGACGCCATTCTCGACGTTGAACATTGGCGCCGACCTACGCCTGACGTGCGAAATAGACGGTTTCCCCGAACCTGACGTGTACTGGACCAAGGATGGCGCCAATATTCAGCCGGACGGAGGCAGGATCTCCATCACCGGTAAGTCCTACCACTAGCAAAGTTACTTCGCTTTAACAATAAGGTTCTTAAAGCACAATATTATTTATGTAATTATTAGGAAAAGTATTATCATTACCGAAGCCTGTAGAGAGTTAGCAATATGGTGGCCTGCCACAGCAACAGCCCAAAAAGTCAGTCAAAGGACCGATAGCCGTTGTGCTGGCGAGTCTTTCAAATACTGCATACTGAATGTGGTATTGTTTTTAAAGTTTCATTTCCACGTTTCTGTTTAAAACAGCGCAGTTTTAGAGTTTGTCATATTTCTAATGCATTACTTGTTTACACCTCCAGGAAGCACGATTGTGTCCCGCCTGTTAGTGACGCGGGTGACGGTCGCTGACAGCGGGCTGTACGCGTGTCACGCCAGCAATTCATACAGTTCGCAGTCTGACACTGCGCAGATCAACGTGCAACGTAAGTTAAAAACCCCTGTGAAGTTAAAAAAGCTTATCATGGACGATAAAGTAGGCTTGAGAAACAGTGCTCGTAGAATGATGAGGTTAAAAAGTTCTGGGAGTAGTATTAGCGATTAAAAGGTGGAAAGGTGACTTAGTGAATCTATAGAAAATACTTTTCATGCAGGTAACGCAAGATCCGGCGTTGAGGCATTGTTGTTAAAGGTTACTGTCAAGGAAATCTTTCGGCTGCATGATGGTGATAGTGAAACGTCATTGGGCATTCTTGGCAGTGCTTGTGCAATATAAGTCTTTTTTCTAACTATAAAATTAGATAATAAAGTTATCACTGTCATCAACAAAAATATATATATAATATATTCTATTACTCATGAAGAGGATCCCAATTGAGTATCGTTCGCAGCTCGATTGAGGGCTACGTTTTCCAGCACAACATTGATAACAAGCGAATTTTTGGGAAACCTGTTGGACTATCGATTCAGGTTTCGTCTTTCCAAGCCTTTATCATCTTCCTGCCCTACCCCTGACCCATGTTACATGGGGTTGGTGCAACAAGTTTTTTTCTTCCATTCTGTATTTTCAACCATGACGCTGACACCGACTCTCTTTTCTTCCATATCAGTCGTCACGCACTCCATCTATCTTTTCTTTGTTTTCCAAAAGTGTGGAGCTCAGTTTTATATAAAATTAATACAAGGTGGAATAGTGTGTATATTAGATTTTTGATTATGTATTTTATTTTTGCAGAGCTCACAATACCTGCTAAGTGCACAGATAATCCTTTCTTCGCTGACTGCAACCTGATCGTGCGCAGCAAGTTCTGCAGACACCAGTATTACGGGAAGTAAGTACATATTATCGTTAAGTGAGGTTAATCGATCAATGAGGTCAATCGATAGCATTTACTAAACAAGATTAAATTATAGTGTTTAATTGTTCATATTGGCTATCCACACAGTTTTAACTAGTTGTTCATTATCGTTGCAATTTATATCTACTTATTATTCATTTATTTGAATCAGAGTATTTTTTTTAAGATAGATGGGCAAATCCGAAATTATAACAATAACCAAAAATTCTCTAAGAAGCCTCGTGCTCGATTTTGATGTTTTTTTTTGTTATTTTCTGATATTTTATTAGATACTAGCTTTTGGCCACGGCTTCACCCGCGTACATTAAGTATAGTCTATGACACTTAGGAATAAAGCAGTTTGCTATCGGTGAAAAAATTTTAGCAATCGAACCAGTGCTTTCAGAGATTACCTCCTACAAACAAAAAAAAACAAACTTTATCTTTTAATAATATTAGTGTAGAAAAACCCGCAATTTTGCTTATCATTCATTTCATTGTTTTATTATTTTTTATAACGTTCCCCGATGCTAAAAATGATTTCTGTATCGTGGGTGCATTCACAAGCGTCACACGTCACTGAGTACACTAGTCACCGATCTTTTTGACATTTCCTAAAGATATAGGCCCTGAAATTTTACAACACAAACAGAAGACAGACCAGCTCTCGAAATCACCAGATTCGAATGATCCTGTTTTTTTTATGGCGTTAGCAAAAGTGACACTAGAACTAGAATATTAATTACTTTGGCGATGGGTTACTCAAAAAATTATACAAAAATTACATGAAAAATATATCAAACATCTATTGCAGTTTTAGGCTGCAAAAATTTGAAAAATTAGCAATGTTACAAGTCTTTATAACATAGCAAATTAGTTTTATTCAAGAAAAAAATATCCTGATTTAAAGTTGTAAACATCAGATTTGGTCACCTTGTACTTATACGTACCTAATCTATCTAGTTTTGTCATTTTGTGTCAGACCGTAACTTACCCCGTCGTATTGTCCACAGGTTCTGCTGCAAGTCGTGCGTGGAGTCCGGTCAGCTCGACCCCCAGGAGGCCGCGCTGCAAGCGGACCAGCCCTTGAAAAAGAAGTAGACATCAGCTTCACCAAGATCTTAAATAGCGTAGTAGCCAGACGCGACCGATTATAAACTTTGTTAGATATACATATATTCACAATTTCACCCGCGAATACTACTTAAAAGTATATTTAGTTGCAATATTGTGGTAATAATTCTGTACTAGAATTACACATGACAATGCGGCTTTAAAATAAGCGCATATGTCATGCTATGCTATATCTTCCTTCCTGCATAGAGTAGGTCGCAAGCTCTGGCAGTAATATTGTTATTGTTTCATGTGCCATAGCTGGAATAGGTATTAGATCTTGAACGTTGTACCAGAACACAGCGGTCTGCTGTGCGCATGTTCGTAACACGCAATCATACCAATAGATTTAATGTAGATAGTTAATATTACATGAATTTAACAGTTTTATGTAAATAAATATTTTTAAATGTCACAAACTCCATCTGTGATGGAATATTTTTGAGTAATTTTACAATTCTACATAGTTAGTCAGAAAAATATAGTAAATAAATTATTTATGCAATAAGTTGTCGAATAAAGTGAATGTTTAGATCGTAGGATATCGCTAGGGTGGCTAGTTGACAAGTCATAATAATTTGTTTAAGTAGATGTAAATAGATGGACAATAAAAACATATTAGCAAAATGTGTTTTATTACTGTTTGCTACAATAAAAAAACATAGATCTATATAAGAACGTTGCCGATATGGTACAAATATCCACCGAAAATCTTTGTATAGATCTACAGATCATTATCACCCCAAGAAATAATATCGTAATAGCCTAGAAGGACCACAAATGGGATTGAAATCTTTTGCGATCCCTCAAAGGCATTAATGCGGTATCATTGTTGTAAGTATCAGCAGGCCCAGCCAAGTTGCAATCATTTCGTTTCGAATTTCTTTCTATAGTCGGTAACGCCTCCGATTCCTTTGTTCTGATCACGTGACTTAACGTTGAGATGATATAATTCCCATACATTTGAGTTTTTGTACTAGCGTTAACGATTGTAGATTATCAACTTGGCTAAGCCCTCAGGACTATTCAAGACTTCTCACTCTACTATGGTCATGCGCGATATGGGGATCTCACTAATGATCTCATTTCATGGGGATCTAAGACGACTTTATGTTTGTTCCTCAAGGTTCTATATTTGGTCCGTTCCTATTTTTAGCACAATACTTTTTCATGCATCAGCCAGAGTTTAGTAGATCAGAAAACATTACTGTCTTACCGTTTTAAAAATGCCAGTTTTGTTTTTATTTTTATTATTCCGGTTAATCTATGAAGCAACTGGACTGGTTTTGATGGGAATTTCACAGGCAGAGACTTTTTTATTTTTGTTAAAGATAAATAAAAAGTTAGGGTTCACGAAGAAACATTAAACCCCTGAAATTGAGAGCAAAATTTAATTAGGGATGCAACGGCTACATCGATGTTCCAGAAACATCGAAATACTAATTGTGAACAATTCAAAATATAATATACATTTAATTGTGAACATAACACAACCTACCAGTAAATTGTCGATGTATATTTATTTTTTAAACGATGTTTTGCCTTAATGTTTAAAAAAAAAAACAGTAGGTACCTAATTTGTTTAAATTTATTTGAATTATTTTTTATTTTAATATTATTATCTATGGGTCTCATTGGAAGGCTCAAAAAGTCACCCAAAGGACAATGGAAAGGGCTATGCTCGGACTTTCCTTGCGTGATTGCATCAGGAATGAAGACATCCGCAGGAGAACCAAGGTGAGCGATATAACCCGAAGAATCGCCTTAAGTGCCAGTGCCCATTGCTCGCACAACAAATGTTCGTTGGGGCCGAAAGGTTTTAGAGTGGCAATCGCATACCAAAAGACGCAGCGCTGGGAGGTCTCTCCCAAGGTGGACCGATAACCTGATGAGGGTCGCGGGAATCATTAGTCTATAATGGTAAATAGACTAGTGAACACAAGTATATAGCTGAGAATGAGAAAGTACTTCAAAGTGAACTCAATATATCGCAGTATTAGTCTAAGCAGCCTGCTGTCGTCAGTTAAAAAATATTTAAAAAATCAGCAATTTATCGATACATTGTTGTTACCTTAACGAGGATTTTATACATATTTGGAGGAAAGCGGAACAGAGAGTAAAGTCCCGCAAACCTCCGTTGAAAAGGGAGGATCCTCCGACCAGACGGGTGTTATGTCTGATGGGCTACAGCCCGATAGATGATTTTGGGCCGTTCTATATGTTGTATTCGCACGGAGAACTTTAATTGCGTGATGCAAGATTAGTTCTTATATGACGCCATAGATGTCGCTACATCGCTCCCCTCCGGAGATCGGAGATCGATGGTTCGTGATGATTCTTGATGCGTGCCAGGCCAGTGGTAGGTTGGTTCCAGTGGGTTGGATCCGAATGCCGCATTGTTCTCGGTGAGTGAGTCGAGGTGGTACTGTCCCGGTGAGTCGGGATGATGATGTCCGAGTGAGTCGGGATGATGCTGCAGGCTCCAGTGAGTCGGAATAGTGCTACCGGCTCCAGTGAGTCGGAGCGGTGCTGTGCGACGTAGTTGCTTGACTGCTGCCGTCGACCAGGAGAGGTTCTTCGTGGCTCTTCATGTGACTGGCCGAAGATGCAGTGTGCTTCGCCAAGGTCGCTGATGAGGCTGAGGGTGATGACCAGCTATGACCAGGTAAGCATGCTGGTGGTCAGGATACCTTTTATAGCCGTGGGTGCTGGCTGTATGGCTTGCTGCTCGAAAGGTTGAGGAAGTGATGATGACGTCACGAAGTAGTGGCTGTATAGTCTCGCAAATCTCCGTTGAAAAGGGAGAATCCTCCGGCCAGACAGGTATTATGTCTGGTGGGCAACTGCCCGATAGATGATTTTGGGCCGTTCTATATGTTGTATTCGCGCGGAGAACTTTAATTTCGCGATGCTGGATTAGTTCTTATGTGACGCCATAGATGTCGCTACACATCGATGTTCTTATTCGGTAAATCGATTTAGCGATAAATCGATCTTTTTACTGCGATCTTTGCATCCCTAAATCTTATTTAGTGGTTATTTTTATTTGGAAGCTTTTGTATTGATTTCATTTGGCACTAACAATAATTTAGGACCGGCATAAATAAATCGCATTGGTCATTGGTGACAAGAGGCTATCAAACCTACGGTGCTCCAATGACATCGTAAGGGAAGCCACGAGATTGGGCTTCGGATGAACATGTCAAAGACCAAACTCATGACCAACAGCATTAAAAGGAGACTATACATTGAGGGTAAGGAGATTGCATATTATGTCCAGGATTATGTCTATCTTGGCCAAATAGTCTCCTTTCAGGCACGACAAGATAAAGAAGTTGCTCGATCCTCTGAGAACATCTGGGTCAATTAAAGATTTTCTCAAAAGC
This sequence comes from Mythimna pallens, assembly GCA_961205895.1. Classification (NCBI taxonomy): domain Eukaryota; kingdom Metazoa; phylum Arthropoda; class Insecta; order Lepidoptera; family Noctuidae; genus Mythimna; species Mythimna pallens. Next base: position 17,745,027 of record OY540844.1, read on the forward strand.
GATCTCCCGCTATGCCTGTAACGAAAAATTATGAACATTCACATTCTCTTTGTACTTACCTACGTACGCAGCAAAAACCTGGTTTTTGACACTTCAGCAGAGGTCCAGGCTCGAGGTTTTTCAGCGAGCCATGGAGTGCAGTATCCTGGGTGTTCGTATTTCCGACCGCGTAAGGAACACAATATTGCGCGCCAAAAACAAATTAAAAGATGTTACCCGAAAAGCTGCTACTCTAAAGTGAGACATGTCTGCCGCATATCAGATGAGTTGTGGGCTAAAAGAGCCACTTATTGGGTCCCATCAAACGCCAGGCGACGTTTTGCTGTAGACCAAGGCAAAGGTGGAGAGATGAGCTGAACAACTGCCGGATGGACTGGCCCGCAGTGACTGAGGACAGACGTTTGTGGAAAAGGGAGAGGGAGGCCTTTGTCCAGCGGTGGAACATAATAGGCTAAGTAACTAAGATTATCTGAACATTAGGTATGGAACGGTTTGGTTATCAGAAAGGACATGCGTCAGTGCTGCGGCTGCCTACATGACCACCGTAAATTTCCTCTCACGACTTTGCGATAAGCACTTCGAAGTTCGAACAAAGTGTCTGTCCAATAGTCGCGATGAAAGCATACAGTCGTAATCGAGCTGTTGGTGCTGCTGGAAGTTACTCTGCAGCAGTGGCTCGTCTTGCTCAGTCGACATGTTTCGCTGCTTTTTGGTTGCACTCGCGGTGCTGCTAATATACGTGTGCGCATACGAAGGTGAACCATGGATACATTGTTTTGGGTGTTTCTAAAGGGCCTATTACACTATTCGATATTCAGACAGTCTTAGTCGATGTCGCGTAGTGTAATAAGGGTTAGACCGGTCTTACTCGGAACAAAAAATAAGACAGTCTGAATATCGTTTGCTGAATATCGCGTAGTGTAATAGGCCCTTAATGTTTGGCGACGCCGACGATCAGATAAATTTTCGTTTGTGACCTACATGTTTTTAGTACTGTAACAATTATTTTAATTATGAGCTTTTTAGAAGCAAAGAAACAAGGTTAAATGTCTTATGTCCTCCCATTATAAATAAGTAATTTCTGAATGTGCTCAGTAAAAAACTTACAAAAGATTTGATTGATATGAGTCTTCTTGACCTTCTAACAATCGAGGAATGCTACCTAGATCCTGAGAATAACCCTACTGGGAATGCTGATGATGAGGACGCTGCCACTGCAGTGACCGGAGAGCTAGGACACCCGCTACATGTACGCTGCTTAACGTCGGAGAAACCAACTCTCTTCATGTTGTGGTACCACGGTAACGAAAGAACCACGTGGCTACACAACGATTCCGTGTATAGAATGACAGGAAAAGCCCTCCTCATCAGAAGCCTGGCTATCGAAACTCTTGGACAATACACATGTCAAGCGTATAGCTCAGAAGGCATGGAGGCGCCGAGAGTGATCAACGTACGAGCGTATATGCCTGAAGGACTCTTAAGTGGAAACGAGTGGTTGGTACCACGAGACGCGGTGGCATCCAGACCGGATACTGCTGAAGCTCTTGGAGAGTTGATCACAGGTGAGATACCTAAACTTTATGTAAATTATTTGTCTAGGTAAGGCCATACTGTATGATTTAAAATGGTGTGAATATCCATAATCAGTAAGTGTCTAAAGACCCGGGTTTATTTCATCCTTATGTTGGTTTGCGTTTTCTCCGCTTTATTTAAGTTCAAATAAACTTTCATTCATAGTTTAATATAAAAACACAACCACAAAACTTTACTACAAAAAAACACTAAAATATTCCGGCATAATGCCGGAATATTTTAGTGTTTTCGCTACGGCTCGCTGTGCCACCCTTCTATGACTTTATAAGATACTAGAGGTAGAGTCTAGTATCAAATTCATGGAACGGTACCTAAGATCAATGTCTTTGAACCTTTCAGCTTCAATTTAAATAAAAATACTCACATATGTTCAAGCGGATATCCTTATCACTTGTAATATTTAGCTCAACGATTGTGTAAGTACCTATTATATTGTTTTTCGATGTTTAGGATTAACATACACAGTGATTTATCTGTTTTGTTTGTTAAAAACTGTAGTACCTACTTATTTTACGACAACTGTCAAACTAATTCTAATGGACGAAGCTCCCTTCAGCTTCATTCGCTCAATTCGGTCGCTCACTTTAGCCTTCGTTTCCCTTTTCTGTGTCTAGTTACCCTAAATTGCCAAGGTCGCTTTGTTCGCTCTTGGAATTAATTCAATAGTTATCAGGATAAGGTGTCATAGACTGTATAGTAGGGGTCGAGTTGTCCCATTCTCAGTAATTCTGGCCAGCTTAATATAATTCCATGACTTAGAATTTCACTTATCAGTTATGATTCCACTTTTGCAGCCCATTTTATAAATTTAAGTAAACCATGTTCAGTTATTTTTTCTGAGACTTATTACAACTGCAGCTTACTGAAGCTCAGTATAAAATAGATAGACTAGCTTCCGCCAGCGGCTTCACTCGCGTGAATGTAGGTTTCTCCATACAAACTTTGAACCCTGTTTCATCCCATTAGGGGGTGAATTTTGGAAAATCCTCCCTTATACTCGCCTACGTCATAAAAGGAAGCCTTGTGCAAAATTTCACGTTTCTATTCCTATTTGTTTCGGCTGTGCGTTGATGTGTCAGTCAGTCTGTTTCTCCTTTTATACATAGATATAGATTAACGTTTATATGATATTCTAGTCAGTTCTCAGTTAATATGTGTAACTGTCTGTGATTATAATTTGATCTTGAGCTGGCCTAGCGTACCTGCGTAGCATGGAGTTTCAATAGAATAAGGGACCATCAGCTTTTATACTGTTTATGATATCACCCAGCTATGCTGTCGATATGAGCATGCCTTCACAAATTTTAACTATAACTTGCTTACCCCCGGGGCTGCTAGGTCCTGTGAGGATACCTTCTGAAATTGCTGGAGAAGATAACGCCACCGTGACTGGGGAGCTGGACCAACCGCTCCACGTGCGCTGCCTAGTGTACGGGTACCCGAAACCTTCTGTCTTCTGGACCCGTGGCTACGGGGGAGGCATTGAGCTGTACAACGACTCGATTTACGAAGTGACAGAAAACGTCCTCACCATCAGAAGCCTGAGAATTGACACTCTTGGTCCATACACGTGTCGAGCGTATAATGGAGCAGGCCGGATGGCATCGTGGGGAGTCGTCGTGCGAGCGTACAGGCCTGAAGGGCTCATCATTGAAAACGAGTGGTTGGTGCCACGAGACACGATTGCACCCAGACCCACAACACAGCCGTCCATTACAGGTAAGATTGCAAGTAAACAGTTATATAAAACAACGACTAATAAACGAATCTACTTATAATGAATATTCCTAAGATACGAGATTTCTTCGCCGTGATGACAAACAACAAGCTCCTTTAGCTGATTTATCTCGCGTTTTTGGTTACTATTCTGCTCCTTATGGTCGTAGCATGATGTTATATAGCCATCTACGATAAATAGACTATCCAATATTAAAATAATCAGTAGTTCCTAAAATTAGCACTTTCAACCAAAAAACAAGCTCTTCAACTTCATAATCCACCCAGAGCGCGAGAAGTCATTTGGATGATTTCCCACCTTAAAAAAAAAAAAAAAAAAAAAGACATCAGGAAAAAAAACAGATCAGTAATTGCCTTTTAGGGATGGGTGTTTTTTTATTACTCGATGACCCGTTTTGCGCAGTGGTTTAGAGCGCCGGTTGAGACGCAAGGGTCGCGGGTTCGATTCCCGCACCAACACAAATGTTTGTTGATGAAACAGATATTTGTATTGGGTCTGGGTGTTTGTGTACCTTCGTCGTTCCTGGTTTCCATAGTACAAGGGAAAACCTTAGTTTGGGACCAGGACAACGTATGTGATGTTGTCTCAATTTATTATTTATTAACGTTTCGTCAAAACGTTTCTTCCATGCTGCGTCAAAAGTCGGGAATTATGGACGTCGGAAAAAAGGCTAACAGGCTAAAATGGGATTGGGCGGGTCACATCAGCCACATACACTCTGACCGGTGGGCAAGAGTCTCCACAAAGTGGGTACCGGAAGATGGACGACGCCGCCGAGGTCGACCTGGGAAGAGGTGGCGAGACGACCTAGATGCCGACCGTAAGGACTGATTCGAGGTAGCTCAGGAAAGGAATACCTGGAAGAAGTTGGGGGAGACCTTTGCCCAGCAGTGGGACAGTACAGGCTATAAAAAAAAACCTTTCGGGCCAGTTACTGATACCGGGTATCCGTTATCAAAATGTCGATCAGCATGAGCACCCATGAGGTTTTCTAAAAGCCGGCGCCCCTGTCGGGGACTATTAATTGAAACTTTTAATTAATTGTTTCATCACAGTTGTGAAGGAGGGTGCCTGTCCCATGGACGAGACTACCACGAACGAGGTGATGTGCCGCCGCGAGTGTGGAGATGACGCTGACTGCCGAGGAGTGGGCAAGTGCTGCCGACGAGGATGCAGCGACATATGCCTGGCGCCAGTCGAGCAGACTAGCCCACATCCACTCTTCATTACTAGCATTGCATCAAGTAAGAACTTTCGGAAGTATCTACTGAAAAAGCCTCTGAGGAGATTTATATTTTAGATACAGGCGAGGGACTAGAATTGAAATTAATTTATTTATTAAAACTTAATGCAACACCAATATACAAAGGCGAACTTAATGCCTTAGGCATTCACTACGAATCAAAAAAACAAGGGTACAAATGTGTTTACAGGTATATAAAATAGACATACATATTTATTTATTAGATTATATATATATACAGTGGAATCCGTTTATAATGACATTGAAGGGAAATAACAAACACGTCATACTAAGCGGACGTCATACAAAGCATTTTGTAGAAAATGAACAATCTACTGGTTTTGTTAGTATGTATTTATTTTTATAGAGAGAGACATAGCATACTAAATAAAAATAAAAATTGTAATAAAAATAATAATCCCATCGCCGTATCTCTACGTTGACGTCGTGATGGGGCTTGCGTGCTCCAATATACCCTAGGTCTGTATCGATAAAGTTTGCTTTGCCGTAATATGCTTAGGGTGAGGGGCCAGATTAAGAGAGATACAAACCGCGGTGCAATTTTGTGGCGAACTGTTGGGCATTAGCGACCCCACGGACCCGATGTCTCGGGAGAATTCTTGTTCTTCATCTCCGGCTTGCCTTTATTGACCGGCCGTAGTGAACACTGACGAGAAACTGAGCTCCCACCTCTCTCTTGCCTTTATTGGCTGGCTTGAGTGGATATTCGCAAGAGCAAACATCCAGTAATTTGCTGGTAGGGTTCTTGACCGTACTTCCGGGATTGTCCTGATAGCCGTGGTATACCTCTCCACTCCTCAAGCATCTCCGGATATGTTGCCCTCTTGTTGCTACATCACTTAGTGCTAGCGGTTGTTTTTGGGCGGCCATTTATTGAGTGTGCAAGTCACTCCCTGCCTTTTTTCGATGGTTATTAATAACGTTGTTCAGGCAGGGGTCATAGTCTTAACATAGTTCCATGTTACCAGTCCACTAAAGACTCCAAAAACCATATTATCTTTGTTCTCCATATGTCGCAACAGTTTTTCAATAACCGGGGGTTGTCATTGGGTGCACTAGCATAGTGCGTACAGGGATAATCGTCGGTTGGTATCATGTTCTATTATAATTATCTAAAGGGCCTCTGCGAGTTGGCTTCGGCTCCTCGTACGCCTCCCAAAGGTCCAGGATCTCAGGGTCCTAAGATAAGTAAAATAAAATAATAATAATACGTTACCTACTACCAAGTACCCACTGAGACTCTAAACAAAAACTTGTTGGGTGTCACTTGACACTTCCGAACACACGACAAGATTCTTAACACCTTCCGCTGTAGGTGTTAAGAATCATGGCGTTCACTATAACCGGCCACAGTTTATTAAAAATGGATCATAGTAAGTGACTACTGTTACTATAAGCGGAGTAATGACTTCGCTTAATCAAAAAAATATCCGACTTTGTTATAAAGAATTTTATACGAAAAGTAATTACAAAGCGAAGTTTGCGCTTTGTAATTACTTCTTAACAAGCGGTTGGTCAATATAGGCGGAGTCATAATAAACGCATTCTACTGTATACATTCTATTATATATATATGTATTATTTATATAAGGAAATGAAAGGATTTTTTAGACTACTCCGCTATTTGTGTAGAAAATAAATCCGTTACTGCCGCTTAAATGCATACTGACTGGTAGCTGTCCGTCCTGATATCAAGAGGAAGCGCATTCCACAGAAGTATGGACTGTATATGAAAGGAAGAAAGAAAACCTCTCGAGCCGACTAAAACTCACCTGTATTCCAAGCGGGAGAAGTAATTTCATGATGACCCATCTCAATAAAACAAAATCAACTATTGCAGGAGAGGTGTCGGCCTTCCTTGCAAGTAATTTAAGGGTTCCGTCCCTCAAAAAGAAAAACACGGAACCCTTATAGGAGTACTTTGTTGTCCGTCTTTCTATCTGTCTAGACCCTTTAACTCGAGAACGCATGAAAGTATCGAGTTGAAATTAAAACAATTTACTCCGTGGTCCCTCGAAGCTGTGAAAAAATCAAACTTCTAAGTTAATGAAAAAAAAGATACGGCCGTTTATAGCTAGCACATAGTAATAAATCTGAAAACAGTAAATTTGTTGTTACGTTTGGATATTGAACTAAAAATGTGCATAGGTAGGTAAGTTGTTGTACGGAACCCTCAGTGCGCGAGTCTGATCCGAACTTGCCTAGATTTCTAGTCAGTCAAGAAACACCGGCCTCATCTAGTTTAAACTGATGAAAAAATTTACGTGTATATGGGTTTTTTTAAATCTATTTGCAAAATAAATATCGTTTAGTAGTTGGATATGAAAAATAATGCATTCACAAACACCTAATATTATTATGTTCTGCAAAAAATCGGGTGCTTGTAGATCCGGTCAAGTTACCTGTCGCAGTCGTTGGAGACCAGAACGCCACAGTGATCGGGGAACTGGATCAACCACTATCAATACGCTGCCTAGCGGATGGGTTACCGCCACCCGCCGTGTTCTGGTACTTCGGCTATGAAGATACTATGGTGCCATATTACAACGCGGACTACTTAGCGAGAGGGAATACCCTCCTCTTCAGGAAACTGAGTATAAAAAATCTTGGACAGTACACATGTCACGCGTACAACGGAGAAGACAAGGAGGCAACGTGGTCGGTCATCGTGCGAGCATATATGCCTGAAGGACTCTTTATTGAAAACGAGTTTATCGTACCCAGAACACAATCAGACACCGCAACATATACCACAACCAACACTTTGTCAATCACTGAACCGTTCACACTGTTGTTAACCTGTAAGACCTGTTAAATACATACCTAATTACCTGCTTATGCTAATCTAACCACTATAATACTAGTAGCTTTTGGCAAAAAACATTTATTTGCATCTGGTTTATAAAGATATAACTCATATATTCCGCGAATAGTGCCGGTCAGAGCACACATGGCGACGCCATTCTCGACACTAAACGTCGGTGCCGATCTGCACCTGACATGCGAGTTGGACGGCTTCCCCGAACCTGATGTGCACTGGACCAAGGATGGCGAAAAAATTCAGCCGGACGCCAGGATCTCTATCACTAGTAAGTTCTACTACCAATAATATTGCTATACTACTCCAAACCCTTTCAGAGTATTTTAAAGGACATGATTATGAAATTATCCGAAAATGAACCACAGTTCCGAAGCTTGTGCATTGTCGTTACCTAGCAAATGAAAGCCGATATTGTCGAAGCGGCAAGTCTTTGAGTGGAGACCGCGAAAAAAGACTCGTGTAGTGGGGATTGATTCATTCTGTTCTGGGGTTCGCAGGCCTTTAGGGTGTGTTCACATCTGGCGAATGCGCCACAAATGCGTCGTTAGCAACCCACTCGTGAGTTGCATGTGTACTGCACGCGTGTAGTTACTGCAATTGTTTGGTGTATCTCTTTAGCGCAACTCGGGCAAAGCTTACAGTGGGCGCGTGTGGCGCACGTTCTGTGTGTGCATAGATCGCGAGCATGCAGTTCCGTTTACTTTCATACTGTATATCTGCGGGCAAGAGGAAATAAAGCGCCTATTACACCACTCAATATTCAGACAGTTAGTCTATGTTTATCTATTTATCTCATCGTTCTGTTTCATTCCTTTACACGACATTGGCGTAAGTTGCTCTTTTTCTTGTGTGACGCTACATAGACTAAGACTGTTTGAATATCGAGTGGTGTAATTGTGCGGGGTACTCGCGTGCCAGTAAACTTGAAATGCACACACGCAGCTGGCGAGTGGTTTGCTGGCGACACATTCGTGATGCATTCGCCGGCTGAGGACCCACCTTGAAAGTTTGTTAGACTATTATGTAATCTTTCACTTGCTTATCCCTCCAGATAGCACGGTCGTCTCCCGACTGACAGTGACGCGGGTGAGGGTCGCTGACAGCGGGCTGTACGCGTGTCACGCCAGCAACCCATACAGTTCGCAATCTGACACTGCGCAGATCAATGTGCAACGTAAGTTAAATGACCTGGAATAAAACTGAAATAATTTACAGTTGCCGAAAAGTAACCCTAAATGAAAAACCTCGCTCGTAAGCAATGCAATTAACCAGTTTTCATTGAAAATCATTTCTTTTATAGCACGCTTTTATAGCGCAGTATATGCCCATATAATTATTACTCATCAAGATCTGAGGATGGATAGAGGGGGAGAAGGAGACCAAAGAAAAGATGGATGGATTGTGTGAAGAGTGATATGAAAGAAAAGGAAGTTAGTGATAGCATGACGAGTGACAGGGCAGGATGGAAAAAAAAAAGTGTTACGCCGACCCCAAATAACACGGAACAAGGGCAGGTAGATGATGACGATGAAGACCATTCCAAAAAGCTCAAACACGATACGGTTATCTGAGTTCCTATGGCCACCATCTAATTCCCTCAACAGATCAGCTCCAAGTCATAATAATTTTGCATTGTCATCTGATTTACATAATTATGCATGCAACATTTCAGCTCAATCGGTAACCGGGAACTGGATCAAATTTAATTTTTAAGATTTGATTACAGACATTAAACATCAGGACAGGTGAAACTAAATAAAAGCTTGTAAAAAGCATTGTGTATTGGAAGATGTAGCTTGAATAGTCCATCATGAGGTGAAAAGCCTTACATGTTGATATGATTAATATTTGATTTTTGATCCTGATTTTCTTCTTTGCAGAGCTTATAGTACCTGCGGAGTGCACAGATAATCTCTTCTTCGCTCCCTGCGACCTGATCGTGCGCAGCAAGTTCTGCAGACACAAGTATTACTCAAAGTAAGTACCTCCATATTCGTTAAATACCTAAGGTTAATCGATTAATGAGAATCGATCACTCGATAGCATTTTCTGAACAAGATTAAGTTATTGTGTTTCATTACTCATCAACTATTATACTATTCAGCTAGTTTAATTGTAAATTACCGTCGAAAAGTGTATTGTTTATTTATTTCTACATAGTTTAAAAATTAAGGCAAACGTGTACGTACCTACCTACTTTATTTGTTTCTGTCATTTTGGGTCAGACTTCAACTAACCTTGTCTTGTTGTCCGCAGGTTCTGTTGCAAGTCGTGTGTGGAGGCTGGCCAGCTCGATGCTCAGGACCTTTATCAAGTTGCTAGACTGGATCGATTATAACTATTCATGACATTAGTTTGACATGAAACATCATTGTATGAGTTAGGCTGTTTGTGAGAAAAATATACATGTTACAAAATCCAGAACGTGATTTTTTTATAATCTAAGCAAAAAGTAATGTCACTGTTAGACCGAAAAATTATAACTGAAAAGTTGCTGAATGTAATATACATCTCACTCGTTTGTTTTGCTCATCCAATAGATTCAGTCTTTAGGGTAATTTGTTACCTACACTAAAATTATAAAGAGGTAAAGTTTGTGTTCTTTTAAGTAGCAAATGTGTTTTATTGTGCCATAGGCCATAATAAAAATATATTAGGAATATCTTATGATATCAAAGTCTATAAATTATGCCTTGTCCAATATTATATAGACAGAAAAACTCCCGTTAAAGCATGTTCCTTGGATTTATCGAAGGCTTTCGTTCTGGTTATTTATGACCTGCTCTGGCATAAGCTCATAAAAGAATACAGTTAAGTGGGCTGGCGCTTATTTTGATATGTATGGGCTAGATTTTGGGGTGAGGCAAAGGGGTCTGAGCTATTCCCGTCTTTTCAACCTATACATAAACAAACTGATAGGTAGGCTTATTAGCACTAAAATTGGTTGTCACGTGGACGTCGTTTGTGTGAACAACATCAGCTATGCTGATGACATGGTGCTGCTGAGGCCCATCTATCAGTGCAATGAGAAGGCTTCTTAAAATTTGTGAAAGTAATGCGGGCTCAACTACAATACCGATAAAAGTGAATGTATGGTTTTAAATCGGGTACTTAAACCTACAAACAGTTGCCTTAACTCTCACTCTCTGAGTCTCCTTTAGGTCGGGTTTCGAAGTTTAAGTATTTGGGTAATTGAGGTAATGATGACTTAAAAGATAATGTAGACCAGCGGGGTTACCATGACGTTCAAAGTAAGATTGTTTCATTCTTATTTCAGTGTGGCTTAGACAGAACTATACAGGTTGTCTAGCGCCATCTCTTACCCGGAAAACTTACTGGAAATAAGAATGAAACAATCTTACTTTAAGCGTCATGGTACAGGTCATAGACAGGGAGTGCAATTGGCTGGCTGTCCGTTGCATTATGCTGGCCCGCAGGTTTGTACGCTGTAGGTACTGGCTTTGTAAAGATAATGCTTTTTAAGGCCATTTATCAGTCGCTTCACGCGTACAACCTGTGGACCAAGTATACCCAGCGGGCATACTGTGACCTGCGCGTACAATACAATAACGCATTCAGGGTGCTTTTGAGTTTTGCCGTGGTGAAGTAGTAGTCAGGAATGTTCGCGGACGCGTGTGTTGATGGGTTCACCGCGATCATGCGAAAGCGATGCACTTCCATGACGGCGCGCTTGCGCTCCTCTTCTAATGGAATGTGTAAGTTTGTTTTCAGACCGGTGGAATTTTGCCTTCTTATAAAGGTAAATCAGTGTCCAAACACAACTATCCAAATAATTTAATTTTAACTTAATATTATAATTTAATACTAACATTAGGCTAAGTTGTACTACTACTAACATAATATGGATGTAATCTGAAATAAATATTTGAATTTGAATTATAATAGAATAACCTCAAATAGTTATTTTTGTTTTAACATTTCTAAAATAGAGGCATCAATTTAAATATAATATTTTTATATATTATCCAATACTATTAAGATTTCTATAGTAATACATATACCTATTTGATGTTCATCTTGGGCCTAGACCACTATGGAGACTGGGCATTTCCCTTTGAGCGGTTAACGTTATCGTTATTTTATAAATTAATGCAACTCGTATTTTGCTTAACCTAAGATTTAAGGGCTGATGAGCTATTGGTTACTGTTAGCACCTTATACGACTATAATATATTTTACTTTTAAATTATTACTTTCTAATGAATGTATGTGAGTCAGAGCGTAGAGTGTTTCTCTACTCTCTCACTCACATACATTCACACACACACGTCACACACCTACAGAAACTAGATTAATTTAATTCATATCTATATCAATCACGAAGAGCTTACCTCATAGCTACTATTTACTATTTGAGTCCTACCTATCTGAAAGATTATTCCAAGTGAAAGAAACACAGTTCACCTCTAAGTTCTACCAAATACAGTCCTGAAATACAGGCTTGCAGCCTAGTTTAGGCACCAGTCTTCCACAATAATAAAACACTTGTCACTACATTTTAAGAATCTGATGTATTGTAAAATATTGTGGTGAGAAAAATAAACATTTATTATTATTATTATTAAATACAAGCAGGTGTGCCACAGGGTTCAGGCCTCGGACCTGTGCTATATGTAATATATATGTCTGACCTACCAGAGGAGGAGGACGTAACTATTGCCAAATTCGCCGACGATACCGCCATCCTAGCTAGCGACAAGGACCCTACAACAGCAACACAAAAATTACAAAAAAGTCTTGATAACATCACAAAGTGGCTTAAGCAATGGAGAATGCCAGCGCATCAAAATCTGTACATGTAACCTTCACACTGCGCAAAGGAAATTGTCCTGTTGTACAAATGGCTACAAATTCCTCACCATGACAAAATACGCTATCTTGGCTTCCACTTAGATCGACGTTTAACATGGAGCCACCATATCAAAACCAAGAGGCAAGAACTCAAAATTCGATACAACCATCTGTCATGGCGAAACAGTAAGCTGTCTGTGGATAACAAATTACTCATATACTACAGTATACTAAAACCTGTCTGGATGTATGGCTTACAGCTCTGGGGTAGCGCTAGCGACTCCAAAATTCTAATAATTCAAAGAATGCAAAACACGACCCTTAGAAACCTTTGCAATGTCTCATGGTTCATCACCAATACGGAAATTCACTAATAACTCTAAAGATGAGTACTGTGAAAGGAGAAATTCACAGAGCTAAAGAAATATACCTCGGGAGGTTTGTAAGACATCCCAATGTATTAGCTGTAAGGCTGACAACTCGAAGCTACAAAAAAAGGCTAAAGAGGAAAGACATTTTGACCGTATAGATTAATATGGCCCACTGAAGAGGAGAGAGAGGAGGACCTTTACTGAAAGTCACACTAAAAGCGACAACATCTTATAACACACCTGCTTATAGCAAAAGCTGATTGCAGATAAAAGAGAAAAAACATATAGATCTATATATATAAAAGCGAAATACCATTCACTAATTAATCACACACAAATCTCAGAAACTATGACACCTACAAACTTAAAACTGGGCTGCTAGGTTCCTTAAAGGGTGTAGACATCCGTTAAGAACGAATTTAACGAAATTTCCCTAAGGGGGTACAACGGGGGTTGGAAGTTTGTATAGAGAAACCTATTTTCACGCGGGTCAAGCCGCTGGCAGAAGCTAGTTTAGTATAAAATTATAATATGTCTTGTTTACTTTTATGATACTTATTGTTACGAAGGAGCGGAGTCTCCTAACATAGGCATTACCTGCGTAAAAGGAGGTTCGAATCATGTATATTGTGAAACTTAAACTTGCTCTATCAATAAACTATTATTATTATTTTTCACTTTATTTATTCAATATACATATTAATTAAATTTTTAAATATTCCTTTTTTTAACAAAATCATATAGAAAAAAAAACATTTAAAAATATAAAAAATTGTAGTCCGCCGGTATCGAGACAGGGTCCAAGCTACCGGTGGTTAGGGCTCCAGGGACAGGAACCTCCTCACGATGCGAGCAGTATCGAGGAGTACTGCCTTCTGTATCAGGCCCTTGATCCAACCGTGCAATGACAGCTTCGACAGATGGTCGTCGAAGCTTTTAGCTATAAGGCCGTTGGCGGTCACGACAATCGGCACAATGACAGCCGAGTCTACATTCCACATGTCAACAACCTCGTGTGCTAAGTCGAGATATTTAATTTGTTTCTCTTTCTCAGCTTTCACGAGATTCTCATCATGTGGGATGGTGATATCGACTGTCATTACGCGGCGTGCTAATTATTTCCTTTATTAATTGTAAATACTTATCAATTACATTTTTAATTATTTTTTAAAGATAATAACAAAAAAAAATATTATTATTACATTTATGTTCTATTTATACATATTATTTACATTTATAAATATTTCTTATCATCAATATTTGTAGTTCTTAGGTTGTTCAGACTCAATAGATGACTACATATACATTCGGTGGCATTTACTAAGTCCACCATAGTGCAATGTTTAGAAACTAGCGGATTTCCAACTTTCAATTTATGGGCCATGACTTGAATCCCTTTTCAAGTCATGGCCATCACCGTAATTTGACAGGTCTTTAAAACCTCATTACGCCAAGTCGTGCTCATGTAATAGCTATTTGCCAAATCTTTAGATTTACTTTATGCGGAGAATAAAGGGATATTACGGAAGAAAAAACACTGGATGATCCATGCAAGTTAAATGAAATTAGTTTCACACATTACGAACTAATTACTGCTGAGATTAGTCGTTGGTGCTGTGCGGTGTTTATCAGCCGTTCCGTTTCCGTTGTGAAATGCCTGTGCAGCAGTGGATTTGACGCAGGTTGATGGTGAGCTAAGATTATCGGCAATGATGCACTTATCTATTCAAAACTCCAAAATGAGCATCGACGCCGAGTCGCTAACCTGTCGGTCTTCTATCGTTTACATTTCGGGGAGTGTGCATTGGAATTGTACAATTTAATTCCGCCAAGTCCGTTCCATCATCGGATCACTAGACGTACGTACATCCCACCCATACATACAAAGCGTTTTGGGAACACATTCATTATGCGTACAGTTAAGGAACGGAATCCCTGCCGGAGTCTGTATTTCCTGATAGCTATAACCTAGGGGTCTTTAAGTCAAGAGTTAATAGGTTACTTCTAGGCTTTGCTTCTAGGCAAGCGTGTGCCATCGTCGGCCATACATCACTTACCACCAGGTGAGATAGGTGTCAAACGCGAGCCTTATACATAATAAAAAAAAAATACTTAGGTCTAAAAAGTTGGTTACATTATCTTCGAAAAAAAGGTTTTCATTGAGAATGTTTTTATATCCAATATAATATAATAAAACGAGAAACTGACTGACATATCTACACACAGCTGAAACTACAGGGCCTAGGAGCTTGAAATTTTGCACAAGGTTTCCTTTTATGACGCAGGCGAGCACTAAGAGAGGATTTTCCAAAATTTATGAAACACCGGATATACCTACTTTCATGCGGTAGAAGCCGCTGGAAGAAACTATTTTTTTTTTAAGTGAAAAATCACTCATCTGTATCTGTTAACTTTTACTAAGGACCTGCAAGTTTTTATGAAATACTGGTTTTAATCACATTTCTGTATAATTCCCTAGTCAGTAATTAAAATATTTTATTTTAAATTATTGGTAGGCTCGCGTTTGACCACTATCTCACCTGATGGTAAGCGATGATGTGGCCGACGATGGAGCTCGCTTGCCTAGAAGTAACCTATTATATATATAATACTAGCGGTCCCGGCAGACGTTGTTCCGCCCAAAAGCGGGATTTAGTAAAAAAAAAAAAATTACCCTACTCTACCCTACTCTACCCTACTCTACCCTACTCGATAAAAAGTACCCTATGTCCGTCTCCTGGTTCTAAGCTACCTCCCCACCAATTTTCAGCCAAATCGGTTCAGCCGTTCTTGAGTTATAAACAGTGTAACTAACACGACTTTCTTTTATATATATAGATTTGTTTAACTCCCGCATTACATAAGATAAGCATTTTCATAACAATAAGAAATACCTAATATCCACACAACCATATTATTGGACATAACTTCCATATTTGCAACATAGTAGGTAAGGTCCCCTGAACAATAACAGTCTATCACTCGCGACGGACAAATAGTCGCTAAAAAAGTCGAAACTTTATATCAGTGGCTTGTCTCGTTCGGTCGATATGTCACGCGTCGGCCTGCTCGCGGTCGCCACGCTGCTAGCGTGCGCTCGCGCATACGAAGGTGAACGTACGGTCTCATATGATTACTGGACTACAACCATGACTAATCTCCAAATAATCGAATTTTAAGTATCAGTGATCTTCTTCCTGTTTACTTAGGGTCAACACGTTTTATTCTTCCATTCTGTCCTGTCACCCGTCACACTATCACTAACTCCCTTTTCTTTTAACTATCAGTGATCGGATTTTGAAAATGTTTGATTGCTAGCAGACGTGTCAGCAGCACCTCAAGCGTTGGAGCCAGAGATGGCGGCATCTGGAGATGTCACAGCAACACTGAGCTGTTCGTACCATGGCAAGCCACCGCCTAAGATCTCGTGGAGGTTCCAAACAGAAATCGTACGTACCCGTACCCCGTAAATAAATATTTTTTATCTCATTGCTTACACAAGATACAACTGGATAGCACTTAATAATAATCCAAACATAGTTCTTGGTAACCAGTCCACTTAAGCTTTCCAAAACCTAATCTTGGTTTTCCATATTTCGCGGGTTGTCCTTGGGTGTACTTGCATCGCGCGCCCCTATTGGACGTCGCGGGGGGCGGACACCTCACACTCCCCGTGGGTTTGAGGTGGCCCGCGTAGGCGGGCCGGCACTAGCCGGGGATCATGGATAGCGCATCAGCTCCCACAATCCCCGGTCCAAGTGTGGGAGGGAACACCGAGGTGGTTTTTAGTCAGTAAGAGTCTGACAGACCCCTTCGTCTGCCCCAGGCGAAGGACATCCATGAGGATTTTCCACCCCGGCAACAAAAAAAAAAAAATGGGTGTACTTGCATAGCGCGGATAATCATCGGTTGGTGTCACTTTTTATAATATCTATCTAAGCGGCCTCGTAAGTTAGTTTCGGCCTCTCACACGCCTCTCTCACACGCCTTTCAAAAGTCCAGGAATCTAGGGTCAATTCGAGTTAAGATGATTTTTCGGAAATCATCAAGTCGAGAAGTCCTTCTTTAGGGTGGAGTTGGGGTAGAACGAGCTTTTATGTGTCTTTCAGTTGCCCTTTGCACCCTAGGGCCACGATTACTATTTCAAACGTTTGACGTAAATTATTCTGCAGAAGAGAGCTGTCAGAGCCTTATACAATCTTCACAGGCCCGATTCTCTTTGCGAACTGTTTAAGGTTATAAACATCATGACGGTATTCTTGTCAATACATTTATGAAAACACTAGCTTCTGCCCTCGGCTTCGCTCACGTAAATGTAGGTTTCTCCATACAAACTTTGGACTCCCGCTTCATCCCCTTAGGGAGAGAATTTCGAAAAATCCTTTCTTAGTGCTCGCCTACGTCATAAAAGGAAGGCTTGTGCAAAATTTCACGCTCCTAATCCCATTAGTTTCGGCTGTGCGTTGATATGTCAGTCAGTCAGTTTCCCCTTTTATATATATAGATTATTATGTGTGTTCGGAAAATATTCATGTTTTTATTAAGATAAGTGACAGGTACAATTTTAATATTAGAGATAGGACTAAATTAGATCAACCTCGATTCAGATTGGCTAAAAAGAGTGGCCATGGAGTTTTGTTGCACGTTCTTCTTGATATACGACATAAAAGAGCCGTTTAGGTTTGAAATACAAGGCGTACGGAAGCCAACCAATTTTAAACTTTCACAAAACCGATTGACGGTGATGAAGATGATTTTTTTGATGCCAAATTTATTTTATCCCCTTTTCTTAAGTTATTCGGTTATGTAATAAGCTTGAAATAATGAAACCGTAGTAACTATTTGCAGTTTTTTCGCAACAGGCTGATTGTACGGGGCACCACACACAGACGTCGGATGGCTCACTGGTGATCAACCCCCTGCACCCCAGTGACTCCGGTATCTACACTTGTGAGGCTGACAATGGATTGGAAGTGATCACGCAGCAGATACACCTGAGCGTCAGAGGTGAGTGCGGCGGGTGAAACACGACGGAAGGAGCGCGTATTGTCATGAACTTTACTCAAGTCAAGAATTGATGGAGAATCCTATTCTTATATTATATTTAGGTATAGAATGTTAACTAAAACCATGGTTCCATAATTTAGCTGTTTCTACATCTCTGTTTGGCTGACATATTTTCCCCGCTTTGTGTCATCAGCTTATTAATAAAATGACCTTGAGTTTGGGAATTAACTCTGATAAACTAGACTGGATGATAAAGGATACAGTAAAAAAAAACATGTAAATGTACAGTTGAACAAGAAGATTGTTATACAAGCAGTCAACTAACAACTGCTTTTGTTATGTAAAATTTGGCGCCTAAAAATTCTTCCACATTATTGTCGAGGAGAGACTGGAAAGGCATCATTAGGATGCCGATCTGGATCGAGATCTGGCGGTTGCGCTTCAAACCAGGAGCTACTTACTCAAAAAGACTGAAAAGGAAAGACATGACATAGTCCAATTGCTAAAGTGGACTCAGCAACTGATTGAGAGGATAGCTCATTGGAGTCACGCTCATCCCGTCATGAATTCAAAATCTAACACACCTGCTAAAAGTTGGGCACGCCATAGATTATGGCGGTAAGTCCCCTCTTTGAGGAGTGGCTGGAAGGGCAACACGGCGTCCTTACCTTCCACATGACGTAGGTCCTCACCGGACATGGTAAGTTTGGGAGGTTCCTGCACCGGATTCGTGCGGAAGAAACGCCCGGGTGTCACCATTGTGTGGACCGCCCGGAGGACACAGTGAAGCATACGGTAGAGGTGTGCCCTGCCTGGGCAGAGCACCACCGTGTCCTCGTGGTGGCGATCGGCAGCGATCTCTTGCACCAGGCCTTGGTACAGGCCATGGTCCGGAGCAAGGAGGAGTGGCAGGCGGTCGCCTACTTCTGGGAAGTAGTCATGCTAGTAAAGGAGGAGGCCGCACGTGCACCCGTGAGGCAATAATATGGCCCTCGCGCTTTCGATACCAATTTCTGGCCACCGTAGGCGCGGGCTTGCGGACGGCGAGCAGTGGGTAGCTCGCCGTCCGACCGTCCGGTAACCGTCCGGACCGAGCCCAAGTCATCGACGGCCTGTAGTGTTCCACGCGTGCCTCAAAAAGATGTAGGCAAATCGTAGGGGCTCAGCAGGGTCGAAGCCATATTTAACTACTCGATCGAAAATCAACCGCTAACGCGAACTAACGCTATCAGAGGTCTCGGTGTTCTTATTGACAGTAAGCTCTCCTATGTATGTCATGTCAGACATTCTTAGGAGAGCTTACTGTGAGATGGCACTGTGTACAATGAGATTACATTTTTGAGTAATGAATTCACATGTATACCAGTTAATTTTTTTGTTTCGGGTATTTAATGATATAGTATTGTCTCGTCACCAATTGTGAGGTTTCCGAATAAAACACATTATATTTATTTCAATGTATGGAGTTAAGAGTTGTCACGACCGACTCGCTCGGTTGCTAGCTTACAACTGAGGTCCGACTATCCCCACCACCTAGCGGCCGGTCTGTGCAACCAATAACTACATACTCTTTATTTGTATACTATACATCACAGGACCCCGAAAAACACAGTTGTCACTCTATTGTGTTGTTGTTAATTAGGTACTACTAACTGACCAGGAGAACTTTGTACCGCCTAACAGTCAATGAATGTAAACAAAAATAATGTTATGTGTGTGTGTGTGTGTGTGTGTGTTGTGTAAATGTATGTGTGTGTGTCTTTCGATATAGTCAACGGTCTGCGATGAAATAAAGCCGCATTTTAATGTATTAAAGTTATATAATTATGTTGATGTCGTACATGATACGTGATGCACGCACAACTAAAATCTTCTACAGATTTATTATAAGTATAGATAGATTATGCATGTTACGTTTTAGAAGTAAAGTTCTTGAAGTCACTCTTATAATTTTGCCGCAACCATTAGTGGCAAAGCAAAAAAATGACTACCTACCGAAAATTGTACACCAAAGTCTTTGTTCGACTTTACTTTTCAAATATAATTTTAGCAATTTATTATTAAAACAAATGTAGGTATTTCCAAGCGGATATCCATATCTATTTGAGTTTCAGAATTAATACTACACTCAATAAATAAAAATTAAATATTTACTGCTAACAATAATAAATTGCAAACATGCCACTCGTACGTTGGCAATAATTATAACTTAAAACAATTAACAAAACAAATTATGATAAAAACTACTTTTGCTAAAAACCTTCTCTTTGATTTTTAGACAGGCCAGTGGTTTGTTTTATTTATGATAAAAACCGGCCAAGACCGTGTCAGGCCACGCTCAGTTAGGGTTCCGTAGTTTCCCGTCCGTTACAATAAGTGTCCAAACTTAAGAGTTAATGAACGACAGACAACGAGCAAGAACAAATAGGTACCACCAATGCCAACGCGAGACCAACCGAACAATTCGACAATATACCCGTCCCGACCCCATCAACTCAGGAAAATTCTTAACGGCGCGAAGTAGCCCACAGTACAGCGCCATCTCTCGGGAAATTGGGTTACTAATTTATACAAACTTGACGGGATGGGTTTTCACCGCTTTACGTGTAGGGGGAGTGTTTTTTTCTTTTAAAGATTTTTTTCCACTTTTTATTTTACCATTTGGCGGCGTGATTGATATAGATATTGGTACCAAATTTCAGCTTTCTAGTGCTAACGGTCACTAAGATTATCCGCGGGCGGACGGACAAACAGACAGACCAACTATAAGGGTTCCTAGTTGACTACGGAACATAAAAAGTTCCTTCTTTTTCCTTATCCTGATCTATGTAGATCATGTGATCTACCGCTGTGCTAAGTTTCATCTAAATGTGTTAAGCGGTTGAGCCATCTCTGATTTACAAACATATACTATACACACACACACACACAAAAAGTTACACTTTTATTATATTTAGGTGTTATTTTCTTACTCAACTCGATAACTCGGTAAGCTAACCGCTTACCAAAAATTATAATATTGGCCATGTATTTTTTATTTTGTTTCGAAAACAAAAACCGGCCAAGTGCGAGTCGGACTCGTGCTCGAAAGGTTCTGTATCGTAAAATAAATATTTAAGCCCCACTTAACAAACATAGGTACATCATCTGTGAAAATATCAACTGTTTAGCTGTCACGGTTCATGAGATACAGCCTGGTGACAGACGGACAGACAGCGGAGTCTTAGTACTATGGTTTCGTTTTACAATTTGGGTACGGAACCCTAAAATGAAAATGCAAAAGCGCGCGTTGAAATTTCACGTGACGTCACGTCTCATTTTTACCTGGAACTGATGTAACTAGCACCTACTCCCGAACTTCAAAGTTATTTATCTTCGTAAATTGAGTAATTCGTCAACTCGTAACGCATAACTACGGCCCATATGGAACGAGTTGCAGAAAAATAAAAATAAATTATATTTTCATTGGTCAACTCGTCCAACGTTTCGTTTTTGTATGGAACTTTAAACCTTATCAACGTTTGGTACAGTTAGTAACACAAGATTAATAATAATATTTTTATTTTAGATTCGTTATGTTCATAGATTATTTCATATTTAAAAAATCTGACGACTTAAGAACCTCCTCTTTTTTATGTCGGTTAGGAAAGTCAGTAACTACATTTTTTTATTGTTTCACTTTACAAGCAACCGCACAAGTTCATGTGTTATCCTGAAATTAATAAGAATGGTAGACTTGCTGTAGGTACCAAGATTTTAAGGGAACATGTCCAAATGGCTGTATACTTTTATGCTCATGTTACAGCTAACACTTTTAACTTTATCTAGAAGGTCCTGAGCTAATACCACGTAATTTTCTGCCTTTTCATTTCTTAAGTTAGTTTTGACGAAAGATTTCCAAGCCGCTGATTCCAAATCATTCAATAAAATTATGAAATCGTTTTTTATCATCAAAGTTCTTATAAATTTGAGGCTAGTTGAAAATACCAGTCGTTAGCTAATTTGAATAAACAAAAATAACTCTTATAAAAGTTTTTATTTTTGGTTCTGACCAAATCATAGGCAGACCGACCGTCAGTCCGTTAGTTTATCATTCATCCACTATCGGTCGCCCGCGGTCGGTCTAAGTCCTTGAAATAGATCTAATTAAAGTCAAAATACGCCTTTTTACGTAAACCATTATCGGTTTTTACATTTTTTTTCTCCCTATATACACCCTTAATGTAATAAAATGTATTCGAATTAATTAACCAACTGCACCTAGACGACAAGATGATTTTGCCGGTTAATAAAATAAATTGGCGGAATGCGAACACTGTCAACATACCAAAATTGGTAATTTGGTAAAAGTTCAGTGTTGGAACCAAAACCAAGCAGACGTGTATTTAGTTGTCACTTTAAAATATAATCACTGTATATTCAAAAATTAACATTAAGCAGCATATAACAAAGTTGAAGTTCCAAAAAGTGTTTTATGAATACCTATGCTTTTTTACTACTAGTCGTTGAGCAAGAAGCCACAAGATGCGTCAGCAGAAGCACCGCTCACCCCCGCGGGTAAGAAGGACGACCTCTTATTTTTTATCTCGCTCGTTAACACTGACGTTGCGCGTACGCACGGGAAAGACCGAAATATCAAGGTATGCTTTGAATCTTCGCGTACAACCAAACTGCTGCTTCGTAATAAAGATAAAGTTCAAAGCGGCATAAAAATCTATTCTGATCAAACACCAGCACAAAAGAACTACCTGAAAGAACTTAAAAATGAGCTAGCAGAGAGAATTAAAAACGGTGAAAATAGTATCACAATTAAATACATAAAGGGAATGCCAAAAATTGTGACTATCAATGATTCAAAAAACTAAATACTTCAATTAACATAGCAAATACAAATGACAACACAAATATGCAGAATACTAATACCTACCAAGTACTGAATAACTACGAAGATATACTGACAAGCAAATCAAGCCTTAATTTTTTCTACGCAAACATCCGAAGTATATGTAGCCCGGGTAAGCTAAATGAACTTATTTGTATACTTCAGTCCTTTAAAAAATGTGTACATATTGTCCTATTGGCCGAAACATGGATAAGGTCAGACGATCAAGCTCAACAATTTCAAATAGAAAATTATACACACTACTACAATATCAGACCCAATGTCATCGGTGGGGGTGTATCAATATATGTGCATAATAATATGAAACATGAATTATCATTAGTATCTTATACCGGAGGAAACAACTACTTATGTATACATTTACCAAAGTATGCACTTAACATTGGAGTTGTATATAAGCCTGGCCATTCAAATTTCAATGAATTCCTAGTTTCATATGAGAACCATCTTCTACAGAAAAAGAGGACTATCATTTTTGGAGACACAAACATAGACCTACTCAGCTCGGATAATACAACAAGACGATATAGTGCTATGTTAAATGAATCTGGTTACAAAACCATCAACAAAGTAGATCCAGATTATAGTACACGGGAAACATCAACCACAAAAACTATAATAGATCACGTCTCGACGAACATAAAAAATAATCACTTTCATATGGCTATTATGGAATCATCTCTATCAGATCACAAAAACATCTACGTAGAACTCAAAAGGGTCATACCTCCACAGAAACAAAGAGTACAGTATGAAGCTGTAGACTACCAGAAATTGAACAAATTGATTGAGACTTCCAATCTTAATATTAGCGCTTACGATTTCGATAGTTTGGATGAGTACATTAAAAAGAGACTAGTTGAAGCTAAAACAAGAAAATATAAAATTGTAAACAACCCACAAAATGAATGGGTTAACAAACAAATAATTACAGAAATAAACAAAAGAAACACATTGTGGAGCAAATTAAAAAAAGACCCGAATAACAAGCAACTAGAAACGAAGTTTAAAACTAAACGAAGTCAATTGGACGCAAAATAAAGAACACAAAGGAGACATACTTTTATAGTGAATTTATGAAGTGTACTAAGAAGCCCAAGAAAATGTGGAAATTAATAAATACTCTTTCAAATAATAAAAATGTAGCAAATGAAGCTCCCCCAAAACTTAAATTAGATAATGGAACCATAGTAACAGATCCCGTAGAGATATGCGAAATGTTTAATAGTTTCTTTGCAAATATAGGATCTCAATTGGCAAGCAAAATACCGTCAACCTTTCACAATAACAATTCATTCACTCTGCCTAACTTTAACCAACACACAGGATTATACGAACTAACTCAATTCTCTCCATGCACTATTAATGAGATATCTCGAATTATAGATGACTTAGATCCCAATACGAGCACAGGAATCGATGGCATTAGCACCAAAGTTCTGAAATGTTTTAAAAATCACATCATTGAAAATTTAACAGATTGCCTAAACCAGCTTTTAGTGGATGGTATCTTTCCAGAAAAATTAAAAATAGCTAAAGTCACTCCGATTTACAAGGCTGGTACCAAGTCAGATCCTGGAAACTATAGACCAGTGTCAGTTTTGCCAATATTATTCAAGGTATTAGAAAAAATTATATATAGGAGGTTAGATGACTATCTTACAGAAATTAATTTTATATACGACCGACAATATGGATTTCGGCCAAAATCTAACACGCTTGGTGCAACTATTGATTTAGTAACGACCATAAAAGAAAAAATAGATCAAAAACAGGTTGCACTAGGAATCTTTATTGATTTAAAAAAAGCATTTGACACTGTCAGTCACCCCATGCTATTACAGTAGTTGGAAAGTATCGGCATAACTGGAACTGCATACAAAATACTTAAATCTTATTTAAGTGACCGCTACCAAGTTCTCAAAATTGGACAATATCAGAGTAGCTTCAAGCCTTTGACATGCGGTATGCCCCAGGGTTCCATTTTGGGGCCCTTATTATTCTTAGTTTATGTAAATAACATACACCAAGTAGGTTTACAAGGTCACCTTACACTTTACGTTGACGATACAAGCTTATTCTATTTTGGACACGAAATTAATGAAATTATGAAAGATGCGCAAGATGATTTAAATAAATTACATAAATGGTTTCAGTGTAACCTGTTAACAATTAACATCTCTAAAACCTCATACATCATTTTTAAAGCTAAAAATAAAAAAAAAACTACTGAATTACCCTAATCTATGTATAAATGGTGAAGTTTTGAAAATTACGAATCAAGAAAAATATTTTGGACTGACACTTGATAGTAATCTAACGTGGAATGCACACCTACTACGCATAAAAAACCAACTTTCATCACTAGTGGGCTCACTGCATAAAATTGTTCGTTGTATCCCAAAGAAAGTACGACTACTCATATATAACGCCCTGGTAAAACCTCATTTATTATATCTTATTGAAGTATGGGGAAACGCATCCAAAACAAATATAAAACATATACAAATTTTACAAAATAAAATAATAAAAATCCTGTACAATGTCGACTTTTTAACACCTTCGAAAACTATTTATAAAGAGACCAAACTGCTAAACATTAAACAACTTTTTACATATAACACATGCATACTTATTTATAAAATAACTCACAACCTCATTCACTCAAACATTACGTTCACAACGAAAGGTCAAACCCGCAAATACTCGTCCCGTCGAGCTAGTCACCTTGTATTGTTCAGAACTAGAACAAATTATGGTAAAAATAACTTAACTTATGGGGGAGCACAGTTATTTAATCAATTTCCAAAAAATGTAAAAGAAGCGACTTCATTAAGTAGTTTTAAAAATAAATTAATTAACCATATTTACAATAACGATACACTATATTAATGTAATTTTATCATTTTACAACTTATTTTCAAATAACACTAGCGTCTTTTAACTTGGGCAACCGCCTTATCTCAGGAATGCAGTGAATTCGCTTCTTCTAACTTGTCGACAACCAATAATGTATTTTTCATATACCCACACTGGAACAATATTGCTACTTTATATTATTATTTTTTATAATGTTCTCATGTAAGTGACAATTGTGTCTTAATGGGAATAAATATTTTTTTAAACCGAATACTGTAATATGAAAATATTGTAAACAATCACTGTTTTTAAAAGAGTAACCATGGAGTTTCATGTAGGCCTACGTGAAATAAAAAACTTTTGACTTGACTTGACAGTTATCTAGTACTCACAGCATAAGCTCTGCTTGGGACTAAATGCCGTTGGTGGTGGTTGAAAACAAAAACTCCCCTTTGAGGAAGGTCTCCAAATGGTGACTCGCCCCGCTCCGACCTGCACCATAAACGACTTAAAATTTGTGTTTTGGCGCAACTCCAACTGCACGACTCTCAAAATCCAGTTCGTCTTCACACGTACATCCCTATTCTCCGATTGCCTCAACCTTCGTGGTGTGTGTTTATGCTGGTCAATATTGTATCTTAGACCAGAGAGCAGCATCGATTGGGTACCCCTTTCCCAAATACCTTAGATCCAGTTGATGATGCTGTTCGTACCTAATAATCCTTTAAACCTCAAAATTGAAATAAAACATTTGGAAACTTATGGAACACTCACACCGAAATAATAATTGTAATTAAAAACTCTTGAACAAATTACAATAGAAATATTTAAACAAATGATAAAATTAACATTAAGGAAGTCATTTAACATACTTATCCCCCCCGTTTGCCAACGTGCGCACTATTGCTCGGGACGGTCGTGCCTGTAGTACACTCGCATAGTTGAATATTGTGTTACTCTGAATCAGTGACTCATCTCGCTCGGTCGACATGTCGCGCGTCTGTCTGTTTGCGCTCGCCGCGCTGCTAGCGTGCGTACACGCATACGAAGGTGAACGACACACTAATCACATCTGCTGCTGGTTGTCACAATTGATACATTGTTTTGGGTGTTTCTGAAGTTTGGCGATGATCAGAAAACATTGTTTTTTGTTGGATCTTCAAAATATCTGTAAGTTCGATCCGTATAAAATGTTTATCGTCGAGAATTTAGACACAGAAGCCAATACTTCAGAAGCACACAAAATTTCTTCTAACTTCATTTGTTATGTCCTCCCATTTCAATAATTTTACGCTTAGTAGACAAAAATAACAAAGAGTTTTTGAATGTAACTTCGCTCACTCGAAACAAGAGATAAGAAAGAAGATGCATTCTTAAACTCTTAACATTGGTCCGCTAACAATCGGGGGCTGGTAGATCCTGTGAGAACGCCTGTCGGAATTGCTGGAGATAAGAATGCAGTGGTGACCGGCGAGCTGGGTCAACCGCTCCAAGTGCGCTGCCTAGCGTACGGCTATCCGCAACCTTCCGTGTTCTGGTACCGAGGCTACGACGGAACCATGGTACCGTACCATGATGCAGTATACGAAGCGATAGGAAACGTCCTCCTCATCAGAAGCCTGGCTATCGAAACTCTTGGAGAGTACACATGTCAAGCGTACAATGGAGAAGGCAAGGCGGCGTCGTGGGTGGTCTTCGTACGAGCTTATATGCCTGAAGGAGTCTTCATAGAAAACGAGTTGTTGGTACCACGAAACACTTTGCCGCCCAGGCTCAGGACACAACCACCCACAAGTGCGGAGACGAGCACCACCACCACCACCACTTCGACCACTACTGAGGCCCCCAGATCATTGTTCACTGGTAAGACCAGGACCTGTCAACCTAATTTGCCTCTCTCTAGCTGACTGTTTATCTTACGGTAGTTTATTCACACAAACTGCGAAAATTCCAATTCCAATATTTTTTTTGCAGATTACTAGGTTGCTATTGATGTAAGATCAACAATCAACTATTTCCACTAATAATACGAAATTGTTTATCTCTGCATGCAGCATGTTTATGTATTCAGCTTGCATGTGTTCTTCTCTTGCATGTTAAATGTTTTTGTTAAGGCCTAAAGTAAAGAGCATATCTATAGACATATTGGGAGCAACATGTCCTACTGATGTAAGAAACTGGTATGTATACAATGTACTTATATATATGAAGTTTCATTTCTCTGAAACTGGGAAGCTTTTGTATGTACAGTGTAATGTAAGTATCATTATTATCGTATGATTATGACATTGTTGTATGTTAATGAAGTTCACGATTGTTTAAAAAAGCATACTTATTTATTCTTACTAGAGCGTTTTAGATTGTGTTTTATGAGAAATATCAATTATGACGCTGTAAATAAAACAAGCTTGATGTTTTTGTTCGTTGTTATATCTCAATTGGTATTGTGCTGAATTTGGATTAGTTTTATCGTTCATTACCTACATTTGACACACAATGACTAAAAGCTACCACTGGTATTAAAAATAAGGTAATACTAGGTATCACCTGGCATCTCAACAAAATTGCTCTCTAAAACATATTATTTACCAACAGTGCCAGTCAGTGCTCATGTGTCGACGCCATTCTCGACGTTGAACATTGGCGCCGACCTACGCCTGGCGTGCGAAATAGACGGTTTCCCCGAACCTGACGTGTACTGGACCAAGGATGGCGCCAATATTCAGCCGGACGAAGGCAGGATCTCCATCACCGGTAAGTCCTACCACTAGCAAAGTTACTTCGCTTTAACAATAAGGTTTTTAAGCATAATATTATTTATGTAATTATTAGGAAAAGTATTATCGTTACCGAAGCCTGTAGAGAGTTAGCAATATGGTGGCCTGCCACACCAACAGGCCAAAAAGTCAGTCAAGGGACCGAAATACTGAATGTGGTATTGTTTTTAAAGTTTCATTTCCACGTTTCTGTTTAAAACAGCGCAGTTTAAGAGTTTGTCATATTTCTAATGCATTACTTGTTTACACTTCCAGGAAGCACGGTTGTGTCCCGCCTGTTAGTGACGCGGGTCACGGTCGCTGACAGCGGGCTGTACGCGTGTCACGCCAGCAATTCATACAGTTCGCAGTCTGACACTGCGCAGATCAACGTGCAACGTAAGTTAAAAACCCCTGTGAAGTTAAAACAGCTTATCATGGACGATAAAGTAGGCTTGAGAAACAGTGCTCGCAGAATGATGAGGTTAAAAAGTTCTGGGAGTAGTATTAGCGATTAAAAGGTGGAAAGGTGACTTAGTGAATCTATAGAAAATACTTTTCATGCAGGTAACGCAAGATTCGGCGTTGAAGCATTGTTGTAAAAGGTTACTGTCAAGGAAATCTTTCGGCTGCATGATGGTGATAGTGAAATGTCATTGGGCATTCTTGGCAGTGCTTGTGCAATATAAGTCTTTTTTCTAACTATAAAATTAGATAATAAAGTTATCACTGTCATCATCAAAAATATATTATTCTATTACTCATGAAGAGGATCCCAATTGAGTATCGTTCGCAGCTCGATGGAGGGCTACGTTTTCCAGCACAACATTGGTAACAAGCGAATTTTTGAAAAACCTAGTGGACTATCGATTCAGGTTTCGTCTTTCCAAGCCTTTATCATCTTCCTGCCCTACCCCTGACCCATGTTACATGAGGTTGGTGCAACAAGTTTTTTTCTTCCATTCTGTTTTTTCAACCATGACACTGACACTGACTATCTTTTCTTCCATATCAGTCGTCACGCACTCCATCTATCTTTTCTTTGTTTTCCAAAAGTGTGGAGCTCAGTTTTATATAAAATTAATACAAGGTGGAATAATGTGTACATTAGATTTTTGATTATGTTTTTTACACACTACAACGCCCTGGTAAAACCTCATTTATTATATCTTATTGAAGTATGGGGAAACGCATCCAAAACAAATATAAAACATATACAAATTTTACAAAATAAAATAATAAAAATCCTGTACAATTTCGACTTTTTAACACCTTCGAAAACTATTTATAAAGAGACCAAACTGCTAAACATTAAACAACTTTTTACATATAACACATGCATACTTATTTATAAAATAACTCACAACCTCATTCACTCAAACATTACGTTCACAACGAAAGGTCAAACCCGCAAATACTCGTCCCGTCGAGCTAGTCACCTTGTATTGTTCAGAACTAGAACAAATTATGGTAAAAATAACTTAACTTATGGGGGAGCACAGTTATTTAATCAACTTCCAAAAAATGTAAAAGAAGCGACTTCATTAAGTAGTTTTAAAAATAAATTAATTAACCATATTTACAATAACGATACACTATATTAATGTAATTTTATCATTTTACAACTTATTTTCAAATAACACTAGCGTCTTTTAACTTGGGCAACCGCCTTATCTCAGGAATGCAGTGAATTCGCTTCTTCTAACTTGTGATAAAACTTTTCGGTTTTAAAATTCAAAAACTGTCTTTGTTCAAATAACTTTATTACAATATACTTTCATAAATTCACAGAGTACACTTATAACTCATCAAATAGACAACCAACTCGCTTCGCGGCTCAATTCCGACTGACTATCGTTGCTTGTTGGAACGTAAAAGTGTACTCCCCACTCAAACGGCAAATGAACGACATTTCGTCACAACGACCGGAAGTCAGAATTCAGTCACTTACAAAGTGTAATAACAAATTAAAAATACAAACATTAGGAAAATTCACATTAAAATCAACATGTTTTATGGAAGATGGAACAATATTCAATATTTTATTTTAATACAATTTCCGTAATAACCTAGAAGTTTTGGTAGAATTCATAACTTTTATTTATGAAACAACATAAAATATCCAAAAAGACATGCAATATTTATTTACCATTAAACATGAACTTTCAACAAGCTAACAATTCGTCCATCCTGACAAGTTTCGCGACCCCGCGAAAACAAAGTAATTGCAATAATTCATTAGAGTTACACAATTCAAAATCATAATTTTATTAAGTAGCTATACAATCATAAATATTAATATATTTTCTAACAATCATATTTTTTTATAGAAATCACAATAACTCACTGAAAAAATTACAATTTTTGTCCACTTTGCACCTCAAACTAACATTCGCTCATAGCGGTTTATCTTAATGTGCACATTGCACTTCAAGGATCATATTCGCTCATAGCGGTTTATCTTTATGTGCACATTGCACTTCAAGGATTATATTCGCTCATAGCGACTGTTTTGTTGTGTGCACATTGCAGTTCGAAGGTGTTCGCTCATAGCGACTGATATTATGTGTGCACATTGCAGTTCGAAGGTGTTCGCTCATAGCGACTGATATTATGTGTGCACATTGCACTACAAAACCATTCGCTCATAGCGGTTTGACTGCCATTGCATTACAAGCTACACTCACGCTCATAGCAGTGTAGGCTGACAATTTGTGTACTGCACAGTTTTTAATTGAAGGACATAAATCAGATAAACTCACAATCAATGATAATATAATATGTATCGCATTTGTACATATACATAAAAATATCGCACAACGTTTATATAAAACGCTACATGAATTAATCGTTATTACTATCGGTACTATCGCTAGTAGACGATTCACTACCTTTATTATTAAAACAAAGCCAAGGATGTATTTTATCGATAGAGAATACACCCTTATACTTTGATGTCCCTTTTTTAGTAATAGGAGTATCTACGACCTCATACCTATCATTGTCTAAAACTTTAGTTATTTTGTATGGTCCCAAACATTTCGGTAATAGTTTTTTGCTTTTACCAACAGTATGTGCTACTCTTTCGACTCTCACTAAGTCTCCGACCTTAAAGTCTATTGGTTTTTTCCTTTTTTTATCAAATCTATATTTTTGTTTTTGTTGCGATTTTTTTGTATGTTCATTTACTTCATCCCTAATCTTACGTAACTTTTCACAAACAGTGTTTTCCACATTTTCGTCTAGAGAATTTTCAACCATATCATTATCTATTTCAAAAACTAGACTACCTTCTTTGATCCCAGTAAGCCTTAACCCAAACAAGATCTCTGAGGGAGTTTTACCTGTGCCTTTGTTTACAGTATTATTCAATCCCCATTGTACTTGTAATAACCGTTCATCCCAAAGCCTTTCGTCCTTGCCATGGTTTTATGAAGTTAAAGAATCTAAATCTTTAGATCTTTTTGTTGTCATTATGTTTTTATACTTGGTCATACTAATATATTAATACTGTTTCGAACGTATACACAGAACAATGGGTGATAAATTAACAATATATTATCAAAACTGCAGGGGGCTTCGCACTAAACTGCATGTTCTATTCATGAATATCTTGTCTAATTGCTACGACATCATAATACTTACGGAGACTTGGTTAACGCCAGAAATACTCGATCCCGAGTTTATTGATCAGCGGTACTCCGTTTATAGATCCGATCGTGATCGCAAAGCTACTCTAAAGAAGGATGGTGGTGGCACTCTTATAGCGATTCTGAAGGGACTGGGATCTAGTACATTTGAATGCACTACGTCGTTAAACAAATACATCGAACATGTTATTTTACGGGTGCCGAGTGCGACGAAAGGAAAATACGACATTATATGTTCAGCATATATTCCACCTAAAACACCAGAAAGTGTCTACGTTGCATATTTTGAGGCTTTGCAAGAAGTGGTTGGGAATGGAAGTGTTCAAAATTTCTATCTTTTTGGTGATTACAATCTCCCCGACATAGTTTGGCTAGCTACCAGTAATGGAAGTTCTACTACACAACCATTAAATGGCAATATTTCTCCTATTAGTAGACATTTAAATGTATTTATGTCCGCCCTCAACGCCTACCAATATAATAATGTAAAAAATTCGACTGGGAAGATTTTGGATTTGGTAATCAGTAACAATGACTGCTCTGTTGTAACACCCACTGACTTACTTTTGACTTCGGACCCTTATCACCCACCCTTAAGTGTAATGGTTTCTTTTACATTTAGTAAACGAGTCATGACACGTAAATCTGCACAGAGGTACAATTATTATAAGGCGAATTACGGAGAAATAAATGGTGACTTGGGGAAAATTAACTGGGATGAATTATTGCATGGACAATCTGCAGAGGAAGCGGTTAATACATTTTATGAAGTTGTTTTCAGAATTATCAAAGCTCATGTCCCCTTTACATCGGTCAAGTCTTCCAAATATCCGGCCTGGTTTTCACCTTCTTTGATACATATATTTAAAAATAAAACTAAAGCTTGGTATAAATGGAAGGTATATCATAACCTATCAGACTATGAACAATTTTCACTATTTAGGTCGAGATTTCAGACCGAATCTAAAACTTGTTATTCCCTATACATAAAGTCAGTTGAAGATAGCATAAAAGTAAACACTAAATATTTCTGGACTTTTGTATCCAACCGTAAATCCACAGCCTCCATTCCCTCAACTATGCATTATGAGGGACAATCATCTAACAATCCAGAAGAGGTTTGTAATCTCTTTTTAAACTTCTTCCATTCGGTTTATGAGCCTTCCTCTCTCAGCAACAATATGCAGCACCAGACCTTTAATGATGCTATGAATAGTTGTCTGGT
This sequence comes from Mythimna pallens, assembly GCA_961205895.1. Classification (NCBI taxonomy): domain Eukaryota; kingdom Metazoa; phylum Arthropoda; class Insecta; order Lepidoptera; family Noctuidae; genus Mythimna; species Mythimna pallens. The sequence continues at coordinate 17,778,029 of OY540844.1, forward strand.
TAGCCATCTTAAGCTCAGTCTTGATCAGGTACACAGTGCCTTGAAATCTTTAGATTGTTCTAAAGGCCCTGGGCCTGATGGCATACCGCCACTCTTCCTTAAGAATACCACCGATACTTTAAGTCTCCCTCTGTATATTATTTATAATAGATGTTTGAGCGAGGGAACTTTCCCCGAAATATGGAAACGAGCCAATATTACTCCTGTTCATAAATCTGGCCCAAAGCACGAGGTTGAGAACTACCGGCCTATTTCTATTTTATCGATCTTGTCAAAACTTTTTGAGAGGCTTGTTCACAATCAGCTATATCCGATTATTCATAACCAGATTATTAAGCAACAACATGGGTTCGTCAAGAAAAGATCAACTACTACTAATTTGGTTGAATACATGGATTATTTATTCAATAATTTAGATAGGCGTGTACAGGTTGACTCTATATACACTGATTTCCGTAAAGCTTTTGACAAGGTCGATCATAAATTACTTTTGGGGAAAATAGCATTTAACGGCATTCGTGGAAATTTGTTTCGGTGGTTTTCATCTTATGTTTCAAATAGAACACAAAAAGTGGTAGTTAATGGTTACCACTCTAGCTCCATAACGGTTTCATCAGGAGTGCCTCAAGGCTCAATACTTGGCCCGTTGTTATTTATTATATTTATCAATGATATTGACATGTGCTTCCTTAATTCCAATTTCCTACTTTATGCGGATGACCTTAAAATCTTCAGACCAATCAAAACTATGTTTGACTGTGAACTACTTCAACAAGACCTCAATCGTCTTGCAGATTATTGCACTAAAAACAAACTTCAACTAAGTATTCCGAAATGTTGTTGTATTAGTTTCACAAAAAATATAAATATATTCAAATATCCCTATGCAATACACAGTGAAACTCTGAAGAGGGAGAGTTTGATTCGTGATTTGGGCATATTACTCGACGATAAACTGCATTTGGAAGCGCATGTTAATAAAATTGTCAGTACTGCTTATCGTATGTACGGCTTTGTGCTGAGATCAGCCACAGAATTTAAGCACCCTAGTACCTATTTATACCTCTAGAAATCTTTAATTAGGTCTCAACTAGAATATGCAGTACCCGTGTGGAACCCCTTCTACAGCAAATATATTGAGTGTATAGAATGTACACAACGTAAATTTTTGAAGTCTGTGTATTATCGTTGTTTTAGAAGTTGTTATCTCTCTTACAGTGAATTGCTTAAAAAATTTAACCTGCTCTCTTTGAATGCAAGGCGTACTTTTCTTGAAACTACATTTCTGTATGACTTATGTAATAACTGGTATGATTGTTTAAATATTATTAACAAGTTGTGCTATATAGTGCCCAGAACATGCCAGGGACGCGAGGTGCGCGCACGGCCTGTATTTGCCACTACTATCAGTCGAACAAACGCTGGTTTGCGTGCTCCTCTTCATCGCCTTACGAGCAATTTTAATAAAAATTTCAGCGGTCTAGATTTGTTTTCTGAACCTAAAAGGAAATTCAAAATAGCTTTACTCAACTTGTTAAAAAATGAATGTAATAATTAATAATAGGCCAGCTCTATTGTTTGTGAACCATATTGTAATTTAAAAAAAAAACTTTTCGCATTCTCACAAAAAAAAAAGTTACAGCTCTTGTCAAACCAAGTGTCTCACGTTTTTATATGTGGAGAACGTTGTTGATATCACATGTATAAAACTACTTCTAAGCCTTCTTTCTGTAATTTCCTATGTGTTATTGTTTGTTTTCCCCAATAAATAAAATAAAATAAAATAAAATGGTTCAGTTATACCGCTCCACTTGGCCATTCGCTCTGGGTGAAGCAACTGCATTCTTTATGTGATTAACTCCTACTTCAGCTCTATCACTAATCAAGCGTTTTGGCAACCCAAACATCCCAAAATAGTCTCTGAGAACTGTGATGGTGGTAGTGGACTTAGTGTTTTTAACCGCCTTCAGAACAATAAATTTTGTAAAAGCCTCTACAATCACTAAAATATAACAATTCTTTCTTTTTGATCTTACAAATGGGCCGACATGGTCAACATGGATGGTGTGAAAGGGTGCAGTGTCCTTAGGTATAGGGTGCAAAAAACCTTGTTTTTTTCCAGATGGCAATTTATTGTGAGCACATTCTAAACATGAATTTACATATTTTTTTATAAACTTTCGCATGCGAGGAAACCAATAATGCTGTTTAATTTTATCTAACGTTTTATCAAACGCAAAATGACCTATGTCATCGTGGTTTTTCTGTAGTACCTGCCACCTACAGCAATTTGGCACCACCCATCTTAATCCGTCTTCAGTTATTCTATACACCCTTTCTCGTCTAAGTACAAAATTCTTGCGTATCTCTATCATGTCATCAAATTCTTTATCAGAAAGGATTTTTTTTTTGCGTTGTATTTCAGAGTCCTCCAATTGTACAGTCGTTAACCAATGATCTGTTATAGTCATAATATCAAAAGCGTCAATAGCCTGAATTATCCCCGCGTATTCCTACTCAACGCGTCAACGTGAATCATGCCTTTACCAGATTTATATACTATGTTACAATCATACTCCTGAATCAAACTCCACCATCGCGCCACTCTAGGTATCATATCACGTTTTAAAAATGTCGCCCTAAGCGAATTACAGTCTGTCAAAATGGTGAAGCTTAACCCGAGTACGTAAGTCCTGAATTTGACTAACGCGGCTATTACTATACTGCAAGAGTCTCCAACTCATACGATGAAAAATGGGACTCTTCAGGTGAGGTCTGTCTACTGTAATAAGCTACTGGTTTAAAAACTCCATCTATTTGTTTTTGTAGCAAAACGCTCCCTATCCCATGCTTGCTAGCGTCTGTATGTATTTGTGTTTTTAGTTTTGGATCATACAATGCTAGTACGGGTCTTGAAACAAGTGCATTTTTTAATTTATCAAAAGCCTCATCTTGAGCCTGCGACCAACCCCAAGTGGAATTTTTCTTTAGTAATTTCGTAAGAGGGCGAGCTATTTCAGCGAAACCCTTGATGAAACGTCGGAAAAAACTAGCTAGGCCGATAAACTGGCGGACATTATGGACGTCTTTAGGCTTAGGAAAATTTTTGACAGATTCAATTTTATTAACACCCGGTCTTACACCTTCGCTAGAGATTTCAAAACCTAGATAGTCAATACGAGTTTGAAAAAAATAACATTTTTGTGGTTTTAAAGTTAACCCTGTCTCTCTAAACCGTTGAAGTACAACTTCTAATCGTTTGATACCTTCTTCAAAAGTCTTACTCGGTATCAAAATATCATCCATATATGCTAATGCAATATTATAGCGTAAATTGCCCAAGACCAAATTGATAGTTCGCTGGAAAACCGCCGGTGCGTTGACCAGCCCAAACGGCATCCTGTTAAATTCAAACTGCCCATCGGGCGTTATAAACGCGCTTTTATTTTTACTCTCTTCAGTCAATGGAATTTGGTAGTAACCTGATGCTAAATCTAAAGCACAAAAATATTTATTTCCAGCCAAACGATCAATCTGGTCCTCAATACGTGGCAACGGGTAGTGTTGCTTAATCGTTTTCCTATTTAGGGCCCGGTAATCTACGCAAAGCCTCTTATCGCCAGTTTTCTTTTTTACTAACAAAACACGACTCGCGTATGGAGATTGGGACTCTCTTATTATGTCATATTTTAAGAGTTCTTCAACCATAACTCTCATTTCCTCCCGTTCTGAATGGCTCAACTTGTATGGTCTATAAACGACTGGTTCTACGTCTCCTAACTGAATATTCATTTCCGTAACCTTTGTATGACCTAGTTCAGACAAGTCTTTGGCAAAACCATCGCGGTATTTGTTCAAAGTATTAAATAATTTGATTATTTGACCGTTGTTTAAATTTTTATCGATATTAAGGTCATCCAAGATAAATGGTGATTTTGCGATACCGTTTTGAACCTCTGTTACCCTATTAACGCATTTTAAGTTATTGTTAATTTGTATAGCAGAGGCTCGGGCTAACACTTGCCCCTCTCTAAATTGAATTAGTCTATTGTCATAATTTAGAATACTTAAATGACCATGGCCGTTTTCGATACGGTAAGTACCGATTTCTACACTATAATTAAGACGATGGCCATTTTCAACGAAAACCACTCCACTAAAATCGTCATCAGTAAAGACCTTCACAGATACACTACCTTCAGCCATAACAGATTTGAGACTTTTTAGAAGGGTTCCTTCTATTTGGCAGAATCTTGATACTCCGATTTTTATTTGGCATAACTCACATGGCATAATCTTATTTAATCGAATATTTTTAAGGCATAAAAATTATTTAGCATAACTTTTGTTTGGCAGAATATTTAAGTGTCCGAATTTACAATGGCATACTTTTATCTTGGCAGAATTTTGTTTCGCATAATTACCTTTGCCATAATTAATATTATGCATAATTTTGTTTAGCATAACATTTATTTAGAGATACAATTATTTGGTATGGGTGCATATTTGAACATCAAAAATTAAAATAGATGTATCTTCTTGTAAAAATTAGTGTTCAAAACATCAAAAACTTATAATATATGGAATAAAACTGATAATTTAAATAAAGTAAATTTATGCTGTCGAATGGTCTGCAAAAGTGACATAGAATGTTCTAAATATAGCATGTATTGGTAGCATTTTCAATATTAAATTAAATTTGTGTCATAAAAAGTCAATACGTTGTGCTGCAAAATTTTGTGACAGAAACGAATCGCTGCGAAACCGACTTTTCGCAGTCTTGTCTGCCCTACCCCTAGAGTGTAATTTAAACCCGCGTAGGCGCGGAGGGGTAGGGCGGCCCGCGAGCTGAGGAGCAGGTGGTTTGAAGGCCCGCCAGCTTCGGCTTGCTGGCCGGCTTGGCCGGCCAGCCTCAGCCGCGGTGGTGAGCGTTAAAACCATCTGTGACGATAAGCTCGCGTGGCGCCGCCCAAACCCCGCAGCGCCGGAGCCGTGACAGAAACAATGCTTGCTGCATGTTGCATGCCTGCTTGCATGCTGCATGCCTGCTGCATGTTGCATGCCTGCTTGCCTGCTGCATGCATGCTGCATGTTGCATGCCTCCTTGCATGCTACATGCATGCTGCACTATCGATATAAAATGTATGCCAAAAAACGATTCTGACTGTGAATTTTCTGCGATATGATGGTTCTGCTTTTTAATTATTATGGATATAAACATTATGCCTAAAGATGATTCTGACTAACAAAATTATGAGTTTTGAATGTATGACAACTGAGTGTATGCGAAATGATTTTCTGCGAAATGAAGTTTATGCTATCCGTTGTTATGCAAAACAATATTATGACGTAAAAAGTTCTGCTATAAAAGGTAGACCCTTTTTAGAACTAGTCGCCTACCATCTTTTACCCGTTTATCAGTGATCATCAAGTCCTTATCAGATTTAAACACCCATATGTGGGGTTGCTCAGTAGCAGTCTGTCCAATAAGTAAATCATAGTTTAGAAAATTATCAGGCACAACAACTACCTCCACATACATTTTTGCATTATCAATAATTATTGAAATTTTAGTTTTACCTAAAGCTTTCACGAATGTGTTGCCAAAACCTTTAAGAGATGGCAAATTATTTACTTGCCATTTTTCGCATGGAATAATTTTTTTCATAACGGATTCTTTAATTAAAGTACACTGACTACCATAATCTACATACCCTGTTAAGAATACATTATTTACATTCACAGCCTTGATAAATTTGTCGTCTACTTTAACATCCCCGCTGTTATTTAGTCATAACGTTTTAACTTCGGCTTTTTCTACCCAAACACTCCTGTTGCATTCAGGATAATCATGACCGATGCGTTTACATTTTTGGCACTTAACAATAGGTTTTTTACATCCTGACACTACATGACCTGTTTCGTGACAGTTAAAACATTTTGTGACTCTACCTAAATCATTTTTCTCAGGTTTACGTGTTTCATTTACAGAACGTACTGTTTTCCTACTGATCTTGTCTAATCTTTCATGTTTAACACCTCTTAAATAACCCAATAGTTTGTCGGCATCCTCAAAACCTACTGCTTCTGCTCCGTATCGAACCGACCTATCATCTATCCCATAAACAATACAGTCAATAGCGTTCCTACCAACTATACCACACCGGTTTAAGGCTATTAATTTTTCATAATAGTACTCTTCTAAGTCATCGCCAAACTTTGCCCTTTTAGATAAAATTTCAGTTAGCAAATGCCCGTAATTCTCATAGGACGGAAAAGCAGATTGAAGTTTTTTGACCCATTCGTCCCATGATAGTAATACTGATGGCTGCCCTTCGTACCACTTCTTTGCAGTACCAATAAGCTTAGGGAGAGCGTAGTGAGCAGTCTGTTTACTGTCCCAGCCATAGATCTCAGAACATTCTTTAACTTTATTCAACCAAGTCACAATTGTTTGGTTTTTTGATTTAGGATCAAATTCTGGTACTGCATTATAATTAGTAAATCTTTCTTTACTATGTGAATTAATAGCTGAAATCGATTGCAAGGACTCTTTGATGCAATTAAGTAATTCATTGTTAACAGTATCAACAGGAAGTGGCTGCGGTGTCACAAATGTATATCTTTCATTAAGACAAGAGCGAACTGGACTACGTGATCTATCAGTGATTTCTCTGCGAGGGGTCTGCAATCTGTGTCGCCGCTGACTACTATGACTATGATCTCTTTTTTGGTTTATTGGTTCACGTTTCTCAGCGACTGTTAGTGGCGCACGTGATGCGCGGCGTTCTAATGGAGGGATAAGTACTGACCTGCTTCTACTTCTTGCCTGCATCGCCGCCCTGGATGGCGATCTTCTGGATCTACCCCGTTTGGAGCCTCGACTATCGGTGCGGTGCGCTGCTGATGAGTGCCGACTTTGCCTTGAGCCTCGATCACGTGTCCGGGATCGGCTGCGTCTCGAGGTGTGTCCCAGCACAACGCTAGGAGACCTCACACTGGATCCCCGTCTACTCTCAGACCGCTGCTTAGGCATCTTCACTCGATTGTACAGTCAGTACAATGTCAAAATATCTGAAATAATTAAAACAACGAGTATCTATTTCACATAAACGTACACAATCAGGAAGCGGTAATGTTAAAACAGTTTTCAACTAAATTGCTTTAAAGCCAGTATTATTCAAAATATTAGAAGTATAGCACGGTTTGACAATAAATAAAATACAAGTAAAGTTAACCTTAAAGTGTATAACAATTCAATTCTTTTTCCGTGTCAGACGTGTCATGAAACTGTTCAGCGAGGGTAACGTACACTTAACGTTAATGATTTAGTTATACCGGGAATACAGTTTATAGTAACTATCCCAACAAAATACAAGTAATCATTAACTGCATTAAAACAGACAAATAAAATTTATTTTAAATAATCAAATTAACTATTAACATACCTTATTGTGGGCGTATGATCACACCAGGTTGGCAGCAATACACCAGAATTCCTTGGTGTTATCCCTGCTTCTGATTTGATAAAACTTTTCGGTTTTAAAATTCAAAAACTGTCTTTGTTCAAATAACTTTATTACAATATACTTTCATAAATTCACAGAGTACACTTATAACTCATCAAATAGACAACCAACTCGCTTCGCGGCTCAATTCCGACTGACTATCGTTGCTTGTTGGAACGTAAAAGTGTACTCCCCACTCAAACGGCAAATGAACGACATTTCGTCACAACGACCAGAAGTCAGAATTCAGTCACTTACAAAGTGTAACAACAAATTAATTATACAAACATTAGAAAAATTCACATTAAAATCAACATGTTTTATGGAAGATGGAACAATATTCAATATTTTATTTTAATACAACTTCCGTAATAACCTAGAAGTTTTGGTAGAATTCATAACTTTTATTTATGAAACAACATAAAATATCCAAAAAGACATGCAATATTTATTTACCATTAAACATGAACTTTCAACAAGCTAACACTTGTCGACAAACAATAATGTATTTTTCATATACCCACACTGGAACAATATTGCTACTTTATATTATTATTTTTTATAATGTTCTCATGTAAGTGACAATTGTGTCTTAATGGGAATAAATATTTTTTTAAACCGAATACTGTAATATGAAAATATTGTAAACAATCACTTTTTTAAAAGAGTAACCATGGAGTTTCTTGCCGGTTCTTCTCCATAGGAAACGACCAATTTGGAACCGTGCACTAGCTTCTGACGTTTTATAAGTGCCCATGTAGGCCTACGTGAAATAAAAAACTTTTGACTTGACTTGACTTGACAGTTATCTAGTACTCACAGCATAAGCTCTGCTTGGGACTAAATGCCGTTGGTGGTGGTTGAAAACAAAAACTCTCCTTTGAGGAAGGTCTCCAAATGGTGACTCGCCCCGCTCCGACCTGCACCATAAACGACTTAAAATTTGTGTTATGGCGCAACTCCAACTGCACGACTCTCAAAATCCAGTTCGTCTTCACACGTACATCCCTATTCTCTGATTGCCTCAACCTTCGTGGTGTGTGTTTATGCTGGTCAATATTGTATCTTAGACCAGCAGCATCGAATCCCAAATACTTTAGATCCAGTTGATGATGCTGTTCGTACCTAATAATCCTTTAAACCTCAAAATTGAAATAAAACATTTGGAAACTTATGGAACACTCACACCGAAATAATAATTGTAATTAAAAACTCTTGAACAAATTACAATAGAAATATTTAAACAAATGATAAAATTAACATTAAGGAAGTCATTTAACATACTTATCCCCGTTTGCCAACGAGCGCACGAGCTGCAATCTTTCGCAGTCAACAGTCTTTTATCAAAACATTAACGCAACGGAGTCTGACCATTGCTCGGGACGGTCGTGTCTGTAGTACAGTCGCGTAGTTGAATATTGTGTTACTCTGAATCAGTGACTCGTCTCGCTCGGTCGACATGTCGCGCGTCTGTCTGTTTGCGCTCGCCGCGCTGCTAGCGTGCGTACACGCATACGAACGTGAACGACACACTAATCACATCTGCTGCTGGTTGTCACAATTGATACATTGTTTTGGGTGTTTCTGAAGTTTGGCGATGATCAGAAAACATTGTTTTTTGTTGGATCTTCAAAATATCTGTAAGTTCGATCCGTATAAAGTGTTTATCGTCGAGAATTTAGACACAGACGCCAATACTTCAGAAGCACACAAAATTTCTTCTAACTTCATTTGTTATGTCCTCCCATTTCAATAATTTTACGCTTAGTAGACAAAAATAACAAAGAGTTTTTGAATGTAACTTCGCTCACTCGAAACAAGAGATAAGAAAGAAGATGAATTCTTAAACTCTTAACATTGGTCCGCTAACAATCGGGGGCTGGTAGATCCTGTGAGAACGCCTGTCGGAATTGCTGGAGATGAGAATGCAGTGGTGACCGGCGAGCTGGGTCAACCGCTCCAAGTGCGCTGCCTAGCGTACGGCTATCCGCAACCTTCCGTGTTCTGGTACCGAGGCTACGACGGAACCATGGTACCGTTCCATGATGCAGTATACGAAGCGATAGGAAACGTCCTCCTCATCAGAAGCCTGGCTATCGAAACTCTTGGAGAGTACACATGTCAAGCGTACAATGGAGAAGGCAAGGCGGCGTCGTGGGTGGTCTTCGTACGAGCTTATATGCCTGAAGGAGTCTTCATAGAAAACGAGTTGTTGGTACCACGAAACACTTTTCCGCCCAGGCTCAGGACACAACCACCCACAAGTGCGGAGACGAGCACCACCACCACCACCACTTCGACCACTACTGAGGCTCCCAGATCATTGTTCACTGGTAAGACCAGGACCTGTCAACCTAATTTGCCTCTCTCTAGCTGACTGTTTATCTTACGGTAGTTTATTCACACAAACTGCGAAAATTCCAATTCCAATATTTTTCTGCAGATTACTAGGTTGCTATTGATGTAAGATCAACAATCAACTATTTCCACTAATAATACGAAATTGTTTATCTCTGCATGCAGCATGTTTATGTATTCAGCTTGCATGTGTTCTTCTCTTGCATGTTAAATGTTTTTGTTAAGGCCTAAAGTAAAGAGCATATCTATAGACATATTGGGAGCAACATGTCCTACTGATGTAACATACTGGTATGTATACAATGTTCTTATATATATGAAGTTTTATTTCTCTGAAACTGGGAAGCTTTTGTATGTACAGTGTAATGTAAGTGTCATTATTATCGTATGATTATGACATTGTTGTATGTTAATGAAGTTCACGATTGTTTAAAAAAGCATACTTATTTATTCTTACTAGAGCGTTTTAGATTGTGTTTTATGAGAAACTAGCGGTCCCGGCAGACGTTGTTCTGCCCAAAAGCGGGATTGAGTAAAAAAAAAAAATTACCCTACTCTACCCTACTCTACCCTAATCTACCCTACTCTACCCTACTCTACCCTACTCTACCCTACTCTACCCTACTCTACCCTACTCTACCCTACTCTACCCTACTCTACCCTACTCTACCCTACTCTACCCTACTCTACCCCACTCTACCCTACTCTACCCTACTCTACCCTACTCTACCCTACTCTACCCTACTCTACCCTACTCTACCCTACTCTACCCTACTCTACCCTAAAAAAAAAAAAGTAAAAGAAAAAGTACCCTATGTCCGTCTCCTGGTTCTAAGCTACCTTCCTACCAATTTTCAGCCAAATCGGTTCAGCCGTTCTTGAGTTATAAGTGGTGTAACTAACACGACTTTCTTTTATATATATAGATATCAATTATGTCGCTGTAAATAAAACAAGCTTGATGTTTTTGTTCGTTGTTATATCTCAATTGGTATTGTGCTGAATTTGGATTAGTTTTATCGTTCATTACCTACATTTGACACACAATGACTAAAAGCTACCACTGGTATTAAAAATAAGGTAATACTAGGTATCACCTGGCATCTCAACAAAATTGCTCTCTAACACATATTATTTACCAACAGTGCCAGTCAGTGCTCATGTGTCGACGCCATTCTCGACGTTGAACATTGGCGCCGACCTACGCCTAGCGTGCGAAATAGACGGTTTCCCCGAACCTGACGTGTACTGGACCAAGGATGGCGCCAATATTCAGCCGGACGGAGGCAGGATCTCCATCACCGGTAAGTCCTACCACTAGCAAAGTTACTTCGCTTTAACAATAAGGTTTTTAAGCACAATATTATTTATGTAATTATTAGGAAAAGTATTATCGTTACCGAAGCCTGTAGAGAGTTAGCAATATGGTGGCCTGCCACACCAACAGGCCAAAAAGTCAGTCAAAGGACCGAAATACTGAATGTGGTATTGTTTTTAAAGTTTCATTTCCACGTTTCTGTTTAAAACAGCGCAGTTTAAGAGTTTGTCATATTTCTAATGCATTACTTGTTTACACCTCCAGGAAGCACGGTTGTGTCCCGCCTGTTAGTGACGCGGGTGACGGTCGCTGACAGCGGACTGTACGCGTGTCACGCCAGCAATTCATACAGTTCGCAGTCTGACACTGCGCAGATCAACGTGCAACGTAAGTTAAAAACCCCTGTGAAGTTAAAACAGCTTATCATGGACGATAAAGTAGGCTTGAGAAACAGTGCTCGCAGAATGATGAGGTTAAAAAGTTCTGGGAGTAGTATTAGCGATTAAAAGGTGGAAAGGTGACTTAGTGAATCTATAGAAAATACTTTTCATGCAGGTAACGCAAGATTCGGCGTTGAGGCATTGTTGTAAAAGGTTACTGTCAAGGAAATCTTTCGGCTGCATGATGGTGATAGTGAAATGTCATTGGGCATTCTTGGCAGTGCTTGTGCAATATAAGTCTTTTTTCTAACTATAAAATTAGATAATAAAGTTATCACTGTCATCATCAAAAATATATTATTCTATTACTCATGAAGAGGATCCCAATTGAGTATCGTTCGCAGCTCGATGGAGGGCTACGTTTTCCAGCACAACATTGGTAACAAGCGAATTTTTGAAAAACCTAGTGGACTATCGATTCAGGTTTCGTCTTTCCAAGCCTTTATCATCTTCCTGCCCTACCCCTGACCCATGTTACATGAGGTTGGTGCAACAAGTTTTTTTCTTCCATTCTGTTTTTTCAACCATGACGCTGACACTGACTATCTTTTCTTCCATAACAGTCGTCACGCACTCCATCTATCTTTTCTTTGTTTTCCAAAAGTGTGGAGCTCAGTTTTATATAAAATTAATACAAGGTGGAATAATGTGTACATTAGATTTTTGATTATGTATTTTACACACTACAACGCCCTGGTAAAACCTCATTTATTATATCTTATTGAAGTATGGGGAAACGCATCCAAAACAAATATAAAACATATACAAATTTTACAAAATAAAATAATAAAAATCCTGTACAATTTCGACTTTTTAACACCTTCGAAAACTATTTATAAAGAGACCAAACTGCTAAACATTAAACAACTTTTTACATATAACACATGCATACTTATTTATAAAATAACTCACAACCTCATTCACTCAAACATTACGTTCACAACGAAAGGTCAAACCCGCAAATACTCGTCCCGTCGAGCTAGTCACCTTGTATTGTTAACTTAACTTATGGGGGAGCACAGTTATTTAATCAACTTCCAAAAAATGTAAAAGAAGCGACTTCATTAAGTAGTTTTAAAAATAAATTAATTAACCATATTTACAATAACGATACACTATATTAATGTAATTTTATCATTTTACAACTTATTTTCAAATAACCCTAGCGTGTTTTAACTTGGGCAACCGCCTTATCTCAGAATGCAGTGAATTCGCTTCTTCTAACTTGTCGACAACCAATAATGTATTTTTCATATACCCACACTGGAACAATATTGCTACTTTATATTATTATTTTTTATAATGTTCTCATGTAAGTGACAATTGTGTCTTAATGGGAATAAATATTTTTTTTAAACCGAATACTGTAATATGAAAATATTGTAAACAATCACTTTTTTAAAAGAGTAACCATGGAGTTTCTTGCCGGTTCTTCTCCATAGGAAACGACCAATTTGGAACCGTGCACTAGCTTTTGACGTTTTATAAGTGCCCATGTAGGCCTACGTGAAATAAAAAACTTTTGACTTGACTTGACTTGACAGTTATCTAGTACTCACAGCATAAGCTCTGCTTGGGACTAAATGCCGTTGGTGGTGGTTGAAAACAAAAACTCCCCTTTGAGGAAGGTCTCCAAATGGTGACTCGCCCCGCTCCGACCTGCACCATAAACGACTTAAAATTTGTGTTATGGCGCAACTCCAACTGCACGACTCTCAAAATCCAGTTCGTCTTCACACGTACATCCCTATTCTCCGATTGCCTCAACCTTCGTGGTGTGTTTATGCTGGTCAATATTGTATCTTAGACCAGAGAGCAGCATCGATTCCCAAATACCTTAGATCCAGTTGATGATGCTGTTCGTACCTAATAATCCTTGAAACCTCAAAATTGAAATAAAACATTTGGAAACTTATGGAACACTCACACCGAAATAGTAATTGTAATTAAAAACTCTTGAACAAATTACAATAGAAATATTTAAACAAATGATAAAATTAACATTAAGGAAGTCATTTAACATACTTATCCCCGTTTGCCAACGAGCGCACGAGCTGCAATCTTTCGCAGTCAACAGTCTTTTATCAAAACATTAACGCAACGGAGTCTGACCATTGCTCGGGACGGTCGTGCCTGTAGTACACTCGCGTAGTTGAATATTGTGTTACTCTGAATCAGTGACTCGTCTCGCTCGGTCAACATGTCGCGCGTCTTTCTGTTTGCGCTCGCCGCGCTGCTAGCGTGCGTACACGCATACGAAGGTGAACGACACACTAATCACATCTGCTGCTGGTTGTCACAATTGATACATTGTTTTGGGTGTTTCTGAAGTTTGGCGATGATCAGAAAACATTGTTTTTTGTTGGATCTTCAAAATATCTGTAAGTTCGATCCGTATAAAGTGTCTATCGTCGAGAATTTAGACACAGACGCCAATACTTCAGAAGCACACAAAATTTCTTCTAACTTCATTTGTTATGTCCTCCCATTTCAATAATTTTAAGCTTAGTAGACAAAAATAGCAAAGAGTTTTTGAATGTAACTTCGCTCACTCGAAACAAGAGATAAGAAAGAAGATGCATTCTTAAACTCTTAACATTGGTCCGCTAACAATCGGGGGCTGGTAGATCCTGTGAGAACGCCTGTCGGAATTGCTGGAGATGAGAATGCAGTGGTGACCGGCGAGCTGGGTCAACCGCTCCAAGTGCGCTGCCTAGCGTACGGCTATCCGCAACCTTCCGTGTTCTGGTACCGAGGCTACGACGGAACCATAGTACCGTACCATGATGCAGTATACGAAGCGATAGGAAACGTCCTCCTCATCAGAAGCCTGGCTATCGAAACTCTTGGAGAGTACACATGTCAAGCGTACAATGGAGAAGGCAAGGCGGCGTCGTGGGTGGTCTTCGTACGAGCTTATATGCCTGAAGGAGTCTTCATAGAAAACGAGTTGTTGGTACCACGAAACACTTTGCCGCCCAGGCTCAGGACACAACCACCCACAAGTGCGGAGACGAGCACCACCACCACCACCACTTCGACCACTACTGAGGCTCCCAGATCATTGTTCACTGGTAAGACCAGGACCTGTCAACCTAATTTGCCTCTCTCTAGCTGACTGTTTATCTTACGGTAGTTTATTCACACAAACTGCGAAAATTCCAATTCCAATATTTTTCTGCAGATTACTAGGTTGCTATTGATGTAAGATCAACAATCAACTATTTCCACTAATAATACGAAATTGTTTATCTCTGCATGCAGCATGTTTATGTATTCAGCTTGCATGTGTTCTTCTCTTGCATGTTAAATGTTTTTGTTAAGGCCTAAAGTAAAGAGCATATCCATAGACATATTGGGAGCAACATGTCCTACTGATGTAAGAAACTGGTATGTATACAATGTACTTATATATATGATGTTTCATTTCTCTGAAACTGGGAAGCTTTTGTATGTACAGTGTAATGTAAGTGTCATTATTATCGTATGATTATGACATTGTTGTATGTTAATGAAGTTCACGATTGTTTAAAAAAGCATACTTATTTATTCTTACTAGAGCGTTTTAGATTGTGTTTTATGAGAAATATCAATTGATGTCGCTGTAAATAAAACAAGCTTGATGTTTTTGTTCGTTGTTATATCTCAATTGGTATTGTGCTGAATTTGGATTAGTTTTATCGTTCATTACCTACATTTGACACACAATAACTAAAAGCTACCACTGGTATTAAAAATAAGGTAATACTAGGTATCACCTGGCATCTCAACAAAACTGCTCTCTAACACATATTATTTACGAACAGTGCCAGTCAGTGCTCATGTGTCGACGCCATTCTCGACGTTGAACATTGGCGCCGACCTACGCCTGACGTGCGAAATAGACGGTTTCCCCGAACCTGACGTGTACTGGACCAAGGATGGCGCCAATATTCAGCCGGACGGAGGCAGGATCTCCATCACCGGTAAGTCCTACCACTAGCAGAGTTACTTCGCTTTAACAATAAGGTTTTTAAAGCACAATATTATTTATGTAATTGTTAGGAAAACTATTATCATTACCGAAGCCTGTAGAGAGTTAGCAATATGGTGGCCTGCCACAGCAACAGGCCAAAAAGTCAGTCAAAGGACCGATAGCCGTTGTGCTGGCGAGTCTTTCAAATACTGCATACTGAATGTGGTATTGTTTTTAAAGTTTCATTTCCACGTTTCTGTTTAAATCAGAGCAGTTTTAGAGTTTGTCATATTTCTAATGCATTACTTGTTTACACCTCCAGG
Source organism: Mythimna pallens (assembly GCA_961205895.1). Lineage (NCBI taxonomy): Eukaryota > Metazoa > Arthropoda > Insecta > Lepidoptera > Noctuidae > Mythimna > Mythimna pallens. The sequence continues at coordinate 17,793,931 of OY540844.1, forward strand.
AAGCACGATTGTGTCCCGCCTGTTAGTGACGCGGGTGACGGTCGCTGACAGCGGGCTGTACGCGTGTCACGCCAGCAATTCATACAGTTTGCAGTCTGACACTGCGCAGATCAACGTGCAACGTAAGTTAAAAACCTCTGTGAAGTTAAAAAAGCTTATCATGGACGATAAAGTAGGCTTGAGAAACAGTGCTCGCAGAATGATGAGGTTAAAAAGTTCTGGGAGTAGTATTAGCGATTAAAAGGTGGAAAGGTGACTTAGTGAATCTATAGAAAATACTTTTCATGCAGGTAACGCAAGATCCGGCGTTGAGGCATTGTTGTTAAAGGTTACTGTCAAGGAAATCTTTCGGCTGCATGATGGTGATAGTGAAATGTCATTGGGCATTCTTGGCAGTGCTTGTGCAATATAAGTCTTTTTTCTAACTATAAAATTAGATAATAAAGTTATCACTGTCATCATCAAAAATATATTATTCTATTAGTCATGAAGAGGATCCCAATTGAGTATCGTTCGCAGCTCGATGGAGGGCTACGTTTTCCAGCACAACATTGGTAACAAGCGAATTTTTGAAAAACTTGTTGGACTATCGATTCAGGTTTCGTCCTTCCAAGCCTTTATCATCTTCCTGCCCTACCCCTGACCCATGTTACATGAGGTTGGTGCAACAAGTTGTTTTCTCCCATTCTGTATTTTCAACCATGACGCTGACACCGACTCTCTTTTCTTCCATATCAGTCGTCACGCACTCCATCTATCTTTTCTTTGTTTTCCAAAAGTGTGGAGCCCAGTTTTATATAAAATTAATACAAGGTGGAATAATGTGTAAGTATATTAGATTTTTGATTATGTATTTTATTTTTGCAGAGCTTACAATACCTGCTAAGTGCACAGATAATCCTTTCTTCGCTGACTGCAACCTGATCGTGCGCAGAAAGTTCTGCAGACACCAGTATTACGGGAAGTAAGTACATATTATCGTTAAGTGAGGTTAATCGATCAATGAGGTCAATCGATAGCATTTACTAAACAAGATTAAATTATAGTGTTTAATTGTTCATATTGGCTATCCACACAGTTTTAACTAGTTGTTCATTATCGTTGCAATTTATATCTACTTATTATTCATTTATTTGACTCAGAGTATTTTTTTTAAGCGGACGTAGATGGGCAAATCTGAAATTATAACAATAACCAAAAATTCTCTAAGAAGCCTCGTGCTCGATTTTTTAGTTCTTTTCTGGTATTTTATTAGATACTAGCTTTTGGCCGCGGCTTCACCCGCGTACATTAAGTATAGTCTATGACACTCAGAAATAAAGCAGCTTGCTATCGGTGAAAAAATTTTAGCAATCGAACCAGTGCTTTCAGAGATTCCTCCAAACAAAAAAAAAAACAAACTTTGTCTTTTAATAATATTAGTGTAGAAAAACCCGCAATTTGCTTATCTTTCATTTCTTTGTTTTATTATTTTTTATAACGTTCCCCGATGCTAAAAATGATTCCTGTATCGTGGGTGCATTCACAAGCGTCACACGTCACTGAGTACACTAGTCACCGGTCTTGTTGACATTTCCTAAAGATATAGGCCCTGAAATTTCACAACACAAACAGAAGACAGACCAGCTCTCGAAGTCACCAGATTCGAATGATCCTGTTTTTTTTTATGGCGTTAGCAAAATTGACACTAGAACTAGAATATTAATTACTTTGTCGATGGGTTACTCAAAAAATTATACAAAAATTACATGAAAAATATATCAAAAAACTATCGCAGTTTTAGGCTGCAAAAATTTGAAAAATTAGCAATGTTATAAGGCTTTATAACACAGCAAATTAGTTTTATTCAAGAAAAAAATATCCTGATTTAAAGTTGTAAACAGCAGATTTGGTCACCTTGTACTTATACGTACTCTATCTAGTTTTGTCATTTTGTGTCAGACCGTAACTTACCTCGTCGTATTGTCCACAGGTTCTGCTGCAAGTCGTGCGTGGAATCCGGTCAGCTCGACCCCCAGGAGGCCGCGCTGCAAGCGGACCAGCCCTTGAAAAAGAAGTAGACATCAGCTTCACCAAGATCTTAAATAGCGTAGTAGCCAGACGCGACCGATTATAAACTTGGTTAGATATACATATTTTCACAATTTCACCCGCGAATACTACTTAAAAGTATCTTTAGTTGCAATATTGTGGTAATAATTCTGTACTAGAATTACACATGACAATGCGGCTTTAAAATAAGCGCATATGTCATGCTATGCTATATCTTCCTTCCTGCATAGAGTAAGTCGCAAGCTCTGGCAGTAATATTGTTATTGTTTCATGTGCCATAGCTGGAATAGGTATTAGATCTTGAACGTTGTACCAGAACACAGCGGTCTGCTGTGCGCATGTTCGTAACACGCAATCATACCAATAGATTTAATGTAGATAGTTAATATTACATGAATTTAACAGTTTTATGTAAATAAATATTTTTAAATGTCACAAACTCCATCTGTGATGGAATATTTTTGAGTAATTTTACAATTCTACATAGTTAGTCAGAAAAATATAGTAAATAAATTATTTATGCAATAAGTTGTCGAATAAAGTGAATGTTTAGATCGTAGGATATCGCTAGGGTGGCTAGTTGACAAGTCATAATAATTTGTTTAAGTAGATGTAAATAGATGGACAATAAAAATATATTAGCAAAATGTGTTTTCTTACTGTTTGCTACAATAAAAAAACATAGATCTGTATAAGAACGTTGCCGATATGGTACAAATATCCACCGAAAATCTTTGTATAGATCTACAGCTGATTATCATCCCAAGAAATAATATCGTAATAGCCTAGAAGGACCACAAATGGGATTGAAATCTTTTGCGATCCTTCAAAGGCATTAATGCGGTATCATTGTTGTAAGTATCAGCAGGCCCAGCCAAGTTGCAATCGTTTCGTTTCGAATTTCTTCCTATAGTCGGTAACGCCTCCGATTCCTTTGTACTGATCACGTGACTTAACGTTGAGATGATATCATTCCCATACATTTGAGGTTTTGTACTAGCGTTAACGATTGTAGATTATCAACTTGGCTAAGGCTAAGCCCTCAGGACTTCTCACTCTACTAAGGTCATGCGCGATATGGGGATCTCACTAATGATCTCATTTCATGGGGATCTAAGACGACTTTATGTTTGTTCCTCAAGGTTCTATATTTGGTCCGTTCCTATTTTTAGCACAATACTTTTTCATGCATCAGCCAGAGTTTAGTAGATCAGAAAACGTTACTGTCTTACCGTTTTAAAAATGCCAGCTTTTTTTTTATTTTTATTATCCCGGTTAATCTATGAAGCAACTGGACTGGTTTTGATGGGAATTTCACAGGCAGAGACTTTTTTATTTTTGTTAAAGATAACAAGTTAGGGTTCACGAAGAAACATTAAACCCCTGAAATTGAGAGCAAAATTTTTTTAGGGATGCAACGGATACATCGATGTTCCAGAAACATCGAAATTTTAATTGTGAACAATTCAAAATATAATATACATTTAATTGTGAACATAACACAACCTACCAGTAAATTGTCGATGTATATTTATTTTTTAAACGATGTTTTGTCCTAAATGTTTAAAAAAAAATCAGTAGGTACCTATTTGTTTAAATTTATTTGAATTATTTTTTATTTTAATATTATTATCTATGGGTCTCATTGGAAGGCTCAAAAAGTCACCCAAAGGACAATGGAAAGGGCTATGCTCGGACTTTCCATGCGTGATTGCATCAGGAATGAAGACATCCGCAGGAGAACCAAGGTGAGCGACATAACCCGAAGAATCACCTTAAGTGGCAGTGCCCATTGCTCGCACAACAAATGTTCGTTGGGGCCGAAAGGTTTTAGAGTGGCGATCGCGTACCAAAAGACGCAGCGCTGGGAGGTCTCTCCCAAGGTGGACCGATAACCTGATGAGGGTCGCGGGAATCATTAGTCTATAATGGTAAATAGACTAGTGAACACAAGTATATAGCTGAGAATGAGAAAGTACTTCAAAGTGAACTCGCAGTATTAGTCTAAGCAGCCTGCTGTCGTCAGTTAAAAAATATTTAAAAAATCAGCGATTTATCGATACATTGTTGTTACCTTAACGAGGATTTTATACATATTTGGAGGAAAGCGGAACAGAGAGTAAAGTCCCGCAAACCTCCGTTGAAAAGGGAGGATCCTCCGACCAGACGGGTGTTATGTCTGATGGGCTACTGCCCGATAGATGATTTTGGGCCGTTCTATATGTTGTATTCGCGCGGGGAACTTTAATTGCGTGATGCAGGATTAGTTCTTATATGACGCCATAGATGTCGCTACATCACTCCCCTCCGGAGATCGGAGATCGATGGTTCGTGATGATTCTTGATGCGTGCCAGGCCAGTGGTAGGTTGGTTCCAGTGGGTTGGATCCGAATGCCGCATAGTTCTCGGTGAGTGAGTCGAGGTGTTACTGTCCCAGTGAGTCGGGATGATGATGTCCTAGTGAGTCGGGATGATGCTGCAGGCTCCAGTGAGTCGGAATAGTGCTACCGGCTCCAGTGAGTCGGAGCGGTGCTGTGCGACGTAGTGGCTTGACTGCTGCCGTCGACCAGGAGAGGTTCTTCGTGGCTCTTCATGTGACTGGCCGAAGATGCAGTGTGCTTCGCCAAGGTCGCTGGTGAGGCAGAGGGTGATGACCAGGTATGACCAGGTAAGCATGCTGGTGGTAAGAATACTTTTTATAGCCGTGGGTGCTGGCTGTATGGCTTGCTGCTCGAAAGCTTGAGGAAGTGATGATGACGTCACGAAGTAGTGGCTGCACGAAGGCTGCGCTGACGTTCTTTGTCGGGGGTCACCAGTTTGGAGGTATGCGGAACAGAGTGTATAGTCTCGCAAACCTCCGTTGAAAAGGGAGAATCCTCCGGCCAGACAGGTATTATGTCTGGTGGGCAACTGCCCGATAGATGATTTTGGGCCGTTCTATATGTTGTATTCGCGCGGAAACTTTAATTTCGCGATGCTGGATTAGTTCTTATGTGACGCCATAGATGTCGCTACACATCGATATTCTTATTCGGTAAATCGATTTAGCGATAAATCGATCTTTTTACTGCGATCTTTGCATCCCTAAATCGTATTAGTGGTTAGTTTTATTTGGAAGCGTTTGTATTGGTGAGAAATACCTTTGATTTCATTTGGCACTAACAATAATTTAGGAATAAATCGCATTGGTCATTGGTGACAAGAGGCTATCAAACCTACGGTGCTCCAATGACATCGTAAGGGAAACCACGAGATTGGGCTTCGGATGAACATGTCAAAGACCAAACTCATGACCAACAGCATTAAAAGGAGACTATACATTGAGGGTAAGGAGATTGCATATTATGTCCGGGATTATGTCTATCTTGGCCAAATAGTCTCCTTTCAGGCACGACAAGATAAAGAAGTTGCTCGATGCTCTGAGAACATCTGGGTCAATGAAAGATTTTCTCAAAAGCTATCTCCCGCTATGCCTGTAACGAAAAATTATGAACATGTGCATTCTCTTTGTACTTACCTACGTACGCAGCAAAAACCTGGTTTTTGACACTTCAGCAGAGGTCCAGGCTCAAGGTTTTTCAGCGAGCCATGGAGTGCAGTATCCTGGGTGTTCGTATTTCCGACCGCGTTAGGAACACAATATTGCGCGCCAAAAACAAATTAAAAGATGTTACCCGAAAAGCTGCTACTCTAAAGTGAGACATGTCTGCCGCATATCAGATGAGTTGTGGGCTAAAAGAGCCACTTATTGGGTCCCATCAAACGCCAGGCGACGTTTTGCTGTAGACCAAGGCAAAGGTAGAGAGATGAGCTGAACAACTGCCGGATGGACTGGCCCGCAGTGACTGAGGACAGACGTTTGTGGAAAAGGGAGAGGGAGGCCTTTGCCCAGCGGTGGAACATAATAGGCTAAGTAACTAAGATTATCTGAACATTAGGTATGGAACGGTTTGGTTATCAGAAAGGACATGCGTCAGTGCTGCGGCTGCCTACATGACCACCGTAAATTTCCTCCCACGACTTTGCGATAAGCACTTCGAAGTTCGAACAAAGTGTCTGTCCAATAGTCGCGATGAAAGCATACAGTCGTAATCGAGCTGTTGGTGCTGCTGGAAGTTACTCTGCAGCAGTAGCTCGTCTTGCTCAGTCGACATGTTTCGCTGCTTTTTGGTTGCACTCGCGGTGCTGCTAATATACGTGTGCGCATACGAAGGTGAACCATGGATACATTGTTTTGGGTGTTTCTAAAGGGCCTATTACACTATTCGATATTCAGACAGTCTTAGTCGATGTCGCGTAGTGTAATAAGGGTTAGACCGGTCTTACTCGGAACAAAAAATAAGACAGTCTGAATATCGTTTGCTGAATATCGCGTAGTGTAATAGGCCCTTAATGTTTGGCGACGCCGACGATCAGATAAATTTTCGTTTGTGACCTACATGTTTTTAGTACTGTAACAATTATTTTAATTATGAGCTTTTTAGAAGCAAAGAAACAAGGTTAATTAATGTCTTATGTCCTCTCATTATAAATAGTAATTTCTGAATGTGCTCAGTAAAAAAACTTACAAAAGATTTTATGGATATGAGTCTTCTTTACCTTCTAACAATCGAGGAATGGTACGTAGATCCTGAGAATAACCCTACTGGGAATGCTGATGATGAGGACGCTACTACTGCAGTGACCGGAGAGCTAGGACACCCGCTACATGTACGCTGCTTAACGTCGGAGAAACCAACACTCTTCATGTTGTGGTACCACGGTAACAAAAGAACCACGTGGCTACACAACGATTCCGTGTATAGAATGACAGGAAAAGCCCTCCTCATCAGAAGCCTGGCTATCGAAACTCTTGGACAATACACATGTCAAGCGTATAGCTCAGAAGGCATGGAGGCGCCGAGAGTGATCAACGTACGAGCGTATATGCCTGAAGGACTCTTAAGTGGAAACGAGTGGTTGGTACCACGAGACGCGGTGGCATCCAGACCGGATACTGCTGAAGCTCTTGGAGAGGTGATCACAGGTGAGATACCTAAACTTTATGTAAATTATTTGTCTATGTAAGGCCATACTGTATGATTTAAAATGGTGTGAATATCCATAATCAGTAAGTGTGTTTAAGACCCGGGTTTATTTCATCCTTATGTTGGTTTACGTTTTCTCCACTTTATTTAGGTAAGTTCAAATAAACTTTCATTCATAGTTTAATATAAAAACATTTTACAACTACTACACTTCACTACAAAAAACACTAAAATATTCCGGCTTTATCATCATCAGATCAGAGGAGTTACCATGACGTTTAAAGTAAGATTGTTTTATTCTTATTCCATTGTGGGTAAGAGATGACGCTAGACAACCTGTATAGCTCTGTCTCTTACCCACACTGAAATAAGAACGAAACAATCTTACTTTGAACGTCATGGTACAGGGGTAGTGCGATGGTACTAGTTTTCAACATAACTATTCACTATATATTTATATAATATACGAGTGTACTACCGAATGGATTTTCTTGCAGTTTTCACCTTTTAGACAGAGTGATGAGAAAGGTTTAGCTCTATAATACATGCATATTATAGTAGGAAAAAGCTGAGAATTGTAGTGATTTCTAACAGCCTCGCGAAGCTGGAGCGAGTTGCTTGTGGTTTATGCTTTAAACGGGACCACAGTGATGACTAAATATATATTACTATTTTGTTCCTAGAAAATCGAGAGGTAGCGGCATTTGAAAGTGGTATAGCTAAATTACGATGTCAGTTCGATAGTACGAAGTTCCACATTGATACTTCTACTAAGATCACATGGCAACTCGGGGAACATAAGGTATGTTTGTCCAATTGACTCTCTTAATTGTTAGCTTTCTGGGCACTTTTGACTACGATGTGGATGATTTTTTAATGCCCATTGAATTCTTTTTATACCCATTAGTATATACCTATTATCAGTCTGTATACATAGGTACCACAGAAATCTTAATAATAAGGCAATTATTATGATTTCTGTGATAGGTACCTATTAAAATATTATATTTATGAGTTCAATTGTTTATAAGTCGATATATTATAATTAGTAGATTTGTGTGTAGTTAAATTATTGTTCAAAATATCTTATGACTTATTAAAAAAAACTGCGCAAGTGCGAGTCGGACTTGCGTACTGAGGGTACCATACAAACCTACCTATGTAAACAGTTCAATTCCTGCTTAGAGTTTCGAAGATTTTTTTTTGACGCGATAACAAATTTACTGTTTTCAGATTTATTTCTATATCTGTATTATAAGACCTTGCTTTATGCCAAATTTCAGAATTCTGGGTCAACGGAAACTACCCTATGAATTTTGATTTCTTTGATAGTGTCGAAATATACGTTTTTTGCGACTAAAACGACCGAATCTTATTTTTTTTGTTAATTTTTAAGTTTGATTTTTTCACAGTATCAAGGGACCACAGACTTGATTAGGTATATGGTTTTATTTTCAACTCGATACCTCCACGCGTTCCCGAGATAAAAGGTCTTTACAGGCAGACAGACAGACAAACAGACGGACGGACAACAAAGTGTATCCTTTAAGGGTTCCGTTTTTTCCTTTTGAGGTACGGAACCCTAAAACAAAATAACGCCCAATAGATCGACGGTACCAGAGGTCGATACAGGCTGATGTCGGACGGCGCATTGGAGATCGTCTCCCTTTACTTCAACGATACCGGCGACTACACCTGCGTAGCTGACAATGGCGTTGAAGTGGCCACGCAGCACATACACCTGGTCGTTAATGGTGAGTGCGGGCGAAGCCCGATTCTAGCTTGGGAAGGTGATAACTGCTATAAAATATACTAATATTCTTGCTTCAACCTGAGGCAGGGGCGCCGACTCCGTAGGTGCTCGGGGGCTCGGGCACACAGGAAAAATAAACAGTGGGTGCCGAGCACAACTGAGAATAGACATCAAGAAACTAATCAGTAATCGCCTTTTAGGGATGGGCGTTTTTTCCTTACCCGACGATCCGTTTAGCGCAAGCATCGCGGTTTCGATTCCCGCACCAACACAAATGTTTGTTGATGAAATAGATATTTGTGTTGGGTCTGGGTCAGTACCTTCGTTGTTCCGCAGTATATGATAGTAGGACATTTGTCATCAAATGAGCATGACCCAAGTCGACGTAGACGTTCGCGTTTCAGGACCACGGTAACTCTATCTAACATTCTTACGCTATGGCTCGCTGTGCCACCCTTCTATAACTTTATAAGATACTAGAGGTAGAGTCTAGTATCAAATTCATGGAACGGTACCTAAGATCAATGTCTTTGAACCTTTCAGCTTCAATTTAAATAAAAATACTCACATATGTTCAAGCGGATATCCTTATCACTTGTAATATTTAGCTCAGCGATTGTGTAAGTACCTATTATATTGTTTTTCGATGTTTAGGATTAACATACACAGTGATTCATCTGTTTTGTTTGTTAAAAACTGTAGTACCTACTTATTTTACGACAACTGTCAAACTAATTCTAATGGACGAAGCTCCCTTCGGCTTCATTCGCTCAATTCGGTCGCTCACTTTAGCCTTCGTTTCCTCTTTCCATGTCTAGTTATCCTAAATTGCCAAGGTCGCTTTGTTCGCTCTTGGAATTAATTCAAAATTTATCAGGATAAGGTGTCATGGACTGTATAATAGGGGTCGAGTTGTCCCCTTCTCAGTAATTCTGGCCAGCTTATAAATCCATGACTTAGAATTTCACTTATCAGTTATGATTCCACGTTTACAGCCCATTTTATAAATTTAGGTAAACCATGTTCAGTTATTTTTTCTGAAACTTATTATAACTGCAGCTTACTGAAGCTCAGTATAAAATAGGTATACTAGCTTCCGCCAGCGGCTTCACTCGCGTGAATGTAGGTTTCTCCATACAAACTTTGAACCCTGTTTCATCCCATTAGGGGGTGAATTTTGGAAAATCCTCCCTTATACTCGCCTACGTCATAAAAGGAAGCCTTGTGCAAAATTTCAGGTTTCTATTCCTATTAGTTTCGGCTGTGCGTTGATGTGTCAGTCAGTCTGTTTCTCCTTTTATAGATATAGATTAATGTTTTTACGATATTCTAGTCAATTCTCAGTTAATATGTGTAACTGTCTGTGTTTATAATTTGATCTTGAGCTGGCCTAGCGTACCTGCGTAGCATGGAGTTTCAATAGAATAAGGGACGATCAGCTTATATACTGTTTATGATATCACCCAGCCATGCTGTCGATATGAGCATGCCTTCACAAATTTTAACTATGACTTGCTTACCCCCGGGGCTGCTAGGTCCTGTGAGGATACCTTCTGAAATTGCTGGAGAAGATAACGCCACCGTGACCGGGGAGCTGGACCAACCGCTCCACGTGCGCTGCCTAGCGTACGGGTACCCGAAACCTTCTGTCTTCTGGACCCGTGGCTACGGGGAAGGCATTGTGCTGTACAACGAATCGATTTACGAAGTGACAGAAAACGTCCTCACCATCAGAAGCCTGAGAATTGACACTCTTGGTCCATACACGTGTCGAGCGTATAATGAAGCAGGCCGGATGGCATCGTGGGGAGTCGTCGTGCGAGCGTACAGGCCGGAAGGGCTCATCATTGAAAACGAGTGGTTGGTGCCGCGAGACACGATTGCTCCCAGACCCACAACACAGCCGTCTATTACAGGTAAGATTGCTAGTTAACAGTTATATAAAACAACGACTAATAAACGAATCTACTAATAATGAATATTCCTAAGATACGATATTCATCGCCGTGATGACAAACAACAAGCTCCTTTAGCTGATTTATCTTGCTGTCCCTCACGGGTTCAACCGCGTTTTTGGTTACTATTCTGCTCCTTATGGTCGTAGCATGATGTTATATAGCCATCTACGATAAATAGACTATATCTATAATAATCAGTAGTTCCTAAAATTAGCACTTTCAACCAAAAAACCAAGCTCTTCAACTTCATAATTATTATTATAGGTACATATTTCCAAACTAGCTTATAATAATAATCCTTTATTATCAGGCAACTAAGGCCGATAGATAAAATACACTATTAATCTTACAAAACAAAAAACTAACACATATAAAAGAAACTATAACAAATTATCACCATATCACATCACCACTGCTCTCAAAACGGTGAAGGAAAACATCGTGAGGAAACCGGCATGTCCTAGAACCAAAAATTCGAAGACATGTGACATCCACCAACCCGCACTGGGCCCGCGTGGTGGATTACGGCCCATTCCCTCTCCTAGAGAGGAGGCCTGAGTCCCAACAGTGGGAACATTATAAGGCCGACTATGCTATGCTATGCTATAACAAATTATTATACTGTACATAAACTATTGTACACGTTCAGCGGCTTCTTCTGCATGAAAGTAGTTACTCTATACAAACTTTTGACCCCATTTGATTCCCATAGAGGGGTGAATATTGAAAAATCTTTCCTTATTCTTTGCACCATCATCATCATTTCTGTCGAAAGACGTCCACTGTTGGACATAAGCCTCCCCAAGTGTCGCCACAATTAACGGTCCTGTGCGTCTCGCATTCATCGGATTCCTGCAAGCTTTACCAGTTCATCGGTCCACCTTGTAGGAGGCCTTCTAACGCTGCGTCTTCCAGTACGCGGTCGCTACTCCAGAACCTTTCGGCTCCAACGGCCATCTGTTCTGCGAGCAATGTATACTGCCCATTACTAATTAAATTTGGCGATTCTTCGTGGTATGTCAGCAACCTTGGTTCTCTTGCGGATATCTTCAGCGTTTTAAAGCTAAAGGTTTATTTAGGCTTGGTTTTGATGAGTCAGTGAATGAGCTAGGACTTTTCCTTTTTATAAATGTCGTGGCCAGATATTAGAATTGATCAGTTCATGATATGACCAACTAAAACTAGCCAAATCGTTAAAACGTTAATGTTTGACGATATGTCAATCCTCGTTTGGCCATAACATTGATGTAGGATTTCTATGTTAATAAAAGGCCAAATGATCTGGTTAGTTTTAGTTAGCCATATCATGAAGTTATCAATTTCTATGATCTGATCACGACATATACAGACATTATTTTGGTAGGTATGCTCTGAAGTGGTATGCAGATAGGTCTCGCAGTGGTTCACCTTTGTATACCCTAGTTTTATCAATAATGTTCCTATTCCATGATATTAAGGTTATCACTTCGGGCATAATTTTATTAATTAGTTTTAATTAAGGAGTCTCATCACCAAAAAGTAAAAAAACTGTCGTCATCTTTATTATTCAGAAAATAAGTAATGTCTAGGATCAGAGATCTTGCAATGAGGCCACTGAATCACTTGGTACAAGTGAAGGTATCCAAAACTTATCTGAATGTGGAGGTATGGTCCGTCATTTATCAATGGTTGATTACCATCTCTATCTCTTACAATCTCGAATTTATTCTGGCCATGTGTGTTAATATCTGAATTTTGAAATTTTCATGCTTTTCATCAAACTGTATTCATCTGTAAAAGACAAGGCATACGACTGCAACAAATACTTGGTGAACTGTTCGCGCCTCCGCTGTGAGTACGGCATCCAGCGCGTGCGCCAGCCCGACGACTGTGAGAAGTGCTCGTGCGTGCAGGTCGAGATCGACTGCGAGCCGCTCCAGCAGGAGTGCACCCTACTCAAGTGCAACTATGGCATCGGGAGGGTCACCGGACCTGATGGCTGCGAGAGGTACACACATATCTTTACATTTAAAGCTAAGTGCTTACAGCACAAAAGTTTAACCCCTCGAGCGCCGATTGTACATACGTCTGTACAACTTGAATTACCTTGAAAAACGCTTAATTGTCGCTTTGTACACACGGGTGTACGAAATTTAATTGGCCGAAATTTGGCTATATGGTTTTTCCTAGAAAAATCCAGAAAAAGTTATTTTTATTTTTTGGTGATTTTACGTAAAAACGCACAATTAGGTACGTAATAATATCATACCCCCCGCGCGCGAGGGGAGATCTTAAAGTCTGACATTTCTTTGATCTTATAACAAAATATAATCAAATATCGCTAACAGATTAGCTACGCTTGTTTAATTCCTTCTGAGTTACAGTTACGTCTATGAATCACGTTCTCATATTATTTTATGCTACATATGATTCGCCGTTTTCGTCCAGGGCCTCAAGTCTGCTATTACAATGGTGTCAGAATAGTATATCATTGATTTCAAAATAAATTGTTGACTTTGAAAAGTTTGGTAATCTACTAATATAGTGGCGTCATTATGACTACTGATGGTCTGGACTACTACGGACTAATGGACTACTAATGTTCAACCACAGACACTCCATTGAAAGAAATGGCTTAGAATGGTAATCTCGAAAATAATGACTAATGAATGTCTGACGTATGTGGTAATCTGGTAAAATTTTGACAGTTCCTTTGATCAGTGACCTACCATTAGAACGTCATTGTGCAATCATTGCTTTTAGTAAGCCTGATATTGTCATTCTACCACAAGACCATTGGCTGATCAGTGATCGATCATTATGAATTAGGAGATTACGAACATTTTGCAAAATGAGAATGGGATCGTGTTGGAATGACGAATTTATAAAAATAGCAGATTTGGGACCCAGTTCATGCCACCTAACTGTACGTCTTCGTTTACCACTTTTGTTTTCACTTCGCTCATACCATTTACTTATTCATTCAGATGCAAATGCAAAGAGTATCCGTGTGAGAGGAAGTCCTGTGCAGCAGGTGAACGCTGCGTGGTACACCAACACGACAACAGAATCAAACCAGAGCTTCAGTTCACAGCAGAATGCAGAACCAGTATGTCCTTTTTGATCAACCCTAAATGAATAATCTTTTACATGGATCTACTACTTATAGTACCTATAAATAGCCACCTACTTAATACTGACTTAATTTTCATAATTTGTTTTTTGTAAGTACTTACTTATTTATAGCAATAATGATAGTAGGAACCATTCTAATACTTAGATCATTATTTAAGGGTTATTACGACAAAAAACCAAAATAATGAACCACTAAATTAAAAACTAGGATTTTTTTTAACTAAGTTTTAATTATAGTATAAAAAACTTGGTAGAATGTGCATATAAATAGAAAAGCATAATTTTGCGCGCAATATTTATTTATTTATTTATGTACACACTAAAAGTGATTTTATCACGAATTTGACTTTAGTAGTCACAATATTTAAGGGCAATATTTGCGACGTTGAGCGTTGGTCGGATTCACGATATTATCACTTTTGTCGCATTTTGGAACGCAGGGATAAAAGTGTAATAGACGAGCACAAAGGTGCTGCTTATTTCAAACGAAGTTTCTTCCAGCAGACTTGCGATAGGAGAGTTGGATGAAGCTAGAGCTACATTGGACCGACGCACACGTGTAACACGCCTGATGTGTACGTAGAAACACGTCGCGTGGCGTGGATCAAGTGTAACTCGACAAGTCTAGTTTCCATATAAAATGTAAGACCAACGCGCCCAGATCAGATCTAAAGTTAAAATAGACTATTTATTATCTAAATTAAACATACATATACCTATATCAATAACTATAAATTAATGTACATAATTACATATGATACACTTGTGGTTATAGTACTGGTTTCTACTGGTAGAAGAATTTTTTAAATCGGTCAAGTAGTTTTAGAATTTATTGATTACAAACAATGATACCAACATACAAAAAAACTAATCTTTCTTCTTTATTATATTAGTATAGAAGTATACACGAAAATCGTTTAACATTAAAAAATAATAATTGAGTCAACTAGTTATCGAACAGGCACTACAAGGACAAAATAGAACGTAAATTTGGACGCTGACGTCACTGGCAGAGTTAGCTCAGATGTGTTTACAGAGCGTCACGTACGGGGTTGAAACGTGAAGGTCGTGGGTTCAAATCCCACACGTGCCGGCCACCCTTTTGGCATTTTTTGCATGTAAACAAAAATACATGAGTTTTGACAATTTTAGTATTCTTTTTTTAAATATTATTGACAATAAAAATGCAAAACTACATTCACTTCATTTTTAACCTTTTGATATACATCCCTATTATGCGACTTGCGCGCTTCCTTTCACTTCTTGTAGACCTTATTGTCGATATTTACAGATTAGGGACTTGAAGAAATTTGATTATTTACGTTCTTGTATAAATTTCCTACAAACAGAACGCGTAGTATTTTTTATTCTAATGGCGCGAAATCACGCGCGAACCGCTTGGGGATCACAGAAAAAGTTTTACATATATAGGACAGATGGCGCTGCCATCAAGTTCACATTACACTTCGTGTACAATATTTTATTTTAATCCATATAATAAAAATGTTTTAAACAGTTTTACTCTACTGATATTAGTAGATACTAACGTAAGTCTTATAGTGTATTAAGTGAAAGTGTTGTCCAAA
This sequence comes from Mythimna pallens, assembly GCA_961205895.1. Classification (NCBI taxonomy): domain Eukaryota; kingdom Metazoa; phylum Arthropoda; class Insecta; order Lepidoptera; family Noctuidae; genus Mythimna; species Mythimna pallens. Next base: position 17,809,421 of record OY540844.1, read on the forward strand.
CTGAAATGAAAGAATTCTATAATGTTTTAGTATTTCCATTCAAGGAAAGACCAGACCAGACCTTCGCAGGGTATGACCATAATATGAGATCCTTTTAGCGGTGGTTCACGAAGTTGTCTCACAGCTTGGCTAGACCCTAAATAGTGTATATTAATATTTCTCAAGACCGCAAGCAGAAATAAATCTGTATTTGTATAGGTACATCTGGGACCAGGGGCGCCGACTCCGTGGGTGCTCGGGGGCTATACCCATGAGAAATAAACAGTGGGTGGCGAGCACCTCTGAGAATAGACATCAAGAAACAGATCAGTAATTGCCTTTTAGGGATGGGTGTTTTTTTATTACTCGATGACCCGTTTAGCGCAGTGGTTAAGAGCGCCGGTTGAGACGCAAGGGTCGCGGGTTCGATTCCCGCACCAACACAAATGTTTGTTGATGAAACAGATATTTGTGTTGGGTCTGGGTGCTTGTAGTACCTTCGTCGTTCCTGGTTTCCAAAGTACAAGGGAAAACCTTAGTTTGGGACCAGGACAATGTAAGTGATGTTGTCTCAATTTATTATTAATTAACGTTTCGTCAAAACGTTTCTTCCATGCTGCGTCAAAAGACGGGAATTATGGACGTCTGAAAAAAGGCTGCCAGGCTAAAATGGGATTGGGCGGGTCACATCAGCCGCATGCACTCTGACCGGTGGGCAAGAGTCTCCACAAAGTGGGTACCGGAAGATGGACGACGCCGCCGAGGTCGACCTGGGAAGAGGTGGCGAGACGACCTAGATGCCGACCGTAAGGACTGATTCGAGGTAGCTCAGGAAAGGAATACCTGGAAGAAGTTGGGGGAGACCTTTGCCCAGCAGTGGGACAGTACAGGCTATAAAAAAAAACCTTTCGGGCCAGTTACTGATACCGGGTATCCGTTATCAAAATGTCGATCAGCATGAGCACCCATGAGGTTTTCTAAAAGCCGGCGCCCCTGTCAGGGACCATTAATTTGAGTTTCTTTAATTAATTGTGTCATCACAGTTGTGAAGGAGGGTGCTTGCCCCATGGAGGAGACTACCACGAACGAGGTGATGTGCCGCCGCGATTGTGGAGATGACGCTGACTGCCGAGGAGTGGGCAAGTGCTGCCGACGAGGATGCAGCGACATATGCCTGGCGCCAGTCGAGCAGACTAGCCCACATCCACTCTTCATTACTAGCATTGCATCAAGTAAGAACTTTCGGAAGTATCTGCTGAAAAAGTCTCTGAGGAGACTTATATTTTTAGATACAGGCGAGGGACTAGAATTGAAATTTATTTATTTGTTAAAACTTAATGCAACACCAATATACAAAGGCGAACTTAATGCCTTTTGTATACCTATAAATGTGTTTATAGGTATATAAAATAGACATACATATTTATTTAATAGATTATATATATATACAGTGGAATCCGTTTATAATGACATTGAACAAACACGTCATACTAAGAGGACGTCATACAAAGCATTTTGTAGAAAATGAACAATCTACTGTTTTTGTTGGTATGTATTTATTTTTATGGAGAGAGACAAAGCATAGTAAATAAAAATAAAAATTGTAATAAAAATAATAATCCCATCGCCGTATCTCTACGTTGACGTCGTGATGGGGCTTGCGTGCTCCAATATACCCTAGGTCTGTATCGATAAAGTTTGCTTTGCTGTAATATGCCTAGGGTGAGGGACCAGATTAAGAGAGATACAATCCGCGGTGCAATTTTGGTGGTGGCGAACTGTTGGGCATTAGCGACCCCAGGGACCCGATGTCTCGGGAGAATTCTTTTTCTTCATCTCCGGCTTGCCTTTATTGGCCGGCCGTAGTGAATACTGACGAGAAACTGAGCTCCCACCTCTCTCTTGCCTTTATTGGCTGGCTTGAGTGGATATTCGGAAGAGCAAACGTGCTCGGGAGTAGGATGTATAATCCAGTAATTTGCTGGTAGGGTTCTTGACCGTACTTCCGGAATTGTCCTGATAGCCGTGGTATACCTCTCCACTCCTCAAGCATCTCAGGATATGTTGCCCTCTTGTTGCTACATCACTTAGTGCTAGCGGCTGTTTTTGGGCGCCCATTTATTGAGTGTGCAAGTCACTCCCTGCCTTTTTTCGATGGATATTAATAACGTTGTTCAGGCAGGGGCCATAGTCTTAACATAGTTCCATGTTACCAGTCCACTTAAGATTCCAAAAACCATAGCACTATTATCTTTGTTCTCCATATGTCGCAACAGTTTTTCAATAACCGCGGGTTGTCATTGGGTGCACTAGCATAGCGCGTACAGGGATAATCGTCGGTTGGTATCATGTTCCATTACAATTATCTAAAGTGCCTCTGCGAGTTGGCTTCGGCTCCTCGTACGCCTCCCAAAGGTCCAGGATCTCAGGGTCCTAAGATAAGTAAAATAAAATAATAATAATAATACGTTACCTACTACCAAGTACCCACTGAGACTCAAAACAAAAACTTGTTGGGTGTCACTTGACATTTCCGAACACGACATGATTCTTAACAACTTCCGCTGTAGGTGTTAAGAATCATGACGTTCACTATAACCAGCCACAGTTTATTGAAAATGGGTCATAGTAAGCGACTACAGTTACTATAAGCGGAGTCATTATATCCGACTTTGTTATAAAGAATTTTATACGAAAAGTAATTACAAAGCGAAGTTTGCGCTTTGTAATTACTTCTTAACAAGCGGTTGATCAATATAGGCGGAGTCATAATAAACGCATTCTACTGTATACATTCTATTATGTATATATGTATTATTTATATAAGGACTTGAAAGGATTTTTTAGACTACTCCGCTATTTGTGTAGAAAATAAATCCGTTACTGCCGCTTAAATGCATACTGACTTGTAGCCGTCCGTCCTGATATCAAGAGGAAGCGCATTCCACAGAAGTATGGACTGTATAAGAAAGGAAGAATGAAATCCTCTCGAGCCGACTAAAACTCACCTGTATTCCAAGCGGGACAAGTAATTTCATGATGACCTATCTCAATAAAACAAAATCAACTATTGCAGGAGAGGTGTCGGCCTTCCTTGCAAGTAATTTAAGGGTTCCGTCCCTCAAAAAGAAAAACACGGAACCCTTATAGGAGCACTTTGTTGCCCGTCTTTCTATCTTTCTAGACCCTTTATCTCGAGAACGCATGGAGGTAGGAGTTGAAATTAAAACAATTTTTTCCGTGGTCCATCGAAGCTGTGAAAAAATCAAACTTCTAAGTTAATGAAAAAAAAGATACGGCCGTTTATAGCTAGCACATGGTAATAAATCTGAAAACAGTAAATTTGTTGTTACGTCACAAAATAAACTTTTTGTGTTTCGGAAACATCTTCGAGACTCCATTTGGATATTTTTTTTTTTTTACTTGGTGCTAGGGTACATCCAAAGAATGGACCCTATTTTTATTACAATCTAGCCATATATACAGACTAATAAGTAATTTAATTATATCGTAAATTAATAAATTGTCTTTACTAAGAATGTGTCCAATAGCACTTTTCTTATTGTCTCTATTAAGGCGAATACACTTCGTTCTTGTATTTATTAAGTAGCAATTATGCTACATTACATTATTCACTATCACTAAACACTAACTCGAATGGTTTTGTTCTTTTTAGTCTTCTCACTATATTTGTGTGGTCGAGAAGCTGGATTGCCTCGATGTTCACATGCTGATGAAGTCGCTTTTCGTGAGCTTCTGCAGATTTTTTTATCACTTTTTTGATGAACTCAACTTTTAGATCCCGATGGAGGTCATCATTTCGTATGTACCAAGGTGCATTTACAATTTCCCTTAGTACCTTGTTCTGAAATCGTTGTATGATACTTATATTGGTCTGTTTGGTGTATTTGGATATTGAACTAAAATTTTGCATAGGTAGGTAAATTTGTACGGAACCCTCAGTGCGCGAGTCTGATCCGAACTTGCCTAGATTTCTAGCCAGCTAAGAAACACCGGCCTCATCTAGTTTAAACTGATGAAAAAATCGACGTGTATATGGGTTTTTTTAAACCTATTTGCAAAATAAATATCGTTTATTATTTGGATATCAAAAATAATGCATTCAAAAACACCTAATATTATTATGTTCTGCAAAAATTCGGGTGCTTGTAGATCCGGTCAAGTTACCTGTCGCAGTCGTTGGAGACCAGAACGCCACAGTGATCGGGGAACTGGATCAACCACTATCAATACGCTGCCTAGCGGATGGGTTACCGCCACCCGCCGTGTTCTGGTACTTCGGCTATGAAGATACTATGGTGCCATATTACAACGCGGACTACTTAGCGAGAGGGAATACCCTCCTCTTCAGGAAACTGAGTATAAAAAATCTTGGACAGTACACATGTCACGCGTACAACGGAGAAGACAAGGAGGCAACGTGGTCGGTCATCGTGCGAGCATATATGCCTGAAGGACTCTTTATTGAAAATGAGTTTATCGTACCCAGGACACAATCAGACACCGCAACAGATACCACAACCAAAACATTGTCAATCACTGAACCGTTCACACTGTTGTTAACCTGTAAGACCTGTTAAATACATACCTAATTACCTGCTTATGCTAATCTAACCATTATAATACTAGTAGCTTTTAGCAAAAAACATTTATTACATCTGGTTTATAAAGATATAACTCATAAATACTTTCCGCGAATAGTGCCGGTCAGCGCACATATGGTGACGCCATTCTCGACGCTAAACGTCGGTGCCGATCTGCACCTGACTTGCGAGGTGGACGGCTTCCCCGAACCTGATGTGCACTGGACCAAGGATGGCGAAAAAATTCAGCCGGACGCCAGGATCTCTATCACTGGTAAGTTCTACCGCCAATAATAATGCTATGCTACTCCAAACCCTTTCAGAGTATTTTAAAAAACATGATTATGAAATTATCCGAAAATGAACCACAGTTCCGAAGCTTGTGCATTGTCGTTACCTAGCAAATGAAAGCCGATATTGAAGCGGCAAGTGTTTGAGTGGAGACCGCGAAAAAAGACTCGCGTAGTGGGGATTGATTCATTCTGTTCTGGGGTTCGCAGGCCTTTAGGGTGTGTTCACATCTGGCGAATGCGCCACAAATGCGTCGTTAGCAACCCACTCGTGAGTTGCATGTGCACTGCAAGCGTGCAGTTACTGCAATTGTTTGGTGTATCTCTTTAGCGCAACTCGGGCAAAGCTTACAGTGGGCGCGTGTGGTGCACGTTCTGTGTGTGCATAGATCGCGAGCATGCAGTTCCGTTTACTTTCATACTGTATATCTGCGGGCAAGAGGAAATAAAGCGCCTATTACACCACTCGATATTCAGACAGTCTTAGTCTATGTTTATCTGTTTATCTCATCGTTCTGTTTCATTCCTTTACACGACATTGGCGTAAGTTGCTCTTTTTCTTGTGTGACGCTACATAGACTAAGACTGTCTGAATATCGAGTGGTGTAATTGTGCGGGGTGCTCGCGTGCGAGTAAACTTGAAATGCAGACACGCAGCTGGCGAGTGGTTTGCTAGCGACACATTCGTGATGCATTCGCCGGATGAGGATCCACCTTTAAAGTTTGTTAGACTATTATGTAATCTTTCACTTGCTTATCCCTCCAGATAGCACGGTCGTCTCCCGACTGACAGTGACGCGGGTGAGGGTCGCTGACAGCGGGCTGTACGCGTGTCACGCCAGCAACCCATACAGTTCACAATCTGACACTGCGCAGATCAACGTGCAACGTAAGTTACCTTGAATAAAACGGAAATAATTTACAGTTGCCGAAAAGTAACCCTAAATAAAAAGCCTTGCTCATAAGCAATACAATAACAAATTTTCAGGGAAAATCATCTTTTATAGCGCAGTAAATGCCCATATAATTATTACTCATCAAGATCTGAGGATGGATAGAGGGGGAGAAGGAGACCAAAGAAAAGATGGATGGATTGTGTGAAGAGTGATATGAAAGAAAAGGAAGTTAGTGATAGCATGACGAGTGACAGGGCAGGATGGAAAAAAAAAACGTGTTGCGCCGACCCCAAATAACACGGAACAAGGGCAGGTAGATGATGACGATGAAGACCATTCCAAAAAGCTCAAACACGGTACGGTTATCTGAGTTCCTATGGCCACCTTCTAATTCCCTCAACAGATCAGCTCCAAGTCATAATAATTTTGCATTGTCATCTGATTTACATAATTATGCATGCAACATTTCAGTTCAATCGGTAACCGGGAACTGGATCAAATTTAATTTTTAAGATTTGATTACAGACAGTAAACATCAGGACAGGTGAAACTAAATAAAAGCTTGTAAAAAGCATTGTGTATTGGAAGATGTAGCTTGAATAGTCCATCATGAGGTGAAAAGCCTTACATGTTTAATATTTGATTTTTGATCCTGAATTTCTTCTTTGCAGAGCTTATAGTACCTGCGGAGTGCACAGATAATCTCTTCTTCGCTCCCTGCGACCTGATCGTGCGCAGCAAGTTCTGCAGACACAAGTATTACTCAAAGTAAGTACCTGCATATTCGTTAAATTCCTAAGGTTAATCGATTAATGAGAATCGATCACTCGATAGCATTTTCTGAACAAGATTAAGTTATTGTGTTTCATTACTCATCAACTATTATACTATTCAGCTAGTTTAATTGTAAATTACCGTCGAAAAGTGTATTGTTTATTTATTTCTACATAGTTTAAAAATTGAGGCAAACTTGTACGTACCTACCTACTTTATTCGTTTCTGTCATTTTGGGTCAGATTTCAACTAACCTTTTCTTGTTGTCCGCAGGTTCTGTTGCAAGTCGTGTGTGGAGGCTGGCCAGCTCGATGCTCAGGACCTTTATCAAGTTGCTAGACTGGATCAATTATAACTATTCATGACACTAGTTTGACATGAAACATCATTGTATGAGTTAGGCTATTTGTAAGGAAAATATACATGTTACAAAATCCAGAACGTGTTTTTTTTTAATAATCTAAGCAAAAAGTAATGTCACTGTAAGACCAAAAATTATAATTGAAAAGTTGCTGAATGTAATATACATCTCACTGTTTTGCTCATCCAATAGATTCAGTCTTTAGGGTAATTTGTTACCTACACTAATATTATAAAGAGGTGAAGTTTGTGTTCTTTTAAGTAGCAAATGTGTTTTATTATGCCATAGGCCATAATAAAAATATATTAGGAATATCTTAAGATATCAAAGTCTATAAATTATGCCTCGTCCAATATTATATAGACAGAAAGACTCCCGTTAAAGCATGTTCCTTGGATTTATCGAAGGCTTTCAGTCTGGTTATTTATGACCTGCTCTGGCATAAGCTCATAAAAGAATACAGTTAAGTGGGCTGGCGCTTATTTTGATATGTATGGGCTAGATTTTGGGGTGAGGCAAAAGGGTTTGAGCTATTCCCGTCTTTTCAACCTTTACATAAACAAACTGATAGGTAGGCTTATTAGCACTAAAATTAGTAGTCTCGTGGACGTCGTTTGTGTGAACAAAATCAGCTATGCTGATGACATGGTGCTGCTGAGGCCCATCTATCAATGCAATGAGAAGGCTTCTTAAAATTAATGAAAGCAATGCGGGCTCAACTACAATACCGATAAAAGTGAATGTTTGGTTTTAAATCGGGTACTTAAACCTACAAACAGTCATTGAGGTAATGACGACTTAAAAGATAATGTAGACCAGCGGGGTAACCATGACGTTCAAAGTAAGATTGTTTCATTCTTATTTCAGTGTGGGTAAGAGACAGAGCTATACAGGTTGTCTAGCGCCATCTCTTACCCACACTGCAAATAAGAATTAAACAATCATACTTTACCTTAAGCGCAGGATTGTACGCTGTAGGTACTGGTTCTGTAACGATAATGCTTTTTAAGGCCATTTATCAGTCGCTTCACGCGTACAACCTGTGGACCAAGTATGCCCAGCGGGCATACAGTGACTTGCGCGTACAATATATAACGCATTCAGGGTGCTTTTGAGTTTTGCCGTGGCGAAGTAGCGCGTCAGGAATGTTCGCGGACGCGTGTGTTGATGGGTTCACCGCGATCATGCGGAAGCGATGCACTTCCATGATGGCGCGCTTGCGCTCCTCCTCTAATGGCATCCTCTAATGGAATATATAAGTGTGTTTTCAGACCGGTGGAATTCTGCCTTCTTATAAAGGTAAATCAGTGTCCAAACACAACTATCCAAATAATTTAATTTTAACTTTTTTTTTTATATATCTCAGGACCCTGTGGTCCTGGACCTTCGGAAGGCGTACGAGGAACCGAAGCCAACTCGCAGAGGCCCTTTAGATAATTATAATGGAACATGATACCAACCGACGATTATCCCTGTACGCGCTATGCTAGTGCACCCAACGATAACCCCCGGTTGTTCAAAACCATTGCGACATATGGAGAACAATGACAATAGGGCTATGGTTTTTGGAGTCTTAAGTGGACTGGTAACATGGAACTATGTTAAGACTATGGCCCCTGCCTGAACAACGTTATTAATATCCATCGAAATCAATAAATGGGCCCCCAAAAAACGGCCGCTAGCACGAAGTGACGTAGCAACAAGAGGGCAACATATCCTGAGGTGCTTGAGGAGTGGAGAGGTATAACCACGGCTATCAGGACAATCCCGGCAGTACGGTTAAGATCCCTACCAGCACTTTACTGGATTATACATCCTTTTCCCGAGCACGTTTGCTCTTGCGAATCTCTACTCAAGCCAGCCAATAAAGGCAAGAGAGAGGCGGGAGCTCAGTTCCTCGTCAGTGATCACTACGGCCGGCCAATAAAGGCAAGCCAAAGATGAAGAACAAGAATTCTCCTGGGAGATCGGGTCCGTGGGGTCGCTAATGCCCAACTGTTCGCCACAAATCTGCACTGCGGATTGTATCTCTCTTAGTCTGGCCCCTCACCTTAGGCATATTACGGCAAAGCCCCACCACGACATCAACGTAGAGATACGGCGATGGGGATTAATTTTAACTTATTATTATAATTTAATTTAATACTAACATTAGGCTAATTTGTATTACTACTATTTACATAATATGGATGTAATCTGAAATAAATATTTGAATTTGAATTATAATAGAATAACCTCAAAATGTTATTTTTGTTTTTACATTTCTAAAATAGAGGCATCAATTTAAATATAATATTTTTATATATTATCCAATACTATTAAGATTTCTATAGTAATACATATACCTATTTGATGTTCATCTTGGGCCTAGAACACTATGGAGACTGGGCATTTCCCTTTGAGCGGTTAACGTTATCGTTATTTTATAAATTAATGCAACTCGTATTTTGCTTAACCAAAGATTTAACGGCTGATGAGCTATTGGTTATCGTTAGGACCCTATACGACTATATTTTACTTTTAAATTATTACTTATTAATGAATGTATGTGAGTGAGAGCGTAGAGTGTTTCTCTACTCTCTCACTCACATACATTCACACACACACACACGTCACACACCTACAGAAACTAGATTAATTTAATTCATATCTATTTACTATTTGAGTCCTACCTCTCTGAAAGATTATTCCAAGTGAAAGAAACAGAGTTCACCTCTAAGTTCTACCAAATACAAGCAGGTGTGCCACAGGGTTCAGGTCTCGGACCTGTGCTATATGTAATATATATGTCTGACCTACCAGAGGAGGAGGATGTAACTATCGCCAAATTCGCCGAGGATACCGCCATCCTAGCTAGCGACAAGGACCCTACAACAGCAACACAAAAATTACAAAAAAGTCTTGATAACATCACAAAGTGGCTTAAGTAATGGAGAATGCCAGCGCATCAAAATCTGTAAATGTAACCTTCACACTGCGCAAAGGAAATTGTCCCGCTGTACAAATAGGAAACTACACGCTTCCTCACCATGACAACATACGATATCTTGGCCTCCACTTAGATCGACGTTTAACATGGAGCCACCATATCAAAACCAAGAGGCAAGAACTCAAAATTCGATACAACCTCTGTCATGGCTACTGGGTCGAAACAGTAAGCTGACTATGGATAACAAATTACTCATATACTACAGTTTACTAAAACCTGTCTGGATGTATGGCTTACAGCTCTGGGGTAGCGCTAGCGACTCCAAAATTCTAATAATTCAACGAATGCAGAACACGATCCTTAGAAACCCTTGCAATGTCTCATGGTTCATCACCAATACGGAAATTCACCAATATCTCAAGATGAGTACTGTGAAAGGAGATATTCACAGAGCTAAAGAAATATACCTCGGGAGATTTGTAAGACATTCCAATGTATTAGCTGTAAGGCTGACAACTCGAAGCTACAAAAAAAGGCTAAAGAGGAAACACATTTTGACCGTATAGATTAATATGGCCCACTGAAGAGGAGATACCTTTGCTGAAAGTCACACTAAAAGCGACAACATCTTATAGATAAAAGAGAAAAATCATATAAATTTATATATATAAAAGCGAAATACCACTCACTGATTAATCACGAAATCTCAGAAACTATGACACCTACAAACTTGAAATTTGGCTGCTAGGTTCCTTAAAGGGTGTAGACATCCGCTAAGAACGGATTTTACGAAATTTCTCCCCTAAGGGGGTACAACGGAGGTTGGAAGTTTGTATAGAGAAACCTAATTTCACGCGGGTGAAGCCACTGGCAGAAGCTAGTTTAGTATAAAATTATAATATGTCTTGTTTAGTTTTATGATACTTATTGTTACGGAAGAGCGGAGTCTCCTAACATAGGCATTACCTGCGTAAAAGGAGGTTCCAATCATGTAAATTGTGAAACTAAAACATGCTCTATCAATAAACTATTATTATTATTTTTCACTTTATTAATTCAATAAACATATTAATTAAATTTTTAAATATTCCTTTTTTTAACAAAATCTTATAGAAAAAAAAAAACATTTAAAAATATAACAAATAGTAGTCCGCCGGTATCGAGACAGGGTCCAAGCTACCGGTGGTTAGGGCTCCAGGGACAGGAACCTCCTCACGATGCGAGCCGTATCGAGGAGTACTGCCTTCTGTATCAGGCCCTTGATCCAACCGTGCAATGACAGCTTCGACGGATTGTCGTCGAAGCTTTTGGCTATAAGGCCGTTGGCGGTCACGACAATCGGCACAATGACAGCCAAGTCTACATTCCACATGTCAACAACCTCGTGTGCTAAGTCGAGATATTTAATTTGTTTCTCTTTCTCAGCTTTCACGAGATTCTCGTCATGTGGGATGGTGATATCGACTGTCATTACGCGGCGCGCTAATTATTTTCTTTATTAATTGTAAATACATCAATTACATTTTTTAATTATTTTTTAAAGATAATTACAAAAAAATATATATTATTATTACATTTATGTTCTATTTATACATATTATTTACATTTATAAATATTTCTTATCATCAATATTTGTAGTTCTTAGATTGTTCAGACTCAATATATGACTACATTTACATTCGGTGGTATTTACTAATTCCACCATAGTGCAATGTTTAGAAACTAGCGGATTTCCAACTTTCAATTTATGGGCCATGACTTGAATCCCTTTTCAAGTCATGGCCATCACCGTAATTTGACGGGTCTTTAAAACCTCATTACGCCCAGTCGTGCTCATGTAATAGCTATTTGCCAAATCTTTAGATTTATTTTATCCGGTTCGTTAAATATGGACCATGTACGAGAATAAAGGGATATTCCGGAAGAAAATAAACTCTGGATGATCCATGCAAGTTAAATGAAATTAGTTTCACACATTACGAACTAATTACTGCTGAGATTAGTCGTTGGTGCTGTGCGGTGTTTATCAGCCGTACCGTTTCCGTTGTGAAATGCCTGTCCAGCAGTGGATTTGACGCAGGTTGATGCTGAGCTAAGATTATCGGCAATGATGCACTTATCTATTCAAAACTCCAAAATGAGCATCGACGCCGAGTCGCTAACCTGTCGGTTTTCTATCGTTTACATTTCGTGGAGTGTGCATTGGAATTGTACAATTTAATTCCGCCAAGTCTCTTCCATCATCGGATCACTAGACGTACGGCGTTGTGCCATCGGTACATGGTAGACATCCCACCCATACATACAAAGCGTTTTGGGAACACATTCATTATGCGTACAGTTAAGGAACGGAATCCCTGCCGGAGTCTGTATTTCCTGATAGCTATAACCTAGGGGTCTTTAAGTCAAGAGTTAATAGGTTACTTCTAGCCTTTGCTTCTAGGCAAGCGTGTTCCATCGTCGGCCATACATCACTTACCACCAGGTGAGATAGGTGTCAAACGCGAGCCTTATACATAATAAAAAAAAAAATACTTAGGTCTAAAAAGTTGGTTACATTATCTTCGAAAAAAAGGTTTTCATTGAGAATGTTTTTATATCCAATATAATATAATAAAACGAGAAACTGACTGACATATCTACACACAGCTGAAACTACAGGGCCTAGGAGCTTGAAATTTTGCACAAGGTTTCCTTTTATGACGCAGGCGAGCACTAAGAGAGGATTTTCCAAAATTTATGAAACACCGGATATACCTACTTTCATGCGGTAGAAGCCGCTGGAAGAAACTATTTTTTTTTTTAAAGTGAAAATTCACTCATCTGTATCTGTTAACTTTTACTAAGGACCTGCAAGTTTTTATGAAATACTGGTTTTAATCACATTTCTGTATAATTCCCTAGTCAGTAATTAAAATATTTTATTTTAAATTATTGGTAGGCTCGCGTTTGACCACTATCTCACCTGATGGTAAGCGATGATGTGGCCGACGATGGAGCTCGCTTGCCTAGAAGTAACCTATTATATATATAATATTTGTTTAACTCCCACATTACATAAGATAAGCATTTTCATAACAATAAGAAATACCTAATATTCACACAACCATATTATTGGACATAACTTCCATATTTGCAACATAGTAGGTAAGGCCCCCTGAACATTAACAGTCTATCATTCGCGACGGACAAATAGTCGCTAAAAAAGTCGAAACTTTATATCAGTGGCTTGTCTCGTTCGGTCGATATGTCACGCGTCGGTCTGCTCGCGGTCGCCACGCTGCTAGCGTGCGCTTGCGCATACGGAGGTGAACGACTAATCTCCAAATAATCGAATTTTAAGTATCAGTGATCTTCTTCATCCTGCTCTTATCCCATATTACTTAGGGTCAACACGTTTTATTCTTCCATTCTGTCCTGTCACCCGTCACACTATCACTAACTCCCTTTTCTTTTAACTATCAGTGATTGGTTTTTGAAAATGTTTGATTGCTAGCAGACGTGTCAGCAGCACCTCAAGCGTTGGAGCCAGAGATGGCGGCATCTGGAGATGTCACAGCCACACTGAGCTGTTCGTACCATGGCAATCCACCGCCTAAGATCTCGTGGAGGTTCCAAACAGAAATCGTACGTACCCGTACCCCGTACATAAATAATTTTTATCTCATTGCTTACACAAGATACAACTGGATAGCACTTAATAATAATCCAAACATAGTTCTTGGTAACCAGTCCACTTAAGCTTTCCAAAACCAAATCTTGGTTTTCCATATTTCGCGGGTTGTTCTTGGGTGTACTTGCATAGCGCGGATAATCATCGGTTGGTATCACTTTTTATAATAACTATCTAAGCGGCTTCGTAAGTTAGTTTCGGCCTCTCACACGCCTCTCTCACACGCCTTTCAAAAGTCTAGGAATCCAGGGTCAATTCGAGTTGAGATGATTTTTCGGAAATCATCAAGTCGAGAAGTCGTTCTTTAGGGTGGAGTTGGGGTAGAACGAGCTTTTATGTGTCTTTCAGTTGCCCTTTGCACCCTAGGGCCACGATTACTATTTCAAACGTTTGACGTAAATTATTCTGCAGAAGAGAGCTGTCAGAACCTTATACAATCTTCACAGGCCCGATTCTCTTTGCGAACTGTTTAAGGTTATAAACATCATGACGGTATTCTTGTCAATACATTTATAAAAACACTAGCTTCTGCCCGCGGCTTCGCTCACGTAAATGTAGGTTTCTCCATACAAACTTTGGACCCCCGCTTCATCCCCTTAGGGAGAGAATTTTGAAAACTCCTTTCTTAGTGCTCGCCTACGTCATAAAAGGAAGGCTTGTGCAAAATTTCACGCTCCTAATCCCATTAGTTTCGGCTGTGCGTTGATATGTCAGTCAGTCAATTTCCCCTTTTATATATATAGTTTATTATGTGTGTTCGGAAAATATTCATGTTTTTATTAAGATAAGTGACAGGTACAATTTTAATATTAGGAATAGGACTAAATTAGATCAACTTCCATTCAGATTGGCTAAAAAGAGTGGCCATGGAGTTTTGTTGCACGTTCTTCTTGATATACGACATAAAAGAGCCGTTTAGGTTTGAAATACAAGGCGTACGGAAGCCAACCAATTTTGAACTTTCATACAACCGATTGACGGTGATGAAGATGATTTTTTTGATGCCAAATTTATTTTATCCCCTTTTCTTAAGTTATTCGGTTATGTAATAAGCTTGAAATAATGAAACCGTAGTAACTATTTGCAGTTTTTTCGCAACAGGCTAATTGTACGGGGCACCACACACAGACGTCGGATGGCTCACTGGTGATCAACCCCTTGCACCCCAGTGACTCCGGTATCTACACTTGTGAGGCTGACAATGGATTGGAAGTGGTCACGCAGCAGATACACCTGACCGTCAGAGGTGAGTGCGGCGGGTGAAACACGACAGAAGGAGCGCCTATTGTCATGAACTTTACTCAAGTCAAGAATTGATGGAGAATCCTATTTTTATATTATATTTAGGTATAGAATGTTAACTAAAACCATGGTTCCATAATTTAGCTGTTTCTACATCTCTATTTGGCTGACATATTTTCCCCGCTTTGTGTCATCAGCTTATTAATAAAATGACCTTGAGTTTGGGAATTAGCTCTGATAAACTAGACTGGATGATAAAGGATACAGTAAAAAAAAAACATGTAAATGTACAGTTGAACAAGAAGATTGTTATACAAGCAGTCAACAACTGCTTTTGTTATGTAAAATTAGGCGCCTAAAAATTCTTCCACATTATTGTCAAGGAGAGACTGGAAAGGCATCATTAGGATGCCGATCTGGATCGAGATCTGGCGGTTGCGCTTCAAACCAGGAGTTACTTACTCAAAAAGACTGAAAAGGAAAGACATGACATAGTCCAGTTGCTAAAGTGGACTCAGCAACTGATTGGGAGGATAGCTCATTGGAGTCACGCTCATCCCGTCATGAATTCAAAATCTAACACACCTGCTAAAAGTTGGGCACGCCATAGATTATGGCGGTAAGTCCCCTCTTTGAGGAGTGGCTGGAAAGGCAACACGGCGTCCTTACCTTCCACATGACGTAGTTCCTCACCGGACATGGTAAGTTTGGGAGGTTCCTGCACCGGATTCGTGCGGAAGAAACGCCCGGGTGTCACCATTGTGTGGACCGCCCGGAGGACACAGTGAAGCATACGGTAGAGGTGTGCCCTGCCTGGGCAGAGCACCACCGTGTCCTCGTGGTGGCGATCGGCAGCGATCTCTTGCACCGGGCCTTGGTACAGGCCATGGTCCGGAGCAAGGAGGAGTGGCAGGCGGTCGCCTACTTCTGGGAAGTAGTCATGCTAGCAAAGGAGGAGGCCGCACGTGCACCCTTGAGGCAATAATATGGCCCTCGCGCTTTCGGTACCAGGGATATTATTCATATTCCCCCGGGATTTCGATACCAATTTCTGGCCACCGTAGGCGTGGGCTTGCGGACGGCGAGCAGTGGGTAGCTCGCCGTCCGACTGTCCGGTAACCGTCCGGACCGAGCCCAAGTCATCGACGGCCTGTAGTGTTCCACGCGTGCCTCAAAAAGATGTAAGCAAATCGTAGGGGCTCAGCAGGATCGAAGCCATATTTAACTACTCGATCGAAAATCAACCGCTAACGCGAACTAATGCTATCAGAGATCTCGGTGTTCTTATTGACAGTAAGCTCTCCTATGAATGTTATGTCAGACATTCTTAGGAGAGCTTACTGTGAGATGGCACTGTGTATAATGAGATTACATTTTTGAGTAATCAATTCACATGTATAACAGTTAATTTTTTTGTTTCGGGTATTTAATGATATAGTATTCTCTCGTCACCAATTGTGAGGTTTCCGAATAAAACACATTATATTTATTTCAATGTCTGGAGTTAAGACTTGTCACGACCGACTCGCTCGGTTGCTAGCTTACAATTGAGGGCCGACTATCCCCGCCACCTAGCGGCCGGTCTGTGCAACCAATAACTACATACTCTTTATTTGTACACTATACATCACAGGACCCCGAAAAACACAGTTGTTACTCTATTGTGTTGTTGTTAATTAGGTACTACTAACTGACCAGGAGAACTTTGTACCGCCTAACAGTCAATGAATGTAAAAAAAAATAATGTTATGTGTGTGTGTGTGTGTGTTGTAATGTGTGTGTTGTGTAAATGTATGTGTGTGTGTCTTTCGATATAGTCAACGGCCTGCGATGAAATAAAGCCGCATTTTAATGTACCTATTAAAGTTATATAATTATGTTGATGTCGTACATGATACGTGATGCACGCGCAACTAAAATGTTCTACAGATTTATTATAAGTATAGATAGATTATGCATGTTACGTTTTAGAAGTAAAGTTCTTGAAGTCACTCTTATAATTTTGCCGCAAGCATTAGTGGCAAAGCAAAAAAATGAATACCTACCGAAAATTGTACACCAAAGTCTTTGTTCGACTTTACTTTTCAAATATAATTTTAGCAATTTATTATTAAAATAAATGTAGGTATTTCCAAGCGGATATCCATATCTATTTGAGCTTCAGAATTAATACTACACTCAATAAATAAAAATTAAATATTTACTGCTAACAATAATAAATTGCACACATGCCACTCGTACGTTGGCAATAATTATAACTTATAACAATTAACAAAACAAATTATGATAAAAACTACTTTTGCTAAAAACCTTCTCTTTGATTTTTAGACAGGCCAGCGGTTTGTTTTATTTATGATAAAAACCGGCCAAGAGCGTGTCAGGCCACACTCAGTTAGGGTTCCGTAGTTTCCCGTCCGTTACAATAAGTGTCCAAACTTAAGAGTTAATGAACGACAGACAACGAGCAAGAACAAATAGGTACCACCAATGCCAACGCGAGACCAACCGAACAATTCGACAATATACCCGTCCCGACCCCATCAACTCAGGAAAATTCTTAACGGCGCGAAGTAGCCCACAGTACAGCGCCATCTCTCGGGAAATTGGGTTACTAATTTATACAAACTTGACGGGTTGGGTTTTCACCGCTTTACGTATACGGGGAGTGTTTTTTTTAATTTTTTCAACCCTAATAAAAGATTTTTTTCCACTTTTTATTTTACCACTTGGCGGCGTGATTGATATAGATTGGTACCAATTTTCAGCTTTCTAGTGCTAACGGTCACTAAGATTATCCGCGGGCGGACGGACAAACAGACAAACAAACTATAAGGGTTCCTAGTTGACTACGGAACCATAAAAAGTTCCTTCTTTTTCCTTATCCTGATCTATGTAGATCATGTGATCTACCGGTGTGCTAAGTTTCATCTAAATGTGTTAAGCGGTTGAGCCATCTCTGATTTACAAACATACACACACACACACACACAAAAACTTATACTTTTACTATATTTAGGTGTTATTTTCTTACTCAACTCGATAACTCGGTAAGCTAACCGCTTACCAAAAATTATAATATTGGCCATGTATTTTGTTTCGAAAACAAAAACCGGCCAAGTGCGAGTCGGACTCGTGCTCGAAAGGTTCCGTATCGTAAAATAAATATTTAAGCCCCACTTAACAAACATAGGTACATATGAACATAGGTACATGTTCATGTATCATCTGTGAAAATATCAACTGTTTAGCTGTCACGGTTCATGAGATACAGCCTGGTGACAGACGGACAGACAGCTGAGTCTTAGTACTATGGTTTCGTTTTACAATTTGGGTACGGAACCCTAAAATTGAAAATGCAAAAGCGCGCGTTGAAATTTCACGTGACGTCACGTCTCATTTTTACCTGGAACTGATGTAACTAGCACCTACTCCCGAACTTCAAAGTGATTTATCTTCGTAAATTGAGTAATTCGTCAACTCGTAACGCATACCTACGGCCCATATGGAACGAGTTGCAGAAAATAAAAATAATATTATATTTTCATTGGTCAACTCGTCCAACGTTTTATTTTTGTATGGAACTTTAAACCTTATCAACGTTTGGTACAGTTAGTAAAACAAAATTAATAATAATATTTTTATTTTAGATTCGTTATGTTCATAGATTATTTCATATTTAAAAAATCTGACGACTTAAGAACCTCCCCTTTTTTATGTCGGTTAGGAAAGTCAGTAACTACAGTTTTTTTTTATTGTTTCACTTTACAAGCAACCCCACAAGTTCATGTGTTATCCGAAATTAATAAGAATGGTAGACTTGCTGTAGGTACCAAGATTTTAAGGGAACATGTCCAAATGGCTGTATACTTTTATGATCATGTTACAGCTAACACTTTTAACTTTATCTAGAAGGTCCTGAGCTAATACCACGTAATTTTCTGCCTTTTCATTTCTTAAGTTAGTTTTGACGAAAGATTTCCAAGGCGCTGATTCCAAATCATTGAATAAAATTATGAAATCGTTTTTTATCATCAAAGTTCTTATAAATTTGAGGCTAGTTGAAAGTACCAGTCGTTAGCTAATTTGAATAAACAAAAATAACTCTTATAAAAGTTTTTTTTTTTGTTCTGACCAAATCATAGGCAGATCGAATGTCAATCCGTTAGTTTATCATTCATCCACTATCGGTCGCCCACGGTCGGTCTAAGTCCTTGAAATAGATCTAATAAAAGTCAAAATACGCCTTTTTACGAAAACCATTATCGGTTTTTTTTCTCCCCATATACACCCTTAATGTAATAAAATGTATTCGAATTAATTAACCAACTGCACCTAGACAAGATGATTTTGCCGGTTAATAAAATAAATTGGCGGAATGCGAACACTGTCAACATACCAAAATTGGTAATTTGGTAAAAGTTCAGTGTTGGAACCAAAACCAAGCAGACGTGTATTTAGTTGTCACTTTAAAATATAATCACTGTATATTCAAAAATTAACATTAAGCAGCATATAACAAAGTTGAAGTTCCAAAAAGTGTTTTATGAATACCTATGCTTTTTTACTACTAGTCGTTGAGCAAGAAGCCACAAGACGCATCAGCAGAAGCACCGCTCACCCCCGCGGGTAAGAAGGACGACCTCTTATTTTTTATCTCGCTCGTTAACACTGACGTTGCGCGTACGCACGGGAAAGACCGAAATATCAAGGTATGCTTTGAATCTTCGCGTACAACCAAACTGCTGCTTCGTAATAAAGATAAAGTTCAAAGCGGCATAAAAATCTATTCTGATCAAACACCAGCACAACAGAACTACCTGAAAGAACTTAAAAATGAGCTAGCAGAGAGAATTAAAAACGGTGAAAATAGTATCACAATTAAATACATAAAGGGAATGCCAAAAATTGTGACTATCAATGATTCAAAAAACTAAATACTTCAATTAACATAGCAAATACAAATGACAACACAAATATGCAGAATACTAATACCTACCAAGTACTGAATAACTACGAAGATATACTGACAAGCAAATCAAGCCTTAATTTTTTCTACGCAAACATCCGAAGTATATGTAGCCCGGGTAAACTAAATGAACTTATTTGTATACTTCAGTCCTTTAAAAAATGTGTACATATTGTCCTATTGGCCGAAACATGGATAAGGTCAGACAATCAAGCTCAACAATTTCAAATAGAAAATTATACACACTACTACAATATCAGACCCAATGTCATCGGTGGGGGTGTATCAATATATGTGCATAATAATATGAAACATGAATTATCATTAGTATCTTATACCGGAGGAAACAACTACTTATGTATACATTTACCAAAGTATGCACTTAACATTGGAGTTGTATATAAGCCTGGCCATTCAAATTTCAATGAATTCCTAGTTTCATATGAGAACCATCTTCTACAGAAAAAGAGGACTATCATTTTTGGAGACACAAACATAGACCTACTCAGCTCGGATAATACAACAAGACGATATAGTGCTATGTTAAATGAATCTGGTTACAAAACCATCAACAAAGTAGATCCAGATTATAGTACACGGGAAACATCGACCACAAAAACTATAATAGATCACGTCTCGACGAACATAAAAAATAATCACTTTCATATGGCTATTATGGAATCATCTCTATCAGATCACAAAAACATCTACGTAGAACTCAAAAGGGTCATACCTCCACAGAAACAAAGAGTACAGTATGAAGCTGTAGACTACCAGAAATTGAACAAATTGATTGAGACTTCCAATCTTAATATTAGCGCTTACGATTTCGATAGTTTGGATGAGTACATTAAAAAGAGACTAGTTGAAGCTAAAACAAGAAAATATAAAATTGTAAACAACCCACAAAATGAATGGGTTAACAAACAAATAATTACAGAAATAAACAAAAGAAACACATTGTGGAGCAAATTAAAAAAAGACCCGAATAACAAGCAACTAGAAACGAAGTTTAAAACTAAACGAAGTCAATTGGCACGCAAAATAAAGAACACAAAGGAGACATACTTTTATAGTGAATTTATGAAGTGTACTAAGAAGCCCAAGAAAATGTGGAAATTAATAAATACTCTTTCAAATAATAAAAATGTAGCAAATGAAGCTCCCCCAAAACTTAAATTAGATAATGGAACCATAGTAACAGATCCCGTAGAGATATGCGAAATGTTTAATAGTTTCTTTGCAAATATAGGATCTCAATTGGCAAGCAAAATACCGTCAACCTTTCACAATAACAATTCATTCACTCTGCCTAACTTTAACCAACACACAGGATTATACGAACTAACTCAATTCTCTCCATGCACTATTAATGAGATATCTCGAATTATAGATGACTTAGATCCCAATACGAGCACAGGAATCGATGGTATTAGCACCAAAGTTCTGAAATGTTTTAAAAATCACATCATTGAAAATTTAACAGATTGCCTAAACCAGCTTTTAGTGGATGGTATCTTTCCAGAAAAATAAAAATAGCTAAAGTCACTCCGATTTACAAGGCTGGTACCAAGTCAGATCCTGGAAATGATGGTTTATTATATCTTATTGAAGTATGGGGAAACGCATCCAAAACAAATATAAAACATATACAAATTTTACAAAATAAAATAATAAAAATCCTGTACAATTTCGACTTTTTAACACCTTCGAAAACTATTTATAAAGAGACCAAACTGCTAAACATTAAACAACTTTTTACATATAACACATGCATACTTATTTATAAAATAACTCACAACCTCATTCACTCAAACATTACGTTCACAACGTAAGGTCAAACCCGCAAATACTCGTCCCGTCGAGCTAGTCACCTTGTATTGTTCAGAACTAGAACAAATTATGGTAAAAATAACTTAACTTATGGGGGAGCACAGTTATTTAATCAATTTCCAAAAAATGTAAAAGAAGCGACTTCATTAAGTAGTTTTAAAAATAAATTAATTAACCATATTTACAATAACGATACACTATATTAATGTAATTTTATCATTTTACAACTTATTTTCAAATAACACTAGCGTCTTTTAACTTGGGCAACCGCCTTATCTCAGGAATGCAGTGAATTCGCTTCTTCTAACTTGTCGACAACCAATAATGTATTTTTCATATACCCACACTGGAACAATATTGCTACTTTATATTATTATTTTTTATAATGTTCTCATGTAAGTGACAATTGTGTCTTAATGGGAATAAATATTTTTTTAAACCGAATACTGTAATATGAAAATATTGTAAACAATCACTTTTTTAAAAGAGTAACCATGGAGTTTCATGTAGGCCTACGTGAAATAAAAAACTTTTGACTTGACTTGACTTGACAGTTATCTAGTACTCACAGCATAAGCTCTGCTTGGGACTAAATGCCGTTGGTGGTGGTTGAAAACAAAAACTCCCCTTTGAGGAAGGTCTCCAAATGGTGACTCGCCCCGCTCCGACCTGCACCATAAACGACTTAAAATTTGTGTTATGGCGCAACTCCAACTGCACGACTCTCAAAATCCAGTTCGTCTTTACACGTACATCCCTATTCTCCGATAGCCTCAACCTTCGTGGTGTGTGTTTATGCTGGTCAATATTGTATCTTAGACCAGAGAGCAGCATCGATTGGGTACCCCTTTCCCAAATACCTTAGATCCAGTTGATGATGCTGTTCGTACCTAATAATCCTTTAAACCTCAAAATTGAAATAAAACATTTGGAAACTTATGGAACACTCACACCGAAATAATAATTGTAATTAAAAACTCTTGAACAAATTACAATAGAAATATTTAAACAAATGATAAAATTAACATTAAGGAAGTCATTTAACATACTTATCCCCGTTTGCCAACGTGCGCACGAGCTGCAATCTTTCGCAGTCAACAGTCTTTTATCAAAACATTAACGCAACGGAGTCTGACCATTGCTCGGGACGGTCGTGCCTGTAGTACACTCGCATAGTTGAATATTGTGTTACTCTGAATCAGTGACTCATCTCGCTAGGTCGACATGTCGCGCGTCTGTCTGTTTGCGCTCGCCGCGCTGCTAGCGTGCGTACACGCATACGAAGGTGAACGACACACTAATCACATCTGCTGCTGGTTGTCACAATTGATACATTGTTTTGGGTGTTTCTGAAGTTTGGCGATGATCAGAAAACATTGTTTTTTGTTGGATCTTCAAAATATCTGTAAGTTCGATCCGTATAAAATGTTTATCGTCGAGAATTTAGACACAGAAGCCAATACTTCAGAAGCACACAAAATTTCTTCTAACTTCATTTGTTATGTCCTCCCATTTCAATAATTTTACGCTTAGTAGACAAAAATAACAAAGAGTTTTTGAATGTAATTTCGCTCACTCGAAACAAGAGATAAGAAAGAAGATGCATTCTTAAACTCTTAACATTGGTCCGCTAACAATCGGGGGCTGGTAGATCCTGTGAGAACGCCTGTCGGAATTGCTGGAGATAAGAATGCAGTGGTGACCGGCGAGCTGGGTCAACCGCTCCAAGTGCGCTGCCTAGCGTACGGCTATCCGCAACCTTCCGTGTTCTGGTACCGAGGCTACGACGGAACCATGGTACCGTACCATGATGCAGTATACGAAGCGATAGGAAACGTCCTCCTCATCAGAAGCCTGGCTATCGAAACTCTTGGAGAGTACACATGTCAAGCGTACAATGGAGAAGGCAAGGCGGCGTCGTGGGTGGTCTTCGTACGAGCTTATATGCCTGAAGGAGTCTTCATAGAAAACGAGTTGTTGGTACCACGAAACACTTTGCCGCCCAGGCTCAGGACACAACCACCCACAAGTGCGGAGACGAGCACCACCACCACCACCACCACTTCGACCACTACTGAGGCCCCCAGATCATTGTTCACTGGTAAGACCAGGACCTGTCAACCTAATTTACCTCTCTCTAGCTGACTGTTTATCTTACGGTAGTTTATTCACACAAACTGCGAAAATTCCAATTCCAATATTTTTTTTGCAGATTACTAGGTTGCTATTGATGTAAGATCAACAATCAACTATTTCCACTAATAATACAAAATTGTTTATCTCTGCATGCAGCATGTTTATGTATTCAGCTTGCATGTGTTCTTCTCTTGCATGTTAAATGTTTTTGTTAAGGCCTAAAGTAAAGAGCATATCTATAGACATATTGGGAGCAACATGTCCTACTGATGTAAGAAACTGGTATGTATACAATGTACTTATATATATGAAGTTTCATTTCTCTGAAACTGGGAAGCTTTTGTATGTACAGTGTAATGTAAGTATCATTATTATCGTATGATTATGACATTGTTGTATGTTAATGAAGTTCACGATTGTTTAAAAAAGCATACTTATTTATTCTTACTAGAGCGTTTTAGATTGTGTTTTATGAGAAATATCAATTATGTCGTTGTAAATAAAACAAGCTTGATGTTTTTGTTCGTTGTTATATCTCAATTGGTATTGTGCTGAATTTGGATTAGTTTTATCGTTCATTACCTACATTTGACACACAATGACTAAAAGCTACCACTGGTATTAAAAATAAGGTAATACTAGGTATCACCTGGCATCTCAACAAAATTGCTCTCTAAAACATATTATTTACCAACAGTGCCAGTCAGTGCTCATGTGTCGACGCCATTCTCGACGTTGAACATTGGCGCCGACCTACGCCTGGCGTGCGAAATAGACGGTTTCCCCGAACCTGACGTGTACTGGACCAAGGATGGCGCCAATATTCAGCCGGACGGAGGCAGGATCTCCATCACCGGTAAGTCCAACCACTAGCAAAGTTACTACGCTTTAACAATAAGGTTTTTAAGCACAATATTATTTATGTAATTATTAGGAAAAGTATTATCGTTACCGAAGCCTGTAGAGAATTAGCAATATGGTGGCCTGCCACACCAACAGGCCAAAAAGTCAGTCAAAGGACCGAAATACTGAATGTGGTATTGTTTTTAAAGTTTCATTTCCACGTTTCTGTTTAAAACAGCGCAGTTTAAGAGTTTGTCATATTTCTAATGCATTACTTGTTTACACCTCCAGGAAGCACGTTTGTGTCCCGCCTGTTAGTGACGCGGGTGACGGTCGCTGACAGCGGGCTGTACGCGTGTCACGCCAGCAATTCATACAGTTCGCAGTCTGACACTGCGCAGATCAACGTGCAACGTAAGTTAAAAACCCCTGTGAAGTTAAAACAGCTTATCATGGACGATAAAGTAGGCTTGAGAAACAGTGCTCGCAGAATGATGAGGTTAAAAAGTTCTGGGAGTAGTATTAGCGATTAAAAGGTGGAAAGGTGACTTAGTGAATCTATAGAAAATACTTTTCATGCAGGTAACGCAAGATTCGGCGTTGAGGCATTGTTGTAAAAGGTTACTGTCAAGGAAATCTTTCGGCTGCATGATGGTGATAGTGAAATGTCATTGGGCATTCTTGGCAGTGCTTATGCAATATAAGTCTTTTTTCTAACTATAAAATTAGATAATAAAGTTATCACTGTCATCATCAAAAATATATTATTCAATTCTCATGAAGAGGATCCCAATTGAGTATCGTTCGCAGCTCGATGGAGGGCTACGTTTTCCAGCACAACATTGGTAACAAGCGAATTTTTGAAAAACCTAGTGGACTATCGATTCAGGTTTCGTCTTTCCAAGCCTTTATCATCTTCCTGCCCTACCCCTGACCCATGTTACATGAGGTTGGTGCAACAAGTTTTTTTCTTCCATTCTGTATTTTCAACCATGACGCTGACACTGACTATCTTTTCTTCCATATCAGTCGTCACGCACTCCATCTATCTTTTCTTTGTTTTCCAAAAGTGTGGAGCTCAGTTTTATATAAAATTAATACAAGGTGGAATAATGTGTACATTAGATTTTTGATTATGTTTTTTACACACTACATCGCCCTGGTAAAACCTAATTTATTATATCTTATTGAAGTATGGGGAAACGCATCCAAAACAAATATAAAACATATACAAATTTTACAAAATAAAATAATAAAAATCCTGTACAATTTCGACTTTTTAACACCTTCGAAAACTATTTATAAAGAGACCAAACTGCTAAACATTAAACAACTTTTTACATATAACACATGCATACTTATTTATAAAATAACTCACAACCTCATTCACTCAAACATTACGTTCACAACGAAAGGTCAAACCCGCAAATACTCGTCCCGTCGAGCTAGTCACCTTGTATTGTTCAGAACTAGAACAAATTATGGTAAAAATAACTTAACTTATGGGGGAGCACAGTTATTTAATCAACTTCCAAAAAATGTAAAAGAAGCGACTTCATTAAGTAGTTTTAAAAATAAATTAATTAACCATATTTACAATAACGATACACTATATTAATGTAATTTTATCATTTTACAACTTATTTTCAAATAACACTAGCGTCTTTTAACTTGGGCAACCGCCTTATCTCAGGAATGCAGTGAATTCGCTTCTTATAACTTGTGATAAAACTTTTCGGTTTTAAAATTCAAAAACTGTCTTTGTTCAAATAACTTTATTACAATATACTTTCATAAATTCACAGAGTACACTTATAACTCATCAAATAGACAACCAACTCGCTTCGCGGCTCAATTCCGACTGACTATCGTTGCTTGTTGGAACGTAAAAGTGTACTCCCCACTCAAACGGCAAATGAACGACATTTCGTCACAACGACCGGAAGTCAGAATTCAGTCACTTACAAAGTGTAATAACAAATTAAAAATACAAACATTAGGAAAATTCACATTAAAATCAACATGTTTTATGGAAGATGGAACAATATTCAATATTTTATTTTAATACAATTTCCGTAATAACCTAGAAGTTTTGGTAGAATTCATAACTTTTATTTATGAAACAACATAAAATATCCAAAAAGACATGCAATATTTATTTACCATTAAACATGAACTTTCAACAAGCTAACAATTCGTCCATCCTGACAAGTTTCGCGACCCCGCGAAAACAAAGTAATTGCAATAATTCATTAGAGTTACACAATTCAAAATCATAATTTTATTAAGTAGCTATACAATCATTAATATTAATATATTTTCTAACAATCATATTTTTTTATAGAAATCACAATAACTTACTGAAAAAATTACAATTTTTGTCCACTTTGCACCTCAAACTAACATTCGCTCATAGCGGTTTATCTTAATGTGCACATTGCACTTCAAGGATCATATTATATTCGCTCATAGCGGTTTATCTTTATGTGCACATTGCACTTCAAGGATTATATTCGCTCATAGCGACTGTTTTGTTGTGTGCACATTGCAGTTCGAAGGTGTTCGCTCATAGCGACTGATATTATGTGTGCACATTGCAGTTCGAAGGTGTTCGCTCATAGCGACTGATATTATGTGTGCACATTGCACTACAAAACCATTCGCTCATAGCGGTTTGACTGCCATTGCATTACAAGCTACACTCACGCTCATAGCAGTGTAGGCTGACAATTTGTGTACTGCACAGTTTTTAATTGAAGGACATAAATCAGATAAACTCACAATCAATGATAATATAATATGTATCGCATTTGTACATATACATAAAAATATCGCACAACGTTTATATAAAACGCTACATGAATTAATCGTTATTACTATCGGTACTATCGCTAGTAGACGATTCACTACCTTTATTATTAAAACTAAGCCAAGGATGTATTTTATCGATAGAGAATACACCCTTATACTTTGATGTCCCTTTTTTAGTAATAGGAGTATCTACGAACTCATACTTATCATTGTCTAAAACTTTAGTTATTTTGTATGGTCCCAAACATTTCGGTAATAGTTTTTTGCTTTTACCAACAGTATGTGCTACTCTTTCGACTCTCACTAAGTCTCCGACCTTAAAGTCTATTGGTTTTTTCCTTTTTTTATCAAATCTATATTTTTGTTTTTGTTGCGATTTTTTTGTATGTTCATTTACTTCATCCCTAATCTTACGTAACTTTTCACAAACAGTGTTTTCCACATTTTCGTCTAGAGAATTTTCAACCATATCATTATCTATTTCAAAAACTAGACTACCTTCTTTGATCCCAGTAAGCCTTAACCCAAACAAGATCTCTGAGGGAGTTTTACCTGTGCCTTTGTTTACAGTATTATTCAATCCCCATTGTACTTGTAATAACCGTTCATCCCAAAGCCTTTCGTCCTTGCCATGGTTTTATGAAGTTAAAGAATCTAAAATGGTTCAGTTATACCGCTCCACTTGGCCATTCGCTCTGGGTGAAGCAACTGCATTCTTTATGTGATTAACTCCTACTTCAGTGAGAAAACTTTTAAATTTCGAACTTGTAAATGAAGTGCCTCTATCACTAATCAAGCGTTTTGGCAACCCAAACATCCCAAAATAGTCTCTGAGAACTGTGATGGTGGTAGTGGACTTAGTGTTTTTAACCGCCTTCAGAACAATAAATTTTGTAAAAGCCTCTACAATCACTAAAATATAACAATTCTTTCTTTTTGATCTTACAAATGGGCCGACATGGTCAACATGGATGGTGTGAAAGGGTGCAGTGTCCTTAGGTATAGGTTGCAAAAAACCTTGTTTTTTTCCAGATGGCAATTTATTGTGAGCACATTCTAAACATGAATTTACATATTTTTTTATAAACTTTCGCATGCGAGGAAACCAATAATGCTGTTTAATTTTATCTAACGTTTTATCAAACGCAAAATGACCTATGTCATCGTGGTTTTTCTGTAGTACCTGCCACCTACAGCAATTTGGCACCACCCATCTTAATCCGTCTTCAGTTATTCTATACACCCTTTCTCGTCTAAGTACAAAATTCTTGCGTATCTCTATCATGTCATCAAATTCTTTATCAGAAAGGATTTTTTTTTTGCGTTGTATTTCAGAGTCCTCCAATTGTACAGTCGTTAACCAATCATCTGTTATAGTCATAATATCAAAAGCGTCAATAGCCTGAATTATCCCCGCGTATTCCATAGTCGGATTCCTACTCAACGCGTCAACGTGAATCATGCCTTTACCAGATTTATATACTATGTTACAATCATACTCCTGAATCAAACTCCACCATCGCGCCACTCTAGGTATCATATCACGTTTTAAAAATGTCGCCCTAAGCGAATTACAGTCTGTCAAAATGGTGAAGCTTAACCCGAGTACGTAAGTCCTGAATTTGACTAACGCGGCTATTACTGCAAGAGTCTCCAACTCATACGATGAAAAATGGGACTCTTCAGGTGAGGTCTGTCTACTGTAATAAGCTACTGGTTTAAAAACTCCATCTATTTGTTTTTGTAGCAAAACGCACCCTATCCCATGCTTGCTAGCGTCTGTATGTATTTGTGTTTTTAGTTTTGGATCATACAATGCTAGTACGGGTCTTGAAACAAGTGCATTTTTTAATTTATCAAAAGCCTCATCTTGAGCCTGCGACCAACCCCAAGTGGAATTTTTCTTTAGTAATTTCGTAAGAGGGCGAGCTATTTCAGCGAAACCCTTGATGAAACGTCGGAAAAAACTAGCTAGGCCGATAAACTGGCGGACATTATGGACGTCTTTAGGCTTAGGAAAATTTTTGACAGATTCAATTTTATTAACACCCGGTCTTACACCTTCGCTAGAGATTTCAAAACCTAGATAGTCAATACGAGTTTGAAAAAAATAACATTTTTGTGGTTTTAAAGTTAACCCTGTCTCTCTAAACCGTTGAAGTACAACTTCTAATCGTTTGATACCTTCTTCAAAAGTCTTACTCGGTATCAAAATATCATCCATATATGCTAATGCAATATTATAGCGTAAATTGCCCAAGACCAAATTGATAGTTCGCTGGAAAACAGCCGGTGCGTTGGCCAGCCCAAACGGCATCCTGTTAAATTCAAACTGCCCATCGGGCGTTATAAACGCGCTTTTATTTTTACTCTCTTCAGTCAATGGAATTTGGTAGTAACCTGATGCTAAATCTAAAGCACAAAAATATTTATTTCCAGCCAAACGATCAATCTGGTCCTCAATACGTGGCAACGGGTAGTGTTGCTTAATCGTTTTCCTATTTAGGGCCCGGTAATCTACGCAAAGCCTCTTATCGCCAGTTTTCTTTTTTACTAACAAAACACGACTCGCGTATGGAGATTGGGACTCTCTTATTATGTCATATTTTAAGAGTTCTTCAACCATAACTCTCATTTCCACCCGTTCTGAATGGCTCAACTTGTATGGTCTATAAACGACTGGTTCTACGTCTCCTAACTGAATATTCATTTCCGTAACCTTTGTATGACCTAGTTCAGACAAGTCTTTGGCAAAACCATCGCGGTATTTGTTCAAAGTATTAAATAATTTGATTATTTGACCTTTGTTTAAATTTTTATCGATATTAGGGTCATCCAAGATAAATGGTGATTTTGCGATACCGTTTTGAATCTCTGTTACCCTATTAACGCATTTTAAGTTATTGTTAATTTGTATAGCAGAGGCTCGGGCTAACACTTGCCCCTCTCTAAATTGAATTAGTCTATTGTCATAATTTAGAATACTTAAATGACCATGGCCGTTTTCGATACGGTAAGTACCGATTTCTACACTATAATTAAGACGATGGCCATTTTCAACGAAAACCACTCAACTAAAATCGTCATCAGTAAAGACCTTCACAGATACACTACCTTCAGCCATAACAGATTTGAGACTTTTTAGAAGGGTTCCTTCTATTTGGCAGAATCTTGATACTCCGATTTTTATTTGGCATAACTCACATGGCATAATCTTATTTAATCGAATATTTTTAAGGCATAAAAATTATTTAGCATAACTTTTGTTTGGCAGAATATTTAAGTGTCCGAATTTACAATGGCATACTTTTATCTTGGCAGAATTTTGTTTCGCATAATTACCTTTGCCATAATTAATATTATGCATAATTTTGTTTAGCATAACATTTATTTAGAGATACGATTATTTGGTATGGGTGCATATTTGAACATCAAAAATTAAAATAGATGTATCTTCTTGTAAAAATTAGTGTTCAAAACATCAAAAACTTATAATATATGGAATAAAACTGATAATTTAAATAAAGTAAATTTATGCTGTCGAATGGTCTGCAAAAGTGACATAGAATGTTCTAAATATAGCATGTATTGGTAGCATTTTCAATATTAAATTAAATTTGTGTCATAAAAAGTCAATACGTTGTGCTGCAAAATTTTGTGACAGAAACGAATCGCTGCGAAACCGACTTTTCGCAGTCTTGTCTGCCCTACCCCTAGAGTGTAATTTAAACCCGCGTAGGCGCGGAGGGGTAGGGCGGCCCGCGAGCTGAGGAGCAGGTGGTTTGAAGGCCCGCCAGCTTCGGCTTGCTGGCCGGCTTCGCCGGCCAGCCTCAGCCGCGGTGGTGAGCGTTAAAACCATCTGTGACGATAAGCTCGCGTGGCGCCGCCCAAACCCCGCAGCGCCGGAGCCGTGACAGAAACAATGCTTGCTGCATGTTGCATGCCTGCTTGCATGCTGCATGCCTGCTGCATGTTGCATGCATGCTTGCATGCTGCATGCATGCTGCATGTTGCATGCCTCCTTGCATGCTACATGCATGCTGCACTATCGATATAAAATGTATGCCAAAAAACGATTCTGACTGTGAATTTTCTGCGATATGATGGTTCTGCTTTTTAATTATTATGGATATAAACATTATGCCTAAAGATGATTCTGACTAACAAAATTATGAGTTTTGAATGTATGACAACTGAGTGTATGCGAAATGATTTTCTGCGAAATGAAGTTTATGCTATCCGTTGTTATGCAAAACATTATTATGACGTAAAAAGTTCTGCTATAAAAGGTAGACCCTTTTTAGAACTAGTCGCCTACCATCTTTTACCCGTTTATCAGTGATCATCAAGTCCTTATCAGATTTAAACACCCATATGTGGGGTTGCTCAGTAGCAGTCTGTCCAATAAGTAAATCATAGTTTAGAAAATTATCAGGCACAACAACTACCTCCACATACATTTTTGCATTATCAATAATTATTGAAATTTTAGTTTTACCTAAAGCTTTCACGAATGTGTTGCCAAAACCTTTAAGAGATGGCAAATTATTTACTTGCCATTTTTCGCATGGAATAATTTTTTTCATAACGGATTCGTTAATTAAAGTACACTGACTACCAAAATCTACATACCCTGTTAAGAATACATTATTTACATTCACAGCCTTGATAAATTTGTCGTCTACTTTAACATCCCCGCTGTTATTTAGTCATAACGTTTTAACTTCGGCTTTTTCTACCCAAACACTCCTGTTGCATTCAGGATAATCATGACCGATGCGTTTACATTTTTGGCACTTAACAATAGGTTTTTTACATCCTGACACTACATGACCTGTTTCGTGACAGTTAAAACATTTTGTGACTCTACCTAAATCATTTTTCTCAGGTTTACGTGTTTCATTTACAGAACGTACTGGTTTCCTACTGATCTTGTCTAATCTTTCATGTTTAACACCTCTTAAATAACCCAATAGTTTGTCGGCATCCTCAAAACCTACTGCTTCTGCTCCGTATCGAACCGACCTATCATCTATCCCATAAACAATACAGTCAATAGCGTTCCTACCAACTATACCACACCGGTTTAAGGCTATTAACTTTTCATAATAGTACTCTTCTAAGTCATCGCCAAACTTTGCCCTTTTAGATAACATTTCAGTTAGCAAATGCCCGTAATTCTCATAGGACGGAAAAGCAGATTGAAGTTTTTTGACCCATTCGTCCCATGATAGTAATACTGATGGCTGCCCTTCGTACCACTTCTTTGCAGTACCAATAAGCTTAGGAAGAGCGTAGTGAGCAGTCTGTTTACTGTCCCAGCCATAGATCTCAGAACATTCTTTAACTTTATTCAACCAAGTCACAATTGTTTGGTTTTTTGATTTAGGATCAAATTCTGGTACTGCATTATAATTAGTAAATCTTTCTTTACTATGTGAATTAATAGCTGAAATCGATTGCAAGGACTCTTTGATGCAATTAAGTAATTCATTGTTAACAGTATCAACAGGAAGTGGCTGCGGTGTTACAAATGTATATCTTTCATTAAGACAAGAGCGAACTGGACTACGTGATCTATCAGTGATTTCTCTGCGAGGGGTCTGCAATCTGTGTCGCCGCTGACTACTATGACTATGATCTCTTTTTTGGTTTATTGGTTCACGTTTCTCAGCGACTGTTAGTGGCGCACGTGATGCGCGGCGTTCTAATGGAGGGATAAGTACTGACCTGCTTCTACTTCTTGCCTGCATCGCCGCCCTGGATGGCGATCTTCTGGATCTACCCCGTTTGGAGCCTCGACTATCGGTGCGGTGCGCTGCTGATGAGTGCCGACTTTGCCTTGAGCCTCGATCACGTGTCCGGGATCGGCTGCGTCTCGAGGTGTGTCCCAGCACAACGCTAGGAGACCTCACACTGGATCCCCGTCTACTCTCAGACCGCTGCTTAGGCATCTTCACTCGATTGTACAGTCAGTACAATGTCAAAATATCTGAAATAATTAAAACAACGAGTATCTATTTCACATAAACGTACACAATCAGGAAGCGGTAATGTTAAAACAGTTTTCAACTAAATTGCTTTAAAGCCAGTATTATTCAAAATATTAGAAGTATAGCACGGTTTGACAATAAATAAAATACAAGTAAAGTTAACCTTAAAGTGTATAACAATTCAATTCTTTTTCCGTGTCAGACGTGTCATGAAACTGTTCAGCGAGGGTAACGTACACTTAACGTTAATGATTTAGTTATACCGGGAATACAGTTTATAGTAACTATCCCAACAAAATACAAGTAATCATTAACTGCATTAAAACAGACAAATAAAATTTATTTTAAATAATCAAATTAACTATTAACATACCTTATTGTGGGCGTATGATCACACCAGGTTGGCAGCAATACACCAGAACACACCAAAATTCCTTGGTGTTATCCCTGCTTCTGATTTGATAAAACTTTTCGGTTTTAAAATTCAAAAACTGTCTTTGTTCAAATAACTTTATTACAATATACTTTCATAAATTCACAGAGTACACTTATAACTCATCAAATAGACAACCAACTCGCTTCGCGGCTCAATTCCGACTGACTATCGTTGCTTGTTGGAACGTAAAAGTGTACTCCCCACTCAAACGGCAAATGAACGACATTTCGTCACAACGACCGGAAGTCAGAATTCAGTCACTTACAAAGTGTAACAACAAATTAAAAATACAAACATTAGAAAAATTCACATTAAAATCAACATGTTTTATGGAAGATGGAACAATATTCAATATTTTATTTTAATACAACTTCCGTAATAACCTAGAAGTTTTGGTAGAATTCATAACTTTTATTTATGAAACAACATAAAATATCCAAAAAGACATGCAATATTTATTTACCATTAAACATGAACTTTCAACAAGCTAACACTTGTCGACAAACAATAATGTATTTTTCATATACCCACACTGGAACAATATTGCTACTTTATATTATTATTTTTTATAATGTTCTCATGTAAGTGACAATTGTGTCTTAATGGGAATAAATATTTTTTTAAACCGAATACTGTAATATGAAAATATTGTAAACAATCACTTTTTTAAAAGAGTAACCATGGAGTTTCTTGCCGGTTCTTCTCCATAGGAAACGACCAATTTGGAACCGTGCACTAGCTTCTGACGTTTTATAAGTGCCCATGTAGGCCTACGTGAAATAAAAAACTTTTGACTTGACTTGACTTGACAGTTATCTAGTACTCACAGCATAAGCTCTGCTTGGGACTAAATGCCGTTGGTGGTGGTTGAAAACAAAAACTCCCCTTTGAGGAAGGTCTCCAAATGGTGACTCGCCCCGCTCCGACCTGCACCATAAACGACTTAAAATTTGTGTTATGGCGCAACTCCAACTGCACGACTCTCAAAATCCAGTTCGTCTTCACACGTACATCCCTATTCTCCGATTGCCTCAACCTTCGTGGTGTGTGTTTATGCTGGTCAATATTGTATCTTAGACCAGAGAGCAGCATCGATTGGGTACCCCTTTCCCAAATACCTTAGATCCAGTTGATGATGCTGTTCGTACCTAATAATCCTTTAAACCTCAAAATTGAAATAAAACATTTGGAAACTTATGGAACACTCACACCGAAATAATAATTGTAATTAAATACTCTTGAACAAATTACAATAGAAATATTTAAACAAATGATAAAATTAACATTAAGGAAGTCATTTAACATACTTATCCCCGTTTGCCAACGAGCGCACGAGCTGCAATCTTTCGCAGTCAACAGTCTTTTATCAAAACATTAACGCAACGGAGTCTGACCATTGCTCGGGACGGTCGTGTCTGTAGTACAGTCGCGTAGTTGAATATTGTGTTACTCTGAATCAGTGACTCGTCTCGCTCGGTCGACATGTCGCGCGTCTGTCTGTTTGCGCTCGCCGCGCTGCTAGCGTGCGTACACGCATACGAAGGTGAACGACACATTAATCACATCTGCTGCTGGTTGTCACAATTGATACATTGTTTTGGGTGTTTCTGAAGTTTGGCGATGATCAGACAACATTGTTTTTTGTTGGATCTTCAAAATATCTGTAAGTTCGATCCGTATAAAGTGTTTATCGTCGAGAATTTAGACACAGAAGCCAATACTTCAGAAGCACACAAAATTTCTTCTAACTTCATTTGTTATGTCCTCCCATTTCAATAATTTTACGCTTAGTAGACAAAAATAACAAAGAGTTTTTGAATGTAACTTCGCTCACTCGAAACAAGAGATAAGAAAGAAGATGCATTCTTAAACTCTTAACATTGGTCCGCTAACAATCGGGGGCTGGTAGATCCTGTGAGAACGCCTGTCGGTATTGCTGGAGATGAGAATGCAGTGGTGACCGGCGAGCTGGGTCAACCGCTCCAAGTGCGCTGCCCAGCGTACGGCTATCCGCAACCTTCCGTGTTCTGGTACCGAGGCTACGACGGAACCATGGTACCGTACCATGATGCAGTATACGAAGCGATAGGAAACGTCCTCCTCATCAGAAGCCTGGCTATCGAAACTCTTGGAAAGTATACATGTCAAGCGTACAATGGAGAAGGCAAGGCGGCGTCGTGGGTGGTCTTCGTACGAGCTTATATGCCTGAAGGAGTCTTCATAGAAAACGAGTTGTTGGTACCACGAAACACTTTGCCGCCCAGGCTCAGGACACAACCACCCACAAGTGCGGAGACGAGCACCACCACCACCACCACTTCGACCACTACTGAGGCTCCCAGATCATTGTTCACTGGTAAGACCAGGACCTGTCAACCTAATTTGCCTCTCTCTAGCTGACTGTTTATCTTACGGTAGTTTATTCACACAAACTGCGAAAATTCCAATTCCAGTATTTTTCTGCAGATTACTAGGTTGCTATTGATGTAAGATCAACAATCAACTATTTCCACTAATAATACGAAATTGTTTATCTCTGCATGCAGCATGTTTATGTATTCAGCTTGCATGTGTTCTTCTCTTGCATGTTAAATGTTTTTGTTAAGGCCTAAAGTAAAGAGCATATCTATAGACATATTGGGAGCAACATGTCCTACTGATGTAAGATACTGGTATGTATACAATGTTCTTATATATATGAAGTTTTATTTCTCTGAAACTGGGAAGCTTTTGTATGTACAGTGTAATGTAAGTATCATTATTATCGTATGATTATGACATTGTTGTATGTTAATGAAGTTCACGATTGTTTAAAAAAGCATACTTATTTATTCTTACTAGAGCGTTTTAGATTGTGTTTTATGAGAAATATCAATTATGTCGCTGTAAATAAAACAAGCTTGATGTTTTTGTTCGTTGTTATATCTCAATTGGTATTGTGCTGAATTTGGATTAGTTTTATCGTTCATTACCTACATTTGACACACAATGACTAAAAGCTACCACTGGTATTAAAAATAAGGTAATACTAGGTATCACCTGGCATCTCAACAAAATTGCTCTCTAACACATATTATTTACCAACAGTGCCAGTCAGTGCTCATGTGTCGACGCCATTCTCGACGTTGAACATTGGCGCCGACCTACGCCTAGCGTGCGAAATAGACGGTTTCCCCGAACCTGACGTGTACTGGACCAAGGATGGCGCCAATATTCAGCTGGACGGAGGCAGGATCTCCATCACCGGTAAGTCCAACCACTAGCAAAGTTACTTCGCTTTAACAATAAGGTTTTTAAGCACAATATTATTTATGTAATTATTAGGAAAAGTATTATCGTTACCGAAGCCTGTAGAGAGTTAGCAATATGGTGGCCTGCCACACCAACAGGCCAAAAAGTCAGTCAAAGGACCGAAATACTGAATGTGGTATTGTTTTTAAAGTTTCATTTCCACGTTTCTGTTTAAAACAGCGCAGTTTAAGAGTTTGTCATATTTCTAATGCATTACTTGTTTACACCTCCAGGAAGCACGTTTGTGTCCCGCCTGTTAGTGACGCGGGTGACGGTCGCTGACAGCGGACTGTACGCGTGTCACGCCAGCAATTCATACAGTTCGCAGTCTGACACTGCGCAGATCAACGTGCAACGTAAGTTAAAAAGCCCTGTGAAGTTAAAACAGCTTATCATGGACGATAAAGTAGGCTTGAGAAACAGTGCTCGCAGAATGATGAGGTTAAAAAGTTCTGGGAGTAGTATTAGCGATTAAAAGGTGGAAAGGTGACTTAGTGAATCTATAGAAAATACTTTTCATGCAGGTAACGCAAGATTCGGCGTTGAGGCATTGTTGTAAAAGGTTACTGTCAAGGAAATCTTTCGGCTGCATGATGGTGATAGTGAAATGTCATTGGGCATTCTTGGCAGTGCTTGTGCAATATAAGTCTTTTTTCTAACTATAAAATTAGATAATAAAGTTATCACTGTCATCATCAAAAATATATTATTCTATTACTCATGAAGAGGATCCCAATTGAGTATCGTTCGCAGCTCGATGGAGGGCTACGTTTTCCAGCACAACATTGGTAACAAGCGAATATTTGAAAAACCTAGTGGACTATCGATTCAGGTTTCGTCTTTCCAAGCCTTTATCATCTTCCTGCCCTACCCCTGACCCATGTTACATGGGGTTGGTGCAACAAGTTTTTTTCTTCCATTCTGTTTTTTCAACCATGACGGTGACACTGACTATCTTTTCTTCCATAACAGTCGTCACGCACTCCATCTATCTTTTCTTTGTTTTCCAAAAGTGTGGAGCTCAGTTTTATATAAAATTAATACAAGGTGGAATAATGTGTACATTAGATTTTTGATTATGTATTTTACACACTACAACGCCCTGGTAAAACCTCATTTATTATATCTTATTGAAGTATGGGGAAACGCATCCAAAATAAATATAAAACATATACAAATTTTACAAAATAAAATAATAAAAATCCTGTACAATTTCGACTTTTTAACACCTTCGAAAACTATTTATAAAGAGACCAAACTGCTAAACATTAAACAACTTTTTACATATAACACATGCATACTTATTTATAAAATAACTCACAACCTCATTCACTCAAACATTACGTTCACAACGAAAGGTCAAACCCGCAAATACTCGTCCCGTCGAGCTAGTCACCTTGTATTGTTAACTTAACTTATGGGGGAGCACAGTTATTTAATCAACTTCCAAAAAATGTAAAAGAAGCGATTTCATTAAGTAGTTTTAAAAATAAATTAATTAACCATATTTACAATAACGATACACTATATTAATGTAATTTTATCATTTTACAACTTATTTTCAAATAACACTAGCGTCTTTTAACTTGGGCAACCGCCTTATCTCAGGAATGCAGTGAATTCGCTTCTTCTAACTTGTCGACAACCAATAATGTATTTTTCATATACCCACACTGGAACAATATTGCTACTTTATATTATTATTATTTTTTATAATGTTCTCATGTAAGTGACAATTGTGTCTTAATGGGAATAAATATTTTTTTAAACAGAATACTGTAATATGAAAATATTGTAAACAATCACTTTTTTAAAAGAGTAACCATGGAGTTTCATGTAGGCCTACGTGAAATAAAAAACTTTTGACTTGACTTGACTTGACAGTTATCTAGTACTCACAGCATAAGCTCTGCTTGGGACTAAATGCCGTTGGTGGTGGTTGAAAACAAAAACTCTCCTTTGAGGAAGGTCTCCAAATGGTGACTCGCCCCGCTCCGACCTGCACCATAAACGACTTAAAATTTGTGTTATGGCGCAACTCCAACTGCACGACTCTCAAAATCCAGTTCGTCTTTACACGTATATCCCTATTCTCCGATTGCCTCAACCTTCGTGGTGTGTGTTTATGCTGGTCAATATTGTATCTTAGACCAGAGAGCAGCATCGATTGGGTACCCCTTTCCCAAATACCTTAGATCCAGTTGATGATGCTGTTCGTACCTAATAATCCTTTAAACCTCAAAATTGAAATAAAACATTTGGAAACTTATGGAACACTCACACCGAAATAATAATTGTAATTAAAAACTCTTGAACAAATTACAATAGAAATATTTAAACAAATGATAAAATTAACATTAAGGAAGTCATTTAACATACTTATCCCCGTTTGCCAACGTGCGCACGAGCTGCAATCTTTCGCAGTCAACAGTCTTTTATCAAAACATTAACGCAACGGAGTCTGACCATTGCTCGGGACGGTCGTGCCTGTAGTACACTCGCATAGTTGAATATTGTGTTACTCTGAATCAGTGACTCATCTCGCTAGGTCGACATGTCGCGCGTCTGTCTGTTTGCGCTCGCCGCGCTGCTAGCGTGCGTACACGCATACGAAGGTGAACGACACACTAATCACATCTGCTGCTGGTTGTCACAATTGATACATTGTTTTGGGTGTTTCTGAAGTTTGGCGATGATCAGAAAACATTGTTTTTTGTTGGATCTTCAAAATATCTGTAAGTTCGATCCGTATAAAATGTTTATCGTCGAGAATTTAGACACAGAAGCCAATACTTCAGAAGCACACAAAATTTCTTCTAACTTCATTTGTTATGTCCTCCCATTTCAATAATTTTACGCTTAGTAGACAAAAATAACAAAGAGTTTTTGAATGTAATTTCGCTCACTCGAAACAAGAGATAAGAAAGAAGATGCATTCTTAAACTCTTAACATTGGTCCGCTAACAATCGGGGGCTGGTAGATCCTGTGAGAACGCCTGTCGGAATTGCTGGAGATAAGAATGCAGTGGTGACCGGCGAGCTGGGTCAACCGCTCCAAGTGCGCTGCCTAGCGTACGGCTATCCGCAACCTTCCGTGTTCTGGTACCGAGGCTACGACGGAACCATGGTACCGTACCATGATGCAGTATACGAAGCGATAGGAAACGTCCTCCTCATCAGAAGCCTGGCTATCGAAACTCTTGGAGAGTACACATGTCAAGCGTACAATGGAGAAGGCAAGGCGGCGTCGTGGGTGGTCTTCGTACGAGCTTATATGCCTGAAGGAGTCTTCATAGAAAACGAGTTGTTGGTACCACGAAACACTTTGCCGCCCAGGCTCAGGACACAACCACCCACAAGTGCGGAGACGAGCACCACCACCACCACCACCACTTCGACCACTACTGAGGCCCCCAGATCATTGTTCACTGGTAAGACCAGGACCTGTCAACCTAATTTACCTCTCTCTAGCTGACTGTTTATCTTACGGTAGTTTATTCACACAAACTGCGAAAATTCCAATTCCAATATTTTTTTTGCAGATTACTAGGTTGCTATTGATGTAAGATCAACAATCAACTATTTCCACTAATAATACAAAATTGTTTATCTCTGCATGCAGCATGTTTATGTATTCAGCTTGCATGTGTTCTTCTCTTGCATGTTAAATGTTTTTGTTAAGGCCTAAAGTAAAGAGCATATCTATAGACATATTGGGAGCAACATGTCCTACTGATGTAAGAAACTGGTATGTATACAATGTACTTATATATATGAAGTTTCATTTCTCTGAAACTGGGAAGCTTTTGTATGTACAGTGTAATGTAAGTATCATTATTATCGTATGATTATGACATTGTTGTATGTTAATGAAGTTCACGATTGTTTAAAAAAGCATACTTATTTATTCTTACTAGAGCGTTTTAGATTGTGTTTTATGAGAAATATCAATTATGTCGTTGTAAATAAAACAAGCTTGATGTTTTTGTTCGTTGTTATATCTCAATTGGTATTGTGCTGAATTTGGATTAGTTTTATCGTTCATTACCTACATTTGACACACAATGACTAAAAGCTACCACTGGTATTAAAAATAAGGTAATACTAGGTATCACCTGGCATCTCAACAAAATTGCTCTCTAAAACATATTATTTACCAACAGTGCCAGTCAGTGCTCATGTGTCGACGCCATTCTCGACGTTGAACATTGGCGCCGACCTACGCCTGGCGTGCGAAATAGACGGTTTCCCCGAACCTGACGTGTACTGGACCAAGGATGACGCCAATATTCAGCCGGACGGAGGCAGGATCTCCATCACCGGTAAGTCCAACCACTAGCAAAGTTACTACGCTTTAACAATAAGGTTTTTAAGCACAATATTATTTATGTAATTATTAGGAAAAGTATTATCGTTACCGAAGCCTGTAGAGAATTAGCAATATGGTGGCCTGCCACACCAACAGGCCAAAAAGTCAGTCAAAGGACCGAAATACTGAATGTGGTATTGTTTTTAAAGTTTCATTTCCACGTTTCTGTTTAAAACAGCGCAGTTTAAGAGTTTGTCATATTTCTAATGCATTACTTGTTTACACCTCCAGGAAGCACGTTTGTGTCCCGCCTGTTAGTGACGCGGGTGACGGTCGCTGAC
This sequence comes from Mythimna pallens, assembly GCA_961205895.1. Taxonomy (NCBI): domain Eukaryota; kingdom Metazoa; phylum Arthropoda; class Insecta; order Lepidoptera; family Noctuidae; genus Mythimna; species Mythimna pallens. The sequence continues at coordinate 17,851,128 of OY540844.1, forward strand.
AGCGGGCTGTACGCGTGTCACGCCAGCAATTCATACAGTTCGCAGTCTGACACTGCGCAGATCAACGTGCAACGTAAGTTAAAAACCCCTGTGAAGTTAAAACAGCTTATCATGGACGATAAAGTAGGCTTGAGAAACAGTGCTCGCAGAATGATGAGGTTAAAAAGTTCTGGGAGTAGTATTAGCGATTAAAAGGTGGAAAGGTGACTTAGTGAATCTATAGAAAATACTTTTCATGCAGGTAACGCAAGATTCGGCGTTGAGGCATTGTTGTAAAAGGTTACTGTCAAGGAAATCTTTCGGCTGCATGATGGTGATAGTGAAATGTCATTGGGCATTCTTGGCAGTGCTTATGCAATATAAGTCTTTTTTCTAACTATAAAATTAGATAATAAAGTTATCACTGTCATCATCAAAAATATATTATTCAATTCTCATGAAGAGGATCCCAATTGAGTATCGTTCGCAGCTCGATGGAGGGCTACGTTTTCCAGCACAACATTGGTAACAAGCGAATATTTGAAAAACCTAGTGGACTATCGATTCAGGTTTCGTCTTTCCAAGCCTTTATCATCTTCCTGCCCTACCCCTGACCCATGTTACATGGGGTTGGTGCAACAAGTTTTTTTCTTCCATTCTGTTTTTTCAACCATGACGGTGACACTGACTATCTTTTCTTCCATAACAGTCGTCACGCACTCCATCTATCTTTTCTTTGTTTTCCAAAAGTGTGGAGCTCAGTTTTATATAAAATTAATACAAGGTGGAATAATGTGTACATTAGATTTTTGATTATGTATTTTACACACTACAACGCCCTGGTAAAACCTCATTTATTATATCTTATTGAAGTATGGGGAAACGCATCCAAAACAAATATAAAACATATACAAATTTTACAAAATAAAATAATAAAAATCCTGTACAATTTCGACTTTTTAACACCTTCGAAAACTATTTATAAAGAGACCAAACTGCTAAACATTAAACAACTTTTTACATATAACACATGCATACTTATTTATAAAATAACTCACAACCTCATTCACTCAAACATTACGTTCACAACGAAAGGTCAAACCCGCAAATACTCGTCCCGTCGAGCTAGTCACCTTGTATTGTTCAGAACTAGAACAAATTATGGTAAAAATAACTTAACTTATGGGGGAGCACAGTTATTTAATCAACTTCCAAAAAATGTAAAAGAAGCGACTTCATTAAGTAGTTTTAAAAATAAATTAATTAACCATATTTACAATAACGATACACTATATTAATGTAATTTTATCATTTTACAACTTATTTTCAAATAACACTAGCGTCTTTTAACTTGGGCAACCGCCTTATCTCAGGAATGCAGTGAATTCGCTTCTTCTAACTTGTGATAAAACTTTTCGGTTTTAAAATTCAAAAACTGTCTTTGTTCAAATAACTTTATTACAATATACTTTCATAAATTCACAGAGTACACTTATAACTCATCAAATAGACAACCAACTCGCTTCGCGGCTCAATTCCGACTGACTATCGTTGCTTGTTGGAACGTAAAAGTGTACTCCCCACTCAAACGGCAAATGAACGACATTTCGTCACAACGACCGGAAGTCAGAATTCAGTCACTTACAAAGTGTAATAACAAATTAAAAATACAAACATTAGGAAAATTCACATTAAAATCAACATGTTTTATGGAAGATGGAACAATATTCAATATTTTATTTTAATACAATTTTCGTAATAACCTAGAAGTTTTGGTAGAATTCATAACTTTTATTTATGAAACAACATAAAATATCCAAAAAGACATGCAATATTTATTTCATGTTTAATGGTAAACATGAACTTTCAACAAGCTAACAATTCGTCCATCCTGACAAGTTTCGCGACCCCGCGAAAACAAAGTAATTGCAATAATTCATTAGAGTTACACAATTCAAAATCATAATTTTATTAAGTAGCTATACAATCATAAATATTAATATATTTTCTAACAATCATATTTTTTTTATAGAAATCACAATAACTCACTGAAAAAATTACAATTTTTGTCCACTTTGCACCTCAAACTAACATTTGCTCATAGCGGTTTATCTTAATGTGCACATTGCACTTCAAGGATCATATTCGCTCATAGCGGTTTATCTTAATGTGCACATTGCACTTCAAGGATCATATTCGCTCATAGCGGTTTATCTTTATGTGCACATTGCACTTCAAGGATTATATTCGCTCATAGCGACTGTTTTGTTGTGTGCACATTGCACTTCGAAGGTGTTCGCTCATAGCGACTGATATTATGTGTGCACATTGCACTACAAAACCATTCGCTCATAGCGGTTTGACTGCCATTGCATTACAAGCTACACTCACGCTCTTAGCAGTGTAGGCTGACAATTTGTGTACTGCACAGTTTTTAATTGAAGGACATAAATCAGATAAACTCACAATCAATGATAATATAATATGTATCGCATTTGTACATATAAATAAAAATATCGCACAACGTTTATATAAAACGCTACATGAATTAATCGTTATTACTATCGGTACTATCGCTAGTAGACGATTCACTACCTTTATTATTAAAACAAAGCCAAGGATGTATTTTATCGATAGAGAATACACCCTTATACTTTGATGTCCCTTTTTTAGTAATAGGAGTATCTACGACCTCATACCTATCATTGTCTAAAACTTTAGTTATTTTGTATGGTCCCAAACATTTCGGTAATAGTTTTTTGCTTTTACCAACAGTATGTGCTACTCTTTCGACTCTCACTAAGTCTCCGACCTTAAAGTCTATTGGTTTTTTCCTTTTTTTATCAAATCTATATTTTTGTTTTTGTTGCGATTTTTTTGTATGTTCATTTACTTCATCCCTAATCTTACGTAACTTTTCACAAACAGTGTTTTCCACATTTTTGTCTAGAGAATTTTCAACCATATCATTATCTATTTCAAAAACTAGACTACCTTCTTTGATCCCAGTAAGCCTTAACCCCTAACAAGATCTCTGAGGGAGTTTTACCTGTGCCTTTGTTTACAGTATTATTCAATCCCCATTGTACTTGTAATAACCGTTCATCCCAAAGCCTTTCGTCCTTGCCATGGTTTTGTGAAGCTAAAGAATCTAAAATGGTTCGGTTATACCGCTCCATTTGGCCATTCGCTCTGGGTGAAGCAACTGCATTCTTTATGTGATTAACTCCTACTTCAGTGAGAAAACTTTTAAATTTCGAACTTGTAAATGAAGTGCCTCTATCACTAATCAAGCGTTTTGGCAACCCAAACATCCCAAAATAGTCTCTGAGAACTGTGATGGTGGTAGTGGACTTAGTGTTTTTAACCGCCTTCAGAACAATAAATTTTGTAAAAGCCTCTACAATCACTAAAATATAACAATTCTTTCTTTTTGATCTTACAAATGGGCCGACATGGTCAACATGGATGGTGTGAAAGGGTGCAGTGTCCTTAGGTATAGGGTGCAAAAAACCTTGTTTTTTTCCAGATGGCAATTTATTGTGAGCACATTCTAAACATGAATTTACATATTTTTTTATAAACTTTCGCATGCGAGGAAACCAATAATGCTGTTTAATTTTATCTAACGTTTTATCAAACGCAAAATGACCTATGTCATCGTGGTTTTTCTGTAGTACCTGCCACCTACAGCCCTTTGGCACCACCCATCTTAATCCGTCTTCAGTTATTCTATACACCCTTTCTCGTCTAAGTACAAAATTCTTGCGTATCTCTATCATGTCATCAAATTCTTTATCAGAAAGGATTTTTTTTATGCGTTGTATTTCAGAGTCCTCCAATTGTACAGTCGTTAACCAATCATCTGTTATAGTCATAATATCAAAAGCGTCAATAGCCTGAATTATCCTCGCGTATTCCATAGTCGGATTCCTACTCAACGCGTCAACGTGAATCATGCCTTTACCAGATTTATATACTATGTTACAATCATACTCCTGAATCAAACTCCACCATCGCGCCACTCTAGGTATCATATCACGTTTTAAAAATGTCGCCCTAAGCGAATTACAGTCTGTCAAAATGGTGAAGCTTAACCCGAGTACGTAAGTCCTGAATTTGACTAACGCGGCTATTACTGCAAGAGTCTCCAACTCATACGATGAAAAATGGGACTCTTCAGGTGAGGTCTGTCTACTGTAATAAGCTACTAGTTTAAAAACTCCATCTATTTGTTTTTGTAGCAAAACGCTCCCTATCCCATGCTTGCTAGCGTCTGTATGTATTTGTGTTTTTAGTTTTGGATCATACAATGCTAGTACGGGTCTTGAAACAAGTGCATTTTTTAATTTATCAAAAGCTTCATCTTGAGCCTGCGACCAACCCCAAGTGGAATTTTTCTTTAGTAATTTCGTAAGAGGGCGAGCTATTTCAGCGAAACCCTTGATGAAACGTCGGAAAAAACTAGCTAGGCCGATAAACTGGCGGACATTATGGACGTCTTTAGGCTTAGGAAAATTTTTGACAGATTCAATTTTATTAACACCCGGTCTTATACCTTCGCTAGAGATTTCAAAACCTAGATAGTCAATACGAGTTTGAAAAAAATAACATTTTTGTGGTTTTAAAGTTAACCCTGTCTCTCTAAACCGTTGAAGTACAACTTCTAATCGTTTGATACCTTCTTCAAAAGTCTTACTCGCTATCAAAATATCATCCATATATGCTAATGCAATATTATAGCGTAAATTGCCCAAGACCAAATTGATAGTTCGCTGGAAAACAGCCGGTGCGTTGGCCAGCCCAAACGGCATCCTGTTAAATTCAAACTGCCCATCGGGCGTTATAAACGCGCTTTTATTTTTACTCTCTTCAGTCAATGGAATTTGGTAGTAACCTGATGCTAAATCTAAAGCACAAAAATATTTATTTCCAGCCAAACGATCAATTTCAAATCAAAGCAACACTACCCGTTGCCACGTATTGAGGACCAGTCCTCAATACGTGGCAACGGGTAGTGTTGCTTAATCGTTTTCCTATTTAGGGCCCGGTAATCTACGCAAAGCCTCTTATCGCCAGTTTTCTTTTTTACTAACAAAACAGGACTCGCGTATGGAGATTGGGACTCTCTTATTATGTCATATTTTAAGAGTTCTTCAACCATAACTCTCACTTCCTCCCGTTCTGAATGGCTCAACTTGTATGGTCTATAAACGACTGGTTCTACGTCTCCTAACTGAATATTCATTTCCGTAACCTTTGTATGACCTAGTTCAGACAAGTCTTTGGCAAAACAATCGCGGTATTTGTTCAAAGTATTAAATAATTTGATTATTTGACCGTTGTTTAAATTTTTATCGATATTAAGGTCATCCAAGATAAATGGTGATGCTGTTACCCTATTAACGCATTTTAAGTTATTGTTAATTTGTATAGCAGAGGCTCGGGCTAACACTTGCCCCTCTCTAAATTGAATTAGTCTATTGTCATAATTTAGAATACTTAAATGACCATGGCCGTTTTCGATACGATAAATACCGATTTCTACACTATAATTAAGACGATGGCCATTTTCAACGAAAACCACTCCACTAAAATCGTCATCAGTAAAGACCTTCACAGATACACTACCTTCAGCCATAACAGATTTGAGACTTTTTAGAACTAGTCGCCTACCATCTTTTACCCGTTTATCAGTGATCATCAAGTCCTTATCAGATTTAAACACCCATATGTGGGGTTGCTCAGTAGCAGTCTGTCCAATAAGTAAATCATAGTTTAGAAAATTATCAGGCACAACAACTACCTCCACATACATTTTTGCATTATCAATAATTATTGAAATTTTAGTTTTACCTAAAGCTTTCACGAATGTGTTGCCAAAACCTTTAAGAGATGGCAAATTATTTACTTGCCATTTTTCGCATGGAATAATTTTTTTCATAACGGATTCTTTAATTAAAGTACACTGACTACCAAAATCTACATACCCTGTTAAGAATACATTATTTACATTCACAGCCTTGATAAATTTGTCGTCTACTTTAACATCCCCGCTGTTATTTAGTCATAACGTTTTAACTTCGACTTTTTCTACCCAAACACTCCTGTTGCATTCAGGATAATCATGACCGATGCGTTTACATTTTTGGCACTTAACAATAGGTTTTTTACATCCTGACACTACATGACCTGTTTCGTGACAGTTAAAACATTTTGTGACTCAACCTAAATCATTTTTCTCAGGTTTACGTGTTTCATTTACAGAACGTACTGGTTTCTTACTGATCTTGTCTAATCTTTCATGTTTAACACCTCTTAAATAACCCAATAGTTTGTCGGCATCCTCAAAACCTACTGCTTCTGCTCCGTATCGAACCGACCTATCATCTATCCCATAAACAATACAGTCAATAGCGTTCCTACCAACTATACCACACCGGTTTAAGGCTACTAACTTTTCATAATAGTACTCTTCTAAGTCATCGCCAAACTTTGCCCTTTTAGATAACATTTCAGTTAGCAAATGCCCGTAATTCTCATAGGACGGAAAAGCAGATTGAAGTTTTTTGACCCATTCGTCCCATGATAGTAATACTGATGGCTGCCCTTCGTACCACTTCTTTGCAGTACCAATAAGCTTAGGGAGAGCGTAGTGAGCAGTCTGTTTACTGTCCCAGCCATAGATCTCAGAACATTCTTTAACTTTATTCAACCAAGTCACAATTGTTTGGTTTTTTGATTTAGGATCAAATTCTGGTACTGCATTATAATTAGTAAATCTTTCTTTACTATGTGAATTAATAGCTGAAATCGATTGCAAGGACTCTTTGATGCAATTAAGTAATTCATTGTTAACAGTATCAACAGGAAGTGGCTGCGGTGTCACAAATGTATATCTTTCATTAAGACAAGAGCGAACTGGACTACGTGATCTATCAGTGATTTCTCTGCGAGGAGTCTGCAATCTGTGTCGCCGCTGACTACTATGACTATGATCTCTTTTTTGGTTTATTGGTTCACGTTTCTCAGCGACTGTTAGTGGCGCACGTAATGCGCGGCGTTCTAATGGAGGGGTAAGTACTGACCTGCTTCTACTTCTTGCCTGCATCGCCGCCCTGGATCTACCCCGTTTGGAGCCTCGACTATCGGTGCGATGCGCTGCTGATGAGTGCCGACTTTGCCTTGAGCCTCGATCACGTGTCCGGGATCGGCTGCGTCTCGAGGTGTGTCCCAGCAGAACGCTAGGAGACCTCACACTGGATCCCCGTCTACTCTCAGACCGCTGCTTAGGCATCTTCACTCGATTGTACAGTCAGTACAATGTCAAAATATCTGAAATAATTAAAACAACGAGTATCTATTTCACATAAACGTACACAATCAGGAAGCGGTAATGTTAAAACAGTTTTCAACTAAATTGCTTTAAAGCCAGTATTATTCAAAATATTAGAAGTATAGCACGGTTTGACAATAAATAAAATACAAGTAAAGTTAACCTTAAAGTGTATAACAATTCAATTCTTTTTCCGTGTCAGACGTGTCATGAAACTGTTCAGCGAGGGTAACGTACACTTAACGTTAATGATTTAGTTATACCGGGAATACAGTTTATAGTAACTATCCCAACAAAATACAAGTAATCATTAACTGCATTAAAACAGACAAATAAAATTTATTTAAAATAATCAAATTAACTATTAACATACCTTATTGTGGGCGTATGATCACACCAGGTCGGCAGCAATACACCAGAATTCCTTGGTGTTATCCCTGCTTCTGATTTGATAAAACTTTTCGGTTTTAAAATTCAAAAACTGTCTTTGTTCAAATAACTTTATTACAATATACTTTCATAAATTCACAGAGTACACTTATAACTCATCAAATAGACAACCAACTCGCTTCGCGGCTCAATTCCGACTGACTATCGTTGCTTGTTGGAACGTAAAAGTGTACTCCCCACTCAAACGGCAAATGAACGACATTTCGTCACAACGACCGGAAGTCAGAATTCAGTCACTTACAAAGTGTAATAACAAATTAAAAATACAAACATTAGAAAAATTCACATTAAAATCAACATGTTTTATGGAAGATGGAACAATATTCAATATTTTATTTTAATACAACTTCCGTAATAACCTAGAAGTTTTGGTAGAATTCATAACTTTTATTTATGAAACAACATAAAATATCCAAAAAGACATGCAATATTTATTTACCATTAAACATGAACTTTCAACAAGCTAACACTTGTCGACAACCAATAATGTATTTTTCATATACCCACACTGGAACAATATTGCTACTTTATATTATTATTTTTTATAATGTTCTCATGTAAGTGACAATTGTGTCTTAATGGGAATAAATATTTTTTTAAACCGAATACTGTAATATGAAAATATTGTAAACAATCACTTTTTTAAAAGAGTAACCATGGAGTTTCTTGCCGGTTCTTCTCCATAGGAAACGACCAATTTGAAACCGTGCACTAGCTTCTGACGTTTTATAAGTGCCCATGTAGGCCTACGTGAAATAAAAAACTTTTGACTTGACTTGACTTGACAGTTATCTAGTACTCACAGCATAAGCTCTGCTTGGGACTAAATGCCGTTGGTGGTGGTTGAAAACAAAAACTCCCCTTTGAGGAAGGTCTCCAAATGGTGACTCGCCCCGCTCCGACCTGCACCATAAACGACTTAAAATTTGTGTTATGGCGCAACTCCAACTGCACGACTCTCAAAATCCAGTTCGTCTTCACACGTACATCCCTATTCTCCGATTGCCTCAACCTTCGTGGTGTGTGTTTATGCTGGTCAATATTGTATCTTAGACCAGAGAGCAGCATCGATTGGGTACCCCTTTCCCAAATACCTTAGATCCAGTTGATGATGCTGTTCGTACCTAATAATCCTTTAAACCTCAAAATTGAAATAAAACATTTGGAAACTTATGGAACACTCACACCGAAATAATAATTGTAATTAAAAACTCTTGAACAAATTACAATAGAAATATTTAAACAAATGATAAAATTAACATTAAGGAAGTCATTTAACATACTTATCCCCGTTTGCCAACGAGCGCACGAGCTGCAATCTTTCGCAGTCAACAGTCTTTTATCAAAACATTAACGCAACGGAGTCTGACCATTGCTCGGGACGGTCGTGTCTGTAGTACACTCGCGTAGTTGAATATTGTGTTACTCTGAATCAGTGACTCGTCTCGCTCGGTCGACATGTCGCGCGTCTGTCTGTTTGCGCTCGCCGCGCTGCTAGCGTGCGTACACGCATACGAAGGTGAACGACACACTAATCACATCTGCTGCTGGTTGTCACAATTGATACATTGTTTTGGGTGTTTCTGAAGTTTGGCGATGATCAGAAAACATTGTTTTTTGTTGGATCTTCAAAATATCTGTAAGTTCGATCCGTATAAAGTGTTTATCGTCGAGAATTTAGACACAGAAGCCAATACTTCAGAAGCACACAAAATTTCTTCAAACTTCATTTGTTATGTCCTCCCATTTCAATAATTTTACGCTTAGTAGACAAAAATAACAAAGAGTTTTTGAATGTAACTTCGCTCACTCGAAACAAGAGATAAGAAAGAAGATGCATTCTTAAACTCTTAACATTGGTCCGCTAACAATCGGGGGCTGGTAGATCCTGTGAGAACGCCTGTCGGAATTGCTGGAGATGAGAATGCAGTGGTGACCGGCGAGCTGGGTCAACCGCTCCAAGTGCGCTGCCTAGCGTACGGCTATCCGCAACCTTCCGTGTTCTGGTACCGAGGCTACGACGGAACCATAGTACCGTACCATGATGCAGTATACGAAGCGATAGGAAACGTCCTCCTCATCAGAAGCCTGGCTATCGAAACTCTTGGAGAGTACACATGTCAAGCGTACAATGGAGAAGGCAAGGCGGCGTCGTGGGTGGTCTTCGTACGAGCTTATATGCCTGAAGGAGTCTTCATAGAAAACGAGTTGTTGGTACCACGAAACACTTTGCCGCCCAGGCTCAGGACACAACCACCCACAAGTGCGGAGACGAGCACCACCACCACCACCGCTTCGACCACTACTGAGGCCCCCAGATCATTGTTCACTGGTAAGACCAGGACCTGTCAACCTAATTTACCTCTCTCTAGCTGACTGTTTATCTTACGGTAGTTTATTCACACAAACTGCGAAAATTCCAATTCCAATATTTTTTTGCAGATTACTAGGTTGCTATTGATGTAAGATCAACAATCAACTATTTCCACTAATAATACGAAATTGTTTATCTCTGCATGCAGCATGTTTATGTATTCAGCTTGCATGTGTTCTTCTCTTGCATGTTAAATGTTTTTGTTAAGGCCTAAAGTAAAGAGCATATCTATAGACATATTGGGAGCAACATGTCCTACTGATGTAAGAAACTGGTATGTATACAATGTACTTATATATATGAAGTTTCATTTCTCTGAAACTGGGAAGCTTTTGTATGTACAGTGTAATGTAAGTATCATTATTATCGTATGATTATGACATTGTTGTATGTTAATGAAGTTCACGATTGTTTAAAAAAGCATACTTATTGATTCTTACTAGAGCGTTTTAGATTGTGTTTTATGAGAAATATCAATTATGTCGCTGTAAATAAAACAAGCTTGATGTTTTTGTTCGTTGTTATATCTCAATTGGTATTGTGCTAAATTTGGATTAGTTTTATCGTTCATTACCTACATTTGACACACAATGACTAAAAGCTACCACTGGTATTAAAAATAAGGTAATACTAGGTATCACCTGGCATCTCAACAAAACTGCTCTCTAACACATATTATTTACGAACAGTGCCAGTCAGTGCTCATGTGTCGACGCCATTCTCGACGTTGAACATTGGCGCCGACCTACGCCTGACGTGCGAAATAGACGGTTTCCCCGAACCTGACGTGTACTGGACCAAGGATGGCGCTAATATTCAGCTGGACGGGGGTAGGATCTCCATCACCGGTAAGTCCTACCACTAGCAGAGTTACTTCGCTTTAACTCTAAGGTTTTTAAAGCACAATATTATTTATGTAATTATTAGGAAAACTATTATCATTACCGAAGCCTGTAGAGAGTTAGCAATATGGTGGCCTGCCACACCAACAGGCCAAAAAGTCAGTCAAAGGACCGATAGCCGTTGTGCTGGCGAGTCTTTCAAATACTGCATACTGAATGTGGTATTGTTTTTAAAGTTTCATTTCCACGTTTCTGTTTAAATCAGAGCAGTTTTAGAGTTTGTCATATTTCTAATGCATTACTTGTTTACACCTCCAGGAAGCACGATTGTGTCCCGCCTGTTAGTGACGCGGGTGACGGTCGCTGACAGCGGGCTGTACGCGTGTCACGCCAGCAATTCATACAGTTCGCAGTCTGACACTGCGCAGATCAACGTGCAACGTAAGTTAAAAACCTCTGTGAAGTTAAAAAAGCTTATCATGGACGATAAAGTAGGCTTGAGAAACAGTGCTCGCAGAATGATGAGGTTAAAAAGTTCTGGGAGTAGTATTAGCGATTAAAAGGTGGAAAGGTGACTTAGTGAATCTATAGAAAATACTTTTCATGCAGGTAACGCAAGATTCGGCGTTGAGGCATTGTTGTAAAAGGTTAATGTCAAAGAAATCTTTCGGCTGCATGATGGTGATAGTGAAATGTCATTGGGCATTCTTGGCAGTGCTTGTGCAATATAAGTCTTTTTTCTAACTATAAAATTAGATAATAAAGTTATCACTGTCATCATCAAAAATATATTATTCTATTAGTCATGAAGAGGATCCCAATTGAGTATCGTTCGCAGCTCGATGGAGGGCTACGTTTTCCAGCACAACATTGGTAACAAGCGAATTTTTGAAAAACTTGTTGGACTATCGATTCAGGTTTCGTCTTTCCAAGCCTTTATCATCTTCCTGCCCTACCCCTGACCCATGTTACATGAGGTTGGTGCAACAAGTTGTTTTCTCCCATTCTGTATTTTCAACTATGACGCTGACACCGACTCTCTTTTCTTCCATATCAGTCGTCACGCACTCCATCTATCTTTTCTTTGTTTTCCAAAAGTGTGGAGCCCAGTTTTATATAAAATTAATACAAGGTGGAATAATGTGTAAGTATATTAGATTTTTGATTATGTATTTTATTTTTGCAGAGCTTACAATACCTGCTAAGTGCACAGATAATCCTTTCTTCGCTGACTGCAACCTGATCGTGCGCAGAAAGTTCTGCAGACACCAGTATTACGGGAAGTAAGTACATATTATCGTTAAGTGAGGTTAATCGATCAATGAGGTCAATCGATAGCATTTACTAAACAAGATTAAATTATAGTGTTTAATTGTTCATATTGGCTATCCACACAGTTTTAACTAGTTGTTCATTATCGTTGCAATTTATATCTACTTATTATTCTGAGACGTTCCTGTTGGTCTAGTGGTTAGTGGCCCTGACTGCTATGCCGGAGGTCGTGGGTTCGATTCCCACCCAGGACAAATGTTTGTGTGATGAGCACGATCATTTGTTCTGTGTCTGGGTGTAATTTATCTATATATGTATGTATTTAGAAATATATAAATATGTTTAACAGTTGTCTAGTACCCATAACACAAGCTCTGCTTAGCTTGGGACTAGAAGGCGTTGTATTATAAAAAGATAAAAAATAAAAAAAATAAAAATTCATTTATTTGACTCAGAGTATTTTTTTTAAGATAGATGGGCAAATCCGAAATTATAACAATAACTAAAAATTCTCTAAGAAGCCTCGTTCTCGATTTTGATGATTTTTTTTTGTTATTTTCTGGTATTTTATTAGATACTAGCTTTTGGCCACGGCTTCACCCGCGTACATTAAGTATAGTCTATGACACTCAGGAATAAAGCAGCTTGCTATCGGTGAAAAAATTTTAGCAATCGAACCAGTGCTTTCAGAGATTCCTACAAACAAAAAAAAAAACAAACTTTATCTTTTAATAATATTAGTGTAAAAAAAACCTGCAATTTTGCTTATCTTTCATTTCATTGTTTTATTATTTTTTATAACGTTCCCCGATGCTCAAAATGATTCCTGTATCGGGGGTGCATTCACAAGCGTCACACGTCACTGAGTACACTAGTCACCGATCTTGTTGACATTTCCTAAAGATATAGGCCCTGAAATTTTACAACACAAACAGAAGACAGACCAGCTCTCGAAATCACCAGATTCGAATGATCCTGTTTTTTTTATGGCGTTAGCAAAATTGACACTAGAACTAGAATATTAATTACTTTGTCGATGGGTTACTCAAAAATTATACAAAAATTAAATGAAAAATATATCAAAAAACTATTGCAGTTTTAGGCTGCAAAAATTTGAAAAATTAGCAATGTTATAAGGCTTTATAACACAGCAAATTAGTTTTATTCAAGAAAAAAATATCCTGATTTAAAGTTGTAAACATCAGATTTGGTCACCTTGTACTTATACGTACTCCATCTAGTTTTGTCATTTTGTGTCAGACCGTAACTTACCTCGTCGTATTGTCCACAGGTTCTGCTGCAAGTCGTGCGTGGAATCCGGTCAGCTCGACCCCCAGGAGGCCGCGCTGCAAGCGGACCAGCCCTTGAAAAAGAAGTAGACATCAGCTTCACCAAGATCTTAAATAGCGTAGTAGCCAGACGCGACCGATTATAAACTTGGTTAGATATACATATTTTCACAATTTCACCCGCGAATACTACTTAAAAGTATCTTTAGTTGCAATATTGTGTTAATAATTCTATGCTTGAATTACACATGACAATGCGGCTTTAAAATAAGCGCATATGTCATGCTATGCTATATCTTCCTTCTTGCATAGAGTAGGTCGCAAGCTCTGGCAGTAATATTGTTATTGTTTCATGTGCCATAGCTGGAATAGGTATTAGATCTTGAACGTTGTACCAGAACACAGCGGTCTGCTGTGCGCATGTTCGTAACACGCAATCATACCAATAGATTTAATGTAGATAGTTAATATTACATGAATTTAACAGTTTTATGTAAATAAATATTTTTAAATGTCACAAACTCCATCTGTGATGGAATATTTTTGAGTAATTTTACAATTCTACATAGTTAGTCAGAAAAATATAGTAAATAAATTATTTATGCAATAAGTTGTCGAATAAAGTGAATGTTTAGATCGTAGGATATCGCTAGGGTGGCTAGTTGACAAGTCATAATAATTTGTTTAAGTAGATGTAAATAGATGGACAATAAAAATATATTAGCAAAATGTGTTTTATTACTGTTTGCTACAATAAAAAAACATAGATCTATATAAGAACGTTGCCGATATGGTACAAATATCCACCGAAAATCTTTGTATAGATCTACAGATCATTATCATCCCAAGAAATAATATCGTAATAGCCTAGAAGGACCACAAATGGGATTGAAATCTTTTGCGATCCCTCAAAGGCATTAATGCGGTATCATTGTTGTAAGTATCAGCAGGCCCAGCCAAGTTGCAATCATTTCGTTTCGAATTTCTTTCTATAGTCGGTAACGCCTCCGATTCCTTTGTTCTGATCACATGACTTAACGTTAGCTTAGCGTTAACGATTGTAGATTATCAACTTGGCTAAGCCCTCAGGACTATTCAAGACTTCTCACTCTACTAAGGTCATGCGCGATATGGGGATCTCACTAATGATCTCATTTCATGGGGATCTAAGACGACTATGTTTGTTCCTCAAGGTTCTATATTTGGTCCGTTCCTATTTTTAGCACAATACTTTTTCATGCATCAGCCAGAGTTTAGTAGATCAGAAAACGTTACTGTCTTACCGTTTTAAAAATGCTAGTTTTTTTTTTATTATTCCGGCTAATCTATGAAGCAACTGGACTGGTTTGATGGGAATTTCACAGGCAGAGACTTTTTTATTTTTGTTAAAGATAACAAGTTAGGGTTCACGATGAAACATTAAAAACCTGAAATTGAGAGGGAAATTTAATTAGGGATGCAACGGATACATCGATGTTCCAGAAACATCGAAATTTTAATTGTGAGCAATTCAAAATATTATATACATTTAATTGTGAACATAACACACCCTGCCAGTAAATTATCGATGTATATTTATTTTTTAAACGATATTTTGTCCTAGATGTTTAAAAAAAAAAACAGTAGGTAACTAATTTGTTTAAATTTATTTGAATTAATTTTTATTTTAATATTATTATCTATGGGTCTCATTGGAAGGCTCAAAAAGTCACCCAAAGGACAATGGAAAGGGCTATGCTCGGACTTTCCATGCGTGATTGCATCAGGAATGAAGACATCCGCAGGAGAACCAAGGTGAGCGACATAACCCGAAGAATCACCTTAAGTGGCAGTGCCCAGTGCTCGCACAACAAATGTTCGTTGGGGCCGAAAGGTTTTAGAGTGGCGATCGCGTACCAAAAGACGCAGCGCTGGGAGGTCTCTCCCAAGGTGGACCGATAACCTGATGAGGGTCGCGGGAATCATTAGTCTATAATGGTAGATAGACTAGTGAACACAAGTATATAGCTGAGAATGAGAAAGTACTTCAAAGTGAACTCAATATATCGCTGTATTAGTCTAAGCAGCCTGCTGTCGTCAGTTAAAAAATATTTAAAAAATCAGCGATTTTTCGATACATTGTTGTTACCTTAACGAGGATTTTATACATATTTGGAGGTTGAAGTAGTGGCTGCACGAAAGCTGCGCTGACGTTATTTTGTCGAGGGTCACCAGTTTGGTGGATATGCGGAACAGAGAGTAAAGTCCCGCAAACCTACGTTGAAAAGGGAGGATCCTCCGACCAGACGGGTGTTATGTCTGGTGGGCTACTGCCTGATAGATGATTTTGGGCCGTTCTATATGTTGTAGTCGCGCGGAGAACTTTAATTGCGTGATGCAAATTAGTTCTTATATGACGCCATAGATGTCGCTACATTACTCCCCTCTGGAGATCGGAGATCGATGGTTCGTGATGATTCTTGATGCGTGCCAGGCCAGTGGTAGGTTGGTTCCAGTGGGTTGGATCCGAATACCGCATAGTTCTCGGTGAGTGATTCGAGGTGGTACTGTCCCAGTGAGTCGGGTTGATGATGTCCTAGTGAGTCGGGATGATGCTGCAGGCTCCAGTGAGTCGGAGTAGTGCTACTGGCTCCAGTGAGTCGGAGCGGTGCTGTGCGACGTAATGGCTTGACTGCTGCCGTCGACCAGGAGAGGTTCTTCGTGGCTCTTCATGTGACTGGCCGAAGATGCAGTGTGCTTCGCCAAGGTCGCTGATGAGGCTGAGGGTGATGACCAGGTATGACCAGGTAAGCATGCTGGTGGTCAGGATACCTTGTATAGCCGTGGGTGCTAGCTGTATGGCTCGCTGCTCGAGAGCTTGAGGAAGTGATGATGACGTCACGAAGTAGTGGCTCCACGAAGGCTGCGCTGACGTTCTTTGTCAAGGGTCACCATTTTGGAAGTATGCGGAACAGAGTGTATAGTCTCGCAAACCTCCGTTGAAAAGGGAGGATCCTCCGGCCAGTCAGGTGTTATGACTGGTGGGCAACTGCCTGATAGATGATTTTGGGCCGTTCTATATGTTCTATTCGCGCGGAGAACTTTAATTACGCGATGTAGGATTAGTTCTTATGTGACGCCATAGATGTCGCTACACATCGATGTTCTTATTCGGTAAATCGATGTAGTGATAAATCGATCTTTTTACTGCGATCTTTGCATCCCTAAATCTTATTTAGTGGTTAGTTTTATATTGAAGCGTTTGTATTGGTGAGAAATACCTTTGATTTCATTTGGTACTAACAATAATTTACACCTTTTAATTACATTTGTGCATAATTCCCTGAATTAAGTTTAAATATTATCTAGTTTTGTAACCTAACAACCATTAGTGAACTACCCACTAGTATAATTTTAATGTGTCAGGAATGTCGAAAAAAAAAAAAAAAACTATATCCCACGACACAGGGTATCCTAGTGTGGGGTCTAGGGCTACTTTATGCACTAATAGTTGTTTAGTCTTATGAATATTGTGATGTTTTTAATTGTTGTGCTTAACGTGTAATATGGAGTGTGTCTTAATAAATGTATTATTATTATTATTATTAATAATTTAGGATTTTCATAAATAAATCGCATTGGTCATTGGTGACAAGAGGCTATCAAACCTACGGTGCTCCAATGACATCGTAAGGGAAGCCACGAGATTGGGCTTCGGATGAACATGTCAAAGACCAAACTCATGACCAACAGCATAAAAGGAGACTATACATTGAGGGTAAGGAGATTGCATATTATATCCAGGATTATGTCTATCTTGGCCAAATAGTCTCCTTTCAGGCACGACAAGATAAAGAAATTGCTCGATCCTCTGAGAACATCTGGGTCAATTAAAGATTTTCTCAAAAGCGATCTCCCGCTATGCCTGTAACGAAAAATTATGAACATGTGCATTCTCTTTGTACTTACCTACGTACGCAGCAAAAAACCTGGTTTTTGACACTTCAGCAGAGGTCCAGGCTCGAGGTTTTTCAGCGAGCCATGGAGTGCAGTATCCTGGGTGTCCGTATTTCCGACCGCGTAAAGAACACAATATTGCGCGCCAAAAACAAATTAAAAGATGTTACCCGAAAAGCTGCTACTCTAAAGTGAGACATGTCTGCCGCATATCAGATGAGTTGTGGGCTAAAAGAGCCACTTATTGGGTCCCATCAAACGCCAGGCGACGTTTTGCTGTAGACCAAGGCAAAGGTGGAGAGATGAGCTGAACAACTGCTGGATGGACTGGCCCGCAGTGACTGAGGACAGACGTTTGTGGAAAAGGGAGAGGGAGGCCTTTGTCCAGCGGTGGAACATAATAGGCTAAGTAACTAAGATTATCTGAACATTAGGTATGGAACGGTTTGGTTATCAGAAAGGACATGCGTCAGTGCTGCGGCTGCCTACATGACCACCGTAAATTTCCTCCCACGACTTTGCGATAAGCACTTCGAAGTTCGAACAAAGTGTCTGTCCAATAGTCGCGATGAAAGCATACAGTCGTAATCGAGCTGTTGGTGCTGCTGGAAGTTACTCTGCAGCAGTGGCTCGTCTTGCTTAGTCGACATGTTTCGCTGCTTTTTGGTTGCACTCGCGGTGCTGCTAATATACGTGAGCGCATACGAAGGTGAACCATGGATACAGTGTTTTGGGTGTTTCTAAAGGGCCTATTACACTATTTGATATTTAGAAAGTCTTAGTCGATGTCGCATAAGGGTTAGACCGGTCTTACTCGGAACAAAAAATAAGACAGTCTGAATATCGTTTGCTGAATATCGCGTAGTGTAATAGGCCCTTAATGTTTGGCGACGCCGACGGTCAGATAAATTTTCGTTTGTGACCTACATGTTTTTAGTACTGTAACAATTATTTTAATTATGAGCTTTTTAGAAGCAAAGAAACAAGGTTAAATGTCTTATGTCCTCCCATTATAAATAAGTAATTTCTGAATGTGCTCAGTAAAAAACTTACAAAAGATTTGATTGATATGAGTCTTCTTGACCTTCTAACAATCGAGGAATGCTACCTAGATCCCGAGAATAACCCTACTGGGAATGCTGATGATGAGGACGCTGCCACTGCAGTGACCGGAGAGCTAGGACACCCGCTACATGTACGCTGCTTAACGTCGGAGAAACCAACTCTCTTCATGTTGTGGTACCACGGTAACGAAAGAACCACGTGGCTACACAACGATTCCGTGTATAGAATGACAGGAAAAGCCCTCCTCATCAGAAGCCTGGCTATCGAAACTCTTGGACAATACACATGTCAAGCGTATAGCTCAGAAGGCATGGAGGCGCCGAGAGTGATCAACGTACGAGCGTATATGCCTGAAGGACTCTTAAGTGGAAACGAGTGGTTGGTACCACGAGACGCGGTGGCATCCAGACCGGATACTGCTGAAGCTCTTGGAGAGTTGATCACAGGTGAGATACCTAAACTTTATGTAAATTATTTGTCTAGGTAAGGCCATACTGTATGATTTAAAATGGTGTGAATATCCATAATCAGTAAGTGTCTAAAGACCCGGGTTTATTTCATCATTATGTTGGTTTGCGATTTCTCCGCTTTATTTAAGTTCAAATAAACTTTCATTCATAGTTTAATATAAAAACACAACCACAAAACTTTACTACAAAAAAACACTAAAATATTCCGGCATAATGCCGGAATATTTTAGTGTTTTCGTTACGGCTCGCTGTGCCACCCTTCTATGACTTTATAAGATACTAGAGGTAGAGTCTAGTATCAAATTCATGGAACGGTACCTAAGATCAATGTCTTTGAACCTTTCAGCTTCAATTTAAATAAAAATACTCACATATGTTCAAGCGGATATCCTTATCACTTGTAATATTTAGCTCAACGATTGTGTAAGTACCTATTATATTGTTTTTCGATGTTTAGGATTAACATACACAGTGATTCATCTGTTTTGTTTGTTAAAAACTGTAGTACCTACTTATTTTACGACAACTGTCAAGCTAATTCTAATGGACGAAGCTCCCTTCAGCTTCATTCGCTCAATTCGGTCGCTCACTTTAGCCGTCGTTTCCCTTTTCTGTGTCTAGTTACCCTAAATTGCCAAGGTCGCTTTGTTCGCTCTTGGAATTAATTCAATAGTTATCAGGATAAGGTGTCATAGACTGTATAGTAGGGGTCGAGTTGTCCCATTCTCAGTAATTCTGACCAGCTTATAAATCCATGACAGAATTTCACTTATCAGTTATGATTCCACTTTTACAGCCCATTTTATAAATTTAGGTAAACCATGTTCAGTTATTTTTTCTGAGACTTATTACAACTGCAGCTTACTGAAGCTCAGTGTAAAATAGGTATACTAGCTTCCGCCAGCGGCTTCACTCGCGTGAATGTAGGTTTCTCCATACAAACTTTGAACCCTGTTTCATCCCATTAGGGGGTGAATTTTGGAAAATCCTCCCTTATACTCGCCTACGTCATAAAAGGAAGCCTTGTGCAAAATTTCACGTTTCTATTCCTATTAGTTTCGGCTGTGCGTTGATGTGTCAGTCAGTCTGTTTCTCCTTTTATAGATATAGATTAACGTTTATATGATATTCTAGTCAGTTCTCAGTTAATATGTGTAACTGTCTGTGTTTATAATTTGATCTTGAGCTGGCCTAGCGTACCTGCGTAGCATGGAGTTTCAATAGAATAAGGGACCATCAGCTTTTATACTATTTATGATATCACCCAGCCATGCTGTCGATATGAGCATGCATTCACAAATTTTAACTATGACTTGCTTACCCCCGGGGCTGCTAGGTCCTGTGAGGATACCTTCTGAAATTGCTGGAGAAGATAACGCCACCGTGACCGGGGAGCTGGAGCAACCGCTCCACGTGCGCTGCCTAGCGTACGGGTACCCGAAACCTTCTGTCTTCTGGACCCGTGGCTACGGGGAAGGCATTGTGCTGTACAACGAATCGATTTACGACGTGACAGAAAACGTCCTCACCATCAGAAGCCTGAGAATTGACACTCTTGGTCCATACACGTGTCGAGCGTATAATGGAGCAGGCCGGATGGCATCGTGGGGAGTCGTCGTACGAGCGTACAGGCCTGAAGGGCTCATCATTGAAAACGAGTGGTTGGTGCCACGAGACACGATTGCACCCAGACCCACAACACAGCCGTCCATTACAGGTAAGATTGCAAGTTAACAGTTATATAAAACAACGACTAATAAACGAATCTATTAATAATGAATATTCCTAAGATACGATATTCATCGCCGTGATGACAAACAACAAGCTCCTTTAGCTGATTTATCTCGCGGTCCCTCACGGTTTCAACCGCGTTTTTGGTTACTATTCTGCTTCTTATGGTCGTAGCATGATGTTATATAGCCATCTACGATAAATAGACTATCCAATATTAAAATAATCAGTAGTTCCTAAAATTAGCACTTTCAACCAAAAAACAAGCTCTTCAACTTCATAATTATTATTATAGGTACATATCATCCCTTAGCTAACAACACCGCATAAGTCATTTTTACTAACTTTACAGGTCACGAAAAAAACTGTGCGGTGTTTAGAGGAAACCCGACTTACACGCTATCACTACTTTTCGAATTATGGCTTCTGATTGGCTGAAATCTAAATCATGTGACCAATGGTTAGACGCGCAATGAGCAGCTCCATCTAAAGTCATTCAAATGTGAAAACCGCCATATTTCGACTGGTGCGGTGTTGTAAGCTAAGGGACGATTTCCAAACTAGCTTATAATAATAATCCTTTATTATCAGGCAACTAAGGCCGATAGATAAAATACACTATTAATCTTACAAAACAAAAAACTAACACATATAAAAGAAACTATAACAAATTATCACCATATCACATCACCACTGCTCTCAAAACGGTGAAGGAAAACATCGTGAGGAAACCGGCATGTCCTAGAACCAAAAATTCGAAGACATGTGACATCCACCAACCCGCACTGGGCCCGCGTGGTGGATTACGGCCCATTCCCTCTCCTAGAGAGGAGGCCTGAGTCCCAACAGTGGGAACATTATAAGGCCGACTATGCTATGCTATGCTATAACAAATTATTATACTGTACATAAACTATTGTACACACGGTGACTTTGATAGCGTAGCAGGGCACACTAACATGATAAATGTGTGCGTAAACGCTAGCGCGTGAAACACAACAGGTATTATCGTTGTGTGATACAAAGTAACTCGTTTCTACACTCACACTCTTGAAAAAAAAAATAGTAGCCGTCTAAGTTACACGACTATGAAAATACAGCAAAAATTGGCTACTGTTATTAATGGCGCTGTGGCGCAATGCGTATGATACTTAACTGACGAGTAAGAGGTCCCAAGTTCGATTCCAATCGTCTGATGTAACAAAAAGTTTGCTTGTTTTTATTTTCTTTTTGATTTACCCCTGTTTTTTTTTTAATAGTAATGTTATAGTTACTCTCATAATAATTAAAATATTTTGAAAATATTGTGACAAAGAAAACTGCGATAACGATCCAACTATGTTTATTACAACTTATTAATTACATACATTAAACGGAATGGTCACAATTAACGAATCTGTTCATGATTATCTTTAATACAATATATAAAGTGAAAATATTCTAAGTCAGACAAGGATGGACGTCACTTTTTTAAGTTTTTTATTAGTGACATAAATCAACATGTTATCAAGAATGAATTATGATAGATATCGCAACTCTTGATCTCAATAACAATAACATCATGTCACATAATAACAACAACAGTATAATTACCTACAGCTTACTTCTTAGTCTTTTTTTTTTACTTATAACATATCAATCAACATGTTTTAAAAAATGAACTATGATAGGTATCGTAACTCTTGATTTCAATAACAATAACATGATAAAAACAACAACAACAAAAACAGCATACAGTAATACAGCTTTTTAAAAATATTTATAATTGGATTCAATTTAAATCAAAATTAATATCTAATTGGTGCACCTTCATTGTCGATTACTTCTTGTAACCTCGTTCTCATGCTAGCCACCAAATTTTCACACAGGTCAGTGCCGCGAAACGATTCCCACATGGATGACACTAAATTATCTAAATTACGTTTAGATCTCACATCAGATGAATCCCAGTTGAGCACCATGTGACCCCATAGATTTTCTATGGGGTTCAAATCGGGACTTTTAGAGGGCCATTCAATAACAGTCAAGTTTTCTTGGACACTTAACCAGTCTTGCACCATTCGTGCGCGGTGCACCGAGCAGTTATCGTGCACGAAGTAAATATGCTCGTCCGGGTATGCCACGCGCACGGTAGGCAACATAACATTTTGCAAGATGTCCAAGTAACCTTGACTGGTATTGCGACCCCCTACCTCCACTAACTCACCGGGACCCATCGATGACATCCAGCCCCAATAACCTAACGTAATGCGACCACTAGACCTGCATGGGAGAATATTTTTCTGATGGTAACGTTCTCCATCTTTTCTCCATAATATTTTACGCCCATCCTTATCTGACTTAAAACACTTTTCATCACTAAATATAACTATGTTATTGCACCAATCAAAATCTATAAATTTTCTTGCAAACCGCATCCTTTCTTCCTTATGCAACGCCGTCAGTAAAATTTTTTTCGCAGGCTTGCGACATTTAATTTTTGCTGCTCGTAAGTGGCGTCGAACAATTGTCATAGACACGTCGTGCATAATCGCAGTGTTTCTTGTTGTAGCAAAGCCGTCAGCGCTATACGTAGCAACAATATTTCGATGCAGTGGGTTGGCATCCGTATATGCAATTGCTTTTGGACCCGGACGTTTGGCATCGATTGTCCCTTCAGCTGTATATCTATGCACCCAAAACTGCACAGTTTTCCTCTGTAAACAATCACAAAATTACGTTAAAACCTAACAAATATCAACAATGTTAAATTATTTCGCATTATGTTAAGTTTGGATTTGTTACTTACCGGTAGCATTAGTCTCCTCGAAATTTCACTTATGGATACATTTTGTTTATATAATACTACTATCTCAGCCCTCAAAAGTGTAGACAAATGAGACATGTTAATTATTACTTGTAAAAAGTATCACTTTCCACAACGATTAATTATTTTTTGTCTCGGAGTAAGTTGTAGAACACACGATCGTGATAGGCAAAAGCGTTATGCCAGGTTAACTTATTATCCGACTCATTTCTTAGTAAATAACTAATAAAGTGGGTAGATGATAATATTCATACACTTAGTTTTTAAAGCAAATATTCTAAGTTTTAGCTTTAATAAACTTCGTTATCATTATACTACAATAAAATAGAAAATAATGTTTTGTCAATGGCTAGGATCGAACTCGATACACCTTTAACGGCAAGCAAGCACTTGATAATCAGTGCTAATTTTCCATCTAATGAACGAAGCGAATTTTTTTATCTAATTCGTAGCAAACACATATACAAATATGTGTGTGTGTATATCGAGTAGTAAACGAGTTTTATTTTGTTTGCGAGTTGAGCTGGAGACATATTATTTGAATAGGTGAATTATTGTGGGATGGCACGCTCGGTTTTACTTCTGTTTGTATTGATACCCACAGCTACTTGATTATTGTGAACATTATTGCTGATTACCTACCCATATCATCAAAATTACTTTCCAAAGATTAAGTGTAAGTGTTTGATGCTAATTTAAATAACTATAATAATTTCATAAGTGAATGTTTGCGAAAATAAAAAAAAAAGTTGACAATGAAAGGATTGTCAACTATTAATAATAACGTATTGTTATATTACGTAAATGATATATATATATATATTATAAAATTATTTATATTACAAGTTATATACAAAAAATTCGTTAATTAATTTCGTAAATATACATAGTTTATATGTATAAAATTACAAAAATATATTTCGAATATTTTAATTATTACGAGAATAACCATAACATTACTATTCAAAAAAAACATGAGTAAAACAAAAAGAAAATAACAGATAATTGGAATCGAACTTGGGACCTCTTACTCGTCAGTTAAGTATCATACGCATTGCGCCACAGCGCCATTAATAACAGTAGCCAATTTTTGCTGTATTTTCATAGTCGTGTAACTTAGACGGCTACTATTTTTTTTTTCAAGAGTGTGAGTGTAGAAACGAGTTACTTTGTATCACACAACGATAATACCTGTTGTGTTTCACGCGCTAGCGTTTACGCACACATTTATCATGTTAGTGTGCCCTGCTACGCTATCAAAGTCACCGTGTGTACACGTTCAGCGGCTTCTTCTGCATGAAAGTAGTTACTCTATACAAACTTTGGACCCCGTTTCATTCCCTTAGAGGGGTCAATATTGAAAAATCTTTCCTTATTCTTTGCACCATCATCATCATTTCAGTCGAAAGACGTCCACTGTTGGACATAAGCCTCCCCAAGTGTCGCCACAATTAACGGTCCTGTGCGTCTCGTATTCATCGGATTCCTGCAAGCTTTACCAGTTCATCGGTCCACCTTGTAGGAGGCCTTCTAACGCTGCGTCTTCCAGTACGCGGTCGCTACTCCAGAACCTTTCAGCCCCAACGGCCATCTGTTCTGCGAGCAATGTATACCGCCCATTACCAATTAAGTTTGGCGATTCTTCGTGTCATGTCAGCAACCTTGGTTCTCTTGCGGATATCTTCAGCGTTTTAGAGCTAAAGGTTTATTTAGGCTTGGTTTTGATGAGTCAGTATATGAGCTAGGACTTTTCCTTTTTATAAATGTCGTGGCCAGATATTAGAATTGATCAGTTCATGATATGGCCAACTAAAACTAGCCAAATCGTTAAAACGTTAATGTTTGATGATATGTCAATCCTCGTTTGGCCATATCATTGATGTAGGATTTCTATGTTAATAAAAGGCCAAACGAGGACTGACATAGCATCAAACTTCAACGTTTAAAACAATCTGGTCAGTTTTAGTTAGCCATATCATGAAGTTATCAATTTCTATGATCTGATCACGACATATACAGACATTATTTTGGTAGGTATGCTCTGAAGTGGTATGCAGATAGGTCTCGCAGTCACCTTTGTCACCTTTGTATACCCTAGTTTTATCAATAACTAGCGGTCCCGGCAGACGTTGTTCTGCCCAAAAGCGGGATTTAGTAAAAAAAAAAAATTACCCTACTCTACCCTACTCTACCCTACTCTACCCTACTCTACCCTACTCTACCCTACTCTACCCTACTCTACCCTACTCTACCCTACTCTACTCTACTCTACCCTACTCTACCCTACTCTACCCTACTCTACCCTACTCTACCCTACTCTACCCTACTCTACCCTACTCTACCCTACTCTACCCTACTCTACCCTACTCTACCCTACTCTACCCTACTCTACCCTACTCTACCCTACTCTACCCTACTCTACCCTACTCTACCCTACTCTACCCTACACTACCCTAAAAAAAAAAAAAAGTAAAAAAAAAGTACCCTATGTCCGTCTCCTGGTTTTAAGCTACCTCCCCATCAATTTTCAGCCAAATCGGTTCAGCCGTTCTTGAGTTATAAACAGTGTAACTAACACGACTTTCTTTTATATATATAGATGTTCCTATTCCATGATATTAAGGTTATCATTTCGGGCATAATTTTATTAATTAGTTTTAATTAAGGAGTCTCATCACCAAAAAGTAAAAAAACCGTCGTCATCTTTAGTGATCAGAAAATAAGTAATGTCTAGGATCAGAGATTTTGCAATAACTAAAGAGGCCACTGAATCACTTGGTACAAGTGAAGGTATCCAAAACTTATCTGGATGTGGAGGAACGGACCATTTAGCAATGGTTGATTACCATCTCGTATCTCTTACAATCTCGAATTTATTCTGGCCATGTGTGTTAATATCTGAATTTTGAAATTTTCATGCTTTTCATCAAACTGTATTCAACTGTAAAAGACAAGGCATACGACTGCAACAAATACTTGCTGAACTGTTCGCGCCTCCGCTGTGAGTACGGCCTCCAGCGCGTGCGCCAGCCCGACGGCTGTGAGAAGTGCTCGTGCGTGCAGGTCGAGATCGACTGCGAGCCGCTACAGCAGGAGTGCACCCTACTCAAGTGCAACTATGGCATCGGGAGGGTCACCGGACCTGATGGCTGCGAGAGGTACACACATATCTTTACATTTAAAGCTAAGTGCTTACAGTGCCAAAGTATAAAGATCTTAGAATTTAACATTCCTTTGGTCTCATAACAAAGTACAATCAAATATCGCTAACAGATTAGCTACGCTTGTTTAATTCCTTCTGAGTTACAGTTACGTCTATGAATCACGTTCTCATATTATTTTATGCTAGATATGATTCGCCGTTTTCGTCCAGGGCCTCAAGTCTGCTATTACAATAGTGTCAGGATAGTCTATCATTGATTACAAAATTTTGATGTTGACTTTGAAAAGTTTGGTAATCTACTTATATCATCATTTCAGCCGATATACGTCCACTGCTGGACATAGGCCTCCCCCAAATGTCGCCACAGCGAACGATCCTGTGCGTCTCGCATCCATCGGATTCCCGCAACCTTCACCAGGTCATCGGTCCACCTTGTAGGAGGCCTTCCAACACTGCGTCTTCCGGTACGCGGTCGCCACTCCAGAAACTTTCGGCCCCAACGGCCATCCGTTCTGCGAGCAGCGTGCCCTGCCCATTGCCACTTTAGTTTGGCGATTCTTCTTGCTATGTCGGCAACCTTGGTTCTCCTACGGATATCTTCATTTCTGATTCGATCACGTAATGAAACTCCGAGCATAGCCCTTTCCATTGCCCTTTGGGTGACTTTGAGCCTTCTGATGAGGCCCATTGTGAGCGTCCACGTTTCGGAACCATATGTCATCACTGGCAACACGCACTGGTCATAGACTTTCGTTATGAGACACTGTGGTATATTGGATGAAAAGATACCGCGCAGCTTCCCGAACGCTGCCCAGCCGAGTCGGATTCGACGGTTGACCTCTTCCTCGAAATTAGATCTACCCAACTAGACTGTCTGTCCAAGGTAGACGTAATCGTCTACAACTTCGAGTTCAGAGTCTCCGATCTTGATCGGAGTGGGTGCTGCTCTACTAATATAGTGGCGTCATTATGACTACTGATGGTCTGAAATACTACGAACTAATGGACTACTAATGTTCAACCACTGACACTCCATTGAAAGAAATGGCTTAGAATGGTAATCTCGAAAATAATGACAAATGAATGTCTGACGTATGCGGTAATCTGGTAAAATTTTGACAGTTCCTTTGATCAGTGACCTACCATTAGAACGTCATTGTGCAATCATTGCTTTTAGTAAGCTCGATATTGTCATTCTACCACAAGACCATTGGCTGATCAGTGATCGATCATTATGAATCAGGAGATTACGAACTTTTTGCAAAATGACAATGGGATCGTGTTGGAATGACGAATTTATAAAAATAGCAGATTTGGGACCCAGTTCATGCCACCTAACTGTACGTCTTCGTTTACCACTTTTGTTTTCACTTCGCTCATACCATTTACTTATTCATTCAGATGCAAATGCAAAGAGTATCCGTGTGAGAGGAAGTCCTGTGCAGCAGGTAAACGCTGCGTGGTAAACCAACACAAGAACGGACTCAAACCAGAGCTTCAGTTCACAGCAGAATGCAGAACCAGTATGTTCTTTTTTGATCAAACCTAAATAAATAATCTTTTACATGGATCTACTACTTATAGTACCTATAAATAGCCACCAACTTAATTTTCATAATTTGTTTTTTTTTTTTTAAGTACGTACTTATTTATAGCAATAATGATAGTAGGAAGCATTCTAATACTTAAATCATTATTTATGGGTTATTACGACAAAAAACCAAAATAATGAACCACTAAATTAAAAGCTAGGATTTTTTTTAACTCAGTTTTAATTATAGTATAAAAAACTTGGTAGAATGTGCATATAAATAGAAAAGCATAATTTTGCGCGCAATATTTATTTATTCATGTACACTCTAAAAGTGATTTTATCACGAATTTGACTTTAGTAGTCACAATATTTAAGGGCAATATTTGCGGCGTTGATCGTTGGTCGGATTCACGATATTATCACTTTTGTAGCATTTTGGAACGCAGGGTTAAAAGTGTAATAGTCGAGCACAAAGGTGCTGCTTATTTCAAACGAAATTTCTTCCAGCAGACTTGCGATAGGAGAGTTGAATGAAGCTAGAACTACATTGGACCGACGCACACGTGTAACACGCCTGATGTGTGCGTAGAAACACGTCGCGTGGCGTGGATCAAGTGTAACTCGACAAGTCTAGTTTCCATATAAAATGTAAGACCAACGCGCCCAGATCAGATCAAAAGTTAAAATAGACTATTTATTATCTAAATTAAACCAAATTATACATACATATACCTATATCAATAACAATAAATTAATGTACATAATTACATGATACACTTGTGGTTGAAGTACTGGTTTCTACTGGTAGAAGAATTTTTTAAATCGGTCTAGTAGTTTTAGAGTTTATTTATTACAAACAATAATACCAACATACAAAAAACTAATCTTTTTTCTTTATTATATTATTATAGAAGTATACACGAAAATCGTTTAACATTAAAAAATAATAATTGAGTCAACTGTTATCGAACAGGCACTACAAGGACAAAATAGAACGTAAATTTGGACGCTGACGTCACTGGCAGAGTTAGCTCAGATGTGTTTACAGAGCGTCACGTACGGGGTTGAAACGTGAAGGTCGTGGGTTCAAATCCCACACGTGCCGGCCACCCTTTTGACATTTTTTGCATATAAACAAAAATACATGAGTTTTGACAATTTTGGTAATTTAAAAAAATATATTATTGACAATTAAAATGCAAAACTGCATTCACTTCATTTTTAACCTTTTGATATACATACCTATTATGCGACTTGCGCGCTTTCTTTCACTTCTTGTAGACCTTATTGTCGATATTTACAGACTAGGGACTTGAAGAAATTTGATTATTTACGGTCTTGTATAAATTTCCTACACATAGAACGCGTAGTATTTTTTATTGTAATGGCGCGAAATCACGCGCGAACCGCTTGGGGATCACAGAAAAAGTTTTACATATATAGGACAGATGGCGCTGCCACCAAGTTCACATTACACTTCGTGTACATTTTATTTTAATCCATATAATAAAAATGTTTTAAACAGTTTTACTCTACTGATATTAGTAGATACTAACGTAAGTCTTATAGTGTATTAAGTGAAAGTGTTGTCCAAACTGAAATGAAAGAATTCTATAATGTTTTAGTATTTCCATTCAAGGAAAGACCAGACCAGACCTTCGCAGGGTATGACCATAATATGAGATTCCTTTTAGCGGTTCACGAAGTTGCCTCACAACATGGCTAGACCCTAAATAGTGTATATTAATATTTCTCAAGACCGCAAGCAGAAATAAATCTGTATTTGTATAGGTACATCTGGGACCAGGGGCGCCGACTCATGAGAAATAAACAGTGGGTGCCGAGCTCCCCTGAGAATAGACAACAAGTAATCGCCTTTTAGGGATGGGTGTTTTTTTATTACTCGACGACCCGTTTAGCGCAGTGGTTCAGAGCGCCGGTTGAGACGCAAGGGTCGCGGGTTCGATTTCCGCACTAACACAATTTTTTATTGATGAAACAGATATTTGTATTTGTGTACCTTGGGTCTGGGTGTTTGTGTACCTTCGCCGTTCCTGGTTTCCATAGTACAAGGGAAAACCTTAGTTTGGGACCAGGACAATGTATGTGATGTTGTCTCAATTTATTATTTATTAACGTTTCGTCAAAACGTTTCTTCCATGTTGCGTCAAAAGTCGGGAATTATGGACGTCGGAAAAAAGGCTGCCAGGCTAAACTGGGATTGGGCGGGTCACATCAGCCGCATGCACTCTGACCGTTGGGCAAGAGTCTCCACAAAGTGGGTGCCGGAAGATGGACGACGCCGCCGAGGTCGACCTGGGAAGAGGTGGCGAGACGACCTAGATGCCGACCGTAAGGACTGGTTCGAGGTAGCTCAGGAAAGGAATACCTGGAAGAAGTTGGGGGAGGCCTTTGCCCAGCAGTGGGACAGTACAGGCTATAAAAAAAAAACCTTTTGGGCAACGGATGCCAGTTACTGATACCGGGTATCCGTTATCAAAATGTCGATCAGCATGAGCACCCATGAGGTTTTCTAAAAGCCGGCGCCCCTGTCGGGGACTATTAATTTGAGTTTCTTTAATTAATTGTTTCATCACAGTTGTGAAGGAGGGTGCTTGCCCCATGGAGGAGACTACCACGAACGAGGTGATGTGCCGCCGCGAGTGTGGAGATGACGCTGACTGCCGAGGAGTGGGCAAGTGCTGCCGACGAGGATGCAGCGACATATGCCTGGCGCCAGTCAAGCAGACTAGCCCACATCCACTCTTCATTACTAGCATTGCATCAAGTAAGAACTTTCGGAAGTATCTACTGAAAAAGCCTCTGAGGAGATTTATATTTTAGATACAGGCGAGGGACTAGAATTGAAATTAATTTATTTATTAAAACTTAATGCAACACCAATATACAAAGGCGAACTTAATGCCTGAGGCATTCACTACGAATCAAAAAAACAAGGGTACAAATGTGTTTATAGGTATATAAAATAGACATACATATTTATTTATTAGATTATATATATATACAGTGGAATCCGTTTATAATGACATTGAAGGGAAATAACAAACACGTCATACTAAGCGGACGTCATACAAAGTATTTTGTAGAAAATGAACAATCTACTAGTTTTGTTAGTATGTATTTATTTTAGGGTGAGGGGCCAGATTAAGAGAGATACAAACCGCGGTGCAATTTTGTGGCGAACTGTTGGGCATTAGCGACCCCACGGACCCGATGTCTCGGGAGAATTCTTGTTCTTTATCTCCGGTTTGCCTTTATTGGCCGGCCGTAGTGAACACTGACGAGAAACTGAGCTCCCACCTCTCTCTTGCCTTTATTGGCTGACTTGATTGGATATTCGCAAGAGCAAACGTCCTCAGGAGTAGGATGTATAATCCCGTAATTTACTGGTAGGGTTCTTGACCGTACTTCCGGGATTGTCCTGATAGCCGTAGTATACCTCTCCACTCCTCAAGCATCTCAGGATATGTTGCCCTCTTGTTGCTACATCACTTAGTGCTAGCGGCTGTTTTTGGGCGCCCATTTATTGAGTGTGCAAGTCACTCCCTGCCTTTTTTCGATGGATATTAATAACGTTGTTCAGGCAGGGGCCATAGTCTTAACATAGTTCCATGTTACCAGTCCCAGTTGAGAGTCCCAGAGTTAAGATTCCAAAAACCATAGCACTATTATCTTTGTTCTCCATATGTCGCAACAGTTTTTCAATAACCGCGGGTTGTCATTGGGTGCACTAGCATAGCGCGTACAGGGATAATCGTCGGTTGGTATCATGTTCCATTACAATTATCTAAAGTGCCTCTGCGAGTTGGCTTCGGCTCCTCGTACGCCTCCCAAAGGTCCAGGATCTCAGGGGCCTAAGATAACTAAAATAAAATAATAATACGTTACCTACCTTCTACCAAGTATCCACTGAGACTCAAAACAAAAACTTGTTGGGTGTCACTTGACACTTCCGAACACACGACATGATTCTTAACACCTTCCGCTGTAGGTGTTAAGAATCATGACGTTCACTATAACCAGCCACAGTTTATTAAAAATGGGTCATAGTAAGCGACTACTGTTACTATAAGCGGAGTCATTATATCCGACTTTGTTATAAAGAATTTTATACGAAAAGTAATTACAAAGCGAAGTTTGCGCTTTGTAATTACTTCTTAACAAGCGGTTGGTCAATATAGGCGGAGTCATAATAAACGCATTCTACTGTATACATTCTATTATATATATATATATATGTATTATTTATATAAGGAAATGAAAGGATTTTTTAGACTACTCCGCTATTTGTGTAGAAAATAAATCCGTTACTGCCGCTTAAATGCATACTGACTGGTAGCCGTCCGTCCTGATATCAAGAGGAAGCGCATTCCACAGAAGTATGGACTGTATATGAAAGGAAGAAAGAAAACCTCTCGAGCCGACTAAAATTCACCTGTATTCCAAGCGGAAGAAGTAATTTCATGATGACCTATCTCAATAAAACAAAATCAACTATTGCAGGAGAGGTGTCGGCCTTCCTTGCAAGTAATTTAAGGGTTCCGTCCCTCAAAAACAAAAACACGGAACCCTTATAGGAGCACTTTGTTGTCCGTCTTTCTATCTTTCTAGACCCTTTATCTCGAGAACGCATGGAGGTAGGAGTTGAAATTAAAACAATTTTTTCCGTGGTCCATCGAAGCTGTGAAAAAATCAAACTTCTAAGTTAATGAAAAAAAAGATACGGCCGTTTATAGCTAGCACATAGTAATAAATCTGAAAACAGTAAATTTGTTGTTACGTCACAAAATAAACTTTTTGTGTTTCGGAAACATCTTCGAGACTCCATTTGGATATTTTTTTTTTTTTTTACTTGTTCCTAGGGTACATCCAAAGAATGGACCCTATTTTTATTACAATCTAGCCATATACACAGACTAATAAGTAATTTAATTATATCGTAAACTAATAAATTGTCTTTACTAAGAATGTGTCCAATAACACTTTTCTTATTGTCTCTATTAAGGCGAATACACTTCGTTCTTGTATTTATTAAGTAGCAATTATGCTACATTACATTATTCACTATCACTAAACACTAACTCGAACGGTTTTGTTCTTTTTAGTCTTCTCACTATATTTGTGTGGTCGAGAAGCTGAATTGCCTCGATGTTCACATGCTGATGAAGTCGCTTTTCGTGAGCTTCTGCAGATTTTTTTATCACTTTTTTGATGAACTCAACTTTTAGATCCCGATGGAGGTCATCATTTCGTATGTACCAAGGTGCATTTACAATTTCCCTTAGTACCTTGTTCTGAAATCGTTGTATGATACTTATATTGGTCTGTTTGGTGCATTTGGATATTGAACTAGAATTTTGCATAGGTAGGTAAGTTTGTACGGAACCCTCAGTGCGCGAGTCTGATCCGAACTTGCCTAGATTTCTAGCCAGCTAAGAAACACCGGCCTCATCTAGATTAAACTGATGAAAAAATTGATGTGTATATGGGTTTTTTTAAACCTATTTGCAAAATAAATATCGTTTATTATTTGGATATGAAAAATAATGCATTCACAAACACCTAATATTATTATGTTCTGCAAAAAATCGGGTGCTTGTAGATCCGGTCAAGTTACCTGTCGCAGTCGTTGGAGACCAGAACGCCTCAGTGATCGGGGAACTGGATCAACCACTATCAATACGCTGCCTAGCGGATGGGTTACCGTCACCCGCCGTGTTCTGGTACTTCGGCTATGAAGATACTATGGTGCCATATTACAACGCGGACTACTTAGCGAGAGGGAATACCCTCCTCTTCAGAAAACTGAGTATAAAAAATCTTGGACAGTACACATGTCACGCGTACAACGGAGAAGACAAGGAGGCAACGTGGTCGGTCATCGTGCGAGCATATATGCCTGAAGGACTCTTTATTGAAAACGAGTTTATCGTACCCAGGACACAATCAGACACCGCAACAGATACCACAACCAACACTTTGTCAATCACTGAACCGTTCACACTGTTGTTAACATGTAAGACCTATTAAATACATACCTAATTACCTATGCTTTATTATGCTATTGCTTATGCTAATCTAACCGCTATAATACTAGTAGCTTTTAGCAAAAAACATTTATTACATCTGGTTTATAAAGATATAACTCATAAATACTTTCCGCGAATAGTGCCGGTCAGCGCACATATGGTGTCGCCATTCTCGACGCTAAACGTCGGTGCCGATCTGCACCTGACTTGCGAGGTGGACGGCTTCCCCGAACCTGATGTGCACTGGACCAAGGATGGCGAAAAAATTCAGCCGGACGCCAGGATCTCTATCACTGGTAAGTTCTACCGCCAATAATAATGCTATGCTACTCCAAACCCTTTCAGAGTATTTTAAAAAACATGATTATGAAATTATCCGAAAATGAACCACAGTTCCGAAGCTTGTGCATTGTCGTTACCTAGCAAATGAAAGCCGATATTGAAGCGGCAAGTGTTTGAGTGGAGACCGCGAAAAAAGACTCGCGTAGTGGGGATTGATTCATTCTGTTCTGGGGTTCGCAGGCCTTTAGGGTGTGTTCACATCTGGCGAATGCGCCACAAATGCGTCGTTAGCAACCCACTCGTGAGTTGCATGTGTACTGCACGCGTGTAGTTACTGCAATTGTTTGGTGTATCTCTTTAGCGCAACTCGGGCAAAGCTTACAGTGGGCGCGTGTGGTGCACGTTCTGTGTGTGCATAGATCGCGAGCATGCAGTTCCGTTTACTTTCATACTGTATATCTGCAGGCAAGAGGAACTAAAGCGCCTATTACACCACTCGATATTCAGACAGTCTTAGTCTATGTTTATCTGTTTATCTCATCGTTCTGTTTCATTCCTTTACACGACATTGGCGTAAGTTGCTCTTTTTCTTGTGTGACGCTACATAGACTAAGACTGTTTGAATATCGAGTGGTGTAATTGTGCGGGGTGCTCGCGTGCGAGTAAACTTGAAATGCAGACACGCAGCTGGCGAGTGGTTTGCTAGCGACACATTCGTGATGCATTCGCCGGATGAGGACCCACCTTTAAAGTTTGTTAGACTATTATGTAATCTTTCACTTGCTTATCCCTCCAGATAGCACGGTCGTCTCCCGACTGACAGTGACGCGGGTGAGGGTCGCTGACAGCGGGCTGTACGCGTGTCACGCCAGCAACCCATACAGTTCGCAATCTGACACTGCGCAGATCAATGTGCAACGTAAGTTAAATGACCTGGAATAAAACTGAAATAATTTACAGTTGCCGAAAAGTAACCCTAAATGAAAAACCTCGCTCGTAAGCAATGCAATTAACCAGTTTTCAGTGAAAATCATTTCTTTTATAGCACGCTTTTATAGCGCAGTATATGCCCATATAATTATTACTCATCAAGATCTGAGGATGGATAGAGGGGGAGAAGGAGACCAAAGAAAAGATGGATGGATTGTGTGAAGAGTGATATGAAAGAAAAGGAAGTTAGTGATAGCATGACGAGTGACAGGGCAGGATGGAAAAAAAAAAGTGTTACGCCGACCCCAAATAACACGGAACAAGGGCAGGTAGATGATGACGATGAAGACCATTCCAAAAAGCTCAAACACGATACGGTTATCTGAGTTCCTATGGCCACCTTCTAATTCCCTCATCAGATCAGCTCCAAGTCATAATAATTTTGCATTGTCATCTGATTTACATAATTATGCATGCTCAATCGGTAACCGGGAACTGGATCAAATTTAATTTTTAAGATTTGATTACAGACATTAAACATCAGGACAGGTGAAACTAAATAAAAGCTTGTAAAAAGCATTGTGTATTGGAAGATGTAGCTTGAATAGTCCATCATGAGGTGAAAAGCCTTACATGTTTAATATTTGATTTTTGATCCTGAATTTCTTTTTTGCAGAGCTTATAGTACCTGCGGAGTGCACAGATAATCTCTTCTTCGCTCCCTGCGACCTGATCGTGCGCAGCAAGTTCTGCAGACACAAGTATTACTCAAAGTAAGTACCTGCATATTCGTTAAATACGTAAGGTTAATCGATTAATGAGAATCGATCACTCGATAGCATTTTCTGAACAAGATTAAGTTATTGTGTTTCATTACTCATCAACTGTTATACTATTCAGCTAGTTTAATTGTTAATTACCGTCGAAAAGTGTATTGTTTATTTATTTCTACATAGTTTAAAAATTGAGGCAAACTTGTACGTACCTACCTACTTTATTTGTTTCTGCCATTTTGGGTCAGACTTCAACTAACCTTGTCTTGTTGTCTGCAGGTTCTGTTGCAAGTCGTGTGTGGAGGCTGGCCAGCTCGATGCTCAGGACCTTTATCAAGTTGCTAGACTGGATCGATTATAACCATTCATGACACTAGTTTGACATGAAACATCATTGTATGAGTTAGGCTGTTTGTGAGAAAAATATACATGTTACAAAATCCAGAACGTGATTTTTTTATAATCTAAGCAAAAAGTAATGTCACTGTTAGACCGAAAAATTATAACTGAAAAGTTGCTGAATGTAATATACATCTCACTCGTTTGTTTTGCTCATCCAATAGATTCAGTCTTTAGGGTAATTTGTTACCTACACTAAAATTATAAAGAGGTAAAGTTTGTGTTCTTTTAAGTAGCAAATGTGTTATATATGCCATAATAAAAATATATTGGGAATCGGGAATTATTGCAACTCGTATTTTGCTTAACCAAAGATTTAACGGCTGATGAGCTATTGGTTATCGTTAGCACCCTATACGACTATATTTTACTTTTAAATTATTACTTACTAATGAATGTATGTGAGTGAGAGCGTAGAGTGTTTCTCTACTCTCTCACTCACATACATTCACACACACACACGTCACAGACCTACAGAAACTAGATTAATTTAATTCATATCTATTTACTATTTGAGTCCTACCTCTCTGAAAGATTATTCCAAGTGAAAGAAACAGAGTTCACCTCTAAGTTCTACCAAATACAAGCAGGTGTGCCACAGGGTTCAGGCCTCGGACCTGTGCTATATGTAATATATATGTCTGACCTACCCGAGGAGGAGGATGTAACTATCGCCACATTCGCCGACGATACCGCCATCCTAGCTAGCGACAAGGACCCTACAACAGCAACACAAAAATTACAAAAGAGTCTTGATAACATCACAAAGCAATGGAGAATAATGGCCAGCGCATCAAAATCTGTACATGTAACCTTCACATTGCGCAAAGGAAATTGTCCTGCTGTACAAATGGGAAACTACACGCTTCCTCACCATGACAACATACGCTATCTTGGCCTCCATTTAGATCGACGTTTAACATGGAGCCACCATATTTTTGATATGGTGGCTCCATGTTAAACCAAGTTCTTGCCAAGAGGCAAGAACTCAAAATTCGATACAACCATCTGTTATGGCTACTGGGTCGAAACAGTAAGCTGTCTGTGGATAACAAATTACTCATAAATTAGAGTATACTAAAACCTGTCTGGATCTCTTCAACGAAACGAACGAACGTCTGCAGCTTTTCAACGAATGCAGAACACGATCCTTAGAAACCTTTTCAATGTCTCATGGTTCAACACCAATACGGAAATTCACCAATATCTCAAGATGAGTACTGTGAAAGGAGATATTCACAGAGCTAAAGAAATATACCTCGGGAGGTTTGTAAGACATTCCAATGCTGTAAGGCTGACAACTCGAAGCTACAAAAAAGGCTAAAGAGGAAACACATTTTGACCGTATAGATTAATATGGCCCACTGAAGAGGAGATACCTTTGCTGAAAGTCACACTAAAAGCGACAACATCTTATAGATAAAAGAGAAAAGACATATAAATCTATATATATAAAACCGAAATACCACTCACTGATTAATCACGAAATCTCAGAAACTATGACACCTACAAACTTGAAATTTGGCTGCTAGGTTCCTTAAAGGGTATAAACATCCGCTAAGAACGGATTT
This sequence comes from Mythimna pallens, assembly GCA_961205895.1. Taxonomy (NCBI): domain Eukaryota; kingdom Metazoa; phylum Arthropoda; class Insecta; order Lepidoptera; family Noctuidae; genus Mythimna; species Mythimna pallens. The sequence goes on from OY540844.1 coordinate 17,889,380, forward strand.
TACGAAATTTCTCCCCTAAGGGGGTACAACGGAGGTTGGAAGTTTGTATAGAGAAACCTATTTTCACGCGGGTGAAGCCGCTGACAGAAGCTAGTTTAGTATAAAATTATAATATGTCTTGTTTACTTTTATGATACTTATTGTTACGGAAGAGCGGAGTCTCCTAACATAGGCATTACCTGCGTAAAAGGAGGTTCCAATCATGTAAATTGTGAAACTTAAACTTGCTCTATCAATAAACTATTATTATTATTTTTCACTTTATTCATTCAATATACATATTAATTAAATTTTTAAATATTCCTTTTTTTAACAAAATCATATAGAAAAAAAAACATTTAAAAATATAAAAAATTGTAGTCCGCCGGTATCGAGACAGGGTCCAAGCTACCGGTGGTTAGGGCTCCAGGGACAGGAACCTCCTCACGATGCGAGCCGTATCGAGGAGTACTGCCTTCTGTATCAGGCCCTTGATCCAACCGTGCAATGACAGCTTCGACAGATGGTCGTCGAAGCTTTTAGCTATAAGGCCGTTGGCGGTCACGACAATCGGCACAATGACAGCCGAGTCTACATTCCACATGTCAACAACCTCGTGTGCTAAGTCGAGATATTTAATTTGTTTCTCTTTCTCAGCTTTCACGAGATTCTCGTCATGTGGGATGGTGATATCGACTGTCATTACGCGGCGCGCTGATTATTTTCTTTATTAATTGTAAATACTTATCAATTACATTTTTAATTGTTTTTTAAAGATAATTACAAAAAAAAAGAATATTATTATTACATTTATGTTCTATTTATACATATTATTTACATTTGTAAATATTTCTTATCATCAATATTTGTAGTTCTTAGATTGTTCAGACTCAATATATGACTACATATACATTCGGTGGTATTTACTAAGTCCACCATAGTGCAATGTTTAGAAACTAGCGGATTTCCAACTTTCAATTTATGGGCCATGACTTGAATCCCTATTCAAGTCATGGCCATCACCGTAATTTGACGGGTCTTTAAAACCTCATTACGCCAAGTCGTGCTCATGTAATAGCTATTTGCCAAATCTTTAGATTTATTTTATCCGGTTCGTTAAATATGGACCATGTACGAGAAAAAAGGTATATTACGGAAGAAAATAAACACTGGATGCTCCATGCAAGTTAAATGAAATTAGTTTCACACATTACGAACTAATTACTGCTGAGACTAGTCGTTAGTGCTGTGCGGTGTTTATCAGCCGTTCTGTTTCCGTTGGGAAATGCCTGTTCAGCAGTGGATTTGACGCAGGTTGATGGTGAGCTAAGATTATCGGCAATGATGCACTTATCTATTCAAAACTCCAAAATGAGCATCGACGCCGAGTCGCTAACCTGTCGGTCTTCTATCGTTTACATTTCGGGGAGTGTGCATTGGAATTGTACAATTTAATTCCGCCAAGTCCGTTCCATCATCGGATCACTAGACGTACGGCGTTGTGCCATCGGTACATGGTAGACATCACACCCATACATACAAAGCGTTTTGGGAACACATTCATTATGCGTACAGTTAAGGAACGGAATCCCTGCCGGAGTCTGTATTTCCTGATAGCTATAACCTAGGGGTCTTTAAGTCAAGAGTTAATAGGTTACTTCTAGGCTTTGCTTCTAGGCAAGCGTGTTCCATCGTCGGCCATACATCGCTTACCATCAGGTGAGATAGGTGTCAAACGCGAGCCTTATACATAATTAAAAAAATACTTAGGTCTAAAAAGTTGGTTACATTATCTTCGAAAAAAAGGTTTTGATTGAGAATGTTTTTATATCCAATATAATATAATAAAACGAGAAACTGACTGACATATCTACACACAGCTGAAACTACAGGGCCTAGGAGCTTGAAATTTTGCACAAGGTTTCCTTTTATGACGTAGGCGAACACTAAGAGAGGATTCTCCAAAATTTATGAAACACCGGATATACCTACTTTCATGCGGTAGAAGCCGCTGGAAGACTATTTTTTTTTTAAGTGAAAAATCACTCATCTGTATCTGTTAACTTTTACTAAGGACCTGCAAGTTTTTATGAAATACTGGTTTTAATCACATTTCTGTATAATTCCCTGGTCAGTAATTGTAATATTTTATTTTAAACTAGCTGACCCGGCGAACTTCGTACCGCCTTAGCGTAGCAATGATGCACTACTTTATTTTGGAACAAATGATGCTCAAATTTAATTAAGTAACCACGTTTCCGAACAAACAATGCTCTTTCAATATAGTCTATGGCTGTGAATGACATTGACATTCGTTACGCGCGTTTTTTTAAATATGCAAAATTAAATGTATAGTTTTCAATATTTCTGAGAGATTTTCTTAATATTTTTTCCGTAAGAACCTTCTCCTAATAATAACAAATACAACAAAAAAAGAATTAATGAAATCGGTCCAGCCATTCACGCGTGATGCCGTGACCAAGGAAAACGGGTTTCATTTTTATATATATAGATTATTGGTAGGCTCGCGTTTGACCATTATCTCACCTGATGGTAAACGATGATGTGGCCGACGATGGAGCTCGCTTGCCTAGAAGTAACCTATTATATAAAATATATAATATTTGTTTAACTCTCACATTACATAAGATAAGCATTTTCATAACAATAAGAAATACCTAATATCCACACAACCATATTATTGGACATAACTTCCATATTTGCAACATAGTAGGTAAGGCCCCCTGAACATTAACAGTCTATCACTCGCGACGGACGAATAGTCGCTAAAAAAGTCGAAACTTTATATCAGTGGCTTGTCTCGTTCGGTCGATATGTCACGCGTTGGTCTGCTCGCGGTCGCCACGCTGCTAGCGTGCGCTTGCGCATACGGAGGTGAACGACTAATCTCCAAATAATCGAATTTTAAGTATCAGTGATCTTCTTCTTCCTGTTCTTATCCCATATTACTTAGGGTCAACACGTTTTATTCTTCCATTCTGTCCTGTCACCCGTCACACTATCACTAACTCCCTTTTCTTTTAACTATCAGTGATTGGTTTTTGAAAATGTTTGATTGCTAGCAGACGTGTCAGCAGCACCTCAAGCGTTGGAGCCAGAGATGGCGGCATCTGGAGATGTCACAGCAACACTGAGCTGTTCGTACCATGGCAATCCACCGCCTAAGATCTCGTGGAGGTTCCAAACAGAAATCGTACGTACCCGTACCCCGTAAATAAATAATTTTTATCTCATTGCTTACACAAGATACAACTGGATAGCACTTAATAATAATCCAAACATAGTTCTTGGTAACCAGTCCACTTAAGCTTTCCAAAACCAAATCTTGGTTTTCCATATTTCGCGGGTTGTCCTTGGGTGTACTTGCATAGCGCGAATAATCATCGGTTGGTATCACTTTTTATAATAACTATCTAAGCGGCCTCGTAAGTTAGTTTCGGCCTCTCACACGCCTTTCAAAAGTCCAGGAATCCAGGGACAATTCGAGTTGAGATGATTTTTCGGAAATCATCAAGTCGAGAGGTCCTTCTTTAGGGTGGAGTTGGGGTAGAACGAGCTTTTATGTGTCTTTCAGTTGCCCTTTGCACCCTAGGGCCACGATTAGGTACTATTTCAAACGTTTGACGTAAATTATTCTGCAGAAGAGAGCTGTCAGAGCCTTATACAATCTTCACAGGCCCGATTCTCTTTGCGAACTGTTTAAGGTTATAAACATCATGACGGTATTCTTGTCAATACATTTATGAAAACACTAGCTTCTGCCCGCGGCTTCGCTCACGTAAATGTAGGTTTCTCCATACAAACTTTGGACCCCCGCTTCATCCCCTTAGGGAGAGAATTTTGAAAAACGCGTGAAAATAGGTTTCTCCATACAAACTTTGAACCCCCGTTTCTTCCACTTATGGGGTGAATTTCGGAAAATCCTTTCTTAGTGTTCGCCTACGTCATAAAAGGAAACCTTGTGCATAATTTCACCCTCCTAGTCACAGTAGTTTCGGCTGTGCGTTGATATGTCAGTCAGTCAGTTTCCCCTTTTATATATATAGATTATTATGTATGTTCAGAAAATATTCATGTTTTTATTAAGATAAGTGACAGGTACAATTTTAATATTATTCAGATTGGCTAAAAAGAGTGTCCATGGAGTTTCGTTGCACGTTCTTCTTGATATACGACATAAAAGAGCCGTTTAGGTTTGAAATACAAGGCGTACGGTATCCACCCAATTTTGAACTTTCACACAACCGATTGACGGTGATGAAGATGATTTTTTTGATGCCAAATTTATTTTATCCCCTTTTCTTAAGTTATTCGGTTATGTAATAAGCTTGAAATAATGAAACCGTAGTAACTAATTGCAGTTTTTTCGTAACAGGCTGATTGTACGGGGCACCACACACAGACGTCAGATGGCTCACTGGTGATCAACCCCCTGCACCCCAGTGACTCCGGTATCTACACTTGTGAGGCTGACAATGGATTGGAAGTGGTCACGCAGCAGATACACCTGACCGTCAGAGGTGAGTGCGGCGGGTGAAACACGACGGAAGGAGCGCCTATTGTCATGAACTTTACTCAAGTCAAGAATTGATGGAGAATCCTATTCTTATATTATATTTAGGTATGGAATGTCTATCTCTATTTGGCTGACATAATATTTTCCCCGCTTTGTGTCATCTGCTTATTAATAAAATGACCTTGAGTTTGGGAATTAACTCTGATAAACTAGACTGGGTGATAAAGGATACAGTAAAAAAAACATGTAAATGTACAGTTGAACAAGAAGATTGTTATACAAGCAGTCAACTAACAACTGCTTTTGTTATGTAAAAGAACAATGGCAGAATTTTGTCTGGACTTTTTTTGGCGTACATAGATTTCATATATATGAATCAAATTTAATTAATTTTCTAAGATTTTTCAATTATTCACTCCTCGTAAAAGCCGGAGTTATTTTATGTTTTTAAAAGCTTATCAAATGATGTTCGAATTAGGTACATTCGAAATGTTACCATTAAAATAGTGGTGTGAGTAAAAATAGTATGAATGCAATTTATCGAGCAGTCGATTATATCGATCGTTTAATTATATAAACGAATGATATAATCGACTGATCGATCGACTCATGCAGAGTTGGTTTTGTTTTGATTATTGATATGCTCTATTCTTTCGTCTTTAATCAACTGATATCTTTGAAGAAATGCTTCTACTTTTAAATCCAATTAATAATGGATCAAAACATATGTTTCAATGTTGTATCGATTTATAAGAAAACCGAATCGAAACGTACACGCACTACTTTTGTCTTTTCTTTCTCACGCATTCTTCCACATTATTGTCGAGGAGAGACTGGAAAGGCATCATTAGGATGCCGATCTGAATCGAGATCTGGCGGTTGCGCTTCAAACCAGGAGTTACTTACTCAAAAAGACTGAAAAGGAAAGACATGACATAGTCCAATTGCTAAAGTAGACTCAGCAACTTATTGGGAGGATAGCTCTTTGGAGTCACGCTCATCCCGTCATGAATTCAAAATCTAACACACCTGCTAAAAGTTGGGCACGCCATAGATTATGGTGGTAAGCGGTTCCAGCCACTCTTCAAAGAGGGGACCTCTTTGAGGAGTGGCTGGAAGGGCAACACGGCGTCCTTACCTTCCACATGACGTAGGTCCTCACCGGACATGGTAAGTTTGGGAGGTTCCTGCACTGGATTCGTGCGGAAGAAACGCCCGGGTGTCACCATTGTGTGGACCGCCCGGAGAACACGGTGAAGCATACGGTAGAGGTGTGCCCTGTCTGGGCTGAGCACCACCGTGTCCTCGTGGTGGCGATCGGCAGCGATCTCTTGCACCAGGCCTTGGTACAGGCCATGGTCCGGAGCAAGGAGGAGTGGCAGGCGGTCGCCTACTTCTGGGAAGTAGTCATGCTAGTAAAGGAGGAGGCCGCACGTGCACCCGTGAGGCAATAATATGGCCCTCGCGCTTTCGATACCAATTTCTGGCCACCGTAGGCGCGGGCTTGCGGACGGCGAGCAGTGGGTAGCTCGCCGTCCGACCGTCCGGTAACCGTCCGGACCGAGCCCAAGTCATCGACGGCCTGTAGTGTTCCACGCGTGCCTCAAAAAGATGTAAGCAAATCGTAGGGGCTCAGCAGGGTCGAAGCCATATTTAACTACTCGATCGAAAATCAACCGCTAACGCGAACTAACGCTATCAGAGATCTCGGTGTTCTTATTGACAGTAAGCTCTCCTATGAATGTCATGTCAGACATTCTTAGGAGAGCTTACTGTGAGATGGCACTGTGTATAATGAGATTACATTTTTGAGTAATCAATTCACATGTATAACAGTTAATTTTTTTGTTTCGGGTATTTAATGATATAGTATTCTCTCGTCACCAAATGTGAGGTTTCCGAATAAAACACATTATATTTATTTCAATGTCTGGAGTTAAGACTTGTCACGACCAACTCGCTCGGTTGCTAGCTTACAACTGAGGGCCGACTATCCCCGCCACCTAGCGGCCGGTCTGTGCAACCAATAACTACATACTCTTTATTTGTACACTATACATCACAGGACCCCGAAAAACACAGTTGTTACTCTATTGTGTTGTTGTTAATTAGGTACTACTAACTGACCAGGAGAACTTTGTACCGCCTAACAGTCAATCAATGTAAACAAAAATAATGTTATGTGTGTGTGTGTGTGTGTGTGTGTGTGTGTGTGTGTGTGTTGTAATGTGTGTGTTGTGTGAATATATGTGTGTGTTGTGTGAATATATGTGTGTGTGTGTGTGTCTTTCGATATAGTCAACGGACTGCGATGAAAAAAAAGCCGCATTTTAATGTATTAAAGTTATATAATAATGTTGATGTCGTACATGATTCGTGATGCACGCACAACTAAAATCATCTACAGATTTATTATAAGTATAGATAGATTATGCATGTTCTTGAAGTCACGCTTATAATTTTGCCGCAAGCATTAGTGACAAAGCAAAAAAATGACTACCTACCGAAAATTGTACACCAAATTCTTTGTTCGACTTTACTTTTCAAATATAATTTTAGCAATTTATTATTAAAATAAATGTAGGTATCTCCAAGCGGATATCCATATCTATTTGAGTTTCAGAATTAATACTACACTCAATAAATAAAAATTAAATATTTACTGCTAACAATAATAAATTGCAAACATGGCACTCGTACGTTGGCAATAATTAAAACTTATAACAATTAACAAAACAAATTATGATAAAAACTACTTTTGCTAAAAACCTTCTCTTTGATTTTTAGACAGGCCAGTGGTTTGTTTTATTTATGATAAAAACCGGCCAAGAGCGTGTCAGGCCACGCTCAGTTAGGGTTCCGTAGTTTCCCGTCCGTTACAATAAGTGTCCAAACTTAAGAGTTAATGAACGGCAGACAACGAGCAAGAACAAATAGGTACCTCCAATGCCAACGCGAGACCAACCGAACAATTCGACAATATACCCGTCCCGACCCCATCAACTCAGGAAAATTCTTAACGGCGCGAAGTAGCCCACAGTACAGCGCCATCTCTCGGGAAATTGGGTTACTAATTTATACAAACTTGACGGGTTGGGTTTTCACCGCTTTACGTGTAGGGGGAGTGTTTTTTTTTATTTTTTTTCAACCCTAATAAAAGATTTTGTTCCACTTTTTATTTTACCACTTGGCAGCGTGATTGATATAGATTGGTACCAATTTTCAGCTTTCTAGTGCTAACGGTCACTAAGATTATCCGCGGGCGGACGGACAAACAGACAAACAAACTATAAGGGTTCCTAGTTGACTACGGAACCATAAAAAGTTCCTTCTTTTTCCTTATCCCTGATCTATGTAGATCATGTGATCTACCGGTGTGCTAAGTTTCATCTAAATGTGTTAAGCGGTTGAGCCATCTCTGATTTACAAACATATACACACACACACACAAAAACTTATACTTTTACTATATTTAGGTGTTATTTTCTTACTCAACTCGATAACTCGGTAAGCTAACCGCTTACCAAAAATTATAATATTGGCCATGTATTTTTTATTTTGTTTCGAAAACAAAAACCGGCCAAGTGCGAGTCGGACTCGTGCTCGAAAGGTTCCGTATCGTAAAATAAATATTTAAGCCCCACTTAACAAACATGTACCTATGTTCATGTATCATCTGTGAAAATATCAACTGTTTAGCTGTCACGGTTCATGAGATACAGCCTGGTGACAGACGGACAGACAGCTGAGTCTTAGTACTATGGTTTCGTTTTACAATTTGGGTACGGAACCCTAAAATTGAAAATGCAAAAGCGCGCGTTGAAATTTCACGTGACGTCACGTCTCATTTTTACCTGGAACTGATGTAACTAGCACCTATTCCCGAACTTCAAAGTGATTTATCTTCGTAAATTGAGTAATTCGTCAACTCGTAACGCATATCTACGGCCCATATGGTACGAGTTGCAGAAAATAAAAATAAATTATATTTTCATTGGTCAACTCGTCTAACGTTTTATTTTTGTATGGAACTTTAAACCTTATCAACGTTTGGTACAGTTAGTAACACAAGATTAATAATAATATTTTTATTTTAGATTCGTTATGTTCATAGATTATTTCATATTTAAAAAATCTGACGACTTAAGAACCTCCTCTTTTTTATGTCGGTTAGAAAAGTCAGTAACTACATTTTTTTATTGTTTCACTTTACAAGCAACCGCACAAGTTCATCTGTTATCCGAAATTAATAAGAACAGTAGACTTGCTGTAGGTACCAAGATTTTAAGGGAACATGTCCAAATGGCTGTATACTTTTATGATCATGTTACAGCTAACACTTTTAACTTTATCTAGAAGGTCCTGAGCTAATACCACGTAATTTTCTGCCTTTTCATTTCTTAAGTTAGTTTTGACGAAAGATTTCCAAGCCGCTGATTCCAAATCATTCAATAAAATTATGAAATCGTTTTTTATCATCAAAGTTCTTATAAATTTGAGGCTAGTTGAAAATACCAGTCGTTAGCTAATTTGAATAAACAAAAATAACTCTTATAAAAGTTTTTTTTTTTTGATCTGACCAAATCATAGGCAGACCGAACGTCAGTCCGTTAGTTTATCATTCATCCACTATCGGTCGCCCGCGGTCGGTCTAAGTCCTTGAAATAGATCTAATAAAAGTCAAAATACGCCTTTTAAAAAACCATTATCGGTTTTTTAATTTTTTTACTCCCCATATACACCCTTAATATAATAAAATGTATTCGAAATAATTATCCAACTGCACCTAGACGACAAGATGATTTTGCCGGCTAATAACATAAATTGGCGGAATGCGAACACTGTCAACATACCAAAATTGGTATATTTTTCAACTTCAACTTCAACTTCAACTCTTCATTATGGCATTTGCGGAAAAGACACCACAATTTTGCCAATAACACGTGCAAACTGTTAATAGACTATCAAACGCTGGAGAGTATTTAGCGCGAATGAACAGTAAAATAAATATATATTTATAAAATATTAAAGTTCAAAATACAAGAATTTCTTCGCAGACTGACATTATGACCAGACCACAGACTATGACTATGGTACATGACTGAAACTCGTAAGAGTGAAACAAAGAGAGAAAAAAGGTTACAATTTAATTTTATTAATTTCAATAAATTTGCATAGTTTAAATATAAAACGAGTAAATACAAAAGAAAGAAGACATTTGACCGAGGTTGGACGAGGAATATGAGCAGGGATGATTTCATGAAAGGAGAAGCGCAATTTAGGACAGGAGAAAAATAAATGGTCCACGTTTCCTTCATCCAAACCGCATTCACAAAGAGAGTTATCCTTAATCCTAAGCTTGGCCAAGAAATGAGGAGAACAACAATGATTTAAACATAAACGACAAATAGTTGAGGTAGTGTTTTTTTTTTTTCAATTGATACTTAAAAAACCAAGGTTTGTGGGGAATCTCGGGTTGTATATCTCCATAAAATTTACCCTTTATAGACTTAGAGATTTGCCATGCCTTGGACCAAGATTTAAACAAAGTTAGAGGAAGAGTAGTGCAAATGTCATGGGAAAAAATCTCAGAGTGGGCAAGAGAGCCAGTGAGAACAGCATTTTTGGCGCATGAATCAGCTGACTCATTACCAAGAATACCAACATGACCGGGAATCCAAGCTATGACAACATTAATACCAAGTTCATGACATTGAAATAGCAAGTCTCTAATTTTTAAAATTATAGGGAATCTGGACTTAGATCTGAAAGGATTAGATAGAATGGCTTGAAGGCAACTTTTTGAATCAGAGAAAATTATGGAGTTATTCAACTTATGAGACAAAACAAATGAAATGGCTTCGAAAATAGCGATTGATTCACCTGTAAAAACGGATGTAGGTATATTTTTCAGATGTGGATCATTTTGAAATGACATGTAATTTTGACGTTCTAAAACTTCTATACTTACGACTTAATATCAAGTCATTCATCTTATGAGATTACCAGCACCAAAAAAAAATTATATTGTTTGCAGACCTGTGCAAGTTAATGATAAATCCTAAAAATATTAATTACAATGATTGTTGAATCTTTTAAAAATGTTGTTGATTACTTTGTTTATTGTCTTTTAATCTGTGTTTATTACTATATTATCCTTATCACTATTGATTGTTTAAGAAATGTAAAATTCATTTGTAATATTCCGTCATGAGCGTGCATAAACATAGTTGGTCAATGCGCCTAATCATTCTCCGATCACGTCGGATTACCGTCCCATAAGGCTATGGGCGTCAGTAAGGGAACAGGGTGTGTTCCTGTGTTTGCGCACACACACAAGTGTACTATAATATTTCCTGCGTACTTGGCTAATTTCTGTTGAGATTGCAATTTCAATAGATGGCTACCATGGTCGAAATTTTATATTTTTATAGCTAATCACGAAAATCTTTATACGAGTACTTTAAACGTATTAGATCGGATTTGAAGGTGCTTTTTGTTGGCAGACGTTTCAGAAGCAACTCAAGCGTTGGAGCCAGCATCTGAACATGATACAGTCACACAGCGCTCACAGTTCCAGCACCCACAATGGCCCCAAGAACAAACTGTACGTACTGTTCACTATTTGATTATTAAAACATGAGTTTTAAGAGTTTACTATACGGTTGCGACATAAACAATATGTAACATAATAAACGTAGCAGGGCCTGTAGCAAATTCGAGGGCCCCCATGCGAAGACCTTTTTTTATTAAAATAGTTAAAATTAAAATATTTTGTTCAAACACATTATTTTCCTCATTCATCATAACACTCAAATACTTCAATAAAATTACTTTCTAATTAATATAGGTAGTAGGATAATATTAGTGTGATATTTTATTTAATTCAATAAAAATACTTATCTAATTAAAACTATATACAGTGGAAACTCGATTAACCGGACTAATTGTTGTCGTTAGGGATTCGGATAATCGAAAGTCCGGATAATCGAATGTATGAAGAAAAGCGGGTTTTGTGAAATAAAATAAGTTTAATAATAGTAATATTTATTAATAAATAATAATATTATTAATTAAAAATAATAATAATTTAATAATAAGTTTAATTTGGTTTAAAATATTTGGTAATTGGCATTTGACGTAAGCTACTTTTTCTCTTCATTGCTGCTATATCACGAATTCGTTTCAGCTGTAGTAAACTTACAGTATCACTCTGTTTGTTTTTCAAACCATTTGAGAGCTGTTTCCAGAGCCTGAAGTGCTTCATCATGAGATTTAATTTGCAGGTGTACAACAAAATTGAATCGGCATTCTTCTTAATATCACTTATTGTGGATGTACTTACACCATACTCATCAGCTAACTTACGACCGGTTTCTCCCTTTTTTAATGAATCAATAATATTTATTTTGTCTTTAAGCGATAACACCACTCTCTTACGCTTTGACATTTTCAAATATTTAGACGCGACACGCACATCAGAGCGGAGTAACAATTGCTAACTAACTAAAACAATAACGAAACGCGTGGGGCAGCGATCCCGTGGGGCGCGGGCGGGGTAATGCCAGTTCCGACTCGTTCGTGCTTGCATAAATTCGACTTTTAGTACATATGTTAAACATCTTGTAACTTGGCTCAATATTACTTAATTATTTAATTGGTCGCAGTTTATAGTCCGGATAATCGCGAATCCGTATAACTGAGGGCCGGATAATCGAGTTTCTACTGTATATATATTCAGTCAGAAAATTATCGGGAATGGATGATTTGTTTATGGTTCGAAATTAAAATTTTTGTTTTTGTTTTTGTTGGTAGATTGGCACAACTGTTTTCCATTTTGGCGCGGAGTTTGAGTTGCATCTGTTATTTATATTAAATACAGTGCTGTTTTTAGTTATATCTTATCTAGTGTGTATTGCGAATTTCATAATGAACAAAAACATCGAACAAAGAGTTTCTCTTAAATTTTGCATCGCCAATTTCGTATTCGGAGTTTGAGAGGTACAAAGCGTTCAATAGCGGTCTAGATGTGATGGAAGATTTGCTTCGCTCTGGTAGGCCATCAACGTCTTCAACTGAAGTAAACATCGCAAAAGTGAAGGAAATAGTGACTGAAGACCTCATTCAACTTTGAGAGAGATAGCCACCGAACTTTCTAAATCTCGCGAGTCGATCCGTACCATTTTAACTAATCATTTGGGTATGAAACATGTTACCGCTCGGCTAGTCCCAAAAGACCTGAATTTTCTCAAAAAACTCAAGCGACTCTCATAGTCGCCGAGGACATGCTAGAACGAGTCAATTCCGACCCAACATTCATGAAACGCATTGTTACTGGTGACGAGACGTGGGTTTACGAGTTTGACATTCAAACTAGTCAACAAGCTTCGGAGTGGCTCCTTCCAACTGAACCAAAACCGAAAAAACCACGCCAAAGTCGATCAAAAATCAAAGTCATGTTGACTGTTTTCTTTGATTATCGCGGTGTTATGCACTCGGAATTATTGCCGGAAGGTCAAACGGCAAATAAAAAATATTATTTGAGCGTTATGCGGCATTTAAGACAGCGAATTCGACGAAAAAGGCCAGATATGTGGAAAAAAAATCTTGGATTTTGCACCACGATAATGCGCCTTCGCACAAGGCTGTCATTGTGAACGAATTTTCGAGCTGAGAGTCGACCATCGAGGCCGCTGAGGGAGACTGTGCCGGTAGCTTACAAACACCCCAGTTCCGGTGCGCCCACTCAGAAACAGCGACGGGGTGCTAAGATACGCTGCGACAGACCGAGTGGAGATCTTTGCCGACCACCTGGAGCGTCAGTTCCAGCCTAACCCGACCACCGACACAGAGCATGTCACAGCAGTCGAGAGGTACCTACAGGAGTAGTTCGCGACGCCGATAGCTCACGATGAGGACCCCATACACTTCTCGCCCTGCGCAGTCAGACGCACCATCCCGCATCCCGCGAACGAAGCTAAATTATGATAATTTATTTTTTTGACACTTTGACATTATTATTATTTGACATATTATTTTGTGAATATTAATGACATTAATTTATATTATTATTATCTATTTTTTACATGTTTTGTGATTAATAATTACATCAATTTGTATAACTTTCATTTGACATATTATTTTGTAATTATGAATGACATCAATTTGTATAACTTTTATTTGACTTATTATTTTATAATCATTAATGAAATCAATTTGTTTAAGTTTTATTTGACATATTATTTTGTAATTACTAATGCGAACAAATTTTATAATTTTTTTGACACATTATTTGGATTTGATACATAATTATTAAATACATTAATTTATATTCAAAAGGTAATTATATTGTAATCAGATGTTATATGTGTCCATTGAATTCAAATTAAATAAAACTGTTTTGCATGCCTAGTTTAAGGTAGTTAGTAATGGATCCTTGTAATTTTTTTTTTCTGAACATCTTTATCATTACCTACTAACTGAGCAAATAAAAATTATTATTATTATTATTATTATTAAAGAAGGCTAGGAAGGCCCCCTGTGACGAAGGTGTCTCCAACACGGTGCTGCGCCACCTGTGATTTCGCACGGTAGTGGCCCTGGTGCGCCTGTTTACGGTGGAAACTACGCACCGGGACCTTTCCCGCTCATGCAAAATACCAGTTGAGATTCTACAACTAAATGAGTCCAAATTTAAAGCATGCATTAAACGCACACTATGTAGACAAGACAAGCGTATTATAAACTGGAGGATTATATCCTTGATAAAAACACTTGGCTAAATGCCGGTCCTGCTCCGCAGCCACAGCCACTTTTACCTTCAAAGTAGTTTTTATATATATATAAATATTGGAAGAGATACTATTCCCCTTTTTTATTGTTGTTTTTGAAATGTTTTTTATTTTATTTGTTTATTTCAATGGAGTTTATGATAATTTATAACCTTTTGTATTTGGAAACAATAGCATTGTATAATTTAAAAGCACTTTGTTTTTCAAGTTTTGTGAATGTGAAGTACCATGGAGCATTTTTATTAGGTTACAACTTGTTTGACATTACGAGCATGGCAGTTGAGAGTTTGTCATGCCCACTCAAATGTCTCGCTGATGGTGGCACGTGTTATCGGCTCATTCAGTTCCCTTCAGAATGGTTGAGCTGAGTGGGGCTGATGCACGCGTCATGCTCGTGAACGGGTGCCGTCAGTTGAGACTGGTCATCTCTTAGCTGCCAGTGACTTAATTCAATTTCTATTTTTTTTTAATTAGTTTTATTTCTATTTTTTATTTTAATTATTATTACTTATCTACATTGTGTTCACATATTAGAAGCGACAAGAAATATGTAACCAAGATTTATGTAACTCATAATATGATTTAAAAGAGTGTCCATGGAGTTTCTTGCACGTTCTCCATAGAGATCTACGCTTTGGAACGTGCAATTTAGCTTCACTTGTATTTTTTTTTGACTGACCGATTTTTTGACAATCTTTCAATTTTTCTGATTTCTGAAACACTTCTGATTTCTGATTTCATGGAAAGAAGGGCGCGACATTATGCTGCCCAAACTGGCAAGAATAGCCTGAAGCCGAAGAATCCATCCATCTTTTCTTTGGCCTCCCTCTCCCTCTTCCTCTATCCATTCACATTTATACTCATAACTCTTTTGGTAACATGCATTTCGTGCCTCCTTTACATGGCCATACCAAGACAAACGATTCCCTTTCAACTTTTCGGTCAACTTCCTTATGCACAGTTGTCGAGCCAAATCGGAAACACGCACGGCTAGACAGTACGTTTGTTAGCCCCACGCAGCTTAGCAAATAAGACAAGTGTGACCAATTCAACACCGCAGCTTAGCAGCGTTAGGACACGTTATTTATTTGATCAAGTTCAAGCGTTTCCTACTTCACATGTACGAATTTTGTTTTATCTTGTCGATTTTTTGTCAAAATTGTTATGTATTTTAATTCAAATGTGCTACTTTTATTAAGTAAACGATATTCTATTCTATTCTATCTCCTATTGAACTTGTAGTACTAATCAAGTTTTTCACTGACGTCATAAAGTTTTGTGCTTTTCATCAGACTTTTCCAAAACCATACTTAACTCTCTCTTTAGGCTACAGCTAACAGTATGGCTATGTGACTACAAAGAAAACCATACTGTTAGCTGTAGCCTAAAGACCACCGGAGTGCGACTGTACTCTGGTGATCCGGCTCGAAGGATCAATAAGTATGGAAGGGAACTTATGGAATTTTGTGTGAAAATAAATGTTCATACCGATCAATTTATTAACATTTTACACTATTACATATTACTATATCAATCCCATATCCAATTTTATTGATCATTTAGTCTTATTTTAAAGTATCAAATCTAAATGTAAGGTACTTAATGTATTATTGTGTTTACCAGGTACACACCCCAAGGCCGCAAGGCTCCGGAACATATCTACTTGAGTCCTACGTCATACCCGGAGGAGAGGGTAGTGGTCCATGGGGAGAATGGGGAGAGGTGTCCCCCTGCTCCAGAACCTGTGGAGGAGGAGTGGCCAGCCAAAAGAGGATATGTTTGCAGCCTGGGTAAGACGGAGCAAAAATATGCATATAATCTACATTTAATATACGTGGATTTTGCCCGCAAGGGACAAATTTAATGGGATTTTCTGAAAAATAAACTCATGGTCCGCAAAGGGCAGCTGAAGGACACAGGTGTGCTTTTAGTCAGTAAGTAACTACTAGAGCGGGAGAAGTAATTGGATGATTTCCCAAATAAAAAAAAAAAAACATTATAATTGTATTAATTATAAATAAATAAGGGTAGAATACACTAACATTAGTTACCATCCGTTTGTCCCGTATTTGTCCTAGAAGAGAGTAGGTGAATATTGAGTATTTAGCAAAGACCAGTGCGTGTTGCCAGAAATAACATATGGCTCCGAAACGTGGTCGGTTACAATGGGCCTCATCAGAAGGCTTAAAGTTACTCAAAGGGCAATGGAAAGGGCTATGCTCGGAGTTTCCTTGCGTGATCGCGTCAGAAATGAAGATATCCGCAGGAGAACCAAGGTTACAGACATATCCCGAAGAATCGCCAAACTTAAGTGACAGTGGGCAGGGCACATTGCTCGTAGAACAGATGGTCGACGGGGACGAAAGGTTCTGGAATGGTGATCACGTACCGGAAGACTCAGCGTTGGACGGCCTCCCACAAGGTGGACCGATGACCTGGTGAGGGTCGCGGGAATCCGATGGATGCGAAACGCACATGACCGGTCATTGTGGCGACATTTGGGAGAGGCCTATGTCCAACAGTGGACGTCTTTCGGCTGAAATGATGATGATGAGCAAAGACTTGAACTGTCTTCACAGTAAATGCCTCTTAAGTCTTGACAATTTCTGCCATCACCATAATTATACTATTGCTCTATTGAAGCATTACTAGCGTCTCGTGAACAATAAAATCTACGACGCGACCACTCTGGCTCGCTATTCATTTTACGGTCCGGACCAAAAGCGGGTGTCACGCACACACCTGCCCCCCTAGCCAAGTTACAACCGTTTTGTTTCGATTCTCTTTCCGTCGATCGCCTCGAGTAGGCCACGCCTCCGATTCCTTTATTCTGACGTCATCTCAACGCTCAGTCACGTGGTCAGAACAAAGGAATAGGAGGCGTGGCTGACCTGGCCACGTTTTAGTGTGTTTTTTTTACAACATTTATCTATAATATTGAAGGATATATATAGATAAATGTTTGTATATTTTTTTTTAGTTCGTAGATTGTTTACGCTTACGCTTTGGTGTATACTGTAAGTATAGCAATTGATTGTAAATAAATAAATAATTCTACATGTTCCGTGTGTAGGCCAGAACAGCCTAAGTGTACGGGAGGGGACACGAAGTACTTCTCGTGCCAGACGCAGGGCTGCCCTGAAGGCTCCGGTGACTTCAGAGCTGAGCAGTGCGCCGAGTTCAACGACATGGCCTACAGGGGCCTCAAGTATAAGTAGGTTATCGGATACAGAATCACGCATGTTATCTTAAAATTATTTGTTTTTTTTTTAATTAAAATCTTGGAATTAAAAAAAAGAAGCACTAAAACTAAAAAGTGCAAAATAACATTAATTCATTAAACCCCAAGCGTTCGCTTTCTCATTGTCTGTCTATTGTGTCTCTAATTACGGTATTCGAAAGGTTAATTTCGTAAGTCGATGTTTCTATAATAGTTTTGTCTCTTTATTATTTAACACTGACTTCCGAAATTGAAGTTAATTTGCACTTTTTAGTGTTTTTTTTTACATTGAAGTCTGTTGTTTTTTTTTGGAAAAAGCTTTTTATTTTACGTTAATTTGCACTTTAGTTGTAAAGTACCTCCACTATAAAGTAGAGGTACTTTACAATTTACAGACAAAGTTAAAGTCATCGCGTATACGTATAAACAAAGAAAATTTACACGTTACGACAGTTCTGTGTGATCCTATGAGGAGTTCCGTTCGATATCTTCGAAGTTCATCATCAGATCATAAAAATACTTCTATAGGACCAACTCGGAACCTTTCAATCAAAATCGATCCACAATTGACCGAGAAATAGGTGAACATACATAAAAAAAATACATACAGCCGAACATAGAACTTCCCTCTTTTTGAAGTCGGTTAAAAAGCTTAAAGACTGAGAGAGAGACAGAGAATTTCAAAATATGAAAGTAACAATAATTTTAGATTTTGGAACAATGTCACTGGTAATAGCTATAACCAATTAACATGTTCGTATTAAAATGAAATAAGTTGGATCGTATTCATTATGACTTTTTATGCAAAGTTATTTTATGACAGTACGGTTGCCACATGATTAATAATCCACTGGATGTGGTATATAAACATAGATTATATATTATGGCTGGATATGCCATAACACTCCCCTTAGTTTTTCAAACCGAGTTGTTTGCAGAGTTTGGTTTGGCGAGGTTTGAAGAGGGCCTTAGTAAACATATCTGCTAACTGATTCTCAGTAGGCACCTGCTTAATTTCAACAGTCTTTTCTAAGACGCATTGTTTAACATAGAATTGCTTCAGTTTAACATGCTTCAATTTTCGATGATGCTCTTGTGGAGCAAGGGCAACTTTGATTGCAGATTCGTTATCTACACACATTAGTGATGTTTGTAATCTTTCACTTAAATTTTAGAAGAGTATTTGTAGCCAAACAATCTCTCGGCACGCTTCACTTGCTGCAACTATCTCCGCTTCTGTGGATGATAACGCAACAGAAGTTTGTTTAGCGCTTCGCCATGACACAGCCGATCCTGCGAATAGACAAACCAATCCGCTCGTGGAACAGCCAGTAATATTTCTCCTCCTAAGTCGGCATCACTATAACAGATAAGCTGCTTTTGGCCTTTCGTGAACTCCAGTCCAGTCGGCGGATTTTGAGTACCTTTTAGGTAGCGAAAAATTCTCTTTACTTGCTGGACATTCTTTTTATTAGGCTTGTCTAGAGTTCTAGACACAACTCCTACTGCGTATGCAATGTCGGGTCTTGTTCCTACCATCAAATATGCGAGTGAGCCAACAGCTTCTCTATAAGGAAACTTGCACCAATCTTGGTCTATTTCCTCTACATTTTTTGAATTGTCTTTTATTATGGGCGTACCAACAGGTTTGCAGTCAGACATTCCATACTTTTCAAGTATTTCTTAGTGTATGCTGCCTGATGTACTTTGATTGTTCCGTTAACTTTACGCTCCAGTTCCAATCCTAAGAAGTAAGAAGGTGGGTTTGTAGTTATTTTGAATCGCCCTTTAAGTTCCTTTTCAATAAATTGCTGACATCTCTTTGAGGAGCGCGAGGATCTCAACGCGCTATTGATGACTGGGCTCGGTCCGGTTAATTACCGAACAGCTGGACCGCCAGTATTATCTTAGCTTTGCTACGTTGTCGTACATATCCAGCAAGTAAAGAGAATTTTTAATATGGTAGCAGAGCGTCCAAAAGGTACTTACTGAACTCCCAACTAGTAACCAACAAGGTATCAAAATTGCAAACCTTATAATTGAAATCGGCAAACTAGAAGGTACTTCGAATTGGCAATCGCAATTTCCAGGTAGGGAAATTTAAAGTAAACTTGATTTTAAGAGGTATGGCAAATGGCGCAGAAGATGCAATAAACGGCCGATTACAGAGGCCTACTGAGGAAGCTAATGATTGCTCCTGAATGATTGCTGAAGGACATGCCATAAAAACAATTTTGAGTGACAACGGTGAAGAATTCGACAATAATGTAGTAAGATCCTTACTAAGTAAACATGGAATTATACAGAGATTAACTATGCCATATACACCGGAGCAAAACGGATGTTGTGAACGAGACAATAGAACTGTAGTGGAAATGGCGCGTTCAATGATGCACGCTCATGAAGAGATTCCTCAAGGGCTGTGAGCAGAATTGATTAACCCCTTTTTACGTGGTCATTGCAAATATTTAATGCAAACAATCGATTTTTGGAGTTCCGTACCTCAAATCAATCACACAACAAACAAGATCACTTTGTTGTCCGTCTGTCTGTCTGTCAAGACCCTTTATCTCGGGAACGCTTGTAGGTATCGAGTTGAAATTAATACTGCGGTACACATTTTGAACATAACAGTTCAAACCAGCAGTGTTCTATGACGTAAAATTTGTACATTTTTTTGTTGTTAGTACAACGTCTAAGTACGTCCAATAAAAATATGTTAATATAACGCCAAACAGATTCACCGCCAACGTAACGCCAAGTAAATTCTACTAGTTAAACTTTTTCGCCCCAACACTTGTAAATATCAAATATCTAGAGCTGCTTAGAGCAAAACGTTTATCAACGTCTGTCCACTTTGTATGAGAATATATTGAGTCGTAACGTAGGTAAGCACCTCGCAAGAACGGCGCTGGGTCGAACGTATGAACAACGCACAAACCATAAAACGTAAAAAACCCACAATTTTCTGAATGTCTTCTGTCATTCCTAGTTGGGTGCCACACACAAAGGCTCCGAACCCTTGTGAGCTGAACTGCATGCCACATGGGGAGCGGTTTTACTTCCGACACAAGCACCAGGTTATAGACGGCACCAGGTGTAACGACGATTCGTTTGACGTCTGCGTCAATGGCACATGTCAGGTAATACATAACTGCTAAGTCGTAGTTAAAACTGAATTCATTAAAAATTCTTTTAATAAGACTAATCCTGTATCTAAAATCTTCTTAAAGTCTTTTAAATGAAAAAGGATCGATCACCAAATTCTTCGCAATAACTCATTGGTCCTTTAGATTAAATTAGCACATCTATCTTTATTTCCTCCAGCCCGTCGGTTGCGATATGATGTTGAATTCCAATGCGCGAGAAGACAAGTGCCGGGAGTGCCGAGGGAACGGCGCTAACTGTCGCACCACTGAAGGCATCTACGTCTCACAGGATCTCGTGAAAGGTAAGCAAGCGACGGTGTCGTAAGCAGCTTTCTTGTGTCAAAGTAACGTTAGTTAATTCTATGGGTTCCTTCTATTTGGCAGAATCTTGATACTCCGATTTTTATTTGGCATAACTCACATGGCATAATCTTATTTAATCGAATATTTTTAAGGCATAAAAATTATTTAGCATAACTTTTGTTTGGCAGAATATTTACGTGTCCGAATTTACAATGGCATACTTTTATCTTGGCAGAATTTTGTTTCGCATAATTACCTTTGCCATAATTAATATTATGCATAATTTTGTTTAGCATAACATTTATTTAGAGATACGATTATTTGGTATGGGTGCATATTTGAACATCAAAAATTAAAATAGATGTATCATCTTGTAAAAATTAGTGTTCAAAACATCAAAAACTTATAATATATGGAATAAAACTGATAATTTAAATAAAGTAAATTTATGCTGTCGAATGGTTAGATAACCTACGTGCAATGTATTTAAAATCGAATGGTCTGCAAAAGTGACATAGAATGTTCTAAATATAGCATGTATTGGTAGCATTTTCAATATTAAATTAAATTTGTGTCATAAAAAGTCAATACGTTGTGCTGCAAAATTTTGTGACAGAAACGAATCGCTGCGAAACCGACTTTATGCAGTCTTGTCTGCCCTACCCCTAGAGTGTAATTTAAACCCGCGTAGGCGCGGAGGGGTAGGGCGGCCCGCGAGCTGAGGAGCAGGTGGTTTGAAGGCCCGCCTTGCGGTGGTGAGCGTTAAAACCATCTGTGACGATAAGCTCGCGTGGCGCCGCCCAAACCCCGCAGCGCCGGAGCCGTGACAGAAACAATGCTTGCTGCATGTTGCATGCCTGCTTGCATGCTGCATGCCTGCTGCATGTTGCATGCCTGCTTGCATGCTGCATGCATGCTGCATGTTGCATGCCTGCTTGCATGCTACATGCATGCTGCATGCATGCTGCATGCTACATGCATGCTGCATGTTGCATGCCTGCTTGCATGTTGTATGCCTGTTTGCGTATGCCAAAAAACGATTCTGACTGTGAATTTTCTGCGATATGATGGTTCTGCTTTTTAATTATTATGGATATAAACATTATGCCTAAAGATGATTCTGACTAACAAAATTATGAGTTTTGAATGTATGACAACTGAGTGTATGCGAAATGATTTTCTGCGAAATGAAGTTTATGCTATCCGTTGTTATGCAAAACAATATTATGACGTAAAAAGTTCTGCTATAAAAGGTAGACCCTAATTCTATGCTGAGTAAAAGAAATCTTACATGTTGTGTTTTTAAATATATTTTTTTTTCTTGCTTTTAGGATACAACGCCATCTTACTGATACCTGCAGGCTCCACTAGTATTTATATTGAAGAGCTGGAACCTTCGAACAATTATTTGGGTAAGTCTTCAAAAAGTCTGTGTTCTATTACGCAAATGCAAGTGCTGCAATGAAATAAGGAGATTACTCAAAAGTTCTTTGAATTTCTTCAGCCTTAAGAACCAAAAACGGCACCTATTACCTGAACGGCCACTACCATATCGATTTTCCGAGGACCCTCATGATCGCCGGCGCACCCTGGATTTACGAACGTAAACAGCAAGGGTACGAAGCGCCGGACAAACTACGCTGCCTGGGACCTACCAATGAACCTCTCTATCTATCTGTAAGTGGAACTGAAGTGATTTGAATTATAATTTTCGTTTTCAGTTCCTTCTGGATTTTCAATAAATATTATTTTGATTCTGGATGGATAGATACCGTCCATAATATATTTCATAATATTTACCCTCGCCATAGTAAATCGGTGATATAGTGGACAAACGCGAGCCTATCAATAAAAATAAAATCGATAACATGGAGACTTTCTAGTCTTAGCGATGGTCTTTAAAACTGTCCATTAACTAGTCTATTTTCTACTCCAGCTTCTCCTTCAAGATGTGAACGTGGGGATCAGGTACGAGTACAGCGTGCCCAACAACACAGCGCCCCCGACCGACAAGGGATACGTCTGGGTGCACGAGGAGTTCACGCCATGCAGCGCCACCTGTGGCGGCGGTGAGCAAACTTCTTCTTTAGATTCTCATAGCTTGGGTTCAGTGTAGAGCCTGTACGTTTCAGCGCCTATTATTGCATTAGCAATATGGGCGGGCACCGACAGACGATGTTTTCCTGAACAGTACCTACGACGTGTACTGGGTTTTATGTCTGCTTTAAATCTATTAGACAGTATAAGTTCTGCCCTACCAAACCTTATTTAAGTAGGTATTTTCTTTATAAGCAACGATTTATTAAATATGCAATTACTGGTTTAATAGGGATATTTTTATAGCTGTTAATCCCTTACCCCCGCTAGCCAAATTACAATCGTTTCGAAGAAGAAAGGAATAGGAGGTGTTGCTGACTCGAGGCGATCGACGAAAAGAGAATCGAAACGAAAGGGTTGTATCTTGGCTAGGGGGCTACTGTGCAATTGTAGTTTCTATGCTTGCGTTTTGCAATACCGATTCTGGATAAAGTTTTAGATGTGTATCTAATAGCAAAATGTGTTCCAGGTTTCAAAACTCGTAACGTGACATGTAGATCTAGGGAAGAACTGGACTGGGTAGTCGAGGATAATCTGTGTGACGAGGGTCTGAGGCCCCCCACTAACCAATCTTGCAGTCCAGACCCCTGCCCTGCGCAGTGGGCGGAAGGACCCTGGGGAGAGTGCTCGCAGAGATGCGGCATTGGTGGCGTCAGGTCCAGGGAGGTCACTTGCCAGAAGATTATTGATAATGAGTAAGACTGAGAGTCTGCAAGTTACATTCATAAATTCCGCCAAGCACGTTCTATCATCGGACCATAAGACGTACGGCCACCGATGCATGGTGGACAATACCAACCACACGCACAAAACATTTTGGGAACACATGATTGTGCGTACAATTGAGGAAGTGGAATTTCCTGCCGAAAACTGTATTTCATGAGATGCACTTTGGCTATAAGATACTCTCGAACTGGTTTGATGATGGAGCCCGAAGGTGGAAGGTGGACACGGGAACTTTATAATAAAACAATGTATCCTAGCAGTGTTTAGGTTAATTGGAATTGTCACGGGAAATAGGTACTCTGGCTATAGCCATAGTAACTCTTTTAGTTACTATGGCTATAGCCAGAGTACCTCCTAACCCATAACCCCTTTTGGGTTAAATAAAAAACTTAAAAAAAAAAAAAACCGACTTCACTAAAAACACACTAAAACGATCAAAATAACTTAAATTTCGGAAGTCGGTGTTAAATAAGAAACTAACAATACACAGAAATACGGTATTTTTTTTTGTAAAAAGTTTTTCAGAAATATATCTTAATAAAAAATAATATATTTGTATGTGTGTAGTATCAAGTCAGTACCAGACAAGGAGTGTTTCGATCTGCTGGGCCCAAAACCTGGAGCGTTCCAGCACTGTAATGA
Organism: Mythimna pallens; assembly: GCA_961205895.1. Classification (NCBI taxonomy): domain Eukaryota; kingdom Metazoa; phylum Arthropoda; class Insecta; order Lepidoptera; family Noctuidae; genus Mythimna; species Mythimna pallens. The sequence goes on from OY540844.1 coordinate 17,913,824, forward strand.
GGAAGTACCTTGCCCCAAGTGGTTCATCGGACACTGGAAAGAGGTAAGGATAAAAAATCGGCCAAGTCGCACTTTGCTAAAAAAACACTTCGTCAATAGATTTCGACTCGTTTCCAATTGTGTTGAAACGAGAAGCAAAATTCTAAATTCAATGTTTGGTATGTCCCAGAAAGACTTCAGAATTAAAATGCATTCGGCTTTTACACTGATTAGATATTGTTGCTTTGACCGAAATTTACACATAGCCATCACTCCTCTCATATTTGAAATTACCCACAACTTATGGAAAAGTAGAGCAAATCATTAGAAACACACTTTCTAAGTCTACCAAACTTCCTTTCCGCGGTCCACAGTACTGACACATTTACCAGGGACATTTTGTCTTCTTCGCTGGTGACAGATGCGTTACACGTGTGGGCGACTCACATATATTTACACAGTTTACACACTACACGTAAACAATAAATATATAATTCACCTACATCTGTCTATTTATATATATATACACATACATATTTATTTATATATATATTTCCAAGATATCAACACACATATACACTAACACTAAACACTACGTATGAAATGACGTGACGCATTGGACACACGCATTGTCGATGACGCGCCGGCGAGTTTTCCTTCTACCGCCATGGTGTTGTTATATTCGTTACTCACTAGTCACGACCTACGCTGCTAGAAAGACATACGTGCACTCGCGCTGATAAAAAGTTGTCGACACATACCCGCGCTAACTCCTAGCTTACTTGAAAGACTATATTCTAGCTGTTACATTATAAGTGCTTGTGCTCAGCTTATTTGCGCCTTCTAATCTACAGTGTTGTAGTGTTGTGTGTGAGAAATATACCGGAGACTCAGCAAGGACTTTTATTTGTTCATCCACCTACCCAGTGAGTACCTACACCACACACACACCATCCATACAACCAAACACGCATACTTTGGCGGGAATGTGAGACGGGGCGAGTGCATCAATCAATCTACATCTGTGGCTTATGAGTAACTCATCGCTTATTTTATCCATTAGTGTGACAGCATCTGTGCTGAGGGTAAGCAGACGAGGCAGGTGGTCTGCTACCAGGAGAAGGATGGCCGCATCGAATTGCTTGACGAAAAAGATTGTACCGAGAAGAAACCGGAGGTGGAAAAGCCTTGTATGCTGCAGCCTTGCGAAATAGTCGACTGGGTTACGTCCGGTTGGTTTGGAGTGAGTAATCGAACATTACTATAAACTTAAAATAGGGTACGAAACCAACCTTATACAGGCAGCTGGTAACAGCAATAAAAAACTTTGGGAGGCTATGAAAAACCTAAAAAATACAACTAAAATAAAAAATAAAAACCGGCTATGCAAGGTGTTAATGAGTTCTTCGATTCGGTTGGTAAGATTATGGCTGAGATGTCTGCAGCTTGTAGGAATCCATCACATATTAATGATTTCTCAATGCAATCAACCACGTCTTTACTCTTTCTGGTATTGACACCGATGAGGCTGAAGTGGAGCGCTTGATTTGAGACCTTAAAAGTACTTGCTCAGTAGGTTGGGATTCCATCCTTAACTACCTCTTAAAGGAAAATAAACGCGTTTTAGTCCCAATGTTAACCCATATTCTCAACCTATATTTGCGCGAAGGCACTTTTTCCACAGTACTAAAATCAGTAACCTATTCTCCCTTCGATCTCCAAGCTCTTGGAACATATCAACAATACTAGAATTATAAGTTATCTAGAAGCTAAGAACTTACACTCCAATAATCAATTTGGCTTTAGATCTGGCAAATTAACGTATGATGCGGTCCTCGAATACTCGAGGTAATGCAAAAATGAGTTGAAGATTGACTCTCAAATCGCTGTCAAGGCACCAAAATCAATGATAATATAATTAGTGACGAACTAACTGTAACCTATGGTGTGCCACAAGGTAGTATATTAGGACAAACCCTCTTTCTGGTTTATTTAAAGACCATTGTGATCTTCGTAACAAAATCATCTCTTATGCGGATGACACTGCAATCTTGTTCTCAACCGATAATTGGGAAGAGGTCTATAAAATAGCACAGGCGGGCTTTAAAACTGTAACGCTGATTAAAGTGCAATATGTGGACTTTAAATGCAAAAAAAATAACAATCTTTATACCCTTTTCTATGAGAAACCACCTCATCAACTCATTCGAGTTCTCTGATTGCCCATGATTGCTGCAATGTTGATGTATGCCGTTGTCCTTCACTAACTGCCACTAATGAATTAAAAATATCTTAGCATCCTATTAGACATAAATCTCTCTTTCCCGCCTCATGTTAATTTAGCCACCGCTAGGTTGAGAAAGTTAATATATGTTTTTAACCTATTGAGTAGCGTAATTAGAGACACAATAGAAAGACAATGACCGAGCGAACGCCGTTTCGCTCGGGGTTTAATGAATTAAAAATCTCGGGAATGTGGCAAATCCTAAATTAGTTAAACATCAAACATCTACCTGGATCTTAGACAATCTATCGTAGGATACTGCATTATTGTTTGGGGAGGTGCAACTAAAACGACTTTTACATCGCTTGAAATAACTCAAAAGGCTATTCTTAAAGTTAGAACCTTTCGCCCATATTTGTTCCCTATGCATCTCCTGTATCAGCCTTGTGGGTCCTCTTAGTGCGCCAACTGTACATTCTGCTCACTATTATGAAACAACGCACATGCTGCTTTTCTGATACAGTTGTCATAACTTCTAGCGTCGTGGAGATAACCTTCCTTAATATTTTATTTCTTGGGTTCATACTTAGTTAAATACCAGAAGTAAACTCACTGACATTAGATGTTTAAATATTTGAGAGCACAAAAGAAAATTTTTTGAATACATTCTTAAATTGAACTATGATGAATAAAAAAACGAAGAGGCAAAACTATTATAGAAACACCGACTTCCGAAATTTAAGTTATTTTACACTTTTCAGTGTATTTTTTACAATGATGTCGGTTGTTTTTTTTTTGTAAAAAGTTTTTTATTTTTCACTCGTTTCCGCGAATAAGAGTATGTTTATCATAACCACTTTCATTTTTTCTAGTGCGACTCCTGTTTATCAAAGAACCGTACGCGAGTCGTTTTGTGTTCTACGATAACCAAGAAAGTGGTAGACGATCGTTTCTGCCACCATCACAACCGTCCTGTGGACTACGAGGAGTGTCAGAAGGACCAATTACCGCTTTGCGATGTAATGTGGTACGCCACGCAGTGGAGCCAGGTAATATAATACAAGACAATAGGTCGAGATGTATAGAACGACAGCTTGTGTTTCTACTACAACCGTCTGGTTAAGAGGGCCCTTCCCACTTGTATATCGTCAACGTGAGCATGGTTTAAAAGCTTGATGCTTCATCCAACGCAATTTAACGCAATGTTTATTGAAGAGGCAAAGCGAAAACAGAAAGATATCGCCTAAAAACTCTGTGGGCATTCGGTAATCCATCATTTCCTCGAATATTTCGCAAAACTTGTTCCAGGAAAAAGGTGTTTCTAAAAACCTTAAAAGTTTTTGGAAAAAATGTCATCATTTAGAATCTTGATTAAATCTAAAGTCACATTTTCTTTATTTATTTTTTTAATTTATAAGTACCTAAATTATGCAAGGCCAAAGTTCACACAAAACAGCAGATTTTCGAAGGTCTTTACTGGGTGACTCTTATAAAAAATTATGATTTAATGTCAATAGAAGCTTAGACAATAGGTATCCTCAAGATATCTGTATTTCTGAAATATATAGTGAAAGATGTGTAATAACGTCATAATCACGTAAGAGCATAGCAATGTATCTCGTGTAGAACGCTCTTAACTAAAAAGACTGCTACATGGATAAGCTGCTGGTGCCTTCGATGTCGACGAAGGGTCAACCAGTGGTGGTATTTTGTAGCACAAAATAACTATAATAACTATTCTTTCAATTTTCGACAGTGCTCAGTAAAATGCGGCGATGGAGTGCAGACTAGAGAGGTATTCTGCGGCATGTACTACAGAGACTTAAGCGGCGAGGGCGTGGAAGTGGTGGAAGACGCCAAGTGCGCCAATCTTACCAAGTACACGGACACTAAGCCCTGCACCGTGCCCAAAGAGGAGTGCCCATCGCTGTGGTTTGCTGGACCTTGGAGTGCGGTAAGCATTTTATTTATGTTAAAAAATAATAGGCAGTATAGGATATCATCATCATCATCATAATCATTTCAGCCGAAAGACGTCCACTGTTGGACATAGGCCACCCCCAAATGTCGCCATAATGACCGGTTCTGTACGTCTCGGATTCATCCATTCATCGGATTCCCGCGACCCTCACCAGTTCATCGGCCCACCTTGTGGGAGGCCTTCTAACGCTGCGTCTTCCGCTACGTGGTTGCCATTCCAGTACCTTTCGTCCCCATCGCCCATCTGTTCTGCGAGCAATGTGCCCTGCCCACTGCTAGTTGTATAGGATATATACAGATCTTATTCGTGATGCTCTTAAGAAAGGCCAAGTGCAACCAGATGTATAGACGTAAACGAAGCAAAAGAAGTATGTAAGGGTCGCAGGAGGTAGATAAATCTGTTTCGTAGTGTTAGAATTATTTGCTTACTAGCTGTGTCGGCGAAGTTCGTACCGTCTAATAGGTAGTCAAATTTTTGTCGACCTTAACTGTTAAAGAAACAGGATAATTCAATTTAAAATGACATTTTTATTAGAAATTGCGTTGTACTCGGTTTTTTTTTTCGTGAATTTTTCCATATCTTCTCACCGTTCAGACCTTCGCTGGACTATCACGAACATTTCAAGACCAAAATTAGTCAAATCGGTCCAGCTATTATCGAGTTTTAGCGAGACTAACAAACAGCTATGCATTTTTACGAGTATGTTATAGTTAGATTAGATAATTATGATATTATATAATTATGATGATGATGATATATATATAGATAGCTAGATAGATTACAGTAGTGGTACATAATAATAATAAATAAAGCCATTTATTCTATAACCCTTAAATATTACATTTCAAATGTTGTTAGTATTTTATTTTTTCTTTATATATTAACTTAAAATCTAGTGTTAGTATATGAATCTGCCTCATCTAGGTTATGGACCCCATTTTCCACCTAACGTGTCCTTGGCCTGGTCTATCTAATCTCTCCCCACCGCCTGCTCGTTGTCGTCTGCCCGTCGCTGCTTTGGTCTGCCGGCTTTTCTTTTGCCTGATGGTCCCTTCCATTTAGTGGTCTCTATTGCCCACCTTCTGTCTGAGCAGCGTGCGATGTGACCAACCCATTGCCACTTTAATGTCAGTGCGTGACTCAATGCATCGGTAATCTTCGTTTTCTGTCTTATATACTCGCTCCTAATATATAGATAGAAGATAGATTACAGTAGTGGTACATAGGCGGACTTAATACAACAAGGCATTCTCCTATCTTATGTGACAAGGCAAATTCAAAACTGATTCAAGGAAAATCCCAAAAACATGTAAGCTATTAATCTGTGTAGTATGTTGCGAGAGTATTATACATGAAGCTGTCGACTGAAGTACCGCTATCTATTCTGTTGCTATAATCATGCACGCTCTAGGAAAAGAAAGATAAAAAACATTTTTTCATGACTTTCTCTTTATTTTGTATCTTTTTCTTTTAGGGTCAGCGTAAAACCTTATCTTCCTGTCAAATAACATTGCAGACTTACATAGAGCTCCAACAAAAAACTGCGATGAGTATCGGTTCAGCGAATCAATTCGCATGTTCTTGCTATGTCTCGTACGAGCTCGCAGATTTTTACGTTGCAATGGCATTGCAGTTTTTTGTTTGGACCCTCATTGTTGTTTGATAAGAAAAAAACTGCAAAATGGTATCTGAACCGAATGCTGATAATATTCATATTCACAGTGCACTCACACATGCGGAATAGGTGAGAGGTTCCGACGTGTAGTGTGCTACCGAGGAGACCAAGAGTCCCTCGAATGTGATATACACACTGAGCTTGCCAGCACAGGGCTCTGCAATATAGAACCTTGTGAAGAAGAAAATTTTTTAATAGGTAAACTTTTTAATACCATATTTATATATACCCTGACTGCTATGCCGGAGGTCGTGGGTTCGATTCCCACCCAGGACAAATGTTTGTGTCTTGAGCACGATTATTTGTTCTGTGTCTGGGTATTTTTTTTTTCACACACTAGTTCTGCTTAGGTTGGGACTAGACGCCGTTGTATGATATTTGTGGAATATTATTATTATTATTATTAAAAAAATATTATATTATTAGCTAAACATATGATAGTTAGTAACACTTTAATCCGAGGTAAAGACCCCCAGGCATTAATGTTTGTTGTAGGATAGCAAATTTTTGATGAGTGCTTTGCAATTTCAATTATTTTTCGTAAATCAATGTTGGTTCGATGATTACAGATTTGCAGACCAATTCTACTGTATTAGTACCAGACATGAAGATTAATTGTATGCATACTAAGTTTGGTTGTTGTCCCGACAAGAAGATCGCAGCTATAGGACCGTTCGACGAGGGTATGTAAATGTTTCTTCTCTTATAATGTGTTTTAACACTACATAACTTATTTATTTGGACTTTCGTTAAACGAAATAATTTTTTTTACTAAGGTTGTCCAAAAACACGAACTTGTCTCGGATCTAAGTACGGCTGCTGTCCGGACGGGCTATCTCCGGCACAGGGTTACAATAACGAGGGATGTCCCGTGGAGCCCTGCGCAGATACGCTGTTCGGCTGCTGCAGCTCTGACAACAAGACTGCAGCTCAAGGAAACGACCAGGAGGAATGTCCGCCGCCACCACCACCTTACGCTTCATCCGAGTACGTACTGCTACGATTAAATTTTTTAACCCGCTTCAAAAAAGGAAGAGGTTTTCAATTCTGTTTTATATTTTATGTTTGTCACCACAGAACTCCGTTATTTATGAACCGATTTGGAGAAGTATTTTTTACTTGATAGGTACCAAGGTACTTCCAGAATGGTCTATTTTTTATTAAAATTTAGTTGTTTGTTGCGCGGTGTACTCGGCGTACTATACAGTCCACACCACCCATAGAGCACCCTCTATGGGTGGTGTGTACTGTATGAGAGTACACCACCGTGTGGACTGTATTTTGCGGTTATGGTTGACCAAATAGGTACGCGACACCTTGCAATATATAATGGATCGTATGGCGTCGTTTCAGGATTAGGAAAGACATGGAAAATAGCTCGAAGTCGTAGGGATTTGTTCAAACCTTTGAATTCGAAGACACCATCGGTCAGCCGGCTGGCGTTCTCTGGTTTGCTGCAGCACCTGAATCCAGTGGCGAGTAGATATGGTATTCACTAAACACTGCACGAATCACAAGCACAAACCATTAGCGTTACTAGTTTCTAAAGCGGTTAAGTTCAATAATAATTAATTTTTCTAAACTAAAGAGGACAAATACTCAAGTGGAGTTGTCTTCAAGAAGTGATTCATCAACGCCTCTATCTGAGCGAGTACGGTATTCAACTTCTCGTACGAGAGATCCTGTTCGCCTATAACTTGAAACAGGTGCTTTAAAGCTTTTAATATTCGCCTCCCAATTACCACCAAAATGACAAGTCGCAGGCGTACTAGAATACTATTTAATGCGTTTTTCAGATAAGACATAGTCAGATTCACTTTAATGGTACTTGGAGCGAAAGAATCCGTGTAGTTCCGAAATACTGCGTCGTGCTCCAACATAATTCGTATTGTTGTTAGAGTCGAGAAAATCTTTTGAATGCGTATATAAAACTTTGCGTATGTGTATAAATCACCAGTTAGTGGATTATCACCATAAGGTGAATTGTCACGCTGGTCCCGACAGAAGTACTGGATACTTTCCGCTCGCAATTTTCGGTTCGGTTTTTTGTGCTAAGATGTAGGCCCTGTTTTAAGCTTCGCCCGTCTTTCACAGAGCAAAATGGCCGATCATCGTTCTTGTCATGTTGTATAGTGAAACCTTTACTGACTATGTTGGACCGTTTAAAGTCACTATCGCACGCGGTCGTGGAATAAGTTCCACGAAAGCATACGTTTGTCTATTTATTTGTATGACAACTCGTCCGGTTCTCATAGAGTTAACAAATCTAAAACTTGATCTTTGCGTGGTAGAAGTACTGGATGCATTTGTTAAAATTCTAACTTAGAAATTCGCAAACGGCCACCTACTCGAATGAGTCCGTCTTGCAAAAATGGTTTCAAATGAAATGCGCGACTACAAGGTTTATGCGATTCTAAACTACGAAATTCTACTGAAAAATAAAAGTCCACCGTCTTTACAAGATTTATACCTAATGGATTTATGGTCGCGTCTGTAAACTACATATCTATCGTCAAACAACTCAGAATTATTGACACCGTTTAGCGAAGTCTCCGTGAGCCTACGATGTCGTGATTTTGTATAGATATGTTACGGTAAAAGTCTGTGGTTTTAGTTTTCAAGCTTCTTAGATTTTGATAATGAACATAAATTGGACGATTGAATGTGACTAGTGTAATAACAATAGGAACTTTCAACTTAAAACATTACCAAAGTAATTAAGCTAAGGATTTTAAATTATCCACGTTATTAATAATCATTCTTTGAGAAGACTCATCTTTTCCCCAAAAACCTTGCCGTCTCTAATCCAAACAAATTTGAACCCAAGTTCCCGCAAAACTTTCCAAAAATAGAGGTTATTTTTCGAACCAAATGACTTTGCTATTATGACAATACTGAGTCTATATTATAGCAGATACGATCCTATCGTGCAAACTAAAATAAGCATTAAGGTGAGGAAGCTATTTGAACTGGTGTGATACGTTACAGCGGCACTATGTGAAGCTGCAGGAGGTGCTGGGCAAGCTGCCGGTGCCGGTGGGGCTGGACGAGCTGGACGAGCCCTTCATACTGCCTGCCGCTGAGCCGAGCACGCCCGAGCGCGCCCGAGCGAGCCCGAGGTCGCGCCCCGTCGCCGAGCCGCCTGTACCAGACCTGTATTATTATTCGAGATTATTCGTAAAGAATTTCCTTTTTATTTAGTAGTAGATTTCGGTTTTATATCGCATTTTTAGTAAGCGTTTAGGATTTAGTAGGACCTTATTGTGATACTAAAATGGGCCCACTCGACGCGAGGATTACCGCGGACGAGCTGACAATAAATTAAAGTGTAGCTAGGGCAGACTCGCCCTCGGCGGAGCGATCGACGAGTGAATTTATCTGTGTATACAAAGTGTTGTTTTTGATATCCCATAGCTCAAGGTGTGTTCTTTATGGAAAAATAACAATAAAAGACCTAGAATATGTGGTCGAAAAATGCATGGCTTCGAAGATATCATCAATCATAAATAATTTAGATTAAAAATTGTCACCTGTATGGACAAATCTTTACTTTTATGACATTCCCAAACTTCGCAGTAGTGTAGTACTTAAAGATATAAATAAATATGACTTCATAAATAATGACATTACATAAATACGCTGTGATAGTTCACGTAGGAAGGGTGTTTTACATTGATAATCGTGAACTTATCGAATTAATAAGGGAAATGAAAACAAATAAAAAGATAATTGAAAAAATAATTCATGTGTCAGTTGATTATTTGTTTTAAGGTCTCATTCATACTCTAGAGTTATGGGATAACAAAAAAAAAACTCGTTGTATAGATAAATCACCAGTAGACTTCTGTGTTTCTCACTGTACTTTCATTGACGAGTTTTGATTGAGTTGGACGTTTGTTACTAGCTTCTGACAGCGGCTTCGCCCGCGGATAAGTAGGTTTCTATATAAAAACTTTGGACCCCCGTTTCATCCCCTTTGGGGGGTCAATTTCGGAAAATCCTTTCTTAGTGCTTACCTACGTCATAAAAGGAAACCTTGTGCAAAATTTCTTGATCCTAGTCCTAGTAGTTTCGGCTGTGCGTTGATATGTCAGTCAGTCAGTCAGTTTCCCCTTTTATATATATAGATGGATTGTGAATCTCGAAATGTAAATAAAAAATTATGTTATCGCAATGTTTCTTTTTATTTTTGTTAGCGTAACGACCTCCCGAATATCATAACACCCACCCACACACACCCATATCACCTGTCTATAATATACAGCTTTGTATTTATTTCTGACAAACGTTATTTAACACAGTAATTAAACACATTTTGCTAAAACGTTTTTTTTTATTGTTGAACGCATCGTCGCTTTCCATCAGGTGAGATAGCAAGCGCAAATCTATCAACAATAAAAAAAACTGTTAATAATAATACTTTTATTGAAGCATTTTTACTAGAGTTGCCTTAAATTATAATAATCGTAACTTATTGTAGGAATGTAACTTTACCTTTACCTAAAGAGTCAAACTCAAACTCAAACTTAAAAGCATTTATTTCAAACAAATCATTTACAGGCACTTTTGAAATGTCAAGAAGTCAGTCAGTCAGAAAAAATGATGCTAATTGCACACTCCAAAGCGTAGATCTCTATGGAGAAGAATGTGCAAGAAACTCCATGGACACTCTATTCAATCATGTTTTGCAATTACAAATATCTCTGTTACATGTTTCTTGTCGCTATCATGTGAGAACAATGTCAATAATGTAAAAATAAAAACTAAATATAGATATTAAAATAGCAACCGGCAGCTAAGAGATGACCAGTCTGACAGCGCCCGTTCACGGACCTGACGCGAATATTAGCACCACTCAGCTCAACCATTTTGAAGGGAACCGAATGATCCAACACACGCGCCACCATCAGTAAAACATTTGAGTGAGCATGACAAACTCTCAACTGCCATGCTCATTTATGTCAAACAAGTCCAATAATAACCTAAAAACCATAAAATAGCTCCATGGTACTCACATTTACAAAAATGCTTCTACAGTATTCATTAGTCATTTAAAAATTTTCTTTATCAATTTTCAAAAGAATAGCAAATTTGCCTCGCTCGTATCAGACCCACATTTCGTTTTTCTCACCGAACACGGTAAGTTCGGAAAATTCCTGCACCGGATTCGTGCGGAAGCGATGCCCGGGTGTCCCAACTGTGTGGACCACCCGGAAGACACGGTGGAGGTGCGCCCCGCTTGGGCAGAGCAACGCCGTGTCCTCGTGGGGGCGATTGGCGGCGTCGATCTCTCGTGCCGGGCCTTGGCACAGGCCATGCTCCGGAGCGAGGAGGAGTGGCAGGCGGTCGCCTCCTTCTGCGAAGCAGTAATGCTAGCAAAGGAGGCGGCCGATCGCGTAAGGCAACAGTCCACCGATTTCAATTAGTTTTTCCGGAGTCTTTATCGATGTACTTGTACATTTTGGTACAACACACCACTTATAAACCATTATATATGCAATAAATTTCGAAACTATTTCAACAGTTTGTTGTTTACTTATGTGTGACGTCATCTGTCAGACCAACCAATTTTTCAATTCAAACTTTAACATTGATTTTCTCCGTATATACGACAGATCTCCAGGAAATATTAAAATGGTTTGCATTTTATGCAATAACAAATAATATAAAACTATTTTACAGCAGTAGTCAAATAGCCTATTGAATTTTTTTATTTCTAATGGATTCACTTGAAACTTTGCATGTAGGTTCCACCAGTGAAGCAAGTGAGTATTAAGAGAGGATTTTTAGATTTTTTCCAGGATACCTCACGATGTGTTCCTTCACCGCCTGTCAGTGGTGTCTAAATACTCTTAGAAATTACATATACCACCACGTACTTGCCAGGATAGAAATCTGCCGCAGAAATTGTCTGACCTTTTCTAAATCAGTAGGTATGTGTACTAATATTACAAAGAGAGACAATTTGATTTTTTAAATGTTTGTTTACACACGTAATCGATAGACCATGGAAAAGGCGATAACTAAGCGAAAAACCCAAATTCTGCCGAAAGTCATTATTCCACGCGGACGAAGTCGCGGGCAAAAGCTAGTTCATTTATAAATTGTAGCCTATTTTCTATTTTTATTTTTATAATTGTAAGTTTTTTTTTCCATTTTATGTGTTTAATTTTTGTGGTAATAATCTTTTTTTATTTCTTAACATAAGTCAAAGTCAAAGTCATAAGTTTTTATTTCACATAGGCCCACACGGGCACTTATAAAACGTCAGAAGCTAGTGCACGGTTCCAAATTGGTCGTTTCCTATGGAGAAGAACCGGCAAGAAAATCCATGGTTACTCTTTTAAAAAAGTGATTGTTTACAATATTTTCATATTACAGTATAACAATTAATGTCATACTTAACATGGTGTAAGCTGTGCATACCTATAATAGGCATGCACACCAGTGACTAAATTTTAATATTATTTTTAACAAAAAATCCTGTTTGTAATGCTGTTGGTGTGCCAATAAATAAATAAATAAAGCACGTAAAGCCTGTGACCGATCTCTCCCTGGTCATGTCGGATAGCCATCCCATAGGGCTAAGAGACTAAAGGAACAGAGAGCGCACCAGGGTATGCTCACGCATTATATATATTTATTTAATCAATTAATTACAACGGTTAAACAACCAATTACAGTAACTAAACAAAAAGTTTTAAGTTATAAACGACATGTACTTTCATCAATTCCTCTCACAGTACTTCTGACATACCAATAAAATCATCTTCCATTCATCCGCAAACAGATCGTTTGTTGGATAAGAATCCAAGAGATCATTTAGTGCAGCCAAAGTGCGAGGTATTGGAGACTGCGCACGGGCAACAGTGCGACATTGAGGCACAGCAAACATTCTGTGCTTTTTGCCGCGACAGTAATTGTTCGGGACAAAGAAACGCGCTAGCACAGTAAGCAGATCAGGCGCGTCAATAGTGCCACGGAGCGTCTTGCAGGCTATGGTGAGCTGATCTCGCGCTCGTCTTACCTCTAGTGAGTTATATCCGAGGCAACCCAATAGAAATTTTGTCGGATAGAGGTATGGGTAATAGCCGTGCTTCCGCTTGTACAGGAACCTAAGGAACGCTTTTTGCACTTTTTCCAGTAAAAGTGTGTAAGAACTTTGGTGTGGGTTCCACACGCAAGAGCTGGATTCTAACTTATATATATCCTTATATATATTCTTCCTTATATATATCTTGCTTAAAGGCTTATTACACTATCCAATTTTTAGGAAATGTATTTAGGAACAGTTCATCACAGTCATTTTCGATCAATGGTGCCGTATTTATCAAAACAACATAAGATTGGGCTTACTCTAGCCGTAACTGTGGAAACAATGGTCATAAAAAAGGAAAAAGAGAAAGTGCAAGGTAGAAAAAAGAACGATAATTCTAAAACGATATTTGTTATTAAGAAAAAAGCGGTCCAATATATGGTCTAGTGCAATTTTTCAGACCTCGAATCATGACTTTAGAATTTTTTTGAGACTTGATTCTAAGCAATTCGATCACTTGTTATATCCGAATTAGCGAAAAAGCTCTGGTGCTGATGATATAAGTGTATCTGGATGCTGTGGTTGCGGCAGTCGTTCTGCAGGTCTAGCTGTGGTAGTGGTAGTGGTTGTGATCTTAATTTCCGAGCAGCTGTTGTCACACTCTACTTCAGTGGCAAAGTTGTTCTCGTTACCGCCACAACCACTGTACTGGAACTGACGACATCTGCGAAAACGGAAATTTTGTTATGACTGAGCTGTTCACTGTTTAATTCACCTAAAAGAGGTATTGTGTGTGATTTCTGTGTTAAAACTAACGCATGATCTTACCTCTGGAAGGTGGTATCGTAGAACCATCGTTTACTGTAGCGAGAACACTGCCCCGTCTTGGTAGGTAGCGTGCATTTATCGGGCACTGTAATACAAAAATAGTTATTAACTTCTTTCCATGGCAAATGAAACAAATAAATCCTTTGTGGATCATGAAACAAACTAGTTTATATACTTAGTAAATTCGACTACAGAAAAGTATTACGTAGAAGAACTGACAGGCACTGTGAGTAACTACTGGTACCTGTTTTTTTTGGAAGTCACATTCTGTTCCAAGTTGAATTTAGTTGCCTTGCCTAAGCGGGAGTTGCCAGCCCCACCTTGGTGCACCAGTATGGCCGCCAGCGCTGCGGAAGCAGCCGCCGGCCCGGCTAAACGCATGCCAGAGGGTCATGGCCATACGAATGGTGCGAGGATACCGGGCGATTTCCCGCGAAGCGGCGAGCCTCCTTGCTTGCCAGCCACCATGGGATCTGGAGGCAACAGGCCTTGCTCACATGCACGATCTGCGTATGGAGATGCAACGCCGGGGCGAAACTCCGCTGCCACGACAAATCGCAGAATGGCGGACAGAGCTCCGGCGGGTTCTCATGGAGAAATGGCGGCAGCGACTGTCGCGACCCAGTCCTGGGCACGCCACAATTATGGCGGTAAGTCTCCTCTTTGAGGCGTGGTTGGAAAGACCTCACGGCGTCCTCACCTTCCGCATGAAGCAGGTTCTCACCGAACACGGTAAGTTCGGGAAGTTCCTGCACCGGATTCGTGCGGAAGCGACACCCGCTGTCACCACTGTGTGGACCGCCCGGAGGACACGGTGGAGCATACGGTGGAGGTGTGCCCCGCTTGGGCAGAACAACGCCGTGTCCTGGTGGGGGCGATCGGTGACGGCGATTTCTCGCGTCGAGCCTCGGTACAGGCCATGGTCCGGAGCGAGGAGGAGTGGCAGGCGGTCGCTTCTTTCTGCGAAGCAGGCGCAGGCTTGCAGACGGCGTGCAATGGGTAGCCCGCCGTCCGACCGTCTGGTAACCGTCCGGACCGAGCCAAAGTCGTCGACGGCGCGTATTGTTCCACGCGCGCCTCAGGGAGATGTCAGCAAATCGTAGGGGCCCAGCAGGGTCGAAGCCTACTGGGGTCTTGGGTAGTGTGAAAACGAAACCCGGGGCCCTGGGACGAAGGCAACGAAGGAACAGGAGTGAGTTTTTAGTCAGTAAAAGTCTGACACTATCTCCCGCCCCACCCAAGGGCGGGGGATGTCATAAGATGATTATCCCACCGAAAAAAAAAGCCCCTCCTTGTTATGTTATCTATTTTCTATAATAAGTACCGACTAGTATTGTACTCATACCAAAAGCTTTGTGAAACTTGCAGAAGAAGTGTCACGTGGATACTCTGATCCTGTTCTTTCTGCTTTTACTTACCGTAAGCACTAGGACAGGTCTGTTCGCAAGCCTCTCTGGAGCCGAACCGGTTGTCGTTGCCCCCGCAGCCGCTGTAGTAGAAGGGCAAGCACCGATTCTCTGACTGACTGAATGACCAGAGAGCTTCCTTCTCATCACAATTGCCTGCTTCTTGTGGCTGCAGTGTGCACCGAGCTGTAGGTGCAGCCCATTTGTAAGAGGACATTTACAATGATGATACTCAAGATGTTAAGAGTCATTAGTGAAATGATTCTAATTTACATACATTTAAATTTATAATTTAATAAATGCTTTTTACTTCATAAAAATTTATCACTCGGTCTATATACTATTGATGTTGTAAATAGATAATGATTTTTTCAACACACTTGCTCAGAAAGTAAATCTTATTGCACTGCACTTAGGTATATAATGGCACTCGTTACCAAACTGTGACATTTTGATTACCATTACGCACTAGTGCTATAATATAGTTAAAACCTTTTTGTTCAACCTCTTTGTTCGCAAAACAAATTTTGAATTCGACTAAAACTCCCATTAAGTTATTGCGTTCAATTATATAAATTTCCGTCTTACTTATTTCTTCCAATTTACAAGTTAAAATGGACAAATTTAACTTGTACAAACGATTTATTTAATAAAAAACTTTTAGTAAATAAATCGTTCATTCAATTATTTTTTTTTTTGTGGTCTATGGCTACCATTTTAAGATGCGCGCGGTTTTTGGCGTGTTTTTTTTAAATTCCAGTGAAGTTCAGTGGCTGTATTAATTAAATAAAATTAAATACTAAAAAATCATTAGAAAATGTTACATCCATATTCTATTGTCACTACGAAAGACATTATCGTAAAAACTTTTCACGCGAGAAAACATAAACGTAAGACTAGGCAGTATGATCAAAATACCTTAGCCTTCCTCTATGGGTAAATAAAAACAAATTATGCGCGCGCTGAAAAAAGATTTTTACCGCCATGTCACAGAAATTTTTACTAGTTTTACTGTTGTTTACTTCACAAGTGTATTGAAAAACGCCTTATGACACACGTGAGTAATTAATGATTACCGTTCTTGGCTCTCTTACGACTCTCGCCACGGCTCGGGTCTAAATACCGCCTCGACTGTAATCACTAACATTACACGCTTATATCATAATGTACTATTACTAAACCAATTAAGCTAGTATTCTAGTAGTCTAACCATTCCCTGGAATGGAACTAGTATGATTTGTATACAGGATGAATGTGATTATTATGGTGTATACAGGGTGGATAGAACTAGTATGGTGTATATAGGGTGGATCTAGTACGGTGTATACAGGGTGGATAGAACTAGTATAGTATATATAGGGTGGATCTAGTACGGTGTATACAGGGCGGATAGAACTAGTATGGTGTATATAGGGTGGATCTAGTACGGTGTATACAGGGTGGATAGAACTAGTATGGTGTATATAGGGTGGATCTAGTACGGTGTATACAGGGTGGATAGAACTAGTATGGTGTATATAGGGTGGATCTAGTACGGTGTATACAGGGTGGATAGAACTAGTATGGTGTATATAGGGTGGATCTAGTACGGTATATACAGGGCGGATAGAACTAGTATGGTGTATATAGGGTGGATCTAGTACGGTGTATACAGAGTGGATAGAACTAGTATGGTGTATATAGGGTGGATCTAGTACGGTGTATACAGGGTGAATAGAACTAGTATGGTATATATAGGGTGGATCTAGTACGGTGTATACAGGGTGGATGGAACAAAGATGTATACGTCTTAAAATTAATTTAGTTTTTGCTATTGTGTATGGATAACAACATTTAAAAGTATTAAATACATTAGCTATCAGTGTATATGTTACCGTTAGAATGCGGAATACGTTAATATGCGCCAAAACTAGGTAATCTGCAAATTACCGGCTACAATCCGCAAATGTGAAATTTAACTTCATCTCCACTTTACCTAGTTAATCTACATATTAATGGAATCCTCTTTAAATTGCGGAAGACAGTGACTGAAACATTTTTGTCTCGTTTGACACTATCCTACCTGCCAAGATAGATCGAGTACGTCTGGGTGATGATAACCTAACCTATCCTTGTCGGGGTGCCCTGAAATATGTTAATTCTTCATTCGTAAAATATCATCAAACTTTAAATTAATATTATAAATTTAAATTAAATAATTACAATGAATTCGAATGTTTTATAATAGTAATAATAGATAATAGGTACGGTAAGTCACCTCTTTGAGGCGTGGTTGGAAAGACCTCACGGCGTCCTCACCTTCCGCATGACGCAGGTTCTCACCGAACACGGTAAGTTCGGGAAGTTCCTGCACCCGGAGGACACGGTGGAGGTGTGCTCCGCTTGGGCAGAGCAACGCCGTGTCCTCGTAGGGGCGATCGGCGGCGGCGATCTCTCGCGTCGGGCCTTGGTACAGGCCATGGTCCGGAGCGAGGAGGAGTGGCAGGCGGTCGCCTCCTTCTGCGAAGCAGTAATGCTAGCAAAGGAGGCGGCCGATCGCGTGAGGCAACAGTCCTCACGCCTCAACCGCCGCCGGGATTCCGATATTCCGATCCCGATTTCCGGCCACCGTAGGCGCGGGCTTGCGGACGGAGAGCAATGGGTGGCTCGCCGTCCGATCGTCCGGTAACCATCCGGACCGAGCCCAAGTCGTCGACGGCGCGTACTGTTCCACGGGCGCCTCAGGGAGATGTCAGCAAATCGTAGGGGCCCAGCAGGGTCGAAGCCTACTAGGGCCATGGGTAGTGTGAAAACGAAACCCGCGGCCCTGGGAGTGGGTTTTTAGTCAGTAAAAGTCTGACACTATCTCCCGCTCCGCCCAAGGGATTTGTCATAAGATGATTTTCCCACCTAAAAAAAATAAATAAAAAAATAGGTACAAAAAAACTTTGTATACAATACAATTTATTTAGTTAGCTTATTCAAGCAATGAACCTGTTTTATAACTTTACCGTATGCTTGGCCGTTAGTCTGCTGATTGTCCGATCGAGGCCGTTAATTTTTTTTTTTAAGTTCTTACATTAACTAGATAATCTGTAGACTTCCTAGGTAATCTGCAGACTAACGGCCAAAGCATATAGTAAAGTTTAGCCGACTATGCTATACTATGCTACCCAAAAGTAGGGGCTCCTACTCCGCGGGGCTCCATCACCGTTTCTTGGCAGCTAAGGTAGTGTCAAACGAGATAAAAGTGTTTCGCTCACTGTCTTCCACGATTTAACGATGTAGTATCCGTTAATATGCAGATTAACAAGGGCCGGGTTCCCACTATGCCGGACCGGCAAATCTACCGGAAGCCGGATGCCGGAACAGAGTGTTCACATTACACCGGATCCCGGACAGTCAAGTACTCACCTCAGTTGAATTTGGACCTGTGCGCACAATGGACGACGCAATTGTGTGTAGTGGTGGTATCTTAATAGAAAGCAAAATAAAAGAAAACATTTGGGTACATCCTATTTCCCGAGAAAGATTTTCACTTGGAACATTTGAGACATTAATGGGTGAACTTAGAAGTGACGAATCAAACTTTTTCAATTATTTTCGAATGACAGCAACTACTTTTGACGATTTACTGGGACGACTTTCAATAGACGTCTACTTATATCGAAAATGCGAGCCGAATGACGTGAAGGGAGCACGGGCGAGGCGAGCGATCCGGCACAAACTCGTTCACATTACTCCGGTCCGGTATTTCTACCAGCACTTCACAGTAGCATAACGCTTGGTAAAAATGCCGGATCCGGGATAATGTGAATAGCTTCATATTAATTGTACAGCCACTAGCCCTTCTGGCAGTTTTGTCGGTCCAGCAGATTTGCCGGTCTCGGTAGGAAGTCAGCCTAAAGTGAAAATATCAGCTACTTTAGGTCAAATTTCTCACTTTAAAAGATTGTGCCTAGTAGGTAATTTGCAGATTACCAAGTTAATGAGCATATTAACGTATTCCGTATTCTGACGGTAACATACATACACTGATACTAAATGTATTTTCTTTCCAATTATAAAATTAATGTATTACCCCTGGGTAGCAAACGCCCTGGCTTTTATAACGAATTCACCTCATCAGCTCAACACTTTATAAACAAGCTATACTGAAAGTATTACATTAGAACTTGTCTGTATATTCAGAAATTTAGCTCCCTACTACAAACTCATTTACGAAATCATAAAATTCTTACATTGTTGCTTGTCAGCATAGCGTATTTGACAAGCTGCCTCAGAGCTGAACCTATTAGCATTGCCTTCGCATCCTCCCCAGATGAACTGTTCACAGCGATGGGCTTTATGATTGAAGCCCCAGCGGCTGTAGTTGCCAGCACAAGATCCTTGATCGATTGGTAGATCGCATTGGCCTAAAAACAAAAAGTTAAGTAGTTATATTCCTTACTCTCTTAAACAAACCTCAATCCTCATTTATAGTGTAGCAGCACTCCACTCGGAGCCATCGTAACCGAGGTTGTACTGCACTGCGAGCCTTAACGGTACCGCTAACGCTCGGTCGCGCCGACCAGTGCCTCACCTAACTCGGCGGCGAATGCACGCTCAACTTCCTCGCGCTTAAATCACTAGTGCTTACGCGTATCTTACCATTTCTAGACTTTCTCCTCATATATGTCCTTTCTTACATTTTCATCCCAATTATTCATCTGTTCTGCTATCTTTCCGTGCTTACTATAACTGTACATCTATTCTCTGTGACCTGTAATAAACGCTTTAAAATCTCAACCGCTGTTTCGTGATTTGAAATACATGAAGCCTTACACACACCTACCTACCTACAAGTGGTGACCCCGACAAAGGAACATGGAGTCAAAAACAAGATGGAGACTGCTGTAGGTGCAGGGACAAAGGCTGTTGATGGAAATAGCAGCGATATTTGGCATGTTGGTGTGCGAGTACCGCCGTTTTATCCAGATGATCCGAAACTTTGGTTTGCACAGCTAGAAGCCCAATTTACGCTGTCAGGTGTCACCAGTGACTCGACAAAATTTTATTACGCCGTGACTCAGCAAGAACTTACGTATGTTTCTCAAGTCAAGGATATTTTGTGCGCTCCGCCCGTGACTGGTAAATTTGAGAAACTAAAGAGCGAGTTGATCAAGCGTCTCAGTGCATCTAAGGAGAAGAAACTGAAGCAGCTGTTCCTTCACGAGGACATGGGAGATCGTAAGCCTCACAATTTTTAAGACATCTTAGAAATCTAGCTGGTCCAACGTATAAGATAATGTGTTAGCTACATTATGGACCGGTCGCTTGCTTCATACTAGCTTGCAACCGTCATAGCGTCACAGCCCAAGCGTCGCCCAATCGTGTTCATGAGATAGCACCATCGACACCGCACCACCACGTGGCTGCTGCTTCAGCTGCGGCATAGCCAGCCTCATCCTCGCGCATAGATGAGCTGGGCCAGGAGATTTGTGCTTTAACTAAAGAGGTTGCTAAACTTACCTCTTATGTAAACAGGCAGTCACGTGCACGTTTCCAATCCAGGTCATGGGGCCCCCACGGCCATCACCGCAACCGCAGTCAGTCGGACAACCCACAACCGCCGCCAGATCACCCTCACTGTTGGTACCATTACAATTTTGGAGCGAGAGCTAAGAAGTGCACCGAACCATGTAAGTTCAAAGTGGGAAACGATGCGGGCAGCCGGAAGTAGCGGCCAACGACTGCCCAGTCCAGACAGGCTTTTATTTGTATCAGATCAGACCAGGATGCAGTTCCTTATAGATACCGGCTCGGATTTATGCGTTTACCTACGTTCAGCGACTAAAGTACCATGTTATAAAAGTAAATATGATCTCTCTGCAGCAAATGGTACAACCATACATACTTACGGCCCTATATTACTGCATTTAGACCTAGGACTGAGGCGTGATTTTACATGGCAATTCATCATAGCTGATGTATCTAAACCAATAATAGGTGTAGATTTTCTTAGCTACTACAATATTCTTGTGGATTGCAGGAACCAGCGTCTTATAGATGGCAAGATATCACTGTCAGTAGCAGTACCGAAGCGAAACATTCCTGAGAGCATAGTATCCATCAAGACAGTCACGGGTGAGTCCGATTACCATAATATACTGCGGTAATTTCCTAAGGCCACGCGGTCTACTGGAGTGGTACGCAATCAAGCACGATACTGTTCACCATATTAACACCACTCCAGGATCTCCTGTTGCCTTCAGACCACGACGTCTAGATCCTGTTCGACTAAAAGCTGCAAAGAAGGAGTTTGATGAAATGCTAGCTAATGGAACTGCTAAGCGCTCTGAAAGCAGTTGGTCTTCCCCTTTGCATATGGTCAAGAAGAAGGACGACGGCTGGAGACCCTGCGGCGATTACAGGGCACTTAACGCAAGGACCATTCCAGACAGGTATCCAGTACGTCACATTCAGGATTTTTCACACCAGCTTTCAGGGTGCACGATCTTCTCCACAATCGATTTGGTAAAAGCATATAATCAAATCCCAGTAAACCCAGAAGATGTCAAGAAGACTGCCATAACAACACCTTTCGGCCTATTTGAATTTGATTTCATGACGTTTGGTTCACGGAACGCCGCACAGACTTTTCAACGTTTTATAGACGAAGTACTGCAAGGCCTGGAAGACTTTACTTACGGATACTGTGACGACATTTTAATCTTCTCGTCTTCAGAAGAACAACATAAAAAACACCTACGGAAATTTCTCGAACGCCTCACAAATTATGGAGTTCTCATCAACACGTCTAAATGTGTTCTGGGAAAGCCTGAGCTGAGCTTCCTTGGCTACCAAATCTCTGCAGCTGGCACTCGACCCATGGAAAGTAAAGTGTAAGCTATTTTGAACTACCCTCTACCAAAAACAATAAAAGAGTTACAGAGGTTTCTAGGAATGTTGAACTTCTACCGCCGTTTTGTACCAGAAGCAGCGAAACGACAGGCACTACTGAATTCACTTTTAGAGGGCTCAAACGTCAAAGGTTCACATTCAATCCAGGTGACTCAACTACAGGCGTTTGAAGAAAGCAAAAAGTCTCTGTCAAACTACACATGACTAGCTCACCCAGATTCAAACTCTGAGTTAAGTATTGCTACGGACGCTTCAGATGTGGCAATTGGTGCAGTTCTACAGCAAAAGAAGAATAGCAATTGGGAACCTTTAGCGTTCTTCTCTAAACAACTGGCACCACCGCAGAAAAAGTATAGCCCATTCGACAAGGAACTGTTGGCAATGTACGAAGCAATCAAATATTTTCGCCATATGGTCGAGGCTCGGGACTTCTCTATCATAACTGATCATAAGCCACTCACACATGCATTCAGAACAGCCAGTGAAAAACACTCGCCTATGTAATTTAGGCATTTGGAATTTGTTGCAAAATTCACAACCGACATACGATACATTCCTGGGAAGCAAAACGTAGTAACGGATGTCTTGTCAAGAATTGAGGAAGTCACTCAAGGCATCGATTTTCATGCCCTGGCACAATCTCAAGAGACTGATCCAGAATTACAAGGTCTACTGAAAAATGGGTCTTCACTCAAGTAGCAAAAGGTGAACATACCAGAAACATCAGTTGAAGTTTTTTGTGACGTTGCAACTCAGCCACCTCGTCTTTACGTCACACCAGATCATCGACGACAAGTTTTCAACTCTCTTCATAACTTGAGCCATCCAGGAAGAACAACTACAGTGCGACTGATCACGCAGAGGTACGTATAGCCAGGGATTCGTAAAAACTGTAGGGAGTGGTCTCGTGAATGTCTCAAATGCAAAGGCAGTAAGATAACTCGTCATACCTCTTCTCCAATTTCCCCATTTCAATCTCTTTCATCCAGATTCACCCACATCCATCTTGACATTGTCGGGCCTTTACCAATTTCTTCTGATTTCAGGTACTGTCTCACCGTCATCGACAGATTCATGCGATGGCCTGAGGCGTACCCCATCAAAGATATCACAGCAGACACATGTGCTGTCCCCTTAAGATAACAACCGACCGTGGGCAACAATTCGAGTCTCACCTCTTCAGGGCCATCACGTCCATGGTTGGTGCACAACACTTCCGTACGACTGCCTACCATCCTGCTGCAAATGTTTTGGTTGAGCGTCTTCACAGACAGCTGAAGGAAGCCATCATATGCCACTCGACGACACACTGGACAGAGGTACTACCATTGGTACTCCTAGGAATCAAAATTGCATGGAAAGCTGACATCCAGGCGTCGCCAGCAGAACTGGTCTACGGAGAGCCACTACGTTTACCAGACCTGTTCATATTACCTACAGACGACCACAAGGCAGCCGACGTCACGGATCTGGCAACATGGCTACGAAGACACATGAGCACGATGACTCTAAAACCAGCGTCATGGCATCGGAAAGGTCCATTCTTCATACCTCGTGGACTCTCCTCACACGTGTTCCTGCGGCAGAATCATGTACGAAGACCGCTGGAACCGCCATTTGCTGGACCATACAGAGTACTGGAACGTCATCCGAAATATTACAAGCTCGACGTGCGTGGGAAAGCGATGACAGTTACCGTGGACCGGCTGAAACCTGCATTTCTCGCACGAGATGACGACATTTCTACATCGCCAGCACCTGAATCGTCTCCTGGAGCATCCCGGTCCAGAGTGGATGCAGACGAAAAACGGACGCGAAGTGGACGACGCGTAAGCTACGTACATTTTCCTGACTTCTATCGCCCGCAGTAGCGATCTCAGCGGGGGAGTACTGTAGCAGCACTGCACTCGGAGCCATCGTAACCGAGGTTGTACTGCACTGCGAGCCTCAACGGTACCTCCGCGCCTGCGCCCACGCACCTACCTCTCGCGCTGCAAGCTGAGCGCTCCGCTAACGCTCGGTCGCGCCGACCAGTGCCTCACCTAACTCGGCGGCGAATGCACGCTCAATTTCCTCGCGCTTAAATCACAAGTGCTTACGCGTATCTTACCATTTCTAGACTTTCTCTTCATATCTGTCCTTTCTTACATTTTCATCCTAATTTTTCATCTGTTCCGCTATCTTTCCGTGCTTACTATAACTGTACATATATTCTCTGTGACCTGTAATAAACGCTTCAAAATCTCAACCGCTGTTTCGTGATTTGAAATACATCAAGCCTTACACACCTACCTACCTACAATACCTTTGTTTATTCACAATGAACTTCGAAGATTTTAATGCCTCACCTGCAACGGAGCTAGGTTTGCATTGCTTTTGGCAGAGTTCCTGAGTGTCGAAGTTATTAGCGTTACCGAGACAACCCGTATATCTGAAGTGGATGCATTTCTCCTGCTCCCTGTTGTAGTACCAGCGCTTGTAGTCCTTGACGCAGGCACCCTTCACGCTTGGTAGTTTGCAGGTGTCTGGGAAGCAATGGTAAATGATAGTCAACTAAGTAGAACTGAGAAAATCGGGTTCGATAATCTCAAAAATTCTTACTGACATATGCATATTTTTCGGCACATTTTTAACTCTTACCTTTAGGCGACGGTTGAACGCACACATCCTCGCAATCTGCCATGGTCGAGAATCTGTTACCGTTACCCTCACAGCCTCCATACCTAAAGCGGGAACAGCCTCCGTACGCCACGTCATAGTACCACATCTCCGTGAAGTTATGACATGGACCAGGATCCGTCGCCATACTGCAAACAGCTTGAATAGAAAAATAAAGGTTATTAAATGTCAAAAATACCGATAAGGGAAGCTACAAGCTATCAAACTGTTACCTTGTTTATTTTCAGGTGCGTCGGTACATCCAAGGAACTTAGGTCCAGTAGCTTCAGTGCGTCCATCAGGGCAGCATCCGTGCCAGCTAGAAGAGCAGTCGCACCCGGCGGTATCAGGGCCGGTGGCAGGAGTCTCACCGTCTCCGCAGCAGCCAAACTTAAAGTCGCGACAGTGGCAGCCCTGCTGATCTGGACCCTTCGCGATAGTAACGCCATTAACACAGCAACCGAACTGGTATGTGTTGCAGGCGCATCCTTCATTGTTGGGTCCAAAAGCCGCAGTGTGTCTGGAGAAAAGGTAATTCCATTCCACTGGTAACTTTGTCGCAACTGCAATGGGCTGTTCATTGATAGTAAGGTAAACATTCATAACTCATGTAAATTAGTAATAAGCTGTTGAGTTACCAAATAAATAAATGATTACACGTACGAGTTGTGTTTTTAAGAAGAGCCATTTTTTAAATTGTTTGAAAGACCAAATGAAGCAGAATATAAGTTTTTATACCCTTTCAAATGTTAAAGAAAACAATGACATGATTGGTAACCTATGTTGTTTGCCGATGATATTACTTTATTTTTTAAGATGAGTAATCTGGGCGTCAAAAATAAAGCCATATTGGACATCACCCTTCTAGCGTTAAACTCCCATTTACTGCATTTATGTCATTGACTTAAGAATAACTGGTCAAAGTTTCTTCATAAATTTTGTCACTCACTGACTGTACGATCATTAAAACTCTAAAGCACTTTAGTAGACATAGAAGCTTCAAAAGAATACTTGCAATAAGCGTTTAGAGTATAAATTAACAAAAAACTAAAAGATTTTGCAATTTCGGTACAGTTTTCTAGATACACCAACTGCATAAATAAATTTGTAATACCATACAAATACAATTAGTGACAAATAGTCAAATTAGTAGTAATGGTGGTGTAGTATTAGTGAGTGATTAGTGATTGATTACAAATTTACTTTTGCAGTGAATGAGTCAGTATACCTGTATATTTATAATATAAAAGAATCTACAAAAAATAATGAGATGCCATCAAAAACAGAACTTGTAAAAAAATTAAGTCTCGAAACTCAGTTTTTCTACCGTAAAAAAAAAATCCGAACGAACGGTTTCTGCGTTGAAAAGAGAGGATCCTCCGGCCAGACGGGTGTTATGTCTGGTGGGTAACTACCCGATAGATGATTTCGGGCCGTTCTATATGTTCCAATCGCGCGGAGAACAATAATTGTGCGATGCAGGATTAGTTCTTATGTGACGCCATAGATGTCACTTATGCACTTCACATGTGCTTCGAAGAATTTATCACCGATTTCAGGAAGACCGCCAGGTCAAACGAATGGTTGGACAGTGATTACGCTCTCATATTAGGTGTTTTCCTTCATGGTGCGGCGTATCATTTTTATAGATACACATATCATGATGATATGGACTTTGCAACGTTATGCGAAGTATTGAGGAATGAGTTCCTATGCGCATGTTTTAATTGTAAACAATGTGCAGCGAGTGCAAAATTGGAAGTAATATTAGAAACCGCAGATTTACTTGGAGAAGGCGGACCATTAAATGTTTTAAATAAAGATGATAATGCTGATTTATGTTCTAACATGATGATGGACGATCCACAAACTGAAGAACAAAGTGATGACAATGATGACCAGAGCTGTAATGTAAGCAGCTTAGTCGATGACGAGATGGGATTGGAGTGTACGGATGAAGTCGAAAACTCGGGTGTGTAGATTCCAAATACTGTCCCATACAGTTTTTGTTCAGGAAACCAAAATTCGTTTTTTTTATAATCGCAATATGATTAGGATGAACAAACGAACAAAAATCACAACGACAATGATCACGCTTTGGAAATTAATTACGAAATTAATAATAATAACCCCATCACCGTATCTCTACGTTGACGATGTGGTGGGGCTTGCGCGCTCCAATAAACCCTAGGTCTGTACCGGTAGAGTTTACTTTGCCATGACATACCTAGGGTCAGGGGCCAGACTAAGAGAGATACAATCCGCAGGGCAGTTTTGTGGTGAACTGATGGGCATTAGCGAACCCACAGACCCGATCTCCCGGGAGAAATCTTGTTCCTCATCTCCGGCTTGCCTTTGTTGGCCGGCCGTAGTGAACACTAACGAGGAACGGAGCTCCCACCTATCTCTTGCCTTTATTGACTGGCTTGAGTGGAGATTCGCAAGAGCAAATGTGCTCAGGAGAAGGATGTATAATCCAGTAAGATGCTGGTAGGGATCTTGACCGTACTTCCGGGATTGTCCTGGTAGCCGTAGTATATCTCTCCGCTCCTCAAGTATCTCAAGATATGTTGCCTTCTTGTTGCTACGTCACTTCGTGCTAATTGCGACCATTTTTGGGGGCTCATTTATTGAGTGTGCAAGTCATACCCTGTCTTTTTATCGATGGAAATTAATAAACATTGTTCAGGCAGGGGCCATATTAACATAGTTCCTGGTAACCAGTCCACTTAAGACTACTAAAACCATAGCCAAAGGAACTAAGATAGATAGATCTTAGTTCCATATGTCGCAATAGTTTCTCATTAACCGGGGGTTGTCCTTGGATTCACTAGCATAGCATACAGGAATAATCGCCGGTTGGTACCACGTTACATCAAAAGCGTATAAGGGGCCTCTGCGAGTTGTTTTCGACTTCTCGTACGCCTTCCAAAAGTCCAGGACCCTAGGGTTCTGAGATATAATATAATAACTCAAAACGAAATAATAATAATATTTTTTCCAGAGTGAAGCAGATGATATGGTCCAGTATAGTACAAGGGATGTGGTCCATTCTCTATAGGTAACAACAAAATTAAATAAGTTTGATTTTATTTTCTATAACAAAATTCCTCGTTGTGCCACATGTCAACCAAAAAAAATCATGGCATCAAGTAAGTCCTTCCACATTAAGTTAAATCGTGCCCAAATTAAAAATAAAAAGTGTAAGGTAAAAAAGGGTATAGTCAGAAGAAAGTCTGTCCGTCACCTTCATTCAAATAAAATAAAATCATATTCATCAAATTTTAAATTTTGTGATAAAAACTTCATAAAAAAATCCTTTTTATTGAAAAATAAGTTTTGGAAATTTTATAAAAAGACATTAAACTTTATTTTTAGGAATTATAAAATAAGGAATGTGTGTGGAATGAATCGTTCATTTTAAGAATTTTGTAAATATTTTGGTTTTTGTGTTTGTTACTTATTGCATTATTTTTGTGAGATCTGCAAGGCATGAGTAAAATTAATCATTTATTTTTGTTGCATGTTCGTTTTCAATGAGAGACGTCGCACGCCGTCACTGAAGAAAGAAGACAAGAAAACTGTGCGTTAAATGTTTTTTTTTTTCTATTCGTCTATATGTTTTTTTACTATTATTCAATTAGGTGAATTAGCGCCGATTAAACTTGCAGTAGTCAAATTATTTTTGAAACTGTGGTCCTATTAATGAGGTATCGATCAATGCTGATTGCGACTTTGCAGATAAGGCGTAGCCTCCGCAAAGGGTGTCTAGTTGACACCACTGGTTTAGCTGATGATTGAAGTCTCACAGTTTAGTCAAGCTAGACTGATAGATAATATTAGATTTTATGTTTTTTTTTTTTTAAGTTTTGGCATATTTAATTAATAGCGATGATAGAAACTTGCACAGTTCTGACTTTTTCTTCTCTGACACGATGAGCAACCGATGAGGTTAAATTCATAACCGTAAGAGTTGTAGTTCATATCTTGTTAGATACCTTCTGGGTAGATCATGTCAATTATGACAATGAGGATGCAGCACTGTGGCTTTTTTGGAGGTTTTGCCACAGTGGGGTCTAAGGATGATAACGTTGAATGGTGAGCGCAAAGTTAGCACATAGTAGTTTTGTAAATAGATTTTGAATTTTGATTTGACTTAGGTTCGCTCCTAAAGACACGACCACCACCATGTAAATTAATTTCCTCCAAAGGTAGGGACACTTTGGTTAGGTATAGGCAGGTTATACTTAAACCTTAAAAAGTTTTTTTTGGAATAGAAGCGCTATGCAATCCTCAACATTTCTGTTCGTAGGGGCGTAGCTCATGTGGAAACCATAGAGCTCACACAAACAAATTACTAACTTGCAAAGTGGCATGTTATACTTTTAAAACATAATAATTCAAACAAACACGCTGTTCTGTTGTGGAAATGATAGACGTCAGTAAAAAAATTGAGACGTTATTTTTATACAAAATGTATTAGAAAGTGCTTCATACAATAGAATATCAATATAATTCAACCAGAAGCCTTTCATTTGCGTCTCCTCTATCGCAATACCTATCAAGGCAGCATCCATGTTGAGTGTACTGACAGCCGCAGCCCAGGTTGTCTGGTCCCGGCGCAATAGTGACGTTGTCGGGGCAGCAGCCGTATAGCGCATACTGGCATCCACAGCCTAAAGATAAACGCACTTCAATCACAAATATGATCTTCACGGTTTACTAAGCGGCTATATATAGACAGTTTTAACACAGTGTTTAGTGTAAGGAAGCTCTATTGCGGTATTTCAATAACAAGCTGGTTATTATACCTTCAAGATGTGATCCTTCAGCTGCTTTGCGGTTGTCTGGGCAGCACCCATAGGCTTGCAGCAAGCAGCAGCCTTCGAATCCAGGCCCGTGGGCAGGAGTCTTCCCATCTTGGCACCAACCATGCGGTGTTATGCTACTAGGACTTGGGAAACCTTTTTTGTCAAGGCCTGGTGCTGAAATGAGAATTAGGAGGTAGATAATTCAATCGATTTCTGAAACACCAAAAGTATCAGCAGAGTAATTATAAAAAAAAACTTTTTAACAAAAAAAAAAAATAACCGACTTCACTAAAAGAAACACTAAAAGGATCAAAATAACTTTGATTTCGGAAGTCGGTGTTTGTCGGTATTGTTTGTTTCTTATTTAACACCGACTTCCGAAATTAAAGTTATTTAGATCCTTTTAGTGTTTCTTTTAGTGACGTCGGTTATTTTTTTTTTTTTTTGTAAAAAGTTTTTTATTTCACACTTTAGTTACGATACAGTTATAAACAGACTGCCTATTTCTCATAACAATTCCATTTAACCCAAACACTGCTAGGTTACATTGTTTTATTATGAAGTTCCTGTGTCTATCTTCCACCTTCCGGCTCCATCGTCAGATCAGTTCGATAGTACACTATAGCCATAGGGCATCTCATGACAATTCTAATAAGTCCAAACACGGCTAGGTTACATTGATTAATTACGGAGTTCCAGTGCCTACCTTCCGGCTCCATCATCATCATCAGATCACTTCGATGATACTATGATGATATTTTTAACGTAACTATTCAGAACCATTCATTTGTATTGTCATAGTCACTTAACTATCTTCATTGTGATATCTATGTGAGTATGAAGTTCCGTTGACCATTTCTGGTCTTCTTCATCAGTTCCTCCACTTCATCAAATGTTAATACTTTTTGACTGTAAATGCTTAAGTTGCAATGAAAATACCAAAATCACTACATGGTTGCCTATAATATTTGAGGAGTTCCTTCGATTCCTCATAGATCAAATAATAAATAACAGCAAAATGAATAAGGAACAAAATTAAAAAAAAATAAATAACAATCAGAAATAGCTGTCTTTCAATAATTTTTCATTGACCAAATTACTAATACACCTAACAATCCAATGCACGAAGTTAAAGATATAGAGCATAATCCAAACTCAATATTTGTACCACGAGTTATACCTCAAGATGTGGTGTGATTTCAATGGTGGGATTTCCACTCAAGCCATAAAATTTGTTGCTTATAGTATAGCTGGCCCCTTTACTCATATTACTAACGCTATATATGATAGCGTTAATCAGGATTAATTCTAGATAAATTAAAAACTGTAATTGTAAAACCATTTCATAAAAAGAACGGCAAAGATGATATTTCGAACTACAGACCGATAGCACTAATTCTCGTTTTTTCTAAAATAATAGAAAAAGTCATATTATGAAGCAATATCATATTTCCTGATTAAATATAATATACTTACTATTTATTACCTGTTACTGCGTTTTCGCCTGCACGGTAGTACTCGTATCATGCAATACCATGAATTTAGTGATTCACTGCATACATACTTACCTATTTATTCATGTTAAGTTTTTAGTTTTTACACAATCATTGAGCGTTACAAGTGATAAAGATATCCGTTTGGAAATATTTATCTATACGTGGACTGTCATATCAACGCACAGCCGAAACTACAAGGCCTAGGAGCGTGAAATTTTTCACATGGACACATTTATGAAGTAGGCAAGCACATGGAAAAGGATTTTTCAAATTTCACCCCCCAAGGGGATGAAACGGAGGTCCAAAGTTTGTATGGAGAAATCTACTGTCACGTGGGTGAAGCTGCTGGCAGAATCTAGTATTTAAATAGAACTGAAGTACCTACTCGGAAACATTTAGACTATGAATTTGTTACAATAGTTAGGTAACTTATCCTATCAACTCTTGAGTTTTAACCCCAGATCAAAAAAGGGGTGTCGTAAGTTTTTTTTTTTTAAGGTGGAAAATCATCCACTGAGTTCTCGCGCTCTGGATGGAGTGGAAGGGTATGTCAAACTTTTACTGACTAAAACCACACCTGTGTCCTTCAGTTGCCCTTTGTGTTCTGAGATCACGGGTTTCCTTTTCAGAATATCCCCACAGCTCCAGCGGGGCGTTGAATCACTACACGCTGTCGACGACTTGGGCTCGGACCGGTCGACTACAGGACGGCCGGACGACGAGCTACCCATTGCTCGTCGTCCGCAAGCCCGCGTCTACCGTGGCGGTGTTATAAGTTTGACGTGTGCATCTGTGGATATATTTATCTGAGAGGCTTTATAAAGCCAGAGGAACTTATTACTAGGATAGAATGTACATTCAGTAAGTATGTCCTAATCAGGTGACAGAAAGACCGGCTGTCCCATTTCAAAACCTAGTAAGGGACATTTTTTTACAAAAACCGTTTTATTACATAATCTTGCTAATTCTTATAATTCTCTACCAAATACCAAAACACCAGCTTTTTTGCATATTTTTTTCTTATTCATAATGATCGATCACTCATCGGTCAAAGATCTCGTAGAGTGCGGTCGCGGTAACGTGGCTCTTCGCTGGGGGCGTGCTTAATGTTACCAGCCTAACATATCTTTTTTCCTTAATTTAATTGAAAACGCTCTTTCATAACAGTGTAATTTAAATAGTTTATTAGCTCTACTACATTTATAATACCTACTAAATAGAAAGTAAACAATTTTGATATGTCTTGTATAATGAGTTTTTTTTTAATATTTTATACGTTATTGTCGATATTAATTTATAAAATCTTAAGGTCCGCAAACAAGTAAAAAAGCATTCTTAAATGATACTTAAGTAATATTGCTTAAGTTTGCATTTGATATTTTTGAGTGCAATTTTTTTTTTCTGTGGGTAGACTATTAATAAGACTCGGTACAATATACCCGGTAGTTCACTCGCCATACGTATTGTTGGCGCGCTGTGTACGAAGCCTATTCTCAGAAATTGCCCGAGTGCATACAGTATGTTCGATTTTGTTTATTAGATGCTTATTAAAAAATTGTTCTTTTAGTAACAAAAAAATTATTTGAGACATTACAGTGTTTAAAGAGGCCATTTATATTGTCATAAAATTGATTTCTAATTTTGGGAGATATTATTGTTTTTAAAATTTGAATTTGAATTTTGTAGATACTATCAAGATAGGTTTTATAGGTACGACCATAGCTACTAAGGCCATACTGGATGTCGGATTCCGCCATCGCGTAATAAAGCATTATGTTCACTTTAAAGGACAGGCGGTTTTTTAGTATGGTCATAATAGCAAGAAATTGCCGAAGTTTATCGCAAACACGTCCCATGTGATAACTCCAGTTAAACTTATCGTCTATAACTACTCCCAGATATGTTTGTTTATTGACAACATCTATATGTGGACAGTTACAGTTGATCGCATTGACCGTATGCAAGCAGTCATGGTAACGGGCTATTAAGTTCTTCTGTAAGGGCAATTTTTTAATGTATGGAGATTCAATAACCAATAAGAAGTAACCAATAATTTAGTTTTGCTTGCATTAAGTACTAAGCCAGCATCGTGAAACCATCTTGTTAGAGCATCCAGGTCATGTTGTAAGCGTTCGCAAGGCACAAGGCAAGTGTCATCCGCAAACTGGTAGCATGTACTGTTTGTGATGAAGTTATTTATATCATTTACATACGTTAAAAAATGCAATGGGCCTAATACTGAGCCCTGAGCTGTTCCCTCAGCTACGTTCACTACAGATGTTATCAACTTTTACTGTAAAGGTTCGATTTTTTAGATAATTTTTACACCAATTCAGTAACGGACCACGTACTCCGCAGTCATCTAATTTATCAACTAGCTGATTATGAATAAGTGTGTCAAAGGCACGTGAGAAGTCAATAAAGAGAGCAAGAACATATTTTTTATCATTCAAGTGCTTATTGACTTCATCGGTGAAGTTGGACAAAAGGTTCGTGGTGCTTTTGCCGGCCTGAAAACCAAATTGGTGTCGGTTAATTACGTCGTGTTTTTTTATAAAATGCATGAATTTGTTCACAAACATATTTTTCAACTATTTTATAAATAGAGGGGAGCAATGTTAAAGGACGATAGTTAGATTATTGAATCTCTTTAAGTACTCGGCCACAGTGGCAGCGCGGTGCGGGTAGCGGCGCGGGAGCGGCAACGCGCGCGATTTGCGTGGCCACACTGGCAGCGCGGCGCGGGCAGTGGCGCGGGTGATAGGGCCTGTCTGAAGTAGGTTTGTTGAAAAAATATCGATATTTTTATTACGATATTATTATCAAAATTTTGAGTCTATATATTTTGATCCGATATATCGATACAAAATATTCAATATCGAAAATCGTATCAAAAACGATTTTTGTTTCAAAATTTATTTATCAGCAGAATATTGAAATTCAATGCCGTAAAAGATAGGAACGAACGGATAAAACTGTACTGTCTATACTGTACTGTTATATTTTTACTTTCGATAAAATGTCTGAAAAAAATTGTGGGTCTTCAAAATATTAGTATATTGTTACTTAGTTAGTTTTAATAAGATTACGTGTTGCGCCGATCCCAAGTAATATAGGACAAGGGCAGGAAGAAGAAGAAGTTTTATACAGATTCTCATATATTAAAATAATGTGAATTTTGTATTGAAATTACTATGTAATATATGTAATACCTATTATTGACCTAGACTGAACTAAATTAATTATTATTTTAAGACCGAAAATTTCGGAAAGTTTGACCGATATATGTCTTTTCCTCGATAAATCTAGGCCGATATTATGATTTTTATAAATATCGATACATCAATAAATATTACTTCTAGCATGGCTCGAACTAGTTTGCCGCTTCCCGCCCGCGCACTCACTGTGGCCACTTGTGTGAACTCACTATGGCGTGAGTTGTCCGCGTGCCACAGTCCGCACCGCTTCCCGCGCCAGCGTGCTCACAGTGGATACTCAAAGGAAGTTCTTGTGTTTGAGATTGCCGCGCTACGCCCGCCCCGCACCCGCGCTTTCAGTGTGGCCGAGCACTAAATCTCTTTGACTTTTACCTTCATTTTCTTACCTGGTACAAATGCAGGATATATGATTTGCTGTAGAAGAAAGTAATTTATGTTAGTATTTGTGACTGGAGCTAGGCACAGGAAACTGCATCCTCGTCGGCAGCATTTGCCTACTCCTCGGCAATCAGCATCGTCTGCACACTCATGAAGGCATGTGTCGTTATACGGACTCGTCTCGTCCGCGGGGCACGCACCCGTCTTCACCACTGATGAAAAAACGATTAATTGCAGAAAATATTAAAAAGTTGGTATGTAGTGAGTGTAGTGACTATTGAAAATTAAAATATTAAGTCAGGAAACGATGAAATTAATTTATTTGATAAATTGTAATTTGATAAATAAAGTAGTAAAACAAGAAAAATCACATCCGGTCTAACCTTTATCCTGGTAGGTTTTTGAAATAGATAGCCTTCGTGACCTCGAACAGGGTGCCCTTTGTAAGTCTACAGCCCCCTGGCCAGACAGCTACTTCCCAATTAGGCGGCCCGTCCACAGTCAATCTCGATCGCGATCCGCGATCAAAATAAATGATCGCGATCCAGATTGATTATGAACGAACTAGATTGACAGATTGATGCATTTGATCACAATATATCTAGATATTTTGAAATCCAGATTGCGATCCGCTGATTGCAGTCAAGACTGATCGTGTAAGTGCAAGATCGCGTCAGTACACTCTGTGCGCTCTTTGAAAATGGACGGCGATAACACGCGCTCGTCGTCACCGCCTTCGCTTCCACAATTGGAAGAAGATTTTGTCATCCTTTTAAAAACTTTACCCAAGCTATGGAATGCCCAGCATAAATATTACACTAACAAATATAAGAGACAAGCTGGATACGAAAAGTTACATGAAATCGAAACATTTTTGTCCCATCCTGAAGTAGTTTTTATAATCGTCTTCAGCAGTTAGTTGGATTTCATTTAGTAGATTTAAATGAGTGTACAATTCTCTTTTGAGTAATCACTGTTTAACCCAGCAAAGTAGTGTCCCAAAACCAGGGACACTACCGTCTTCACTTTATGTAAATCCATGACAACAGGTGTTAACGCGGCGGTTTCGATACACGGACTGAAGAAATCAAGATTGACTGTATAATGTTGTGATGAGATCCTGTGATCCGGGATCACGATCACAGTCTAAAAATCGCGATCGAGATTGACCGTGTACGGGCCGCCTCTGAAAAGCGTCGGTTTACAATACCGACGCTTAAGTGATATGCATACCCTAAGCTGTGTTTTATGCCGTTTGGACCTGTTAAGTGGTAACTTTATCAAGCATTTAACTAAAAGAAACGTACTAGTTTTACATTCCGCAGAAAACAGGGACTCCTGATCATTTAAAGGCATGGTTTTTTGTAACACGCATCGCATGCCTTCTGCGCAGGATTTCATCTTACACGGATTCTGTTTACATTCGCATCTGTAAAAACAAATCTATTTTAGAAAAGTGTAAAATTAAAATAAAAGTACCTACCTATTATATATTATGTAATTCTGAAAATTACCGTTTCATAAAAAAAAAGGTCTTAAATAAATTGTTACAAGTCTGAGACCGACCGAGAAATGACCGCAGAATTTGTACGAGGAAGTAGAATTTCCACTGCGTTTGATGAGCGGTTCATGTTTTTACTAGACATGTTTAGCGTGTCTGTAGGTCGCAGTGGACGATATCACCAATATTTTCACATATCATACAAAGCGTAGCTCGTTGCCTCTCTCTAAATACTCCTATATCGACGACAAACAAACATGTGACTGACTAGATCCGGAACAACAAGGTATCTGCAGATGTTACCGACCTCGGATTCAGCATGAAAACTCTTTAGTTAATGTATTTATTTGGTAACCTCCTAGGTTGACCTGCGAGAGGCCAAACACAAAAAAAAGAAGACGACGTTTTCAAATGACTCCACCCGACACTCGCCCCGAATGGTCGTGCCGCTCTGTGCTCCGCGCCCGCTCCGTGCTCCGTGTCGTGTTACGTCACCCTGTAACGTCATCTGTGGTCGCCGACCGCCCCAGCGATCCGAAGCCGCCTTCCTTAAGGCAGTGGAGGATAAACGTTTCCTTAACGGGAAATAGTCGATAAACGTTGTGCCCCTCCAGGGAAAAGCCACAGTTTCGTGGTCCTTGGCGGGAAACCTCACGGTGTCAACAACGTCAAGGGGGTGTTGCCCCAATACACCCGCCGAACCCCTTCAGGGCTAGGCAGTCATTTGGAGTCGGGAGCTAGGTTTTGGCCTTGGGGGATCTCCTAGTCAAACCTTATACTCCGAGTTCTCTTTCAGCTACACACCTGGGGTGTCTATCCCTTCGCACCAGACCCTGGTGGGGCCCGATCGCACAATAAGACTGGCAATCGGATACAAGCTTAGGGCACACCAGTAGGTACACACCTCCCAGTCTGCACAACCCTTACTGGGGAACTGGGAAAAACGACTCAAGAAAAACTCCAACAGTCCCTCTGTTGGAGTTTTTCTTGAGTTCAACTCATGTGACCCAATCCCATCTAATCATGACGGACGCTATCATCTTAGCGTTCGTCAAAGAGGTCCTTTTTAAGGACCCCGATTGTATCGCCAAGTATAGCGAGAAAATCACTTCAATTAAAAGCGCCCCCCCTCCCGTCCCGACGAGCGTCACTGACTTCAGTGACGTATATTGTTGACCAACTTCCAACCCTAGTCTGCAGGGTCTAGCTGATAACCATGCCACACTTGAACTTGGTAATATACCCGAAAAAGATGTTGATGAACAGCAACTGAGGTTGGAGGAAGACAAGCTAATTGAACTTGTTTTTATTTTTAGTAGTGACAGTGACAGTGACTACAGAGCGTACTCATGCTGTATCATAATATTATGATAGCAACTTTTATAACTTTTTGAATCGTTATATCTCAGAAACGGTGACTCGGAGGTAAAAAGTATTGATACATTTTTATACATAATTTTATGATCTACTATTTTTGTCTAATGGTACTTTTATGATAAAACCGTTTTGCTGAAAATCTCGAAAAACTCATTTTCAAAAAAATGAGTTTTTCGCGATTTTCAGCAAGCATTTGACCTTGAATTTTTTTTTTCCATACACGAGAATGATGGGGAACTTTTAAATATTATTTATAATTACGTTTTGAACAATTTTACTGATTTTCAGCTTGTTGGGATTTTATGTACCTTCACTCTCATTTTTTTGGTCTAGATTGACCGGACTATTATATGAAATTACTTTTAAAAAATACATTTCAAGGTATGACTAAACAAATCAAATCACATTTATTTTCACATTTTTCAAAAACACACTACTCCTAAGCTGCGATAATAAGAGCGGCCTGTTCAAACTCCAATTGCCTTTTGCGTTCCAGGACCACAGTAAATCTTTCGAACAATCCCGGAGACCTCTAAAATGCCTAAATTACAAATTCACAAGTCATTACCTCTCGCAGCCTTCCACATCGGCGGTTCTCTCGACGCCGAAGTCACAATGATGAAGTTTTTCGCACTCCTCATACAGCTCGCAATCGACACCTTTGGAATAAATTGCAGATTATTAAAACTTACGTTTTTAGATGTCAAGAAACTGAGTAAAATATGATGGATGAATGTTTCTGGACTTTTCGGGGATATAAAAATTAAAATAATTTCATTTATGTAGATTATCTTTTTTTTTAGTTGGGAAATCATCTAATAACTGCTCTGCTTTTGGGCAGAGAGGGCGGGCGTGTCAGTCTTTTACAGACTAAAACTCACTCCTGTTCCTTTGGGCACGTCACAATTATGGCGGTAAGTCCCCTCTTTGAGGCGTGGTTGGAAAGACCTCACGGCGTCCTTACCTTCCGCATGACGCCGGTTCTCACCGTACACGGTAAGTTCGGGAAGTTCCTGCACCGGATTCGTGCGGAAGCGACGCCCGGGTGTCGCCACTGTGGGCCGCCCGGAGGACACGGTGGAGGTGTGCCCCGCTTGGGCAGAGCAACGCCGTGTCCTCGTAGCGGCGATCGGCGGCGGCGGTCTCTCGCGCCGGGCATTGGTACAGGCCAAAGTCCGGAGCGAGGAGGAGTGGCAGGAGGTCGGCCGATCGCGTGAGGCAACGGTCCTCACGTCCCAACCGCCACCGGGATTCCGATCCCGATTTCCGGCCACCGTAGGCGCGGGCTTGCGGACGGCGAGCAATGGGTGGCTCGCCGTCCGATCGTCCGGTAACCGTCCGGACCAAGCCCAGGTCGTCGACGGCGCGTGCTGTTCCACGCGAGCCTCAAGGAGATGTCAGCAAATCGTAGGGGCCCAACAGGGTCGTAGCCTACTGGGGCCACGGGTAGTGTGAAAGTGAAACCCTGGGACGAAGGCAAGGAAGGAACGGGAGTGGGTTTTTAGTCAGTAAAGTCTGACACTATTTCCCGCTTCGCCCAAGAGTGGGATTTGTCATAAGATGATTTCCCACCTAAAAAAAAAAAACTCCTCCAGGGCCCCGGGGTTCTCTTTCGCATAACCTATGGCCCCAGTAGGCTTCGACACTTATTCTGGGCATCAAAAGATATTCGATACGTATTTTTTACTGTGTCAAATCAATAATTTACGAAGATAAAATACTTCGAAGTTCAGGAGTGAGGCCCCCCACTCACATTTTATATTATTTTATATTATTATTATTATTATTCCATTTTTTTTAATATACATATTCTATTACATTTTTAAATCTTTCTTTTAAAAAATACATAAATACATTTAAAATACAAAAAATAGAGCCCTTCGGGGCATTATTATTATTAAATACTTTATGCACATAAAAGTACAGAGCAAAGTAAGAGCTCAATGCTTAGGCATTTTCTACCAGTCAACAGTAAACCTTTGGGTGATGCAGAGATTTTTCTCTGCAAAAGTAGTGGCACGAGCGATAAAAAAGAGAAAACGTGAACACAAGAATAGATATACTAATAAACCATAAATATATATATACAATTAAACAACATTACACATGTTGGTTTTGATACGTGTCTAGAATATTCATGTACAAAATTTCGTAACTATATTATGAAAAATCACATTGTTATAAGCTTGTTATCCCAACTAGCAAAATGTCTCTTATAACATACTTACAAACGTCTGTAAGTATGGAATTGGGCGCACCTTGTAAGATTATTTGCCCTTATAGTATTTGTATGATGGTTTCATTAAGTGTTTTTTTATCTTACATTAATCTTGATAATGATTTTGTAAGAACAAATACACTTACAAGTGTCTTTTAGCACTATACGTCTTATAAGATGCCTTTATAAGTTACACAATCTTTGCCAAGACAGATCAGCCCGACATCGACAGATCTTTTATAAGGTCTAAGCTCTTATTACCGATTATTCTTATGGCTATTTTGCTAGTTGGGATGTTACCGGGTTTTTCACAAAAATACATAGTCAACCGGGCCATCCGGGCGACTGAGAGGTCGTTTTGCCCCCATACCCCGCTGTGCACTGGTACCTAATGCCTGCTATGACCTGCCGCGACCTGAGTTGTACTTGGTGTCGGCGGTGTCCAACTTGTGATAAATATTTTTGGCAAATATATAACATGGTGTAAAAATGATTGGAATCGGCCCTGAATATACTAAAAATACTGTTGTATAATATATACTCAAATTTATAAACTACATACATACCTACTACCACTAATATATTCAAACAATTGGTTCAAATCGACAATTGGAAAACTTTAATGCTGTGATAATACTACTGCCAACTTCTTGCGAAGTATGCCTAAAGATGATTCTGACTAACAAAATTATGAGTTCAGAATGTATGACAAAATGAGTGTATGCGAAATGATTTTCTGCGAAATTAAGTTTATGATATCCGCTGTTATGTAAAATATTAGGACATAATAGTCCGGTCAATTTAGACCAAAATATGAGAGTGAAGGTGCATAAAATCACAACAAGCTGAAAATCAGTAAAATTGTTCAAAACATAATTATAAATAATATCTAAAAGTTCCCCATAATTCCCGTGTATGGATTTTTTTTTATTTAAGGTCAAGTGCAAAAAAATGAGTATTTCGCGATTTTCAGCAAAACGGTAAATTTTATCATAAAAGTAACTTAGACAAAAATTGTAGATCATAAAATTATCTATAAAAAATGTATCAATACTTTTTTCCTACGAGCCACCGTTTCCGAGATATAACGATTCAAAAAGTTATAAAAGTTGTTATAGTCATAATATGCACACGTTTCCACGCCACCTATTAGGTAGTGTACTTACTTACTTTTAACGTGGTTTCACCAGTTAGTTGTGATCCTGTTTAATGTGAAACTAATAATAGAAACGGAAATTTTCAAAGATTGGAAAAGATAAAAGCGATGTAAATTAAAAATGGTGAAGTTCATTCGCCTGATTCGTAAGTTTCAAATTCTTCTTGTTCTTCTTCTTCTTCTTCTTCTCCTTCTTCATCTGCTTCTTCTTCATCTTCATTTTGGATGCAAGTAAACTGCGTCAATAGCGATGTATCGCATGACACTTCGTCGGAATCAATATGTAGAAGTTTTTAGTTATGCGCGC
Source organism: Mythimna pallens (assembly GCA_961205895.1). Lineage (NCBI taxonomy): Eukaryota > Metazoa > Arthropoda > Insecta > Lepidoptera > Noctuidae > Mythimna > Mythimna pallens. The sequence continues at coordinate 17,954,955 of OY540844.1, forward strand.
ATCACGTAAAATGTACGAAATAGATGTATATAACTTTAATACATTAAAATTGTGTGTAACTTAATATTGTTATATTGACTGTTAGGCGGTATGAAGTTCGGCTGGTCAGCTATACCTAACAGTACAGTACCTCACTAACAAGAATACAATAAAGTAAAAACTGTTTTTTCGGGATGCGTACCAAAATAGTATAAAAGAAACCAATTGGTAAGACATTTGGTAGTTGCAGCAGATCATTGAAGAATGGTTTAACACTTTTATTAAAAAAAAAAATAACTAACCGAATTTACCAGAATTTTTAAAGCAGATCAAATCAAAAATTGACGTTCGGTGCTTAAGCCACCTTTATTGCTTCTGTGATTTTAAAGAATGGAAGCATCCATACCTACTTTATGTCTTTTACGTATCTATTGAGAGAATTAAATATATAAGGTTATTATCATTTTAATATGAGCAAAATCGGGTTATTTTAAATGGAGTATCTTAATATGAGTTATCGTGAAAGTGTTCGTGAACACAAAATTCGGAAATAAGAGAGGGAAAATTATTCCCTCTCTTATTTCCGAAGTTTGTAACCTAAAAAATCTAAAACAAATAAAGGGTAAATACTACACGAAAAATAAAATAATAACTCTAACTGACGGAAACTATTTTTTTTTAATAACATATGAATCTAATAGTATTTTATGGCACGGTGAACGCTCTGGGTGGGTAAGGCCATTTCCGTCTTTGGTAATATTTTATACTTACACTGTTTATGCTATGTTAGTACTTAATAATTAATATCGATCAGGTCCGATCGACCAACGGGTTAGCTATCGAGCGCAGAGTGTTGTTAAGACAGTCACGCAACCTGTGAAGCATCGAAGCAGTTTTTTTACGCCATATTGCGTCAAATTTGTCGGGTGCGCATGTTGGTAAATATTCTAGATGAGCTGCTAAAGCGTGGCAATCTTAACAAAACCCTGAACGTATTATTAACTTTGATGTAGACCTGCAATGCATTGTAGACCCTTTGGTAATATAAGAACCACAGGACCCCTGATATAGCGTTGTGCGCTCTCCAGACCTAAATCGTCCTCTGTGTTGTAAAGCAAAGTAAAACGTGGCATTGCCGCTAGTCTTTTAAGCACATAACCAGTCGACAATAATGTTTTTTTTTTTGGTTTTTTAATTTGGAATCAGTTTTACTTTTAGAAGGTTTGTTGGAGTTTGAATTCATGACGGGATGAGCATGACTCCAATGAGCTATCCTCTCAATCAGTTGCTGAGTTCACTTTAGCAATTGGACTATGTCATGTGTTTCCTTTTAAGTCTTTTTGAGTAACTCCTGGTTTTAAGTGCAACCGCCAGATCTCGATCCAGATCGGCATCTCGGCTCTCCTCGACAAATAATGTGGAAGAATTTTTAGGTGCCAAATTTTACTTAACAAAAGTAGTTGTTAGTTGACTGCTTGTTAAACAATCTTCTTGTTCGTCTGTACATTACATGTTTTTTTTACTGTATCTTTTATCACCCAGTCTGGTTTTATCAGAACTAATTCCCAAACTCAAGGTCGTTTTATTACTACGTGTACTGTTATTTCCATTTTTAAATTTGTAATCTTGCTAAGCAATAAAGTATATATAAAAAAATTAATAAATATTAATAAGCAAACGAAACAAAGCGGCTAAAATATGTCGGCCAAATAGAGACGTGGAAACAGTAAAATTATGAAACCATGGTTTTAATTAACATTCTTTCTATACCTAAATATAATATGAGAATAGGTTTCTCCATCAATTCTTAACTTGAGTAAAGTTCATGACAATAGGCGCTCCTTCCGTCGTGTTTCACCCGCCGCACTCACCTCTGACGGTCAGGAGTATCTGCTGCGTGACCACTTCCAATCCATTGTCAGCCTCACAAGTGTAGATACCGGAGTCACTGGGGTGCAGGGGATTGATCACCAGTGAGCCATCCGACGTCTGTGTGTGGTGCCCCGTACAATCAGCCTGTTACGAAAAAACTGCAAATAGTTACTACGGTTTCATTATTTCAAGCTTATTACATAACCGAATAACTTAAGAAAAGGGGATAAAATAAATTTGGCATCAAAAAAATCATCTTCATCACCGTCAATCGGTTGTGTGAAAGTCCAAAATTTGGTGGCTAAACGGCTCTTTTATGTCGTATATCAAGAAGAACGTGCAACAAAACTCCATGGACACTCTTTTTAGCCAATCTGAATCGAGGTTGATCTAATTTAGTCCTATTACTAATATTAAAATTGTACCTGTCACTTATCTTATTAAAACATGAATATTGTCTGAACATACATAATAATCTATATATATAAAAGGGGAAACTGACTGACTGACATATCAACGCACAGCCGAAACTACTGTGACTAGGAGGGTGAAATTTTGCACAAGGTTTCCTTTTATGACGTAGGCGAGCACTAAGAGAGGATTTTATAAAATTCACCTCCTAAAGGAATGAAACGGGGGTCCAGTTTGAATAGAGAAACCTATTTTCCAGCGGGTGAATCCGCTGGCAGAAGCTAGTATTTTCATAAATGTATTGACAAGAATACCGTCATGATGTTTATAACTTTAAACAGTTCGCAAAGAGAATCGGGCCTGTGAAGATTGTATAAGGCTCTGACAGCTCTCTTCTGCAGAATAATCTACGTCAAACGTTTGAAATAGTAATCGTGGCCCTAGGGTGCAAATGGCAACTGAAAGACACATAAAAGCTCGTTCTACCCCAACTTCACCCTCAAGAAGGACTTCTCGACTTGATAATTTCCAAAAAATCATCTCAACTCGAATTGACCCTGGATTCCTGGACTTTTGAAAGGCGTATGAGAGGCCGAAACTAACTTAAAAGGCCGCTCAGATAGTTATTATAAAAAGTGATACCAAACGACGATTATGCCTTTACGCGCTATGCAAGTACACCCAAGGACAACCCGCGAAATATGGAAAACCAAGATTTGGTTTTGGAAAGCTTAAGCGGACTGGTTACCAAGAACTATGTTTGAATTATTATTAAGTACTATCCAGTTGTATCTTGTGTAAGCAATGAAATAAAAATTATTTATGGGTACGTACGATTTCTGTTTGGAATCTCCACGAGATCTTAAGTGGTGGATTGCCATGGTACGAACAGCTCAGTGTGGCTGTGATATCTCCAGATGCCGCCATCTCTGGCTCCAACGCTTGAGGTGCTGCTGACACGTCTGCTAGCAATCAAACATTTTCAAAAACCGATCACTGATAGTTAAAAGAAAAGGGAGTTAGTGATAGTGTTGACGGGTGACAGGACAGAATGGAAGAATAAAACGTGTTGACCCTAAGTAATATGGGATAAGAACAGGAAGAAGAAGATCACTGATACTTAAAATTCGATTATTTGGAGATTAGTCACGGTTGTAGTCCAGTAATCATATGAGACCGTACGTTCACCTTCGTATGCGCGAGCGCACGCTAGCAGCGTGGCGACCGCGAGCAGGCCGACGCGTGACATATCGACCGGACGAGACAAGCCACTGATATAAAGTTTTGACTTTTTTAGCGACTATTCGTCCGTCGCGAGTGATAGACTGTTAATGTTCAGGGGACCTTACCTAACATGTTGCAAATATGGAAGTTATGTCCAATAATATAGTTTGGTGGATATTAGGTATTTCTTATTGTTATGAAAATGCTTATCTTATGTAATTATGTAATGTAAAAATATTGTATATGTTCTTATATATTATGTATATTGTATATGTAAATATTGTATATTGTATATGTATTGTTGACAGTTCTTATTCGTCAAAAGGTTAAGACAGAACAGTTATTTTTAAAAAGCGCAGAACCGCTGACCTTACTCTGGTTATCGGTTCTGCTATAGCTATAGCGGACTATATTTTAAACCAAAGGCAAAGTTAAGGAATTTCAGCAAAATAAGAACACGTAAAAAATTTCATAATAATAATTTTTTAATCAAACAAACATAGATTCTACTTACAATGTTGTCTCTCCAAAAATCGGCATCAAAGTGAGCTCCGCGCTCAAGTTGCGCCTTTTATAAACTTGTTCGCCCCACCCGAGGTAAACGTCACTTCAAAACAGATTACGTTTGAATTTAAATACTAGGTTTTTAGCTATTTACAAAACAATGTTCCAAAAATTCAATTTATTTAAAAATAATCACAATTTAATTTTAGCATCAGTTATCAGGTCTAATTAATCACAGTCTTGACATTATTTAATGTCAAGACTATTACCAACCAAATCCGAGATTATTTACCTACCAACATGAAACTATTCTACATTACATTGGTACTGATTAAACATGTTTGTGATTTTTAATTAGGTAATTATTTTATAGTTAGTCAATTCAATCAGATTAATCAACCAGATAATCTTCGCGGCGACACGGCCATTCTGATGCGCGATGCGTGCTCTGCATTGCTCCATCTCTTCTGTAATAGAAATATAATCTTTGTGAGGCCAGGCACTTCCACAGTACACTCAAGCCTATATGTGACTGGCGCGTCATGGAGGGGGTGGAGACGTACTCAGACCACCAGTACATTCGGTTTGACATCTCCACCCAGACCTCGATCGCGCCAGTCCAACAGACCCCGTGTGGTCCGCGTTGGGCGCTGAAGCAGCTGGACCGGGAACTCCTCCTGGAAGCCGCGATGGTACAGGCCTGGGTGCAAGCACCGGACAGGCCTGTCGACATCGACGTCGAGGCAGAGTGGTTCCGGGAGGCCATGTCGCAAATTTGCGACGTGGCAATGCCCCGAGTTCGGCCAGGACGTGCCCGGCGCCAGGTGTATTGGTGGTCGCCGGAGATTGCGGCACTGCGCAATGCGTGCAATGCTGCGCGGAGCTGTACGAGGGATACAGTGGCAAAGCGCACTCTCCGAGCGGAAATAAAGCGGGCCAAGTTGGAGGCCCGCAACGTGTGGCTAGGGGACTCTGAACGGAGACCCGTGGAGATGCCCATACAAGGTGGTGCGGGAAAAACTCCGCGCCTGGGCTCCCCCACTCACGCAGAGTCTCCGGCCCCAGATTGTAGAGGGTGTGGTGAGCACTCTGTTCCTTGCGCGAGGGGAACACTCTCCCCCGCTCATGGCTCCGCCACCAGCGGTGTCTAACGCGGATCACGATGGCGACGACGACGACAATGCTCCAGAGGTGACCGAGGTAGAGATGAGTGTGGCGGTACGAAGGCTGAGTGCCAAGAATACCGCCCCAGGACCCGACGGCTTGCCTGGGAAAGCCTGGGTCCTGGCCATGGAGGCACTCGGGTCTCGATTAAGAGGGCTCTTCAGCGCATGCATGGAGAGGGGCCAGTTCCCACTTCGCTGGAAGACGGGAAAACTGGTCCTTATCGCGAAGCCAGGGCGCCCTGCGGACTCTCCGTCCGCGTACCGGCCCATCGTGCTGCTCGACGAAGTGGGCAAGCTCTTTGAAAGAGTAATTGCAGACCGCCTCGTCGCGCACCTATCACGGGTGGGGCCGGATCTGGCGGACGGCCAGTTCGGCTTTCGCAGGAGGCGCTTCACGGTGGACGCCATCATGCGCGTGCGAGCTCTCACGACGGGGGATGCGGTATCCCAGGGCAGGTGTGTCGTGGCGGTGTCATTGGACATCGCCAACGCCTTCAACTCCCTGCCATGGAGTAGCATTAGGAAGGCACTCCGGTATCACCGGGTGCCCGACTACCTCTGTCGTGTGATCGAGGCCTACCTGTCGGATAGGTACATCATCTACCCTGGTCACCAGGGAGAGTGGAAACGGCGAGAGATGTCGTGCGGTGTTCCGCAGGGATCGGTACTAGGACCGCCCTTGTGGAACATCGGATACGACTATGTGCTGCGCGGCGACATCCCTGACGGGGTCAGCGTGGTCTGTTACGCAGACGAAACGCTGGTCCTGGCGCAGGGAGAGTCATACCTGGCGGCGGTCGAATTAGCGACACGCGGGGTTGCGATAGTCGTTGATAGGATCCAGCCGTTGGGACTCGAGGTGGCGCTGCACAAGTCCGAGGCCATGTGTTTTCACGGCCCCCAGAGCGCGCCGCCTCGGCGCTCCCAATTAACGGTAGGAGGAGTTCACATCGGCGTCGGGTCGACGATGAAGTACCTGGGACTCGTCCTCGACAGCCGGTGGAATTTCGAGGAGTACTTCCGACGTCTGGCTCCCAAACTGAATCGGAACGGGGCTGCCCTCAAGCGGCTCCTGCCCAACCTCGGGGGTCCAGACGCCTCCTGCCGGAGGCTCTACGCAGACATCGTCCAGTCCATGGCCCTTTATGGGGCGCCGGTGTGGGCGCCGTCACTGCGAAAGCGACCGGCGGCCCAGCTGAACGCGTGCCAGAGGGTCATGGCTATACGTATGGTGCGGGGATACCGCACGGTTTCCCGCGAAGCGGCGAGCCTCCTTGCTGGCCAGCCACCATGGGATCTTGTAGCAAAAGGCCTTGCACGCATGCACGATTTGCGCGTGGAGATGCAACGCCGTGGTGAAACTCCGCTGCCGCGACAAGTCACGGCATGGCGGAAAGAGTTCCGGCGGGATCTCGTGGTGGAATGGCGACAGCGACTATCGCAACCCAGTGCTGGGCACGCCGTAATTATGGCGGTAAGTCCCCTCTTTGAGGAGTGGCTGGAAAGGCAACACGGCGTCATTACCTTCCGCATGACGCAGGTCCTCACCGGACACGGTAAGTTCGGGAAGTTCCTGCACCGGATTCGTGCGGAAGCGACGCCCGGGTGTCGCCACAGTATGGACCGCCCGGAGGACACGGTGGAGCATACGGTGGAGGTGTGCCCCGCTTGGGCAGAGCAACGCCGTGTCCTCGTGGGGGTAATCGGCGGCGGCGATCTCTCGCGCCGGGCCTTGGTACAGGCCATGGTCCGAAGCGAGGAGGAGTGGCAGGCGGTCGCCTCCTTCTGCGAAGCAGTAATGCTTGCAAAGGAGGCGGCCGATCGCGTGAGGCAGCGGTCCTCACGCCCCAACCGCCGCCGGGATTCCGATCCCGATTTCCGGCCACCGTAGGCGCGGGCTTGCGGACGGCGAGCAATGGGTGGCTTGCCGTCCGACCGTCCGGTAACCGTCCGGACCAAGCCCAAGTCTGAAAGGAAGACTCGGCCCTGGTACGAAAGGCAACGAAGGAACAGGAGTGGGTTTTTAGTCAGTAAAAGTCTGACACTATCTCCCGCCCCGCCCAAGAGCGGGGGATGTCATAAGATGATTTTCCCACCGAAAAAAAAAAAAAAAGCCTATATGTAAAAGTTACAGCAGAAATGTTCATATTTACTGTTCACACCATGTGACTACAGATCAATAAAAACATAAAGGGGACCTACTGCTCATCTCACATGAAAACAATAAGCTTAAGTCTGTATATGACTGTAGGTTTAGCTATATTTTTTGTTTGTCAATGTTTCTGCTCATTCCACATGACAACAGTAACAATTTCATAGATATGTAAAGGGAAAGGATAGGTGTAAGAAAGGTCGATGCTGTTTAGAACAGAGGTCCTAAGGATAATGGGATAGGTCGATGCTGTGCTCTGGGCGGTCTCGTACGCCGTGGTACACAGGGGACATTTAATTCTTTCAGGACAAGCTTATTAAATGGCTTATTGGACAGCTCCACACGCCAATAGCATCTTTTTTTTTATAAATAAAATTGTTGGCTAATTGGACAGCTCCTTGCGCCCATAGCATCTTTTGATAGGATAAATTAGTTGGCTTATTGGATGACTCACCATGCTAATAACATCTTTTTGATATTTGTCATAGAACACAGACTACAATCAGAGTAATTACTTGGAAGGTTCTCACCGTTCTTATTTTTCATTGTCGTCATCTGCGGCCGGCAACGCAGCTGACGTGGTTTGTGATTGTGAGGCTGCCCCGGCGCTGGAAGGCCCGGCTTGCTGATCGTCTGGAGGCGTCACGGCTGCCTGGGTGGTTCCTCCAGGTTGTGGAGCGCGCCGCAGTTGGTCATGTGCGACCTTGCGAGTCTGGCCATTGTGTCCCACTACCTTCTTCACGAGATAGCGGTCGTTTTCAAGAACCCTGTGAACTTCGTAAGGAGCGCTAAACTTTAGGTCAAGAGACGTCTGGTTTCGGGGGTTGTTTTTGATCAAAACAAAATCGCCTCTTTGAAATCGGTGGATTTTAGCTCGGCCTTTATCAAACCTGTCTATCTTTACAAGCCATCTGCGTCATTTTTTGCTGCACATGACGTTCGAGAGCTTCAATGTTTATTACTTCTTTGTCCAGGTCAACTAAACTTAGTAACTCTGGAGAAACACAATTTTGACGTCGAGTCAGTAGTGCAAGTGGAGCTACGCCTGTCGTCCTGTGGACAGTGCAGTTGAGGGCAAGTTGAAGCCTTTCCAGTGCTGTGTGCCAGTCTGGAGTCTCATAGTTTTTTATCATTACAAGACCATTCTTCAATGTTGCCATCACCCGCTCCACTTGTCCGTTTGCTCTGCTAACGCCTGGTGCTATAGAGTGTATTTCTATATTAAATGTGTCGCAGTAGTTTTTGTACTCTCCTAAAAACTCGCGGCCACCATCAACGATTATTTACCTTGGAGCTCCAAAAAGGTGTATAACTTGCTTTAAGGCTGCCAAAGTGCTGTGTTGAGTCTTGTCATTAGTGTAACGCAGTAACACATACTTGGTGAAGGCGTCCACCGTAACCACAACGTACTCTTGCTCATTAGGAGTTCCCAATTTACCCGTGATGTCCATGTGTATGACTTCAAATGGAACTACTGGCTTGGCAATGGGATGTAATTGTACCTGTGTAGCTCCCGATGTTTGCTTTGAAGTTCATACAATACAGTTGTCGACAAAGTCACGGACAGTGGTGCTCATTTAGTCAAAATAATAAGTTTCCCTTATTTTGTGAAGGGTCTTCTCCCAGCCTGGGTGTTTAAGCGCACAATGGAAGGTATTGATCAGGCTCCACTGGAACGACTTTGGCACGACAATAAGTTTTTGTAAACCTGAGATAGCATCTAGCCTCTCAAATTTAAGAACGTTACCTCCGAGGAGGTATCCGGGGACATTTTCACCATTATGCAGAGTATCTATGATAGATCGCAAGTGGGTGTCACGTCTTTGTTCAATATTTACCCAATCCAGATTATTGGTTAAGACGTTGACAGTCAAAGGATCTGGATTTCTGCTTAGGTAATCTGCATGTTGCATCCGCTCGCCCTTCCTGTATTCAATTTCGAATTCGAAATTTTGGAGATAGGCCCACCATCTATGAATGCGAGGTAGTAAGTCCTTTTTGTGCTTTGAGGCTTTGAGCGCGTTACAATCGGTAATCACCATCAACTGGCGTCCATAAAGGAAGTGCCGGAAATGCTTGATTACTCGGACTACAGCCAGTGTCTCAAGTTCATACGAGTGGTACCTACTTTCAATATCGCTCGTACGCATACTGAAGTACAGTACCACGTGCTGCTGTCCGTTAATAATCTGAACGAGTATCACTTCAAAGCCAAGACTACTAGCGTCGGTAAATAATTCAATGGGTTCCCCCTCTTGGAATATTGTTAGGACCGGTGTAGAAGTTAGATGACGAATTATATTTTGACGTGCCTCTTCATGAACATGAGTCCATTGCCACCTAGTGCCTTTTTAGTCAATTCGTAAAGGGGTGCCATAGTTCGAGTGAAATCGGGTATAAAGCGGCGGAAATATTCTGCGAGCCCGTTAAATTGACGAACCTGTTTAACGTTAGCTGGTACCGGGGCCTTCAATAAGGCTTCGACCTTTTTAGGACTGGGACGAACTTGGCCATTTTCTATCACGTTACCAAGATATTCGATAGATCGTTTAAAGAATAGACACTTGTCAATATTAATTGAAAATCCTGCCTCACATAATGCTATGAAAACTTTTTCCAAGTATCTGAGACCAGATGTAAAATCACGACATTTACTACGACGTAGGTACGCTTGGCGCCGTTGATTTGTTCTGGTCTGGTGCATCCATTGTTTCACGCAGGATAATTTATTCAATGCCGGTAGTCTGAAAAATAAAACCAATCGGACAGAAAGAGCGGATAAGTATCCCACTTCTGATGTCGGAGTTAAGACAGGACAGTTATTTTTAAAAAGCGCAGAACCGCTGACCTTACTCTGGTCATCGGTTCTGCTATAGCTATAGCGGACTATATTTTAAACCAAAGGCAAAGTTAAGGAATTTCAGCAAAATAAGAACACGTAAAAAATTTCATAATAATATTTTTTTAATCAAACAAACATAGATTCTACTTACAACGTTGTCTCTCCAAAAATCGGCATCAAAGTGAGCTCCGCGCTCAAGTTGCGCCTTTTATAAACTTGTTCGACCCACCCGAGGTAAACGTCACTTACAAAACAGATTACGTTTGAATTTAAATATTAGGTTTTTAGCTATTTACAAAACAGTGTTCCTAAAATTTAATTTATTTAAAAATAATAACAATTTAATTTTAGCATCAGTTATCGGGTCTAATTAGTCACAGTCTTGACATTATTTAATGTCAAGACTATTACCAACCAAATTTTACCGAGATTATTTACCTACCATCATAAAACTATTCTACACATTGGTACTGATTAAACATGTTTGTGATTTTTAATTAGGTAATTATTTTATAGTTAGTCAATTCAATCAGATAAATCAACTAGATAATCTTCGCGGCGACATGTATTTTCTAAGAGTATTTAGACACCACTGACAGGCGGTGAAGGAACACATCTTGAGGAAACCTGGAAAAAATCCAAAAATCCTCTCTTAATACTCACTTGCTTCACTGGTGGAACCTACATACAAAGTTTCAAGTGAATCCATTAGAAACAAAAAATTTCAATTTACGGGGGGTAAATTTTACTACTCTAGGTAATTTCTAGTGTAGACAAAAAATAACCGACTTATTGTAAGTGTGTAAGGATGTGATATATGCGTGAAATAGGCATGGAGCGCTGTGAACGATGAGGGAATATAAAAATAACAAACGCCAAACATTATTATTTTTAAGTTATTATAGTTTATTTCTTAAAATTACATATCACTAATTAATTACGACAGTAACACTAACAAACAATATCAGTCTCTTAATGCTATAGCGTGAACAATATTTTTTGTTAGCCCAACTTTAGCTAGCTAACATAGCGGTCGCCCGCGGCTCCGCCCACGTGGATGTCGGTTACCGCTGCAAAAAGCCTGCCCAGGAAAGACACGGTCAGCAAAATGATTCCCAGGTCAATTCACAGACACCGACACTAACATCGACGACGCCGTCATTATCCGCTGGCTACATAGATTGTCTTTATGAGGATGTTAAAGTTGTTAATGATGAAAATATTTAAATGCAATTAATACTAAGTTTTCACTTCTGCCGGCAGTCCCGGAGTACAACCCGTTGTTTTAGGATAGATAACTAAAACGATTATTGTAGAGATTATTAGAGAAATTATTTTCAGGTAACAAAATATACTGATGGTCGGGAGCCCCGACCCGTGATAGGGCAACGTAAAGTTGCCCATGCGTAAAACATTCTTTTCGTAACTCAATTTCTACTAATTTGAATGTTTAGCCCTGGGATTTGTTTATCGTTAGTGCGAAAGACATTTTTACTGGCAATTGAAGCCTTTTGAAGGGTATAGGCAAATCAGCAGGAATCATGGGTATTCTTGGTATATGAGCTAAATTACCAGCTGCAGGGCCGGTGATAATCTTCGCTACTATTAAATTATCTTTTAGCTCCTTTATAAGAAGTCTCGTGCCGTTACACATTTTAGGGGGGCTTAAATTTCTGAGAAGCATTATGGGCGTGCCAACTTTTAACGACAGTTCATGAGGTGGTTGCCCAGCGGGGTTCAGAGAATTTAAAAAATCCTGGGGGTAGTGCACTGCATCCTTGATGTTAGTGACGGTGTCTATGGATTTATAGCACTTAACTTCACCTGGTGCTTTCTGCATAATTAAATTGTTTATTTCGTTGACTGTTTCATTCCTGGGAGAAACTATTGCTCTACAACACAGCCAACGAAAATCATTTTGATGTAAGTTTTCGATATCAGGATATATAGCATCTATTAGACTATCTAAATTATGGACTATTTGGCCTAGAGACTCATCCAAAGTAACGGCATAATCGATGCCCAAATTTAAAGATGGAAAAATATCTTCTCCAAGTTTCAGCAGCTGTTGTGGAAAATTGCTATGCGTATTTCCATGTAGATGAGCTCTCATATTGGTGCGCAGTAGTGTATAATTGGGGTTTCTGGATCAAAAAAGATCCATCAACCCCAATTATACACTAGTTCAAATGTGTCATCTATTCAAAAACTGTAATTTCATTTATTCAAATACCACTAATTACTACAATTTGTAGTATCACTTAATTTTAAATAAATCATATATTCAAATAGACCATCGATTTAAAAAGTTCTATATCATCTATTCGAATACTGTCATAATTATAATTTTAAATAAATCATCTCTTCAAATATGTACTATTTTACCTTCTATTAAAAAATTGATATTTCATTTCAAACAAATCATCTATTCAAATAGACCAATTTGAAATAAAAATGAAACTGCTTTTATAAATAAATGTTTATTTTAATCATTACGTAGATCAATTAAAAAACATTTTCTATATTTTCTTGTATTTTGAATACGAGGTCCTTAGTCGACTGATATATGCCGTCCATATTATTTTTCACGACGTGTTGCACGCACAAATCAGCTTCGCATTTACATACATTCTGTTGGCGGTCTTCAAAACTTTTTGCATCGTATATTTCGATACGTATTACTTTTGATCCTTTGAAAGGTCGCTCCACATAACTGTAGAGCGCTTCATCATTGTTCCTCTTTCGATTTACATCATCGCCAACGACAGCAAATCTTCAGAATCCTGAAATGAATGAATAAATCATTAGTTTCACTATATAAATAACATTCATTTATTTGAGAAAATATGCTAGTACAATTTTAGAACCAATTCCAATCAATATTTAACTTACCGACATTAAAGTCTATCCTACCTTGCCCACTAGATCTGTAGTATTGTGGCAGCATTATTTCCACAAAAAAGAAATGTTTGTAGAACGAATTCATACCCATACCTACTATTCTACAGTACTAAATCTATGTGGTATGATGTTTCCGCCATCAAACCCCGATATTAGACATTTTGAGAAAATAAATCCCGACATAAGCGTTAATATTTATGGCTGACAGCAAACACGTTGTGACTGGCCCTTTGTATGTCACTAATTCAAGAAAGCGTAATCATGTAAATTTATTATATATTGAAAAACATGGCAAATTGCTTAATCAAAGACCTTTTCATCCGACGAGCCCTTGTCACCGTCTGCGTTCCGGCTGTTTTGGAACCTCATGGCCTGGTAAGAGACCGGACGCTATGTCTTTATTTCCGTGGAAGATGGGTAGGCCTTTAGTGTGGGACGCTACCTGTGTCGACACTCTTGCGCCATACCATCTTCCTAGCTCTTTGTGCTGTGCTGGTGCTGCCGCTGCGGCTGCGGAGAACCTCAAGCTTCGGAAATATAACATCCTCGTCGGAAGTTATATTTTTGAGCCATTTGGGGTTGAAACTCTTGGGTCGTGGGGTCCGAGTGCTCATAAGCTTTTCAAAGAACTATCCAGACGCTTAGTTGACACTTCGCGTGACCCAAGGGCTGGTTTTTACCTCGGTCAGAGATTAAGCATTGCCATACAACGTGGCAATGCCGCCAGCCTTTTGGGCACACTTCCAGTCGACAGCGATGCAGAGGAATTTTATGACGCCATATTTTAGCTAGTAGTTTTTGTCTGTAGTGTATATATAGTTTTAATTAGTTAAGTGTTTTTTTATCAATTAATAAATAACAGATAAATGGTGTTGTTTACATAATTTTAAATAAATAAAGACCTTTTACGACTAGTGAAACGGCAAATTATTCAACACAAAGGTAAAATGTTTTTATGTGATTCGTGTTTACAATGTTTTGCAAGTTCAAAGTAGTACAACTCACATATGTGTAACAAAATATTGACAGTACTGCCGGAGAAAAATACTATTCTACAGTTTAAAAATTATGAAAAGCAACAATTACAATTACCTTTGTTATTTATGCAGACTTTGAAAGCCTTCTATCAAATCGAAATGATTTTATAACGGAGAATACTCGAATATATAAAGTTCACCAACCGTCTTGTTTTGGTTACTATATTTGTTGCTCACACGACCGTAATTTGAATAAATATGTGACGTATAGAGGGCCAGATTGTGTAGAAAAATTTGTTACATATTTGCTAAGCGATATAGAAAAAAAATATAGTATATTATCAAAAGCACTGCCCATGTCACCTTTAACTAAAGATGAAGAAAATAACTTTAATAACGCTACAGTATGTCATATATGTAAGCAATTATTATTTGATGATAAGGTGACAGATCATAATCACGTGACATCAAAGTACCGAGGTGCTGCACATTCTCATTGCAATTTAATGCACAGAGTTTGTTCATTTGTGCCAGTGGTTTTTCATATCTTGGGTGGATTGTCATTTATTATTATATCAAAGAACTAGCAATATATGAAGGTTATTTTAAAATAATACCGAAAACTAAAGAAAAATATATATATTATCTCTTACTAAAATTATAAAAACCAATCAGATAAAATTTATCGATTTTCTGTAGTTCCTAAACTCAAGCTTGGATGTCTTATCTAGAAATTTAAATGATGAGGAATTTATAAATTTATCAAATGAACTACATGACGCAGACTTGTTAAAATTATTGCAACGTAAAGGTATTTACCCGTACGACTACATGGAATGGTGAATATCAAGCTCCAGGTGTGCTGCTGGTGGTCTTGACTATGCAATAAAACTGCTTGATTCGATTATTTTATAAGACTGTATTCACGTAGGTATGCGTAATAACAAATTTTGGGACAACCGATATAATATGTGCGTACGCGCAAGGTGTCGGCAAGCGAGTGAGCCGAGAGCGAACGTCCGCAACTGCGATGTGGTATGTGGCCCGATGTGACATATTCCCCGCGTTGAAGATTTCTTCAAGATAATACTGAAGAGACAGGAAGCGGGCAAATGTTGTTATATGCACGTGTTATAACGCCCTTCTTCGTCAGAATGTCGGCGACTCGAGAATGCCCGTCGGAACCAGTCTTCACTGCAACCACTCTGCCCAGCAACCACAGAAGAGGAGGAAGATTGGTGTTTTTGACTAAGACCATGGTGCCTGTATTAAGCTGTTGCCCAGCCGTCTGCCATTTGGTTTTCTGCTGCAGGACAGACACATACTCATTAGAAAAGCGCTGCCAGAAATGTTGCCGTAGTTTTTCGATACGGTCGAAACGCTGTAGCCGCTGGATGTTGACGTCGGTGATCTGAGGACGAGGGATTGACGTGAGTGATCGTCCGATGAGGAAGTGCGAAGGAGAAAGATAAGAAAGATCTGATGGATCAGTGGAGGTGTTAAAGGTCTGGAATTTAAAATAGCCTCTATCTGAACCAGACTTGTTGAGAGCTCTTCATATGTTAAATGAGTTAGGCTCATAACTCCACGCAATAAGTGTTTGGTGAACTTTACTGCACTTTCCCAAATCCCACCAAAGTGTGGGCTGTAGGTTTAAATTTAAATTCAATGTCTGCCTGCAAGATCTGACTCTATGTTACTAGATAAAACCTTTAAGAAGCGTGAAAGCTCATTGAAAGCTCCCACAAACGTAGTGCCATTGTCGGAGTACACGCGTTGAGGCTTGCCACGACGACTAACAAATCGGCTGAAGACCGCAAGAAAACCTTTCTTGGTAAGATCGGAAACTAGCTCCAGATGAACGGCTCTGACTGCAAAGCACACAAAAACACAAATGTAAGATTTTATCAGTTTACATCCTCTACCTCTACGGTCGGCTATCAGCACTGGCCCGGCATAATCAAGCCCTGTGTTCAAAAAGGGGTCCTCTAGGTTGGTCCTATCGCTTGGTAGGTTGCCCATGATGACCTGAATAGGCTGAGCTTTGAAGCGAGTGCAGCGAACGCAGTTACGCACTACATGCTTAGCTAGGTTTCTGCCTGCTAAAGGCCAGTAAGCGAGTCTAATGTGCGCTAAAAGTAATTGTGGCCCAGCGTGAAAGTGTTTTGAGCTCTCTTTCGAAGATAATTTTTGTTATGTGATGTTTGCTACATAAAAGAATAGGATGCTTAACATTGTAATTATAGTTGGAGTTGTTGAGACGTCCACCTACGCGTATTAAGTTGTCTGAATCAATGAAAGGAGAAAGACTTATTAACCGTTTTTTTTTATGTAAGGCAACTTAAATATGAATATTCCTCAGGAAACATTTCTTGTTGAGAAATCTGTAATATGAGATTCTGTGATGATTGTAATTCTGAAACTGTTAAGGCGCCGAGCACAAAATCAACTCATTTTGAACTTTTTTGATCATGGTTTGTGAGAAAAGCAAGAGGAATTTAAACCTTCTTTTATTAGATTATGAAAGTCAAGTTCTTATTCTCTCAGTTGGTTTGAATATTTTTTTAAAATAATGTGTGTATTACTGGCAATTACTCGTATTCAAAACCCTTTTCTCGCAAAAGTAACGAGCGAGTGATGTTTGGCTACGTTTTACACCAAACTACAAATAATTTATAACAGTAAAAAAAATATCAGTAACATCATCATATGGCCTACTCTCAGATGGGTTGAAAACATTATTGACTTCAATAGAAAATATGGCAGAAAAATAATGTTAAAAAAACACAATTCTTGGAAAACATCTGAACAAATAAGTATTTTTTTCTATCCCTTAGCAACGCTTTTAAGAAAATTTAAATTGCATAATAATCTTAAGAAATCCCTTTAATAGAATCTTAAATTTATTTTATAAATAAACAATATCTTCATTTCGTAAATTACAAGCAAATTGAACTATATTATCGACCGCACAAACTCGATCGCGTCAGTAACGACCGGGCTCTCCCAGCGTGAGTACGCGTTACTTTGCTTCGCAGCCGCTCGCGAATATTACATGAAAATATTCCCAAGATTGCACGCCGACTACCACTTTTTGATACATTAAGTATTATTGCTTATTTTAAGAACTTTTTTTGTTTATTAAGATTGTTAAAATTTCTTTCGACTTCAATATTAATTAGATGTAACGGTTGTATGTTTGTTTGTAAAGGTTATCTGCAGAATTACTTTACTACTACCCAAATACAAAAATTATTTCAGTAATGGAATCTACAAAGTCTTATAGCAGCTATATTATCATCCAGTGTTATACCCTATGTACAGGATGTTGATATTTTTTATGATTACCTATTTAAGACTAAGTTCGAAATTCAAGGTCTAGTTTTCGAAATATTTTTTTTTGTAGATTATGGGTCGAATGCGTCACTAAAAGAAAAAGGAAACGACATGTGGGGCTTTTTTTTTATTGGGTGGGAAAATCATCTTATGACAAATCTCGCTCTTGGGCGGAGCGAGAGATAGTGACAGATTTTTACTGACTAAAAACGCACTCCTGTTCCTTCTTTGCCTTCATCCTACCAATTGCTCGCCTCGCGCCTACGGTTGCCGGAAATCGGAGGACTGTTGCCTTACGCGATCGGCCGCCTCCTTTGCTAGCATTACTGCTTCGCAGAAGGAGGCGACTGCCTGCCACTCCTCCTCGCTCCGGAGAATGGCCTGTACCAAGGCCCGGCACGAGAGATCGACGCCGCCGATCGCCCCCACGAGGATACGGCGATGCTCTGCCCAAGCGGTGCACACCTCCACCGTGTCTTCCGGGCGGTCCACACAGTGGAGACACCCGGGCATCGCTATCGCTTCCGCACGAATCCGGTGCAGGAATTTTCCGAACTTACCGTGTTCGGTGAGAAAAACGACATGTGGGGCTGGTACGAGCGAGGCAAATGTGCTATTTTTTAGAACATAGATAATGAAAATTTTTAAATGACTATGAATGCTATAGAAGCATTTTTTTTCAAAGTTTTTAAATGTGAGTACCATGGGGGTATTTTATGGTTTTTGGGTTATTATTGGACTTGTTTGACATAAATGAGCATGGCAGTTGAGAGTTTGTAATTTTTTTATTTTTTATTATATTGATTAGGAACAACAAACAGCTACATTATGCAATATTAAAAACATGATAACATAAATATTTTAAATAATAATGTAGCCCACAGCGCTGTTCACAGATTACCATATAGAATAGGCTTTAAAAAGCTAGGGTAAAAGCTGCATGCATGACAGTTATATCACTTAATATAATATATATATATATATATATAATACACACCACTAATTCTCAACTAGTACGAATACTCTAAGAGCCCACCAGAAAAGGTCCTGCCAATATTCAAGTAGAGTCTCAATAAACACTATTCACAAACAGCAAAATTATGAGCGCCTGTCTATATCCCAAAATGTCACTAAATTTATGAAAACAGTGTACAGGCGGTCAAAATAGAAAAACACTGACCGTAGCATTTTTCCAGTAGCAACTGCTATGAATGACTGATTCCATCATGAATTTACCAATCATGACAAACGTTTGTGGTCAATTTTGGAAATTCGTTCTTTTTACTTTTGACTACTTTTTTTATTTTATTTTTTCCGGTACCAATTGAAAACAGGGGCGCATATAAACAAAAACAGAAAAAGCAAAAGTAAAGTGCTACTTACACTAATAACAAATTGTAAAAAAAAAAAACTTTAATTATAATACTAAAAATATTGACGTTTGTGAATATTAACGTTAAAGTGCTCGAGTGTCTCATACAAAAGTCTTCGAAACTTTTGTATGGAGCATGTAAATATATCAATGTGCTCAAATTAACAATTGTATGATGTTACCATTCGCCGAATTGGTAAACGTTGGCCACTATTAGATCGGCAGGTACCTGTTGCAAATAGTAAACCGGCACGCACCTGCCGTCTATGAACAGTTCTGGGGACTGCATAACACAGTATATTGTTCAGGTCGATACAGTCAAAATTGCCATTAACAATATTATATAAAACCATTGCTTCTAATTGTTTGCGTCTAGAGCTCAGTGTCAAAAGTTTGTATTTACTAAGCAGTTGGCCATACGGCAAATACGCTCTGTGACATCTATAATGCATTGCACGAAGAAATCTGCGCTGTACATTCTCCAACATATCAATGTATTTTTTATAGAATGGGTTCCAGATGGGTACGGCGTATTCAAGCTGAGAACGGACTAAAGTTTTATATAGGCAGAGGTACGAAGAGGATTGTTTAAAATCGTGAGTGGATCTCATTATAAACCCATACATTTTGTATGCCTTATTAATGATTTGCTTGATATGTAAGTCCAAGCAAAGCTTAGAGTCAAGCAATATACCTAGGTCACGTACTGAGCTTATTTTATTCAGCGAGATACCACACAAAGAATACACAAACCTAATAATGTTTTTATTTTTGGTAAAATTAATATAGTTACACTTGGGAATACTTAGAAGAAGCTTACTTGAATAACAATAGTCCGTCAGTCTGTCCAAGTCCTCTCGAAGAAGATAACAATTCTGTACGTTTCGAATCGGTCTATATACCTTGAGATCATCAGCGTATAATAAAAATTTTGAATGACGAAAACAGTTTCCAATGTCATTTATAAAGATGATGAACAAAAGGAGTCCGAGATTAGAGCCTTGAGGGACGCCAGAGGCGACCTGAATAGCATTAGAGTGATAGCCGTTGATCACAACCCGCTGACTGCGATTAGTGATGTAAGAAATAAACCATCGCAACAAGTTACCACGAATACCATTGAAGGCTATTCGGCTCAACAGTAACTCATGATCAACCTTGTCGAAAGCTTTCTGAAAGTCCGTGTATACTGCATCAACTTGTATACGATTATCCATCATGTCAATAGTTAGCAAACACCAATAAATTCGTCATGCTCACTCAAATGTCTCACTGATGGTGGCGCGTGTGTTGGATCATTCGGTTCCCTTCAAAATGGTTGAGCTGAGTGGTGCTAATATTCACGTCAGGTCCGTGATCGGGCGCTGTCAGTTGAGACTGGTCATTTCTTAGCTGCCAGTTGCTATTTTAATATCTATATTTAGTTTTTATTTTTACTTTATTGACATTGTTCTCACAGGATAGCGACAAGAAACATGTAACAGAGATATTTGTAATTGCAAAACATGATTGAAAAGAGTTTCCATGGAGTTTCTTGCACATTCTTCTCCATAGAGTTCTACGCTTTGGAATGTGCAATTAGCATCATTTTTTCTGACTGACTGACTTCTTGACATTTCAAAAGTGCCTGTAAATGGTTTATTTGAAATAAATGCTTTTGAGTTTGAGTTTGACTCTTTAAGTAAAGGTAAAGTTACATTCCTACAATAAGTTACGATTATTATAATTTAAGGCAACTCTAGTAAAAATGCTTCAATAAATGTATTATTATTAACAGTTTTTTTTATTGTTGATAGATTTGCGCTTGCTATCTCACCTGATGGAAAGCGACAATGCGTTCAACAATAAAAAAAACGTTTTAGCAAAATGTGTTTAATTACTGTGTTAAATAACGTTTGCCAGAAATAAATACAAAGCTGAATAGCAAGAAAAGCTAAGCTAAGCTGAGCTGACAGGGTGATATGGGTGTGTGTGGATGGGTGTTATGATATTCGGGAGGTCGTTACGCTAGCAAAAATAAAAAGAAACATTGCGTTAACATAATTTTTTATTTACATTTCAAGATTCACAATCCATCTATATATATAAAAGGGGAAACTGACTGACTGACTGACATATCAACGCACAGCCGAAACTACTAGGACTAGGATCAAGAAATTTTGCACCAGGTTTCCTTTTATGACGTAGGTGAGCACTAAGAAAGGATTTTCCAAAATTGACCCCCCAAAGGGGATGAAACGGGGGTCCAAAGCTTTTATGGAGAAACCTACTTATCCGCGGACGAAGCCGCTGGCAGAAGCTAGTAACAAACGTCCAACTCAATCAAAACACGTCAATGAAAGTACAGTGAAAAACACAGAAGTCTACTGGTGATTTATCAATACAACGAGTTTTTTTTTTTGATATCCCATAACTTTAGAGTATGAATGAGACCTTAACAAATAATCAACTGACACATGAATTATTTTTTCAATTATCTTTTTATTTGTTTTCATTTCCCTTATATAATAATTCGATAAGTTCACGATTATCAATGTAAAACCCTTACGTGAACTATTACAGCGTATTTATGTAATGTCTTTATTTACGAAGTCATATTTTTTTTATATCTATAAGTACTACACTACTGCGAAGTTTGGCAATGTCGTAAAAGTAAAGATTTGTCCATACAGGTGACAATTTTTAATCTAAATTATTTATGATTGATGATATCTTCGAAGCCATGCATTTTTGGACCACATATTCTAGGACTTTTAGTGTTATTTTTCCTTAAAGAACATACCTTGAGCTATGGGATATCAAAAACAACACGTTGTATACACAGATAAATTCTACTACACTTCACTTTATTGTCAGCTCGTCCGCGGTAATCCTCGCGCCACGTGGGCCCATTTTAGTATCACAATGAGGTCCTACTAAATCCTAAACGCCTACTAAAAAGCGATATAAAACCGAAATCTACTACAAAATAAAAAGGAAATTCTTTACGAATAGCCTCGAATAATAATAAAGGTGTGAGTCTGGTACAGGCGGCTCGGCGACGGGGCACGGCCTCGGGCTCGCTCGGGCGTGCTCGGGCGTACTCGGCTCAGCGGCAGTGTGAAGGGCTCGTTCAGCTCGTCCAGCCCCACCGGCACCGGCAGCTTGCCCAGCACCTCCTGCAGCTTCACATAGTGCCGCTGTAACGTATCACACCAGTTCAAATAGCTTCCTCACCTTAATGCTTATTTTAGTTTGCACGATAGGATCGTATCTGCTTTATTATAGACTCAGTATTGTCATAATAGCAAAGTCATTTGGTTCGAAAAATAACCTCTATTTTTGGAAAGTTTTGCGGGAACTTGGGTTCAAATTTGTTTGGATTAGAGACGGCAAGATTTTTGGGGAAAAGATGAGTCTTCTCAAAAAATTATTATTAATAACGTGGATAAGTTAAAATCCTTAGCTTAATTACTTTTGTAATGTTTTAAGTTGAAAGTTCCTATTGTTATTGTTATTACAATAGTCACATTCAATCGTCAAATTCATGTTCATTATCAAAATCTAAGAAGCTTGAAAAGTAAAACCACAGACTTTTACCGTAACATATCTATACAAAATCACGACATTGTAGTGCTCACAAAGACTTGGCTAAACGGCGGTGTCAATAATTCTGAGTTTGACGATAGATATGTAGTTTACAGACGCGACCGTAAATCCAGTAGGTATAAATCTTGTAAAGACGGTGGACTTTTATTTTTTAGAATCGCATAAACCTTGTAGTCGCGCATTTCATTTGAAACCATTTTTGCAAGACGGACTCATTCGAGTAGGTGGCCGTTTGCGAATTTCTAAGTTAGAATTTTAACAAATACATCCAGTACTTCTACCACGCAAGGATCAAGTTTTAGATTTGTTAACTCTATGAGAACCGCACGAGTTGTCATACAAATAAATCAACGTCTGCTTTCGTGGAACTTATTCCACGACCGCGTGCGATAGTGACTTTAAACGGTCCAACATAGTCAGTAAATCCATACCAGTATGTACGAAAGGTTTCACTATACAACATGACAAGAACGATGATCGGCCATTTTGCTCTGTGAAAGACGGGCGAACAGGGCCTACATCTTTGCACAAAAACCGAACCGAAAATTGCGAGCGGAAAGTATCCAGTACTTCTGTCGGGACCAGCGTGACAATTCACCTTATGGTGATAATCCACTAACTGGTGATTTATACACATACGCAAAGTCTTATATACGCATTCAAAAGATTTCTCGACTCTGACAACAGTACGAATTATGTTGGAGCACGACGCATTCTTCCGCTCCAAGTACCATTAAAGTGAATCTGACTATGTCTTATCTGAAAAACGCATTAAATAGTATTTTAGTACGCCTGCGACTTGTCATTTTGGTGGTAATTGGGAGACGAATATTAAAAGCTTTAAAGCACCTGTTTCATGTTATAGGCGAACAGGTTCTCTCGTAGGTACGAGAAGTTGAATACCGTACTGCTCAGATAGAGGCGTTGATGAATCACTTCTTGAAGACAGTATTTGTCCTCTTTAGTTTAGAAAAATTAATTATTATTGAACTTAACCGCTTTAGAAACTAGTAACGCTAATGGTTTGTGCTTGTGATTCGTGCAGTGTTTTGTGAATACCATATCTACTCGCCACTGGATCCAGGAGCTGCAGAAAACCAGAGAACGCCGGCCGGCTGACCGATGGTGTCTTCGAATTCAAAGGATTGAACAAATCCCTACGACTTCGAGCTATTTTCCCTGTCTTTCCTAATCCTGAAACGACTCCATACGATCCATTATATATTGCAAAGTGTCGCGTACCTATTTGGTCAACCATAACCGCAAAATACAGTCCACACGGTGGTGTACTCTCATACAGTACACACCACCCACAGAGGGTGCTCTATGGGTGGTGTGGACTGTATAGTACGCCGAGTACACCGCACAACAAACAACTAAATTTTAATAAAAAATAGACCAATCTGGAAGTACCTTGGTATCTATCAAGTAAAAAAATACTTCTCCAAATCGGTTCATAAATAACGGAGTTCTGTGGTGACAAACATAAAATATACAACAGAATTGAAAACCTCTTCCTTTTTTGAAGTCGGTTAAAAATTTTAATCATAGCTGTACGTACTCGGATGAAGCGTAAGGTGGTGGTGGCGGCGGACATCCCTCCTGGTCGTTTCCTTGAGCTGCAGTCTTGTTGTCAGAGCTGCAGCAGCCGAACAGCGTATCTGCGCAGGGCTCCACGGGACATCCCTCGTTATCCTGTGCCGTAGATAGCCCGTCCGGACAGCAGCCGTACTTAGATCCGAGACAGGTTCGTGGTTTTGGACAACCTTAGTAAAAAAAAATATTTCGTTTAACGAAAGTCAAAATAAATAAGTTATGTAGTGTTAAAACACATTATAAGAGTAGAAACATTTACATACCCTCGTCGAACGGTCCTATAGCTGCGATCTTCTTGTCGGGACAACAACCAAACTTAGTAAGCATACAGTTAATCTTCATGTCTGGTACTAATACAGTAGAATTGGTCTGCAAATCTGTAATCATCGAACCAACATTGATTTACGAAAAATAATCAAAAGAAATAAAGGAATAGGAAGTCTAGTTGAAATTGCAAACCACTCATCAAAAATTTGCTATCCTACAACAAACATTAATTATTAGTGGAATGCCTGGGGGTCTTTACCTCGGATTAAAGTTTTACCAACGTTTTTTTTATATGTTTAGCTAATAATAAAATATTTTTTTAATAATAATAATATTCCACAACTATCACACAACGGCGTCTAGTCCCAAACTAAGCAGAGCTTGTTTTATGGGTACTAGACAACTGATAAACATACTTTTATATTTCTAAATACATACATATATAGATAAATTACACCATGACACAGAGCAGATGATCGTGCTCAACACACAAACATTTGTCCTGGGTGGGAATCGAACCCACGACCTCCGGCATAGACCAACAGGCCAGTCAACTATTATAAATATGGTATTAAAAAGTTTACCTATTAAAAAATTATCATCTTCTTCACAAGGTTCTATATTGCAGAGCTCTGTGCTGTCAAGCACAGTATACATATCACATTCGAGGGACTCTTGGTCTCCTCGGTAGCACACTACACGTCGGAACCTCTCACCTATTCCGCATGTGTGAGTGCACTGTGAATATGAATATTATCAGCATTCGGTTCAGATACCATTTTGCAGTTTTTTTCTTATCAAACAACAATGAGGGTCCAAACAAAAAACTGCAATGCCATTGCATCGTAAAAATCTGCGAGCTCGTACGAGACATAGCAAGAACATGCGAATTGATTCGCTGAACCGATACTCATCGCAGTTTTTTGTTGGAGCTCTATGTATGTCTGCAATGTTATTTGACAGGAAGATAACGTTTACGCTGACCGTGAAAAGAAAAAGATAGACAATAAAGAGAAAGTCGTGAAAAATTATTTTTATATATCTTTTCCTAGAGCGTGCATGATTATAGCAACAGAATAGATAGCGGTACTTCAGTCGACAGCTTCATGTATAATACTCTCGCAACATACTACACAGATACCTTACACGTTTTTGGGATTTTCCTTGAATCAGTTTTGAATTTGCCTTGTCACATAAGATAGGAGAATGCCTTGTTGCATTAAGTCCGCCTATGTACCACTACTGTAATCTATCCATCTATCTTCTATCTATATATTAGGAGCGAGTACATAAGACAGAAAACGAAGATTGCCGATGCATCGAGTCACGCACTGACATTAAAGTGGCAATGGGCTGGTCACATCGCACGCTGCTCAGACAGAAGGTGGGCAAGAGAGACCACTAAATGGAAGGGACCATCAGGCAAAAGAAAAGCCGGCAGACCAAAGCAGCGACGGGCAGACGACAACGAGGAGGCGGTGGGGTGAGATTAGATAGACCAGGCCAAGGACAGGTTAGGTGGAAAATGGGGTCCATAACCTAGAAGAGGCAGATTCATATACTAACACTAGATTTTAAGTTCATATATATAAAAAAAAAATACTAACAACATTTGAAATGTAATATTTAAGGGTTATAGAATAAATGGCTTTATTTATTATTATTATGTACCACTACTGTAATCTATCTATCTATCTACATATATATCATCATTTAAAATATCATAATTATCTAATCTAACTATAACATACTCGTAAAAAGGCATAGCTGTTTGTTAGTCTCGCTAAAACTCGATAATAGCTGGACCGATTTGACTAATTTTGGTCTTGAAATATTCGTGATAGTTCAGGGAAGGTCTGAATGGTGAGAAAATATGAAAAAATCCGAGTACAACGCCATCTCTAATTAAAATGTCATTTTAAATTGAATTATGCTGGTTCTTTAACAGTTAAGGTCGACAATAATTTGACTACCTATTAGACGGTTCGAACTTCGCTGACACAGCTAGTAAGCAAGTAATTCTAACACTACGAAACAGATTTATCTACCTCCTGCGACCCTTACATACTTCTTTTGCTTCGTTTACGTCTATACATCTGGTCGCACTTGGCCTTTCTTAAGAGCATCACCAATAAGATCTGTATATATCCTATACAACTGGCAGTGGGCAGGGCACATTGCTCGCAGAACAGATGGGCGATGGGGACGAAAGGTACTGGAATGGCAACCACGTAGCGGAAAACGCAGCGTTAGAAGGCCGCCCACATGGTGGGCCGATGAACTGGTGAGGGTCGCGGGAATCCGATGGATGGATGAATCCGAGACGTACAGAACCGGTCATTATGGCGACATTTGGGGGAGGCCTATGTCCAACAGTGGACGTCTTTCGGCTGAAATGGTTATGATGATGATGATATCCTATACTGCCTATTATTTTTTAATATAAATAAAATGCTTACCGCACTCCAAGGTCCGGCAAACCATAGCGATGGGCACTTCTCTTTGGGCACGGTGCAGGGCTTAGTGTCCGTGTACTTGGTAAGATTTGCGCACTTGGCGTCTTCCACCACTTTCACGCCTTCGCCGCTTGTGTCGCTATAGTACATGCCGCAGAATACCTCTCTAGTTTGCACTCCATCGCCGCATTTTACTGAGCACTGTCGAAAATTGAAAGAATAGTTATTATAGTTATTTTGTGCTACAAAATACCACCACTGGTTGACCCTTCGTCGACATCGAAGGCACCAGCAGCTTATCCATGTAGCAGTCTTTGTAGTTAAGAGCGTTCTACACGAGATACATTGCTATGCTCTTACGTGATTATGACGTCATTACACATCTTTCTCTATATATTTCAGAAATATAGATATCTTGAGGATACCTATTCTCTTGTAGTATAAGCTTCTATTGAAATTAAATCATAAATTTTTGTAAGAGTCACCCAGTAAAGACCCTACCTACATTATGCAGGGCCAAAGTTATATAAATTAAAAAAAAAAAAGAAAATGTGACTTTAGATTTAATCAAGATTCTAAATGATGACATTTTTTCCAAAAAGTTTTAAGGTTTTTAGAAAAACGCCTTTTTCCTGGAACAAGTTTTGCGAAATATTCGAGTAAGTGATGGAATTACCGAATGCCCACAGAGTTTTTAGGCGATATCTTTCTGTTTTCGCTTTGCCTCTTCAATAAACATTGCGTTAAATTGCGTTGGATGAAGCATCAAGCTTTTAAACCATGCTCACGTTGACGATATACGAGTGGGAAGGGCCCTCTTAACCAGACGGTTGTAGTAGAAGCACAAGCGTTCTATACATCTCGACCTATTGTAATATATTACCTGGCTCCACTGCGTGGCGTACCACAGCACATCGCAAGGCGGTAATTGGTCCTTCTGACACTCCTCGTAGTCCACAGGACGGTTGTGATGGTGGCAGAAACGATCGTCTACCACTTTCTTGGTTATCGTAGAACACAAAACGACTCGCGTACGGTTCTTTGATAAACAGGAGTCGCACTAGAAAAAATGAAAGTGGTTATGATAAACATACTCTTATTCGCGGAAACGAGAGAAAAATAAAAAACTTTTTACAAAAAAAAAAACAACCGACTTCATTGTAAAAAATACACTGAAAAGTGTAAAATAACTTAAATTTCGGAAGTCGGTGTTTCTGTGATCGTTTTACCTCTTCGTTTTTTTATTCATCATAGTTCAATTTAAGAATGTATTCAAAAAGTTTTCTTTTTTGGCTCTCTAATATTTAAACATCTAATGTCAGTGAGTTTACTTCTGGTATTTAACTAAGTATGAACCCAAGAATGGAAAATATCAAGGAAGGTTATCTCCACGACGCTAGAAGTTATGACAACTGTATCAGAAAAGCAGCATGTGCGTTGTTTCATAATAGTGAGCAGAATGTACAGCTGGCGCACTAAGAGGACCCACAAGGCTGATACAGGAAATGCATAGGGAACAGATATGGGCGAAAGGTTCTAACTTTAAATATAGCCTTTTGAGTTATTTCAAGCGATGTAAAAGTCGTTTTAGTTGCACCTCCCCAAACAATAATGCAGTATCCTACGATAGATTGCCTAAGATCCAGGTAGATGTTTGATGTTTAACTAATTTAGGATTTGCCACATTCCCGAGATCTTTAAAAACGTATATTAACTTTCTCAACCTTGTGGTGGTCAAATTAACATGAGGTGGGAAAGAGAGATTTTAGTCTAATAGGATGCCAAGATATTTAAGTTCAATAGTGGCAATTAGTGAAGGACAATGGCATACATCAACATTGCAGCAATCATGGGCAATCAGAGAATTCGAATGAGTTCATGAGGTGGTTTCTCATAGAAAAAGGTTTAAAAATTGTTTTTTTTTTTTTGCATTTAAAGTCAACATATTGCACTTTAACCAGCGGCACAGTGAAGCCCGCCTGTACTATTTTTAAAAAGGTTTAAAAATTGTTTTTTTTTTTGCATTTAAAGTCAACATATTGCACTTTAACCAGCAGCACAGTGAAGCCCGCCTGTGCTATTTTATAGACCTCTTCCCAATTATCGGTTGAGGACAAGATTGCAGTGTCATCCGCATAAGAGATGATTTTGTCACGAAGATCACAAAGGTCTTTAAATAAACCAGAAAGAGGGTTTGCCCTAATATACTACCTTGTGGCACACCATAGGTTACAGGTAGTTCGTCACTAATTATATTATCATTGATTTTGGTGCATTGACAGCGATTTGAGATTCAATCCTCAACTCATTTGCGTTCATTACCTCGAGTATTCTAGGACTGCATCATACGTTAATTTGCCAGATCTAAAGCCAAATTGATTATTGGAGTGTAAGTTCTTAGCTTCTAGATAACTTATAATTCTAGTATTGTTGATATGTTCCAAGAGCTTGGAGATCAAAGGTAGAATAGGTCACTGATTTTAGTACTGTGAAAAAAGTGCCTTCGCGCAAATATAGGTTGAGAATATGGGTTAACATTGGGACTAAAACGCGTTTATCTTCCTTTAAGAGGTAGTTAAGGATGGAATCCCAACCTACTGAGCAAGTACTTTTAAGGTCTCAAATCAAGCGCTCCACTTCAGCCTCATCGGTGTCAATACCAGAAAGAGTAAAGACGTGGTTGATTGCATTGAGAAATCATTAATATGTGATGGATTCCTACAAGCTGCAGACATCTCAGCCATAATCTTACCAACCGAATCGAAGAACTCATTAACACCTTCCATAGATTTTTTTTAGGAAAGCCCTATTTATTAATTCCATAACCGGTTTTTTTTTTAATTTTAGTTGTATTTTTGGGTTTTGCATAGCCTCCCAAAGTTTTTTATTGCTGTTACCAGCTGCCTTTATAAGGTTGGTTTCGTACCCTATTTTAAGTTTATAGTAATGTTCGATTACTCACTCCAGACCAACCGGACGTAACCCAGTCGACTCCTTCGCAAGGCTGCAGCATGCAAGGCTGTTCCACCTCCGG
Source organism: Mythimna pallens (assembly GCA_961205895.1). Classification (NCBI taxonomy): domain Eukaryota; kingdom Metazoa; phylum Arthropoda; class Insecta; order Lepidoptera; family Noctuidae; genus Mythimna; species Mythimna pallens. The sequence continues at coordinate 17,984,632 of OY540844.1, forward strand.
TTTCTTCTCGGTACAATCCTTTTCGTCAAGCACTTTGATGCGGCCATCCTTCTTCTGGTAGCAGACCACCTGCCTCGTCTGCTTACCCTCATCACAGATCCTGTCACACTAATGGATAAAGTAAGCGATGAGTTACTCATAAGCCACAGACGTAGATTGACAGATGCTCTCGCCGTCTGACATTCCCGCTAATGCATATGCGTGTAACGCTTCGGTCACCAGTTAAGAAGACAAAATGTTCCTGGTGAATGTGTCAGTACTGTGGACCGCGGAAAGGAAGGTCGGTAGACTTAGAAAGTGTGTTTCTTATGATTTGCTCTACTTTTCCATAAGTTGTGGGTAATTTCAAATATGGGAGGAGTGATGGCTATGTGTAAATTTCGGTCAAAGCAACAATATCTAATCAGTGTAAAAGCCGAATGCATTTTAATTCTGAAGTCTTTCTGGGACATAGTTTTTTGTATTTTCTTCCTAATGAATGTTGGAAAGGTTTCAGCACAAATTGGAGAGCCCAAAGGTGGTGGAGAGAATTTATGTCCGTCCACTGAAACGAAAAAAAACTGTTTGGGAGAGACAACGCATTTCAAAAGGGTAAGTTCTAGCCCAATGGAATTTGTTCTTCAAAAAATACTGTGTCTACATTGCCTCCTAGGGTTTCGTAATCCAAATACCAAACATTGAATTTAGAATTTTGCTTCTCGTTTCAACACAATTTGAATCGAGTCGATATCTATTAACGATGTTTTTTTAGCAAAGTGCGACTTGGCCGGTTTTTTATCCTTACCTCTTTCCAGTGTCCGATGAACCACTTGGGGCAAGGTACTTCCTCATTACAGTGCTGGAACGCTCCAGGTTTTGGGCCCAGCAGATCGAAACACTCCTTGTCTGGTACTGACTTGATACTACACACATACAAACATATTATATTTTTATTAAGATATATTTCTGAAAAACTTTTTACAAAAAAAAAATACCGTGTTTCTGTGTATTGTTTGTTTCTTATTTAACACCGACTTCCGAAATTAAAGTTATTTTGATCGTTTTAGTGTGTTTTTTAGTGAAGTCGGTTTTTTTGTAAAAAGTTTTTTATTTCACACGTTTTAGTTACTCTGGCTATAAAGCCAGAGTACCTCTTTCTCATGACAATTCCAATTAAACTAAACACTGCTAGGATACATTGTTTTATTATGAAGTTCCCGTGTCCACCCATCTTCCGGCTCCATCATCAAACTAGTTCGAGAATATCTTATAGCCAAAGTGCATCTCATGACAATTTTAATAAGCCCAAACACAGCTAGGATACATTGATTAATTATGGTGCCTAACTTCCAGCTCCATGATCATCATCAGGTCACTTCGATGATATTATTTCCAACATAGCTATTCAGAACCGTTCATTTATTTGTATTGTTATAGTCGCATAACTATCCTCATTGTGATATCTATGTGAGTATGAAGTTCCATTGGCCATTCCTCGTCTTCTTCACCAGTTCCTCTTCATCAAATGTTACTTTTTGACTGTAAACGCTTAAGTCCTCGATGAAAATACCAAAATAACTATGTAGTTGCCTATAATATTTGAGGAGTTCCTTCGATTCCTCATAGATGCCATCATCAGAACTGGATTTTGTAAAAAATGGGTCCAATGTCAAGGCAAATCCTTTAAGAGGAAAAAAAATAATTGCAAGTCACTCTATAAACGACGGAGTTCTGAGGAAACATAAAAAAATACAGCCGTATTGATAACCTACTCCTTTTTTAGAAGTCGGTTAAAAAGTTAAGTAAGGCGGTGACTACAACAAGCAATTTGGCCCGCAATAGGCAAATTGCTCTTGTCGTCCTATTATAATTTTAGTGTCTACAAGGCTATAATAGGCTCTTAATAAACTAATAGTGCTCTTCACCATCAACGATTGCATCACTGCTTACCATCAGTAACACTAGTTTAAATCATTTAAGAAAAAAACTGAAGGAACTCATTGCTGAGTTAAGCTCGCCTTTGTACATGAACTGTTTGTATGTCAATATATTATGTTATGTTTTGTGTACAAAAAATAATGAAAGAATTAAAGGAACAGTTATGGCTTTTATTCAATATAGTCTGACATATCCTCTCGCTCCATCCAGAGCGGGAGAAGTTATTTGATTGCCTGACTTGCCAGCCTAAATTAAATGGCGCGGTGACCGAGTGGCGTCCAAGGACTGCCACACTGGAAGAACAAATGTTGGTCGTCCGGCAACGCGATTGTCGGACGACATTGTGGTCAATATGGGTAGGAAGAGGAATTGGATGAGGTTGGCACTCGGACATGGAGATTAACACAAGAAAAGATAGGCCCATGCTCAGTAGTAGATGAAGTCGGACTGGATTGATACGCTCGCGCTTGACTACTATATGACCTGCTAGTAAGCGATGATGTGGTCGACGATGTATCACACTAGCCTAGAAGTAACATACTGTACTTTTGATTTAAAGAGATTGTAGCTATTAGGAAATACAGTTTTCGGCAAGAAATTCCACTTCCTCAACTGTACGCACAATTAATGTGTTCCCAAAATGTGTTGCGCGTGTGGATGGTATTTTTGTCCACCATGTATCGGTGGCGTATGGGCGTGTGTCTGGTCCGATGATGGAACGTGCTTAGCGGAATTTATGAATGAAACTTGCAGACCCGGCAGTCTTACTCATTATCAATAATCTTCTGGCAAGTGACCTCCCTGGACCTGACGCCTCCAATGCCACATCTCTGCGAGCACTCTCCCCAGGGTCCTTCCGCCCACTGCACAGGGCAGGGGTCTGGACTGCAAGACTGGTTGGTGGGGGGCCTCAGACCCTCGTCACACAGATTATCCTCGACTACCTCCAGTTCTTCCCTAGATCTACATGTCACGTTACGAGTTTTGAAACCTGGAATACATGTTGCTATTAGGTACACATCTAAAACTTTATCCGGGATCGGTATTGCAAAACGCAAGCATAGATACAATTGCACAGCAGTCCCCCAAGCCAAGATACAACCGTTTCATTTCGATTCTCCTTTCGTCAATCGCCTCGAGTCAGCAACACCTCCTATTCCTTTCTTCTTCGAAACGGTTGTAACTTGGCTAGGGGATTAACAGCTATAAAAATATTCATATTAAACCAGTAATTGCATATTTATTAAATCGTTGCTTATAAAGAAAATACCTACTTAGATAAGGTTTGGTAGGGCAGAAATTATACTGTCTAATAGATTTAAAGCAAAACCCAGTACACGTCGTAAGTAATGTTGGAAAACATCGTCTGTCGGTGCCCGCCCATATTGCTAATGCAATAATAGGCGCTGACACGTACAGGCTCTACACTGAACCCAAGCTATGAGAATCTTAAGAAGAAGTTTGCTCACCGCCGCCACAGGTGGCGCTGCATGGCGTGAACTCCTCGTGCACCCAGATGTATCGCTTGTCGGTCGGGGGCGCTGTGATGTTGGGCACGCTGTACTCGTACCTGATCCCCACGTTCACGTCTTGAAGAAGAAGCTTGAGTAGAAAATAGACTAGTTAATGGACAGTTTTAAAGACCATCGCTAAGACTAGAAAGTCTCCATGTTATCGATTTTATTTTTATTGATAGGCTCGCGTTTGTCCACTATATCACCGATTTACTATGGCGAGGGTAAATATTATGAAATATATTATGGATGGTATCTATCCATCCAGAATAAAAATAATACTTATTGAAAATCCAGAATGGACTGAAAACGAAAATATATAATTCAAATCACTTCAGTTCCACTTACAGATAGATAGAGAGGTTCATTGGTAGGTCCCAGGCAGCGCAGTTTGTCCGGCGCTTCGTGCCCTTGCTGTCTGCGCTCGTAAATCCAGGGTGCGCCGGCAATCATGAGGATCCCAGGGAAGTCGATATGGTAGTGGCCGTTCAGGTAATAGGTGCCGTTCTTGTTTCTTAAGGCTGAAGAAATTCAAAGAACTTTTGGGTATTCTCCTTATTTCATTGCAGGACTTGCACTTGCGTAATAGAACACAGACTTTTTGAAAACTTACCCAAATAATTGTTCGAAGGTTCCAGCTCTTCAATATAAATACTAGTGGAGCCTGCAGGTATCAGTAAGAGGTCGTTGTATCCTTAAAGCAAGAAAAGAAATAGATTTAAAAACACAACAGGCAAGGTTTCTTTTACTCAGCATAGTATGAACTAACGTCACTTTGACACAAGAAAGCTGCTTACGACACCGTCGCTTGCTTACCTTTCACGAGATCCTGTGAGTCGTAGATGCCTTCAGTGGTGTGACAGTTAGCGCCGTTCCCTCGGCACTCACGGCACTTGTCTTCTCGCGCATTGGAGTTCAACATCATATCGCAACCGACGGGCTGGAGAAAATAAAGATAGATATGCTAATTTAATATAAAGGACCAATGAGTTCTTGCGAATAATTTGGTGATCGATTCTTTTTAATTTAAAATACTTTATGAATATTTTAGATACAGGATTAGTCTTATCAAAAGGATTTTAATGAATTTAGTTTTAACTACGACTTAGCAGTTACGTATTACCTGACATGTGCAAGAGATGATTTTGTCACGAAGATCACAAAGGTCTTTTAAATAAACCAGAAAGAGGGTTTACCCTAATATACTACCTTGTGGCACACCATAGGTTACAGGTAGTTCGTCACTAATTATATTATTATTGATTTTGGTGCATTGACAGTGATTTGAGAGTCAATCTTCAACTCATTTGCGTTCATTACCTCGAATATTCTAGGACTGCATCATACGTTAATTTGCCAGATCTAAAGCCAAATTGATTATTGGAGTGTAAGTTCTTAGCTTCTAGATAACTTATAATTCTAGTATTGTTGATATGTTCCAAGAGCTTGGAGATCGAAGGTAGAATAGGTCACTGATTTTAGTACTGTGGAAAAAGTGCCTTCGCGCAAATATAGGTCGAAAATATGGGTTAACATTGGGACTAAAACGCGTTTATCTTCCTTTAAGAGGTAGTTAAGGATGGAATCCCAACCTACTGAGCAAGTAATTTTAAGGTCTCAAATCAAGCGCTCCACTTCAGCCTCATCGGTGTCAATACCAGAAAGAGTAAAGACGTGGTTGATTGCATTGAGAAATCATTAATATGTGATGGATTCCTACAAGCTGCAGACATCTCAGCCATAATCTTACCAACCGAATCGAAGAACTCATTAACACCTTCCATAGATTTTTTTTAGGAAAGCCCTATTTATTAATTCCATAACCGGTTTTTTTTTTAAATTTTAGTTGTATTTTTGGGTTTTGCATAGCCTCCCAAAGTTTTTTATTGCTGTTACCAGCTGCCTTTATAAGGTTGGTTTCGTACCCTATTTTAAGTTTATAGTAATGTTCGATTACTCACTCCAGACCAACCGGACGTAACCCAGTCGACTCCTTCGCAAGGCTGCAGCATGCAAGGCTGTTCCACCTCCGGTTTCTTCTCGGTACAATCCTTTTCGTCAAGCACTTCGATGCGGCCATCCTTCTTCTGGTAGCAGACCACCTGCCTCGTCTGCTTACCCTCATCACAGATCCTGTCACACTAATGGATAAAGTAAGCGATGAGTTACTCATAAGCCACAGACGTAGATTGACAGATGCTCTCGCCGTCTGACATTCCCGCTAATGCATATGCGTGTAACGCTTCGGTCACCAGTTAAGAAGACAAAATGTTCCTGGTGAATGTGTCAGTACTGTGGACCGCGGAAAGGAAGGTCGGTAGACTTAGAAAGTGTATTTCTAATGATTTGCTCTACTTTTCCATAAGTTATGGGCAATTTCAAATGTGGGAGGAGTGATGGCTATGTGTAAATTTTGTCAAAGCAACAATATCTAATCAGTGTAAAAGCCGAATGCATGTTAATTCTGAAGCCTTTCTGGGACATAGTTTTTTGTATTTTCTTCTCAATGAATATTGGGAAAGGTTTCATCACAAATTGGAGAGCCCAAAGGTGGTGGAGAGAATTTATGTCCGTCCACTGAAACGAAAAAAAACTGTTTGGGAGAGACAACGCATTTCAAAAGGGTAAGTTCTAGCCCAATGGAATTTGTTCTTCAAAAAATACTGTGTCTACATTGCCTCCTAGGGTTTCGTAATCCAAATACCAAACATTGAATTTAGAATTTTGCTTCTCGTTTCAACACAAATGGAAACGAGTCGATATCTATTAACGATGTTCTTTTTAGCATAGTGCGACTTGGCCGGTTTTTTATCCTTACCTCTATCCAGTGTCCGATGAACCACTTGGGGCAAGGTACTTCCTCATTACAGTGCTGGAACGCTCCAGGTTTTGGGCCCAGCAGATCGAAACACTCCTTGTCTGGTACTGACTTGATACTACACACATACAAACATATTATTTTTTTATTAAGATATATTTCTGAAAAACTTTTTACAAAAAAAAATACCGTGTTTCTGTGTATTGTTTGTTTCTTATTTAACACCGACTTCCGAAATTAAAGTTATTTTGATCGTTTTAGTGTGTTTTTTAGTGAAGTCGCTTTTTTGTAAACAGTTTTTTATTTCACACTTTTTAGTTACTCTGGCTATAAAGCCAGAGTACCTATTTCTCATGACAATTCCAATTAAACTAAACACTGCTAGGATACATTGTTTTATTGTGAAGTTCCCGTGTCCACCCATCTTCCGGCTCCATCATCAAACCAGTCCGAGAATATCTTATAGCCAAAGTGCATCTCATGACAATTTTAATAAGCCCAAACACAGCTAGGATACATTGATTAATTACGGAGTTCTGGTGCCTAACTACCGGCTCCATGCATGATCATCATCAGGTCACTTCGATGATATCATTTCCAACATAGCTATTCAGAACCGTTCATTTATTTGTATTGTTATAGTCGCTAACTATCCTCATTGTGATATCTATGTGAGTACGAAGTTCCATTGGCCATTCCTCGTCTTTTTCACCAGTTCCTCTTCTTCAAATGTTACTTTTTGACTGTAAACGCTAAGTCCTCGATGAAAATACCAAGATAACTATGTAGTTGCCTATAATATTTGAGGAGTTCCCTCGTTTCCTCATAGATGCCATCATCAGAACTGGATTTTGAAAAAAATGGGTCCAATGTCAAGGCAAATCCTTTAAGAGGAAAAAAAAATTCCAAGTCACTCTATAAACGACGGAGTTCTAAGGAAACATAAGTTAAAAAGGAGTCGGTTAAAAAGTGAAGTCAGGCGGTGACTACAACAAGCAATTTGCCCCGCAATAGGCAAATTGCTCTTGTCGTCCTATTATAATTTTAGTGTCTACAAGGCTATAATAGGCTCTTAATAAACTAATAGTGCTCTTCACCATCAACGATTGCATCACTGCTTACCATCAGTAACACTAGTTTAAATCATTTAAGAAAAAAACTGAAGGAACTCATTGCTGAGTTAAGCTCGCCTTTGTACATGAACTGTTTGTATGTCAATATATTATGTTATGTTTTGTGTACAAAAAATAATGAAAGAATTAAAGGAACAGTTATGGCTTTTATTCAATATAGTCTGACATATCCTCTCGCTCCATCCAGAGCGGGAGAAGTTATTTGATTGCCTGACTTGCCAGCCTAAATTAAATGGCGCGGTGACCGAGTGGCGTCCAAGGACTGCCACACTGGAAGAACAAATGTTGGTCGTCCGGCAACGCGATTGTCGGACGACATTGTGGTCAATATGGGTAGGAAGAGGAATTGGATGAGGTTGGCACTCGGACATGGAGATTAACACAAGAAAAGATAGGCCCATGCTCAGTAGTAGATGAAGTCGGACTGGATTGATACGCTCGCGCTTGACTACTATATGACCTGCTAGTAAGCGATGATGTGGTCGACGATGTATCACACTAGCCTAGAAGTAACATACTGTACTTTTGATTTAAAGAGATTGTAGCTATTAGGAAATACAGTTTTCGGCAAGAAATTCCACTTCCTCAACTGTACGCACAATTAATGTGTTCCCAAAATGTGTTGCGCGTGTGGATGGTATTTTTGTCCACCATGTATCGGTGGCGTATGGGCGTGTGTCTGGTCCGATGATGGAACGTGCTTAGCGGAATTTATGAATGAAACTTGCAGACCCGGCAGTCTTACTCATTATCAATAATCTTCTGGCAAGTGACCTCCCTGGACCTGACGCCTCCAATGCCACATCTCTGCGAGCACTCTCCCCAGGGTCCTTCCGCCCACTGCGCAGGGCAGGGGTCTGGACTGCAAGACTGGTTGATGGGGGGCCTCAGACCCTCGTCACACAGATTATCCTCGACTACCTCCAGGTCTTCCCTAGATCTACATGTCACGTTACGAGTTTTGAAACCTGGAATACATGTTGCTATTAGGTACACATCTAAAACTTTATCCGGGATCGGTATTGCAAAACGCAAGCATAGATACAATTGCACAGCAGTCCCCCAAGCCAAGATACAACCGTTTCATTTCGATTCTCCTTTCGTCAATCGCCTCGAGTCAGCAACACCTCCTATTCCTTTCTTCTTCGAAACGGTTGTAACTTGGCTAGGGGATTAACAGCTATAAAAATATTCATATTAAACCAGTAATTGCATATTTATTAAATCGTTGCTTATAAAGAAAATACCTACTTAGATAAGGTTTGGTAGGGCAGAAATTATACTGTCTAATAGATTTAAAGCAAAACCCAGTACACGTCGTAAGTAATGTTGGAAAACATCGTCTGTCGGTGCCCGCCCATATTGCTAATGCAATAATAGGCGCTGACACGTACAGGCTCTACACTGAACCCAAGCTATGAGAATCTTAAGAAGAAGTTTGCTCACCGCCGCCACAGGTGGCGCTGCATGGCGTGAACTCCTCGTGCACCCAGATGTATCGCTTGTCGGTCGGGGGCGCTGTGTTGTTGGGCACGCTGTACTCGTACCTGATCCCCACGTTCACGTCTTGAAGAAGAAGCTTGAGTAGAAAATAGACTAGTTAATGGACAGTTTTAAAGACCATCGCTAAGACTAGAAAGTCTCCATGTTATCGATTTTATTTTTATTGATAGGCTCGCGTTTGTCCACTATATCACCGATTTACTATGGCGAGGGTAAATATTATGAAATATATTATGGATGGTATCTATCCATCCAGAATAAAAATAATACTTATTGAAAATCCAGAATGGACTGAAAACGAAAATATATAATTCAAATCACTTCAGTTCCACTTACAGATAGATAGAGAGGTTCATTGGTAGGTCCCAGGCAGCGCAGTTTGTCCGGCGCTTCGTGCCCTTGCTGTCTGCGCTCGTAAATCCAGGGTGCGCCGGCAATCATGAGGATCCCAGGGAAGTCGATATGGTAGTGGCCGTTCAGGTAATAGGTGCCGTTCTTGTTTCTTAAGGCTGAAGAAATTCAAAGAACTTTTGGGTATTCTCCTTATTTCATTGCAGGACTTGCACTTGCGTAATAGAACACAGACTTTTTGAAAACTTACCCAAATAATTGTTCGAAGGTTCCAGCTCTTCAATATAAATACTAGTGGAGCCTGCAGGTATCAGTAAGAGGTCGTTGTATCCTTAAAGCAAGAAAAGAAATAGATTTAAAAACACAACAGGCAAGGTTTCTTTTACTCAGCATAGTATGAACTAACGTCACTTTGACACAAGAAAGCTGCTTACGACACCGTCGCTTGCTTACCTTTCACGAGATCCTGTGAGTCGTAGATGCCTTCAGTGGTGTGACAGTTAGCGCCGTTCCCTCGGCACTCACGGCACTTGTCTTCTCGCGCATTGGAGTTCAACATCATATCGCAACCGACGGGCTGGAGAAAATAAAGATAGATATGCTAATTTAATATAAAGGACCAATGAGTTCTTGCGAATAATTTGGTGATCGATTCTTTTTAATTTAAAATACTTTATGAATATTTTAGATACAGGATTAGTCTTATCAAAAGGATTTTAATGAATTTAGTTTTAACTACGACTTAGCAGTTACGTATTACCTGACATGTGCAAGAGATGATTTTGTCACGAAGATCACAAAGGTCTTTTAAATAAACCAGAAAGAGGGTTTACCCTAATATACTACCTTGTGGCACACCATAGGTTACAGGTAGTTCGTCACTAATTATATTATTATTGATTTTGGTGCATTGACAGTGATTTGAGAGTCAATCTTCAACTCATTTGCGTTCATTACCTCGAATATTCTAGGACTGCATCATACGTTAATTTGCCAGATCTAAAGCCAAATTGATTATTGGAGTGTAAGTTCTTAGCTTCTAGATAACTTATAATTCTAGTATTGTTGATATGTTCCAAGAGCTTGGAGATCGAAGGTAGAATAGGTCACTGATTTTAGTACTGTGGAAAAAGTGCCTTCGCGCAAATATAGGTCGAAAATATGGGTTAACATTGGGACTAAAACGCGTTTATCTTCCTTTAAGAGGTAGTTAAGGATGGAATCCCAACCTACTGAGCAAGTAATTTTAAGGTCTCAAATCAAGCGCTCCACTTCAGCCTCATCGGTGTCAATACCAGAAAGAGTAAAGACGTGGTTGATTGCATTGAGAAATCATTAATATGTGATGGATTCCTACAAGCTGCAGACATCTCAGCCATAATCTTACCAACCGAATCGAAGAACTCATTAACACCTTCCATAGATTTTTTTTAGGAAAGCCCTATTTATTAATTCCATAACCGGTTTTTTTTTTAAATTTTAGTTGTATTTTTGGGTTTTGCATAGCCTCCCAAAGTTTTTTATTGCTGTTACCAGCTGCCTTTATAAGGTTGGTTTCGTACCCTATTTTAAGTTTATAGTAATGTTCGATTACTCACTCCAGACCAACCGGACGTAACCCAGTCGACTCCTTCGCAAGGCTGCAGCATGCAAGGCTGTTCCACCTCCGGTTTCTTCTCGGTACAATCCTTTTCGTCAAGCACTTCGATGCGGCCATCCTTCTTCTGGTAGCAGACCACCTGCCTCGTCTGCTTACCCTCATCACAGATCCTGTCACACTAATGGATAAAGTAAGCGATGAGTTACTCATAAGCCACAGACGTAGATTGACAGATGCTCTCGCCGTCTGACATTCCCGCTAATGCATATGCGTGTAACGCTTCGGTCACCAGTTAAGAAGACAAAATGTTCCTGGTGAATGTGTCAGTACTGTGGACCGCGGAAAGGAAGGTCGGTAGACTTAGAAAGTGTATTTCTAATGATTTGCTCTACTTTTCCATAAGTTATGGGCAATTTCAAATGTGGGAGGAGTGATGGCTATGTGTAAATTTTGTCAAAGCAACAATATCTAATCAGTGTAAAAGCCGAATGCATGTTAATTCTGAAGCCTTTCTGGGACATAGTTTTTTGTATTTTCTTCTCAATGAATATTGGGAAAGGTTTCATCACAAATTGGAGAGCCCAAAGGTGGTGGAGAGAATTTATGTCCGTCCACTGAAACGAAAAAAAACTGTTTGGGAGAGACAACGCATTTCAAAAGGGTAAGTTCTAGCCCAATGGAATTTGTTCTTCAAAAAATACTGTGTCTACATTGCCTCCTAGGGTTTCGTAATCCAAATACCAAACATTGAATTTAGAATTTTGCTTCTCGTTTCAACACAAATGGAAACGAGTCGATATCTATTAACGATGTTCTTTTTAGCATAGTGCGACTTGGCCGGTTTTTTATCCTTACCTCTATCCAGTGTCCGATGAACCACTTGGGGCAAGGTACTTCCTCATTACAGTGCTGGAACGCTCCAGGTTTTGGGCCCAGCAGATCGAAACACTCCTTGTCTGGTACTGACTTGATACTACACACATACAAACATATTATTTTTTTATTAAGATATATTTCTGAAAAACTTTTTACAAAAAAAAATACCGTGTTTCTGTGTATTGTTTGTTTCTTATTTAACACCGACTTCCGAAATTAAAGTTATTTTGATCGTTTTAGTGTGTTTTTTAGTGAAGTCGCTTTTTTGTAAACAGTTTTTTATTTCACACTTTTTAGTTACTCTGGCTATAAAGCCAGAGTACCTATTTCTCATGACAATTCCAATTAAACTAAACACTGCTAGGATACATTGTTTTATTGTGAAGTTCCCGTGTCCACCCATCTTCCGGCTCCATCATCAAACCAGTCCGAGAATATCTTATAGCCAAAGTGCATCTCATGACAATTTTAATAAGCCCAAACACAGCTAGGATACATTGATTAATTACGGAGTTCTGGTGCCTAACTACCGGCTCCATGCATGATCATCATCAGGTCACTTCGATGATATCATTTCCAACATAGCTATTCAGAACCGTTCATTTATTTGTATTGTTATAGTCGCTAACTATCCTCATTGTGATATCTATGTGAGTACGAAGTTCCATTGGCCATTCCTCGTCTTTTTCACCAGTTCCTCTTCTTCAAATGTTACTTTTTGACTGTAAACGCTAAGTCCTCGATGAAAATACCAAGATAACTATGTAGTTGCCTATAATATTTGAGGAGTTCCCTCGTTTCCTCATAGATGCCATCATCAGAACTGGATTTTGAAAAAAATGGGTCCAATGTCAAGGCAAATCCTTTAAGAGGAAAAAAAAATTCCAAGTCACTCTATAAACGACGGAGTTCTAAGGAAACATAAGTTAAAAAGGAGTCGGTTAAAAAGTGAAGTCAGGCGGTGACTACAACAAGCAATTTGCCCCGCAATAGGCAAATTGCTCTTGTCGTCCTATTATAATTTTAGTGTCTACAAGGCTATAATAGGCTCTTAATAAACTAATAGTGCTCTTCACCATCAACGATTGCATCACTGCTTACCATCAGTAACACTAGTTTAAATCATTTAAGAAAAAAACTGAAGGAACTCATTGCTGAGTTAAGCTCGCCTTTGTACATGAACTGTTTGTATGTCAATATATTATGTTATGTTTTGTGTACAAAAAATAATGAAAGAATTAAAGGAACAGTTATGGCTTTTATTCAATATAGTCTGACATATCCTCTCGCTCCATCCAGAGCGGGAGAAGTTATTTGATTGCCTGACTTGCCAGCCTAAATTAAATGGCGCGGTGACCGAGTGGCGTCCAAGGACTGCCACACTGGAAGAACAAATGTTGGTCGTCCGGCAACGCGATTGTCGGACGACATTGTGGTCAATATGGGTAGGAAGAGGAATTGGATGAGGTTGGCACTCGGACATGGAGATTAACACAAGAAAAGATAGGCCCATGCTCAGTAGTAGATGAAGTCGGACTGGATTGATACGCTCGCGCTTGACTACTATATGACCTGCTAGTAAGCGATGATGTGGTCGACGATGTATCACACTAGCCTAGAAGTAACATACTGTACTTTTGATTTAAAGAGATTGTAGCTATTAGGAAATACAGTTTTCGGCAAGAAATTCCACTTCCTCAACTGTACGCACAATTAATGTGTTCCCAAAATGTGTTGCGCGTGTGGATGGTATTTTTGTCCACCATGTATCGGTGGCGTATGGGCGTGTGTCTGGTCCGATGATGGAACGTGCTTAGCGGAATTTATGAATGAAACTTGCAGACCCGGCAGTCTTACTCATTATCAATAATCTTCTGGCAAGTGACCTCCCTGGACCTGACGCCTCCAATGCCACATCTCTGCGAGCACTCTCCCCAGGGTCCTTCCGCCCACTGCGCAGGGCAGGGGTCTGGACTGCAAGACTGGTTGATGGGGGGCCTCAGACCCTCGTCACACAGATTATCCTCGACTACCTCCAGGTCTTCCCTAGATCTACATGTCACGTTACGAGTTTTGAAACCTGGAATACATGTTGCTATTAGGTACACATCTAAAACTTTATCCGGGATCGGTATTGCAAAACGCAAGCATAGATACAATTGCACAGCAGTCCCCCAAGCCAAGATACAACCGTTTCATTTCGATTCTCCTTTCGTCAATCGCCTCGAGTCAGCAACACCTCCTATTCCTTTCTTCTTCGAAACGGTTGTAACTTGGCTAGGGGATTAACAGCTATAAAAATATTCATATTAAACCAGTAATTGCATATTTATTAAATCGTTGCTTATAAAGAAAATACCTACTTAGATAAGGTTTGGTAGGGCAGAAATTATACTGTCTAATAGATTTAAAGCAAAACCCAGTACACGTCGTAAGTAATGTTGGAAAACATCGTCTGTCGGTGCCCGCCCATATTGCTAATGCAATAATAGGCGCTGACACGTACAGGCTCTACACTGAACCCAAGCTATGAGAATCTTAAGAAGAAGTTTGCTCACCGCCGCCACAGGTGGCGCTGCATGGCGTGAACTCCTCGTGCACCCAGATGTATCGCTTGTCGGTCGGGGGCGCTGTGTTGTTGGGCACGCTGTACTCGTACCTGATCCCCACGTTCACGTCTTGAAGAAGAAGCTTGAGTAGAAAATAGACTAGTTAATGGACAGTTTTAAAGACCATCGCTAAGACTAGAAAGTCTCCATGTTATCGATTTTATTTTTATTGATAGGCTCGCGTTTGTCCACTATATCACCGATTTACTATGGCGAGGGTAAATATTATGAAATATATTATGGATGGTATCTATCCATCCAGAATAAAAATAATACTTATTGAAAATCCAGAATGGACTGAAAACGAAAATATATAATTCAAATCACTTCAGTTCCACTTACAGATAGATAGAGAGGTTCATTGGTAGGTCCCAGGCAGCGCAGTTTGTCCGGCGCTTCGTGCCCTTGCTGTCTGCGCTCGTAAATCCAGGGCGCGCCGGCGATCATGAGGGTCCCAGGGAAGTCGATATGGTAGTGGCCGTTCAGGTAATAGGTGCCGTTCTTGTTTCTTAAGGCTGAAGAAATTCAAAGAACTTTTGAGTATTCTCCTTATTTCATTGCAGCACTTGCACTTGCGTAATAGAACACAGACTTTTTGAAAACTTACCCAAATAATTGTTCGAACGTTCCAGCTCCTCAATATAAATACTAGTGGAGCCTGCAGGTATCAGAAAGAGGTCGTTGTATCCTTAAAGCAAAAAAAGAAATAGATTTAAAAACACAACAGGCAAGATTTCTTTTACTCAGCATAGAATTAACTAACGTTACTTTGACACAAGAAAGCTGCTTACGACACCGTCGCTTGCTTACCTTTCACGAGATCCTGTGAGTCGTAGATGCCTTCAGTGGTGCGACAGTTAGCGCCGTTCCCTCGGCACTCCCGGCATTTGTCTTCTCGCGCATTGGAGTTCAACATCATATCGCAACCGACGGGCTGGAGGAAATAAAGATAGATATGCTAATTTAATCTAAAGGACCAATGAGTTCTTACGAAGAATTTGGTGATCGATTCTTTTTAATTTAAAAGACTTTATGAATATTTTAGATACAGTATTAGTCATAGCAAAAGGATTTAAATGAATTTAGTTTTAACTAAGACTTAGCACTTACGTATTACCTGACATGTGCCATTGACGCAGACGTCAAAGGAATCGTCGTTACACCTGGTGCCGTCTATAACCTGGAGCTTCTGTCGGAAGTTCCACAGCTCCCCTTGAGGTATGCAGTTCAGCTCGCAAGGGTTCGGAGCCTTTGTGTTTGGCATCCAACTAGGAATGACAGAAGACATTCAGAAAATTGTGGATTTTTTACGTTTTATGGTTTGTGCGTTGTTATTACGTTCGACCCAGCGCCGTTCTCGTGAGGTGTTTACGTTACGACTCAATATATTTATATTCATACAAAGTGGACAGACGTTGATAATCGTTTTGGTCTAAGCAGCTCTAGATATTTGATATTTACAAGTGTTGGGGCAAAAAAGTTTAACTAGTAGAATTTACTTGGCGTTACGTTGGCGGTGAATCTACTTGGTGTTATGAGACGTAATGCAAATAATAACATATTTTTACCCGACTGCAAGAAGGATTATGTTTTTCGCGCGTATCTTGTATGTATGTATGTAATATTCTTTTCACCACAGCAGCTCGAACAAGTAGTTTTTGCTGCTTGAAAACAGTGAGCAAAACTCGATTTTGCTCACTGCGTGAGACAAAGTAACTTTTTAATTATTATTTTTTTTTAGCCATACAATTCGAAACATTCGAACTACGCTGTACTCTGTCTCTTTCTCGCCCTTATAAAAAAGCGAGTTAGAAACATGCCATTTCGAAGTTCATTCCGATTTTGAAATTCCACCACAAAGAAAAACACGTTCGGAAATGCGTAATAAATAGAAATAGTTATTTGTGCAAAAAGAGAGCAAAGTTGTTTTTTGCTGCGAGTGCTAATTTTGAGTCCCGAGCAAGCTAAGGATTCTTTGATTGAATCACGAGCGTTAGCGAGTGATTCTAAAGTAGAATCCTGAACGAGGGGAGGGATTCAAAGGCACGAGATGCAACTAGTTTTGCTCTCGTGTTACACACATAATTTTTCACTTCAGCAGCGAGTGTGCAACACATATTACTTGGGAAATAAAATAATTAACAGTATAATGATTTCAATTAAAATAAATACTATCTCTGTCGCTAGTTTTGCTCATATTTTACAATTATTTTAACATTCTTAATCTTATTTGCCACTATTTTATTTCCGCTGTTTTTTTAAAGCACGTTCTAAAACAGTCTATGTTGAAACTAGAAATAATTATTTAAAGGTTAAAAGCCAGTTTTATCTGCTGCTATAAGTACTCAGGTACTCTTATTTTTGTTCAAATACAAAAATAAATTTAAAATTCAATAATTTATTTATAAAAAAAAAAAACAATTTTATATTTTACAAATACTCGGTAGGTTTGTGAATTTTAAAGTGATAAATGTACGCCTAAAATAGAGTGAACAAATAGTGTTATTAGATTATCATAAATAACATAACTAAGTGTAAAATAAAAAAATAAATTTAAAAAATGAAAAAGCCCGACTGCGTAGAAAATAAATTTAGATAAAAACTAAAAAGAAAAAACAAGTTCAGTCCAGATAAAATAATCCAGACTAAAATCATCCCATCTAATGGGTCCTGACTGTTGCAGTCAATATGTTCCGTATTAGAATTTACTATTTGTTTTATTTCAATTGTTTTTTACTGGACTGGACTGAACTTGTTTTTTTTTTTAGTTATTGTCAGAAGTTATTTTTTACGCAGTCAGGATTTTTTTATATTTTTTTTTTGGACGTACTTAGACGTTGTACTAACAACAAAAAATTGAATAAATTTGACGTTATAGGACACTGCTGGTTCGAACATGTTAACTGGTTACAGCTAGTACCAGTGACATTACTCCAAAATCTAAAATTATTGTTACTTTCATATTTTGAAATTCACGGTCTTACTCTCTCAGTCTTTAAGCTTTTTAACCGACTTCAAAAAGAAGGAAGTTCTATGTTCGGCTATATGTATTTTTTTATGTATGTCCACCGATTTATCGGTCAATTCTGGACCGATTCTGATTGAAAGGTTATACTTCCGAGTTGGTCTCATGGTGAGACCAACTCGGAAGTATAACCTTTCAGAAGTATTTTTATGATCTGATGATGAACTTCGAAGATATCGAACGGAACTCCTCATAGGATCACAGCAGAACTATCGTAACAAGTAAATTTGCGTTGTTTAGCATAAGCAATGACTTTAACTTTGACTGTAAAAAAAAAAACAACAGACTTTAATGTAAAAAAATAACACTAAAAAGTGAAAATTAACTTTAATTTCGGAAATCGGTGTTAAATAACAAAGAGACAAAACTATTATAGAAACATTATATACAATGTATAGATAGTGTTTTTTTTTTAATTCTAAGATTTTAATTAGAAAAAGAAACAAATAATTTTAAGAAAACATGCGTGATTCTGTATCCGATAACTTACTTATACTTGAAGCCCTTGAAGGCCATGTCGTTGAACTCGGCGCACTGCTCAGCTCTGAAGTCACCGGAGCCTTCAGGGCAGCCCTGCGTCTGGCACGAGAAGTACTTCCTGTCCCCTCCTGTACACTTAGGCTGTTCTTCTGGCCTGCACATGGAACATGTAGAATCATTTATTTATTTGCAATCAATTGCTATACTTACAGTATACAGCAAAGCGTAAGCGCAAGCCAACAATCTAAGAACTAAAAAAATATACAAACATTTATTTAAATATACTTTAATATATTTAAATAAATGTTTGTAAAAAACACACTAAAAAGTGGCCAGGTCGGCCACGCCTCCTATTCCTTTGTTCTGACCACGTGACTAAGCGTTGAGATGACGTCAGAATAAAGGAATCAGAGGCGTGGCCTACTCGAGGCGATCGACGAAAGAGAATCGAAACAAAACGGTTGTAACTTGGATAGGGGGGCAGGTGTGTGCGCGACACCCGCTTTTGGTCCGGAGCGTAAAATGAATAGCGAGCCAGAGTGGTCGCGTCGTAGATTTTATTGTTCACGAGACGCTAGTAATGCTTCAATAGAGCAATGGTATAATTATGATGATAGTCGAAATTGTCAAGACTTAAGAGGCATTTACTGTGAAGACAGTTCAAGTCTTTGCTCATCATCATCATCATTTCAGCCGAAAGACGTCCACTGTTGGACATAGGCCTCTCCCAAATGTCGCCACAATGACCGGTCATGTGCGTTTCGCATCCATCGGATTCCCGCGACCCTCACCAGGTCATCGGTCCACCTTGTGGGAGGCCGTCCAACGCTGCGTCTTCCGGTACCTACGTATCGCCATTCCAGAACCTTTCGTCCCCATCGACCATCTGTTCTACGAGCAATGTGCCCTGCCTACTGCCACTTCAGTTTGGCGATTCTTCGGGATATGTCTGTAACCTTGGTTCTCCTGCGGATATCTTCATTTCTGACGCGATCACGCAAGGAAACTCCTAGCATAGCCCTTTCCATTGCCCTTTGAGTAACTTTAAGCCTTCTGATGAGGCCCATTGTAAGCGACCACGTTTCGGAGCCATATGTTATCACTGACAACACGCACTGGTCTTTGCTAAATACTCAATATTCACCTACTCTCTTCTAGGACAAATACGGGACAAAAGGATGGTAACTAATGTTAGTGTATTCTACCCTTATTTATTTATAATTAATACAATTATGATGATTTTTTTTTTATTTGGGAAATCATCCAATTACTTCTCCTGCTCTAGTAGTTACTTACTGACTAAAAGCACACCTTTGTCCTTTAGCTGCCCTTTGCGGACCATGAGTTTATTTTTCAGAAAATCCCATTGAATTTGTCCCTAGCGGGCAAAATCCACGTATATTAAATGTAGATTATATGCATATTTTTGCTCCGTCTTACCCAGGCTGCAAACATATCCTCTTTTGGCTCGCCACTCCTCCTCCACAGGTTCTGGAGCAGGGGGACATCTCTCCCCATTCTCCCCATGGACCACTACCCTCTCCTCCGGGTATGACGTAGGACTCAAGTAGATATGTTCCGGTGCCTTGCGGCCTTGCGGTGTGTACCTGGTAAACACAATAATACATTAAGTACCTTACATTTAGATTTGATACCTTAAAATAAGACTAAATGATCAATAACATTGGATATGGGATTGATATAGGATAAATAGTGTAAAATGTTAATAAATTGATCAGTATGAACATTTATTTTCACACGAAATGTCAAAAGTTCCCTTCCATACTTATTGGTCCTTCGAGCCGGATCACCAGAGTACAGTCGCACTCCGGTGGTCTTTAGGCTACAGCTAACAGTATGGTTTTGTAATCACATAGCCATACTGTTAGCTGTAGCCTAAAGAAAGAGTTATGTATGGTTTTGGAAAAGTCTGATGAAAAGCACAAAACTTTATGACGTCAGTGAAAAACTTGAATAGTCCTACAAGTTCTATAGGAGATCGGTGATAGAGAGAATAGAATAGAATATCGTTTATTTAATAAAAGTAGCACATTTAAATTAAAATATATAACCATTTTGACAAAAAGTCGACAAGATAAAACAAAATTCGTACATGTGAAGTAGGAAGCGCTTGAACTTGCTCAAATAAATAACGTGACCTAACGCTGCTAAGCTGCAGTGTTGAAGTGGTCACACTTGTCTTGTTTGCCAAGGTGCGTGGTGATAACAATGCGTGGTGATGTGCGTGTTTCCGATTTGGCTTGACAACTGTGCATAAGGAAGGTAAAAAGAAAAGTAAAAGTTGAAAGGGAATATTTTGTCTTGATATGGCCATGTAAAAGAGGGACGAAATGCATGTTACCAAAAGAGTTATGAATATAAATGTGAATGGATAGAGAGGGAGAGGGAAGCCAAAGAAAAGATGGATGGATTCTTCGGCTTCAGGGTATTCTTGCCAGTTTGGGCAGCATGATGACGCGCCCTTCTTTCCATGAAGCGGTAAAGGTCCCGGTGCGTAGTATCCACCGTAAACAGGCGCGCCAGGGCCACTACCGTGCGAAATCACAGGTGGCGCAGCACCGTGTTGGAGACACCTTCGTCACAGGGGGCCTTCCTAGGCTTCGTTCGCAGGATGGTGCGTCTGACTGCGCAGGGCGAGAACTGTATGGGGCCCTCATCGTGAGCTATCGGCGTCGCGAACTACTCCTGTAGGTGCCTCTCGACTGCTGTGACATGCTCTGTGTCGGTGGTCGGGTTAGGCTGGAACAGACGCTCCAGGTGCTTGGCAAAGATCACCGCTCGGTCTGTCGCAGCGTTTCTTAGAACCCCGTCGCTGATTCTGAGTGGACTTTTTCGTCGAATTCGCTGTCTTAAATGCCGCATAACGCTTAAATAATATTCTTTATTTACCGTTTGACCTTCCGGCAATAATTCCGAGTGCACAACACCGCGATAATCAAAGAAAACAGTCAACATGGCTTTGACTTTTGATCGACTTTGGCGTGGTTTTTTCGGTTTTGGTTCAGTTGGAAGGAGCCACTCCGAAGCTTGTTGACTAGTTTGCATGTCAAACTCGTAAACCCACGTTTCGTCACCAGTAACAATGCGTTTCATGAATGTTGGGTCGGAATTGACTCATTCTAGCATGTCCTCGTCGACTCTCGTGCGATTGAGTTTTTGGAGAAAATTCAGGTCTTTTGTGACTAGCCGAGCGGTAACATGTTTCATACCCAAATGATTAGTTACTCGTTAGATACAGAAAGTTCGGTGGCTATCTCTCTCAAAGTTGAATGAGGATCTTCAGTCACTATTTCCTTCACTTTTGCGATGTTTACTTCAGTTGAAGACGTTGATGGCCTACCAGAGCGAGGCAAATCTTCCATCACATCTAGACCGCTTTTGAACGCTTTGTACCACTCATAAGCACGTGTTTTTAAGAAAGTCGATTCACCGTTAGCCTTCTACAACATTTTCAGTGACTCCGAACACGAAATTGGCGATGCAAAATTTAAGAGAAACTCTTTATTCGATGTTTTTGTCCATTATGAAATTCGCAATATACACTAAATATGATATAACTAAAAACAGCACTGTATTTAATATAAATAACAGATGCAACTCAAACTTCGCGCCAAAATGGAAAACAATTGTGCCAATCTTCCAACAAAAAGAAAAAAAAAGAAAAATTGGAACCATAAACAAATCATCCATTCCCGATACTTTTCTGACTGAATGTATATATATAGTTTTAATTAGATAAGTATTTTTATTGAATTAAATAAAATATCACACTCACACATTATCCTACGACCTATATTAATTAAAAAGTAATTTTATTGAAGTATTTGACTGTTACGATGAATGAGGAAAATAATATGTTTGAACAAAATATTTTAATTTTAACTATCTTAATAAAAAAAGGTCTTCGCATGGGGCCCTCGAATTTGCTACAGGCCCTGCTACGTTTATTATGTTACATATTGTTTATGTCACAACCGTATAGTAAACTCTTAAAACTCATGTTTTAATAAGCAATTAGTGAACAGTACGTACAGTTTGTACTTGGGACCCTTGTGGGTGCTGGAACTGTGAGCGCAGTGTAGCTGTATCATGTTCAGATGCTGGCTCCAACGCTTGAGTTGCTTCTGAAACGTCTGCCAACAAAAAGCACCTTCAAATCCGATCTAATACGTTTAAAGTACTCGTATAAAGATTTTCGTGATTGGCTATGAAATAAAATTTCGACCATGGTAGCCATCTATTGAAATTGCAATCTCAACAGAAATTAGCCAAGTACGCAGGAAATATTATAGTACACTTGTGTGTGTGCGCAAACACAGGAACACACCCTGTTCCTTGACTTACGCCCATAGCCTTATGGGACGGTAATCCGACGTGACCGGAGAATGATTAGGCGCATTGACCAACTATGTTTAGGCACGCTCATGACGGAATATTACAAATGAATTTTACATTTCTTAAACAATCAATAGTGATAAGTATAATATAGTAATAACAACAGATTCAAAAATAATACACAAAGTAATCAACAACATTTTTAAAAGATTCAACAATCATAAATTATAACTAATATTTTTTGGATTTATCATTAACTTGCACAGGTCTGCAAAAAATATAAATTTTTTGGTGCTGGTAATCTCAGAATAGAAGTTTTAGAACGTCAAAATTACATGTAATTTCAAAATTATCCACATCTGAAAAAAATACCAATTATGGTATGTTGACAGTGTTCGCATTCCGTCAATTTATGTTATTAACGGGCAAAATGGTCTTGTCGTCTAGGTGCAGTTGGTTAATTATTTCGAATACATTTTATTACATTATGAGTGTATAAAGGGAGAAAAAAAATAATAAAAAACAGGTAAAAAGGCGTATTTCGACTTTTATTAGATCTATTTCAAGTACTTAGACCGACCGTGGGCGACCGATAGTGGATGAATGATAAACTAACGGACTGACGTTCGGTCTGCCTATGATTTGGTCAGAACCAAAAAAAAAAACTAATATAAGAGTTATTTTTGTTTATTCCAATTAGCTAACGACTGGTATTTTCAACTAGCCTCAAATAAAAACTTTGATGATAAAAAACGATTTTATAATTTTAATGAATAATTTGGCGGCTTGGAAATCTTTCGTCAAATTCGTCAAAACTAACTTAAGAAATGAAATGGCACAACATTACGTGGCTACACTTTTAACTTTATCTAGAAGGTCCTGAGCTAATCAGGACTTTCTAGATAAAGTTAAAAGTGTTAGCTGTAACATGAGCATAAAAGTATACAGCCATTTGGACGTGTTCCCTTAAAATCTACCTACAGCAAGTTTACCATTCTTATTAATTTCGGATAACACTTGAACTCGTGCGGTTGCTTGTAAAGTGAAACAATAAAAAAAATGTAGTTACTGACTTTTCTAACCGACATAAAAAAAGAGGAGGTTCTAAGTCGTCAGATTTTTTTAATATAAAATAATCTATGAACATAACGAATCTAAAATAAAAATATTATTATTAATCTTGTGTTACTAACTGTACCAAACGTTGATAAGGTTTAAAGTTCCATACAAAAACAAAACGTTGGACGAGTTGACCAATGAAAATATAATTTATTTTTATTTTTCTGCAACTCGTTCCATATGGGCCGTAGGTATGCGTTACGAGTTGACGAATTACTCAATTTACGAAGATAAATCACTTTGAAGTTCGGGAGTAGGTGCTAGTTACATCAGTTCCAGGTAAATATGAGACGTGACGTCACGTGAAATTTCAACGCGTGCTTTTGCATTTTCATTTTTAGGGTTCCGTACCCAAATTGTAAAAAAGGACCATAGACTCCACTGTCTGTCCGTCTGTCCGTCTGTCACCAGGCTGTATCTCACGAACTGTGACAGCTAGACAGTTGAAATTTTCACAGATGATGTACCTATGTCTGTTGCCACTGTAACAACTTTTTAGTATAAAAACAGAATAAAATAAATATTTAAGTGGGGCTTAAATATTTATTTTACGATACGGAACCTTTCGAGCACGAGTCCGACTCGCACTTGGCCGGTTTTTGTTTTAGAGACAAAATAAAAAATACATGGCCAATATTATAATTTTTGGTAAGCGGTTAGCTTACCGAGTTATCGAGTTAAGTAAGAAAATAACACCTAAATATAGTTAAAGTGTAACTTTTTATGTGTATGCGTGTATATGTTTGTAAATCAGAGATGGCTCAACCGCTTAACAAATTTAGATGAAACTTAGCACACCGGTAGATCACAAGATCTATGTACCCTGGATAAGGAAAAAGAAGGAACTTTTATGGTTCCGTAGTCAACTAGGAACCCTTATATTTTCGCCATGTCTGTCTGTCTATCCATCCATCCGCGGATAACCTTAGTTACCGTTAGCACTAGAAAGCTGAAATTTGGTACCAATATCTATATCAATCACGCCGACAAAGTGGTAAAATAAAAAGTGGAAAATAAATGTTTTATTAGGGTTCAAAAAAATGAAAAAAAACACACTCCCCCTACACATAAAGTGGGGAGTGATTTTTTTTTCATTTCAACCCTAACGTGTGATATATTGTTGGATAGGTATTTAAAAATGAATAGGCGTTTACTAAAATAATTTTTTGACACTGTTAATATTTTCGGAAATAATCGCTCCAAAAGTTAAAAAAAATGTACACTTTCTAACTTTTGTACCATAAGTTTAGAAAATATATAAAAAGATCTCAAAAGTAGAACTTTATAAAGTATATACTTCATGGGTTGAACAGTTTTTGAAAAGTTGTACAAAATAATTTCTGAACTAAGTTTGTAATTTAACCATTTAAGCAAGCATTTTTTTCTTAGTTTACATATTTTATCATCCTGAGCGTCTTTTATCAAATAAAAAAAGAATTTTTAAAATCTGTTCCCCTAAAGCAAAATTACCAATGAAAACCCAAACCGTCTAGCATAGCATAGCATAGTCATAGTCGGCCTTTTTAATGTTCCCACTGTTGGGACTCAGGCCTCCTCTCTAGGAGAGGGAATGGGCCGTAATCCACCACGCGGGCCCAGTGCGGGTTGGTGGATGTCACATGTCTTTGAATTTTTTGGTTCTAGGGCATGCCGGTTTCCTCACGATGTTTTCCTTCACCGTTTTGAGAGCAGTGGTGATGAAATAAATTACACAAAGTAATGCGCCTGGCTGGGTTTGAACCCGCGACCTACAACTCGTAAGTCGGGGCCGTTACCACTCGGCCACCACTGCTCTCAAACCGTCTAGTTTGTATAAATTAGTAACCCAATTTCCCGAGAGATGGCGCTGTACTTTAGGCTACTTCGCGCTGTTAAGAATTTTCCTGAGTTGATGGGGTCGGGACGGGTATATTGTCGAATTGTTCGGTTGGTCTCGCGTTGGCATTGGTGGTACCTATTTGTTCTTGCTCGTTGTCTGTCGTTCATTAACTCTTAAGTTTGGACACTTATTGTAACGGACGGGAAACTACGGAACCCTACACTGAGCGTGGCCTGACACGCTCTTGGCCGGTTTTTATCATAAATAAAACAAACCACTGGCCTGTCTAAAAAATCAAAGAGAAGGTTTTTAGCAATATTAGTTTTATCATACTTTGTTTTGTTAATTGTTATAAGTTGTAATTATTGCCAACGTACGAGTGCCATGTTTGCAATTTATTATTGTTGGGTTTCATAACTTTTATAATTCCAATTGTAGGGTAGAAGTTGCGTGCCTTGCAAATTGCAAAATCATCCCACCTATATCTATCCTTTTCGCACGCGCACGCTGATTGATTTTTTTGTTCTGTCATCGTCGTTCGGGAAACTTCTATAAAAGACAACTCTTCACTCTTGTCAAAACCTCTGTGTCAAGTCAAAGTCAAAGTCAAAGTCAAAAATTTTTTATTTCACATAGGCCTACATGGGCACTTATAAAACGTCACAAGCTAGTGCACGTGTGATGTGTGCCACGCGTTACAATTTAATATTATGTGTTCCGTTTGACGTCCGAAGTCCATTATGAGAGTACATCGTCTTTTTCCACGTTTATTCGCTAGATAGTCCTACTTCCGCTACGTAAATCGACCTCAGCGCCACCCGTGGCCGCACTATGCTAGCAAAGGAGGCGGCCGATCGCGTGAGGCAACGGTCCTCATCACGCCTCAACCGCCGCCGGGATTCCGATCCCGATTTCCGGCCACCGTAGGCGCGGGCTTGCGCACGGCGAGCAATGGGTGGCTCGCCGTCCGATCGTCCGGTAGCCATCCGGACCGAGCCCAAGTCGTCGATGGCGCGTACTATTCCACGCGCGCCTCAGGGAGATGTCAGCAAATCGTAGGGGCCCAGCAGGGTCGAAGCCTACTGGGGCCATGGGTAGTGTGAAAACGAAACCCGGACCTTGGGACGAAGGCAAAGAAGGAACAGGAGTGGGTTTTTAGTCAGTAAAAGTCTGACACTATCTCCCGCTCCGCCCAAGAGCGGTGTTTGTCATAAGATGATTTGCCCACCTAAAAAAAAAAAACCCGTGGCCGCACCTGGAACTAAATAACAGCGCAGAGCAAACCACCATTCCTTTATCATTGTTGTTTTTCATACCGCGAACATGACGCTAGATTTTGAATTTAGAAAATATACCCACAAACCTCCATTTTGTTTAAATATTTTATTCAAATACTTGTTTTAACTTTCGAGATTAAAGTAGAAATTTACCGTTTTTATTTTTCCGTTACGTAAAATTATTTCGTTCGTATTAAAACGGACGACCGTTAACAACTTCGTGGGCGTATAAGTAGTCGGTAATCATTAATTACTACTCGGCTCGGTTACGTAGAAGTGTTAATGTACGCGTGAATGCGTCTATTGAGTCAAGTTCACCAAATTTGAATTCAAGTTCGAGTGAAGATGATGAAGCCTCCGTTAAACGGCGCCGGACCCGATCACAAAATAGGTTTGAAGTACAATATCTGGTAAGTCATTTTACTACTTTATTTTGGCCGAATGTTCCTTGTTCGAATATGGCGCCTGCAAACGTTATTGCCGAGCAATTAGTATTTTTCGAGGTTCATATATCATCATCATATAGCTTCCATGAAAACAGTTGACTCTTTGGATTAGAATGGAGAGTAATATCTTGCCATTCTGACGTATACAATGCAGGAATTGGATGAGGATATGAGAATCTTTGGACAATTTATTTGAACCAAGTTTTTGTTTTTTTTTTTTTTCTTTTCTTTTCGGAGTACCTGTTAAAATTTTTGAAACGACATTTTATTCGATCTTTAAAGTTTTAAAATAAAGAAGTTGTAGTACCTCTCAACTACATAAAAACACTCTTCTTTTTGCAATAAAAATAGCCCAGAAAGGATCATCTAATCTCGCAACTTTTGATGATCAAAAGAAAGGGGGAGCCGAAAATGTACAATTACCAGAAGTAAGCTCATTGAGCCTTATTCGGGCAAACTAAAATTAATGTCAAATTGATTTCTATGCCTCTGGTTTTATCCACTATCACCACTTTTAATTTTTAACAAAAAACCAGTGAAAAAGCTACGCCTCATTTTTACAAACGTGCTGAGAGGTTGAGCTTGATCCAAGCCTATCATGAGAAGCGAATTTCACAAATAGCACTGTCTTTTCTTCGCATAAGTTAAGAAAGTCAACTGCTACAAATTACATGTCTTCCATTTGGTCATGCCATGGCGCTGGAAGAGTTTCCGTCAGTTCCAAACTGGACTGCCGACGTATAACGCAGTGCTTGAGCTGCGTAACATTAAATACCACTATACCTAGGCTGACTGGTCATTACCTGGTCCTATTTTAAGACGAATATACTAAATAATTCTCCAAGCAAGGAGAACGCCGGGCCCTGGTACAGGCCATGGGATAAATTCTCCTTCGCTAGCATTACTGAGTAGCTCGTCCGGAGCTAGGGAGAATAGGCGGCGGTCGCCTCCTTCTGCGAATCAGAAATGCTAGCGAAGGAGACGGCGGCACGTGTGAGTGAACAGACAATCTCACGCCAGCCGCCGAGATCCCGACCTCAACTACATTGCAGCTACCGCAGGCGGCAATGGGTAACTCACCGTCCAGCCGTACAGTAACCGTCCGGACAGAGCCCGAGTCGTCGACGGCGCGTAGTGTTAAAAAACAGTAAAATCGTAGGGGCAAGACCTACTAGGGCCATGGGTCGACTTCTGAAAAGGTTACCTGTATTCCTTTTTTAGGTTGGAAATCATCTCATGACATCTCCCGCCCTTGGGCAGGGCAGGAGGGGGTGTCAGACTTTTACTGACTAAAACCCACACCTTTTCCTTCTTTACCTTGGTTCCATCTGCTCTCTGTGCCTCCCTCCCAGAAAAAAATCCTGGATCCGCCCCTGACGTTAGACGACTGCAAATTTGACGGTAAACTGAATCGTGTATGACTGGCATAAAGAAGTAGTCCTTTAAACATAATTATAAAACACGTCATTTACCTTTGTATGCGCATGCGCACATGAGCAGCGCGGCGAGCGCTAGCAGACAGCCTCGCATTATGTCGACCGCGATGACAAGCTGAGTAACACCAACAATTTGGTACGAAGTGGCACCAACTATCTTATAGTACACGAACGTCGCGACTGCAAGACAGACTCTTACAGATAACGGTACCTAATGTTTTTCTAACCTTTTAAATAACACGTGAACTTGAATATAGAATTAAAATTTGCTCATAGATAATACCCGCTTTTCGGCAATCAGCTCGCTACTGTATCTCTCTAGGGTCAAGGCGGTCTTTGACGCAGAATTGAAAGCCTTATCTCTACATTGAATAGAATAGAAAAAAAATTGACACAGACACAGCAAACCGTTAATAAACACAAAATTAAAAAAAAATGAGAATATTAGTCAAAGTTATAGTTAAAAAGTTATAAGGTTTGAACGTGGCCGCGAAATTGAAACGCGGAGAACCGCGCGGCCACGGAGATCTTTAAAATTAAGCGTTGCAGAAACCTGTGGTGCTATCTATCTATTTTAGGTTTCCGCACTTAGTTCTATGCGGACCATTGTACGTGGGCCATGGCGACCATAACCTTAGGTGGGCTCATTCCAACCAGCCCACCTCTCTCCAAAAACAGATCAGGCCTCTTAGGTTTTTTAGGGCATCGATAAGTGAGCTCGGAGATCCTAAGGTTCGTGTGCGTATTTCAGTGACACCTGTGCAGTCTAGGAGCACATGCGCAATTATCTCCTCCCCCTCCAAGCATGCTCTGCACAGGGGCCTGTCTGTGATGCCTATTGTGTGGAGGTGCTTTTTCAGTGTGCAGTGTCCGGTGATGGTCCCCGTCACCAGGCGCAGGCCGCCTCTGTCCAGTCTTAGGAGTTTTTTGGTGAGGGCTTTATTGAGATGTGGCAGGGCCTCCTTGGACTGCCTGCATCCAGGTGTCAAGGACCACCAGCGCTCTGCTTATATATGCGTGTGTTTACGTAGTCAACTACGCAGCTGACCAAAGAGGACCGGCACAATTGGTTCGGGCCCGAAGACCATCGGTCCAGATCCTCTCATGGCCAGTTCGTCCGCCGCATCGTTGCCCAGTGAACCGCTATGTCCTTTGATCCACTGTAGTGTCACAGTGTTTCGTTTCAGCACTGTGACTCTTTCCAGTGCAGAGTGGCATTCTTGTATAATTCTCGAGGTGGTAAAGTCTTTGCCTAGGGATTGTAGGACTGAGGCACTATCGGAGAGTATCCGAATGTTTGTGTCCGTTACATTCCTAGTTTCTATGACGTGGGCCACTAGGATTATACCAACACATTCCGCCTGATAGTCGGTGTTGAATTTTCCCAGCGTTCTGGATATTCTGATATTGAGGTCATTGGAGAAGACTCCAACTCCTGTGCCAGTATCTGTCTTTGTTCCATCCGTGTAGACTCTCAATTCAGCTGGGCCTGAGTAGTCGTGAACTTCCTCTGTTAATTGAATATCGAAATGCTTTTGGAAATGATACGCCTTTGGAGCTTTGTCGTTAGATGCTGCCATCATGGGCTGTCGTTTAATAGCGTCTTCCATTATGCGTATGTGTTTGATTCTGGAGTCTTTACTCAGGATGCCTGATACGCTGAGCCTGAAGGCCGCTGAGGCTGCTCCTGCACTATTAGATGCAGTGGAGGCAGTACCAGCATCGCTTGCAGGGCAGCCGTGGGCGTGGTTCTCATGCTGCTAGTGATCGCTACGCAGGCGAGTCGTTGCAGTTTTTCAAGGTCTTTTTAGGCTGTGCTCAGTTCGGTCCTGGGCCACCAAACTAAAGAGCCATATGAGTCATAATGACCTGTCGTGCTATTCTCTAAGAAAATAGCCTTGAGCGCAGCGCTGGCCGCAGCGACGAAATCCAAATGTGTTCGCGATAAATCCTCGGCGGACTTTTTATTCGCGGAGCGTACTTTTTTCTCCGCCGCGAAGAAAAGTCCGTCGTCTGCGCAGGCCTTTAGTCAGTAAAAGTCTCACACGCTCTTTTGCTCCGCCCATGGGCGGGAGTTGTCATTGGATGAAACTAAGTTACTTTTTTGGTATACAATAAAGTTTATTCTATTTTACGTTTTTACTTTCGTTACCAAACAAATGCTGGTTTGCCTGAAATAATAAATTATTGAGTACTGAACTAAATATATTGTTATTTTAAAACCGAAAATCTTAGAAATTTTGACCGCTATATCGTTATCCTCAAAGACATTAAATATATACTACCAATAGACCGGACATAGCGAACAATAACGTAATCAGATACTAATTACCTAGTAATCATAAATCACTCAGTCTAGTATCACAGAGCAGGTACCTTTTTATTAGTATGACACCCCTACCACACGCCCCCTACACGTCAAGTCGTTCTTGTATCCGCTTTATGCACTAAAAGAAAATCTCATTCATTTTTTTTCTGAGAAAATATGCCAAGTTGCACATTTTCTTGCATTGCAAACCTAAATAAGGTATTTATTTTCGTAAATATTCTTGGTATTTACGAAGTAATTTTATTAGTATCATAGTTAAGAAATTCAGAGAACTAAAACAATACTACTCTTTAATATAATTATGCATTATAAAAAAACACTTAACTAATTAAAACTATATATACACTAAAGACAAAAACTACTAGCTAAAATATGGCGTCATAAAATTCCTCCGCATCGCTGTCGACTGGAAGTGTGCCCAAAAGGCTGGCGGCATTGCCACGTTGTATGGCAATGCTTAATCTCTGACCGAGGTAAAAGCCAGTAATTAATTAGAATTCAATAATTTTCATAAATTCTTCTAGAAAATTTGCCGATTTTGTGGTAACGCCATCTATTACTGAAAAGCTTAACCGTACCTACCTAGCACACTAGGCTCCACCAGGAGCTCTCTAACGTGATCCATTTTAGGACCTAAACCGAACTGGAGTTAAAAAGGTTGTATAATGAATAAATAATATATAATGAATTGAATGAAATAAAAATATTTATGTAAATTAAATGTATTTAAAAATAATTGAATTAAATTATATACTATATTAATTATGATTATAGAAATTACCATATCGACGGGGATTTGTCCATGTCACTGGAGGAGGACCACAAGGGCAAGCGGAGGTGGAGCTCGTCCCTTCTCTTTAGGGGGAACCGATATTTATACCTTCATGTAGGAAAATTCAAGAAAAACGAAAATTTTATCCGCAGGTCTTTTATAGTTTGTTATACATGAAGCTTTCGCAGAGGGCACTGTGTTCTGTAAAATCTGACCACAGTCCTTCACTTCTTATAATCATGACATTCTTCAAATTCTTCTTATAATTATGACAGTCTTCTTATTTCATGATGATGTGGACATTGGAGTGGGTTACATACATGTTTGTGCATCTAGTTTTAAGGATTTTTCTTTTGTATTTTCTCTAGCATGTTTTTTGTGTTTTTATGATATTTATCAAAATGGTAATTCATCAATGCCTTCTCCCGGTCTGGGTGGAGCAGGAGGGCGTGTCAGACTTTTACTGCTTAAAACCACATCGGCCCTACTGTGCCCCTACGGTTTGCTGACGCGAGAGGTCGCTGCCACCTATTACCTTTACGAGGACATGGCGGTGCTCCGCCCAAGTGGGACACACCACCACCGTATGCTCCACCGTGTCCTCCGGGTGGTCCACACAGTGGTGACCTCCTCAATCCGATGTAGGAACTTCCCGTACTGACCATGTCCGGTGAGGACTTGCTTAGCCACTCTTCAAAGAATGGGCACGCCATAATCATGACGGTTAGTCCCCAACCGTCATGATTATGACGTGCCCATTGCTCGTCAAGCTGTGAATTCACATGTCTGCATTGCAAGAAACTGACACTAGATTCGTTTATCGCTACAATTTTCCTAGTAAAGTTGTAATAGTGTCATATTTATCTGGGTCTGGTGATAATAAATTCGAGACGAAAAAATAAAATGACGCAAGCCTAAAGTATATTTTATTTTATGAGTAGTTCCATCATAAAACTGTTAATGGTACTAGTGACAACGAACCGTTAAATCTATGAAGTAAAAATGTTAATGTATTTTGCAGTATATTTTCTCAGGTTAGCAGAAGTGTTCCAGTTAATTGACCACTGCTTTCTTCCTATAGATTACACTACTTTATCTTTACCATGAATTCATCACAATTATTTTCTAAATCCTTCCATGACCTCGTACAAACTTAATGAGATTTTAAAAACACTCAATAAAATTGAAGCTAACGAAGTGAGCTCAGAAATTATTAACCGTCCGATAGGTTTGAATTATATTTTGACCATTCTTAATTAAATAGACGTAATTTTTTCCAGATTTCTAAATGAGGAGTTGGAAATTGTAGTACTTATTTTTTAAAGTCTCGACTCGAAACCTGTCAAACATTGGCATTGAAGGGTTCAACACGTTCTTAACGTGACAATGTAAACATTTGAACAATAAAAAAACGTATTAGCAAAATGTGTTTAATTATCGTTTGTCAGAAATAAATACAAAGCTGAATATTATAGACAGGGTGATGGCGAGGTTCGTTGGATCCCAGCAATAGAACAATCAAAGCTTAGTCGAACATTAGTGACTAAATGAAATACATTTACTGTTATGATATTCGGGAGGTCGATAAATAAAAAGAAACATTGCGATAACATAAATTTTTATTTACATTCCGAAATTCACAATCAAATATAACAATAAACGTCCTACGTCCAACTTACCTGTCAATGAAAGTACAGTGAGAAACACAGAAGTCTACTGGTGATTTATCTATATACACACATACATTCACTCGTCGATCGCTCCGCCGAGGGCGAGTCTGCCCTAGCTACACTTCACTTTATTGTCAGCTCGTCCGCGGTACTCCACTACTCGACACCACGACTCCACTGAGGTGGCTAGGCCTGTACACAGTTTACTACCAAATGAGTTATACAATTTATTTCTTCGTATAGTTCAGCCGCCTCCGACCACTCTTATAGAGCAATACAGCGATACATACAATAATATATTCTTAGAATACAAAAATTAAAACAATAAGTTATATACATCAAATTATAATTTCATGTACATGTGTGTCGGCCGGCTGGCCCGCCGACTCGTGCGCGTCGCGTCGTCGCCCGCACGCCTACTGCTCCTTAAATATCTTACCGGGCGCCGAGCGGGCCCATTTTAGTATCACAATGTGTGTTAAACTAAACAGAGGTCCCACTAAATCCTAAACGCCTACTAAAAAAACGATATAAAACCGAAATCTTCTACTACAAAATAAAAAGAAAATTCTTTACGAATAATAATAAAGTCGCTAGAAAGGTGTGAGTCTGGTACGGGCGGCTCGGCGGCGGGGCGCGGCGTCGGGCTCGCTCGGGCGCGCTCGGGCGTGCTCGGCTCAGTCGAGCACCTGCGAGACGATCTTCTCCATGTCGTGGTCGATCTCGTCGTTGGTGGGCGCGGGCATGGCCAGCTGCGCGGGCGCCGCCTGCTCGGGCGCGGCGGGCAGCGTGAAGGGCTCGTCCAGCTCGTCCAGCCCCGCCGGCACCGGCAGCTTGCCCAGCTCCTCCTGCAGCTTCACGTAGTGCCGCTGTAACGTATGACACACATCTAAATACCTTCCTCACCTTAGGGCTTACTTTAGTTTTGCACGATAAAATCTGCTTTAAAGACACAATATTGTCACATAGTAAAGTCATTTGGTTCGAAAAATAAAGGTTACCTGGAAAGTTTTCCGGGAGTTTTGGAAATTGGTAATTTTATAGATTTTGTGTGTTCTTTCTGAATTTCTTGAATGAACTTTGCCACCTCGTATTTTACCCGCTTGCGCGCCATATTCGAAAAATGGCGCCAAAATACAGTCTTTTGGCAATATCTCCTTTCCCATTCATTTTACGATAAATACAATTTTACAAAATACAACTGGAAACAATTCTCTACAATTAATGATTTAACCTATATTTCATAAAGTCAATAGTTTTGGCGTACGAGCGCCGCTACTCGAAAACGTGTACTCCAACACGCTTTTAGCGGGCGGCCAAGATACGAAGTGGCAAAGTGACAAAGTGAGTAAAGTGAGAGTGAGTGTGAGTGAGTGAGTGTGAAAGTGACATTCGGAAACGACACATCGAAATCTATAAAAATACTAACTTTTAAAACTCCCGGAAAACTTTCCAGGTAAAACTATCCAAATGACTGTATTTTAATATCATCATCATCATTTATTTATTAAAACTTCCACGAAAGTACAAACATGGGCTTAAAGGCATTCTCTACCAGTCAACCTAGGGTGGTGAAGAGAAAATATGGCAGGTGCATAAAAATATAAAAGATTATTAAGAAAATAAGAGTTCAAAATTATATATATAAACAAAACAAATATATAAAACATAATCATTTCAGCCGAAAGACGTCTACTGTTGGACATGGACCTCCCCCAAGCTTTGCTATAACGACCGGTCCTGTGCATCTCGCATCCATCATATTCCCACGACCGTCACCGGTCCACCATTTAATGTCAATGTAGAGTAAAGCAAGCCACACAGCAAGCAGGTGGTGGCCCGCGTTACCTTGAGCGCCATGAGGTTGAGCTGTATGCTGCGCTGCGTGCGCTCGTCGCCGCTCTGGCTCTCGAGCTCTGTGATCCAGTTCGCGACCGTCTGCATTATTTCGTTGCGTTTTATCCAGAAGTGCGTCTGAATCACCTGAAGGACAAAATTATGAAATCATAAATGAAAGTAGCTGTTACCCACGACTTCGTTTTGAGTTTAGGAACATTATTCTCCTTGTTTGGGTTTTTTTTTTAAGGTGGGAAAATCATCTAATGACAAATCTCGCTCTTGGGCGGAGCGGGAGATAATGTCAGACTTTTACTGACCAAAAACCCACTCCTGTTCCTTCGTTGCCTTCGTCCCAGGGCCCCGGGTTTCGTTTTCACACTACCCATGGCCCCAGTAGGCTTCGACCCTGCTGGGCCCCTACGATTTGCTGACATCACCCTGAGGCGCGCGTGGAACAATACGCGCCGTCGACGATTTGGGCTCGGTCCGGACAGTTACCGGACAGTCGGACGACGGCCACCCATTGCTCGCCGTCCGCAAGCCTGCGCCTACGGTTGTCCTTGTTTGGGGTAAATTTATTAGTTCTTTTATTACATATTTAAGCTGTCTGTTAGTGAAAGTACCGTCAAAATGTGTTTATTCATTTCAGAGATGTCTCCTCCCCTTGGATTTTGTTCGAAGACTTCGCGAGAATGTGATACCCCTTCTTAAACCGTATTTTTATTTATTTTTATTAAAATTAGTGACAAGTTTCATATCCACCAATGTGCATCCAAGGAATATGATTCTCCCATACAACCTTTAATCCCCCTATATCGTTACTAATCATGCTAAGTAACGCATTTATAGGACCTAGGAGTACAATTTTACATACAAACAAATTTACCCCTTTTCACCCCCCCCCCCCTTAATTAATTTTTAAAAACCCCATAGTGTTCGCCTACATCACGAAGCACACAACAACATCACGCCTTGTTCAAAATTTCACGTTCCTAGTCCCAGTAGTTTCGGCTGTGCGTTGATATGTCAGTGAGCCAAGTTTTTCTTTATTCCTAATAAAATATACACCACAAATTTTTAATTGGTACAAATATGTAAAGGGCTTATTAAAAAAGGTCTTGTTATTATTTAAGTAAAGTCTCAATAAATAATATTCATAAACAGCAAAGTTATTCGCGTTTGTTTATATCCCAAAATGTCACTCAATTTATAGAAATATTTGTACAGGCTATTATTGATTATGGATGAATGATTGGCGATCAAAATGGAAAAACACTAGGCGTAGTATTTTCCAGTAGCAATTGTTATGAATGATTGATTCAATTATGAATTCACCAATTATGATAAATTTTCGTGATCAATTTTGGAATTTAGTTTCTTTTTTTTTTGACTACACAGATATGAACAATAACGGGTACGGATTGGGCACGCCATAATTATGGCGGTAAGTCCCCTCCCCTCTTTGAGGAGTGGCTGGAAAGGCAACACGGCGTCCTTACCTTCCGCATGACGCAAGTCCTCACCGGACATGGTAAGTTCGGGAGGTTCCTGCACCGGATTCGTGCGGAAGAAACGCCCGGGTGTCACCATTGTGTGGACCGCCCGGAGGACACGGTGGAGCATACGGTGGAGGTGTGCCCCGCTTGGGCAGAGCAACGCCGTGTCCTCGTGGGGGCGATCGGCGAAGGCGATCTCTCGCGCCGGGCCTTGGTACAGGCCATGGTCCGGAGCGAGGAGGAGTGGCAGGCGGTCGCCTCCTTCTGCGAAGCAGTTATGCTAGCAAAGGAGGCGGCCGATCGCGTGAGGCAACGGTCCTCACGCCCCAATCGCCGCCGGGATTCCGATCCCGATTTCCGGCCATCGTAGGCGCAGGCTTGCGGACGGCGAGCAATGGGTGGCTCGCCGTCCGACCGTCCGGTAACCGTCCTGACCGAGCCCAAGTCGTCAACGGCGCGTGCTGTTCCACGCGCGCCCCAAGGAGATGTCAGCAACTGTAGGGGCCCAGCAGGGTCGAAGCCTACTGGGGCCAAGGGTCTGATTCTGAAAGAAAGACTCGGCCCTGGTACGAAAGGCAACGAAGGAACAGGAGTGGGTTTTTAGTCAGTAAAAGTCTGACACTATCTCCCGATCCGCCCAAGGGCGGGGGATGTCATAAAATGATTTTCCCACCGAAAAAAAAAATACGGGTACGGATAGAGTCCCATTTTCTTTTTGAACTAATTAAAAAATAGTGGTGTAGATAAGTAAGGATAAACATACCTCTTTGAAACAAGGCTCAGGGTTCCTCAAATGGTCCAGCATGGCCCAGCGCACGCAGGCCTGGTAGATGTTGGAGTTGTACTCGAGTGACGCGCTGGAACCTACGCGTGTGCCGCGGCTGCGCTCGTAGCCGGGCTCGTTGAAGTAGGGCTCGGGAACAAGGATCAGAGACTGGATTGATACCAGTACCTGAAAACGATAAACATTGGATGTCCCAAGCGACTTCTTTTTGTTCCCTCTTCTAATAATTGCGCTCAGCGGATAGAGATTTTCGTCTAATGAGGAGGCAATCACCTTCGTGAACAATTATTTTGCAGTGAAAAACGCTGACTACTATTTGAACGGGTTGGAAAGATGCACGCGCATCGCTGAAGAAGAGTGTGAGTTGCAAGGACACAAAGTAGAATAAGAAAATTTGAGAAAAAATGTCTTGTATCATTGTTAGGTCGGAACCTTTCAGACTGCCTAAGTGAAGGCGTGGGTGTTACCTGTAGAAAGCTAGAAGTGTGCGCGTTCCACTTCTCCTCGGGGCGGCCGTGCCAGGTGTTGAGCACGGACAGGCACACCTTGCCGTCGTTGTACAGGTTGGGGTTGAAGCGCACGGAGTGGCGGCCCGTGGTCTCCAGGTTGATGAGCATGGGCACGGCCGGGTACTCCGCCGGGAAGTACACGTCCAGCACGAAGCAGCCGTTCGCGTATGGAGTATCAGATGGACCCGTTATTAGGACCTAAAAAGAAGATTCGAGTTTTAGTATATCGTGTTGGTGGTGATTTCAAATTGAATTTATGCTCTTGATTGATTGATTGATGGTAAGGTAGACCGGGACGTAACACATCGGACCAACGCAGGATGGATGAAATGGTGTCGCCATTTCATCCATCCTGCGTTGGTCCGATGAATGCTGCGATGGTCACGGGAACAACTTGTGACCCACGGATGCCCCTCAAGTTGATGGGTAAAATCTACATAAGACCTGTCATACTGTATGGATCAGAATGTTGGGCTGTGAAAAAGACGGATGAAAAAAGATTGCACGTAGCGGAGATGAGAATGTTAAGATGGATGTGTGGTGTGACGAGAATGGATAAAGTGAGAAATGAGTATATTAGGAGAAGTTTGAAAGTGGCGCCAGTGACTGAAGAGTTGAAAGGAAATTGTTTGTCTTGGTATGGTCATGTGAAGAGGAGGGAAGCGCATGTTACGAGTTAGAGTTATGAGTTTACATGTGGATGGATGGAGAGGGAGAGGGGGACCAGAGAAAAGATGGATGGATTGTGTGAAGAGTGATATGTAGGAAAAGGAAGTTAGTGATGGCATGACGAGTGACAGGGCCGAATGGAAGATAAAAACATGTTGCGCCGACCCCAAATAACACGGGACAAGGGCAAGAAGATGATGATGCTCTTGATTAATCAATTCAACTTTACTTACTCAATATAATAACATCGCCACGATATATTCACTCGTGGATATGGTGCCTTAGATAATTTTTATGCCTGAGTGTGTGGGAGTGTCAGTACGCGATATGTATACAATTGTTGTTCTTATGGTTACGGTTTTATCTCCGCACCATAGTATATCAGTATGAGAGAAAGGTGTGATGGTGGGTATACCTTCATGACGTCGAGGCGGTCGGCGTCGGTACGCACGAACACGGAGGAGGAGTAGGACAGCGGCAGTGACGTGGCCAGCGTGGCCGCCTCCTGCGCCAGCCTCTTCATGCGCGCGGGGTGCGCTCGCTCGCCCGCGGCGCGCACGGCGCCCTCAAAGTGGTACGGTACGAGAAACCGGAACCCGCTCTCTGCACACTCTGCTATCATCTCGAAGGTTTCTGTAAACAAAAACAATTCAAACAGTGAGATATGTTTGAAGCACAACTTAGTAGGTACGATCGCGCTGAAACGCAGGCAGATTCATCATCATCATCATCAATTCAGCCAAAAGACGTCCACTGTTGGACACAGGCCTCCGCCAAGTGTCGCTATAATGATCGGTCTTGTAGGTCTCGTATCCATCGGATTCCCTCAACCCTCACTAGGTCATCGGTCTACCTTGTGGGAGGCCTTCCAACGCTGCTTCTACCAGTACGTCGAAAAACATAATTTTGTACGTCATAAAGCAGGAAGGAGTTCGGAACGATCATTGACTATATGAACCGAAGTCTGCCGAATAATAATAAAATCTCTATCGATCGTCTAAAATCTCTTGAAGACTCATGCACAGCGTGGTAGACGCTATTGCGAACCTGTCATGAATATATCAAGAAAAAATAGAAGATTAGTTACCAAACTGCATGGTGCGCATGAGCTCGATGTAGCGCGCCTCCCGCGAGGCTCCACTGAGAGGCTGCGGCGCGCCGCTCGTGCGCCCTGACTCCGCCTCGTTCTGCGCGCGACACTTACCAAACTGCATGGTGCGCATGAGCTCGATGTAGCGCGCCTCCCGCGAGGCTCCACTGAGAGGCTGCGGCGCGCCGCTCGTGCGCCCTGACTCCGCCTCGTTCTGCGCGCGACACTTACCAAACTGCATGGTGCGCATGAGCTCGATGTAGCGCGCCTCCCGCGAGGCTCCACTGAGAGGCTGCGGCGCGCCGCTCGTGCGCCCTGACTCCGCCTCGTTCTGCGCGCGACACTTACCAAACTGCATGGTGCGCATGAGCTCGATGTAGCGCGCCTCCCGCGAGGCTCCACTGAGAGGCTGCGGCGCGCCGCTCGTGCGCCCTGACTCCGCCTCGTTCTGCGCGCGACACTTACCAAACTGCATGGTGCGCATGAGCTCGATGTAGCGCGCCTCCCGCGAGGCTCCACTGAGAGGCTGCGGCGCGCCGCTCGTGCGCCCTGACTCCGCCTCGTTCTGCGCGCGACACTTACCAAACTGCATGGTGCGCATGAGCTCGATGTAGCGCGCCTCCCGCGAGGCTCCACTGAGAGGCTGCGGCGCGCCGCTCGTGCGCCCTGACTCCGCCTCGTTCTGCGCGCGACACTTACCAAACTGCATGGTGCGCATGAGCTCGATGTAGCGCGCCTCCCGCGAGGCTCCACTGAGAGGCTGCGGCGCGCCGCTCGTGCGCCCTGACTCCGCCTCGTTCTCCGCGCGACACATCAGCGCTGACGTGGCCTGGGATAAACGTATTCACAATACATATAAGAACAATAATCATTTTTAGGAAACGGAAGACTCTGCTGTCCGTCCGTCCCTCTGTCACCAGGCTATATCTCATGAACCATGACAGCTAGACAGTTGAATTTTCACAGATGATATTTTTCTGTTGCCGCTTACAACAAATACTAAACACAGAATAAAATAACTACTTTAGTGGGGCCCCCATAAAGCACACGTTATTTTTGTGCCGTTTTTTAATACGGACGGTACGGAACCCTTCGACTCGCACTTGGCCTGTTTTTTTTAAAGTGTCGTACTCGCAAAATTAAGCATATTTACCATTTAAAATTTAATTTATTTCAAGGGACTCCATATTTTTAATTTATATATTTTTCATCTTTATTTTATTTATTTATTTAGTACATGGAGGACTTATACGAGGGTGGATTGAAAAGTTCGCAGCCTCAAAAACAGACGTGTGAACGCGTGCATTATCCTGATGGAACAACACTTTCTTGCTGAGTAATCCTGGCCTTTTCTTTTTGATTGTTACACGCAAGCGGCGTAAGAGGGTGCAGTAATAAGCCGAGTTTATAGTTTCACCTTTTGCAAGGTAGTCCACCATGATGACACCTTTAGCATCCCAAAAAACTGACGCCATCACCTTGCCAGCTGACAAAATTGTTTTTAATTTTTGGAGTCGGTTCATCAGGTTTTTTTCCACTGCTTGGATTGCTGTTTTGACTCTGGGGTGTAGTGGTGTACTCAAGTTTCATCTATTGTTGCAAATCTGGCCAAAAAATCTTGTGGATCAGCCTCGAAACATTTCCAAACAGTCACGAGCTATCGTGAGGCGTATTCGTTTTTGTTCGACTGAAAGCAATCTTTTCCAAAATAAACATTCGGAAACAATATAAATATGACATTAATTTACCAGCTGTCAACAATATGATGTATTATAAAAGTACCTATGTTACTGCTATTCGTGTGTACAACCAGTTACCAATAGCCATTAAGCAGCTGAATGGAAATATGTTTAAAAATAATTTGAAAACATTTTTGATGGATAATGTATTTTATAATCTGCATGAGTTTATTGATAAAAAATAATATTTGTGTATCTACTTCTTATTTTTTAAATTTAAATAATAATAATTTAAAAAAAATATATTGTTGCATATCCGACTTAGGTAGACTATTGAAACTAAAAATGTAATGTTTATAAATAAGACCTTAATGTACACACAGTTACGCAATAAATATATCTTTATCTTTTTATCTTTATCTGGGTACCCACCGCGCAGAAACCTTAGAAAATCCAAGTTCATTGACTATGATGTTTTGTGTTCGTTCATACGAGATGCCAATAGTGTCTGCAATCTCCCTGATGGTCAATCTCTGATCTGTCAATATCAGATCACAGATTTTCCCGATGATTTCTTCAATCGTCGACGTCATAGGCCAGCCAGAGCGAGGGTCGTCTTCAATACTCTCTCACCCGCGTTTAAATTCAGCAACCCACT
Organism: Mythimna pallens; assembly: GCA_961205895.1. NCBI lineage: Eukaryota > Metazoa > Arthropoda > Insecta > Lepidoptera > Noctuidae > Mythimna > Mythimna pallens. The sequence goes on from OY540844.1 coordinate 18,026,406, forward strand.
TTTTCACAGTCGTATACGACGGAGCAGATTCCCCCAATGTTGTTGACATATCTTCGTGAATCTCTTTTGGAGTTAGTTTTTTTTTAAACAGGTATTTGATGGCCGCACGTTGCTCAATTTTCTCCATTCTTTAAAAACGCTGCACAAAGGCTCACAAAATTCAGTCTAATTTAAATACAGTTAATGCTATTGCGATAGAATTTTACACTTTGACAACCAGAGAGTAAACTAATCGAATGAGGTCAGTTACATTAAAATAGTTAAATATTTAAGTGTTAGGCCGCGAACTTTTCAATCCGCCCTCGTACTTTACTTATCTTGGGTGTTTTAGGGTCGCTAATAACGAATATGAGCTTGTTAATTATTGTGATGAGATTATTAATTACAATTTCGGATGACTTAACTCTGAAAACAATCGGTACATGAACCAAGCTTGGCGAAGCAAGCGGAGATTAGTGTCAGGGTCCAATTGGTACTAAAAATCGTAGTTCAGCTACACGATTAATATTGTTACGTATGTAGGTATTCAAATGCCGGTTTACTAGCGCAGAGAATTTTATATGAATAGAATAGTATTTATTCGATGCAGGCAATACAATAGGCAACAAACAATAACAAAGTCGATAACCAAATAACAATTAATGCTGTCAGTTTCACTATCGAATACGGCCGGAGTATTTTGGCGAGCCTGAACTTTGCGCAGAAGGCTGCGCACGAACGTTTTTTAGGAACAAAATGGTGGCATGAGGCGACGTGCGCGGGGCGGAGGTCTAGGCTAGAGATTGACTCTTATGTAAATACAATCGACCCTTTATTCAATCAAATATCGCAATCGATTTTTATCGATTTGGAATTTATTTATTTTTGTTTCTATGAGATATTGAACGAAATAGATTTACAAACATAGTGAATGTTGTCGTTAGTAAACGAGATTTCGACTTTAATTAAAAAAAAACCAATAAATATTATTTTCTTGGTTGAAATACATGATTTTGTTAAATATCAGTTATTTATAAACAACTACTAGAATAACGATTGTTTGAGAATTTTTTATAGAAAATTGAATATAAATATATTTTTATAACTTAATTGAAATCGATTTAAAAAAAAAAACGATTAAACAACACCATCAGACACGCGTATTGGACATCTCTCTTCGGTAACTTCGTAAAGCTTCGTACTTATTCGGCAATGTTCGGTACGCAGTAATATGTCTCACTCACACGTTAGCATTGGTGTTATTTTTGTATCCCTGTCTCTGTCTTGAGCACAGGCGGTGACAAAAGTTTTCGTTGGTTGTTATTAATAAATTGTTAAGTTTTTTGTGTAGTGTTAGGTTTGAATTCATAAGTTATTTTTGTAGCTTTCTATCTCCAAAGTGTTTTAATAATTATTTTATTTGTACTTGGTCCCTGTATTAGTAAATTTTATTCCGAATTTGGTTTAAAAAAATTAATGTCAATAACAGTTTTTTTACGAGTGTACATGCGCTAAAGTTCGCAGAGCCTATGTTCAGGGCCGTCAAGTTACGTTGACCGTATTGTAGGTGGTTATAAAATCGCTTGTCACTTTTGTTGCAGTTCGTACTTGTGTCGCTCTCGAAATCAAACTGCCTCACTTCCTTTTTTTTTGTATGTGTTGCCTCTCGCAGGTCAACCTAGGAGGTTGTCGGCTGCTTAACCGGACTTGCCTGTGGCGGCCTCGATTCTAGAATCAAAGCCTCCAGCCAGGGCTTACTTAACTAACCTTACAAACTAAGCGACTAGCAGCAAGGGACGGGCTGGATCGAACAAAGAGGCATCACTTCCGGTCGTGAGCTCGTATTTATACGTAGAGCTAGGAAAATTCAAGATACAGAAATTTTAAGGCCACTCTAGAACAATATAATTGCATCGCGGGGTAATAAAACATTATTATTACAAGCATGTAATAACAATGATTTCTCGCGACTTCATGCAAATTTCAACTCTATTATTTATGACAGAAAGGAACAAATTCCATTAACAACTATTATGAACTAATAATAATAGGTACTTGTGGCGGAATTATTTTTTTTAATTCGCTAGACCTTGGTACGTACTTTGATTCTGGAACTTTCGCTCAGCAATGCGTTTTAATTGTTCGACGATACTGTTGATTTCGGCGGAGATATGACTTACAATAATTTAAAATAACAATGTCATTTACTTACTTGTATGTCGGCAATAAGCGCGGCGAGTCCCTCGTCCTCTTCGGACAACTCTGAATTACTTGAAGTACTAAATCTTTGGCTATATGTCATTTTACCGAATATATTCTTCTTACTCATCCTGAAATATAATAATAATTTTAAAAAAATTGTATATCTTGTGATAAAATAAAAGCTTCATTGATTCCATGTTTAACGGGCATGTTAATTGAAATTGTTATTGAGTTACCCCTAGCCTATATAAAGTTATTCCAGCTTCAAAGTGACAAACATCAAATGGTACTTCTTAGATTTGATGGCCTATAGACCTATCAATTTCGGTAAAAGGGAAAATGTCAAGTAACGGAATAAGGATGAACAAACTAAAATGCGTCGTGCCAACTACTGGCAAGAATTTTCCTGAAATTTTCATAGATACCTCAACTTGGTGGCGTAGGAGTTGGTGGTGCGGCTCATCATAGATAGCAGGCGCGGCAGCGGCCGCAGCGCCTGCGTCAGGCGCCGCGAGTTCAGCGCGTGCAGTGCGCGCGCGCAGCGCAGCACGTGCACGTACAGCGGGATGTGGCGGGACATGTCCAGCACTGAAGCACAAAATCAAATAAACTTTCTAAAAATAAGCTTTTTTTCGTATTACACATTTTGACATTAGGGTGCATTCAAAATATATGTCTGCCCAGAGACTGTTTTGGGGGCGATGGCTGGGTATCGAGCAATAAACAAACTATTCCAGATCACATATCCGATTTATTATGATGCAAGCTTTAGGTATTCACTTCACACAACGAGCCGTGGGACAGTCGCCGAGACTAGACGTTGTTCGCATGGCTGCCGACAGGGGGGAAAAAGCACCGCACCTCTGCGGTCAGCACCTTTATCTGTTCGGTTCGTGCAAACGTCAGCGCGGATTCTGTCTAAGTGACATTTGTCACTTTTCACTTAGCCCGTTCATTCGTTCTCAAGCTTCCGTACGCCGTCGAACACGTCGTACGAAAAGATAAAAGCGAAATAAATTTAAAAAAAGTGGTGAAGTTCATTCGCCTGATTAGTAAGTTTCAAATTCTTCTTGTTCTTCTTCTTGTTCTTCTTCTTCTTGTTCTTCTTCTTCTTGTTCTTCTTCTTCTCCTGCTTGTTCTTCATCTTCATTTTGGATGCAAGTAAATTGCGTCAATAGCGATGTATCGCATGACACTTCGTCTGAATCAAATGAATCCTCCATTGTTTGTGATTCAACATTAGAACACGACCGGCCTTGACAATTTGTGCATGCCAGAGAACAAAACAGTCCGACTTTTTTGCAACCACATTTAGCACTGCATCCCTTTTTGCAGTTGCAAAATATTGTGTTCAGCAGTTTTTCCGGCGCAGGTGGGAGTAAAGTTTGAACTGGCTCTAATATATTGTTGACTAACTTCCAACCCCAGTCTGTAGGGTCTAGCTGATAACCAAGCCACACTTGAACTTGGTAATATACCCGATAAAGATGTTGATGAGCAGCAACTGAGGTTGGAGGAAGACAAGCTAATTGAACTTGGTTTTTTATTTTTTAGTATTTTTAACGAAACATGGATATCGATGCTTATCTAAACAGTTTTTTAGGAGCTCCGTACATAGAAAGAAAAATGCGGATGCCGTTGGTGATAACTTCTTGTTGAAAAAAACGCGCTAAGTACACTACCTCATAGGTGGCGTGGAAACGTGTGCATATTATGACAATAACAACTTTTATAACTTTTTGAATCGTTTCAATCATCAATCTCAGAAACGGTGGCTCGTAGGAAAATAGTATTGATACATTTTTATAGATAATTTTATGATCTACAATTTTTGTCTAAGGTTCTTTTATGATAAAACTTACCCTTTTGCTGAAAATCGCGAAAAGCTCATTTTTTTGACCTTTGACCTTGAATAATTTTTTATCCATACACGGGAATGATGTATATAATGAATAAACTTTTAAATATTATTTATAATTATGTTTTGATCAATTTTACTGATTTTCAGCTTATTGGGATTTTATGTACCTTCACTTTAATTTTTTGGGCTTTATTGACCGGACTAGTAACAAATTTTGAACATCACGACGACAAAATGTTAAATCATAGATCGCCCTTGGACGGGTGGACGTATGTAATTTTTCACGCCAAAATGCGCCCGTATTTAGGTAGATTAATCGTTCAAGTGTAAATAATATAGAGGAAAAAAGGTAGAAAAATGCTCAAAGTCATCGGCTAATAGTAGCGCAGTTTCCGATTCGATTTTACTATGGAGCCCTTAGACCGCTTACCCGAGTCATTCCTTAGGTAAGAGCAAATAGCGGGCACGAGCGAGCTGTTGGCGACGAGGTCGATGAACTCGGAGGGCAGGTCGTGTGTGTCGTCAGAGTCTCCGTCACGGTCTGGTGTCTCCGCCGCGCCCTCTTCGGGAGGCCACTTCTCTCCAGGATTCATGTATGATGCTAATACCTGTGGCAAAATGGGTTGGAGAGATTTTTTCTTCTGAAAAATCTTTGGCCTACATATTTAAAATAGGAGAAGATGGATTTTTGAAGCTAATGCTTTATTGACTACACGTACATTTAAAAAATTCACTCAATATACGGTGTAGTTAAACATCTGAAAAAAGTTATAAAAAAGTACCTATATTTAAAAATAGTAAAAAACCTAAATATAGATAAATGTTAAAAACTGTAGACATTAAACGATTTTTTTGGGCTCCAGTAATTTTTTTTTTTAAAGCAATTAATTAAATATAGATACTACACTGTCGATAGATTTAATTTTTCAGGTGTGCGAGGATCGTAAAATCCGACCTATGAGGAATATCGGGAACTCAAAGCAGTCGGCTCGCTTTTTAAGAAAATTCATCCATGATTTAAGATGGGTTAATTGATTTATAAATTGATAAAGTTTACACTATTTATATTTAATTTGGTGTTTTTTAGTCTTTTTGAGAGAAATAACCTGAATGACTTAAAGGAAAGGCATGATCATGCATAGAAAATGTAACGTGGGACCAAGACAGAAAGATGATGATTGGAGGTCAAGTCCTGACCTGCAGCAGCACAGTGACGTGTTCCTCCTCGGTCCTTTGCCGCACGAGCGCCTGCTCCACGTTCCAAGACTGCTGCATGGAGCCCGTGCCGAAGCCCGTGCCTTTCGCCCAGTATAACTGGCTCTTCTCTTCGGATTTTCCCGTAGAGCCATTTGAGCCTTGGCTGTTCTGTAATTACAAAAATGAATGAGTTACAAAGCGAATTAAAATCAAAAAGTCATCGTATAATAGTTCATTATTCACGAAGGAGATAAAGCAGTGCCTTGTGTCACGGGCATATTGAAAACTGGGTGTTAGAGTGCGCGCGCGTTAAGTTGGCACCTGGCTGAAATCGAAACTAGAGCGCGCGCACGCTAAGTTGGCGCGTGGCCGAAATCCGAGCTAGAGAGCGCGCGCGTTAAGTTGGCGCGTGGCCAAAATCGGAACTAGAGTGCGCGCGAGTTAAGTTGGCGCGTGGCCGAAATCGAAAACTAATCGTTTGCCGCCATCTTGACGTTTATGTCATGTGTCAGGAGAATGTGTTGTGTTCTGTGTTTTTGATCGTTTCCAAAGTAAATAATCGTCATCATTATACCGAAAGTAATCAACAAGTGCTGGCTGGGATATTATCGTGGAAATCAAACGTTAGACCCATTTGTCAAATAATTTTTCGGGTGGCCATATTAATAAAATTCCCCTACACATTCGTACCCGAGCGGTGCCTGGCAGGAAAACAGAGTTTGTTGAAAATGGACTGCTACTATATATTTAAATCTTAATTAAGTGACTATCATGACGATATGAATTCTGCAAACTACATGCCATGGATGAAAGAAAAAATAGTGCCAAATCTACAACCGAATTGTATAGTAGTAATGAATAATGCATCATATGAACCTTGTAAATCTTTTATTGAATATCTAGTAGTAATTTTGGCATCAGAATCCATGCTAGTCTTTACCAGAAGAATCGGATGAGTCCATTGTCAATTTAAGCTTTGTTAATTTAGTGATATGACGTTTTTTTGATAATAATTATGATAATGAAAATAACCTCTAATTCAATTTATTTGTTTTCTTTCCTTTAAGTACCTAAATAAATGTATTATAACTAATCGAAGGATCCCAACAACAAAATCATATATGAAGAATTATCCATTTATGGTATGAGGTTTTGAAGTTAAAGATAGTGTTCGAAATGGTTATTTTGTTACGTAGAAGAATATTAAACAAAAATTAAGTTGTGGCATATAGTTCTTAGTATGTCCCGTCCCGGACCCGTCATAATAAATAGTATAAATTACAATAAGTTACGAAAGGTTACAAAAAACATTAAGCACTCCCCCAGCGACGCGCCAAGTTAACGCGCTCGGGCTCTACGAAGGATTCGAGGGGTTAAAGCCAGAGCGTAGCAAGGGCTATAAGTGTTAAAGCTAAGAATTATGAGTGTAGCGAGGGAATCAAGCTAGCCCAAAACGAAGGCAACTTTATACCTATGGGAGTATTATGCTTTTCATATTTACCACGAGAAAATTAAAAAACAATAGTATCAAAACTAGAGCATAATAATAAAGTTGTAGTTACAGATAGGTAGTTAAGTTAATATTTATGATAAAAAATAACAATTAAAAGTTAAAGTTTGTTTAATACATTAGATTAATTGTGAAAAGACAGAGTTAATGTTGTTGTTTGGAAAATTTATTTTCATTTGATTTTTCTTGTAGTAAATTGTTAGCAATGCGTCGGCATTCGGATCTAATAAAACTCCGGAGTCAAATCATTTTCGTTACACTGACGTCAATATATATATAATTACGTAAATACATACATACAGTCACACACTGTAAATATTTTAATCAACATCCAACATGACTAGACCTTACAAAAATCTGTGATTTCTAATTTTGCGGGCAACCTTAGAGCATTACACTTAACGGCTTTGGTGATTGTCGTAGGCTATCAATTTAGACTTGGTAAATATTTGCCAGGCGCATAACTTGGTGGAATTTATTTCATCACCACTGCTTTTAAAACGGTGAAGAAAACATCGTGAGGAAACCGTGAACCGCATGCCCTAAAACCAAAAATTCAAAGACACGTGCCATTCACCAACCTGCATTGGGCCCGCGTGGTGGATTACGATCCATTCCCTCTACTAGAGCGAGGAGGCCTGAGTCCCAGCAGTGGGAACATTAAAAGGCTGATTTTGCTATGCTATGCTAAATATATTTGTGTCAAAACAGAACGACTATATCCTTAAAACCGACGACTTACATCATTGGAATTGGGTTTATGGTGTGTGAAGACGGCTAGACAGGCGAGCAGCAGCCGGACGGCGCCGCGCTGCAGCAGCGCCCTGCGCAGCGCGCGGCCGTCGTCCGTGCAGCGCGGCGCGCGCTCCAGCAGGCGCGCCACCACGCTGAACGGCAGCGTGCCCAGCGAGCCCGCGCCGCCCGAGCGCCCGTCGCCCACTGCGATGCTGCCTATACAATGGAACAAACAAATGAACTTCACTTTCAGAAAGAAAAAACAATTTACTTTCGCGAAACGACGCAATCTTAAGACTAGCTGACATATCAACCCTGAGGGGGTAAATTTTCCAAAATTTACCCCCTCAGGGTATGAAAGGGGGGGTCCAAAGTGAACAGAGAAACCCATTTTTATAAGGACAAAGCTAATGGCAAAAGCTAGTATTTAATACAAAATGAGAAACTAACTAACATATCTAAAAACTACTGGGACAAGAAGCGTGAAATTTTACACAAGGCGTCCGGCCCTCCATGATATAGGCAAGCACTAAGAGTTTGGCTCTTTCCAAAATTCACCATCTAAGCAGATAAAACAGGGGTCCAAAGTTTGTGAGGAGCAACCTACTTTTACGCGGGCGAAGCCGCTGGCAAAAATTTGTATAATTAGGGAAAATATGCGGCACATCCGCGCAAAACGACCGAACGCTAAGCATAATGCCGTGGCCTCATAAAACCTTAGCACTGATTTTCAGCGTGGGTCGGTGTGGTGTGAACAGAAAGACGTCAGAACGGTGTAGTGTATTAATAGATTTTTATACAATAAAGAAAAAAAAGATGTACAGTTAAAGTCATAAACACTGTACAATCACTGCAAATATAAAGACTTATTCGCGTTAAGATTAGACATTTAAAGAAATCTTTTTTACGGTCTGTTCAACCGATTTTAACTTCTATTTCGTAGGCATAAGGATGGCATTAAAAGTAAAAACATGGTTACAATACCAACTATTTACTGCAGCCGCCATTTGTCTTGCCACCAACGCGATAAAAGTCGAAATAGGTTGAACGGACAGTAATAAAAGGTTGTAGCGACATCTATGGCGTCACAAAAGAACTAATCCTGTATCACGCAATTAAAGTTCTCCGCGCGATTGGAACATATAGAACAGCCCGAAATCATCTATCGGGCAGTTGCCCGCCAGACATGACACCCACCTAGTCAGAGGATCCTCCCTTTTCAAAGGAGGTTTGCGAGACTTTACTCTCTGTTCCGCTTACCTCCAAACTGGTGACCCTCGATAAAGAACCGTCAGCGCAGCCTTCCTGCAGCCACTACTGAGTGACGTCATCATCACATACCATGCTTACCTCCAAAAGGTTTTCTTAAAAGTCTAATGTTATTTTGAACAGAGTATGAATTTATGAGACCGAACAGCAAGGGCAGATATCTTAACTATTATACAAGAATTCGATCCATTCCATGATGGAAAAGATCTGCACCCATACATTTTGAAAAAAATAATGGTCAAAAACGTTACTTACGTCCATCTTCATCGTGGGTAACTCCTAATAATAGCCTTAATAGATGGCAGGCCCTGGCGCCTTCATCCAGCAAGGCATCCGCATAGCCCGGCAGCTTCAACAGCAGTCCTAACGCTATGAGTGCATGCGCGGGCACGCCGGTACAGCCGCTCTCCTCGATGCCGGTGTTGGCGGTCGTCACCCCGAGCTCCACGACCTCCTGTAGGTAGTATGGACACTATCAGCATACATACAACTTTTCTTTTAGTTTAGGGATCAAGAAGGTAGGAGTTTCAAGGAAGGGAAGATGTGTAGCGAAGCGGTAACATCTCTTGCTGTGTTTTTTTAATATTTTTTACCCATTTTTTTTAATAGACAAATAATGGCCACCTCCTAGGATCGTATCATTGCGGTGAGCGGACGGGCGCACTGCGTTCTTGTGATCACTTTTTTTTAATTTAGACGTCTAATTCGAATATTTTTAAAATTGCACACAATTTGAGTTTCAAAAATAGAACAAAGATCTGGAATTGTATTCAAGCATATAAAACAGGCATAGCCCAATTACTGAATTGTTATATTTTTTTGAAGCGTAGGTCAGTAACATTTACTTTTCACTTTTACCTGACTCGCGACCGCGACCCACAGTTTGAAAAACACCGACGTAATGGATTATTTCCATATTTGAATTAGGTAGTTGATTGATTTCTTTTTATTATTTGTACCAAACAGTAATTTCACGCAATCGCGAATAGAAAGATTTTTTCAAATATGTTCAAAATCAAGAAACAGCAAAAAGATGCACACACTGATATATCACGTCATCGTCATTAGGCTATAAAAGAAATAGCGAGATGTTGCCACTAGCTCCTAAAATGTATTGTGACGTCACCGATCAGTTTCGCTCATCTATACTTCAGTGAAAACACACCCATAGAGAGGGCTTGGGTTGTTAGCAGCAAATGGATAATGTGGTCGTAATATATGCTTACATGCATTATTAGTAACGGTTCCCTTTACCAAGTAGTTACCAAAACATGCCGTCAATAATTGTAGTAAGAAAGGATAATCAGAACCATCATCGACCGGCATTCGCATTTGTTGAGATCAGATGTTCTTATTTTGGTTTTATAGTGTAATGGTCAGCGCGTACAGAATAGCAAAGAATAGCAGATTTCTAATTTATTTACTTAGATCTTTTATAATAATAGTCCGTCGGTGTTGGGAGCTGAGGTTCAAAATAGGAACTTCTTTTAGAGCAGCTTTCTTAACAGGTGATAACGATTACGATACGATATCGTGGGATAACGTGTTGTTATCGATACCCTCGTCGATTGGGATCGTATCGCATGAATCGGTTGTCTCGTTTTGTTTGGTAAAACTGTAAAGCAGTTTTTACCGGTGTGACGACTGTTTGCTGCACAAATTAACTCGACGAACATGACTGTATTTGCATGGTGGTCGCTATTTATTAGGTCGAAGCCTCATCTTAAAAGCTATACAGCAAGCAGGCCACGCGCGTATCGTCAGGTACTGAAGTCGTATAAGTTACCTCGTAGGGGTCGTCGAGCTTGACCCAGTCGAGGTCGTGATGGTGGTGCACGAGCGCGGGCGGGTCGGGCGGCGGCGCGTGCGGCCGCGGCAGGCGCGCCGCCACCAGCGCCAGCCCGCCCACAGCACCGAACCAGCGCAGCACGGCCGAGCCGCCCGCGCTGCTGCCCGCCCCGCCAGCCCCGCCAGCCCCGCCAGCCCCGCCAGCCCCGCCAGCCCCGCCAGCCCCGCCAGCCCCACCTGGCGCGCCGCCTTCCCACGTGGGACCAGACCACGCTTCTGGAGTGGAGGACCAAATATAATTACATGTACTGCACTAAATGTGGACTTTTTCACTAGTCAGCAAATAATGCCTAGTTGCAATAAGTCCGCTAATTTGTACTCAAGGATCAAAACCAATGTCTAAGAATTATTTATAGAAGAAATCAATAGTTCATGCCTGATTTGATTTGTAACATGGAATCTAGAGTATTGAATAACTATCTGTAAACCAAAGATGTTATGAATATGAATACGAATACTACTATTTATTCCGAATTCACTCATAAATCATTATGTGCTTTTGGATTTTCAGCATACAATGTAATGTATACTCCGCGATTTTAGACTTAAATATAAAAAAACTTAAAATATAGGAATAAAATTTCGCCACTTTCGATACGATTAGAAACTATTGTATGATATATACATATATTTATTATATACTATTTGATGCGGAAGAATTTTTTTGACGCCATATTTTAGGTAGGAGTTATTGTGTAGATATTATGTCATTTTAATTAGTTAAGTGTTTTTATTTTTCTTGTTTTAACGTATGTTCAATAGATTTATTACGAACTTATCCGCTAGTTTCGATTACGGATATTAGAATTTTAAAAGCGAAACATAAATAGCAAGATTTAATTTTTATTTCTGGCCTAGATTATACCTTTGTTGGTCAGGCAACAAAAAAACCTGTCATTTAGACTCTGCCCGCAACTTTTGTATCGATTTCGGTTACGGTTACTTTATTTTGAATATTCGATATACTGTAAACCATTGAACTTCTATTACAAAATAATTTTAGATACTTTAGCATGAGCACAATGCAACTGCACTTTTGACTCCTAACTATAGATAAAATTTAACGGAAGATAATTATGTTACTCACATAGTAAGGAATGGTTACCACCCAAATAGAGCAATGAAAACTTGATCAAGAATGTGTTACATCTGTGATACATACCTCCGTTAGTGTTGAGGTGTAACGTTAGCGCTAGATGTGGCCCGAACACGTGCGGCACGGCGGCTGTGAGCTGCGCCAGCGTCGTGCTGGGCGGGATGAAGCCTTCCAGACCAGGGACTTGCACCCGGATCGTCGTCTCTATTAGATCTGTAAAGCATTCAAAATTACATGTGGTATATTATTAAGTCAAAGAGTGACAAATTTTGATCATTTTTTTTTTGTTTTTTTTTTTTTTTTTTTATTCCTGTTTTCATGATATTTTCCCTATTTTTATGAGACAATTTTATAATCTTTGACATTGTTAATTCTTTTATATCAACTATATAGTAAAAAAAATCTAAAGTTTATTCTACACTAACTTTATAAGACTGACTTTGTACGCCTATCGGCGGGACATAGTTTGTACAATTGACATTTAAAATATTGAAAAACACCTGTAATCACCTATGTTTACAAAATAAATAAATAAATAAATTTGAATTTGAATGTCAATAGGAGTTTTTGATGGGATTTTTTCAGTTAGGTGAAGATCAGTAAGTAGCAGTTTTTATTCGCAAATTGATTTCTAGTGGATATTGTGATGTAAAATTGATGTAGTTTTATATGGAATTATTGAAACAGGCGTGATCTCGGTAAAATGGTGCTGAGAAGCGAAATTTGCCGAGAAGCCAGGAACTAATTCGAAACAGATCGATATTAATTTAGAAAATAAAATATGAATAAAATTTGTAGAGTTCTCTTTTGACCCGTTTACTATTAAACCTATTCGGCACGCACTCAGCTGAATGCGGACTTTTTCAAAAGTGCATAGTGCTAATTTTACTTATGGGATTTTTAATTATGATCTTTTTTATCGTGCTTATTAGTGATCGTAAGTTTTCTATTACTGTACCTGTTTCTACCCGTGAGAACCTGTAATTGGCTCAATGTCTCTTATTCTATTGTTATTCTTTTGTTATAGCTGTTGGTTCTCCTATGACTAAATAAATAAAGAACACGTTGACGTGTTCTGTCTTTGTAGTGGCGTAGCTACCGCCGTAACAGCCGTATCAACGATTTGGGGCCCCAGCTACAAAGGCCCCAAAGTGTGCAATAATTCGTGACATTCTATCCACAATCTTAAATTCTCTTCTTGATAAGAGGCCTGTAGTCAATTAGTACCTAATGACTACTTATAATTGATAATATTCTAATATTATAGCTCGCTCCACTCATTCTAGAATTTTCTACGTAAGATCACAATAAAAAATTAACCTACCCTAGTTGAGAATACTGTATTATACGAGTTCATTTTTCAATCGGGGCTTTTCAACCTATCCCAGTTACCCAGTGTCGAAAAAAGCATTCAAAAGTATTTGATACAGGGCCTCCTCTCGGGCTAGCTTCGCCACTGCGTTATGATGTTCTAGTACATCAACTCACCATCAGTAACAGAAAGAACGGACGCATCATTGCTTGTCTTAGTTTGCCTCTTCTTACTATTCTGTTGCTTCAACGACGTATTCTTCACGTCTTTGACTCGTTTGTCCTTGGAAGCGCTAGCAGCAGCCAGGCTGAGCTCCCACGCCTCCGCTACGGTCGTGATGGCGGTGTCGGACGCGCTGCGTAGGACTGACGTGCCTCCCGATGTGGGGGATGTGTTCATACACACTTTTGTTGTGTCTTCCATTATTGGAACTGTGGTCAGAATAGAATAAACTTTATTGTACACCAAAATAGTCACAATTTTACAGAAACTTAAATCTATGGGGAAAAACTTGGGACTTACAATATTTGCGAATGTGTGAAAGAAAGGGTTAGTGAGGGAAGTGCTTGGGATAGTCACGTCATAACGATTGGTAAAATAGCGCTATACTTGAGCACTATAGTTAGAGACATGAACAGTTAGAATTAGGTGTATTTTGAGACAATGATTTGATTAAGTTCAATAAAGTGAAAACTTTGACATTATCAAATAACATTCAATATTGTTTCCATACACTTAAATTAACCTAAAACTGTTGAGTTCAGCGCCCTCTAGCTAGAACTTGGCCACACTTGGACTCGTAGTTATCACCTTGATTGCAGTTTTGACAGAAGTTTGTCAATGGTACGACTCACCGCAGTAAACAGCGGTAGCCAATAAAGTTATTCAGACGACTGTCTGTTGCAACGTCATTCGCTTAAGAGCGGAGACGAAAGCTACTCTTGAATAGCTACGTTATCTTCGAGGATACACTGCGTAGTTCGATGGTTCGAAGATCTTTTGCAATGCTAAGCTTCTCTCAGAAGTTGCATTCCACCCCGTTGGCAATCTCTCGCGTCGGATACTGCCCAACACCCACACGCGCTCCGGCGACAGCACCAGAAGCCCTCATGCCGTCTGTATACTCACGTGGAGGTCGATGGTCGGCCAGCAGCGAGCGCACGGTGCTGCACAGCGGCAGCGGCAGCACGGCATGGCCCAGGTAGGCGGGGTGCGCGCAGCCCGCCCCCGCGCCGCCGCCCTCGGCCCAGCGCAGCGACACCCACACGCGCTCCGGCGACAGCACCAGGCGCAGGATGAGAGCGCGAGTGAAGCCCGAGATGCCGTCTGCAACTGACGTGTCACAAGCTCAGGTTGGGACTGGACAATGCATACTTTTTATGGAATGTTAAGGTTCTGATAAGAAAAGTTTCTATTGAAACTGAGACTTGTCATCTAATTGAGGTCCAGAAAGTTCGAATAATCGTTGTACAATGACACGATGCGACTCCGGCCATCAACATAATGGTGTTTCCAGATCTGGCGAATGTGCCGCGTGCATTTCATGTTCGTACTAGGCCCCTGCGCCGCTCGTGCTAGCTACGCGTCGTACTCGAGCGGAGCGGGGGGTACAGATCGGCCGTTATATCTTGGCGGCCCTGAACTTCGCGCAGAAGGCTGCGCACGAACGTTTTTTAGGAACAAAATGGTGGCATGAGGTGACGTGCGCGGGGCGGAGGTCTAGGCTAGAGATTGACTCTATGTAAACACAATCGACCCTTTATTCAATCAAATATCGTAATCGATTATTATCGATTTGGAATTTATTAATGTTTGTTTCTATGAGATAATGAACGGAATAGATTTACAAACATAGTGAATGTTGTCGTTAGTAAACGAGATTTCGACTTTAATGAAAAAAAAAAACGAATAAAATTTTATTTTCTTGGTTGAAAGACAAGATTTAGTTAAATATCAGTTATTTATAAACGACTACTACAATAACGACTGTTTGAGAATATTTTAAACCTCCTTATAAAATTTAATCAAATATATTTTTATTGTTGGATTTCAATCGATTTGAAAAATAATCGATCAAACAACACCCTCAGATACGCATATTGGACATCCCTTTTTGTTTACTCCGTAAAACTTCGTGCATATTCGGTAATGCTCGGGACGCGGTATTGCGTCTCAGTCACACGTTAGCATTGGTGTCGTGTTCGTTTCGCTATCTCTATCTTGAGTACGGGCGGTTACAAAAGTTTTCATTGATCGTTGTTAGTTGTTATTATTTTCTTGTTAAGTTTTTGAAGTGAAACTTATTTACGCACGCTTGACTTGGGGAGTAAGCTGGCGAACGCGTGACGTAAGCGTTACGAAAAGTGTGATCGGGCAAGGCGAACGGAAGTGAAGTTTCACTTTAGTCGTGTGGTCATAAGCACACTCGTTTTTTTTTAGTGTTAAGTTTTTTGTTCGTATTTATTCGATTATATTATTGATGAAATGACGGAACAATTCGTCATTAATACAGGATCAGACTCAGAAAATGAATCTGAAAGTGAGAGCGACGACAATTATGATGACGATGACGAACCTATACCGAGTACCTCACAAAGTACGCAAGGGGCAGATGACTTTATGCTAGGGATTTCCCCCCTCAGCGAAAGTGATTAAATAATAAAAAGTTTATCAAACTGTAAATAATATTGTGTGTGATTGTGACAAAAATTTGCTACTATCGAAAGGCGAGTGAATTTTTAATTCATTAGGTACATTATTTTTTTAGCTTTCTGTCTCATAGCGTTTTGATATTTATTTTATTTGTACTTGGTCTCTGTATCAGGAAATTTATATTCGAATTTCGGTTTAAAAAAAAAATTAATTCCAATAACACTTTTTTTACGAGTGTACATGCGCGAAAGTTCGCAGAGCCTATGTTCAGAACCGTCAAGTTACAACGGCCGATCTGTACGGCGGTACACATACTCTCTCGAGCCTTGCCGGAGCTGCACTAGAGCGGCGCACTGTAACCGCACGCGCGCCGTTCGCAACCGACTTGCAAGCGTTAAAAAAATACCTTTTCCCCATTGAATTTTCATTGATTGATTTGCAGGAGGGACACGAATAATCGCCACGACACCAAACTACGATTAAACTTCTGGTATAACATCAATTGGGTACTTGACTCATTGAGACTTTCTTAACCGATTTCTTAACCGAGAGATCTTTTTTAACCGACTTCAAAAAGGAGGAGATTCTGTTTGGCTGAATGTATTTTTTTTTAAATTAAAAATAAAAAACTTTTCTAAAACTGCAAAAGAATTTCACAAATCCGTTCAAAATTAAAAAGGTTAAAAAACCTTTCTAATCTAGTGGAAGGGCTAACTGTCAAGTAACAGCAAAAGGCTGAACTTCAACCTTAAACTATGTATCATTTATACATAAATAAATAAATAAAAATAAATTGTTTTGTAATTTCAGATAAGTCAGGAAGGCTGTCAAGCCCGAGGCGGACGTAATTTTATGTAAAATATTATTATAAAGTGCTTCTAATAATATAGATTAATAATCCAGGGCACAAGAAGCGTTTCATTGTATTGTTTTTTAATTGATATAAACCAGTGCTTAACTGCGATCCTACCTGATGGTAAGCAGTATTTCCGCCATCAGAATATTATAATGTACAAACAACTCACCGGTACACTGCAGCCCCTCTAGTATACTGTGCAGCGTGGACGCGAACAGCTTCTGATTTTCTGGGTGGCACACCGTCAGTTCGGCGAACAGGCGGATGGTGCTCTCTTCTAACTGTGCGTATTGAGCGTCCTCTTGCCAGGTACTGATGGGAAAAATGTCGCGTTATAAATGTCGAATTGGAACAATAAACTCTATATAGCATAGCATAGTCGGCCTTATAATGTTTCCACTGCTGGGACTCAGACTCTAGGAAAGGAAACGAGCCGCAGTCCACCACGCGGGCCCAGTGCAGGTTGTTGAATGACACATGTCTTCGTTTTAGTTCTAGGACATGCCGGCTTCCTCACGTTGTTTTTCTTCACCGTTTTGAGAGCAGTGGTGATGAAATAAATTACACAAAGTAATGCGCCTGGCTGAATTTGAACCCGCGACCTACAACTCGTAAGTCGGGGCCGTTAACACTCGGCCACCACTGCTCGGCACAACTCTATACACCACTAATTTTTAATTAGTAGGGCTTATTAGAAAAGGTCCTGTTATTATTTAAGTAAAGTCTCAATAAACAATATTCATAAACAGCAAAGTTATTAGAGTTTGTTTATATCCTAAAATGTCACTCAGTGGAAATATTGTACAGGCAAGTAATGGTGAATCAAAATGGAAAAACACAGCGCGTAGTATTTTCTAGTAGCAATGTTACGAATGATTGATTCAAATAGGAATTTACCAATTATGACAAAGTTTCGTGGACAACTTTTTTTTTTACTTTTGACTACACAAATATATTCAGTAACTTTTTTTATGATGGTAAGTAGTGATGCAATCGTTGATGGTGAGGCGCACAAATACGCAACCAAATTTATCGTGTTATTAAAATTAAGATGATGGTGGGCAAGCCGGGTTCAGACATACAGTTTTTTTTTTTTTTTATTCGCTATAAACCAGTGCTTGACTGCGATCCCACCTGATGGTAAGCAGTGATGCAATCATTGATGGTGAGGCGCACTAGTTTATTAAGAGCCTATTCACTCTAGCCTTGAAGGCACCTAAATTATAGTTGGACGGGAAGACAGCAGCAGGCAAATTGTTCCAGTCCCTCGATGTACGCGGTATAAACGACGAAGCAAATCGCTTAGTTCGGACCGTTGGTGTTTCAACAACGTAAGGGTGGATACTCGCCGTACGTCGGGTTGTCCGATGGTAGAAAGGAGATGGCGGAATCAGGTAATGCAATTATTGTACTAATTAAAAAATAGGGTATATTTCGTGGCCAACAGTGCTACCACGAGCTCATAACGTGATCCATTTTGCGACCTAAACTGAACTGTTAAAGGTTTGGAGCTGTATAGTGTATAGCTCCATCCCTCCATCTCGCTCGCAAGACTGACATTTTAACACGTAATGGTAAATCACCTGACCTTAGCATTGATCACTTCATGATGTGATCGGTCATTTCATGAAATATTGCTAATTCAGCTAAACGCATGATTATTTCATGATATGGTCAAACATCACTGTTACGTTGTCCACCGGTAGAGTCCACTGTTCCTCAATGTTTTCCTAATAAAAATGTAAGGATCGTAGCCGGTGGCGTTGCATAAATTCAGTCTTTAATAAACTCGTTCATGGGGATACCCATGGCAAAAACTTGGATGACTAGCCAAATCAAAAAAAAAAAAAAAAATGCTAAAAACTTGGTAAGTATTTGTATAATTATGTGTGTGAAAATTTAAAAAATATTGATGTCCAAAGGCATATTGAAAAACCCGGCCAAGTGCGAGTTGGACTCGCACTCGAAAGGTTCCGTACCATCCATAGCAATTCTTATTTTTTCCGTTTTTTTGCCCTTAAATATTTATTTTATTCTGTTTTTTAGTATTTGTTGTTATAGAAGCAACGAAAATGCATCATCAGATCAAAATTTCAACTTTCTAACTATCACGGTTCATGAGATACAGCTTTGTGACAGACGGACAGACAGACGGACGGACAGCGGTGTCTTAGTAATAGGATCCCGTTTTACCCTTTGGACATTTTTAAGGTTCCGTAACCTTAAAAATACCAAGTCAATAACAAAGTTACAAACTGTGATGTTCGTTAGTTTGTTTTTTTCCGTCAGTTAAAGACCAGTCATAATCAGTTCAGTTGTTTCGGAGATTAACCTGAACAATCGAATATTACTTTTTTTTACTAAATGTATTTAGTAAAAAAAAAAAGTTTTAGTAGAGAAGAACTGGCAAGAAACTTTATGGTTACTTTTATAAAAATGATTGACTCTATAATATTTTCATATTAAAATATTAATAGTTATGAGAGGAGAATGTAGACTGGTCAACTTTATACCCAAAAGCACATAAACTACATATTCGTATTCGTGTATAAAAATTATTAACATAATATTAAAGCAGTTTTTCTGTATCTGAGAGCACTATTCAGTTCATAGCAGTTTTATGTAAAAAAAAAACTGAAGTGCAAAAGTTTGACCTCTCGCTCGATAGATGGCGTTGTACCATTCAGGCCTGTTTCTGAATCGCGCTATGGTTTCGTTCACACGGATACCATAAGTACGAAAAATGAACATGTTGAATTCGTGCCTCAATCTATTGAGTAAGGAAATTATTGGGCCTTGGTAACTCTTGGCAATGTCCTAAAAGGGCGAACTGATTTTTGAATGGTATAGGTCGTCCCGGGGACTGCTCGCCTACTTTGTGAGCGGTCTCGGTGAAGCGATCTATCCTATACTGCTTAGAATATTATTGTAAACAATGGAGGGGGTGTGTCATTTTTAATTACCTACACCGTTACATTAAACAAATCACGCCTTTATCCCCGAAGGACTATGACAGGTGTGCAAGTGCATCCAAATTTTTACCAAAATTAGTTTTAGTATTTATATTTAACTAGTGGTCTCAGTAGACGTTGTCCTGCGAAAGCTGGCATTTTGCCAGACCTACAAAGTTTTTGGCAATTCAACCTTGAATTTTTTGTTTGTCATCACATTTTTCAATATACTATATAAACATAAATATATATTGAAGGTTGACATTAGTATTTAAAAACTATTCCAACAATTTAGGGGGTTTTAAAGATTGTATGGAGGATTCTTATTTCTTGAGTTATTAAACATGAAAATTGACTCCAATTCTAATCAAAATGAATAATAAATACTGTAATCTATCAGTTTTTTAAAACCAGTTTCGGGGTGTTAGGTTTTATGAAAACATTCTTGCGAACGAAGTCGCTGGCAAAGTGCTAGTTTAAATATTGCGTCTAGCTAGTAAATATGGTTGCTAGGCAACGGTTTGTTTGCTACCAACAGACAGAAAGGAACAACCTTTTCCAGCCAGATTATTAAAATAATATCTATCTATATACTTAAGTACAATATATTGATCTAATTACAGATAGTCATAATAATATAATAATAATCTTACAATATATAAAATGTCAATAAATAACCCGCCTCTGATCGTTCCCGGTGCAAAAGTGCCCATAATACTGGTCGCAGTATTATGGGCACTTTAACACACTCTATATACGAGTACTTACAGAGTCGTTGGATGATTACCAACCGAAAAGAAAAAGCTATCAAATAATGAAAAATGCTGACGCAAATATTGCTATTATGTAAACATTTAATTCGGAGGAACATACGGCCGTGCGCTCGCGTACACTAAACTGACAAAGTGAAAGGAATGTGAGCTGGCCGCCCGTACCATCGCGCTCGCTCGTCGAAAGGAGCCAGCACTGCCTACCGTCATTACAACCAAATCGTCTTGGTTTTAAGTTCATTAATGTACCCTCTCTAATTATAATTCCTCGACTAGTACAGTATATGAGCAGCAACTTCTAATAAACCATACAGATCGTTATTCGCCTTTTAATTCTCAACAAGCTCCCCTAAAACGTCACAAGCCAGGTAGCATAGCGTAGCATAGCGTAGCATAGTTGGCCTTATAATTTTCCCACTGTTGGGGCTCAGGCCTCGTCTCTAGAAGAGGGAATGGGTCATAATTCACAACGCAGACCCAGTGCGGGTTGGTGAATGTCACATGTCTTCGAATTTTTGGTTTTAGAACATGCCGGTTTCCTCACGATGTTTTCCTTCACCGTTTTGAGAGCAGGGGTGATGAAATAAATCACACAAAGTAATGCGCCTGGCTGGGCCACCAGTCTCAGAGAACACTAAGAACCTAGAGACGATACAAGACACTAATTGAAAACACTGGCAATGCAATTCTTTATGAACAATTTTTACTATGTGCCAGCCGCAGGTCGCGAGTTCAAAACCAGCCAGGCGCATCCTGGCTGGTTTTGAACTCGCGACCTACAACTCGTAAGTCGGGGCCGTTACCCACTCGGCCACCACTGCTCCACTCGGCCATCACTGCTATTATTACGAGCTAGGTAATAATACTTATAACACTAAAAAATACCTGTAATGTGGTCTAGGATGGCATAGCAAAGTGAGTAGCGGTCTCCAGAACGTGTTCCCAGGACCTCCGAGCCAGTCCTTCAGCCGCTTGGACCAGCACACAGCTCTGGCCCACTCCACTAGTTGGTATACACTCTTCATCGAAGGTAAGTCAGATTTGGGCTGGGTTGTTTCCTTGTCAGGGTCAATCATTTGAACATCTTCTAAAGAGTCGCGTTGCTCTTTGATTGATTCTAGTTTTGCTTCGCTGAAGTCTGAAATAAATGAGTAAATTGGACATGTTAAGAATGAGAAGTTCAAAGATGGGAAAATCATCTAATGACAAATCTCGCACTTGGGTGGAGCGTAAGATAGTGTGTAGCTCCAGTAGGCTTCGACCCTACTGGGCCCCTACAATTTGCTGACATCTCCCTGAGGCGCGCGTGG
Organism: Mythimna pallens; assembly: GCA_961205895.1. Taxonomy (NCBI): domain Eukaryota; kingdom Metazoa; phylum Arthropoda; class Insecta; order Lepidoptera; family Noctuidae; genus Mythimna; species Mythimna pallens. Next base: position 18,047,954 of record OY540844.1, read on the forward strand.
AACAATACGCGCCGTCGACGACTTGAGCCTGGACGGCGGGCTACCCATAGCTTGCCGTCCGCTCGTCAGTGGGTTAAGACCATCGTGAAAGTCTGTGTAACAATAAGTTACTAGTTAGCTACGGGTCATTTGTTTTTTTTTTTTAGGGTTCTGTTCCCAAAGTGTAAAACGGGAGCCTATTACTTAAACTCCGCTGTCCGTCCGTATGTTTGACTGTCACCAAGCTGTATCTCATGAACTATGTTAGCTAGACAGTTGAAATTTTCACAGGTGGTGTATTTCTGTTGCCGAAATAACAAATACTAAAAACAGAAAGTGGGGGACCAGACCACAAATGTGTTTTTTTTTTTGCTATTTTTTGTTACGGACGGTACGGAATCCTTCGTGCGCGAGTCCGACTAGCACTTGGCCAGTTTTTTATTTTTGATAGGCTCGCGCTTGACTACATCTTACCTGATAGAAGGCAAAGATGATGTCAACAATGGAGCAAGCTAGCCTAGAAGTAGCCTAATCACCAGGTTATAACAGCTGTCAGGAAACACCAAACGCACTTCCGTTGGTTTCAGCTAGTTTTTCATACGTATATTATAGGTGCTACGTGGTTAGAGTTCTTATGTTTGTCTTGTTTAAAATACATATATATTTCGACCCAAAACTTACCAGATATAGCTTTAACAACAGCAGCAGGTAGTCTGGAGTGCAGTAAGGCGAGGGTGGCTTCTGGAGACATGGCCGCAGCTGCGATAGTCTGCAGCTGCCAACCTCTTGCTTCCCAGGATACAGGGCCTGGGGGAGCTGATGCCGAGGGTAAGGGACTGCCGCTGCTAGGTGACTGGACCTTTGTGTCGTCTGTGAGGCCTTCCATGCTGTAAGAGAAACCCAGAGTAATTAATAAAGACTAATTGCCGGCCGCAGCTTCACCCCCGTGAAATTAGTTATTTTCAAACCACATCTCACTACTAACAAAAACAATATTCTATGCCGTTTATGTTTAGTCGATTGGCCCTTTTTTAAACCTAAACAGAGGTTCTGTTTACTACTTTCACGTTTCTTTTGTATACAGATTTGCAATTTTAAATATTCACCCGTTAGAAAGAATAAGATACAAATTTCAATTTACCATTCATCTTGATCCATAGGTATGTCCATATGTTCTAGAAGCATTCTAAACAGCTCTGGCCTGATGTAGCACATCGAACATAAAACTGAAAAAAAAAGTAGTAAATTATAAAATAATACGCGCAACATTTAGAAATAGCAATCTATAAATCTGAAAGAATGCCGGTTTACAGGAAAATGACAAATGGACCACAATCAATAACAAGTTTCCACACATCAAAAACCAATCAGTACGTACAGCACTAGAATCCGTTTCACTAACACAAGGGTCGTTTGAAAATATCACATAGGACTTATCGCAGTTCGCACTCGTATAGCTGTCGAAATAAAACCGACTACCTTCCGGAGGTCGCTTAAATAAGACGAGGCAGGAAAATTCACTCTAGAACAGTGTAGTCACATCGAGTGTCATAAATCACAAAATGTAATAAAACAAGACAGAAAAAACAAATTCCCTTATCAACTAATAATGCTAAGGGATTTTACAGTACTCACTAGCATCGAGCGACTTCTTGAGCAGACTGGACTCTGGCACGTCCTTGACCCACGTGTACACTAGCTCGAACAAGTCGTCCGTTATCAGTTCCTCCAAGTTCTCCAGGATACGCTTTTCTTTCAGGGTCCATAATACCTGTAAACGGAATAAATTTATACTTTGACAAATAACCATATCGTAAAAACAACAATCTTTATATATTTCGAATGAATAGTGATAAATATGAGGACTATTTTCTCTACAATTTGAGTGAAAATCAAACACTAGTTTTGTCAGAATTTGATGAAACTGCACGGTTACTTGTTGTTCAACCACAGTTCATCTTCAGTGTCAGCTTCCGTCTCATAGCTGCATCAGCAACAGTGGTGACTTGCTGGGGGGGGGCGAGCCGGGCGTCGCTTATTGCTCCGCTCCGCTCTGCTTTCGCACGTTTCGCTTTTGTTTTCTTCACCGTCGCATCGTGTTCGCTCTTGTGATCTGCGTATTCCTGCGCAAATTCTGTGTCGGCAGCCTAAGAACTGCTTCTTTCAAAACTTTTCAGAAGTAAACTGGAAGGATGGTACAGTAAACTTACTGAAGCCAAGGTGTGTGTGAGTGCAGCTGAAGGCGGCTCCCTGAGGCGCAGCCACAGCTCGGCGGCGGCGGCCAGCCACTGCACGTAGGCGGCCACGGCGCCGTCCGCGCACCAGCGGCACAGCTGCCGCACCAGCTCGCACACCGCCCACATGCTGCCATTCACGCGACCGTTTGTTGATACTTGGAATGCTGAAAAAAGGAAACACTAGCTGTTACATTTACCAATCGCATTTAAACATTAGATGAATGATGTGATTTCGACTACCATTTATAGATTGCCAGTCTTTACAGGTAGTTAGAAGCCTAAGGTGGGCTGCATTTGAGTTGGTTAGCTGCAGTTTACATAATCGTATTAGGACTGTATTTAAATTGTACAGGCAGTTTTAAGAATGAATTGAATGCAAGTTGACTGTATGCGGTTATAAACTCGATGTTATGTTTTAATTAACTTTGTTATACAATAGTATTTATGATATATATAAAGTACTGTTTTGTGTGGCGGGTAGAAGTAATGATGATAGTCTGATATTGAGGATGGGTAGATGACATTATTGTCATCGCGGTTAAATCTGGATGTGAGTGGTAAAGGAGCGTGAAATTGGCTCAAGAAAGAGGCTTTTGCTCATCATCATTTTATCAGAAAGACGTCCACCGTTGGACATAGGCCTTCTCCAAGTGTCGCTATAATGATCGATCCTGTCCGTCTAGCATCTATCGGATTCTCACGACCACCAGGTTTATGTTCAATAGTCAAAACTCAATACGAAATCAAAAGCACTTGAGAGGCAATTGAGAGGCGAGCCAGGAGGATCATTGGCAATTTTGTACTCGTTGAGTCGAGGCTTCAAAGTCTTGAGCATCGATGCCGAGTTGCTAGCCTGTAGGTTTTTACCGGTTGCATTTCGGAGTGTGCGTCGGAATTGCATAACTTAATTCCTCCTAGCCCGTTCCATCATCGGACCACCAGGCGTACGGCAATGCGCCACCGGTACATGGTGGATATCCCACTTATACGCACGAAACGTTTTGCAAACACATTCATTGTGCGTATAGCTAAGGAGTGGAATTCCTTGCTAGAATTTGTTTCCTGATGGTTACAATCCGGGAATCTTTAAGTCGAGAGTGAATAGGTTACTTCTAGGTAAGCGCGTTCCATTGTCGACCGCATTGTCGCTTTCCATCAGGTGAGATAGCGGTCAAGCGCGAACCAATCAAGAATAAAAAAAAGACATTTATTGAAATTAGACTGGGAACTAGTATATTTTGGTTAACCAAGTTTTACTTGAAGACGGTCCTAAATGGTGGGTAAAATAGGGGTGTGGATGGTGGTTTATCAGATCTCACCGTGTGCATGAGCGTGCGCATCCATATTGAGCAGGGCCGTGATGAGAGGCGCGCGCAGCGCGGGCGCGTGCCTGGCGGCGGCCAGCAGCGCGGCGTGCGCGTGCGCGGCCGGCGCGCCGCCCGCCGCCACGCAGGCGCACAGCGCGGCCACGGCGCCGCCGCCGCGCGCGCGCCCCACGCGCGCCCCGGCCGCGCTGCCCGCGCGCGTGCACGCCGCCACTACACACGCCCAGTTGTTACTTCTGAAATCAAAATCAATGCTGTTACAAAAATATATATACCTTGCAATAAAATATTAATTACACATGTTGTGAGTCACTCACGCACGTAACTCGGTTCCTTACAAACTAACATAATGAAAACAGTTCCCGAATTGAGTTACGAAGATTTTTCCGAATGGTATAAAGTTTTCTTTTTTTTGTGACATGACTAGATTTACAGTTTTCAGATTTTTTCCTATACTTATGCTATGTGACCTTACTTCATGCAAAATTTCAGGATTCTAGGTCAACGGGAAATCCTTATGAATTTTGATTCCCTTGAGAATGTCGGAATACACATTTTTTGCGACATAAAAGGCCGTATAATTTTTTTTCTTTGACTCGGACGTTTGATTTTTTCACAGCTTCAAAGGAACGCAAACCTGAAAAGGTTTTAATATTTTTGATAATCGTTCTCACCGTATCTTTATAGACTACTACTACAAAATTAAATAAATAAAATGTTTATTCGTTACAAATTGCTTTAAAACAGCCGCAGTAAACAATTTACTAACTAGCAAAAGATTAATCTCACAATTAGAAATCAACACTTTATGCAATATTTAGAAACGAGCTATAACGACATAAGAACTAGATTTAAAAACTCCCACACCGCGATATCAGAATTCTCCGCGCGATTAAAATATATGTAATGAAATGACATTTCATTCTACTGAATTTGCCGCGCTTCGCGCGTGTAATTAGGTTGTCTGTGGAAGTGAGTAGAGGATGTAATTCAATAGCGGATGATGTTCAGATTATTTTGTTAATATAATGTTATAAAAATAAGTCGGGTTTTCCTTCCTGACGCTATAACTCCATAACGCACGAACCGATTTCCACGGTTTTGCATTCGTTGGAAAGGTCTCGGGCTCCGTAGGGTAGAGTAGGGTAGAGTAGGGTAGAGTAGGGTAGAGTAGGGTAGAGTAGGGTAATTTTTTTTTTTTACTAAATCCCGCTTTTGGGCAGAACAACGTCTGCCGGGACCGCTAGTATAATGTTATAAAAAACTTGTAGATATAAATGAAAGGATATAATTGAGGAGGCGATATTAGTGAACTTTAAATGTCGTTTCTTTGTATTTTCAGAGAAACAATTTGTGTTTAATAGCAAAATCCTCAATAACATATATATATATATACAACTGATACAACAGTCCGTCAACTATCAGACAGTCGCCCAGACAGACACAACACCCGCCTGGTCAAAGGATCCTCCCTCAAGGAAAGTTTGCGGTACTTTATACTCTTCCGCATACTTGTAAAAACTTATATCAACACATGGTCTCTCTTCGGCTGTTGAAAGCTCACGCTGCCAATAATTTCAGCTGCAATATTATATCATGTTGAATCCCTAGGCTTGTACAGTCGTATTTAGAAATTGTCTGATCATTTCGGTAATGTTTTTTCAATACACTAACTCGAAAACCCGCTCTTATCCCCACCGCTTTTAGACACGAAATTTACGGATTTTCGCAGTAAGTACACGAGCTCGCGCCCACCACAATTTATTGCATTTATCGTATCAAGCTGGGCGTGGCATGACTCCCACGAATCAACGCCCATTTAATTATGTCTTCGTAAGTGTATTATTAATAATTATTAATATTAACTTTCAACATTTGTATCAAAATGTACTATTACCACATAATACTGCATACCAAAAAAAACATCCGACTCGTGGAATTCAACCGTTATGACAGACCTATGAATGTTAGATCGTCTTTTGTTTAATACTCACGTAATAGGCGTGGAAGTTGCGTGACTGTTAAACGCCGGAGCGGCCAGCAGTCGGAGTTGCAGCAGGCCCATATTGGAGGAGTCCCTAGGCTTGTAGAGACGTATTTGCACCGTGGTGCAGACGATGGGCCTGGCCACGACGAGGCGTATGAAGGTCATGCCGGCGGTGTTCTGCGGCGGGCCCAGCGGCGCCAGCGTGCCGCCGCACCCAGCCTCCACCGCCACCGCGCCGGGACATGCTAGGAACATATACACACTGTTAGCGATGCACCCTCTACACCATATTACCTATCAATTTATGTCATTTTGGAAAAGCAACAAAGACTTTTCAAGTTTACTATATAGTAATTACATAAACATATTTTTTTTATTTTTATTAATATATTGTTCTATATCAATATCTATTACAAGAAAGATCCTAATAGGCTTCATGGGTACAGCTGTTTGTAAAACAATACGGAATATGCATCTATTTTTTTTATTTTTTGCTTTTTAATATTAAAGAATTATTAAAATATTTTTATCAACAAGGAAGTTATAATACTTCAAATCTACTAATAAGACAGAGAAGTACGTGTGGCGTGGACGAACAGCGTTTTGACGAGAGAAATCAATATTTATTTTAAATTCAGACGCACAAGATGTGGCGAAACTTGGGGAACGCTTATGTTCAACAATGGCTGTCTTTCGGTTGAAACGATGATGATGAAAATTTATAAGTCAATATAGATAAACTGGGTAAATAACTAATATTCTTTTCATGCATATTCCTTTTTAGTTTCCCAAATGTTGTAGAAACCTAAATAATATTATAAATGCAAACTCGAGTTCTATTTGTTCGTTTCGCTTTCAATCCATAATGAATTTGGATAAAACTTGAACATCAACAAATATATTTATACTTACAGTGGGACAAAATTATTTTCTTCTTTAAATGCTATAACTCAGTGTTTGACTGCGATCCCACCTGCTCGTAAGCAGTGATACAATCCTTGATGGTAAATTGCATTAGTTTATTAAGAGCCTATTCACTCTAGCCTTGAAGACGCCTAAATTATAATAATTCTTAGGAGTGAATACTCACTAGCAAGACTGGTGAGGTGCGGCTGAAGCTGCACCTCGTGCAGCTGCACGGCGTAGGGCAGCGTGAGCGTGAGCGCCAGGCTGGCGTCGTCGGCGCTGAAGAAGTGGTACGACCACGCCGCCGCGCGCACGCGCCGCGCCGCGCACGCGCCGCGCACGCTCATGCAGCCGCCGCCGTCCAGCAGCACGTCGGCCGCCTGCGCCGTGGGGTTGCCGCACGACACTGTGCCTGGTACATAGATACGGGTTACTTAGGCCTATACAGACACGCATTCGTCATTATACGCATGGTGTACACCTGCGTGAAGCTTAGATAAAAACTATGAAACTGTGCCGACAAAGCGGTAGTGTGAAGCCGTCGTTTCGTTGCCGCTTCGTCGACTCAGTTTCATAGTTCTCGTCCGTGGACAGTAGACCTTCATCTAACAGCCAAGATGAGACGATAGAATACCACTACTTCGCCTTAGCTATCACAATAGGCAGTATTGACGGATGAGTAATAATCTCAGCCCAATATTAATTAATAATTAATCATGTACTTTTATATGTATAACAATCAATTTTCCAACAAAACTCACAAAGCGGTGCAATGTTAACCAATCCATTCGCCGTCTCAATGACAGGCGTCTGACTCTTCTTATTGCCAGAAGCCGGCGTGGACATGTTCATCATTTGAGGAGGCAGTTTTAAGTAGTTCATGAGGGATGACACGAGGCCTTGACCACTGCTTGGACCCGCCTGAGGACAATATAATGTGGTTATACGACATTTAACAGACATTTTTAACTAGCTGACGCGGCATCATAAGCGGGCATTCAACGCGATTGCGGTTGCAAAACGAACCGATGTGGTTCACGCGAATTGAACGCGACGCGGCGGCTTTGTCCTACGTGCGCGCGAGCTAAGGCCACAAACGATTGCATCACTGCTTACCATCAAATGGGATCGTAGTGTATATCATTTTAAAACTAAAAAAAAGTTGCTGCTTTAGCCGCCATTTATATAAAACAAGTCACCACACCGCAAGAGTTCGCGCGAAAATATCAAAACAACTAATGACGTCTGCTTCGCTTCGGTCATCACCACACGGCACCCACGTGCGGTTGGTCACGTAGGCCACCGCAATAAAGTATCAATTTTTGATCTACTCGCGCCGCATCGCTTCGCGTTTATCCTGGCGTTCAGAAGTCAGAAACGTTTATTTCAAATTTCGTTTGTTTATTTGAATTTTCAAAATGTCGGTGAAATGTTTGTTAGTAAATGAAACGACCGTGCTCCGGGAACATTCGTTTATTACTGAGAGACGCGACAGCAATGCGTCCGCGCGATGCGTGTAGGTGTGTACACACACATATATGACACTCCTTCCCACTTAGCTTTCAAACCTGGTAACAATAATAAGTGGCTAAGTACCTTAGTAATAATCTTAAAAGTATTTCTTATAATCTATAATTTTTCTATTAGTACGCTTCGAGCGAGAAGGTGTGGGTGAGGGCGCTGATGGTAAGTCAACGTTGTGATCAATGACATTGGGAGGCTGGTTTCCCTCGGACACAAAAGTTTCACCCTGCCCTATTGGTAGCGGCGGCGTCGCTTCATTATCAGCGTCCATTCCCTCACTCTCTAATACCTCTGCATCGGCCCATTCCTCCCCGTCACAGTCACCAGTGACGCCTTCTGCACCTTGAGCTGCAGGTACGTCACTAGCGCCTGCACTAGTACTGGCTATCTCGGGCGATGGCAACTCATGTGACACCATATCACCAGCATTCGTGGATGTGGTGTCATTATTACCTGTGTATTTAACTATTTGATCTACATGCCTAATACAATGGAGGTTCAAGTCTTTAATAAAAATATTGTACATTTTATTACCAATTCTATGTTTTATTACGCCTAATTGCCAAGTTTCCTTCCGTGCGCTGTACCATCGAGTCCAGACAACATCACCAATTACAAAAAGTCTTTTCCCCTGCACTGCTGTTGTATCAGCCGAAATTAATCTTTTTGTAGGTACAACTAAATCAAGACGGGATCGTAGGTTTCTACCAAACATCAACTTAGCCGGCGTTTCCCCAGTGGTACAGTGCACAGAATTCCTGTAATTGAACAAATAGCCTAACAACCGCTCATTAATTTTATGCAGCTGTATGGTATCTTTTATAATACATTTTAGCATTTTTTTACAAGTTTTTACCGAGTTTTCTGCTTGACCATTACTGGGCGGGTGATAGATGGGTGACGTCATGTATTTGATGCCATTAGAACTACAAAATATTTTGAATTCCACGGAATTAATTTTAACGTCGTTATCAGATACTAGTACGTTAGGTATGCCAAAAGTCGAAAATAATTCTTTTAATTTGGCTATCAGGGCGTTAGTTGCGGTTCCATTATTCATAAATATGCATTCTACCCACTTACTGAACGAATCTACGACCACGAGATATACCCTCTGTCCTACAGTCATATAATCAATGTGCACGCGCTGCCAGGGTGCGGCGGCAGCGGGCCACGGCGCTGGGGGGTCGCGCGGCGGCGCGGGGCGCACGCTGACGCATGTTGTGCAGGACCCTATCCAACGCTCAATATCGCTGTCGATGCCGGGCCACCACATCCTACTTCGTGCGTTACTCTTAGTTTTAGTTATACCTAAATGGGTATCGTGTAATTCACGTAACATTTTATCTTTTAAGGATGACGGAATAACTATTCTATGCCCCCTAAAAAGACAACCGTTTTCATATTGCAAGTCCGATTTGCATTGGAAAAAAGGTAGAACGCTTTTACACATAATTTTTCGTGGCCAGCCCTTTTGCATATATCTAATGACTGTTTGCATCACTGTATCGCGCTCCGTAGCCTGCGTTATCTCACGTATCGTGGTAGCTGGTGACGCTTCATTTAAAAACCTAAGCGCATAAAATAAATCTTCGTTATTATCTATCTGGTCCGACTTGTGTGAACACTTTAAAGGCGCGCGTGAAAAGTAATCCGCTACTGGGTTATTATCACCGGATACGTACTGCACTACATAATTGTATGCCGACAAAATAATAGCATATCTTTGAAGTCTCAGCGCTGTTGTTACTGGTATGCCGGTCTTATTATTGAATATTGAGACCAAAGGCCTATGATCGGTTTTTAAAATGAACGGCTCACTGCGACCATACAAATACTGATGGAACTTTTTTACGCCAAATATAATAGCGGTCGCTTCCTTTTGTATCTGGCTATAGTTTCGCTCGCTGGCAGTGAGCGAACGAGATGCATAAGCGAGAGGGCGCTCGTGCGCATCATCCTCCCCGCGCACGGCGCCGAGCCCGGCCGGCCCCGCGTCCACTGTCAGCACGAGTTGCGCCGCCGGCTCAAAATGCGCTAATACACGCTCTGATGCGAGTTCACGGCGCACTGCCGCCATAGCCTGTCGCTGCCTATTTCCCCACTCCCAAGGTGCATCGCTTCGCAATAAGTCGTGTAGCGGGCTTAGCAGGGACGATGCGTTTGGAATAAAATTCCTATAATAATTAACGACCCCTAGGAATCTCTTAACTTCGGTGACGTTACTTGGCTCGGGAGCGTTCATTATGGCTTTAACTTTATCCGGACTAGTCATCAGCCCCGCTTTACTGATCACGTAGCCTAAATAAAGTACACTTGGTTTGAAAAATTCACATTTTTCTTTTTGTAGACGTAACCCGGCATCGTTTAATCTACGTAAGACTTCTGCCAGTCTTTTAAGGTGCGTACTCTTATCGGGACCCGTAATACATATGTCATCAAGCCAGACGCTGACTCCGTCTATTCCAGTCAAAAGTGCCTCCATGGACTTTTGAAAGATTGCTGGTGCGTTAGCTAGTCCGTAAACTAAACGTGTATATTTATATAGGCCTTTATGCGTATTTATAGCTGTAAGTATCTGAGACGGCTCATCCAAAATAAACTGATTGTAAGCGTTTTTAAGGTCGAGTTTACTGTACATCTCGCCCCCACCTAACTTTGCAAAAACCTCTTCAATTCTCGGAAGGGGATATTTTTCTATGATTAGGTCTTTATTTAGTGTAACAGAAAAATCTCCGGCTATTCTCACTGTACCGTTCTCCTTCAGAACCGGTACTATCGGAGTGGCATATGGAGCATGGTCAATCGGCACTAAAATACCTAACCTTTTTAATCGCTCTAATTCTTGTTCGACCTTATCTTTTAGTGCAAATGGAACGGTTCGTGACTTGTAAAATTTTGGAACAGAATTTTCTTTTAATTGAAGTCTAACCTTAAATTTATTAAATGAACCCAACTCATCCCGCCACAGATCTGGAAACTTCCCTAATAATTCTCGTACATTATTGTTATTAGATGTACTATCTGAACACTCTAATGACTTTATGTCGGTGGTTATTATTAAATTGAAGGCGGACATGAAATCTCTGCCCAACAATGGCGGACCTCCATTTTTGACTACAAATATTTTAATATTTTTTTGCCTGTCCTTATATTTTGCTGTGATGGTAAAATATCCTAAGGGCGAGATTTTATGTCCGTTATAAAGACACATCTTAACATTACAACTACGTAATTGGTAAAATGAAAACATTTTTAAGTACAGACTTTCTGAAATAACACTGCTGCCAGATCCGGAATCAAGTTCCATTTGTATTAATTGATCACCTAAAACTATGTCAATTATGAAAGGCTTATCAGTGACGTACCTTATATTAAAATTCTGGCACTCTTCACAACCCGTAACCTCTGGCTGTTTGTCACTGCACTCTTCCTTAGAGTCCATATGATATATACGAGAACTTTTTTGATTGCCGCACATTTTTTTTAGATGGCCCTTTACACCACACTTTTGACATTTATAGGCCTTATAACGACACTTGTTATCACTATGATTCTTCATTCCGCAAACCGAGCAACAACCCTTATCGCGGCGCAGTGCCGCGTTAGCGCCGGCGCCGCCGCCGCCGCCATCTGCGCTGCGCCCACGGCTTGCTTGACCTTGGAACCTCGCGCGGTATACTGGTTCTTCCTTGATAGAAATGGCCTCGGTACTGGCACATAACATGGACTTCGCCTCTTTAGCACATGCTACTTGCTCCGCCAATTCAATAGCCCGCGATAACGTGAGTGTCGCTGGGCACTGCTCAAACAGTTTGTCGCGTTCTGGACCTTCAGTCAGGCCAAGGACGAAACGATCTCTCAAGTTCGTTTCTAGAGCGGTACCGAAGTCGCAATAAGTTGCCAACCCTCTTAATCGCGCCGCCCATTCTCCTATGGATTCGCCTGCTTTCCTGCTGGCGCTGTAAAAGTTCGCCTTGTCCACAAAAGAACACTTTTTGGGTTTGAAATGGCCATCGAGTAATGCCACTAGTTCCGTAAAACTGAGCTCTTCCAATTCCTTTGGATATGCCAGATTGAGCACTAATCGGTACGTCTCTTCAGTGAGATGGCACAATAAAATTCCACTTCTTTTTTCATCTTCCTTAATTTCATTGATTTTTATGAATTGCGTTAATTTGCCTTTGTATATCTTCCAGTCTAGTGATTTATGGTCGAAGGTAGGCAAATTACCTAAAAACGCATTCATTTTTTTTGTAAACGCGGGTCCGCGTCGTCCTCGTCGCCAATGAAATGTTTGTTAGTAAATGAAACGACCGTGCTCCGGGAACATTCGTTTATTACTGAGAGACGCGACAGCAATGCGTCCGCGCGATGCGTGTAGGTGTGTACACACACATATATGACAGTCGGTCAGTTCAAAAAAGTAAAACTAAATTGCACGTTCCAAAGCGTAGTTCTCTCGTAGTTAAATCACCTACGTAGAACACCGTGTGACCCGGCCAGACGTCGCTCTGTATCTTATATCGCAAAGTATTTCCGACATTTTAATAAATTAATCTGCTATTCGGGGCGGAGACTAATATAATAAAGCAAAGCTCATTGAAATCAGTCCAGCCGTTCATGAGTTATAAATCGTGTAACTAACACGACTTTGTTTTATGTTACATAAATAGATTATGCAGTATAACCGTATAACAGAAAACGCAGTGATGGAAAGGTGGATCGAGGACCTGGTGATGATTTCAATAATCCTATGGATGCGAGACGCTCAGGACGGACATTTTGAAGCCTACGTCCAACATTAGACGTCTTTCGGCTAAAATTATGATGATGATGATGACGTAGTATATGACATACCTGATGACAAGCAGTGAGTTTCTCGAGCGCCAGTTCCAACCCGCCCGCGTCTATGAACGCAGCGAGAGCTTCAGGGTAGTCCAACACGCGGATAATCAACTGCTGCATAGCTTGAGATAGATTTACTACTTCTTCTTTTCCTGTATTTTATGAAAAGTATAAATGAGAACCATTCATCTATTTCATATCAGTATAATAGTGAGCCAAAGATCTAGGTACAAATGACAGCTGAAACCGACGGCTTAACTTGTTTTTCGAGGCACGGAAGAATCTCAATATGTTAAGATCAATGTTGACTTTGACTTCTAGTCTATAGCCATAAGGATGGCATTAAAAGCACTAAACTCCAAGAACATCTCCCGCCTGGATGCGATTTGCAATGGTCTATATGGAAAGCACTAAATCGGTTGCAAACCCAGGTAGACCGCTGCAAACACAGCTTGGCAAAATGGGGTTTTATAGACCCGTCGGATACTCAATACTCACATTGAGTGCTCCTGTTCAAAACATGAGCCACATATTAGAATGCAAGTGCCCATACACCTGCACTTGAGGATTTGATGAGTGTTACCGATGCTGCTATTAATGTAGCCACCTATTGGGCCAAACAGTTTGAAGAGTTTACCATCGAATCGAAAAGAAGAAGAATTAAAAGCAAAAAAGTGGTTACAATGCCAACTATTTACTGCAGCCGCCATTTGTCATGCCACCAACGCAATAAAGGTCAAAATCGGTTGAACGTACAGATAAAATTTTTTGTTTAAATGTCTAATCTTATTGCGAATGGAGTATAGAAAAAGTTAAAGTATCACGATAGATGTCGATTCAAGACAGCAAGGTTAATGATCACTATTTCAATTTTACCTTAGCTGTAAGTTTCGTAAGCAGAATAAAATTAAACGTTCGTTACTTACTGAGGAACTCCATGAGGCTTGTGACCATGAGCGCAGGGTTGGAGGCCACGGTGGCCATGTGAGCAACCAGCCAGAACACCTCCTCTTTCAAGGAAGACGGCTCGGAACTCATGCCTGTAATGGACACATTTACATGTTAAACGGGCCTTGAGAGAACATTGACAAAACTTTCATGTTAATAAAACCGAAGAATTGCGTGAGGAGTGATTTGAAAAAACGTTAGTGATAGCGTGACGGCTGAGGACCGAATGAAAGAAAAAAACGTGTTGCTCCGATCCTAAATAACACGAGACGAGAGCAGCAAGATTATGATTCATAAACATTTACAACGAGCGGGTATAGCAGTAACGCGTTAACTATATCTTTCTCGCTCCCTTAGACGACTCGAGCCGATCTTACCCGAACTAGCGTTACATAACCAAGCGTGAAAGTTATCTCATTCCATACTCACAAAATAAACGGATGAGGAAATATTAAAACAGTGATTTACCTGAATTCAACGCAACGGTGTTCATTCCATCGCAGATCGAAAGCGTCCTGTAGAACTTCTGCATAATTTGTTGGTGTTGCAGAACTGTTGACAAAAACATAACCATATTAATTATGCACAATAATTGACCACACAATATTGGTTTCATGAGCGTTAGTACTCATATGTTTATCACATGAACCGACCAAGTGATACAATGTTATTATTATTTTTTGAATGATTGACACATTTTTTTGCTGTTTGTACAGTCAACAATCAAAAGTTCTGTTGCACTCTACCAATGCTAGTGTCTAAAATTGTTTCGTAGAATAGGGTTAATAGTTCATGCATGACTGATTTAACTTGTAGCATAGAATATAAAGTATTGAATAGACTAGTGGACCATTGAACTTTTACTAAAAAGTAATTTTAGATACGTTAGCGTTAGTATAGTACTACTGCACTTTTGACTCCAAACTGTACTTGGTCCAGTCGAAAGAACGTTAAATAAATATTTTTTCTTTCTTTCCTTTTTTTTGAAGATATTACTTTATTCAGCACCAACCAAAATACATGCTCAGACGTGTAGAGTTGCGATCAGAAAGACATACAATATAAAAATTGGCAATAGATCTAGTACCCCCATTACTTCTCATAATAAAAGGATATGTTACCAGTATCAGCGAAGCACGGTGTTCGAGCTGCTTGCTGTTTCCTCTCATCTTCCACGTTGGTAGCTTCCGCGGTGCTGCTGTGTTGTGCTTTGCTTTCGTCCGTCTGTGACTGTGATTGTTCACCGCTTGTGGAGACTGATGGGCTTGATGACGACTGTACAAGGAAATAATAACACTTAAATAAAAGAATAATCTTTGAATAATAAATAAGTAATAATATACAGTAAGAAGGAACTCAATCATAAGAACTAGGACAAGAGTGACAGACATCCTCACTAAGATAAACCAAATGAAATGGAGATTGCTGGGTCATATGCTACGGAGTCCCCAGGACAAATGAAGCAAAGTCCTGACGGAATGTTACCATAGAAACAAAATAGAGGCCGTCAACGTAAAAGATGGCAGGACGAACTAAAGCTCACAGCAGGGCCGATCTTAGACTATTTATGAGTTTAATTCTGATAAACAAAAACAAAACAATTCTATAGGTTAAGTAAACGTCATCTCTACGACCTATGATAGCTGTCATAACTCTTAGGACAAACGTCAAACATTTTAAATTTTTATTTTATACATAAAAACCATTTGATATTATGAAAAAAATGTTATTTTATTCTATTCAGGGGTAAGTTTCCCAGCTTCGCCAAAATGTACATGTTATGGCCGGAGCCCCATACAAAAATGAAACATCTCCTTTACCACAACAAAGGAGTTTTCACGATCACAAAGCTTAATTGAATATTAGTATAGATTAGTTTTACCAACGTCTCTGTTCAGTGAAAGTCGAAAATATTGAATAACAAACACAGAATTTTACATACTACTAAGCCATTACTATAAAACTTCCCCTGTGCTATAATGATAGGCTATACTTTAGAAAGGCATTACTTATTAGTATAAGGTAATGCCTTTCTAAAGAAGCTTAGTTGTAGTACTCTTCTTGCTTTGGGAAAGTCTGGCGAAAATATATTTGTGTGCCGTTACTATGTTAGGTTTCTTAATCAAGCACGCCTCAGATTTGAATGTAATCTGGAACACGAGCCATGTTACGCGAATAGACTTTGGCCTGAATTTGGACATAGAATACTTTTTGCCCAGATATTAATAATATCACTTGGGAGTACCGTCGACCAAAACGCGGGTAAAGCCACTGGCAAAATTTATTTGAATTAATTTAATCTGAAGATACGTGTTAACGTACCATTATTAACCGCCGAATACTAAGGTTTAACAATCTAAAACACAAACTTAGTTTAGAACAACAGACCACTCTGTTCTCTTGTAAGTTTACTTAGAAATGCCATCATGATGTCATGTCTAATAAATAATTCTGTTAGCTGTTATTCATCCCATATAAAACGCAGGGAATCCCAGATAAAAGATCAGAGCTACTTTTCTTTTCAAGCCAAGAATTTGTGTTTTGTTTTCCTGTTACAGGCATAAGAAAATCGTAATGCCGACTTATTTTGTTTTAATAGCTACTTATTCGAATCATTTAAATTAATAATAGTTTAAACTCGGTCGATTTCAGAGCAGAAATAAAACATGAATTTAGTTGATAATATATAAAAATCTCGTGTGTGTTTGTAGAAGTCCTTCGAAACGGCTTGACTGATTTTTATAAAAAAATTTAAGTATGTATATATTTGGTAGATCTGCGAATTGGTCGAAGGCTATTTTTTACGCTTCTACCACAACTCCAATTTTTCCTTTGATAATTACAGAACAAAGTTTGCCGGATTAGCTGGTTATCATTATTTAAATTCCTGAATTCTCATTTATATTTGTACTATGGTCGATACTAAAAAATACTAAATTAATAGCAAATAAAGTTTGTGTTTATACACATACGCGCGTGAACCATGTTTTCAGTAACATAAAATACGTGATTTTACGTTGCTGATATAATAATATTAACTTGTAGTGACCTGTTACTTATTAATTATCCTAACTATTATGTCCCACTGCTGGGCAAACGCCTCACCTCCATTCCTTCCATTTTTCCCGGCTCTGAGCCACTTCTTGCCAATTGGCAAGAAGTGGTTACTGACTCACTGCTCGATCGGCATCATCATCATTTTAGCCGAAAGACGTCCTATGTCCAACAGTGGATTGTTGGACACAGGCTCTCCATATGTGCCTCGATCGGCATGCGGCAGACTTGTCCAGCCCAGTCCCACTTAAGCTGGGATTTATCCTTTACTTGTTGCAAATGACAGGGTAAACATATGTGTACTCACGTTTTGCGGTAACTGCTGCGGCGGCAGCGGCACCGCGAGCAGCTTCCTGCAGTAGCTCAGCAGCTGCTGCAGCACAGCGCGGCGCAGCGGCGCTCGTCGAGCAGCGCCGCTGCCGCCGCCCGCCAGCACGTCGGCCAGCAGCCCCGACAGGCGCGCCTCGGAGCCGCCCGTGCCGCGCCAGCCCGACGACTCGCGCACCCACCACACTGACTGGTGCGCTAAACCGATCAAAATAACATTCATTCTCCCCCTATAAGCACTCTCAACACTTTAAAACAATAAGTCTTGTTTAAATCTACTTTTTTGGTAGCGAACGCTACTATGAAAGTAGTTGTAGGTACTTATCGTATGATAGATAAATTCTCAAGTTGTAAGTGGCTTTGTAAGGCGAAACATACAATGCCCCGCGCTACGATGCGTGGCAAGTAAGCCAAGCGTAATCTACACGATGATGCAGATGCGAGCATTTTTTATATAATAATAAAGGTTATTAATTTAGAACTCATTCAGGATGCTGCAGTTATATTATTATTATTTTATTCTTTATACACAAGAGATAACACCCAATTCATTAATCAACGTCCCATAGCAATAGTACAGTTTGAAATAGTACGTCTAACTGCAAAATCACGTACGATACTGCAGAACTCGGTGTGCCATACTTTGCGTCTTGCCGCGCACCTACACGCGCTGGTGCGTGTTTCTTTGCAAGAAGGCTTAGTTTGCTATACTGAGCATGAATGCGTTTTCCGTCAGTTCTACCACGCGTGTTTTGAATACAAACACAGATACTTGTAAACAACGTAAGTACACGCAATCGTGCTACGCTGCGTAATGCGATGCAGAGTGAGAATCGTCTAAGTGGCGGAAAAAGGTACATTGAACTTTATTAAATTGGCATCGCACAAATCGAAGCCACCTTCAAAGATAAGTTCAAGCGTTCAACCATAG
Source organism: Mythimna pallens (assembly GCA_961205895.1). Classification (NCBI taxonomy): domain Eukaryota; kingdom Metazoa; phylum Arthropoda; class Insecta; order Lepidoptera; family Noctuidae; genus Mythimna; species Mythimna pallens. Next base: position 18,066,020 of record OY540844.1, read on the forward strand.
CCTCTCGGAACTACTGTCGGAAGGTTACTGTGTAGCAAAATATAGTGTTCAATCATAAAATCGAGTACACGAGACTCACCAACAGTGAGGAAGAGCGGCAAGGCATGGTGCACATGCCTGGCGCTGAGCACCTGCAGCATGGGGTGCGCGAGCCGCAGCAGCGTGGCCTGCAGGTCGTAGGCGTGGCCCGGCTCGGCGTCGCGCCGCCACACGCCGCACACGCTGCGCAGCGCGGCCAGCGCGCCGCCGGCGCCGCGCGCGCAGATGACGCACGACACCACGGAGTGCAGCGCAGACGCCGCGCCCGCGCCCGCTCCGATCTGTGCGCCTCCCTGCCGAACATCAACCTCATGCTGTCATCCTGCTCTTATAAATTCCTATTCTCAAGACATGTTTAATAGCGAAGACAAACATTCATCCATCCATCGCAAGGGCCGTAATAAACTAGTGCGCGTCAAAATCTCCAGCTTTCGCGTCGCTACATGCGCGCATTTTCATACAATCCCGTAGACTTGAAGTGAGAAACAAATTAGTTGCGGAAATTTAAGATGCTCGTGCGCGCTGCCTCTAAGAGACCTAATTTTTTGTGTCTACGTGTAACGTAGCGAATCTGTATAACATAATCAAGTACCTATAATCAAGTAAAGGTTAAAACTTACCAAATAAGGTTCAGAAGACGCGACAGCGCCGTCAGTGTTGACATTCATAGTAATAAACTTGACAAGAGCCGGCACGAAGTGTTCGCACTCCAGAATAACTCGACCCATGGTTTGTGTGCTACTGCCTTCAGTCTGCAAAATAAAAAAAATAATAAAAAACCTGTAATACTCTTCGCTATCTCTTTAAACTCACTTCCCCCATATTTTCATGCTCAGAAGCTTATAAAATAAATATAAATAAACTGGACTTAACAAACACAAAAGTTTCTTGAAAGTGAAAGGTACCTGTAGTGGCAAGCTAGCAATCCACGCCAAAGCTTGCATTGAAAGCACCCAGCATCTCAGTGATATGTTTTCTAATCTGTAAGAGAAATGAGTAGTTTAATTCATGTAAATATCATCTAGATATTTTTACAAGTTAAAAAGCGATAAACAAACGCGTACATTCACATACACGTATTCGTCATTGTACACTTAGTATATTATTATTATTATTATATATACTTTATTGTACACATCATACTGTGGACAGGATAAATATATACAAAAACAAATGGACTTACTCCTTAGGATGGACTGAACGAAAGGAGATAGAATAGGGCGTTGAGCGTCTATATACGCTTGCGTGAAGGTACATCAAGCTTACAATGAAGAATACGCGTCAATTAAGCTACGCGTCCATGGATTATTACTCCCTAATCCACCACCATCTTGCTGTACAAAATTCCGATTTATGTTACTAATCAGTTAAAAACCCCAGCAGCGGTTACAGTTGATTGAGACAGTCTGCATTTGACTATAAAAGATCTTCCACGAGTAGTTATTTTTTAGGTTTGCTTGCATCATAAATCAATGAATGCATTTTAACATTTATAAATGAGTGGTGGCTACACCCGCTGCATTTGGCCGGCTGGTACCAAACGAGCGGCATTTTACCTACGTTCGACAAAATGTACTGAACAGTTTTATAGTTTTATATATATATATTTTTTTCACTATATTAGGGTGCGTTTCCGCTGAAGCGATGTTGGACGGAATGGAGCGGAGAAGAGCAGTGAAAAGTGGCAATTGTTTCCATTGAAGCGGAATGGAGTTGAGCTACCCTCTACTCGACTCCATTCTATCCGGCTCGCGGCCGCGTAATCATTTGTTTTATTTAAAAGTGCGCTCAGCTTCACTCCGCTTCATTGAGGGTGTTCAGGAAAATTCACACCACCAGTTGGTGCCACTTAGCCGTCAGGTATTTTTGACGTTGACGTCTAAAGTTTGACGTCGATGTTGACGTTGATGTCTAACTAATGTCATTAACATAAGCGTTTCGACAGATGCCTGGACCTGAAGCCTCAGTGCTGCCACCTGGTGAACGTCATTTTAGAACACCCTCTTTACACTGATACTGGAGATTTCGAGCACTGTGATGGGTCAATGAGGGTGTTCGGGAAAATTCACACCACCAGTTGGCGCCACTTAGCCGTCAGGTATTTTCCTTTGAAAATGACATGACGTTGACATCTAACATTTGACGTTGATGTCTATAATGTCAATAACATAAGCGTTTTGACAAATGCCTGGACTTGACGCCTCAGTGCTGCCACCTGGTGCACGTCATTTTAGAACACCCTCATTCAGAGTTCGCTCTTCTCCAGTCCGCCCAGCACCGCGTTACAGGAAATGCAACCTTAAGATTGATCACATAGTAAAAATCTATATATATAAAAGAAAGTCGTGTTAGTTACACCACTTATAACTCAAGAACGGCTGAACCGATTTGGCTGAAAATTGGTGGGGAGGTAGCTTAGAACCAGGAGACGGACATAGGGTACTTTTTTTTTTTACTTTTTTTTTTTTAGGGTAGAGTAGGGTAGAGTAGGGTAGAGTAGGGTAGGGTAGGGTAGAGTAGGGTAGAGTAGGGTAGAGTAGGGTAGAGTAGGGTAGAGTAGGGTAGAGTAGGGTAGAGTAGGGCAGAGTAGGGTAATTTTTTTTTTTTACTTTATCCCGCTTTTGGGCAGAACAACGTCTGCCGGGACCGCTAGTTGTTCATAAAGAATTGTATTGCCAGTGTTTTCAATTAGTGTCTTGTATCGTCTCTAGGTTCTTAGTGTTCTCTGAGAGTTTTGGCCCAGCCAGGCGCATTACTTTTTGTAGTGTATTTCATCACCAATGTTCTCGAAACGGTGAAGGAAAAACATCGTGCTGCAAACCAGCATGTTTTAGAACCAAAAATACGAAGACATGCGACATCCACCAATCCGCACTGGGCCCTCGTGGTGGATTACGGCCCATTCTTTCTCCTATACAGAAGGCCTGATTCCCAGCAGTGGAAAGGCCGATTATGCTTATCGTCTCTATATTGTTTAAGGGGTACTTACGTGCATAGCGAGTGCAGTAGCGCGTTGACAGTATCAGATGCGAGCCGTATGCGCGGCGTGTCAGCCGGCACGGCCAGCGTGGCGAGGGACCACGCGCCGCCGCTGCCCCATGCGGAGCCGTTCAGAGTCAGCCACAAGGAGACCACGTTTTCCATGAATGTGCAGTCCATCTGGATCATAGGGTTTTAATTTTACAGTTTCTTTTTTCGAATTTGAGAAATAGTAATTCTTGCTAAAAGTAACATACATGATTTACTCAAGTAAGAAAGGGTTTTAGAATCTATTATACCGATATGGCGGGTATTTAAATAGAGAGTTGGGATTTGTCAGAGTGAACCAGAACGAATTTAAGCCAAAAAGAAGAAGATCCACATATCCAAGTGGTTTTAAGGGCGCTACTGCTGTTGACGTGTTTTCATTGATTCGTACTAAAATAGTTTTTAGTATTTTCAACAAGAACTAACGAAAGGTCCACACCTTTTAATATCAGCAAACTGGTACTAGCTATCAGCCACCATTCTATTAATAAATAACATTTGAAAATAATGTCTTTTTCGCACCTGATAATGAAACTCCAAAGCCAAATGCCTAAATACATCGTACAAGGTGTGCGTGAGCGGCGGGTGCGGGCGGTGCGGCGGGGGCGGCGCGCGCGGCGGCGGGGGCGGCGCGGGCGGCGGCGCGCGCACGGCGGCGGCCAGCGCGCCCGCCGTGCCCAGCAGCGCGCGCCGCGCCAGCGCCTCGCCCGCGCCGCCCATGCCTCCGCCGCCGGCCTCCACGCGGGCGTCCCAGCACACTGACACGTTACTGAACACACAAATAAAACAACCATCAAATACTCGACACTCCAATTTTCGTTAATTAATCTTTGATTTTATATCATCGTGATCGAGATATCATCTAAAATTAATATTAGATAATATTTACAAGTATGCCGCCACTTCACACTCTGTTACGTGTCTTCCTACAAACCGATGGATCCTTCGACCAGACAGGTGTTGTGCCTGGCCCAGGCAATTGCCCAAAGTGGATTTCGGATTGCTATATATGTTCTAATTACGCCGTAAACAAATTTATGATAATCAATTGCTTACTACAATATTAAATAAGTATCAATCAGCCACTTAATAATTAAAAAAAATACTTACAGAAATTTCACACAAAAAAAAACATTTAACATTTATATTTCATCTCGAATAAATCCACTAACAAAATTAACACTACAAAATCCCAACAAACCTGGAACTATTATCCACCACAAGTTTCGTCCTAGTTTCCTTCTTGACGGCATCAATGAAGTATTGTTCTAGCTTCTCCTCGGAAGATTCCGAGTCGTCAGATTCCGCCACTTGCGTCAGTTGCTCCTCCACGTCGATATCTAAGGAAAAAGAAATAAAAAGACGTTTAATAGCAATAACACATAAGTTGGACAGCGTTATGTAAGAAGGAATCAAGCGACAAAATCATAAAAAAGGAAAACCAAGGCGTATATCTCGTAGGCCAACCGTATCTAGAGCAGATTTTATCAATATCGTTTATCCTAAAAATTAAGGTGACAGAAAGCCGTCTGAATAACTTTATTAGTTAATACTTGGTTACAGCTGTTTGCAGCGGCGAGTCTTCCATTAACAAGCCCTTGTCAGAACTGCAATTAAGGTGAATGCTGCAGTCCAAGCGCGGCCATGTTCTAGCTAGATGCGCTGAACTCGACAGTTTCAGTTTATTTTGTTTTTAGTGTATGCGAGCATTATCAAGTCAATAAAATCATATCCACGGTATTAAGACATAAAACTTAGTTAAATGCCACCCAAAATCCACCTAATTCCGACCGAGCGGTATGTTGCCAACGGCAGAGGTAATTGCAACCACCGACCTATAGTGACACTTGATACACACGACAGCTGCCGCTGATCTTCAAAGTTGGAATGTCGACGCGTTAACAGATGTCGCCAACGTGTGTCGACGGCTGTAATTATCACTGCCGTTGGTAACCTGCCGTTCGTATGTATGAGTCATAACTCTGAAACTATAGTTCTCTAAGCCTCAGATACATTAAGGGACCGTACAACGTGACTGAGCGTTGAGATGACGTCAGAACAAAGGAATCTGAGGCGTGGCCGACTCGAGACAATCGATGAAAAGAGAATCGAAACGAAACGGTTGTAACTTGGCTAGGGGGGCAGGGGACTTACAATGACGTGTTAAAATGTCAGGCGTGCGAGCGAGAAAGAAAGATGGAGCTATACATCTCATATAGCTCCATCCCTTTAACAGTTCAATTTAGGTCTTCAAATGGATCGCTTTAGAGCTCGTGATAGGACCTCAGTGTTTATTATGAACCGCCAGAATTAGAAAAGTTAAGTTTTGGGAACACATTCATTGTGCATACAGCTAAGGAGTGCTGAGTCTGTGTTTCCTGAAAGCTACAACCTGCGGATCTTTAAGTCAAGAGAGAATAGTTTACTTCTAGGCAAGCGTGAAATCCATCGTCAACCACATCGTCGCTTTCCATCAGTTGAGAGAGTGGTCAAGCGCGAGCCTTTAAACAATTTAAAAAAAATCTATTTCCCGACTTAATAATGCTCCCATATACTAAAAACAGACTGATACTTGGTTGAAAAGGTTTGGTCTGATTTCCCTTTATACTGCCGTAAATACAACATTATTTTTAGTATATGCGAAACCTGAATATAGTTTGTTCAGAATCAGTTACTGAATCGATACTATTTTTTTTTTCACCTAGTTATATTTTTTCCCAAAAATATTTAAAAATGGTCCCAAGTTGGACACCACCGACACTAAGTACAAGTCACGGCAGGTCATAGCGGGCATTAGGCACCACCACATGGCTAACAATCACTCAGTCCCCCGGATGGCCCGGTGCCACATAACAAGCTTATAACTTTATGATTTTTCATGACACAATTTACATAAAAATACTAGACACGTGTTCCGGGTTTCGCATATATTAAAAATTATGTTGCATACATTTTTTTAAATCTGTCGCTTGATTCAATCCCACATAAAGCTGTCCTCTTTAATAATGTATAAAGCAAACTTATAAAAGCTAAAACTGAACGACAGTGACGTATAATATTTTAGTTGTATAAAAGTACATTTTGAAATAAAGCTGCTAATATGGTGATCGTTTTTATGAGTTTTAAAACATAAGCGTGCTTTACTAATATGCTTTTGATGATATTAATTATGCTATGATCCTAAAAAAATCCTCATTCAAGCCGTTGTAATGTTTTGACAATTAAAACGCAAGCATACTGCATTTGTAGTACAATATTAAGTTTGTCGAAAGCGTTATTAGTAAGACCTATATAAATAATCCTCGACTAAATCCTTTTTTGGAAGCCCATTTAGAGCTAACATAAAGAAGCCCTACCGCAGTTTAAAAAAAAAAGCAAAAAAAAAAAACATTGAACGCAATAATAATTTCTAAGATAAATAGACACGCAAAAGCGCATTCGATATTCAAATCGATTCGAAAGGCTCTATGGTGCTATGCAAATGTGTAGCGGTTAGGTGTGGTCTGTTCTCCTATCACACACACTACATATCAGTGCAAACCGAACTAAGCCCGGTCATCGACCTTACAGACGTATAGACTTGTTATTTTATGTATAATGTCCTTACTTGCTAAATTGACACCTGCTGTGGAAAATAGTTTGGGCTTGAAGTTGGTAGTCTTCCCCAGACCAAAACTATCCGCTAACAAATCTGCAATAACAATAACACAGCAAGTCAATTCTGCTAGTTCTTTTAGAAAACGGGCAAGTTAATCTGATCGGTTCCAAAATAAATATTCCATAACACATAATCACATCGGTAAAATAAAAATAATTTTGATAAAATTTTGTGTTATTACAGTGGTTGTCTAACTGGGTCATTGATAATATAACGTGAACTAATTAATGTTAGTGATAGGTCTCTTAGGACTGCATCTTCATATGGTGTTCACTAGTGTGTAGCATTGAGGATGAGTTGCGACGTCCGGAAGTACGTTCAGACAACGAGAATCAGTAGCATGTTGACTACTGGAATACGCACGCGGGATGCGGGGCGTGATCCTGGACAGCAACGCCGCGCGGTGCCCCCGCGCGTTTGACATCCATTGTACAAAACCACAATGCACATTAGCCCCAAGAAAACTAGATCGTAGGTAAACGTGTCTCACGCTGCATGAAATTATCTGCATGCGGGGCAATCCCGCATGCGTGATGAAATCAGCAGGATATTAAAAAACACCCTTATGGGAGTGAATTTTGGAAAATCCTCTCTTAGTGCTCTACCCCGTCATAAAAGGAAACCTTATGCAAAATTTCACGCTCCTAGACCCTGTAGTTGAGGCTGTCCGTTGATATGACAGTCAGTCAGTTTCTCCTTTTATATATATATATAGATTTTAGAAAAATATAAGTATGTTTATCACTTGTCTAGTACTCATAGCACAAGCTCTGCTTAGTTTGGGACTAGTTGGCGTTGTTTGATAGTTGTGGAAAATTATTATTCTTTCATTTATTTGAAATCGTCATACATCAGCTTTTCTACATTTTCAAGTTTTAATGTTGAGTTGAGGTGAGGTACCTATTCATTTTTAATTCAACTGGTCAATGTGAACATGGGTTTCATTGATCAAGGGACGTAGCTAGCTGAGTGACAACGATGACGTCCCTATTTTTATCTTAAGAAGAATAGGCAATAAACTAAATCGAACAATGCATAAAGAAATCAATTACGAAAAAACGTAACAAATTATTCAAATAAACAGTGCTTAGAACCAACTTAACCATTATTGAAACTAGTTTATTAAAAAAATAATGTTTAACTAATCATGCTAATGGAAATTCTTCAGAAAAATACATAGCACTATTAGAAAAGAAACGACAATTGCAATGAGTTTAATGTTGTTGCAAAAAATAATTTGTATTCTAATCTCTGTTTCAACTTTGTTACCTTATTACTTGGTAAATTTTGTAATGACAACTAAGCACAGCCGTGTTTTTCAAAAACTATATTCAATGAAGTATGAATGGAATTATTTTATTGTGCCAGTGAAAATGTGTGGTGTTGTTTTTACTAAACATTCAAGTCAGGGTGCAATTTGGAGCCCATAGCAGGTGTTGTAGTGAGCAGTACCTGTGTATTATGCTATCAGTCTACGCTCCGTTTATCGAAATTCTATATTACCTTCAAAGTTCTGCCTCCAATAACTGGCGCGACGTTTTATTATGTCTATATTATAAGCTTTTGTGGGAAGAACTTCATGTCTAAGCATTTACAAAAAACCTGCCAAGTGCGATTCGGACTTGCGCACGAAGGGTTCCGTACCATTATCTATACAACTTTTATTTACACAATTTATTTTATTCTGTTTTTAATATTTGTTGTTATAGAGGCAGCAGAAATACATCATTTGTGAAAATTGTATAGTTATCACGTTTCATGAGATGCAGCCTGGTGACAGACAGACGGACAGAGTCCAAGTAATAGGATCCCGTTTTTATCCTTCGAAGCATGGTTTTTAAGGTTCCGTACTCTTAAAAACCATGCTCCGAAGTAAAACATTATTATCATCCCGTAATATTCGATATTGATGTGGGTAGCCATAAAACAACCAGGCGGTAAAAGATACGAGAATGTCGGCGGCATAACGACACCGAATATCAAATATTTCCAAAGTATATACAGTGGTTATTTTGCAGACAAATTTTTAACACTGGTACAGATACCGGTACGAATTTTGAGTTCTCGGCGAAAGAGTAGGGATCGCTTTGCGCAACGTACACATCGGCGAGCCAATCACTGTACAAGGATTGCACTCTCCGGCAACGCGTCTCACTTCATACCACTAAAGAGACCCGATATTTCACTTCTGAGCAAATGGAAGTCAGCGCTCAAGATCCATGCCGGTATCTGTAGCAGATACGACAATTCCTAGCTTAGAACTTATGTTTATCGTTTCCCTGTCCCGTTCCAATTTCTTGATAAAAGCCCCTGGATAAAACCTCTATTCAAGTTCTATGATTATAACAAAATTTTGAAGTCAATCTTTCGATCGATTGTACCATTTGCTTTGGGATGAACTCAAGTGATAAACGTTCTGTTCTTTTCAACTTCTTTAAACCTTTTGTATCCGCAACTATTCTTCGTACATTATATACAAATGAATCTCTATTTCCCTTGGTCATCACGCGTGAATGGCTGGACCAATTTCGCTAATTCTTTTTTGTTCTTATGAAAGAAAAAGGCAAGAAAATTGTGAAGAAAATTAGAAAATTTATATCTTCGCGCGTTTGACAGTTTATAGTTAAGACAGGACAACATCTGTCGGGTCAGTAGATTATAAATATCTCGCGGTTTTTTTTTACAATTTACGGCTACCTGGAAGTCGGACCTGCTGAACAGCGCATTCATCTCTAAAAATACACATCCTACATGGTACAAACACAAAATGTACAAACCTGCAACAGTTGGTCCTTTGAACTTCCTCGCTTTGACACCTGGCGACGCGCCGGGAATGGAGTGAACGCGGATGACTCGGGAGGAACCCGCGCCGCTCCATGATTCTTCGTTGGGAGGACTTGAGGGCGACACTCCGCTCTCGAACTCCACGAGGTCCTGGTGGAGGAATGAGTGTAAGACCGAGAGGGATGTTAACCGGGCTAGGGTGGTGGATTATGGCCCATTCCCTAGAAAGGCCTGAGTCCCAGCAATGAGAATATTATGAGGCTGATTATGCTTATAATATGTAATAATATTTATTGGGACTATATGACATCTTCAATATGCGATGTTGACTCGATATCTTGATAGAAAAAAATACTTGAGTCAAAAAACAAGAAAAAGTTACAAACATGTATCTTTTCAAGCAGTTTAGTTCATCTGGGATTTATCATCAGGCTGCGTGAAAAATGAGTTTTAGTTATTTTTAGAGGGTTTGACACATATTTTTTTAAGTCCTATATGTTTTCAATACATACCTGTAGTAGCGTAGTGAGCGCATGTCTTGGCCAAGGCGGCAACGTGACCGCCAGCCGCGCCAGGCCCAGGATACACGAGGGATCCAGCAGACTTGCACCGCCTGATAATGCGCATAACCGCCCGACCACCTGTTGAATACGAAAAAAGATTAGATTGATCATCATCTTCCTCCCCTTGTCTCATTTTACTTGGGGTCGGTGCAACATGTTTTTTTCTTTGATTCCGTCCTGTCAGAAGCTCATAAACATGAGCGGCATGTTGCCAACGGCAAAGGTAACTACAGCCGTCGACCTACTCTTAAATAGTGACACTTGACACACACAACGACTACCGCTGATCTTGCCGCTTAAATGAAAAATGTTTTTTTTTTTGTAGATTTTGCTGCAACTCTGTCGCCCATGTAGGCGATATAGAGGGCGTATAGTAGATACCGGCACGAATCGAAGAGCGGGGATCGCTATGCGCATCATACGCATAGGCGAGCCAATCACTGTCCAAGGATTGCACTCCCCGCCCCTGCGGGGAACCCCAATATTTAATTTATGCCCAAGTGGACGTCAGCGCTCAAATTCCGTGCCGGATCTGTACATAAAATTTAACATTTTCATAATGATTGTGGTAGTACTAACCTTAGCAGCCAACATGAGTGCATCAGCATGTGAACACGTGTCAGCGGCGAGCATGTGCGCTACCAGCGCGTGCGCCAGCCTGGCGGCGAGCGCGGCCGGGAGCGGACGTGGCCGCGTGGCCTCCGAGCCGGAAGAGCCGGAAGATTCCCCGCGGGACGCGCCGCGCTTGCCGACCATCGCCATTCGAGCTTTCAGGCTTAGACGGGCGCGCTGTGGCGAGAGATAAGGGCGTATAAGTTTTTCAAAGTATTAAAAATTCTTCGACTTTCGTAATTTGATGAGCGTGGTGGTTCACCACGGTCATCAAAACTGGAAGTGAGATGACCGATCAGACTACTGAGTCCAAGTTTCAAGAAAATATATGCATAATATTTGCGCATTTTATGGCTGCTTTTGCCATAAATGAACTTTTTTGTTAAACTCAAGTCAAATAATATTAGACTAACAAATACCAACCAAACAACTAAAAATATTAATCTGAACCAAATAAAAACATCTTTCAAAAGCTCAATTTAGCCACCTACCTGTTGATCCTCCAAAGCAACCTGTATTCCTCTCCTAGCAGCTTCCAACTCCTGCATCTGATGCAGCAGCTTCTTATGTAGCTTGCGTCGATGCAGCTTGCACTCATTGCGTGGAGAGCCTTGCGCTTCGCCGCCCGGGAGGCTGCCGCCTGCGCGACCACCGGTTACCCAGTCCCATCTGTGAACAGGAAATAACATTAATCACTTTTTCGTACACAAGCGATTTCTGGAACTGACGTTAGATATTTTTATCCACAACTAGCTGACCCGGCGAACTTCGTACCGCCTAATAGTAAGGATAACGCCATCTACTGGCATTCCCAGAACAGCATAGTTTATTATATCGACGGTTGTAAGACTAATTGATCTAAACCAAATTTTTATTCAATATTGAGTTAAATACATATTCGGAATCAGCACATTTTTCTCCGTCGTTTGAGTCAGGTTTCAATTTTTTTTTTTTAAATGTCGCTTAGATCAATTAGCCTTTCAACCGTCGATATAATGACATTTTAATTAGAGATGGCATTGTATTAGGTATTTTTTCCCGTGATTTTTTCCATTTTTCCTCACCGTTTAAACCTTCCCTGGACTATATCGAATATTTCATGACCAAAATTAGCCAAATCGGTCCAGCAAGTTTTGAGTTTTAGAAAGACTAACGAACAGCTATTCATTTTTATATTATACAGATATAAAATGGAATTTTTATGTAGAAGTTGGCCATGGCAAAGACCAATTTGCGAAGCAATCCGCATAATAGATAGACAACTCTCATTGGTTTCCGGTTCGATTCAAGAGTCGGGCAAAAAGTACTACTGATTTTTTCATTATCAATTTCTCTGTAGGATCCCGGTGTTTGTAAGTTGGTGGTGTGACACACTCGTACCTCGGAAAACACGTAAAACCATTGGACCTGCACCTTATGTCTCCGTTCGTATTGGATCGCCGTCGCATCCGACCATGGGAGTAAGGAAACATAGTGCACCTGTGTTTGCACACACGCTAGTGCCCTTCCTGCGAACTTGTAAAATCACTGTTCAGATTGCCATGATCAAAATTCAGGAAGAGAAGATTATTGCGGTTAGACAAGACTCGTCTTTGCAGTAGACTCAGGCCGATATTTTATCTATATATATAAAAGGAGAAACTGACTGACTGACATATCAACGCACAGCCTAAACTACTAAGACTAGGAGCGTGAAATTTTGCACAAAGCTTCCTTTTATGACGTAGGCGAGCACTAAAAGAGGGTTTTTTCAAACTTCACACCCTAAGGGGAAGAAACGAGGGTCCAAAGTTTGTATGATGAAACCTTCTTTCACGCGAGCGAAGCCGCTGGCAAAAGCTAGTATATTATATATTGAGGAACCTTCGACTACCACCCATTGGTTTTTGAAAAGCTATTGTATTTATATTGCGCGAATGACTGCTGAACGACGCAGAACAGATGATCGATGGGAACGAAAGGATCTGGGGTGGCGACCGCGTACCGGAAGACGCGGCGTTGAAAGGCCTCCCACAAGATGGACCAATGACCTGGTCAGGGTCCAATGGGTGCGACACGCACAGGACCGGTCGTTGTGGCGACGCTTGGGAAGGCCCATATCCAACAATGGACATCTTTCAGCTGAAATGATGATGATGAATGACTGCTGGCTTGATGAGTCTTCTTCTCCTTTCGTGTCGATTTGACTCAAATTTTGTCCAAGCAAAATATAGTCAGCTGGATGGAATTATCCAGTTGACTATATTTTGCTTGGACAAAATTTCCGTTTTTGATATCATTGGCCTCGTTTAAGTCGGGAAAGGCGCAGATGGTTGTGCATGCTGGACAGGAAAGGAGGTGACGCATATTCTGTAAAGGAGCTCCACAATGGCACTTGGTTCAGAGATTTCCAGATTGGCCACTGCAGTTCGTGTCTAGATGGTTCGATGACGTACGGTGTACGGTTGTTTACCTGGCGTGTCTATTAGATTGTGCAGCGACGGTGTCTAGCACAGAAGCGAGTGCAGTAAGCAGCGCGGCCGTGACGGCGGGCTGCGGCCGCGGCGCTCGCACCAGCTCCAGCGCGCGGGACGCCAGGGCCGGGCACACGCCCCCTTCAGCTGTCGTATGGGAGTACAGGCTCTTGCGAGCCATGTAGATTATTAGAACCAGACATCTGTGAACAATAAATGAATATTAATTCAAGGTTTCTAGGACAAAACATAGTTTACGTGGCTTTAGGCGGGGTGGGACTGTGGTATTGTTCAACACGCCACGGTCACGACATACTTAAATAATAATAAATTTTATGAGAAAGTATTGTTTATTTTATTGTTAAAGGACGAGATTGCCAAATTATCCAATGTTGGCGAAAACACAATTTAGTTTTTTTTATTAATGTGGCAGTCAAAAGGTTATGAGAGAATTTATTTGATAATTTCCCACCCAAAAATAAAGATGGCTTTAGGCGCCATCTGCAAGAGTGAGTAAATAACCGCGAGTCCGCTTTGATATCGTCGTTGTGTCCTCGAGAATATTATTACTCCTTAAGCATATCATTGCCACTCATGATATGCATCGTAAGACGTGATACCGTAGCGACATATTTTCATTTGTGTTGTTAGGAAAGTTTTCAAGCGATTACGTAAATAGCACGTTCCTGACGAGCGGCGATTAGTAACTCGCTACCCGCGGCTAGTGAGGTACCACCTACTCCATCTGACCGAGAGAAGACATGCGTCACAGCAATGTTAACATTATCTTATTATTAAATAAAGTAAAACAGTGTGTTACTTGTCCAGTGAAGTGGGCGGCGCGTCGTAGGCAGCGAAGGCCGTGGTGAGGGTGTCGGCGAGGTGCGCGCCCCACCAGGGCGCGGCGCCGCACGCGCGCGCCAGCAGCGTGGCCAGCGCGCCCGCGCCGCGCCCGCCCCACTCCCACACCAGCGGCAGCACCGTGCTGCACCACGACCGCGACACCTCGGGGTATTGCTGGAACACACCGACACTCACAAGGTTATCCATATTCACTTTTTTAAGGTTCCGTACCTCAAAAGGAAAAAAACGGAACCCTTATGGGATCACTTTATTGTCGGTCTGTCTGTCAAAACATCGACACAGTTGAAATTAAAACCATATACTCAGATCTGCGGTCCCTTGAAACTGTGAAAAAAATCAAACTTCTAAGTTAACGAATAAAAAAGATACGTCCGTTTATGTCGCAGAAAACTGATACTTCGACACCCTCAAGGGAATCAAAATTCATAGGGTACTTCCCGTTGACCTAGAATCCTGAAAGCAGTCTTATAGCAACTGTATAGGAATAAATCTGAAAACTAAAAATTTGTGTATCACAAAAAAAAAACATTTTTCTATTCGGAAAAATGATAACCTAAAAAAATTATAAAAAAAAAAGAATCTTCGAGACTCGATTCAGGAATTCTGTTTTCATAGGTAAGTTTGCAAGGAAGCCTCTGTGCGCGAGTACGACTCGCACTTGCCTGGTTTTTTTTATTATAGATAAGCTCGCGTTTGACCACTATCACACCTGATGGTAAGCGATGATGTAGCCGACGATGGAGCACGCAAAAACCTAATTACTCTCGACTAACTTGTACATAGCTATCAGGAAACAAAGACAGAAGAAGTACGCATACGCATAATGAATGTGTTCCCAAAAAGCTTCGTACTTTTGGGTGGGATGTCAACTCTTCCTCAAGTACCTAAGGAGAGGAAAACTCGTAGCTAAGTAGACAGCTAGGTTGGCGCAATGATTGAAAAAAATTTACTGCTGCGCTGCCTGTCGCGTAGATTCCCGCACGAAACAAATATTTATATGGCCAACAGATTGTTGTGCCAAGTCTTCGGTTTGTGAGATTACATGTTTGTGAACGCACCCACGCGATACAGGAGTAATTCATAGTGTGGGGCAAAGTTTTTTCTTTTTTTTGACCCTTTAACCGCTTGCGTTGGTCCAACGAGTGTTTTTCGTGTCCACTTAGCCAGGGTCGTGTGTTTGCGACCGGGTACTCCACCTCATTTAGCTCTTTAATTCCATAGGTGACAAAAGAACTGACGAGTAAGAATATTTGCCCGTGTCCGCCCCTGGCGAAATCAACGCAATTATTGTTGGCGGTTATGGGGTTCAATAGCTGCAGTGGTCGATTACCAACGTTAAGCAATGTTCGCCTTGTCGGTCTGGTTTTTCTCCGTATCTCGGAATACACGTTAACCCTTAGGTCTCGATTGTCATTTGTAGATTTTTGACAGATGACTATCCGAAGAAAAACACACCAAGAAATCGACACCAAATCTTGTCAAAGGGGTGCCATGTTACCCAGTTACTTAATTATCGACGTTAGTGTACGTCTTTTCATTTTAATATAACACAGGGAAACCTCCAATTAAATGAAACTGTCTCATAAAGAATGGTTAGGTACATTACATCTTACGAGTAAATAAAATAGCACTCACCACATCCGGAACTTGGAAATAAAAATACAGCAGCATATCAACGATGGTCTCACTGATGACCCTCAGTTTATCCGTCGAAGCCGCTTCTAAAAGCGCTTCAGAGGAGACTTGTCCCTTCTCAATCATCTCAGGAAGGTTTCTTTGTCCTTCGGAATTATTTTGTAGCTTCCTCAACATGGAGGTACAAGTGTGGAGTTGCTGCTGTAACTCTATGCACTCCTGGTACGCGGTGACGACCTTCGTGTCGGTGTCGCTGGAAATGTTCAGGTAGGACATCATGTGGGCTGCGTTGCCGTTGTATAGTTCAAGGTATGGGTTGAGTAGATCCATTAGTTTTCCGGTTGCTAATCTGTAAAAGGATATTGTGTTAGAGTATCTACAAAACATTTGTGACGGTTTAGCTATAGCTAAGTACCTGCATGTCTGTTTCAATCACTTCCTTTAAAAAAAAACAGGCTAAGTACGAGTCGGACCCGCATATGAACGGTTCTGTATTACAGTAATAAAACCGAGCAAAAAAAACGCCGACAAAAATAAAGTTTCTTGTATAGATTACTCTTTAAATTTAAATTTTATTATTTGATGTTGTAGTGGTATTAGAAACACGCATTCTGTAAAATTTGCAAATCTCTACCTCTTAGGGTTTATGAGATACAACCCACAGATAGACAAACAGACGGTTGGACAGTGGAGGTTTAGTAATAGGGCCCCGTTGGTACCCTTCGAGTAAGGAACCCTAACATTAGAATAATAATACGTTGAATAAGTACCATGCAGACAGCCCGTATTATTTCACAAGCAATTTGCACACTCGGCGGCTCATACTTATTTTCATAGAAAACATGGTCATATTTCTCTGTCTTACTTTGCTTTCTCTTTAGGACTCCTGGCTTCGAGGACTTACAAAACGTGTATTCATTTACCTGAACCGGCACGTGAGGTCCTGGTGCAGCGCATTGAGCGCGTTGATCGAGGGCTGCACATGCGCTATCTCTGCTACCTCGCCGTAGAACCAACCCAACGGGATCTTACATTTCATTGCCGACATACCGTATCGCCCTATTGTGGTTATCTAGAGTAGTAAAAAAAAAAAGAATTTCTAAGTTATAGTTTAGTAAATAAGCAGGCAACAATAAAAAAACATATCATCATCATTTCTACTGAAAGATGTGTAGACGTCTTTATGGATGGAGGAAGCCTATGTCCAACAGTGCCTCCAAGTGTCGACACAATTATCGGTTCTGTGCGTTTCGTATCCATCGGATTCCCGTGACCTTCACCAAGTCATCCGTCCACCTTGTGGGAGGCTTACCAACGCTGCGTCTTTCACGCACGCAGACCACCACTCCAGAGCCGTTCAACCCCATCAACATAGAAATTTATGCACATATGCAATTCCTGAGACCTAACTGTAATGTGTCTCATATGCCATTGAATGCACAAGCACCTATCAAAATCGAAAGAGGATCAAAAATTAGAAGGGAGCTAAAGAAAAAAAGCCTACGAGTTTGCAAATCTCAGAGTTTCAAGTCAACCGACACGAAAGGGTGTCCTACCTGTAGCGTGACGTGTTATATATCAATATATATATAAAAATCAATGCTACTTTTCGTTGTAATTTTATAACTCAAGAACAGGCTCACCTACCTATCCAAACCAAATGTTTAGGCTTTGTTCGGACTATTTAGTAGATGGTTTATGTGAAGTTTGCACCAAATCGGTCGAACATTTCTTCATTTATCACATTTTTTGTAACAAATGAATTCAATAAATGGCGGATCATTTTGTTAATGGGGATTTTGCTTTCAAATTGATAGAGTAGGGTACAGTAGAGTAGTGTAGAGTAGGGTAGAGTAGACTAGGCTAGAGTAGAGTAGGGTAGAGTAGAGTAGAGTTGGGTCGAGTAGAGTAGAGTATGGTAGAGTAGTAGGGTAGGGTAGGTAGTCAGTTGACGGGAGCGAAGTCGTGGGCAAAAGCTAGTAATCTATACAGAACAACTCAGCCACAGTTGAAATAAATCCACATTATTATAAAACACTAACTGCCGACCGCAGCTCCTTCCCCGAAGCGATTCCCATACAACTTTACCAAATTTGGATTTGTTTTAACCATTTTTATGAGTTCATGTAGAGCACTTGTGTTATCACAAATGTGATTGGTAAAAAGTGTCTTAACGTGTTTACATTATGACTATTATTCCATGAGCGAGAATCTTACCTTGCCGTAACACAGTCCTTGACTAGCACGGGAGGTAAAGAACTTTTCTCTGTATACCGTCATTGGGCATTTATAAATTTTATCACGTATGTGGACCATTGTTTTACTTGTGATAGCATTATTATGTACTATGTAAATATGTATTACCGGTGTACCTAAACTTATGGTCAATAAACTTTTACTTTACTTACTTACTTACTTTACTTCTTTATTAGACTGAACAATACAGAATACAATATTCAAATCGATCAAGCCTTTTTTAACCGACTTTATAATTTATTATAAAGGCGAAAGTTTTTGGCCATGTTTGCTACTTCTTCACGTTTGAACGGCGAAACGGATTTGGATGAAATTTCGCACAAAGACTTTTAACACCTGCATACTTCATGGAATTGACATGGTCTCTCAACCAAGATCATCGCGAGAAACTAGCAAAATGCCAACGAGCGATGCAGAGAAGTATGCTAGGAATAAAACTCAGGGATAAAATTAGTAATGCGGAAATAAGAACAAAACTAAATTTTCAGACATCCTGACCAGAACTGACCATCTGAAATGGGGTTGTCACATGATTCGCTGCACGGCCAATAAATGGAGCAAGCAAGTGACCCTATGGTACCCCAGAGATGGCGTCAGAAAACAGGATTCACAACGAGAAGATGGGGAGACGACATCCGCCTGTCCTTGTCCAATATGGACCCATATTGGACAAGGGTAGCAAGGGATAGAGTCCAATGGAAGCAGTTGGAGGAGGCCTATGCCAAAAGGCACACCGAACTGAGGGACATATTATAACCAGAATTACAGCCACACAAATAAAAATGTATCGCCCCAAAGTTTGGAAATAAATGGCTATTTTATTATTATTTATTATTATGTTCCCTTGGGACAATATTCTACTTCCACGCAAGCGAAGCCGCTGGTAGTATATTAAGATCCTGCAATCTCATTTCTATTTTTCTCAAATTACCTTCATATATCGGCAGATCGGGGGCGGCTGTATATCCGTCAGAACTAAATGCTTGGTCGCGATGTCAGTCGCGAAGGCTAGCTTCACGCAGTCCGTCTCTTCGCCAGTCACCCAGAGGTCGATGCAGAGGGTCACCAGGTCAGAACATGATGGGATTATCTGTAGAAAATAAACAACGATTTGTAAAAACAAAACATTCATACGAAGACATAGCTTAAAGGACTTGATATCCAAGCCAAAAATATTACATAAATAAAAGAATTAAAGCATTTGACAGTTATAAAACCATAGTAGACAAATAACGAATTTTTTTTAGACGGAGATTGGTCTTTTATGCGATTCGCAAGTTTATTTTGTATTTTATGAAATCAGAAAGTTAGTGAATGTGAAATAAGTGCCTACAATGTGCCACTACGAAATAGAAGAAATTCTAAAAGTGTGAAGGAAGATTTTCAATCACGAAAATGTTCTAACCAATAGTCTCTTGTTACATTTTATCTGGATCTAAAACCCTTACATTTATGAAACAAAGTGCCTTCATCGCGTCTGTCTGTCCGCGAAAAACTGTTGAATAGATTTTCATACCGAAATAATGTCACCGGTTGTCAGAGTGATTTATGAAGAAGGTTTAAAGTGTATTTTACATACATATTATAGAACAGAAAAGCCGGAAATTTCGTAACATACGTGTAAAACCGGGTCGGGTTGCTAACTAATTAGAATTAGCCATTAGTATTAGACAGCTGATGTCTAGTAGTGGACATTTGAAAGTTTTAATGAAAAAACCTCCAATCCCAAACACTTTTTAAATCCTGTTTTTTTTTTAATAATTATAGTTTATATAGAGATTTTTGTTTTAATCCACAATTAAACATATTATGGACGTTAACATCCTAAAAAAGTTCAGTAAAGATTATTTAGTGAATATTCAGAATATGGTACTTACAACATCAGTCAATCGCACAGGATGTCCGAAGTCAAGTACGATGTACCGTCGTGCGCCAGAGTGCATGCGTTCCACAACCAGGGTGTGTTGAGGCGACCGGGTCACTAGCGAGGCCCACGGTATGCCGCATTGTTCTTGGTCCTAGGGGTAGAAATACATGATCAGTAATTATCGTGGAAGCTGGCGCGCCCGAGCCAACTAGACACGAGCACGCTCAAGCACGCTCGATGTGTGCTAGAGTTCAACGTCATTTAGAGAGAATATAGCCACTTATATTCTCTTTAAATGACGATGGACTCAACATCTATAGTTTATTTTGTTTTTAGTGTATGGGAGCATTATTAAGTAAAAAAACTATTTCCTAAAATCGGACATTCCTATTAGATAAACTTATTTAAATTTATTGTTTCTTTGGTGAGAGTGAATTCTTAAAATTGAACTGTGTGAACTCGACTATTTCCCGAGTAAACTTGGCCAGAGATCGCTTTAGACAGAGAGGTGTGATAAGAGAAAGGGGAGGCCTTTGCCCAGCCTTTGGACACAAAAAAAGCTACTAAAAATAGTTTTTACACTTTAAAATAGTCTGAAGTAACAATTGTGAATCACGTTTGATTTAAATTCTATATTTTGACGACACGAAACTTTTTCATGATCCGTAAATATATATTTTTATATATATTTACAGATCATAAAAATATATATAGCTATAAAATTCAATCCATATCACATAATACTTGAATAAAATCTTACCTTAAACAGTTTCTCTTCTGAGAACTCCATCTTCTCCTGAGGATCACACTCCATGAGGGAGCTCTCGACGTCCTCCAAGGAATCAGGATCTTGTGATGACTGCTTCATCTGACCTTCTTTTACAACTGACCACAGTTGCTGGAGAAAAGACAATGAATATTCTATTACCAAATTAAAATATACCAATAAAAACACGTTTATGAAAGAAATACAAACGACATCAATGTCTTTTTTTTAACACTATATAAACATACGTAACTAAACGCGGCGTCTTGCGTGGGCGAATCAACGCGAATACAGTTGCAAAGCGATCCGAAACGATTCACTCGAATTTAATGCGACGCGATGGCTGTTCTACGTACACGCGAATTCACCGCTTCTATTAAAATTTATATAAAACAGGCCACCGCTCCGCAAGATTTCGCGCGAAAATATTAAACCACCTACTCGCGTACTTTCGCTTCACTCGTCACCACGTCGCCCCCAAGTGCGGTTGCGGTTATGTAGGCCACCGTAAAAGAGTATCAATTGTTTGTTCCAATCGCGCCTCATCACTTCGCGTTCGCATTGAATCGGTAACGTAAGACACCGCGTAGAAACCCTTTGTTTTTATTTTTTTGACAGTATGTAATGAAAAACATCAGCACACACGTCTTTCGTATTTTAAGATCCTACCTGGCTAGGATCCCCGGGGCCGGCGCCGGGCAGCGAGCTGACCACGGCGGAGTGGTGGCGCGCGCCGCTGGACTCCAGCTTGGTGCCGTCGGAAGCCACGTGGCACGTCACGTGGAGAGGCATGGCCTCGCTCAAACCGGCGCCGAACACACCAACGCCGTTATTCTGAGCCCACCACGCTGTTGATGAGGTTGCGCTTTTTGCGTCTGTTTAAAAAATAAACCAATTGACATTAACACAAAATGTAATTTTGTAAAATTATACTAATATTGTAGATTTGTATTTTTGGATTTTTGTTTGTAATGAATAATCTCAAAAACTACTGGACTGATTTTCAAAATTCTTTTACCAATAGAATGCTCCTTTATCGCCGAATGACGTACGCTATATATATATATTTTTTAATTTTCACGCGCGATAAAGACTTGTGGTTCACGGCTGCATTAACGGTGAGAGAGCCCACGGTCGATGACTCGTTGGATCAACAAGGCTACGCAGTCGACCGCAGTAGTGTGCGCATAATGTTAATAACCGCCAGAAATGCAGATTCTGAGGCAAACGACGACGGCGCACCGCAGCCCTGTCCATCAACAACAGCCATGACTGTGGTGTGTTCCTTATGTAGCAGGATGAGTAAATAAATATATGGACAAGATCTCACTTGTTGTTTTAGAGCTGAAATTGGGCTAAGCGGCGTTTTTGTATGGAACCGGGCGGGCGTCCGCTTTACGCAATTTCAGGCCTTTTGATTATCCAATACTTCACAATTACACTTAATTATTGCATGCAGCCAACTCAACACAGTGGGGCTTACGGTACGACTGGCTCCTGCCGGCATCGCCTATACATTTTCTCTTGGTAATGCCTACATTGTAATTGATGACGCTGTACGGTCGCTAGTCGTTGTAGCGACCGCACAGCGTCGTCAATTGCACTCTGACAAGAATGCCCGATTAAGAAGAAGAATTATCAAACAGCCAAACTTTAGTGTTACAGTAATTTGGATGTATTAACATCCAAATTCTTAATTTAGAAACCAACTCATAGTGTGGTTACCAAAATATTTGCCGACTATGAATTTCAACACTAATGCTTTGACGGCGCGTATTGTTCCACGCGCGCCTCAGGGAGATGTCAGCAAATCGTAGGGGCCCAGCAGGGTCGAAGAATACTGGGGCCACCGGTAATGTGAAAGTGAAAACCGGAGCCCTGGGACGAAGGCAAAGAAGGAACAGGGGTGGGTTTTAGTCAGTAAAAGTCTGACACTATCTCCCGGTCCGCCCAATAGCGCGATTTGTCATAAGATAATTTTCCTACCTAAAAAAAAAAACTATTGCTTTCGATAAAACTGGCACAGCGATTTTATTTAATTGCTTCATACAACATTCCTTTTACAGAACTGTCATTCGACTCGTGTAGGTTTAATTTAAAAATATCCAAGTCTAATATGATTTTTTGAACCACAAAATGACTCACCCATATCCAATGGCAGGTTGAGTAGTTCCTTTAGCTGGTAGTCAGGTTTGGGTACAGGCGGTGATGTAGTGTCTCCAGCTAGCACGCTAGCGTATGTCACCGGAGTTGACGTGCCTCGCCCTAGCTCGGGGATCTCTGTTGCGAATATTGTGCGTTCCAATGGTAGACCGTAGAGACCGAATCTGGAAGAAGAATAAGTTATGAAGACAGAACGTTATAATAGAAATTTATGACTCTTACTACTACTATTTTCTTCTTACTATCTCTTCATATGGTAGGCATGACAATGTTTAGGGAACAAGTCATATAATATTGTTTCTTTTATTGGTTGAAATTGTTTTCGTGAAAAAAAAAAATAATTTTAAAGAGACCACTGTGATTGGTTCAATCAATCAATTATATCACTCGAAATTTAATTTGAGACGCGATATTATAAAACAAAGCAAATCATCGTTATAACAAAATGAAAATTATTTTCAAAATTCACCCTTAAACATAAAATATTCAATATGGTTACGCTGATTATATTGAGATATATTAATTTTTTCAACTGGATGTTACACCCATCTCTTTCCTGCACTTACCTGTCGCACTTGTGTGAGCGAGCGGAACTAAAATACCCGCGTATTCTAATAAGGAATGACATTTCTGACTGGCCTGTTGATCTAGTGGTTAGTTGTATCTTAGTAGTGGCTCTGAGAAACCTTCAAAGAATCGTTTAGACTGACCCTGATTTCGCGATAAATAAGTACATTACCTAGCTCTCAGCAGACTGTGATAGACATCGGGCCTATCCCTCAAGCAGCGCGCCGCCCTCTCCAGCAGCGCCAGACACTTGGCCACGAGCGCGGGCGCCACGGCCGTGGCCGTGCACTGCTGCGCCAGCGCCGCCAGCCAGCGCACGGCGCCCGCCGACACGCTGGCGCCGACGTAGGGGATGCAAGCGCATACACTGTTCGATAGCGTGGCTTCGAACGTTGATTTCCAGCGTTTAGGCAGTTCTTTTTCACCCCTGGAGGAAAAAAATAGGACTTGTTTAATAGGTTTGTAATTAAAACTAAGATAAAACTATCCCTTTTCACGAACAAAAAGCGACATCTCATTTATTATTATTATGAGCCTGTTGTGTCCCACTACAGGGCAAAGGGAGGCTCTCTCTCTCTCTCTCTGTGCCTAGCTACTTCTGGCATTGGCCAGATATCTTGATGCCTTCCTTCTGGCAAAGAATTACCTTTAGGTAGGAGTTCAACTCGTCATGCCATTTCCTGAGCGTCGCCGTCGACATCTCAGTGCATTAATATAATGAGGATCAATCACATAATAGCAAATCCGATTTTTACTACGTAAGTACATCGTATGTGTAATAATTTACTGAGCATTTAATTTTTTAAATTATTTAAATCCGTCAAGAAATGGTGGATTTATTAACGTTTTTCTGAACGGCTACTTGGAAACGCGCGCTCCCCCTGGACTGTAATTACGATGATGTCATCTGTCATGATCCGTGCGACGAACGGCTTGATCGTATTCATTCGCCGATGGAGATCGATCATGACAGATGACGTCACAGCGAGTCGCCTCATTCTCATTTACTGGGTTTTTTTTAACGCTATAAGTCTGCATCCTTCACAAAAATCATGACTGATCCTCATTGCTGCGCATTACGCATCAAGAAATTATTAAACCAGGGTAAATATATAAAACAAATTCATACTCACTCGCTTGTAATCAGAAGAATTTTAACACATTTCTTCGCCATACTCCTATTGGCGCACAATATACAATTCTTGATCAGAGCATCAGTATGCTTCTCAATAATCTTGACACACTCCAACTGCTGAGTTTCAACCGTCTTATCCTTCCCTTTCTCCGTCTTAGCCAGTCGCATCCTTTGCAACCTTATGGACACCACCCAGATTAATAGGTCCATTGCTATATTCCTCATTTCAAGTTCAGAATTGTTTATAGAAATCTCACATAAATTGTTCAAAAAGCTGTTTGATTCTAACATCGCTATCCGTTGCTGTCTCTCCATAGGAACATCAGTATGTGGACTAGAACGAACCGTCAATGAGATCTGATGGAGCCAGTCACAGCCAATAAAACCTGTTTTTTTATTTGAACTGCTTTCTCCGCTCTTGTTTGTGCTTTTACTCATGTCTTTGGCTGGATCAAAGAGTGTCTTTATATGAATAAGGAAAGTTCTTCCTCTTGCCCTGTACAAACGAGGGCTTGTCAGTATTAAAGTCCCTGACTGCTGGGTCATGTCGAGTCCTGAAGACAGTAATAAAGGCCCTGCTAGGATTTCTGCGTTATGTGCTTGTAAATACTCTTCGCTATTGACAGGGTTTTCTAGATTTGACATGTCAGCGTCTATGACTGGGAAGTGTATGGGAGAGTCTGATCTATGTCCGAAGGACGCGTCTTTCTTATAGCCTATACCGTGGAGGTTCTGTTTAAGTAGTGTGACAAGTATGATTGGCAGATTAGCTGAACATGCAGAGTGTAAGGTGAAACCAAACTCTATATGAGCTAGAGAAACACTGTATGGCAACGTAAGTTCTAAAACATGCTCATCCCACGTCGAAGAAGTGTTCTGTAACCTCCATGTTCTGTTATTCTGGTGGTCAGATCTTGATCGCTGAGCCGGGGACAGTTCGCACCAGAAGCCAGGCACGACCGCGCTGTAAGGCACTGTTGTGTTAGTACCGTAGTACCCAGTTAGGTAAATCAAAGTTTCTAAGTCTGACAAATCTAGTTCAGTCTTATTGGCTATAATGACGGGTGCTGGCGACGGGCCGCATACTTCATCCCGCGGCGCCCTCTGTAGCATATCGAAATCTATGTTAGCAAACTCATCCTCATCGATATCACCTGTGTTATCTTTCTCGCCGTTGTTTAGAGCATAGAAGTATATCATTCCGTGTTTGGTTGATACACTGAGCCTTTCAACAGAAGCACAGAACACTACTGACGTAAATTGTCCTTTGGGTACGCGCTTCTCAGACAAAGTCTTGAAGTCAGGTAATGAATACAGTCTTAGACTTCCGTCGACGCCAACAGCGGCGAACGAATACTGATCGTGTTTATCAGTCGGCAATAGACACAGGTCTACAGGACTTTCGTTGAACGGTAACACTTTGAAGGAAACCGGATGATCTTCCAACGTGTATATTGACGTTTTGCTGTTGATTTTGTACAGTAGGAAGTAAGCTTTAGAGTCGGATTTCGGTTTGTCACTTGGCTCAGTGACTTCATCGACTTCCATTTTAGTGTCACCGTCGTTGTCTGTTTCCTCTTCTACTTTGACTTTGTCAGGCACAATGCTTGAAATGACTACGAGTAAATGTTCTTTGTCTTCCGTTGGTATCAAATGTGTGACCCTAGCATCGTCTTTGAAGTTCAGTTTGGGTGGGAGGGTCAAACACTGGACAGCTATGCCTTGTGACACTGCTTCTTCTTGGGGAGGATCACTGTCAAAACCGTCATTATTACTATTAGTTATAGCAGTCTGTGTACCAACTTTGCTTCCACCACCAAAGGTTGTAACCTTAACTTTTTCAGTTCCATCTCCACCATCATACCATTTCAAATCGGAAATCTCTAGAGGTCCATTCATGTTCAGATAATGCGTTATTGGGTCTGCTTGTTGCAATACCGCGTCAGTTTGGTCTGCTAGTTTCGTGCCAACAGAATCAAGGTTGCCGCTCTTCCAACTTTTGAGCTGCGAGATCTTGCCGACGAAATCTAGCATCGTCGCTTGTCCAGCTTCCTGCAGTTCCGGTAGCAAGGCTGTGGGAGGTGGTGGCGGCATCACTTTAAAATGCTTGGGCAGTATAATCTTCTTGGGTTCCCATATCTTACAATCCTCTTTACTTGACGACGCGTTCAGATTGATAACGTTACTAATCTGTTCGTCTAGTAAGCTATTTGTGCATTGCGGAAGCTCTGTGTCCTCATCGGAGTACTGAAAGTATATTTCGTCGTATATATTCGCGTCATCAGGCCTCGCTACGGTGCATACTTTCTTGCTACCACCTGGTTTGGAATTCCCGCTACTGTTAGACGTATGTACTACAGTGGTGATCGAGCCAGCTAGTGAGCTATGTATATCATAAGTTAGTAGGAACAGCATTTTATTTGTTGTTAAGTTGTTCTTAGCTTCGTTTTGATCGTTCATTGCTTGAACGCTTTCTTTGTCTGCCCCTGAGTCAAAGAGTGCTTTGCTGGAGTCTTCCTTGATGGGTTGGTCAGTCTGTGTGGAGTTGGTCCTGGTGATGACGACGGCACACATGAGCGAGGGCTTCGTCTTATTCGTGTTGGTCTCTTTCTCTGTACTGTCCGTGATCTGTGGTTGAGGATACGCCTCTTGCTGTGACGTCATTCCAACGAAAGCCATCGCCGTTAGCTCGACGCCGTACGTGGCTGCGGAATCAAAAGTTATGATTATTAGAAGAACAAGAAAATTATTGTTTATAAAATGATTTACTTTAACGTGTTTAATGCCTTTAAGAATTCTTTGCGTAATCAGAAAAGACCAGAATAAGGTTATACTTGCAAAGGCTGACTGATAAACGCTTAACTAAAAACTTACATAAAATAAAAACAAGGAAATACAACAACAATACAAGAATACTCACCACTATCTTTCTCCAAGCTGGCAGACCACACTTTATTGCTGTCGGTCGCCAGCATGCCGCTGAATATCGAGTCATACGGCGACAGGTGAATGAACTTCACCAGCTTGAGGCCACAGTCGAACCGCCAGATGTTGACTTTGCCCTCAGGAGTTCCCGTCGCGATCAGGTCCCCTGTGTTCCCTTTCGACACTACCGTAACGTTGGTACAGGGTACCGCGCATGCTGTCGCGTTGGTCACCTAAAGGATAATAAAGAATTTTAAACTACGAAACATGAATAATCTTAGCATTAGCGCCTATGTTCACAGACATCAAGTTATGACCTGTCATCGTTACGTATCCTTTTTATTTGCCGCGTCATGTCAAGGGTGCAACGGTATTTGAACTGTAATCTAATCTTGATGTTTATAAATAATGATAACTAAACACACACTTATAAATTCATCGCGATTTTTCGTATATATGACGTGTGTTACAAAGATTGCCGAGTCATTGTGGCAAGCCGCGCCTCCGAAACGACACTGATAATAAGTGATCTCTTGCATCTGAAGTAATCGACCGATAGTCAACGTAGAGCGACCACAGTGAGTTTGAGATGCGAGTGTAGCGCGTGCAAATTTAGTGAACGTAGAAACAGGTTCGGTCATTCAAAACACAAAATTTTATGTTAAAACAATTTAGCTTGTTGTTTATCCTACAATGTTCAGAATTTCTCAAGGTAAACTAACAATCTATAGGAACTTAGGACTGCCTTTTAGAAGGATGTATTGTCTTAATCATGTAACAAATCGATACCTCATACGCATAAGGTGATAAGGCAAAAAGTGTTTTTTTTCAGGAGACCCGTTTTTGTAATTGTTATATAAGTGATTTGTGAAACACTTTTAGCCGATGTATTTGATATAATCAGTTAAGAGCGGCCAATCCGAGGTAAATTTTTATACAACCGCTCTTACGTGATTATGATGTTCTGAAATCTGCTACTTTACGTGAACTTTGGCCCTCCATAATGTAGTGAAAAATATAAAAAAGTAAATTTATAGAATAAATATAGCCTTGCACATTTAATCGAGTTTCTGAATGACGACAATTTTTTCCAAAACTTGTTTTTTTTTAAAAACCACGTATTTCCAGAAACGAGTTCTGTAAAATATTCGAGTAAATCACGAATTACCGAATGCCAACAGAGTTTTCAGGCGTTATCTCTCTATTTGTTCGCGTTGCCTCTTCATCAAACATCGCTGGATTTAATAAGAAATAATAAGTTTATTTGATCTCTGAAACGCCTTGACCGGTTTTTATGAATTTTTTTGTGTATAATTCATAGGTCTGTGAATAGGTCGTAGGCTACTTATTATTTCCCTAGGTGAATCGCGAATCCGCTGACAGGGAGCTAGTCTTTTAAAATACCTATTATTTAAATAAAAAAGTATTTTACGACTTTATCCGTAGGAGGTGTCAAGATTACTTACAGAAATGATAAAAATCTGAACTCAAATATAGATTTAATTAAGTTGCATGACTGGGCAGCACCGTTCTAGAATAAATGGATCCGAAATTCCTATTATTTTCTCAGAAACAACAAGTAACCATTATTATTGTGAGTAGATTTCGAAATCGCGTGTTGTATGTGAGTTGGCTGTGATGTATTGTGTTATTTGTGAGTTGACTGTGATGTGTTGTGTTGTTTGTGAGTTGACTGTGGTGTGTTGTGTTGTTTGTGAGTTGACTGTGATGTGTTGTGTTGTTGTGAATTGATATTGAACCATTTTCTTAGTTATTTTTATTCATTAAACAGGGTAGCAGGTAATTACTAGTTGTGAATTATGAGTAAATCAATACAGTCAGTAAGAATGAGTTTGAAACTTCTTTAACCCTATTTTTGAGGGTGAGAAAATATCAAACGACTTCTCCGTGACGTGAATAACGTGTCAGACTTTTACTGACTAAATTTCACATGTGCTTCTTCAGTTGCCCTTTGTATTCGAGAGCCGCGGTGACTCTTTAAAAAATCCTGTTTTCCATTTCATAAACCCTAAGATAACATTATAAGCAGTTCATCTTTACATACAATGTCTGTATTTCGGTTTGGTTTGCTTATAACGCCATTCTTTTAGTTTGCTATGATTATTTTCCAAGACTAGGGTTTTTTTTTATTGGGTGGTAAAATCATCTTATGACAAATCCCGCTCTTAGGCGGACCGGGAGATAGTGTCAGACTTTTACTGACTAAAACCCCACTCCTGTTCCTTCTTTGCTTTCGTCCCAGGGCAAGTGAAAGCCGAGTCACTTTCACACTACCCGTGGCCCCAGTATTCCAAGACTAGGGTAACTTTTTCGAAAAATCCCGCTGGCTCGGCCACCTGTTCTTGCCTAGCCATACGTAGGCTTTAACTATGAATCTTATTAAAATAAACAGTCTACGTGATATTGCCACCATTGATGTATATGTTTGGAAAATACTTTCGGGCAAAAGTCAGTCGCGGCTCCGCTGTAAATGACCATCCTAGTATAACTATTTGTAGGTGTACCTAATGTACGCAGCTATTTTTGAAATATCTAGAAGCAAATTTATTTATTTATACTTCATGTACAGTATTGGTACATAGGCGGACTTAATGCGACAAGGCATTCTCTACCAGTGATCCTTTGGGTAATAAAAGACAACACTATGTTAGGTTTGCACAATAAACAATTAACAGATACTTCAAACATAAAAAAATCAAATAAAACAATAAGTTATTTATAATAATAAAATACATACGTATATATGCTACAATTGTAAACTAATTATTTATTAGTTTACAATTGTATCTATTTTTATACGTATATATATACGTATAAAAATATATCAAATCATTAAGAGAACTTAATAATAATTCTAACGAAGACCGAACTGAGGTTGAGAGGATTTCCAAGTAGTAGTTCCGAATTTTACGCTTGAAGGAAAATTAATACGAATTAGGTACTCAAACAATGATAAATCGACACTAGCTATCCTAAATCAACGGCTCGCCGTAGTCTTACCAAACGCAACATTAGCAATCAGAAGTCAAGTTTCATCATTCTGATATTATAAAAAGCTTTGTGTCATAAGTGATTCACGTATTAAGACGTTCTGGTAATGATGAATCAGCGTGGCTTGCGTTTAAGCGGTCAGCAACCGCGAAGTCGACGTCATATGACGCGTTAGACCTGTTTTATACACGTAAATTCGATAAAGAAAAAGATAAACACACAAGAAAACTGAAGACATCAATGTTACGTATAGAAATGTAAAAAAAAACTGGGCAAGTGCGATTCGGACTCGCGTACTGAGGGTTCCGTACAAACCTATGTTCAATTCCCGAATGGAGACTCGAAAATTTTTCCGAATCTTAAAAAAGTATTTATTTTTTGTGAGATAACCACAAATTTACTGTTTTTAGATTTATTTCTTTACATGTGCTATAAGACATTGCTTTATGGCAAATTTTAGGATTCTGGGTTAACGGGAAGTGATTCCCTTGAGAGTGTCGAAATATACACCACGGACCACGTGGTGGTTCTGTACAGTTGAGTCATATAGGTAAACCGAAACGTGTATGTTGCACAACTGTGCAGGTTACAAGCTTACCTGACAGGTATAACTGTGCAGGCAAACCTGTCAGGTACACATTAACGTGTATGTGTACCCGATAGTCTGATTCTATGTGAGTCATCGACATCGTTGTCTTGAAAGTCTCAGAATTTATTTAAGGTTAGCATAGCAACCAGACTCATGAGGCAGTGGTCCGACCGCCGGCGAGAAAATGACTATCAGCGATTTTCTCTCTCAAGAAACGCACAATAAATGTACATTCCGTGTAAACGAAAGAGATGCATATACTAAAACTTGCTCTCTGACTGTTTACACTGCCGGCGACGACTCGCTTTACTAGTTTTGTCGCTGAGCGCCGAGCTTTCAAAAATAAACTCGCTCAGCGATACTCGCTTGATCGTTTCTTAATGGCGACAAATCGCTAACGTTGGCCACACTGTGAGCGACCGCGGGCGAGTAGCGGGAGTAATCGCTCGTCACACTTGCACACTCGCTTATAGCCCGGAGACAAAACTATCGAAAGTACACACTCGCTTCCCGCTGATCGCCAACTTGTTTCTAGTTTCTAGTTCTACTCGTTTCTCGTTCATCGTCGGCGGTCGGACCACTGCCTTAAGGCGGAAGTTTGTATGTATGTGTGCGAATGTATGTTACTCCTTCATGCTCAAACGGCTCTACGGATTGGGATGATAATAATTGGTACATGGGTAGAGCATGTCCAGGAATCAGACTTAGGACACTTTATCACGGGTGTATGTTTCCTTGAGATACTTTCAGACTTTCGCACAGGTGTCGCTAGCAAAAGTTTTATCTTATAAACTAGAAGAAAAATTATCTATACATATTTTTGTAGAAGAAATTCTTTGGAAGTACTAATTTGATTTCAAAATTCTATCACTGATAGAACGATACACTAAAGCGCATATTACACCACTCGAAATTTAGAAAGTCTTGGTCTATTTTTATCTATTTATCTCATCGTTCTGTTTCATTCCTTTACACGACATTGGCATAAGTTGCTCTTTTTCTTGTGTGACGCTACATAGACTAAGACTGTCTGAATATCGAGTGGTGTAATAGGCGCTTATATCTGAGTGCTATAGGTGATTTTATGTGAAAACACATGGACGAAACTCAAAGCTAGTTTTCAAAACAAACATCTGTATCAGCTTCTTCCTTTCATACATTTTATCTACCGTCTATCTATCTTCTCATGATATGTCCTTCATCCTTTCCATTCTACGTGAACGGGAGTATTCAAATAAAAGTACAATATTGCGGTTAATCTCAGGTGGCTAAAATGTTTCTCACTTGAAACCGCAACCCCCAGTAGTGGGTCACTGTGTCCGTGTGTATTTACTGTGTAGCTATGTTTTTATCTATGTATGATCTACTTGGGCTGGGAAATCGTTCGGAAGAGTTACCGTGGCCCTGAAACGCAAAGGGCAACTAAAGGAACACAGATGGGTTTTAGAATGCGTGTCCACTTAATCGGAGCTGGGTGGAGTCGAGCGGAGAAGAGCTGTGAAAAGTGGTTATTTCCATTGAAGCGGAGCGGGGAATGGAATTGAGTTACCCTCTGCTCGGCACCACAGCTTGCTTGACTCCGTTCTGTCCGGCTTGCCGCCGTGTGTTCATGTTTTATTTATTTGTAAGTTCGCTCAACTCCACTCCGTTCCATTTACACTGTTTCTACTGATGCCGAGTGGAGATTTCGAGCACTGTGATTGGCCAGTTCACGGTCCGCTCTTCTCCACTTCATCCAGCGCCACGTCAATGAAAACTCACCATAGTCAGTAAAAGTTTGACAATCCCTCTCGCTCCACCCAGAGAAAAAATTAAACCGGTATGTTTTTGTGAATGAATTATACAGAATAATAAACGATAAACACTTGATTAACGTGAGTGCTCGATAATATAATTACTTAACGTCGTCACACTCCTAGCCGCAAGTGAGACTGCTAAACAATTTCTGGCTCAGATTCACAGGATGGTTTAATTCATATTTAGTTATTCCTTTGGCTATCCTTCTGTAGCAGCCTAGAGATTGTGCTGTCAGTTATACATTCATTTAAGAATCTAAACCATATATGGAAATGAACTCCCGCCCCACACGAATAATTTGGCTGAAGGGATCACTACCTAATTGATCGTAAGTTATGAGACTAAATATAAAATTAATATTTAAAAAAAAACCGTCACGCTAGGAATAACACTGTACCCGGAAGTTCGGAAAATTCCGAAACCCGGAACACCTATCTGTAGGCCGTACAAATATGCAGTGCCGTGTAGGGATCGAACCTGCAGCACGCAGCTCAGCAACCAATTACTCGACCACTGCGGTAACCGTGCCTGTTCTACTACTTTTCGCTTACGTATACGCTCTCTTCATCATCATCATTTCAGCCGAAAGACGTCTACTGTTGGACATAGGCCTCCCCCAAGCGTCGCCATAATCACAGGTCCTGTGCGTCTCGCATCCATCGGATTCCCGCGACCCTCACCAGGTTATCGGTCCACCTTGTAGGAGGCCTTCCAACGCTGCGTCTTCCGGTACGTGGTCGCCATTATAAAACCTTTCGTCCCCATACGCTCTATATCAGGCAAAATTTTAACCAAATTCAGTTCAATTATGGCCTTTCCATATTCGTAAGTTTGAGAATGAATTTTGATTAAACATAAAAATTTACAAGAAATCTGATATTGTGCCTATACGCCCTCAACGAAGACGCAATCGGGCACGTGCATCTCATACTCCACCCAGAGCTCATCAGAATTCTTCCAGCACATCAAACATACGAAAAAAGTGTAACACATAGCCCTGCTACTAAGCATTGTAATTATAATGTTCCACTCACCGAGATAGGCACATTGTGCGTATATTCGCCCCTAACGAAGGGGCAGTTGGGCGAATGCCTCTCATGCTCCACCCAGGGTTCGTCTGACTTCTCCCAACAGACCAGACATACGAGGCAAGTGAAGCACATGGCGCGGTCGTCACCGCTAGGTGAGGGCTGGTGGTAGAAACCGGCTTGAGCCATCCGAGCGGGTAGTGCCCATCTGTGCGAAAGAAAGTGGTTATTTATTAGTATTATTTTTTATTTGAAACAAATTCAATAGTGAAAATATAATGAAAATCAGTGGAAAATGAAGAAGTTAACGTTTTTGAAGTTTCATTCTAGTCTACTTTTCATTGTCACTCAAAACATCATTTGCACTGAATAGCGCGATGCTACTATGGGGTTACTGTACTGTGACGTCACACGCCACATGTATTGGCCTTTTCATTTATTATAATTTTAAAATCCATCTCATGCATGCTAAAATTACAACTACAGCATGTATTTTGAAAATTTAAAAAATACAGTTTTGTCTTTTCTCTAAAATCCATCCCAATTCACATTCTAAACCTATGGGAAAGGGAAGGAGTTACCTTTAAAAAAAGGCTCCAGCTAGAACTTATATTTATTTATTAGCCTGTTCTGTCTCACTCCTGGGCAAAAGCCTCCCTCCACTCCTTCCATGTTTTGCGGGCCGTCGCTTCCTCTTACCAGTTTCAGTTTCTGAACTTGAAGAAACTAAAATAATTAAAAAGTACAACAGGCTCAGCGTGGCGGGCTAGCTCAAGCAAGGATCGGGACGGACAATGACGAGGACGTTATTGCGAGCCTCGACGGTGAGGACGGAAGGAGAGTTTGTGTTTTTGTTAGTGCTAGTTTCCCTACAGCACTCTTGAAGCAGGATAATAGTGTCATTGGGAACCACTATGGGACTAGGGCCTAGTGCACACTGACTCGATCGTGTTAACATTTTCGTACAGAATTGTTGTGATTTCTATTATTGTCAACAGTTAGCAGTTCCAGCAAAAAGTTAAGTTTACGTTAACGCACGCGTTTTCGAAAACGTATAAAAGCTCGTACTACTGAATATGGGTTTAAACAATCGCATGACATTTCATTCAATCCTTAGCCTGTTTCCAGCTCTCAGCAACTGTCCAGCCAAGATTGGTCGATTGCTCTATTGGGCCCGATACGATGGCCATTGGTGGCCCACGCTGGTCGTAGTCAGTTTACTCACTTGTAGTCCATGTGCGGCCACCGCTTGAAGGTCTCCTTCCTCTCGGCCTCGCTGTACATAAGTGGCCTGGTCTCTTCGTCGCGGGAACATGGCACCAGTTCGTTAGCGCGCTGGCCCACAGCGGAAGCTATGGCCAGCGCTGGTATCCGTCGGTTCTGACCCTTCAGCTCTTGGACAACACCAGTCGTGACCAGCCGGAGCGTGGATTGTGGTAGGCAGATTGTTACTGTGCTCCACTGAGGAAATGTAAATTGACTTAATTAGTATACCGTTAAAACTAACATAACTTAAGGAAAGACTGTTCACCTAGTAATTTAAAAAAAAACCGTGTTTTACTATAACCAATTGATTTGGATAACACAGTCACATTTTAATGACAAATAGTTTTGAGGTTTTTTAAACATTGTCAGTTTCCTGCTATTGGGCAAAGCCTCTCTTAAATTTGTCTCATTTATTCTTTGGCCACCTCGAACCAGCTACGGTAGGCGTCTAGATTATCTCGCCTCCTCTTCCTAGATGGCGTCTTTCATCCTCGGGCACCCATTTTGTGGAAACTCTTCGTCTCCATTTTGGCACACTTAGCCAAAATAGTAAAAGACATAGTGTAGGTGGGTTCCTGCGTTGAGTATTTCGAGTTAAGAATGCCACAAACCCTACTATAAAATCAAGTTTAAGATATATTCAACTTCAAATGCTTAAATCAGAAACTGTAAACTGCTGATCTATTCTATAAGCAGGAATGAACCTGAAGTGAACAGTCATTACACCTTGATTATATGGATTGACAACTTATGGCGTGTTCACTTAAACTGAGTTTTCATTGAGATTTGTACAGAATAGCAAAACTGTGAATACCAAATTTCAGTCTGAAACTGTAGTTTTTGTACACTAGTCCATATAAACTGCTGATCCATTCTATAAACAGAAGTGAACCTGAAGTGAACAGTCACTCCTAACTGAATTGACAACTCACTGCATGTTCACCTGAATTTTCACAGTGAGATTTGTATGGTATAGTAAAACTGTGACTATACAAAATCCCAGTGTCTTTTCGTATTAAACCAAATGTACCTTTTGTGCCTTGACTCCTTTCCTGACAGGTTCTGCGTCGATGGAGTTCTTCAGTTCGTTGATGAAGTCTGTGAGACCCTCGATGGAGTGGGCGTCTAGACTCTGAAGACATTGGTACAGGAGCACCGCCTGTAACAAATCAACAAAAATGTTTTTATTTAACAAGTTAGATGGTTTTTTTTTTATGAAATAATTTTATTATACGACCGAAAACACTTCGATGAAGCTAAAATTTCATTTATCTTTTGTTTGGTTTTACCACACTGCTTATATATATTTATGATAAATATATGCATTTTTAATGTTTAATTTATTTCTTAGTGGATTACCTTCTCTTTATTATTGTAAGATCTTTCAGTCTATCTAAAAGTCGTCTGATACACATCGCTGTCCCATACCCATAGATTTAAGTTCGTTTAAAGAAGTTTTGTAACTGTTTTTGTTTGTATATAAAAATAACCACTTGAATAGTACTTATGATATTTATATTATATAAACTAATCTTAAAGTAGTATTTCTTTGTAATTAACAGGACCACTCTGTACAAATGCATTTAAAAACTGAAAGTAGTAAGCGCAGATAATTTTCATTTTCCTTGTGTAAGAATAGGGAGAGGGAATGGAATCGATCAATCGGAAACGAACCGTATAATGCGAAACCAGTGACCGTCTAAATTGCTAATGGCATAGATAGAGATCTCCGTATTACCTACCACTTTGAACACTTTTTTTTAGGTGCTATATCATGTATTAACTCCTGCTCTGATTGAATTGAGACTGTCAGACTTTTACTAAAGCCGACCTGTGTGCCTCCAAATGCCCTGTGGGTTCCAGAGCCAAGTAACTCTTTCGAGCAATCCCGCAAAGTTCGAAAACTTCGCTTATATTTACAAATACGTATATTGTCCTATACCACTATTGTTAATGTTCTTCAGAAAAGTTACAGATACCGGCACAAATCTTGAGCATTAGGCGAAGAGTGGGGATCGCTTTGCGCATCATACACATCGGCGAGCCAATCACTGTACAAGGATTGCACTCTCCGCCCCCGCGTCTCACTTCATACCACTAAAGAGACCTGATATTTCACTTCTGCGCAAGTGGAAGTCAGCGCTCAAGATCCATGCCGGTATCTGTGGGTCTGTAGTGCACACAACGGGTGCGCGTGTATGACCAGAGTGCCTTTCTTCATTTGATGTTCTTCCTGTTCTAGTTTCATTATCGAATCGCAAAGTTAACAGTTTCATTTTCATTTGTATACCATCTATATTTCTGTAGCAAAAATAAAATGCTCAAAATTGACATTGACATTCCGCGCTTCTAGTGTTAATGCGATCGACACGTTTATAACGTTCGGCGTTCCAATTGGATCGCTCCAAGCTCTTATTATAACCAATCAGAGAGCCAAACGCGGTAAACGTTTCAATCGTGTTAACGTAAAAACTATTCTCACTCAGCGCATGTAGGGATCATAGGAGCTGACGTTCTTGGGCACGCCATAATTATGGCGGTAAGTCTCCTCTTTGAGGAATAGCTAGAAAGCTCACGTCACGTCCTCGCCTTCAGCATGTCGCAGGTTTTTTCCGGACATGGTCAGTTCGGGAGGTTCCTGCACCGGATTCGTGCGGAAGAAACGCCCGGTTTACCGCTGTGTCGACCGCCCGGAGGACAAGGTGGAGCATACGGTAGTGGTGTGCCCCGCTTGGGCAGAGCACCGCCGTGTCCTCGTGGGGGCGATCGGCGGCAGCGTTATCTCGCGCCGGGCCTTAGTACAGGCCATGGTCCGGAGAGAGAGGGAGTGGCCGCGGGCGCTTCCTTCTGCGAAGCAGTAATGCTAGCAAGAGGCGGCCGCACGCTGGAGGCAACGGCTCTCACACCCCACCCACCGGGATCCCGATCCTGATTTCCGGCGATCGTAGGCGCGGACTTGCGGACGGGGAGCAATGGGAAGCTCGGCATCCGACCGTCCGGACCAAGCCCGTCGTTGACGGCGCGTAGTGTTCCACGCGTGCCTCAAGGACATGTCAACAAATCGTAGGGGCCCAGCAGGGTCGAAGCCTACTGGGGCCTTGGGTTCGCTTCTGAAAGAAAAACCCGGTCCTGGAATGAAACGTAACGAAATAACTAGGAGTGGGTTTTAGTCAGTAAAAGTCTGACACGCCCTCTCGCTCCGCCTAAGGGCGTGAGATGTCATTGGATGATTTTCCACCTAAAAAAACAGAAGCTAACGTTCTGTAGTATCTGTCTACCTACACCCAAGAAAAAAAGCGTGAATTTTTGGTATGTACATACTTTTGCGTGCTAAACAATTGTCTTTTTTATCGTAACGACCGCGAGACGCCAGTTCCCCGAAAGCCCTCACTCACCCCACCAACCACACCGGATTAGAATAAATTAATTGTACTATAACTAAACACATTATATTATTACACTCGACAGCAGCACCGTATACTTTGAATAGTAAATCGATTGTGTGCCCGTCCCATTCCGTGGCGTCGTCATCTGAGCTTTGAGTCATGAACGAAAACATATAGCTACTTCACAATGTACTGGCTTTTAATTCGTTTCGTTTTAATTCTTTAGCATAGCATAGTCGGCCTTATAATGTTCCCACTGTTGAGGCCTCCTCTCTAGGAGAAGGAATGGGCCGTAATCCACCACGCGGGCCCAGTGCGGGTTGGTGGATGTCACATGTCGTCGAATTTTTGGTTCTAGGACATGCCGGTTGCCTCACGATGTTTTCCTTCACCGTTTTGAGAGCAGTGGTGATGAAATAAATTACATAAAGTAATGCGCCTGGCTGGGTTTGAACCCGCGACCTACAACTACGTAAGTCGGGGCCATTACCACTCGGCCACCACTGCTCTCTTTTATTTAATTCTTTATTGTACACAAAAACATAACATAATATATGGAGATACAGACAGTTCATGTACAAAGGCGAGTTTAACTCAGCAATGAGTTTTCTCCCAGCAAACCTTTGAATTATAGAGAGAAAACATATTCGAGGAAAGGATCCAGTGCACAATATAAACCTACATAAACTACGTCTAATATATAATTGAAGTATATCGTACATAAGTCTAATATATAATTATATTATACATACTATATATACTAATATTATGTCGATAATGAAAGGAAGTGCTCTTTAAGTTTCCTTTTGAAGACATCTAGAGAAGGGCTATCGCGAAGAGAGTGTGGCAGAGAGTTCCAGAGACGTACTGCAGTTACAGAAAAGGAGCCATCATAGCGGCTAGAAGTATGACGTGGAGCACGAAGGAGAAGAGAAGGGGTGGTGCGACAGAGTTTTGCTGAATTTTTTGGGATTTTCAACGACTTTCGTTTCGTATTTCGACCTGTTTCAAAGCATTTGTAATTACAAAACAAGATTGAAAAGAGTGTCCATGGAGTTTCTTACACATTCTTCTCCATAGAGATCTACGCTTTAGAATGTGCAATTAGCATCATTTTTTTTTTCTGACTGACTGACTTCTTGACATTTCAAAAGTGCCTGTAATTGGTTTATTTGAATTAAATGCTTTTGAATCTTTGCATTACTTAATTAACATAAGATGCTGAGTGTGTTTCTCCCAAAACAATATCATAATAAGTTGATATTTTTGTAAAAGGTAATCTTTGAAGATACTGATGCGATATAAAAACAGTAGTTAATAATATTATCACATAACCAAAGTTATTAAAATTTGTGAGATGTCCAGTTTCATACACTACTTTATCTAATCTCATCAAAAACTTAATTCTAATGACGGCTCCACATTAGTGCGGTACGGTAAGTCATACCCTCCACATTCACGGGATGCTCACAATCGTTCGTGAAACCTGCCGTGAAATGGACGTAAAAGCTACAGCTACAATAATTTTGTTTGCTTTGGCAACATACGACTATTAGACGTTCTACAAGAAATTATTATGGCGGCTCCACGTTAGTGCCGTGAAGCTCCGTAAACAGGCGTGAACATGAATGTGGACGGTTTTCACGGGATTCACGTGCGTCCACGTCTGTCAGTCTGTATTTTGTCTCGTGACAAAGGGCTCGCCCTCCCTTCGCGGGGCGTTTTTGGTGCGGAGTTAACGGGCACGGGGCCGTGAATATGGATGTGTACGCGTGAACACCGCCGCGCGATGCCTGTTTACGGAGCTTCACGGTACTAATGTGGAGCCGCCATTACTTGTTAATTAGAATTTCACCAATGAGAGTAGATGTTTTTTTTTTTGATTTTATTAGATTTGTCCTTGGGTAAAGTCTAAGAAAAATTACTTTTGATTTCATAATCTGATACGAGAATAGATAAAAACGTATAGAAAACTACAAAGGCTACTTTCTCCACGGCTCCTGTGGTTTAGTTAGGGTTCAGGAGCAAGGATGAGGCAAAAACCTAGTGTTCTATACATACAGACAGGAATAGTAACAAGACCCCATAATGATGTAAGATATTTATAAAACCCCAGCGATAAAAAGAGGATGACCTTCTAGTACCTATGTTACGTCAGAGCAAAATAGTGCGTGGGTAGTAAATAAGTTCATTTAGCGGGCCAGGGCGGCGCGGGCGTACTTAATTGTACGTATAGTCAAGTATAATAGTATTTTAGAACTTTTTTTTTTTTTTTTTTTTATGGATTCATCTTTGTTATTTCAGCCAAGAAGCCCTATCAGGATAATATAAGCCAAAATTCCATAAAACAACATACCTACCTTACATATTATTATAAAACAAATGCAAAAAAAATAACTTTCAACAAATTATTGATTACTTAAATTTTTCGAATACCGTAATTAGAGACAATAGAAAGACAATGAGAGAGCGAACGTTTGAGCGTTAGCTTAGGGGTTTAATAAATTAAAACATATTATTATGAGGTTTTTTGTTTAAATTGTCGATCACTGTCCATCGTGAAAATCTAGAAGTATTAAAAAATAGGTGAAGGAAAACATCGTGAGGACACCGGCATGTCCTAGAACCAAAAATTCGAAGACATGTGACATCCACCAACCCGCACTGGGCCCGCGTGGTGGATTACGGTCCATACCCTCTCCTAGAGAGGAGGCCAAAGTCCCAGCATGTGGGAACATTATAAGGCCGACTATGCTATGCTATTTAAAAATAAAAGCCACATTTTTTCTTTTATAGGGTGCCTCTTTGGCGACGCCCTTGCTGGCGTGACTACCTACTTAGAATACCAGAGTTAGGCTATAGAAGGCATCACACGCGAAAAAGTGCTAAGTTATGGGGGAAACCACGTCTCAACAGTGGGAATGGTATAATAAAAGGTGAAAACCTATTTTTTTTATTTTTTATTTAACCGCGTGTTCCGGTAACGGTATGAAAAATACTGCTATTTGCTTGTCTCAGGCACATTACATTTCCATGCAAAATCCTTACAGCCGTTATGACGTCACTAGTAACAAACAGCTTCAGTATTAATAGAAGATGGACATCATTAGCCAGATTTAGAATATATAGAATAAGACATCAGGATTATTTATAGCAATCCATGTCATTCTATTACAGTTTATAAAAAAATATGGCATCAGAATATTTAAAGCGAAAGTTCGCGTGTATTTGTGTATGTTTGCTACTTCTTCACACTCGAACGTCTGAACAGTTTTCTATGAAACTTGGTACACGGGTAGCCCATGTTCTGAAATAGCACGTATGAAGCTAAAACTACATTAGACCAACGCACACATGGACCACGCCTAATTTGTACGTAGAACAACGTCGCGTGGCATAGATCTAGTGTAGCTCTACAAGTCTAGTTTCCATATGAAATGTATGGAGACCGATGCGCCCAGATCGGCGTAGGTACGCGGCACACGTGTACGCAGTGTAGTTCTACCTTGATAGTTTTTGTCCCGGGATTACGTTGCATTGAGACATCTTTCTACTTTCACGCAGGTTCGGGATCAGTTACTAGTTTTTTAAATAGCTACATGGACTGACGTCATCTTGCGTGCTATCCTGAACTGAACTAGTGTTAGTAGAGCTGTGATTGATGCTAAAAACCCTTCAGTACAAAAGCCAAGTACAATTTATAACGTAGTAATATTTTATTGATCGTGTCTATGTAAAAGGTTTGATTCTTAGGTAAGTAGGGCGAGCGCTATTTGGTTATTCTGAGTAGCGTACCAACAGCTCGCCATTTAGTACCGGCGTTTACAAATGGCGGGCAATAAACTCGCGGTAACACATTCAGTTTTTGATGAAAAGTTGATGTACATTCGGCAAAAGAAATAAGTAACCAGGTATTATTCCGTACCGTACTTTACGTAAGTAGTGCCATTTCTGAAGTTACGCACCTGTGTCTGTCTGTCAATTATATCATTTTAAGTGTACATTTATTTATTGTTTTTAATATATATATGTATCTATTTAAATGATTTAATTTAGTTATTACAGTCTATTTTAACTTTTCTAATCTATTTATACACACTGTGCCTAAATCTCACACAAGAATCTCCTGCCACAGGTTTGCTGGAAGAAAAATATTTTGAACCAAGCAGAACCTCTAGGCTCTTCTATCGGTATTTGTTCTTATTGTTTTAATGTGCTTGTATCTACATAAATAATAAAAATGTTAAAAAAATATTCTAAAAATATGTTCATTACCAAGCTGGACACCAAACCATTTTGTAGCCTGTACATTGTTTCGTTCTTCACTATTCCTTAGTATTTACATATTGACTTCAAAATATCTCAGTTATCTGCAGTTTCAATTGCATCAACTGAATTAACTACATAAAAATCTATAACCATAATCACATTCAATTAGGCAAGACACACTAGTGATACATCAGCATAATTTCTGTAATCATACAGTTTTGTCTGATTTTTCCCCTACCTAATTACCAATGCAGCCCAATTTGAATTTTAACAAATAATTAAAATAATTAAAATACATTTTAGCATAACAGCATTGGTTGGTACTGGTTGCACTATACCGAAGTTATTTTGAAATTCAAACAATGTATGTATACTCCCTTCACCACTGCTCTCAAAACGGTGAAGAAAAACATCGTGAGGAAACCGGCATGTTCTAGAACCCAAAAATTCGAAGACATGTGACATTCACCAACCCGTACTGGGCCCGCGTGGTGGATTACGGTCCATTCCCTCTCCTAAAGAGGAGGCCCGAGTCCCAGCAGTGGGAACATTAAAAGGCTGATTATGCTATGCTACAAGTAGTTTTCGGTCAAGTGGTAGTCAGGTCATTATTTCTGAATCCACTATCATGCCGCTTACTTATCACTTAACATGTTTTACTATCGCAAAGTCGGGAAGATGATAAGCCTGCCCTAAAGCAGAGAGTACGCTGTAATCAATCATATCCTGTCACACACCATCTAGTTTTATATAGAACATCCATTATGCACAAATTATTGTGCATATTTTTAATTAACTTGCGGAGAACCTAAAGCGGTGGAAATATAGTAAACTTGTTGGTAGTCATATTTTTTTAATTTGTTGGTAATTTGGGGTCGAAACTCTCGGATCGTGGGATTGGAGTGCTCATAAAAACACCTAAACGCCTGGTCGACACTTCTCGGCTTTAACGTTGAGCAGAGGATAAGCATTGCCATACAGTGTGGCTTTTTCGCCAGTCTTTTGGCATATTCTCAGTCGACAGCAATATGGAGGATTGTTTTTTAAGTTT
Organism: Mythimna pallens; assembly: GCA_961205895.1. Taxonomy (NCBI): domain Eukaryota; kingdom Metazoa; phylum Arthropoda; class Insecta; order Lepidoptera; family Noctuidae; genus Mythimna; species Mythimna pallens. The sequence continues at coordinate 18,109,732 of OY540844.1, forward strand.
TCATTAAGGATTTTTATTTTTTGTTTTATTGTGTATAACTTTATATATATAATTATTCGGTAGGTGTGTTTGTTACCTAACTCCTTCTAAACGGCTTGACCAATTCAGATGAAATTTATGTGTATATTTACGTGGGACCCTGGATGATTTGAAAATACAATTGAAACAGGTAGGTAGCGCTGCAATCGGGTTCTCAATTTTCTTTTCTGATGAAAAGTCAGTTTTCGGGCAGGACAAAGTCTGCCGTGACCGCTAGTAAAATTATAATAGTTAAGTATTTTTTTTAATATGTAAATTCATGCCCAGTGCCTTGGGTAAGGGTTTACCCAAGGCGCTCAGACGAGGTCACTGGTACTTGCAAAAGTTTCGCCTTATGGTTTGCTACAGAGCTATGGAGCGCATTATTCTGGGTGTAAAAGGAACAGGCTGAATACAGAATAACACGCGGCGCTCCAAAACGAGCATAATAGACGTGGACAAAAAGGCTGCCAAGCTCAAATGAGATTTGTGCGGGTCACGTTAACCGAATGCACAGGACTAGGCAAGTGTCGCCACTTAGTGGTTTCCTACAGAAGGAAAGCGCCGTCGAAGACGGCCCAGATAGAGGTGGCGAGATGATCTAGACGAGAACCACAAGGACTGGTTAGAGACGGCGCGTGAGAAGAATGTCTAGAAGTACTTAGGCGTAAATGGCGATTCTTGCTAAAGATCGATTAAATGATAAATGATATTTATTTTTAAATAGATAAAAAAAAAACTTAAAGGTTAATTTTTCTTCTTTGTTTTAAACTAGATGAGGCCGGTGTTTCCTAACTGACTACCCTAAGAAGAAACACCGAAACAAACTCAGTGGTCAAAGTCTCTTTTAAAGTCCATACAGTAAATATGTAATGGTCAAATCACATGAGAACCATGCAGATTTGTCTGAGATGGTTTTTTGAAGAAAGAACCATACAATTTGAGTGGACCTGTCCAGTCAGTGCAAGCATTTATCAGTATTCGCAAAGCTCAACTCAGGACTACTAAGGAGCTCAACGATTAGACGATTCGAATCAATGTCTAAAAAATCGATGCAGTAAAAAATAAAACGAGTTATAAAATATCGATTTTCCAACGATCTGTTGGTTACCCTGCAGGTGAGCAGTGAGTCCTAAAAAGCACGGTACAAATGATCCTACAGTGCATATATCAGTAACAGGGTGTACAACATTCACATAAAAATTAGGTTGAGGAAAATAGGTGCTTTCAACGTTTTTAAATAACAATATGGTTGCATTCTACAGGAAAAAAATCTAATCTAGATTTCAAGTGCTGATACCTACCTATAAAATCGATTTCAGATCGCAATCCCCAACTTAGAGGAGGCCTTTTCCCAGCAGTGGGACAGTAATGGCTAGGGGAAAAGATAGCATATATTACGTTAATAAAAGTATTAATTAGTTAGGCAGTCCTGCGGCAGTTCGGTCGGATCTCATGAGGTAATGTAGGTACAAGAAATAAACTCGTCAGTTTAAATACAAAACAGGGTTGATTTCAGTTTCAGTTTAGTTTAGTTTCAGATAATTTTAGATAACGTCCGGTGCGAGCTTTTATAACATTGCAGTGTTAGAAAAAAGATAGTACAATACAAACAAATAGGACAAGTTACAAAATTTCCGCGCTCCTACAGGAGCTGCGCCCTGTGCCTGGGCACCGCTGGCGCCGCCCCAGTTACGGCACTGAGCTAGTATCAGGCAAATATACCTGACGCTGATATTCTATCGGATCCCTGTAGACTATTTCAGGAACATGTATTTTGCATGGTGTAATGATGCGGGCTTGCTGACAGCGAGCAATGGGTAGCTCGCCGTCCGACCGTCCGGTAACCGTCCGGACCGAGCCCAATTCGTCAACGGCGCGTACTGTTGTTCCACGCGCTCCTCAAGGAGATGTCAGCAACTGTAGGAGCCCAGCAGGGTCGAAGCCTACTGGGGCCAAGGGTCTGATTCTGAAAGGAAGATTCGGCCCTGATACGAAAGGCAACGAAGGAACAGGAGTGAGTTTTTAGTCAGTAAAAGTCTGACACTATCTTTCACTCTGCCCTAGAGCAGGGGATGTCAAAAGATGAATTTCCCAACAAAAAAAAAAAATGGTAATTCTTATCAGTTAACTTTACATGGCGTGTTTGTATGAAAAGATGTTGTGTATTTATGAGTCAGGTATCAAAAAGACACATGTTTCGTACGTTCATATTTAACCATAAGTATGCATAGCATTATCTTAACATATTTTTCACTGAAATTAAAATGTAGGTAAAAACTTTATAGTTGATTGAAGTAGCTTCTTTGAAAATGAATTTATTGCAATCGGCTTTGAATATTTTCAACCTAATTATCTCGCTGTTAGGAGAGGGAGACAAAAGAAAAGATGAATGGATTGTGTGAGAAGAGATATGACAGAAAAAGGAGTTAGTGATAGCGTGACGGGTGACAAGACAGATTGGAAGAAAAAAACGTGTTGCGCCGACCCCAAATAAAACGGGATAAGGGCAGGAAGTTGATAACGATTATCTCTTTGTTAGGCAAAGGTCTCCCATATAGTTTTCCATTCTTTCCCATGTGTGCCTTCTCCAGCCAATCTCTCGTATAAGTCGCTCAAGTTGTTTAGCCTAGGTTTTCTTGGCTCTAGGGCTGCCGGGTTTGTTGCCATGAAACGAAAAGGGCAAATGAATTGAAGACAGGTAGAGTTTAGTCAGTAATAGTTTGAATCTCGTTCTCGCTCCACCGCGAGCGAGAGATGCTATGTTATGATTTCCTAGTCACAAAGAAAAAAAATACCCAGATATTTGATTGATCTCTTCTACACAATTACCTAGTTTACAAATAAAACTTCATAATCCTATAGGAATGGAACAATTTGCCTGCTGCGGTCTTGCCGAGAAGATGAGATGTGACCTTAGATTTTGCTGCCGCCGCCAATCAGCAGCTGCAGATACGAGTTAGACTTTGCGACTAATAAAGTAGCTGTGGTTGTGGTTTTGTCATGAGTAACATTTTAGTTCTATTTTTAGGGTTCCGTACCTTAAAAATGAAAAACAGAACCCTTATAGGATCACTTTGTTGTCCGTCTGTCTTTCTGTCAAGACCCTTTATCTTGGGAACGCGTGAAGGTATCGAGTTGAATTTAAAACCATACACTCAGGTCTGCGGTCCCTTGAAGCTGTGAAAAAAATCAAACTTCTAAGTTAACGAAAAAAAAAGATACGGCCGTTTATGTCGCAAAAAACGTACATTTCGATACTCTCAAAGAAATCAAAATTACTCTAGGGTACTCTTACTGTTGATCCAGAATCCTGAAATTTGGCATAAAGCAAGATGTTATAGCACAGATATCATAGATAGATATTATAGATATAGTTATCTGAAAACAGTAAATTTGTTGTTACGCGAAAAAAGCTTTTTTGCAATTCAGAAAAATCTTCGAGAAAAATTCTTGCATTCCGGAATTGTAGTTTATAGGGAACCCTCAGTGCCCGAGTCCGACTCGCACTTGCCCAGTTTTTTTTTTTAAACCTTACTCATACTCTAATAATTACAATAATATCGCAGTTGCCTTCACAAACATGTAGATTCGTAATCACACACAAAACACCAATACCATGAACAACTATCCATAGGCCATACAAATATTTATTTTTATTTTGACAAGTCTGTTGGTCTAGTGGCCCTGACTGCTATGCCGGAGGTCGTGGGTTCGATTTCCACTCAAGACAAATGTTTGTGTGATGAGCACGGTCATTTGTTCTGTAATATATACTATGTATTTAGAAATGTGTAAGTATGTTTATCAGTTGTCCGGTATGAGTACTGCTAAACCAGCTCTGCTTAGTATGGTGGTTCCTTAAGTTATAATTTACTGGCTATGGACTTTGACTTGACTGTAACCAGACAACGGAAGTTGAGATTTTCATGCTCCATGCTCATTTCTTGCTGATGGAGACACTTTTGCAAGATTTTTTGGTTTCCTTCCAAATGCTAGCACATGAATATGCGCTAACTGGACAGGGCTACTAAAATCTGTGCGGTTCTTTCCTCAACAGACCATCTCAGGCACTAATCTAAATGGTTCTCACATGATTTACCCATTACATGTTTGCTGTATGGACTTTAAAAAAAGAGACTGTCTAGTTAAAACTGTTGAAAAAATTGACGTAGGTAATAAAAAAAGGTAATAAAAAATATATGTAAAAATGTGTTTTTTTTTTAAACCTATTTGCAAAATAAATATAATTTATATATACATTATTCATATTTAATTCTTTTTATGGACATTGTTCATGTGTTATTTTAATGTTTAATTAATTATTTTTTTACGAATGTACCATAGACTAAGTCTGGTACAAATGAATTGATAATTTTATAGAGTATCCATTACTAAAAGAAAGCTACATCATTGAGTGGCATATTTTATACAAGAAAAATGTATTTGCACATTCCATTTTATTTTAATTGGTTTTTTGCCATGGAAGCAGAGCTGCAGAGTAAAGCTAGTATTTATTATAGACTAACTTCTGCCCGCGGCTTCACACGCGTGAAAATAGGTTTCTCCATACAAACTTTGAACCCCCCTTTCCTCCACTTAGGGGGTGAATTTTGGAAAATCCTCTCTTAGTGCTCACCTACGTTATGAAAGGAAGCCTTGTGCGAAATTTCACGCTCCTAGTCCCAATAGTTTCGGCTGTGCGTTGATATGTCAGTCAGTCAGTTTCTCCTTTTATATATATAGATAACACTTCATGTCAAAGATTCTCTTATGTAGTCTTCAAACAATAGGGCAGTTGACTTTACAGCAAAGATAGGCTATATTAGCCACATCCACATCTAATGTGGCACATGATCGCAACCTGTACTACACTGATAACTTAATCCAAAAATTTAAAATAGGAAGAAATTCCCAAATTCACTTAAAATTAAATTAGAAAATCTGGTGGAAGAATACTATCTGATACAAAAACACTTTTTCCAAAAAAATATAAATAGTGAAGTTAGTTTTTTTTTCGTTAAGTTTTTTATTTTACACTTTTTAGTTGCAATACACTTATAACCAGAGTGCCTATTTCTCATGACAATTCCAATTGTCCCCAGCACTGCTAGGATACATTGTTTTCTTATGAAGTTCACATGTCTCCCTTCCACCTTCCGGCTCCATCATCAGATCAGTTCGATAGTATCTAATAGCCAAAGTGCATCTCATGACAATTCTAATAAGCCCAAACACTAAATTACTTAATTACGGAGTTCCGGTGCCTATCTTCCGGCTCCATCATCATCATCAGGTCACATTGATGATACCTTTTTCAACATAACTATTCAGAACCATTTCTTTATTTATATTGTCATAGTCGCTTAACATCTTCATTGTGATATCTATGTGAGTATGAAGTTCTATTGGCCATTTCTGGTTTTCATCACTTGTTCGTTACTTTTTGACTGTAAATGCTTAAGTTCTCGACAAAAATACCAATATCACCATATGGTTGCCTATAATAGATTTCTTTCAATGCTATTTGTTGCTTAGTATCAAATATTGTACAAAAATAAACACGCAAATACCCAATTACGCTATAAAAATAAGTAAGAAACCTTTTGCCATAAATATAAATAAGATATTATTATAATTAGAAACTTCTTAATTATCTGTTCAGTGCTACGATTTATTACATGCCATAACAAATAAATAGGTAACTATGTTGAAAGTTATATCCATAAACTCATATTAATGATTGCAGATTATTTATTTTTTATTATTATGGATAGGTTTCGCTTTTGACCACTATCTTACCTGCCTGCATTCAAAAATAACCAGAGTATCTTTGAGTTGCAACGCAGAGTCGTTCTTTTATAACTCGAGTAGCTACCCTAGACTTAACCCAACTATCTCTAACTCCAAGCAGGGTAGGTTGGTGTAAGCGAAAGACATGACAGTTGCAGTTGAACTCTACATTTGCATTAAAAAATGCGGACTTATATGCGGAGTATCTACCCGATGACATGATTAGAGTTAACTCTAATCTCATTTTTTAATGCAGGGCTGATAAATAATATGGCTGACAATATAGCCGCTTGCCCAGAAGTAACCTATTCACTCTCTGCCAAGTGAACGTCAGTTCACTCTCTCATTGTCTTTCTATTGTGTCTCTAATTACGGTATTCGAAAGGTAGGTGATGCATATAATCAACAATTTTGGGATATCATTATTGAAGTTCTAACAGTGCGAAGTCAATATTGGCGATTCTAGAAAATAAGAACAATAAATTATGACAAACAACATTAGAACATCCATTTTTTGAAGTATTAGTTAGGTTATTTGTTTTCTGATTACAGTCAAACTGGATGAATAGGAACGCAGGGGTGAATAGGAACAAAAGTTTGAAAGAAAACTTGATGTTATTAACAATTTTTCCCAACATTTAAATACTCCTATTTATTCATTAATTGTAATAAAAACAAATGCTTTGATAGAAATCAATAATATAAATATATATCAATGTGAAAAACTTCTGCAAAGTTTTGTTCCTTTTCACCCCTGCATTCCTATTTACACGTTTGCCGGTACTGTTTTTTATATAAAACATTGCCCCACACTAGGTATTACCCCTGTATAGTGGAAGCGTTAACATTCAAACCCACATACACAAGACACCCAGATCCAATACAACTATCTGTAGGGTACTCTGCGTGGGATTCTAACCAATGATACGTAGCACAGCAGCCAACTACGGAGCCAAGCGTGTCATCAGTGTCATTTCACAATACACTTGCAATTTAGCTGATTCCGGACTATATTGGGTTTATGTTTATGTTTGTTTTATACAAGACAAAAAAGGAACATAGGAGTGGACAATATTGGATTAGCTTCCATTCTAACTAGATACAGCCCAATACAGATCTATCTGACCACATAAACAAAATTAATGGGTAACATTTTACTGAAAGGCAAGACTACCTACATAATGATTGAATATTTTAATAAATTAAGTTTTAAATTGAAATTCAGAATTCCATTTTCTGTAAACTGATGATTAGAATTCATTAAGTTTATTGTTACTTAAGAAAAATATTGTTTTGAATCACAAACTTTCATGTCAACATGCAATTTTTTTTTATAATCATAACTAGCTGACATGGCAAACATTGTTCTGCCATAAAAATTATCAAAAAAAATTGGGGGTGGTGGTAGGAGGATATTCTCAGACCTGGCCTGGCAACATTATTTTGCCATGAAGATTATCAAAGAAATACCACAATTAAAAATGGAATGTTGGGGTAGGAGGGTGAAAAACAGCCTACAACCTATCCTCAGAGCTACCAAAAAAAACAAGAAAAATTCATAAAAATGGGTCAAACTATTTCAGACAAGTTTGATAACAGACACTGTGACACAAGGTTTTCCTTATTAGATTTAAGATAGAATAAAAAAATAACGAACTACCTTCTTTAGAAAAGATACAATCAAAAGATATAAGACAATAAAGTAATAAAAGAAAAAAATTGTCTTTGTTTTATTGGAATCGATTAGTTTCTTAAGTACACTGAATGGTAAGAAATTAATTACAGGAAGAATAAACAAACAATAGTCTGATAAGAAGTGATAGCGATCTAAAAGTATGTACAACACAACCATTTCTAGTATTGCATTAATTCTTGCATAATTTTGGTAATTAAAGTTTTGATTATTGAATGTAGTTAAGATGGATGTGCGGGGTGACAAGAATGAATGAAGTGAGAAATAAGTCTAATTAAAGAAGTTTCAAAGACACCATTTTTAATATGTATTATTCTGATAAAAATGCAACATTCATAAAACTATCATCAATTTCACATACATGACTAAGAATATTGACATAAGCATCTAATTAACATAACTTATTGTTATCATGATTGCAATAAGTGCACAGTATTGACAATTAGATACCTATAAGTATTGATCAGATGTAAATAGGAACATACCTCAGACAGTACAAGCTCGATTCTTATGATTTTGTCGGGCTGCGACGACGGCAGCGGACGCTGGAGCGCTGTGTGGAGAAGCAGCACTCCATTGTAGTCAGTGCGCGCACCAACCCCACTGCTGTCCCACACGAACACCCGGTCCGCACCCGCCGCATACTCGACACCAAGCGTACCACCGTCATCTTCAAACACAAGATAACACTTCAATCCGGCATAAATGGAATTGTTTATTGAGAACTGTCAAATCGAGAAACAATGTAGGGCACCGAAAAAGTCACTGCCAAGTATCCGTGACTAAAATGACCACTAATCCTTCCAAATACAATGTGATTAATAACACAAATCAGTATAAATCTTTTGTTCGCAGATTATTAGCGTCTAACTTACCCGCTGACAGACATGAAGACTGCAGTATCACACCCGAGTTCACATCCAAAACGTGTACACCACCTACGTCAGTCTTCACCAATATTATATTTAAGTTGCTATGATAAGTTAGAGAAGTAACAGGAAAGTTCATACGTATATAACCATCTTCTCGTAATATCAAAGAATCATCGCCCATCGTGGCCGTGAACACATCTGTCTACACTAAGTAAACGCCATTTGTAATTGTATTTTTTTATGTCAAATATTTTAAGATTGAGTGGCCAGCTACAAAATTCAAAAAGAAAAAATAAAGTCAAGTTTCGAAGAAAATGTTAGCTAAGATTTTTATTAAGCACTAGAATCATTTTAAAAATAATACTAGAAGCTGGAATGTATCGTGGCTGATGGTTAATAATCTTTTCTTCGTGTTATATCGCCTATTTATTTTTGTAGACAGGGTTATACTGTTGCCAGTTAAAAAAATACTTTTTGTACTAGCTGCAAGAATTATAGATAAGAATCATACACTTTTAATGATCAAAGACAACCACTATTTTTGGCTTCCAGTCTTTTTAGATAAAAGGTTTTCCTTCTTAATTCTTATAAGAGTAATAATTAAACAAGTTTCAGAGCATTATAATACAAAATTACGACGCGGGAAATAATCAAAATATAACCACGTTTTTACCCCCCCGACCTTACATCCAGTTTCTTGTTTTGTTTTTTATAATTTTATCGCACCTTTAATCCAAAACCATCACTAAACACAATTCTTCAATATTTTTAACGCAATCTGTAAAAGTTAGCGCTCAGCAAACAGATGGCGTTAAAAAGCAGTTTTTTGAAGAATTTCTTTTATTGACGGTGGTGCGATATGGTTTTATAGGGTCCCGTACAAAAAGTAATCTGTGGCCTCGTACCTGAGTCGGCAAAAGCGGAACCCTTTTACCATTGATAATTTGAGATACATCTCGTGTCTGCCGGAGCTGGTTTTATTTTTCTATGGAGCCAGAGCATTCTCCTTTGTCATAACTAGTCAATTCATAATTGAATCAATCATTCTACTAGAAAATACTACGCGCAGTTTTTTTCCATTTTTATCGCCATTCATTCATTCATTATCAGATTATAGGAAATGCCTGTACAATATTTCCATAAATTGAGTGACGTAATTGAGTATAAGAATATTATTTATTGAAACTTTACTTAAATAATAACAAGACTTTTTCTAATAAGCCCAAAAAGCATTCGTGCTAATTAAAAAATTGTGATATATATTCTCTAAAACTTATTTCGTTTATCATTATTGGATATAACGTTTACAGGTAACCTTCGTGGTTATTAAAAGGAAAAAAAAACTGAAGCCTTATAATTGTTGTCCGTTCGTCTGTCTGTCTGTCAAGACTCTTATCTCGAGAACGCGTGGAAGTATCGAGAACATCTTTGAGACTCGATCCGGGAATTGAACTATTTCCATAAGTTAGTTTGCACGGAACCCTCAGTGTGCGAATCCGACTCTCACTTGCCCAGTTTTTTTTTATAACAACCCAGAAATAGGAGCCCCACTGGGCGGTAGGTGGTAATCAGTTACTCGGCGTATCTGGTCAGGTTACTTTGATATAAATTACTTAACATACACAATATTAACTAAACTATTTATACTAAAACCCGAACTATGCACATACAAACTATAAATACCTACTATTATACTAAACCTAACTATGTACATATAATACAAAAACACGTATTACACTCAGGCGACGAAGTACTCCTCCACATCGCTGACATCCGGAAATGTGCCCAGAAGGCTGGCAGGCGGAGAGGCTTGGGCGGAGCGGGAAATAGTGTCAGACTTTTACTGACTAAAAACCTACTCCTGTTCCTTCTTTGCCTTCGTCCCAGGTGAGGAAGTGAAACCCGGGGGGACTTTCACTTTCACATTACCCGTGGCCCCAGCCCCAGATTCGACCCTGTTGGGCCCCTACGATTTGCTGACATCTCCCTGAGGCACGCGTGTAACATTACGCGCCGTCGACGACTTGGGCTTCGTCTGGACTGTTACCGGACGATCGGACAGCGAGCCAGCCATTGCTCGCCGTCCGCAAGCCCGCGCCTACGGTGGCCAGAAATCGGGATCGGAATCCCGGCGGCCGTTGGGGCGTGAGGACCGTTGCCTCGAGCGATCGGCCGCCTCCTTTGCTAGCATTACTGCTTCGCAGAAGGAGGCGACCGCCTGCCGCTCCTCCTTGCTCCGGACCATGGCCTGTACCAAGGCCCGGCGCGAGAGATCAACGCCACCGATTGCCCCCACGAGGACACGGTAGTAGTATATTATTGGGTTCTCTGGATCAACGGAAATCAATAAGTCCAGTTATATAGAACTAATACCATTCACCCACAATCTATTCAAATAGATGAAAACAGGGGTTATTGAAAAAAGAGTAACATCGAATTAAAAATCTTCAGATTTTGAAAAGTAGATATACCTTCGCAGAGAAGCGCAGGTAAACTTTTCAAAATCTGAAGATTTTTAATTCGATGTTACTCTTTTTTCAATAACCCCTGTTTTCATCTATTTAAATAGATTGTGGGTGAATGGTATTAGTTCTAAATAACTGGACTTATTGATTTCCGTTGATCCAGAGAACCCAATAATATACAGTTGAAAACTTAATTACTTCTTATCTCTAAAAAGGGGGAAAAAAAAAACAACAATTGCTAATCATTAATTTTGTCTTTTATTAATAACACTATGTCTCTATATGATTTATAAACATCGTCCATAAACATGTTTTTGACAATATATTGCACACATAATTCGGAATGACACTTGCAATTTAACAATTCTGCAGGTAGATTTTCCACATCATATAACTCAATTCGTATCATTTTCGTTCCCCTTGATGGTTTTTTTATACAGATATAAGTCTCTTTGTCTTGATATGCTCTCTTTTTTGATTTGTCTTGATTGTTCGGCAAGAAGTTGAATAGATCCTCACCAGATTCCTGAAACAAACATCGAGTTAATCAACCGACTTCAATGAAGAAGGAAAGTTCTCAAGTCAACGCATATTTTATATTTAATTTATGTATTTACATTGTTTATTCTATTTAAAAAAAAATTGAACTATGACAAAACTGTTGACGTCGAACCCGTTAAGTATTCATCTTGAAAACATTGTTTATATACTTAATCCATTATTCGATCAACGAAAAAAATAAATATTTTTTTTAAATAAAAATAAAAATGTTTTTCAATAACTTACCGACATGTTAGATGTTCAAAGCTGCTCCGGTGTTGATAAAAATCAGAGAAATAATGATGTTGGAAATTTAAGTAAATGATTCTTTATATGTGATTTTAGTATGCTATTAAGGTTTAAAATCGTTAATTAATTTGAACACATGCCACGTTTCCTTAAATGGAAATGAGTACAATAAGACTGGCGCCTGGAGACAGATGATCTGTCTATGTTTACAGTGAGAAATATAATAATATCCTAGGCGTCAATGTTGACGCCTACTATTTTATCTCATAATACGCAGCAGTAACGTCGTATTTTGGTTACGGAATATGTTATGTTACTATATTGTACCCTTATAAACATATAATAAAAATGAAGAAGTTTGTCTGTTTATTTTAGACTAATTCACACTTATAGTACCTTTATTAAGACTGATTGGTTACCTGAGGAGTAAATTAAAAGAAGTGAAGCCGTTGGATACAGCTAGTGTATTTAATTTGCTGACAAACTGTTTTCTGCATAACACTAGTGTAAAATCTGCATGCACACATTGATGTTTTTCATATTTATTTAAATGACCGTGAAACAATGAGCCACTACAAAATTTTCTTTCTGAGGTGCTACAAGTGATAAAAGTGTTTATAAGTGTGTGTAGTGCGTGTCCCATATGCAGGTTTCGGACAACTAGTCTTCTTAACAATACAAAGTGAGTATCAAGCTTTTCAAATGTAATAACTTTTCAGAATAGTTTATCTTTTTCATCAGTTTCAAAATTTGTTATTTATGTTCTAACAAATATTATGTGATGAATAAGTAATTATTCGATTAATTAAATCTGTTTATCCAATTTGTAAGAACAACATAAACCGACTTCACAAAAAGGCGGAAGGTTCTTAATTCAACCCGTACCTATTTATGAATACAAGCGTTAAAATCACTTTTAGATTTCGGGTGTATTATTTTTATGAATGATTCAACATGAGCTCAATACAAATATTTGCATTGGTATTCTGAAAACATTCCTGAATTAACAAGTCAGCTTGGCACCAGGTAACCTGATGTTAATAGCGACAGTGTATTCGAAGGTGTAACTTACCTTATCTGATACGAAAACTTAAAATAATTAAATATGATTTCGATAATTTAAATTAATCAGTTTATTCTATTTTTGTTTTCAGATCTACAACTCCACTGTACAAGTCAAGTCAACAAGTTTTCAAAATCTTCATCATCGTCATCTTACAAAATCTTCAATCAAATTAAACAAAATGTAAGTATCATTATAGATTATTATCAGACTGGCCTGTTGGTCTAGTGGTTAGTGGACCTGACTGCAATGCCGGAGGTCGTGGGTTCGATTCCCACCCAGGACGAATGTTTGTGTGATGAGCACGATCATTTGTTCTGTGTCTGGGTGTAATTTATCTATAATATGTATGTATTTAGAAATATATATGTATGTTTATCAGTTGTCTAGTACTCATAACACAAGCTCTGCTTAGCTTGAGACTAGACGGCGTTGTGTGATAGTTGTGGAATATTATAATTATTATTAATATAAAAAATACCTTTTAACCTTAACCTTTGTAATTGTCACGAAAACGTTGTTTTATTATAGTACTTCTAATATTATCAACATCTGCAAGTTTTGTAAAAAGTATTGAATTTATTAATTTTTATTTTCTAATACAACAGAGCTGTTAGCAGAGAGAGGTAGATAAGTAAAACGTATATATGTAATTATTTATTTATTTTTATTTTCAGGTCAAAAGCTGACGAACTTTTTCCCACATCCTCTGAAGAAGAGGTTGAAGAAATTTGTCCTCAAAAGAAAACGAAACGGAGTAGAGAAGAGTCTCGTCCATCTAGCAGCATGCCAATCTTGGATGACGAGGGGGAAGAGCTGGGGAGAAAGCGAACTAAACGCGAAAAACATTCGTCAACACGTCGAGCTGAGCCAGCAGTGAGCACTGAACATATACGATCATCATTGAAAAAGCCGAAGATTCGCCCAGTTACAAGACCTACGGCTAGGGAACTTTTTGGTACGGACAGTGAAGATGAAGCACAGGAAGCGGCCTGTGCCTCTTCTTCCTCTTCTAAAAAAGTATCAACTTTAGTATCTTCTATCACGAGAAGATTAGCTAACGGTATTTCTCGACAAGGTCATCCTTCTAAAGAGGGATCGCACTACATTGACTTAAAAGTCTATAAAGTTTCGGATATTGAAAATGTTTCTGCAATGAATAGATGGCGTCAGGCAGTGATCAGTTTAAAAAATAAAACAGACGATAATACTGAAGCTTGGGGATATTTAGCAAAATTTATAACTTCAAGTAGGAAGGAATTTAAGGATATCCCACCGACATTTATTTCAAACTATTATTGAATACGAACAAACCATATTTTTGAACATATCATAATCAAGATGATCTTTTCAAAATATGAATTTAGCTAATATTTGCTTTTCACATATAAGCCTATATCATATAAAAGCGTAGATCATAAGCATATAATCAAAATGTATCCATAGGTTAAGTTGAAAAAGTTAAATAAATTAATATAACATTATTTTATCCTAATGATGTCTTGTTTTTTTTTTATTACAGCTACCGCTACCGCCGATAACGGATCTCATTTTCAAAGTCATGATACTATGATATGCCATGAATGCAAAGTAATTTTACGAAAACCTGATTATAGATACCATGTAAGAAGTAATGTACATAAATCAAATTGTTTATTGAAAACTGAATTTGAAAATGTTGAAATCATTGCAACTGCATTTAAAGACAGGATCCTTACTTATCGATTAAATCCATATGAAGAATGCTTTGAGACCCCTGAAACTTTCTTGCATGATAGTATGAAATATATCATAAAACTAATTACTATGGCTCTGGAAAAAAGTACTTGCTTAAAAGTAAATTTTGAGCTATTTGCAAACTTTATATTACCACATTCAGACTCACAAAATCTAAAGTCGTTTAACACTAAAAATACAATTATTCTTAAAGATACATGTATAAAAGAAAAGTATATGGAGGCAGTGAATACAATTAATAAAAAAATGAGCGAGTTCCAATTTTGTGAGTCAGGCTGGTCTTTTCTCTCAATAAGTCATTTAGAAATAAATCTTAATAAATACTGTCCTATGAGAGGTGGCTCCTATATTGATTTACCACCCATAGTGAAAAATACTAAAAGCTGTATTAATATACAGAATAATGATAACCACTGCTTGTTATGGTCTATAGTAGCAGCTTTACACCCACGCGAACGTAACGCGTGCAGAGTAAACTCTTATCCACACTACAGTAACGTACTGAACGTTCAGGATATGACTTTTCCCCCTACAATAAGCGATGTAAAGGTCTTAGAAAAAAATAATCCAGACTTGAGTGTAAACATCTACGGATTAGATAACAAATTTTATGTAACTGGACCTCTATATAAGTCAGATTCAAGGAAAACAAATCACGTGAACCTACTTTACATTGAAAAAAATGGTAAGTTTCATTATTGTCTGATTAAAGATCTTCTCAAATTAGTACGCAGGCAAATTTCTGAACATAAAGGTAAAATGTATTTATGTGAAAATTGTCTACAATTTTTTTCAAGTGTGTCTAAGTATACTGCGCATTCTTGTTCAGAAATATTATCGGTGTTGCCTCCAAAAAACAGTGTATTGAAATTTGAACACTACGAGAGACAGCAGAAAATCAACTTTGTGATTTATGCAGATTTTGAAAGCATTTTGACAGATTGTACAGAAAACCAATCAACTGAAAACACTAAACTTATTCAAAAACACGAGCCTTCTTGTTTCGGCTATTATATATGCTGTTCACATGATTCAGGCTTAAATAAATATGTAACTTATAGAGGTCCAGATTGTGCTAAAGTATTCATTGAGTATTTAATCAGAGATGTGTCACAAATACACGATATGTTGCAATGTAAAAAGCCCATAATGAAATTGTCTAAACATCAGCAGGACAAATATCAAAGAGAAACTACTTGCCATATCTGTAATAATTTACTTTTTGATGATAAAGTAATGGACCATGACCACGTGACTTCTGAATTTAGGGGAGCAGCGCATAATCAATGTAATCTTTTATATAGAGTTTGCCCTTTTGTGCCTGTGATATTTCATAACTTATCTGGCTATGATAGTCATCTGTTTATAAAAGAATTAGCGAAGTATGAGGGTGATTTGAAAATTATACCGCAAACTAAGGAAAAGTACCTATCCATTACTAAATATTTGCCATCAAAAGACTCATCAAAATCAATTCAAATAAAATTTTTAGACTCTTTTCAATTTCTTAGCTCGAGCTTAGATAATTTATGTAAAACTTTATGTGAGAAAGATTTTATTAATTTATCTCATGAGTTCCAAAATCATGAACAGTTTGAGCTTATGCAACTTAAGGGCATTTATCCATATGACTACGTAGATACATGGTCTAAGTACAGTGATACGACACTGCCGAAAAAAGAATACTTTTTTAATAATTTAAAACAAGAGCATTTATCAGACGAAGAATACCTCAGAGCGCTAAGAGTGTGGGATGTTTTTGACATTCAATCGCTTGGAGAATACACAGACTTGTATTTGAAAAGTGATGTTTTGATTCTTAGTGATATATTTGAAAAGTTTCGAAATACATGCCTTCAATACTATAAGTTAGATCCGGCTTATTATGTCACCTCGCCCGGACTCAGCTGGGATGCAATGTTACTATGTACGGGTGTGCAATTAGAATTAATTAATGATGTAGAGATCTATCAGTTATTGGAAAAAGGTATTCGTGGAGGTTTAGCTCAATGTTCCCTGAGACATGCTAAAGCAAACAATCAATATCTCCCCAATTACGATGATCAAAAAGAAACATCGTTTCTTATATATCTTGACTGTAACGCACTCTACTCTCATGCTATGACAAAACCAATGCCAATTTCCGAGTTTAGGTTTTTAACAGACACAGAAATTTGTAATTTCGATATCATAAATACTGATGAAAATGGTGATTACGGTTATATTCTGGCAGTTGATTTGGAATACAGGGATTATTTACATAATACTCATAGTGATTTACCATTCGCAAGCGAGAAATTCATTCCTCCTGGTGGTAAAAACCCAAAACTTATTGCAAACCTTTATGACAAATATCATTATGTCATACATTATGTTCACTTGAAAGAATGCCTAAAACATGGGTTACGTCTTAAAAAAATCCATAAGATTCTGTGTTTTCGACAAGGTAGCTACCTCAAAAAATATATTGATTTGAATACTCAGTTACGTCAAAAGTCTTCATCAGTTTTTGAAAAAGATTTTTTTAAATTACTTAACAATGCTATTTTCGGGAAAACGATAGAGAATAAAAGGAAACATGTCAATGTTAAACTAGTCTCTAAATGGAGCGATACTAAAAATAAAACTAAAAAAGTTTTGGAGGCCAAAAAACTAATTGCAAAACCAAATTTTCATAGTGCTACTATATTTTCTGAAAACTTAGTAGCAATCCAGCTAAATCCCGAAAAAATCAAGCTGGACAGACCTATATACATAGGGTTCAGCGTGCTAGAATATGCTAAAACTCATCTCTATCAGTTTCACTATGACTTTATTAAAAAGAAGTATAATGAAAACGTAGAACTATGTTATACTGACACAGACAGCTTACTTTATTTGATATACACTGACGATTTTTATAGAGATATGAAGGAGAATATATCTTTGTTTGATACTAGTAATTTTCATTTGAATAATCCGTTTAATATGCCAATAACAAATGATAAAGTGCCCGGGTTATTCAAGGACGAGTTAGGTGGCGATGTGATTGCCGAATTTGTAGGACTCAGAGCTAAATTGTACTGTATAAAAAGCGTAAAGGTGCAAATAAAAAAAGCAAAAGGTATATCTAAGACTGTCACTAAACAACTAAACTTATCTGACTATTATCAGACTCTCATAACAAATAAGAATTTGCGGTTCAAAATGAATATGCTAAAATCCATAAAGCATACTATATATACTCAGGAAGTCTACAAACTAGTCTTGAACAGAAACGATGATAAAAGACAAATTCTTCCCGATAATTCTCATACGTTACCTTGGGGACATTGTGATACAATATTTTGAATGTACGAGCACCTATATGATAAATTACAATACTTGTATAATAATTGTAACTAGACTGTTAATTAGATAATAAATGATACATTTAATGATTAGATGTACCATCGATAAGATATTTTAATTTACTTATTCAAAATAAATATATCGAGATTATATTTGGTGTTTTATTTATGTTTTTTTTTACTGAATATTGATATTATAATGGTGTAAAAAGAGTATGCATTATATATTTATTATTAGATCAAATTATGAAAGCATTAAAATTTACTTATGATGCGACACGAAACGATTTACTTATGGAATAGACAGTATCGAAGAGAAGTGATTATAATAAGTACAATCAGCTGTACCTTAGATTAAATATTATGAAAGATGAGAATAGCATCTTTCTTGTACTCAATACAGGATTCGACCTAATTCGACGAAGTATATATATATACACGTTAAATAGTTTTTTAATTAATCGGTGAGATGAAGTTGATCAAGCAACCTATATCCCTCAATGTTAATAATATAAGATTAAGTGATTCTGTTCACCACATCAGACATAGCGCTTTATTGCCAAATACCATTCGCTGTATAATATGCGGTCCATCAAGCTGTGGCAAAACGAATGTTATGATTAGTTTACTGCTGCATGAAAATGGACTCAAATTCAGAAATCTTTATCTTTACTCTAAGACTTATTTCCAACCAAAATACCGTTTTTTAAACGAAGTATTAAAAAGAGTGCCACAGATTAATTTCTATGAGTTCAGTGATGATAAAGATGTAATATCTCCGAGTGAAGCTTTAATAAATTCTGTATTTATTTTTGATGATGTTGCGTGTGAAAATCAAGTTAATATCCGCAATTATTTTTGCATGGGCAGGCATAAACAAATCGATTGTTTCTATTTATCTCAAACCTATTCTAAAATTCCGAAGCAATTGTTACGTGACAATGTTAATTTTCTTATTATATTCAAACAAGATGATGTGAATTTAAAACATATTTATGAAGAGCATGTTAGTTCTGATTTACAATGGAAAATGTTCAAAAATATTTGTCAAACTGTTTGGAGTAAACCTTATAATTTTCTACTTATTAATAAAGAATCGCCATTAAATAATGGAAGGTACAGACAGAACTTTGATATTTTTTTAAAGTTTGACTGACTGTTTATACATATAAGTAATTATTGGAAAATGATTAAAATATAAATTTAAAAATGTTATTAGAAAAACCAAGAGACATATCAAAAAATTAAAACCGAAATGCAAGAAAGTGGCAATAGAATTAGCTATGGCCGCTGCCAGAGAATTAGCTGATGATTCATCCATTAAACTTCCTCGTGTTATTCCTATACCAAAAACTGGTGGAGTATTGCCTTTGATTCCGATTTTTGCGGGATTATCTGCAGTGGGAGCTTTAGCAGGCGGTGCAGCTGGTATTGCTAAAACCATAAATGAATTCAAGATTGCGAAAAAGTTATTGACTGAATCGAAGAGACACAATGAAAAGATGGAAGCTCTCTGCATCGGAAAAGGACTACACCTTAAACCACATAAAGATGGACTCGGCATTTTTGTATCGAAAGAAAAAAACTAAGATATCGGCTACCCAAACGAGCCTTGAGTAATTTAGACATTTTGAAGCATGGAAATAATATTCCCTATTTCAGAGGTGTCTTTATGAGAGATAAGCTACCTAAACACCCTTTTAAAAAAGAATGTGGAGTAATAAATTTAGATAGCTCTAAAAATCCTGGTTCTCATTGGGTAGCCTATGCAAAATACAACGATTATATTGAGTATTTTGATAGTTACGGAAATCTTAAGCCTCCAAAGGAATTTATAAAATACTTGGGCTCCAAAATTCACTATAATTATGATAATATTCAGCGTGATCACCCTTTTAATTGTGGACATCTTTGTTTAAACTTTTTGAAGAATTTTTGGTGTAGTGAAGGAATAAAATAAACATGATCTTTCGAAAGAGGTCAGTATAGAAGCATGTCTACTACGGTTACCATCTCTGGGAATAAATCGGAATTGGTTTCATACTTTCAACCACCATTGCATTTGTCAGATCAATATGAGTGCGGTTTGGTATACTTTTCAGTATTAAAATCAAGACCAAATATTCCCATTATTAACAGAGGTCTGTCTGTAATCAGAATCGAATGTGATCTTGTTAACGGTTCGTACTGCAACGGGTTACCAACTCATTTTATTCATGAGTTTGTGTCTGATACTACTCCAGGTCATCAGTGCATGGAAATACCACTACATGTTATTTACTTTCCAGTAAACAAAAATATAATTTCATCGGTATCTGTTAAGATTGTAGATCAATTTGGTCACTGTATTAACTTTGGAGAGGAACAAGTTCAGTTACGTCTTCATTTAAGAAAAACAAAATGATAGTATATTATAAAAACACCCAAGCGAATGAAAAATGTCTTAGTCCTTCTGCGATTGCTAAAGTGCAAAGACGCAAGAAATACGTTAAGAACTGACTAAAGCAAATAAAGATTTTCTTAAAGCCCTAGGGTTCAAAGTATGAATATACTACAGATTACTGAATTACCGCACTTCGACACTTCGATCGAAAGTTATGAAGTCCATTCATACAATCCCTACAATAGCAGCTTTAGAGAAAACGATGAAATCAGAATTCCCATCCACCAGCAAGACATATACGTGCTACCATCAGCCAGTTCAATTTACATCGAAGGACAAGCGAAGCTCTTCGGTAAAGATGGGAATCCAATCAAGAAAACTTTTTCATTCACTAATAACCCTGTTATGTATTTGTTTCAAGACATCAGATACGAAATGAATGGTATTGAAATAGACCGCATAAAAAATTCTGGAATAACATCAACAATAAAATCATACATCTCATTAAATGAAGCAGAAAATAAAGTTGCTGCTCTATGGGGTTGGAATTTAGAGGGATTTCAAAGTGATGGGCATTTTAGTGCTGTTATCCCATTAAATAAGGTTTTAGGTTTTGCAGAGGATTACAATAAAATAGTGATAAATTGTAAACATGAACTTATATTGAACAGAAGCAATACTAACTTAAATAGCGTTATCCTTTCTGATGATATTGTTAATTTTCAAATAGACGTGCAAAGAGTTCAGTGGAGGGTGCCACACATAAAAGTATCAGACCGAGAAAGACTGTCACTTTTAAAACATTTAGAAAGAGATAAACCTATTCAGATGGCGTTTAGAAATTGGGATTTATATGAATATCCGTTACTACCTAAAACCACAAAGCATTCTTGGTCAGTTAAAACTGCTTCACAATTGGAAAAACCCAGATATGTAATTTTTTGTTTACAAACAAATCGAAAAAATAATAAAACTAAAGACAGTTCACTATTCGATCATTGTGAAGTAACAAACGTTACACTCTTTTTGAATTCACAATATTATCCATATGAACCTTTAGGTTTAAAGTTTTCTGAGAACAAATATAGTATATTATATGAAATGTTTGTGAAATTTCGTCAGTCGTATTACAACTGTCCAGTAGACCCGTTGCTTGACCTAAAGGAGTTCAAAGAAAAAGCCCCTCTTTTTATCTTAGACTGCTCAAGACAAAACGATAGCCTGAAAACAGGTCCAGTGGACGTGAGGTTGGAAATTGAATGTTCCACAGCATTACCAGATAAGACGACTGCATATTGTTTGATTATAAACGATCGACTCATAGAATACAAACCTCTCAGCAACATTGTGCGCAGATTGTCATGATAGCTATTGTGGATATTCAAGGCTTTAAAACAGAAACAAATGAATTTATAATAAAAGAAATCGCTATATTGTATAATAAAACATTACAAGTGTTTTTAATTAAGCCACCATTTCCATTTTCAAAATTAACGAAACATGAAAAAAAACATGTTTGTTGGATTGAACGTAACAGAAAGATACATTGGCGTGAAGGATTTGTACCCTACCCTAATTATCAGAATTTAGTTATAGATATTTTAAGAGATAAATGTATCTACGTTAAAGGTTCAGAAAAAGTGTTGTGGTTAAAGCATATTTTAGAAAACAGTAATTCTAATATATTCAATTTAGAAGATAAAGGATGTTCTAGTTTGATAAGTTTATACGATCTATATAAGTATTCTCAAGATTTATATAACTGTATTTATCATGACTCTGTATGTGCTTTAAAAAATGTATTGTGTTTAAATAAGTGGTGCTTTGATAATAAAATTCTAAAATAAATAGTTTCTTGTTTTATTTCTATAGTTAGGTAAAACGCATCTTAAAGTTTTCTATTCCCCTCCGCCCACCTCTGTCCGGTCTTTATAAGTTATTGACAAACGCTGGACGATACCATTGAACGTTTATAATTGAACTAGAAAGTTAATAGAACATGTCTCAAAATGAATACAAACCTCGATATGACATGTATAACATGTTCAAAATGCGTGAATTTTCATTTAATTATTACTGGAGGACGTTTAATCAAAAGAAAAGATTAGTGAGGGAAATGGCTGACGCGGGATTCTTTTATTATGGAAATGGTATAAATGATATTGCAGCATGTTTCTCATGTGGAGGTGTTATCAAAGATTGGGAGATTTATGATGATCCTTGGATGCAGCATGCTATACATTATCCTGAGTGTTTTTACTTGAACGCTGTGAAAGGAAAAGAATATATAATTAAATACACATATCTCCATCTCAGCATTAAACTCTCAGCATTGTAGTGTGATGGTTCAATTTTAATCAATGCTTGCTTCAACAAGAGAGAGAGAGAATGTATTAAATAAATTAAATTAAAATTGACAGAATGCTTCATTCATCGAAATTTGGTTTGGAAGGCAATTCTAAATTTATTTTCAAGAATGCTAGTGGCGAGATTATATTTACTCAAGACCTGACTAACCAGAAAATAATGAACACCAGTTCATCAAAACTTCAGGACAATACAAACGAGACACAGCAAAACTCAGAAAAATCCTCCTTCGAAAATACACGATATCTCACACTCAAGAATGGTCACAATGAGATCCTTACTTTTGTTCGAGTTGGCAAAGTACCTACATCCTGGTCCTGAAAAATCGGCTGTAAGGTCATCAAATGCTCCGCCTGACATTAAATTAGTAACAAGAAGTATAGTGCGTTAAGTTTTCAACTGTATATTATTGGGTTCTCTGGATCAACGGAAATCAATAAGTCCAGTTATTTAGAACTAATACCATTCACCCACAATCTATTCAAATAGATGAAAATAGGGGTTATTGAAAAAAGAGTAACATCGAATTAAAAATCTTCAGATTTTGAAAAGTTTACCTGCGCTTCTCTGCGAAGGTATATCTACTTTTCAAAATCTGAAGATTTTTAATTCGATGTTACTCTTTTTCAATAACCCCTGTTTTCATCTATTTGAATAGATTGTGGGTGAATGGTATTAGTTCTATATAACTGGACTTATTGATTTCCGTTGATCCAGAGAACCCAATAATATACTACTCACGGTGTTGCTCTGCCCAAGCGGGGCACACCTCCACCGTGTGCTCCGCCGTGTCCTCCGGGCGGTCCACCAGCAGCAGCGGGTGTCGCAGTGGCGACACCCGGGCGTCGCTTCCGCACGAATCCGGTGCAGGAACTTCCCAAACTTACCGTGTTTAGTGAGAACCTGCGTCATGCGGAAGGTAAGGACGCCATGAGATCTTTCCAACCACGCCTCAAAGAGGGGACTTACCGCCATAATTGTGGCGTGCCCAGCACTGGATCGCGACAGTCGTTGTCGGCATTTCTCCATGAGAACCCGCCGGAGCTTTGTCCGTCATGCTGCGACTTGTCGCGGCAGCGGAGTTTCACCCCGGCGTTGCATCTCCATGCCCAGATCGTGCATGTGTGTAAGGACTGTTGCCTCCAGATTCCATGGTGGCTGGCCAGCAAGGAGGCTCGCTTCGCGGGAATTGGCCATGACCTTCTGGCATGCGTTCAGCTGGGCCGCCGGCTGCTCCCGCATGCCGGCGCCCATACCGGTGTGCCATAAAGGGCCATGGACCGAACGATTCCTGCGTAGAGCCTCCGACAGGAGGCGTCTGGACCCCCCAGGTTGTGCAGGAGCCGCCCAAGGGCAGCCCCAGTCCAATTTAGTTTGGGAGCCAGACGTCGGAAGTGCTCCTCAAAATCCCATCAGCTGCCGAGAACGAGTCTCAGGTACTTCATCGTCGACCCGACGCCGATGTAGACTCCTCCTACCGTTAGTTGGGAACCCGGTGGTGGCGCGTTCCGAGGGTCGTGAAAGCACATGACCTCGGATTTGTGCAATGCCACCTCGAGTCCCAACTCCTGGATCCTTCCCACGACTGTCGCAACCCCGCGTGTCGCTAGTTTGACCGCCGCCTGGTACGACTCTCCCCGCGCCAGGACCAGCGTGTCGTCTGCGTAGCAGACCACGCTTACCCCGTCAGGGAGGTCGCCGCGCAGCACGTAGTCGTATCCGATGATCCCTGCGGAACACCGCACGAAATCTCTCGGCGTTCCCACTCTTCCTGGTGACCAGGGTAGATGATGTACCTGTCCGACAGGTACGCCTCGACCACATGACAGAGGTAATCGGGCGTCCGGTGATATCGGAGTGCCCTCCTAATGCTACTCCAAGGCAGGGAGTTGAAGGCGTTGGCGATGACCAGAGACACCGCCACGACACACCTGCCCTGGGCCACGGCATCTGCTATCAAGTCTACATAAGTACTCTCGATAATTTATTGTACTTTATTAAAGTTGCTATTTTTATAACCCTGTGTCATTGGATACAATATTTTCGCATCATCAACTACTTACGTTCAAACGAGACAAAATACTGTAATTTGCTTTACAGTGTGTTGCCTGGTTCTGGTAGTAGGAAAACATGACAACTCTGTCTTGGCTACACAAGTTAGTTGCAATATATTGTTTTCTTTCTATCTTTATCTAAAAAAAACTACTTGGCTATATAGTAGATAACCTAACCTATCTGTAAAATGATTAAAATAATAAAATATTCATCAATTATCACTAGGATACGCAATTAATTGTCAAAAACATATATCGTCAAAAATCTCACATATGCCTTTTAGAAAATACAGTGTACTGGATTGACAGGGCAGCCCACTAAAACATTTATTCTATGTTTAGTATTTGTTGTTATAGCGGTAACAGAAATACATCATTTGTGAAAATTTCAACTGTCTAGCTATCACGGTTCATGAGAATAAGTCTTGTGACAGACGGATAGACAGTGGAATCTTAGTAATAAGGTGCCGTTTTACCCTTTGGATATAGAACCCTAAAGAATCTTTAGGGTCTGTTCGCAGAACTTCGTAGTTGACGTCAATAAAGGCGTAACGTTGTGGCGCGAGCGTTCTTTAGATTGTACCTATTCCCATGGGAAACAAGGGTGAGTTTTTAGATGTATTTACGTCGTAAGGGGGGAAATGTGAATGTGATGAACAAAAACAGATAGAATAAAAAAATATTTTTTATTAAAACATCTTCATATAAAATCTTAAAAAAATATATTATGCATTTTTAATGGACGGAGTATTATAAAGCATTAGTCGTTGAGTATTTCAAATACTCGATACAAATTACGATTACAAAAATTGAGTATTATAAATAGAATAGAATAGAATAGAATAGAATATAACTATATTGTACACCAAAATAGTAACAAAAACTTACAAACTAACATAATGTATAAATGTGTAAATATTCGAACAAAAATAAATAAACTACAAATATTTGATCTAAATACATTTATTATAATGACATTATTTCACCCTCTTCTTAGGGCTGAAACTGCGTGAAGCGGACGCCCGCGCGGTCCACAAAGTGCTCCGATACGGTGACCAGCGCGGGCATACGTCGAGGGGCAGACCAGAGTAGGGTAGGGTCGTTACTCTAACCGCTATGCTCTAATGCTACGAGTTGCAACTCAGGGTCGTTCTTTTATAACTCGAGTAGCTACCCTGGAGTTAACCCAAATAACTCTAACTCCGAGCAGGGTAGGATGGTGTAAGCGGCAGGAATGACAGTTGAACTCTGCGTTCGCGTTCAAAAATGCGAGCTTAGAGTATCTACCTTGATGCCGTCATTAGAGTTAACTCTAACCTCATTTTTGAACCCAAGGCTGCATAGGTAATACTCCGGTTTCCGCAACGGGGACCGTTCTTATGAACGCGTTCACACGCGCTTTGCCACGCGACGGGTGCCCATCGCGGGTCCGCTGTACGCAGTTTCAGACCTTATGGGTGATTCTTTGGAACCGAGAGAATGAGGATCAATCACATAATAGCTAATCCGATTTTTACTAAGTACATCGTGTGTGTAATAATTTACTGAGCATTTAATTTTTGGTGGATTTATTAAAGTTTTTTTGAACGGCTACTTGGAAACGCGCGCTCTTGCTGGACTGTTTACGATGACGTCATCTGTCATGATCCGTGCGACGAAAGGCTTGATCGTGTTCATACGCTGGTGGAGACCGATCATGACAGATGACGTCACATCGAGTCGCTTCATTCTCGGGCGCGTTTCAGGAACTAATATACTAAAATTGATGTATCTTCGTCATTTTTAGTCCGATTTAAATAATTTCTTCACAGTATATACTGCTTTTGTTGACGCTATAAGTCTGCGTACTCCACAAAAATCATGACTGATCCTCATTTAATATTGTTGTTTGCATATTAGTTTTTCCCGATCACTAAAAGTATCAAAGGCACTCATTTGCGACTAGTGACTTACGTCACAAAATGGATAGGTATTAAAACTAGGCCAGATGAATGAAACATTCTCTCGGTTTCAAAAAATCACCCTTATAACCTCTAAAACTCTGAATAATTAAAAAAATACACTGAGTTATTATTTAAAATGTGTTACACTAGTCTACTAAGATTTCGTACTTGGAAATGGGGCTTACGGAGTAATGTCGCGCGTTGTGACATAAGACATTCGATGGGCATTCATAAAAAAATAAGTATCAAATGTTCAAAAAATGCTGACTGTAGTGTCAACAGTACGAGTTTATTAAAGGGTCAAATCTTTTATTTTTTGTTTCTTATTTGTCCCATCTCATCTTCTGAGTAAACACATGTGCTGCCTTTCGTTGATTCGTCTAATTTATTTCGTCATACAACAAAATTATAATCTCGTCTAAAACTCCCAACTTTCAAGCCATTTTAAGCCAGACATAGTAGAGTTGGGCTCATGAGCCAAGGGCCCATTCATCCCGTAAGCTAGCGGCGAGAACAGATAGAAACTGTAGATGGTCGTGGATATCACTAGTCCTATGATGCAGTGGTAGAATGTTCTGCCTAGCTCGGGGCTCAGGAAACTCTTGATGCTGGTTAGCAGGTATTCGGTGAGGATACCTGTGGATAATATAAAATCGTAGATCAGTGCTAAAATTATGGTTCACGCACGCCATGAAACGTACGCGAAGGAAAGTCTATAGGACTATAGGAATAATCTAAAATATGGAACGACATATAAAAAGTATAGTAAAATTTAATGTATACTGACTTTTTCAAAATTACTTTATTTTTAGCTAAGATTTATGAAAACTACTAAATTAAAAAAAAAAAAAAAAGTTGGCAACCCCATCCAGATGGCTTGACTATTTTTACACTACCCAGCGAGACCCTATGGAATTACCTCTTACCAGAGATAATCAACATTTTGAAGATGTAACCATAAGGTCTACATACCAACAACACAATCACCTAATCCAACAACACAATCACCTAATCACCATCATAATTATTACCTGTAAGCATAGAGCTGAACACCAGTGCAGGGAAGTAGTGGTGGAAGTACAGCACACGGCCCATTGCCCAGAACGGCACGTAGTGTAGTGCCCAGCCCACGAACGTCCAACCCGCCGCGTTTAGGAGCTCACGGGTTTTCCCACCTGGGGTACGGAAAAGATTTAAATTTCTGATTTAGTTTTTTTTTTTTAGATTAAGATTTTTCTTTTTGATTGGTAGCGAAAGGTTGTAGAGAACATCCTTGTCCCGTATTACTTGGAGTATCATTAACTCCCTTTTCTTTCATATCCCTCCTCTTTACATAATTGTTAGTTTTATATCAAAATAAAGCTGGCTGGTACATTAGACCACAAATATACTGAATGTATGATGAACAAAATAAACTGTCTTGTTCGATCTGTCTCACAGAAAAGCGCTGCCGCTGTTTGAATTATAATAATCATACCGAGACAAACGATCCTCTTTCAGCTTTTCAGTCACTGGCGCCATTTTAAAATTTCCTCTAATATAATATAATATACTCATTTCTCACTTTATCCATTTGATTCTCGTCCCACATTCTCATATTCGTTATATGTAATCTTTTTTCATCCCTATTTTTCACAGCCCAGTATTCTGATCTATACAGTATGCCAGGTCTTATCACTGACTTATAGATTTTACCCTTCAACTTGAGGGGCATTTATGAGTCATCAGTTGTTGTAGTGACCTGTCGCCATTTCATCCATCCTGCGCTGCGAAAGTCGGAATCAGATAGGCAGATCGTTTTATCTAAAATCCTGGTTTCGACCTCAATATACGTGGAAGAAGATCAAGCAGATGATTTAGAGACCATGTAGTAGTAGTAATGGAGCAATGATACTCTATATTTTAATATGAAGGGCCAAAGAAACAATTCTGATCGACCTTATTTTTTTTATGTTGCAAGTGTGCAAGAAAGTTCATTACATTCTTGGGTGCAAAATTCAAGTTTGAACTCAAATGGACAACATGATCCGCCATTTTATGTCGTTGATGTTGTATAGTAAAATATATTATTCACCAAAAGAGATTATTTTGTTGGTCAATTTTAACTAACTTATGACAGTGTACGTAATCTTGGGTGTTTCCAAATTAGTCAACGAAAACGAGTAAAAAATAAGGGTATTTTGTAAACTAGAGTTCACTTTGTTTACACGAAACAGACAAGGACAGCACATATGGTCTCATTCAACTCACCTTGCAGAGGAGTACCAAAAGCTTCCGCCCTCTTCTCTCTTATCGAGTTGATGACATAAATAACGAAGAAGACTGCCAGGAACAACAGGTTCCCCCACCAGACTACCGGGTTTCCGAGCAGGTAGATCCTGTGAGTACTGCCTGAGAAGAACTGACCCTGCATATGGATTATATTATATTATTATTATAGCTATCACCAGAAAACGCAGCGTTGGAAGGCCTCTCACAAGGTGGACCGCCGACCTGGTGAGAGTCGCGGGAATGCGGTGGATGCGAGACGCACAGGATCGGTCGTTGTGGAGACGCTTGGAGGAGGCCTATGTCCAACAGTGGACGTCTTTCGGCTGAAATAATGATGATGAGCTAGCCTATACACTGCTGGGCGAAGGCCACCCTCCATTCCTTGCATTGTCTCGGCTCTGAGCCATTTCTTTATTTTTTATTGTACACACAATTTTATACAGACAATAAAAAATAGGACAGTTGATGTACATAAGCGAGTTTAACCTACAACTGGGTTTTCTTACAGCAAACCTCAAAATATGAATGAGAAAGAAATTTTACATTTGAGGAACTTTAAATGTAGAACAAAAAATTAAACACATAAATTAAATCCAACTTAAAACTAAAAATATACTAAACAGATATTCATTCCATTTCTTGTCAATTTCTTTCTTCGATTTCTTGAATTGAATGGGGAGTGGTTTAAATCGAGAATGCCGCCTCTAGTAGGGACCATAGAGGCAGAGGCGTAGCATGGACGAAAACGAGACAGCGACTATCGCAACCCCGTGTTGGGTGAAATAGTGGTCAAGCGCGAACCTATAAATTATAAAACAAAACCTTCGTCTTTAGAGCCTTCGCACTCGCACCCAAAGGGGCCCCCTTTGGGTGCGAGGCCGTGGGCGAGGGCCCACTTTGCCTAAATTTTGCTATGCTACTGCAGACGTCTTCGGGGTCTATGTTGATAAGTTACATAACCTTTTTAGGTGGGTTATCATGAAATAACTTCTCCCAGTCTCAATGGAGAGAACAGAAGTGACAGACTTACTGGCTAAAACCCACCTGTGATCCATCTCATCACAGTAAACTCCGTTAAGAAGTTACATACCCTATAGTTGATAGGCCACTGCCACGGCTGCGAAGTGACTTCCCCCTCCTTGGGCTTGAGCCCCGCGTTGCCTTGGAACATAACGGCGTGGGACTCCAAGAAACGTTCGATGAAACCCGACGCGTACGACTCGAAACTTACTTTCGGCACTGGAAGATTAATAATAATAGCCATTGTGTATACACTAAAGACTAATTGTAATTAAAAAAAAAGAAAAATACATAGCAAGCATAAAAAAAAGTTAACGGAATAAGGAACAAACACAAACTTGATGCGCAATGTACACAAGGATGCGCATAAGTGTAGGTAAGCTTAGGTATATAATATATGTAAGGGTGTGTGTGTGTGTGTGTGTGTGTATGGATGTGAGTATGTGTGAAGTTAGCCTGCTCAGTGTCCTATGTAAGCATTCTCATGAAGGATTCAGTTTCACAGTATGACTGCGTTAACAGTCATTTACGAACAATCTTTTTGACAGCGCTTATTTTACAGGTTTTAATGTCACATATTATTAGATTATCAATACGGTAATTATATAATGTTTCCACTACTGCGACTCAGGTCTCCTTTCTAGGAGAGGAAGTAATCAGCTTAAGGTGAATGCTCGAGGGTAGTCTGTAAATTTCAAATATTTGAAAGTTTTTTTTTTGCAATTTGGAGAACAGTTTTGAAAAGTATGGTAACAAAAGTTGTATTTGAAGTAACGACATGTATGTTTATTTACACAGCTCATGTACATATATATCGATGACACAGCTATGCTCATTAAAAACATTATCATAACTCTCTTCATACTCTCTTAGAGACAACGTACAATGCCAATTTTTTTTTTTAGGTAGAACATTTTTACTTTTCTCTAAGTTAGAAAGTTATATTAAAACTCATTTGCAGGTCGTTCACCGGGTGGTAGCACTGAGACGTCAGATTCAGGCACCTGTCAAAACGCTTATGGTAATTGACTTCAACGTCATTTATACGTTTTTAAAAGTAGAAGACTTCTCGGCTAAATGGTACCAACTGGTGATGTTAATTTTCCTGAAAACCCTTATTGCAAAAAACGTACGAAAAATTGAATTTCGCAGGCTATTAGATATTTCACCAGGACACCATGGCGGCGCGAACAGTCGCCGCTACCAACAAAATGTATATAAGCTCTAGACAGAGTTACTCACCTGGTGTCCGTTTAGTTGCGCAACCAATTTGGCGGCGCGACCAATTCGGACGCGTGCACTTATTAAGGTCCATTTTGATACTGTCTCAGTGTGGTGTAGCGACTCTGGTGTTGGTATGGTGTCTAGTTTGGTAGCTTACGGACACCATGGCGGCGCAACTGATCGAACCGCCATGGTGTCCCGGTAAAATATAGCCCTTACAGTCGTCAAACACATTGTCCTCCACATTCCACAGCGCGTTCTTGTCTCTCAGGTTAGGGTTGCACGCCACCTCCTGCTGCTCGTAGCCCCACTTAGGAAGCTGCTTGCCAGTCGTGGTCAGTACGCAGGCCTGAACAGAAGATACATGATTTTCTAGTATATCCATCTCTTCCTATAAGAAGTTATGAATACTTAATCATATATACTACTAGCTTTTGCCAGCAGCTTCGCCCACGTAAAAGTCGATTCCTCCATACAAACTTTGTACCCCCGTTTCATTAACTTAGGGGGCGAATTTCGTAAAATCCGTTCTAAGCGGATGTCTACACCCTATATGGAACCTACTTGCCAAATTTTAAGCATGTAAGTGTTATAGTTTCCGAGATATCGTGATTTCAGTGAGTGGTAGTTCGCATTTATATAGATTTCTTTTTTAGGGTTCCGTACGTCAGTCGGCAAAAACGGAACACTTATAGGATCACTTTATTGGCCGTCTTTCAAAACCTTTTTCTCAGGAACCCGTAGAGGTAATAATTTAAAATTACTCAAATACTCTGGTCTGCTACCCCTTGGAGCTGTGAAAAAATCGAACTTCTAAATCAACATAATCTAATAAGGCCGTTTATGGCGCTAGGTAATCAAAACCTATAGGGCACTTTCCGTTGACCTAGAAACCTGAAAGGCATGGTCATATAGCACAAGTAAAAAGTCTTAAACCGAAAGGTAGCCATACACGTTAGGGTATACCTGACAGGTTTACCTGCACAGTTATACTTGTCAGGTAAGCTTGTAACCTGCACAGTTGTGCAACATACACGCTCCGGTTTAACTGTAAAACTCAACTGTACAGGCAAACCTGTCAGGTACCCTAGCGTGTATGGCTACCTTAAAGGAGGAGGGTTGATAAGAGGCATTTTTCGCCCATCAAACACTCGAAAAAAAAAGTTCCTGTTTTCGACGATTTTTAAATGCATTTTTGATTTTTATTTTATTTTTTTAATTATAGTTAAAGATACGCACTTGCTTCGTACGTTACAAAATAATTACTTTTTTGTAGTTCGGAAATATTTTCTAGACTCAATTCAGGAATCGAACTATTTCCATACCTGGGTAAGTTTGTACGGTACCCTCAGTGTTCGAGTCCGACTTACACTTGTCCCGTTTTTTTTAGATTGGAAATCATAGCGAGAGTGTCACACTAGTACTAAATAAAACTCACTTGTGGTCCTCCACTGGGTTTTTGCGTTTCAGGGCCGCAGTAATTCTTTTGAACAGTCTTGCAGCACTAACAGGTACACTAACGGGCCCCGTTTATGCTGAAATTTCTTTGAGTAATATAACATTAAACAATTGTACAAACCTGTAGGTAATGCACAAACATAAGTTTGCTCCTGACAGTTTGCACTTCATCGCCATCCTTGCCTCCGGAAACAACGACTTTCCAGACATCGTTTGCGTCGCCAATACCGTCCTATAAACACAGGAGTTAGTTTATTTAGATAGAAGCTAGTGCACGGTTCTAATTGGTTGTTTGTTAAGGAGAAGAACCGGCAAGAAACTTCATAAAGTATAGCGTTTGACGGTACGGTTAGCACGGCTGTTGAGTGATTGACTGCTGCGCTATAACAGGCCTACTGATAGTTATTCCGGGTCTAAGTGTCTGGTGCATATGAGTTTTTTTTACATAGATACTATTTTTTTCTAAATTAAATCTATGTATTCAAAGTCAAAGTCAAAAGTTTTTATTTCACATAGGCCTGCATGGGCACTTATAAACGTCAGAAGCTAGTGTACGGTTCCAAATTGGTCGTTTCCTATGGAGAAGAACCGGCAAGAAACTCCATGGTTACTCTTTTAAAAAAAGCGGGTGTTTACAATATTTTCATATTACAGTATTAATAGATATTATGTAAGAACAGCCCCCCTAGCCAAGTTACAATCGTATTGTTTCCGCTGAACGCTTCGAGTAGACCACGCCTCCGATCCCTTTGTTCTGACGTCATCTCAACGCTCAACGTGGTCCGAACAAAGGAATTGGAGGCGTGGCCTACTCGAAGCGTTTGGCGTGAACGATACGATTGTAACTTGGCTAGGGGTGCAGTGTAGACCAGTCAATATTGTACCCAAAAGCGCAATAAAAATAATCATATTAAATAAAAAGTGAGACGTAATAGGAAGTAACCTAAGAATTCGCGGAGTCTACAGTGTTCTCACATTCACATTATAAAAAAAGAGGCTATATAAAAAAATAGTTTATTGCATGTTCTTTTAATTTTTATAATATTTTCAAATTACAATATTAATAGGTACTAGAGTACAGTGTAGACCAATCAACACAGTACCAAATGAGTAGCTACATTAAACAGTACTGTATTGTAGGACTGGCCTGCCGGTCTAGTGGCCCTGACTGCTATGCCGGAAGTCGTGGGTTCAATTCCCACCCAGGATAAATGTTTGTGTGATGAGCACGATCATTTGTTCTGTGTCTGGGTGTAATTTATCTATAATATGTATATATTTAGAAATATATATAAGTATGTTAATCAGTTGTCTTGTAACACAACACACACAACGTACACAAGCTCTGCTTAGCTTGGGACTAGACGGTGTGTGATAGTTGTGAAATATTATTATTGTTACATTAAGCGACGATCACTCAGTGTCTAGAACTGACTGACTGGACTGAGTGTTTAAATATAGTGAAACTCTCTTGTCCGGAAATGTTGTCAGCGGCTGTTCAAG
Organism: Mythimna pallens; assembly: GCA_961205895.1. Lineage (NCBI taxonomy): Eukaryota > Metazoa > Arthropoda > Insecta > Lepidoptera > Noctuidae > Mythimna > Mythimna pallens. The sequence goes on from OY540844.1 coordinate 18,143,714, forward strand.
TTGAGTACCGTCTTCGAAAGGAAGAAAAGAATATAGAATAAAAAATAATGTTTTTATTAACTAAGACATAATGTACGAATATAATATTTGAAGGTTGCGGCCGGTAGGCGCGTGCGTCAGGCACGCTAGATAATCTCTGCACTATACAAGTACTTGTTGCTACCAGCGGCTTCGCTCGCTTGAAAGTAGAAATTTGCCCCAAGAGAACGTACTCTCGGGATAAAAATTATCTTATGTGCTATTAAAGAACAACCAAGTGACAAAGTTCATTCAAAGATCCAAAGCATTTTATTTCAAATACACCAGTTACAGGCACTTTTGAAATGTCAAGAAGTCAGTTAGAAAAATGATGCTAATTGTACATTCTATCTAAAGCGTAGATCTCTGTAGTTTTTTTTTTTTTTTTTTAAGGTGGGAAATCATCCAAATGACTTCTCGCGCTCTGGGTGGAGCGGGAGGGCGTGTCAGATTTTTACTGACTAAAACCACACCTGTATCCTTCAATTACCCTTTGCGTTCTAGGACTACGGGTTTCCCTTTCAGAAATTCTCCGCGGTCCTAGCTAGCGAGCATCGGCCCTGTTGGGCCCCTACGGTTTGCTGACATCTCTTTGAGGAGCGCGAGGATCACTACGCGCTGTCGACGACTGGGCTCGGTCCGGTTAGTTACCGAACAGCCGGACGGCGAGCTACCCAGTGCTCAACGTCCGCAAGCCCGCGTCTACCGTGGCTGGTAGTCGGGGTCGGAATTACGGCGGCTAGGGCGTGAGGACCTTCGTTCCCTCACGCGTGCAGCCTCCTCCTTCGCTAGCATTACTGCTTCGCAGAAGGAGGCGACTGCCTGCCATTCCTCCTCGCTCCGGACCATAGCCTGAACCAGAGCCCGACGCGAAAGGTCGCTGCCACCAATTGAGATCTCTGTAGATGGATGGAGAAGAGTGTGCAAGAAACTCCATGGGCACTCGTTTTCAATCATGTTGTGTATTACAAATATCTCGGTTATATGTTTCTTGTTGCTACTATTATGTGAGACCAATGTAGATAAGGTAAAAAAAAAAGAAAACTAAAAATAGATATTAAAATATGTCACTGGCAGCTAAGAGATGACTGGTTTCAATTGACAGCGCCCGTACCATTAAATACCGTTTAGCCGTTCAACCGTGAAGAAGTATCAAACATACACATACTGAAACTTTCGCCTTTATAATATTTATGAGATTACCTCTCCGTACCCGGTGACCTGCATATACTTGGTGGTGAGAGGCGCCCTCTCGCGGTGCGAGTGCAAGTTGCGGCCGGTGGGCGCGTGCGTCAGCCGCACCAGGTCACCACTCTTGACCAGCACCACTCCGTCCACTTGTTCTTTGTCGTACGGCTTTATGAGCCAGCGGTTGTTTTCATCTTTGTGTGTGTAGGTTGTTACCTAGAATTTTGAAATGAAATAAATGGTCGAATTCATTATTTCTTAAATGGAACCCTAAAAATATGAAAATAGTATTATGTTCCTTTTAATATGACTGGGCAGGACATGTCTGCCGCATGTGTAACTAGCTGTAGGCCCGTAAACACACAGGGTTGGTGTTCAGATACAGCGACACGAGGCCGCGCCAGACCACGAAGTAGTTGGCGAAACGATCTGGATGCCTTCCTTAAGAATTGGAAAGATAAAGCGAAGAATCGTGATCGTTGGCAAGAATAGAGGAAGGCCTTTGGCCAGAAGTGGGACAATGTGGGCTAGCTCGATAATAATTGTACGGTCAGCATCCGTACATTGGACTTAGGCCTAGTTAGTAATTAATGAAAATCGGGTAAAAGTAGTACGTTTGGCACCAAACTCTCGTAACATTTAACATTTTATAGAACAGTTATTAGTCCTTTTGAGTAACATTTATTTAACATTTTAAAGAAACATTAAATTAGTGAAGTGTATTATTAAACATTATTTAAAGAACATTAACATCCTTTCATTTCACAACATTCAACATTATATATATGTAGAGGCTGCTGCCCTGACATTTTGGTCCTTTGAGTCGGATTTGGTTCAGGAATCTCTTCGCTGTGCAGTCATTTCGGTCCATCAAATCACTGTGGAAAGTTATGTAGCTGCGACGGTAGTAGTCCACGTGAAGCGCAGTCAGCAAAGTTTTTTTCTGATCTCACGTGCCTCCATTTCCCAGGCGGTACAATCGATGCTATTTCTTTAACCTTGTTTCCGACGTAGGCCTTCCACCCCGAGAGATCGCCATTTAACTAACCAATATAATAAATAATTAGGACCGGAAACGGGAAAGTGTATTATCGTATGAAAAGTCTACCTTTGCACATCATAAAACAGAGTTCTATTTTGAAAAGTTTGAAAAACAATGTCCCCACTAACCTGCTGCTGCTTAGCCCCAACTCCGGAAGGATACAAATGATGATGAGAGTGAAGATATCCTCCACCAGTACGATGGTTCTTCAGCGATATGAGCGCTCCGTACGCGACCGTCTTGGGTGCGCTTGCGTTGTGAAGGCTGTTGCCTTCCAAGCGAGCTTGGAACCCGGAGGAGTAGAATCCGTCGCCGTTGCCGCTTTAAGGTATATTAATATGTGTTAATATATATATATATAAATAATAAAGGTAGAACTTCGCTGTGCACACGTGTGCCATGTACGCCGATCTGGGCGCGTCCGTCTCCATACACTTTATATGGAAACTAGACTTGTAGAGCTACATTTGATCCACGACACGCGACGCCACGCTACGTCGTTCTACGTACAAATCAGGCGTTGTCATTATTATTGCTACTTTTCTTTGTCATAAGCGACCGACGGTACGTTCGACCGATATCAGCGTATAAGGAAATCAAGCCTTAGTTGGGAAAAGGCAGACTGAATGGCAATAGGCATGACGACATATAACTGGCGATGCAACAATCATCAAATATCTTTATTTTTTAATATTTTTTTTATCTTTTTTATGGAAAGAACTTCATTCATAAAGTACTAGCTTCTGCCCGCGGCTGCGCTCGCGTAATCGTAGGTTTTTCCATATAAACTTTGGACCCCTGCTTCATCCCCTTATGGAGTGAATTTTGTAAAATCCTTTCGTAGTGCTCGCCTACGTCATAAAAGGAAGCCTTGTGCAAAATTTCACGCTCTTCGTCCCAGTAGATTCGGCTGTGCGTTGATATGTCAGTCAGTCAGTTTCTCCTTTTATATATATAGATGAATGAAGTTCGTTCAAACGGTTCGTAGCGACATCTCTGACGCTACATAAGAACTAAAATTCTAAATCCTGCATCGCGTTATTAGAGTTCTTCACGCGATTAGAACATATACAACAGCCGGAAACCACCTATCAGGCAGTTCCCGGACCAGACACAACGCCCGTCTGGTTGAAGGATCCTCTCTTTTCAACGGAGGTTTGCGGGACTTTACGCCCTGTTCCGCATACCTTTAACCCCTCGGGCTCCCCGGGGTATTATTATTACGTAATTGCGTGTTTTTACGTAAATCACAAAAAAATAAATAAACAGAAAACTTTTTCGGAATTTTTCTAGGAAAACAAAACAAACCAAATTTTCGGCTAAAAAAAATCCGTACAAACGTGTGTACAAAACGTTTTTCAAGGTCACTCAAGTTGTACAGACGTATGTACAATCGGCGCTCGAGGGGAGGTTCGTGAGAACCCCTTATTTATTTAAATCATTTAGTAAGACTCACCTTTTACTGAGTACAGTAAGATGTATCCAGAAGAAAAACACGTAGAGTAATGTCGGCCAAAGAATCAGAGTAATTGATCGTCCTATCAAGTGTTTCACTGTCAGGCTCTGAAAGATAAAGAAAGATTATTTCAACGACCTATATTGGTTGTACGTTTGTCAGTTACATAGAGATTTATAGTACTGAGGCACCTGTACCGTAGATGCTGTTTATCCACACAAAATTTGATACTCACGACAGGCTTACTCAAGTCCCCAAGCACGTTCCACAGATCAGCAATCGTGCGCAGACCCACAAACAGCACGACAAACAAACCAACGAACTTTACAGACATGGTGCAAGCGAGGGAGGCACCTAGGTAGAGTTGCCAGGTGACCATTCTGAATGAGAACGGGTGGAGACCGTCCTCTGTTAGAGATCGGACCTGGGGAAGAGGAGAGGCGTATGAAAATGGTACTTAATTAATGGTATATATTTATTTTTTTGTCAGTAGGAAATTATCAAACGAAGTAGTCGTACCTTTCGACTGCTTTCAACGTTTAAAAAAACTGGGCAAGTGCGAGGCGAACTCGCGCACTGAGGATTTCGTACAAACGTGAAAGGTAAATTGCGGTTTACGATTTATGACGTTTTAAAAAAAATCTACTTACTAGATCTCGTTCAAACTAATTTTCGGTGGAAGTTTGCATGGTAATGTACATCATATACTTTTTTAGTTTTATCATTCTCTTATTTTAGAAGTTACAGGGGGACAAACATTTTACCATTTTGGAACTGTTTCTCGCGCAAACTATTCAGTTTAGAAAAAAAAAAATACATTAGAAACCTCAATATCATTTTTGAAGACCTATCCATAGATACCAAACACGTATGAAAAAAAATTGTTGAGTTTCAGTTCTAAATATGGGGAACCCCCAAAATTTATTGTTTTTTCTATTTTTGTGTGAAAATCTTAATGCGGTTCAGAGAATACATCTATTTACCAAATTTCACAGTATAGTTCTTATAGCTTCGGAAAAAAGTGGCTGTGACATACGGACGGACAGACAGACATGACGAATCCATAAGGGTTCCGTTTTTTACCATTTGGCTAAGGAACCCTAAAAACCTATTAAAATTGTGAAGGTTGGATGCAGAGGCCTTTTCAAAGTGAACCACTGGTGCTCACCTGACAGTCGAAAGGATTTCCTACTGAGACCTGAGACTATCATTATAAGTTTTATAAAACTACTCTCAAAATACAGTTTAGGGGGGGGGGGTTAAAATTTTTATGAAAACATTCTCGCGAACGAAGTCGCTGATAAACTTCTAGGATTGTATAAAAAAAGGTTAAGTTCAAGTTCAGTACATTGCTCTTTAATATAAATATAATAAAATACGCACTTAGCACGAAACTTATGTGATGACATACGGCTCCGAAACGTGGTCGCATACGATCATGAGAGTCGATGAGTCTCATCAGAAGACTTAAAGGCACCCAAAGGGCAATGGAAAGGGCAATGCTCGGAGTTTCCTTGCGTGATATACTGCGTATCAGGAATGAGAACATCAGCAGGAGAATCAATGTTACCGACATAGCACGAAGAATCGCCAAACTTAAGTGGCAATGGGCAGGGCACATTTCTCGCAGAACGGAGGGCCGTTGGGGCCAAAAGGTTAAGACGTAGCGTTGGAAGGCCTTCTACAAGGTGGACCGATGACCTGGTAAGGGTTGCGGGAATCCGATGGTTGCGAGACTCCTATGTCCAACAGTGAACGTCTTTAGGCTGAAATGATGATGATGATGAGCACGAAACTTCATCTTTTATTTATAAACGGAACATAGACAAAAAAATAATTCATTCAGATTTATCTCATACTAATTCAGCATAAAGGAAAGAACCATTCATTTATCTACCTTTAAATATAAAAAAAATTGGTTAAATGCGAGTTGGACTCGCACAAGCGTTCTGTACTATAATATTATAATCGAGCAAAAAAGGCCGACAAAATAACTCGTTTCTTATATGCCCCTATAACCCCTTTTAACAAAAGAAATACACATTCTGTGAAAATTTCAACTCAGAGAGACAGACGGACAGACGGACGGATGGCCGGACAGCGGAGGCTTAGTAATAGGGTCCCGTTGGTACCCTTGGGGAATGGAACCCTAAAAATGGATACCTGTTTACTAATAATTTGTAGAAGGTTCATAAGGAAAGGAAAATAAAAGAGCCGATTGCATAAAAAAATAATTAACTAAAAACTGAAAAAAAATAGCAGTCCAGTGGTGTAGAAAGCAATTTTATTACTATGATATTGAAATAATACAACAAAAATAGAATAAAACAAATAAAAAATTCTAATACCAAACATATTTATTATTGACTGCAACAATCAGGATCCATATTGGATGGGTCCCGACTGTTGCAGTCACTCACCGCAATTGTCGTTTATCAATGATACGAGTAGTAATGTTGGCATTTGTGTAGCTTTAGGTTAAATCATGTATAGTTTAGTATATTAGCCTTTTAATGTTCCCACTGCTGGGACTCAGGCTTCCTCTCTAAGGCTGTAATCCACCACGCGGGCACAGTGTGGGAAAAATCAAATAATTCACATACACAGACAGAATCGCGGGCAAACGCTACTTAATTTTATACAAGGAAAACCAACATTACGACTCTTATTGCTAAAGATTTATGTAAACACATAAAGTACATACCTTAAAGGCTCCATATATAGAACAACTCATAAAGAACAGTAAGATTGGATCCAGTAATATGTACCTATTCAGCGTAAGGAATCCCACGTCTGAAACAAAACAATTACGTCAATATTCTGGCTAAATATGACGTCACTTAGCAAATTAAAGGCAGTGTGGTTTTTCAGACACTTGAATAAACCACAATATTTTGTTGATACATTTTATAACGTCAGTTTAAATCATGTGATGGAAGTTCATGGTCGCTCAATAAAGTAAGAAAAAGTGCTATGATTGGAATTATTCTGAGGGATCAAATCTGGAACGAAAAGATCGAAGAGAAAACCAAAGTAGTAGACATATTTCACAGAATAAATAAGCGTAAGTAGCAATAGACAGGCTATATTAGCCGTAGAACCAATAAACGCTTGGGATGATGTTTTTGAGTGGAGTTGAATGAATACGTAAGGTAGGACGCCCGACTCAGGGTAGGTGGAGCGACCTGTTCGAAAGAGTCGACAACGCAAAGGGCAACTGAAGAAACATGGGTGGGTTTTAATCTTGTACTATGTTTTACTGTTTCCCACTCGCTCTCGCTCCACCCAGAGAGTGGGAGAACTTATCCTTTGCTGGATAGAGCGATGATGTTCACAGGGTGGCTAGTAGCAACTATAATTAAAGAGACATTAATTGGGGTTGGAGTACAGTAGTAGACTGCTGTAGGCTGGTGATGATGAGAGTCATCTTCCAGCCCTTATCCCGTTTTATTTGGGGTCGCCACAACACGTATTTTTCTTCCATTCTGTCCTGTCACCCGTCACGCTATCACTTACTCCTTTATCTTTCATATCACTTCTCACAATCCATCTTTTCTGTGATAATGAGAGTATGGCAGAAAAAGAAAAATGTTGCGCTAATTCCTAGGGAGATGAATGGGACAAGGCTGGCAAGGGCTAGAGAATAATGATGACCACAAGACATCATCATCATCATCATCATCATCATCATCATCATCATCATCATCATCTGCTTCTAACCAGATTGTTCATTTGATACAGGGCAAAGTACTTTGGAAACCAAGGTACCAGGTGAGACAGTCATTAACACTAAGACGCTACTGGCCTTCCTTAGGAGTTAAGATAGATTGAAGGACCTACTTGTCTCAGCTGTGCCCAAAATAAGCTTTGGACATGTAGTTGCCGACACTAGCCCGATACACACTAGCACATGATACATGATGATGTTGAATGTAAATTATGTAGATGTGTGGCGCAAAGCGTTTTGAGAACACATTGATTGTGCGTGGGTACACTACATAAATACGAAAAAATTTATTCCGACAGTCACAAATACGAATTTCAAAATACCGATTTTCATAATTCCGAATGGTTCAAAATTGAGAATATATCAACTCCGACTTATCATTACTCTTATTTTTATAATTCCTAAATTTCTATGTTCCTAACGTTTATAATTACTATTCTCAAAATACCGAGTTTCAATAGATCGAATAACAAAAAGTCCGACTTAATGATAATTAGTAACATCAAAAATACGAATTCCGATTATTAGAATACCGATTAATACAATTCCGAAATAAAAACGCCTTGTGAAACTGTATAGCAAGACAAATAAACACATAATTCGCTCGTCAGAGAAAAGTAGGGGGTAGAATTAAAAAACTAATGACAGATGCGTTTTCCAGCATGAAGGGAATTTATTGCAGCATGCAAGCAGGCATGCAGCGTGCTAGCAGACATGCAGCGTGCTAGCACACATGCAGCATGCAAGCAGGCATGCAGCGTGCTAGCAGACATGCAGCATGCAAGCAGGCATGCAACATGCAAGCAAGCATGCAACATGCAAGCAGGCATGAAGCATGAAAGCAGCCGTGCAGCATGAAAGCAGGCATGCAGCATGCAAGCAGGCATGCAGCATGAAAGCAGGCATGCAACATGCAGCAGCATTGTTTCTGTCACGGCTCCGGCGCTGCGGGGTTTAGGCGGCCCCACGCGAGCTTATCGTCGCAGATGCTTTTAACACTCAACACCCCAGCTTCAGCTTGGCAAATTACACTGTAGGGGTATGGCAGACAAGACTGCGTGAAGTCGGTTTTGCAGCGATTCGTTTCTGTCACTAAATTTTGTAGCACAACAACGTTGAATTGTTCTTTATTCGAAGTTTTGAAAATCGGAATATCGTTTTTCGGACCGATAACCCTTCGAGGATTTGATTCTTCGAACGTATGCAAATCGGAAACCTAACAAATCGCATTTACGACTTTCGGTAAATTAAATTTCGTAATTTTTAATAATTGATATTATAATTCTCAGGTATTATGAAATTCGGACTTTTTAAAATCGGAACATCGAAATTCGGAATAAAATATATCGGAGTATTTGGGTGTTCCCATTGTGCATACAGCCAAGGAGTGGAATTCCTTGCCAGAGTCTGTGTTTCCTGATAGCTACAACTTAAGGGTATTTAAGTCAAGAGTGAATAGGCTACTTCTAGGCAAGCGAGCTCCATCGTCGACCACATCATCGCTTACCATCAGGTGAGATGGTGGTCAAACGCGAGCCTATCATTAATAAAAAATATATATTTGTACTGACATGTTGGCGCAAGATGCGCGTGATATAATCTTTTGATGGTTCGGTTGGCGCAGAGCTCAAGCGATTGGCTACGGAGCTGCATATCACGGGTTCGTTCCCCGAACGGGACAATCTGTGTGAGCTACAAATAGTTATTGCTGGTCTGGGTGTCTTGTGTATTGTGAGTTTACATGTTTTTGAACGCACTCAAGATAGAGAAGTAATTCTTTGTGTGGACTTGTGGAGCAATGTTGTTTAAACAAAAAGCAAACTTAGATAATTTCGTTATATTTTGTACACAAAGAAAATCTTGACTTTTGAAGTTTAAAGCGAAAACAACTTGAACAAATATCAACTTTGGTGCCTTGTGTGCAGAGCGAAAACGCAATGACCATTTTGTTCTTGACCCTTACCTTATTATATCGTTATATTTGTTCTTCTGTGGGATTACAAAGGTTCAGCGTAACAGTTTCTACGAATTACAAATCTAAAAACCCCAGTTCCTTTTCACGAAGTGTTTTTAATAAATTATTTTTACACTTACCACACAATAACAGCATAGTTCCAATTATTGTGGACTCCAGCGATTTCGTCATCTCCCAGATTGTTAGAAACGTCAGTGGAATGATCAATGCTCCCAAAGTAGTACAGAACTGAAATAAGACATAATTTTAAAATAATATGTCATCATGTCATGATGTCATCATGTCAATCAACATGTTATTATTATTATTCCATTTATTTATTTTTTATCCATATCGTTTACATTTTTAAATATTTCTTTAAAAAACATATTAAAAAAAAAAACATTTAAAAATATAAAAAATAGTAGCCCACCGGCATCGGGAACAGGGTCCATGCTACCGGTGGTCAGGGCTCCTGAGAGAGGAATCTCCTAACAATACGCGCCGTGTCCAGGAGAACTGCTTTCTGAATCAGGCCCTTGATCCAGCTGCCTAACGAGAGCCTCCTCAGATGTTGTTCGAGGCTCTTAGCTATTAAGCCATTGGCCGTTACGACTATCGGCACAATGATTGCTCTATCCACTTCCCACATGTCGACAACCTCGCGAGCTAAGTCAAGATATTTAGTTTGTTTATCTTTCTCAGCTTTCACGAGGTTCTCGTCATGAGGGACCGCTATATCAACAATCATTGTGCGACGCTCTAGTCGATCTATCACCACTATGTCAGGCTTATTGGCAACAATAGTCCTGTCAGTGATGATAGATCGATCCCAATACAATGTGACGCTGCCATTTTCGAGAACTGGGTCGGGCACGTACCTATAGTACGGTACTTCTGATTCCACAAGATTGTATTTGAGAGCAAGTTGCTGGTGAATAATCCCCTTATTATTATTATTATTATTGTTATGAAATGATGTCATGATATGTCATGTCATAATATAATCATGTCATGTCATCATGTCATTTCATTATGTCATGTCATTGGGAGGAATTATACTTACAAGTCTCATACCCTCATACCGAGCCCCTTCATACTTGTCTCCAGGCTTCTCAAATGGAAACGTTCCATCATATCCTGACAGTTTTCCAGATAACGCTATCAGCATCTGACAATACAATAAAATAATATGTATGTGAGTTCTATGTTGATACTTTTCAAAAGGTTATATAGTACTCAACACCACTGTGTATGCATGATATACATGATATGAACGAAAATGAAGCTAAAGGAGTATAAAGGTAGCACCACGTTGCTTCGGGCGGTTGGCAGTATTATTTGTACAGAGTACTACCGATATACGCTCATTACATCCACTCCGGAGCGCCTCGCCCACGGGCTGCAAGCTAGCTTTGCGTTCCCCATGTGCTGGTCTCAAATGGATCGTGTGCTGTCTGCGAGTGGTTCACGCGCGAAAACGATGCATTGGATGGCGACACACCGCACCCTTCCCCGTCATACCTTGATGATAGTTTGTCAGGGGAAGGGTGCGGTCATGTTCATCTATTCGCGGACAACGTAATTTCCACTCGTTGAGTACGTGACGTTTACTGGTTAACAACACGGTGTCAAACCATAGACCACTTGATGTCCACTGGTTAACACGCGGCATCGAGATAGTACTGATCAGGTGTCGGGTGGGTCTAATGGGCTATGTATGACCTTAAAAGGCGATCTTAGTGTATGGGTTTTTTCTTAAAGAATCACCGCAGCCCTGGCACGCAAAGGGCAACTGAAGGAACACGGTGGGTTTTTGTCAGTAGTCTCACACGCCCTCTTGCTCCACCCAGAGTGGGAGAACTTTTTTGGTAATTTCCCAATCAAAAAATACACTTTGTTGTCCGTCTATCTCTGTCTGTCTGTCAAGACCCTTTAACTCAGGAACGCGTGGAGGTATAGAGTTGAAATTAAAACCATATACTGAGGTTAAAGAAAACAAAATATACGGCCGTTTATGTCACAACACAAAAAAATATTTCGTCACTCCCTTGAGGAATCAAAATTCATACGGTACTAGGTCCCGTTAACCCAGAATCTTGAAATTTGGTATAAAGCAAGGTCTTATAGCACAAGTACGTATAGGAAAAAATCTGAAAACAGTAAATTTTTTGTTACGTCACAAAAAAAGAAATTATCCGATTCGGAAAAAAATCGAGATTACATTCGGGAATTAAACTATTTACCAGTACCAGTTTGTTTTTTCAGATTGTTTACAGTTTACACAATCAACATACTTTTCATCTCAGCATTGACCCAAATATCAAAGAGATGAATCCACAGGGCATGAGTTTGTTTATTGATTGTAAATAAGATAAGGTATACAATAACTATTTTATATAAACAAAATAGTATTGCGATGATAATGAAATTCAATTAATTAACATATAAAGTTACATTCAAACAATAAACAGTATTATTTATTTATTGTTTGAATGTAACTTTGTATTTCGAATTAAATATCAATTTTGTTTAATCATTTGAGATTCAAATAAATAGATACAGGAATTATGTAGAATGTAAAATTTAACAACAAGTATCCATCATCTGCCTAGAACACACATCTGACTAGCAAGCGACCCAACTTGCAGGATCTGTGGAGATGCAGAGGAGAATATACTACACTTGCTGTGCGACTGTTCAGCACTAGGCTCCAAAAGACTAGAGTATCTAGGCCAACCATTTCCAAGACCAAAGGAAACAGGCTCAGCTCCATCAAGGCCATACTGAGACTCATGAAAAATTTGCACGAAGGGCTAGTGGTTGAGTAGAAGGGAGGGGAATAGCACAAAAGATCCAGAAGGGTCAAAGTGCTCTGGCCTAGGACCAGCCCCACAACAAAACAAGATCTACATCTGACAGGCCTGTTGTTCTAGTGGTCAGTGGCCCTGACTGCTATGCCGGAGGTTGAGGGTTCAACTCCTACTCAGGACAAATGTTTGTGTGATGAGCACAATCATTTGTTCTGTGTGTAATCTATATTTATAATAGGTATTACATGTATTTAGAAATATATAAGTATGTTTATCAGTTGTCTGGTACTCATAGCACAAGCTCTGCTTAGTTTGGGACTAGATGGTGTTGTGAAAGTTGTGAAAATAATATTATTATTATTGTTAAACTTAAAGACTTATTTATTTATTATAAACTTCATTATACACCTCATAATGTGGACAGGATAAACATATACCAAAAACAAAGTGTATAAAGGGTGGTCTTATCGCACAGGGCAATCTCTTACAGACAACCTTAGGATGGACTGAACGAAAGGAGATAAATTAGGGCTGTCAGTGTACAGAAAAACATAAATAATTATTAATTACACAATATCAATAAATATCAAATATAAAATTAAGCAAGTTATCTATCTGTCTTGCTTATCTACTACTACTATAAAGAGAGTGTGAACCTTATGAGTTTTGGTATGTGAAAGATCTGTCTAATCTCTGGAAGTAATGGACCTTTAGGGAAAAATTCAGTCACCATTTAAAACTTAAGAAGGCCCAGATGTGGGAATAATGTAAGGAATAGAAAAAGGCCGGTGCCCAGCAGTGAGACAGAGAAGGCTAAAGATTATACATACAACCACATCATCGCTTACCATCAGGTGAGATGGTGGTCAACGTGAGTCTATCATCAATAAAAAAAACATATCATCATCTCCCTTTGCCTTTTCCCTAACTAGCTTGCGGCCAGTATTCAGTTTAACCAGATGAGGACAGGCATAAATAGGATGATAGTGTAATTTATTTCATCACCACTGCTCTCAAAATGGTGAAGGAAAACATAGTGAGGAAACCGGCATGTCTTAGAACCAAAAATTCGAAGACGTGATATTCATACATTCATAAACCCGCACTGGACCGGCATGGTGGATTATGACCCATTCCCTCTCCTAGAGAGGAGGCATGAGTCCCAGCAGTGGGAACATTAAACAGGGTTGATTTTGCTATGCTTATGCTAGATGATAGGCTACATATAATATAATATTAAAAATATTTTTTGAACAGCTTTATTACAGATTGACATAGATTATAATAGTTTTAAATATTTCAGCTGAAATATGCATATTAGGGGGCATGGCAGAGCCCATGCCTAGGCGAGTGGCGCGGCCGTACCATCCTTTTCTCGAAACAGTTCTACACATTTAGCTATACATTTATTCCATGCACTGAGTACAATTTGTATGGCTCTTTGAAGTGTCTAAGTGACTAAGAAAAGTGTATTATAATAAATTATATTTACCTTACCAAGTGGGGGATGAACATCAAAGAAGAATGTCCGGTTTATGTACCAACTAGCCATTTTACCAAAATGAGTTTCATCCCAACTGAAACAATTCAATAAAGTTTTACTATACAAGAAACTTTAATTATATTTGAATTTTGAAGAATTTATACTTTTACTTGTTTATACTCAAAGTTATTATTACTTTTATGCTACTTGTTTATTTAAAATGTTTACATAAAACCACTTCTTTATGCTTAACATTTTTTCTTGTTGGAAAAATATAATCATTTCAATGATATTATATTTAAAAAGTACTTTTTGTATAATATTATTTACCACACATGGTCAGGTTCCAAAACTTTGTAAAATCTGGTTACGAAGGTAGCACCACACAGAATACCGAATGTGACCCACCATCTAAAAATAATTCTTATTTAAATATTTATATTTCAAGCTGTAAAAGTTGACCAAATACAAACTAAGTCCGTGAAATTAGAAAGTACATTTTGCTGCTCGGCTTCGTCGTAATGCTACTTTTCTTCTTGTCAGACATTGTTGCCGCAATGGTAATTCGATCAGAATGATAAAGCTAAACAAAACTTAACATTTTCATTTACAAATTTGGAATATTTGTTAGAAAACTAGGAAAAATAACGGTACAATAACAAAGCCGATATACGTCATAAAAACAGGTGACAAGTCAACTTTGACACTGACAGGCGTAGGGATGACGATCTTCGATTGATTAATCATCGAATAAATTTTATTCATCTAGATAATAGATTTTTTAAATCGATCTTAAACAATGAATTGATTATTTACAACGAACTCAAAAACTTGAAATCATGATTAGACTTTTTCTTGTGGAATGCAACAATTTATTATTATTTGAAAACGTTTAAAGCGCCTATTTTCTTCAACCTAATTTTTATACGAATGTTGTACTCCCTTTTACTCACCAGTCATGAAATACATATGCATTTTAAAAACGTTATAGCCGTGCTCTTTAGGACTCAGTACCTGCACGGTAACCAAAGGATCTATCTTTAGAAAATCGATTATTTAAGACTTAGAATTTTACTGAAACTCAGTCCTTAATTAAAATTAATTCAAAAATCGATTTTCTTTAGGAAGAATTGCATGCCTAAGCGGAAGTACCTATGACATTTTAATTAGCGATTTTGACGTGATTCGGAATGCGGGCGGCGACTAATAGCAACATAGCAACAGCAAGAGATTTTTTTTTAAAATTTTTGCGGTATGGCTTTTTGGCCTTTGTGCCATACAACTAGAGAAAGGTTCTTTCGGTGCTGCCATATTTTGGTTTTAGTTTTAAGGGTTGGATTTACCGCTGCACTTGAATTTACTTTTCTAGAGTTTTCAAATAATACATCCGACCTAGTGATCAATCTCAACGAAGATTTGCCAATACACAGGAGATACTATAATTTCCGGTGGCAACTTAATACGAACAGGGTGAGATTAGGCGTAGGACGAAAGCTTTGGGATTGGGCTACCTACCACTTTCGTAATGCCAGGCTTATGAAACGCATGTTGATTTGTTATTTATATAATTCTAGATTACAGAGGTAGTAAGGGTTTTACTTTCTGTTTCCTGAAACACTGTCTCAGGCAGCAATTTCACTAACTAATACCATAGCTGTATTTTTTATTTGCTATGACCTCATTAGTTTAGTGCTCTTATCTTTGTATGAATTATGGAACAATTGGAAATAAAAAGATTTATACCTACTGAAAATGTATGCATTCAGGAATAAATTACTGTGTATATTTATATGGTTGTTTATGCAGTCCGGGGCGTCTCCTGCAGAGGCGGTTTGGGCGTGAAGAGGTCCGCTCCCTCCCGGTTGCAGCTATCTCCTTCGTTCGCATTTCTGCTGCGCAGAAGGAGCCTAGGTGACATCCCATTTACTCTTGCTCGTGAGAGGTTAAGTCGCTCTGGTTTCACTATTCGTTTCTAAGTCAATTCTATCCACAATATATCAGTACAAATAATCCAATTTAAAACCTTTGAATCAAGCCAAGCGGGGCAGGTTTCCACCATATGCTCCATCGTGTCCTCCGGGCGAACCGCACAATGGTGACCCGAGCATTTCTTCCACCTGCCATGTCCAGTGAGGACTTGCGTCAGGCAGAAAGTGAGGCCACCGTGGCCTCTTTCTAGCTACTCTTCAAAGAGAGGATTTACCGATGCGATTGTGGCGTGTCCGCCGCTAGGTTACGACAGTTTCGCTCCAGTGTTTCCTCTCCAGGTGCAATTCGTACATGTGTGAATGGACTTGAAGGCTTAGTTTTATCATTTTAGCGATCATTGTCGGTGTGACGAGGGAATTATTAAGAAATTTTGTATGCTGCATACTTCACTTGGGGGAAAGTCTGATTGTAGATTTGGTATAAATCTATTTGTTGGTTTTTGCTGTCTCAAGTCTCGTCTTATATCTGAATTGAAATTAGTTATAGAACGTGGTATGCTAGAAAGGGAAATCCTGTCGTCGGTGGACCCCGCAGGAGTAATCCTGCGGTGTATATATTCAAATCACCGCTTATTGTGGAGTAGACTGTGTTACGACCGTTATCACTGAAGAGACTGGGGGAAGCCTATGCGAAAACAATGATCTAGGCCAAATGTCTTAAATATTAACAAAAAAAATAATGTTATGGTTAAGTTTTTTTTTTTACGGTAAAACGCTGGGCCCTTGATTGCACAAGGTCCTAGCATTTGCTACTCTTGATATCTACGTACCTATCTAATCTGGCACTGTGTACCTACGCCATGCACAGTGCCGTCAGTGGTGGATTAGCCACGTTTCAAGGGTAGCAAATGCTACAGGCCCCGCACATACGGAGACCCCGCACTTGAACGTAAAAAAAAATGACAAGGAATCTATAATACTACATGAAATCTATAGACTGCTGATTTTTTGAAAATGTGATAATTCAATTTGCTTCAGACTTTCCTCCAAGTAAAAGTCTATAGAATAGAAGTTCTCTAGAATTATCTCACTGTCGTAGTTTTCATACAACGAAGACTGAAGAGCATAATTTGCCTTTAGAGTTTGTAGACTACGAGAAAGCCTTCGATTCGATAGGGATATGGGTTGTACTGCAGTCCCTCTAGTTATGCCATATTGTCTATTGTTACATCGATGTGCTGAAGTGTTTGTTTGAAAACGCCAACATGTCAGTCAGACTTCAGGCCTAGACTTAAAAACCTCTCCTCCTACAGCGAGGTAGCTGCAACAAAGAAAGAAAGAAAGAATAATATTTTATTTGGCACACTCACGACACAGATACACACAATGTTGAAATAATATGTAAACACTTAAGATAAAAAAAAAATATTAACTAACATTGTGTGTCTCGCGCCTGCACCACGTACATACGTCCAGTTCAGCAAAAATGCCAGGCAACTTCGTAGTAGTTGCCTGACGCTGGTTTTCAACTGAACCTTATTGAGAGTGTACGATGGAAAAGTTCTGGAGTCACGGGTAGAGTGAAAGCGAAGCCCGGGGCCCCGGGATGAAGGCAAAGAGGGAACAGGAGTGGGTTTTTAGTCAGTAAAAGTCTGACACTATCTCTTGCTCCACCCAAGAGCAGGATTGTCATTAGATATATTCCCACCTTAAAAAAATAAAATATTAAAAAAATAAAAATAAAACGATGGAAAAGTTAGATTATTTATTTAGTTGTTAGTGTTAGGTTATTTACCTTATACACTTATATACCTACATGTTTAATAAGTGGTAAATAACAAATAAATAAATAGATAGTTGTTCAGAGTACAAAATACATAAAACTTGAAGAAATAAAAAATACGTAAATCTAATCGTGCATAATTCCATGCGCACAACAAAAGCCTGTATTGAAGCGACTCCATCTCAACACACCGTCATCAGCGCACGCAATGCAACGATACACCAATTTACTATGCCTAAGGTAATAATAATAATAATAATAATAAACTACTACACTCACCGACACAATCAAGTTACTAACATCATCCATCAAAAGCTAGCAATCAAGCATAGTCTTATACAAAACTCCGGCACCCCTTACTACAAATATAAACCTGAAACTATCCTAGAGAATGACGCATACAAACTTTACTACGACCGCGCCATACTTACAGATAGGACCATCCACTATAACAGACCAGACATAACACTTCAGGATAAAATTAGAAAAATTACTTACCTCATAGACATTGCAGTTCCTAATACACACAACCTACAAAAAACGATATCCGAAAAAATCAGCAAATACGCTGAACTTAAAGACGAAATTACCAGATTGTGGAGGCAAGAAAAAGTTTACGTTATACCTATAGTCCTCTCCACGACAGGGGTAATCCCCAACCATCTACTCAGTAGTCTAAAATTAATAGATTTAGACGAATCCGTTTACATAAACCTACAGAAAGCTGCCATATTAAACACATGTAGAATAGTTAGAAAATTCATGCAGTTGGAAGATGAAAATACACTCCCATAATGAAAACATTATACACACTGCATTTACTTGGTTTTGGCCCGTAAATGTAGTTGACACCAGCAATAAGCTGAGAAAAAGAACACTCTCGATAATAATAATAATAATATATTTATTTGTGAACATAGGGTATGGTTAAAGATGTTGTACAAAAAATAACTAAAAGGTAGCTAAGCGCAACGGATGAATTTCGAACAGTGTAAAATATTGAAAGAAAAAAGTTACTATTAACCTCCATCCTATTGCCTCCATCATGAGCAGGGTACGCGTCAGCCCCAACATCATCCTGAAGGCAATAGCGGACAGGTGGGACAGTCCCATACTGGACCTGTACCATAACGTTTAAAGTAAGATTGTTTCGTTCTTATTTCCAGTGTGGGTAAGAGATAGCGCTAGACAACCTGTATAAGCTCTGTCTCTTACCCACACTGAAATAAGATGAAACAATCTTACTTTGAACGTTATGGTATCCCCCCTGGAGCATTGCGTACGCCTGCATGCCCCTGTGGCGTATAATACATAAATAATGGTTTCCGGTAGTTATAAGTACTAACACTAGTTTGTATATCTATGGATTTTGTCCGAAATATAAGATTTTAATTTTAATTTATTTTTTATTTAACTTACAACAGAGGATGTCTCACTGGAGAGGGTTTGACATTAATTTCAATTTATATTACTCACTGTTGATTTGCCGACAACATAGTAGGCTAGCATAAGTGAGAAATGAGTATATTAGGGGAAGTCTGAAAGTGGCACCAGTGGCTGAAAAATTGAAAGGGAATCGTTTGTCTTGGTATGGTCATGTGAAGAGGAGGGATGAAACGCATGTTACTAAAAGAGTTATGAGTTTACATGTGGATGGATGGAGAGGGAGAGGGAGACCAAAGAAAAGATGGATGGATTGTGTGAAGAGTGATATGAAAGAAAAGGAAGTTAGTGATAGCATGACGAAAGACAGGGCAGAATGGAAGAAAAAAACATGTTGCGCCGACCCCAAATAACACGGGACAAGGGCAGGAAGATGATGATGATGATGATGATAGTAGGCTGATATTATGAAGGAGCCCATTGCAATGGTCGATGACCTTATAGAGCTTCCGAAAGAAGTCTTAAAAATGAAAATGGATAAAACCAAAGTAATGGTAAATACACATGTCAAGATCGGATGCTAAACACTCGAATATGTAGGTGCGCATAATTATCTAAAGTATAACTTCTTAAGCTAACGTTGAGCTTCACGCGATCTCAATAAAGTATTACAATAATTACTATAATGGTATAATAAGTTCTTTCATTTTAAGCCACACGGTATTTTTTTTTAATTTGTTCCCCTAAAGTGACTCTTTACATTTTCTTTTTAATATTCTTTACGTCACGCAACCGTGTGCCAATTTTTAGGGTCCCGTACCCAAAGAATAAAACGGGAACTTATTACTAAAACTCCACTGTCCGTCCGTCTGTCTGTCCGTCTGTCACCAGGCTGTATCTTATGAACCGTGATAGCTAGACAGTTGAAATTTTCACAAATGATGTACTTCTGTTGCCGCTATTAACAACAAATACTAAAAACCGGGCAAGTCGGATTCGCGCACTGACGGTTCCGTGTAAAATCACCAATCAAAACAGTTCAATTCCCGAATTGAGTTACGAAGATTTTTCGGAATCGCAAAAAAGTTTGTTTTTCTTGGCGTAACTAAAAATGTACAGTTTTTAGATTTCTTCCTATGCTTGTGCTCAGTGACGGATTAACCCTTAATCAAATTAAGCAATTGCCTAGGGCATCACGTCTGGGGGGGCACCAGAAGAAGCACAAAAAATCCATCCTTAGCATCATGTCTCACTCCCACGTCACCAAAAACCACACCAAAAAAAGTTTCTAGGACTAATTTGAAAATTTTGACATAGACTCCGACCTAGAGTCATAACTCCGCTCCCGCTTGCCCACTCGCTGCCCGCTAGTGCATTCGACAATTCGATTGCACCGGAATTGCGATCAGCTAATCACAAACCACCCGTTCCCCGCGGGCCCCCCGCCAGGCGCCCCCGCAAATCTGTGTCAATCAAATGTTTTGTAAAAAACAAAACATTTGATTGACACAGATTTGAGAGTAATAATAGGGGTTAAAGTATGAAATTACCTTTTTATCGTAATAGGTACTTCGAATTGACATAGAACCTTCATGGTTTGAGATTTTTGAGTGAAACTTTTTTCACATGGTACCTATGAAGTTCTTTGAAAGAACGTGCAATTTTAAATTATGATTATCGACTTTCAGTTGTTTTTATACAACTTTAGACAAGATTGATACTTCGAAAATTCGAGTGATTTTTGAATACGAGTTCCGACGCGGAACTAACGCGGCAGAAACAGCTCGCAATATCAATGTTGCGTTTGGAGAGGGGACTGCCAATGAACGCACCGTGCGATTTTTGTTGTAAACGCTTTCGTGATGGAAACTGATTTGGAGAACGAACCACGTGGAAAACCGCCCACACAGGTGAATAACAATGAATTGAAAGAGATTGTGGAAGCCGATCCGAGCCAAACTGCTCAGGAATTAGCGGCATAGTTTAACGTTACCTTACCAACAATATTGACTCATTTGCGTCAAATCAATAAAATAAAATAAAATGAAAAATAGGTGCCTCATGATTTGACTGATCTGCATAAAGAAACGCGTGTTGAAACTTGTGTTGCCTTGTTGAATCGATACCGAAATGAAGGAACATTGGATCGAATTGTGACATGTGACAAAAAGTAGATTCTTTACGATAACCGTAAGCGAAAAATGCAATGGCTGACCCCAGGTCAAACGTCGCAACAGTGTCCTAAAGCTAAGCATTACCAATAAAAAGGTAATGGTAACTGTTTGGTGGTCTCAGCATGGTGTTATTCACTATAGCTTTCTCTGATTTGGTCAAATAACGGCAGATGTCTACTGTATCGCACTCCGAACAATTATAGCAAAACTAGCAGTGAAACAACCCCGACTCATGAATCGATCTTCACCATTATTGCTCCATGATAACGCGAGACCTCATACAGCACGAGCCGTTTTAACTCTACAGGAACTGCAATTAGAAACCATTTGTCATCGCCCGCGTCCAAATTCGCCAGACCTTGCTCAAACGGACTACCATTTTTTTCGTGATTTGGTAAATTTTCTACGTGATAAAATGTTTTCTTCTCAGGAGGCAGTACAAAATACTTTCACACAGTTTGTCGAATCTAGATCGCCAGAGTTCTATCGCAAAGGCATAAATTACCTTCCTATTAGATGGCAGCAATGTATAGTTAATAATGGTAATTATTTTGATTAAATAAATATGTTAAATTAAGAAAAGAACTAATTTTAAAATTTTCAGTACAAATAGGCAATTTCATACTTTAACCCCTAATAAATAAATTATGCTTTGGTTTCTATTGTTGTCGCACCTACTTCACTTCTAAGGTACGTTACATCTCATCATCTTATTTTACAAAAAAACTAATGTTTTTAGGTGGTAAAGGTTAAAAGACCGATTCTAGTTGACATACGGATAGGGGGGCCCACAGGCGTAGATTGCTTAGGGCATCAAGTAGTCTTAATCCGTCACTGCTTGTGCTATAAGACATTGCTTCATGCCAAGTTACGGGATTCTAGGTCAATTTGAAGAACTCCATGAATTTTGATTCCCTTGAGAATGCCGAAATATACATTTTTTGCAACATAAACAGCATTTTTTTTTTCGTAAACTCAGAATTCTGAATTTATTCACAGCTTCAAGGGGCCGCAGACTTCAGTATATGGTTTTAATTTCTACTCGATACCTCCACGCGTTCCCCAGATAAAAGGTCTTGACTGACAGACAGACAGACGGACAGCAAAGTGATCCTATAAGGGTTCCGATTTTTCCTTTTGAGGTACGGAACCCTAAAAACAGAAAAACAAATTAAATGGGGCTATACAAAAAACGTGATTTTTGTGCCGTTTTTTGCAACGGACTGTACGGAACCCTTCGTGCGCGAGGCCGACTCACATTTGGCCAGTTTTTAGCTGACTCAGTTCAATAGATGCGGGGCAAATTGTCTTCCAAATTGTTGCGGACGTACGGAACCTTAAAACAGTAAGTACCTACATTGTGAAGCAATTGGGAAAACTTTATCTGTCAATTTATCGGCTACAAAACGACTTCGCCATCAGCTCGGGCGTACAATATACCGCCTCGGTTGCAATGACGATTGCCCATGTGTATCTAACGACATTTTTAGTACCTACCAAATTATTATAAAAAATGCTTCGCGGATTTCGTTTCTGGATACAGGTGAGGGTTATTAGGCGACCAGCCTGATGCAATAAATACCTATAATAAATCGAGATGGGTGGGCGTTGCTGGCTGATGCACTTTTCCACACTAGTGCGAAATACGTAACATTGTAAGCCTAAAAGCGATTAGCATAACAGCGAATTTTCGAGTAAGTGTGTTAAAAACATGTTTTGGTGCTTTAAGGAAGATAAAAACATACTTTTTGAATGGTATTTAGTCGTAATTCTTGAATTATTATATTTTAACGACACACTTTTAGGCTTAACAATAGACATACATTAATCGGGAAACCGGGGAAAATGTTAAATTTATTAATGTAAACGATCGCATTAGTAACATACTACATGAGCGCGGCATAACTACGGGGAGGCAGTGCCGTTACTAGCCTTTTATACATTATGCCCGGTGCCAGTTCCTTTACCAACTGCACCTCTAAGTCCTAAAGTCCGAGCTGGATAAGCATAATCCACCAGACGCTGGTCCTTTTTAAAAAACGGAACCCTTATAGGATCACTTTGTTGTCTTTTCGTCTGTCTGTCTGACTGTCAAGACCATTTATTTCGGGAACGCGTGGAGGTATCGAGTTGAAATTAAAACCATATACTCAAATCTGCGGGCCCTTGAAGCTGTGAAAAAAATCAAACTTCTAAGTTAACGAAAAAAAAAGATACGGCTGGTTATGTCGCAAAAAAACGTATATTTCGACACTCGGAAAGGAATCAAATTCATAGGGTACTTCTCGTTGACCCAGAATCCTGAAATTTGGCATGAAGCAAGATCTTATAGCATAGATATAGGAATAAATCTGAAAACAGTAAATTTGTTGTTATGTCACAAAAAAGACAATACTTTTTTACGATTCGAAAAAATCTTCGAGACTCCATTCGGGAATTTAACTATTTACATAGGTAGGTTTGTACGGAACCTCAGGTGCGTGAGTCCGACTCGCACTTGCCCAGTTTTTTTTTGTTTCTCCTGCAACCCCAAAAAGGACTTTTTCAAGCCTATGGAGACTTAAAAATTTCTTCGAGTTGGATCACAGGGAGTGAAAACAGACGGAAAGGTTTGGCTTTCAAGAATGCTCACTATAGTATAGAAATTGATGTAAACAAAATACCTAGTGGATAAAATATAAAAAAGAAAAATATTTTCAAATATATTTACTCGAAAACTCGCTCTTATTCGTACCGCTTTTGGGCACGCAATTCACGGTTTTTCGCGCTAGTGTGGAAAAGTATGCGTGCTCGCCCCGTCACAATTTTATTACATTTATCATATCAATGGAAATGGAAGCACGTCGACTCCCACGAGGCGCGTGTCGCCCCAGTTTATTTATGACTTCGTAAGTGTATTGGGTTGGAGGAGGCCTATGCCCAAAAATGGGTAACTCACTTAGTTACACAAAGTTTAAATTAATTAATGAATTCCAATTTAATAATTTTGATATTTTAATTCCAATTTAATACACTATAATAATTTTAATACTATAATTTCAATTTAATACATTATAATAATAAAAAAAAATAAAAAAATACTCTAATATTCAAACTATGTTCTATGAATTAAGTACTAATTTTGTTTAATAATTGAATGATTTAAATGTATGCATGCAATTAGTGAGAAAAAAAGGCTTATTATTATTATTATTATATTATTAAGTGTATTGGAAAACATCGTTTGATACACGTGGAAATTTAAATTAAATAAATTTGCCGCCTCAGTTGCAATGACACAGTTTCTTCACTTGTATCAAAATGTACTCATATCTATTTATTTATTAGGTATATATTATGTATACCTACACTTTATTGTACAGTATATAAACAAGCACGCGTAAAATAGGTGGTTTAGTTGCTCAGGGCAATCTCTTACCTTTGGATAATAATGTCCATCATATGACCCTTTTATTATTTTTACCCACCAATCAAATGGCCCATCCTCTCCGTCTTGCCCGTCTATCTCCTATGCTTGAAGCAATATTACTACATTCCTTTTGCTACTAAAGGAATGACTTTGCAGTTTAAAAAACTGAATAGAATTATTATTTTAAATTATTTAGTTGACTAATTTACGTAATGTTTCACTTTTTAAAATATTTGTTTTATGTACAAATTAATATTCATTCAACCGTTATGTGTAAAGGAAACGGAGTTTTATCATGAATGGAAAAACCGGTCATAAAACTAACTAAACATTTTCATGTTGTTTATCAGCGGACAAGAATTCTTTAAAAAATGTTAAATTGTTTAGACTTAGAAGGCAGCCTTTGGAATGTGTGGAAAATGGAACGGAATGCCTCGGTGCCTAGAACTAAAAATAACCAACGAATAAGGATGTTCTATGCTTTAGTTAGTTTAATACTTAAAACTGAGTTGATCGTTCAGTTTTATTATCAGTTTTATTATATATAGTTTTATTATTTAACATTAAGAATGGGTATTTATTTACGGAAGGTATCTCTGTAAGAGCCAAGGGGATTCCTTTAGCTACAATTTGAGAGATAACACGAGCGAGGAACCTTCTCAAAAAAGCTGTGATAATAGATGGACGGGTTTCATTGGAAAATCAATACTATTTAAGAAACTATTTATGAATTACAGGAAACATAGCAGTATTGTTGGGACTAAAATAAACTTTTTTTTTAAATAAAACCCGACTAAAGAGTGTTTGAATTTGTGTAGTTAAAAAAATTGCTTTGTCCTCATCGTGAAATTGAAATATTGTTATGTACCTATAAGCTTTTCAGTGCATTAAACCATAACGTATAGTATAACGCTCATAACGCTTAAAGTTTATTTCATTCACATCACTATTGTCAATTTGACGCGCACTTCGAAATCGTGAATAATGTCAACAAATAAAAGTTTGTGATCTGTCTTGGCTGATTCATGTGTCGCTGGAGTAAACAAATAAATACTACTAATTCGTATCGCCTTCACTTTGCATAAATTGTTCACACGTAGTGCACGACTATGACGGCGCAATAACGATTACCTACATCATGTACAATATTAAGTTTATTTTAGTCGTCCAGTTGTTAATTTCTTTTTGTTTGTGCGAAATAAGTAATGGTCAGAAAGAAAAGTTATTGAATGGCTTCATAGAGTATTATAATGGTTTGCCTAATCAAGTTTACCACAGCCAAGAAAGTTCTTTGCTAAATACGCAGCAAGAGGTAAGTAAAAATGTTTTTTTTTATATCATAATATATTTTAAAAATATGCTAAGTTGAGATAGGTACAGGGTTATCTTTATCCGAGACCTTTGTATCTTAATAGTTATCTTAAACTTCGTGGCCAGTATGTGTTTGCAGTGTTTTATTTTAATAAATATACCTAAAACTTCTTCGAACTGAAATGAAAATGTTATTCCCCACTTGTGTTTTTTCCCAGATTTCTACCTACATAATTTTTATAAATAAAAAAAATAACTTTTTTGATGTTATTGTTAAAAAAACACTAGCCAGTGACTGCATGCAGTATGTATGACTATTAAAAAAGGAATGTATGTTCCCATGGGATAATGCTACCAGGACAAAAAGTATCCTACATTCTAATCCAACTCATGGTATACCTGTACTAAATTGAAATCTTAAGTCTGTTCAGCCTTTGAGGTGTGAAATGATTACTTAACACTTTCACTTTTATAATTATATATCTTTGTATATATGTATAAGTTTTTATTTAAACACGATTGAATAGTAAGAAGTAGGCTGGGTAGAATATTAACCTATTGAGTAGCGTAATTAGAGACACAATAGAAAGACAATGACCGAGCGAACACCAGCGTTCGCTTGGGGTTTAATGAATTAAGAGCAAAAATATGGGTATTTTATGGGTTTTTTAAGGTGGGTATTTTAGAAAAAGTATTTTTCACAGGATGAGACTACCTACCAAATAGTGGCCAATTTAAGAGTTGCTGAGCTCAACAATGCTGAAGCAAGTAAATGGCTGAAATGCACAGCAACCATAAAGGATTCAGAAAACGTTGTTTCGGTTTTGAACAGTAATTGTGAAGATGCTGTGGAGCAAAAGCATAGTCCTGATGATATTCCAGAAACCACACTGGAAGCGCAAGTTGAGGTTTCGGAACCCACTGTTGAGCGAAGACCTGTACAACTTGACAATGAAGTGCAGGCAGACACAGCAGTAAGTATAAAACCTTGAATTAAGTATTATGAGTGTTTGTTCAAGTGCTTCATTTCCTATTTATGTATACTTAAAAACACTTAAGTATCAACTTAAATGACATACAATTGGAGGTGCACATTTCCATCAATAGACTTAACAGACAGTTATATTTGACTGGTCTGTTGGTCTAGTGGTTAGTGGCCCTGACTGCTATGCCGGAGGTTGTGGGTTCGATTCCCACCCAGGACAAATGTTTGTGTGATGAGTACAATCATTTGTTCTGTGTCTGGGTGTAATTTATCTATAATATGTATGTATTAAGAAATATATAAGTATGTTTATCAGTTGTCTAGTACTCATAACACAAGCTATGCTTAGCTTGGGGCTAGACAGCATTGTGTGATAGTTGTAGAAAAATAAATAATAAAATAATATTGAAAATACAAAAATTAAAAAAAAAACACCTTCAGCAAAGGGATTCCCTACCAGAGTAGGCGCTTACCGATAGCTGAAGTTTGGTAAGAGCGGTCATTGTCTCACTATCAAGTGAGATAGTGGCCAAACGAAAGAAAAATAAGTATTTTTAGGAACCAGAAGTGAAATTAATTAAAAAAAAAAAAACAATTTACAGGAAACTGAACGTTTATTCTAACCTTTAAATAGTTAAATTCTGATTTACACAATTTAATAAAACACAAAATAATCACATCTACAAACAACCGTTAATTAAATCACTAAATATGCACGATAGCAAACAGCGCCGATCACCTGACAACCTTACCGTCCGAGAGCCAACGAGCAAATGACCGAAACACGCCTACAACGTTCTATTTATAGAAGATGTCAGATGACGTCACTTGTTTACCATTGGCAATTACAATTATCCTAATACGGCCTCTCCTGACCGTGCGCCGTCCTCGGAGCCACATCGATCGCCCATTGTCACCTCGTCGCTCATTGTTAGGTACTTGCAGGGCCTACGGAAGATGGACCAGCCTCATTGCCATCACCACCTTCATCGTCAGTACCTTAAAGAAATGAGATTGCAGCTATATTAGTGGTTGTACACATAAACAAACACAAAAAAACAACTATTCTTTCATCCGTCTCACATCCAAGGCCCTCATTCAATGAATCACTCTTCTAAGCAAATACATTCGTTCTCAAAACATACATCATCAGGCACAATCGTTCGCACTATATCTTTGCGCATGAGTCCGAAGGACACTTCAATACACGTTAACCAACGTGTCTGCTATGTGCCTATACACATATCCAACATATGTGTCTGCAGGACATTAAGTCCAATACACGTTGACAAACGCGTCTGCTAGGCTACCTATGTGCCTCTACACATATCCAACATATGTGTCTGCAGGACATTAAGTCCAATACACGTTAACAAACGCGTCTGCTAGGCCACCTATGTGCCTCTACACATATCCAACATATGTGTCTGCAGGACATTAAGTCCAATACACGTTAACAAACGCGTCTGCTAGGCCACCTATGTGCCTCTACACATATCCAACATATGTGTCTGCAGGACATTAAGTCCAATACACGTTAACAAACGCGTCTGCTAGGCCACCTATGTGCCTCTACACATATCCAACATATGTGTCTGCAGGACATTAAGTCCAATACACGTTAACAAACGCGTCTGCTAGGCTACCTATGTGCCTCTCCACATATCCAACATATGTGTCTGCAGGACATTAAGTCCAATACACGTTAACAAACGCGTCTGCTAGGCTACCTATGTGCCTCTCCACATATCCAACATATGTGTCTGCAGGACATTAAGTCCAATACACGTGAACACAACAGTGCGTCTGTTCACTCAGCTCGAGGTGCACGTCCGGTTCTATCCACTCGGAAATTTGTTATCCATCTCACGTGCACACTCATCCATAAAAAGTTCACACCATATCTGCAACATAAAGGTACACTTACTTTCAAAGAAAGCTGAACAACTCTCGGGACACCACTCCCCTTTCCATGGCACCATATATTGTGCTGCAGCCTGAGTTGTTTTGCCTCTGGCTCCACCCAATAGCTTCAGCTCATAGCGATTGCTTGGGAGAACCTTAATAACTTTATAGGGCCCTCGCATTCCAGAGTCCAGTTTACCAGTCGATTGCGAGTATTTAATAACAAACACCAGGTCATCAGTCTTGAAAACTTTTGGGGGGTGTCGTTGGCGATTAGTATGGGAATCTTGTTTATTTTGGTTCTTGTCAAGTAGCTCCTTTGCCCGGCTCCTGCAGATTTCCCTCCAAGCTTCACGGTTAGGGTTTGCGTTGTCGATTGCCACGTCGCGGACCAGCGCACGGATAACAGGAGTGGTCGCATCAGTGCCAATCAGTAGGTTTAGTGCCGACATTTGTGTTGTTTTTTGTTTAGTAATATTTAATACAAGCTGAATTTTCCAAAGTGAATCTGACCAAGTTACATGTTTATTACGACTTTCTACACGAATAAGATTTAATACAGTTCGCACATAACGCTCTGCCTGCCCGTTAGCATGATGCATTTCGGGAGTTATGTGGTGGATGTCACAACCTAAATCTGATATCCAGCTGGTGAAGTCAGCTGCTTCGAACATACGACCTCGGTCACAAACAATTAATTTAGGGACCCCAAATAAAGAAATTGCATTATTGAAAACACGCTTAAGTTCGCTAGTGTCCTGCCGGTACATGGTATACAGTAAGCAGAATTTTGTGAATGCGTCTACTAGTACAAAAACAAACTTATAACCATTTGATTCCGGCAAAGGGCCTAATGCGTCCACATGAATAGTGTTAAAAGGAACTTCAGGTTTCTCCCATGACGTAATAGGTTGAGGAGGTGCCCTAGGCACTCGTTTTTTTGAGATACAAACGAGGCAATGGGAAGTATATTTGAGAACAAAGTTTTTCAGGCCTGGGAACCAAAAATGCTTTAGTATAAGGTCTAATGTTTTGTCGGCACCGATATGCTCGTGCTCATCGTGAAATAGTCGCAATAAACTAAGGCGGTGTCCTTTGGGGACATAACACAACAATCTCGCTTCTTCGCCCACTGGCGAGTAACGATAATAGAGTAAATCATTTTGATTGACATAACGACGTGAATCTAATCGACCATCTCTTAATTTTTGTATAAGGTCCTGTGTTTCGCTGTCGGCAGCTTGCGCCATTTGGGCCCAGTTTAACGGTCTATCGATCTGGTTCACCTGCGCAACTGGTGGATTTCTGCTGAGGTAGTCAGCATGAGACATCATGACTCCTTTTCGGTATTCAATTGTGAAATTGAAGTCTTGTAAATAAATCCACCAGCGCGCTACGCGTGGAAGCAGGTCCTTCTTACGCTCCGTGGCTTTCAGGGCGTTGCAGTCGGTTATAATCACAAAGTTTATGCCAATTAGGTAATGTCTAAAATGCTGCAACGCCTTGACCACCGCCAGCGTCTCTAGCTCGTAGGAGTGGTACCTACTTTCAGCGCCCTGGGTGACCTTACTATAATAGGCGACTACCCGCTTATTACCACCGCTATGGACTTGCATGAGTACAGCCCCATACCCCGCACTACTAGCGTCTGTGTGTAATTCCGTGGTTAATTTAGGATCAAAAATTGCCAGTATCGGTTCACTGGTCAACTGTTTAATAAGGTATAGGCGAACCCGTTCTTGTTCGGGTCCCCATTCAAATTTAACATTCTTTTTCGTTAACCGTGAAATACTCGCAGTTTTTGTGGCGTACCCTTCGATGTAACGTCTAAAATAACCCGCTAGACCTAAAAATTGTCTGACCTGTTTAACGGTACTGGGTACAGGAGTATTAGTTAATGCTTCAATTTTACCGGGGTTCGGCCTAACCTGCCCATGGCTAATTATACGTCCCAAATATTCCACCTCGGTCGTGAGAAACGAACACTTTCGAAGATTAATCGAAAATCCGGCTTGTGTTAAAGTTTCTAAAACTTCACGTAAAAGTTGAATCCCATCAGCAACTGTCATACTCATAAGGAGCACGTCATCTATATACACGAGTACGTTACCAGATTCGATGAACCTTCGAAGGGTTTTATTAATAATGCGTTGGTATACCGTAGGGGCATTACACAAACCAAATGGCATTTTCAAGTACTCGAAATGCCCCTCCGGTGTCACAAATCCTGTTTTATGTATCGAACCGTCCTCGATGGGGATTTGGTGGAACCCTGAGGCCATATCAAGGCCACTAAAGAATTTCGAGCCTCCCAATCGGTCTATGTGATCCTCTATGAGAGGGAGTGGATATCTATCCTTTACAGTTACCCGATTGAGTGCCCGAAAGTCCACACACATCCTATCGCTACCATCCTTCTTCTTTACTAAGATAATAGGACTCGCGTACTCTGAATTGGACTCCCTAATTATAGACTTATCTAATAAATCTTTTACGATATCCCGGACTTTCAATTTTTCCTGATAGGATAGTCTATACGGGTGATAGGCTACGGGAACGTCGCTATTTAAATTAATTTGCATTTTTCCCGTTTTGACAGTTGTAACAGCTGTGCCAGATATGAAAAAGGGTAAGAAATCACGAACAACGGATAACAACGAGCTTAGGTCTTCGCCTTGCAAAGGCGTATTTACATCACTCAAACAGTCGAGTTCAGCGGCGTTAATGCATAGCGTCTGGTTGGTGGAATGAGTCAAATACTGACCTTGTTTTGTTCTGACAAAGGTCACTCCATCCCTATTTAAGACATCAGTACCAATAATAATAGGCGTATTCATACAAGATGAAGGCACAATGATAAAATCTATTTCGAGTGCAATGTTGCTGAATTCGACCGTAAGGGTGACATATTCGTGAGCAATAATTCCGTCATAACTAATCCCTTTAATTACGCAGTGAGTTGGCTTTCGGACGCAAGAAAAGTATTTTACGGTGTCAGACGAAATAAGGGAAACGTTAAGGGCACCGCTATCTATTAAAATATCAACCGGTATGCCCTGTATGACAGCAGTACTAATATCGTTATTACGGGAAGCGTTAGATATCTCCCTGCAAAGGTTAACCTTTTTCTGGTTGTTGGTTTGTGCCTCAACTCGCGCCTTAGTAAAACATTCGCTCTCTTTGTGTCCATTCTTTTTGCAAAACGAACAAGTTACTTTTGTATTACCGTTATCAGAATGCTTACGTTTTTTGGTACAGTTAAAGCTTTTATGTCCAGCCCGGCCGCACGTAAAACACTTGCCTACGGATTGATCATTAGGACGTTTATTGGCCGAAGCGTTAGCAGGCCGGCGAGGATTGTCTTTGGTACGCTCAGGCTTAACATAAATAGCTAAAAACGAAACTATAGTTTCGACTGTAAGGTCTGCATTTGCGGCAGCCGCGCGAATCTGAGCATCATTGATACCACGTATGATAATCTGGACCATTAAGTCAT
This sequence comes from Mythimna pallens, assembly GCA_961205895.1. Classification (NCBI taxonomy): domain Eukaryota; kingdom Metazoa; phylum Arthropoda; class Insecta; order Lepidoptera; family Noctuidae; genus Mythimna; species Mythimna pallens. The sequence goes on from OY540844.1 coordinate 18,175,769, forward strand.
CACTTAAGCCCTGAATAACGCGAAGTCGTAATAAGGAACGTCGAGCATATTCCGCGAACGTTGGATATTTATCGGACGTGGTATTCATGACGTCGAAGAGTATATTGGCATAATCTTGTTTCCGCGGACAAAGGGACTTGAAATCTTTCGAAAAGTTCGACCATGAACGATCATTCGTTGTCCACTCATTTAGCCACGTCTTAGCATCCCCTTTGAGACAGTTAGCAACTCGCGATAAACACTCTAAATCAGACCAACGATTCACTAACCTGGCACGCTCCACCTCGTTACACCACACCTCAAAATCGTGGACAGCAGGATCAAAGTTTGACACGTAGTAATTTTGCGGCTTACTTCCGATAGTGGCTAACGCATCGGCCAGCAACTTTGCTGCGTTTGGCACATCATTACCAAGGTTATCACGTTGAGGCGTGATGGCACGGTTTGGTGGCACTGGCGTATGTGACCTACTCGCGGTACTGTCCTCGATTGCGTTTAATCGCGACATAATTGCACTCAACGCTTGTTTTACGGAGCTTTCGCGACTACGGGACCGAGAGCGACGCTGTTTTGAAACACGATGGTGTCGGCGCGATCTGCCATGTCTTTTATGCGTTCTACGAGGTGAAGTTTCCTCAGAGCTGCTACTCGAACGAATAGATCGCGGCATTTTTTTTTTTTTTTTTTTTTAAATTGACGGTTGTTTTTATTTGAAAATGGGCACGGGCCAATCCCACTTCTGATTTTAGGAACCAGAAGTGAAATTAATTAAAAAAAAAAAAACAATTTACAGGAAACTGAACGTTTATTCTAACCTTTAAATAGTTAAATTCTGATTTACACAATTTAATAAAACACAAAATAATCACATCTACAAACAACCGTTAATTAAATCACTAAATATGCACGATAGCAAACAGCGCCGATCACCTGACAACCTTACCGTCCGAGAGCCAACGAGCAAATGACCGAAACACGCCTACAACGTTCTATTTATAGAAGATGTCAGATGACGTCACTTGTTTACCATTGGCAATTACAATTATCCTAATAGTATAATTTGCTTTGACATATTATATTTCTTTGTTTGCCAAATAATAAAAATATGTTCCACATTATTATGATTAGTTCTTCTGTGCAAGTAATTGCAAGCAAATATAATTTGAGATAACCCTTTATCGTTTCGGTGTATGCTAAGAATGAGGTCTGGGTAACCTAGAAACGTGTTTGTGTCAAGGATACACCCATTAATATCTCTGCAAAAAGATATTATAGCTAACCCATATCGTTCCTCTGCTGGGTAAAGGCCTCCCTCTTTTCCTTCCAACGATCACAATTCCTCGCTTTCTCATTCCAATTCTTAAAGATGACATCCACCTAGTCCCACCATCTCCTTCGTGGTCTGCCGCGGCCCCACGTCGCTATATCCGGGCACCAATTCTGAGTTTTACGGGCCCACAGCTCATAAGTATAATGTCATCTAGTCCCAAACTAAGCAGAGCTTGTCGTATGAGTACTAGGCAACTGATAAACATACTTATATATTTCTAAATACATAAATATTATTGATAAATTATACCTAGACACAATAAATGATTGTGCTCATGAGACAAACTTTTTTTTTTTAGGTGGGAAAATCATCTAATGATAAATCTCGCTCTTGGGTGGTGCGAGAGTTACTGACTATAAACCCACTCCTGTTCCTTTGTTGCCTTCGTCCCAGGGCCCCGGGTTTCGTTTTCACACTACCCATGGACCCAGTAGGCTTCGACCCTGCGGTGGCCGGAAATCGGAATCCCGTGTACCAAGGCCCGGCGCGTGAGATCGCCGCCGCCGATTGCCCCCCACGAGGACACGGCGTTACTCTGCCCAAGCTGGGCACATCTCCACCGTGTGCTCCACCGTGTCCTCCGGGCAGTCCACATAGTGGCGACACCCGGGCGTCGCTTCCGCACGAATCCCGTGCAGGAATTTCCCGAACTTACCGTGTTCGGTGAGAACCTGCGTCATATGGAAGGTGAGGACGCCGTGAGGTCTTTCCAACCACGTCTCAAGGACGGGACTTACCGCCATAATTGTGGCGTGCCCATTTGTCCTGGGTGGGAATCGAACCCACGACCTCTGGCTCAGTGGCCCTGACTGCTATAGTCAGGGCCACTGACCACTAGACCAATAGGCCAGTCAAATATCCGGCAGACATGTACTGCTCTGTCCCATTTAAGTTATTCAGCTTTTAGAGCAACATTTATAATATAAATGGTTTACTTTATATTTATCATTTGTACAAATTTGGGTCAGCATGATTTAAAACATCTGTTAAAATGATAGCAAGGACGATTAAAATTTCAATAAAAGTACAAGATTTATTGTGTCTACAATAATTGTGAGTATTTTCTGAAGTTATCGGAATAATTTAAAACATCTGTTAAATTGAAAAACAAGTAGAATATTTAATTATTGAAAATAAAATTAATGTACATAAATTAATAAGATATTAAATAAGAATAATTTGTAATTTGAAATTATGTAGGTACCTAACTACCTATTTAATAAGTAGATGAAAAATGACAAGAGAAGAGAAGTTTTATTTCCGACCCATTTAAGCAACTTTACATGATAAAAACTGGGCAAGTGCGAGTCGGACTCGCGCACTGAGAGTTACGTAAATACTTACCTGTGTAAATAGTTCAATTTCCGAACGGAGTCTCATTTTTCCGAATCGCAATTTTTTTTTGTGACGTACCTGTTTTCTGATTTATTCCTACATCTTTGCTATAAGACCTTGCTTTGTGCCAAATTACAGTATTCTGGGTTAAGGGGCAGTATCCTATGAATTTTGATTCCCTTGAGAGTGTCGAAATACGTTTTTTGAGACATAAACGGCCGTATCTTTATTTTTCGTTAACTTAGAATTTTTTTTTTTTTTCATAGCTTCAAGGGACCGCAGACTTGAGTATATGGTTTTAATTTCAACTCGATACCTCCACTCGTTCCCGAGATAAAGGGTATTGATAGACAGACAGACAGACGGACAACAAAGTGATCCTATAAGGGTTCCGTTTTTTCTTTAGAGGTAAGGAACCCTAAAAAAACTTTGTTTATCTCTTTGTTCGATAACTAAATATAACTTTTACGAAAATAAAAATTAGCATCTTATACCTAAATTAGGTATCAGTGTTTCTCATGCACTTGAATGGCACCTAGCCAGCTGATGCGATGCGCTTATTACAGTTCATTTACATTGTTTACACGTACTTCAGTTTTCTTTGCCGTAATACCGAGATAAAATGGTGAAACGAGACGAAATCCAGAGATAAAACAAAGCCAATTAACGCGGCAAGATTATGCGCAAAAATCACGGGAAATAAAAACATATCAATTAGGCAGATAATAATGTTCCTAATACTATACTCCATCGGTTTAGGTAGTTAACTAAACGTAAACAATCTTAATATGTCTTTTTATTTAAAAAAAAAAAATCGTATAAAAGATATATAATATAAAGATTATTTAAATTAAGTTAGTTTCCAAATATCGGTATAGGTAAATAACAAATTGTAAACATTTTTAGATAAAAATTATAGACAACTTTTAGATAAAAGACATGTCAAGATTGTTTACCTTTAGTTAATTACTTAAACAGATGGAGTATAGAAGTAATATTAAAGGACAGCTTCCAATTTTTCACGGTTTTTTTTTTGCGTTATTTTAATCAGTCGGAGGCAGACTCATTTCCAATTACTGCCCCCCCCTAGCCAAGTTACAATCGTATCGTTCATGCCAAACGCTTCGAGTAGGCCACGCCTCCAATTCTTTTGTTCGGACCACGTGACTGAGCGTTGAGATGACGTCAGAACAAAGGAATCGGAGGCGTGGCCTACTCGAAGCGTTCAGCGCGAACGATACGATTGTAACTTGGCTAGGAGTTCTGGTCTTCTGCTGCATCCGGTTAGACTGGAAGCCGACCCAAACATAGTGCAATTCGACCATAAAGGTGACTATTTTGAAAGAAAGATAGAAAAACATTTTATTTGGCGGAACAAGGCGCAAATTTTGAACTAACAATTTATAAGTAGGTATTTGAAAAATATGCGCCACATCCGCGCAAAACAACGCTCAGCATAATGCCGAGACCACTCGCAAAATGCGATGAGTCTACGGCGCTGGTGGTAGTGGGCGGTAACGGTATTGACATAAAGACGTCGGCACGGTATTGTGTGCTAATAGATTTGAATAAGATAGATAGTATAGTATAATCAGCCTTTTAATGTTCCCACTGCTGGGACTCAAGCCTCCTGTTTAGGAGAGGGAATGGGCCGCAATCCACCACGCGGGCCCAGTGCGGGTTGGTGGATGTCATATGTCTTCGAATTTTTGGTACGGGGGTATAGGACATGCCCATGGTTCCCTCACGATGTTTTCCTTCACCATTTTTAGAAAAAAAAAAAAACGAATAAATAAAGAGGAAATACGATATCATATTATGTATAAAGTGGCAACATTACGTTCAGTTTTTGAACATTTTAATATGCAAGGATTGAGTGCAATTGCACAGGCCACGTTCTTCACTTCACTTATCGTTTCACACGGACCACTAAAGAGTGTCGGTCTGTTACAAACGGTATTTGCTAGATGCATTTTCACTTTCTTACAGAAAACTAAACAAATTCAAATTATAAAAGGCAAGGTTCAATTTGAAAACAAGTTTCTAGGTTTTAATCTTAATATATAAAATTCTCGTGTCACAGTTTTCGTTGCCATACTCCTCCGAAACGGCTTGACCGATTTTGATGAATTTTTTTGTGCTTATCCGGTATCTATGAGAATCGGCCAACATCTATTTTTCATCCCCCTAAATGTTAGGGGTAGTCCACCCCTAAAATTTTTTTTAGGAAATTATTTATATGGCAAAACAACGTTTGCCGGGTCAGCTAGTTTTTCTATATATCTGTATTTTTTTGGTTTTTCCTCATCTCACCTTCAAGATAATTGCTTTGGTATAATATAAACTTGTAAATAAAGAACATCGATAATATGTTTCTGATTGGTATTTGAATATTAAATTGTATATAAAAAAGTTGAAACTCGAAATGATATTTAAATTTTGATAGTATTAAGGATTTTGCAAACTGCCCGATAGATGACGAGCTGTTGTACCTATATGCTCAAATCGCGTGGAGAACTTTAATTGCGCGATGCAGGATTTCGTATCTTTTTTTATTCTTATGTGACGCCATAGATGTCGCTACACCGTATCATATTAGGCACGCCACAATTATGGCGGTAAGTCTTTGAGGAGCTGAGTGGCTGGAAAGACCACATGGCGTCCTTACCATCCGCATCACGCAGGTCCTCACCGGACATGGAGAAAATTGTTATAAGTTCTCTTGTATGATATCATTTCATTATTAAGGAAGATACATCGCACACGTGTAACATGCCTGATTTGTACATAGAACGACGTCGCGTGGTTTCCATATAAAATGTTTGGAGACCGACGCGCCCAGTTCGGCGTGTGTGGTACACGTGTGCGCAGCGTAGTTCTAGCATAATACCAATCACATTAAACAGCTGTTTATAACGCGATCAGTTACTACGGTACGTACATGTTACGGAACCGTTTAATCAACGTTCTATGAAGGACTTAGAACGTTGATTAAACGGTCTCTAACTCCTCTCTAACGGCCTCAAACTTTTCAGCATAAAGATTTTTTTTTTTGTCTGACTCTTTCCTGACATGGTCATCGTACTGAAAAAGAAACAAGTGGTCCTAGAATGCGAAGGGTAACTGACGGACACAGGTGTAGTTTTAGACATTTTACTGCCGCTCCACCCCAGAACTGGAGAAGTCATTTAATGATTTCCCAAATTACGGTCATAGTATGACTAAAATCATAGTATGGAATGATGTTAATGGGCAGAGTCCTTTACTGTTTCAGACGCTTCTTTTAAAAACTTGCTTTACTTATAAAAAAAAAAATTTAAGAACAATAAAATCCCACACTTATAAAAAAACCTTAACTAGCATGAGTTAAGTTTGAATATAATCGATGAACAGCGATAAACCGTGAACGGACACTGTTAACACAAATTTAATCAAACAAATAGCCGTAACAAATAAAATGCAAAATGGCGTAAATAATTCTACATAAAATATGTGTGTGTATATTTGTAATGTATTTAATGGTTATGTGTATACTAAGAAAAACGTTGTTATAATTATTCACACGTTCATTAATATAATAATGAAAGTGTGTGCTATTTATTGTGATGTGATTCATATTTTTTTTTTTTTCTGTACGTGGCGTGTGTATGTTACCTAACTCCTTTTAAACGGCTTGACCGATTTGGATATTTTTTTTTTGTGTATATTTGAGTGGGTCCCTAGATGGTTTGAAAATACAATTGAATCCGGTATTGGCGCTGCAATTGGGTTCTCATTTTTTTTTATCCAATAGTAAGTTTTCGGACAAGACATCGTCTGTCGGGACCGCTAGTATGCACATATATAAATGTCATAATCTTTATTTTAAACTTAATCTGTGAGTTGGTAACAGATTAGTCCTTCTAAAGTACTAGTGATCCGCCCCTGCTTTGCTTGGGTGCAAAATAAATTATACCTACACACATATACTTTCCTCGTGTATCGATCTTTAATCGTGATTTAGGAGAGGTTAGGGATAAGCAGACAGAAGCGGAAAGAGACTTTTGTAGATAGATAGTTTATCTATAAACTCGTAAGAAAGAAAGAAAAACAATTTGTTTGCGCGAACGTTTCATACTATATTAAGACTTAGAATACTAGCTCATAAATGAACTAAATTGTATGTGTACCTTTTAGTTACTTTAAATGGGACATTCCGATCAACCAGCAAGCATTTTCAAGATGCTGTTACGACTGTTACACATACGATGTGGTATGCAGGCCGCGACCTGTGACTGCTGTGAGCATCTTGAAAGCGTTTTTGTGTGAAGGATGTATCTGAACGATACAGAGTTAGGCAACGATCGATGTAAAGAATACACATATTTTTCTGTAGGTAAAGTAACGATACAACTATTAACATAAATTTAAATGGGCCATGTGGTTGATAACGTACATATTATATTATGTGACTACGTGCTGCACGTGTAGTCTATATACATAATTACGAGCACTCAGAGATAGACAAAAAAATATATTTTAAAGATTAAATTTACTACGTCGTAAAATTGTATATATTGTATATAATTGTTATAGATAACATCAGGCGAACAGTTCATCGCGATACCTCGAGACCAACCAAGCGCTCCGTGTGTTGGATGTGCCTCGCACGTGAACCCCCAAGCTGCGGGCGTCAACGAGCTCGCCAACCTTGGTGTAAGGCATCTTGATCTCCACGAACCAGGCGTCAAACACAGCTTAGAGAATGTTATAGACGTAGAAAGACAAGTTCAAGTAAGTGACAACATTGTTAGATACGTACATACATCAGATGTATACATTAGGTACGCCGACAAGAATTACATTGCCTTGAAATTTTCCTTTGCAGGTCGTAAACGGTGTCCGATACATTTTGACTCTATCAATCAATTCCAATAATTGCACTGAAGTAGAATCTGAAAACTGTGCTTCATCTAAGATCTGTGTAATAACTATTCTAGCGAAGCCATGGGTTAAACTGTCCAATGGTGGAAATTACAGAGCAATCCTAGCAAATAATTGTACAGAAGAATGGCAATTCGGAGAAAACGGTGAAGTTTTGCCTGAACCCTCCACTGATGATAATCCTGTTAACAGTAATACATCCAATGACGATGATATTCACGTTAAACACAACATAGATCTCCAATCTCAGCCAAATCAGGAAAAAACCATTACAGATGAGGATTTAAAAAAAATACAAGAGCAGATAATTTCTTATGCTCAGTTTCAACAAGTCACTGAATCAGATCGGCAGTCTTTCACAACAGCACCTGATACGTCTGATGTAAGCAAACAACATGTGTTCAAAATTGAATCGGAAAAACATACTGAAAATTCCATTCCGGTAACTGAATCTGAAAAAACTGAACACCAAGCTTTTAACATAAATCTGGACAAAAAGAAAGCTATAGATGATATGTTAGATTTTTTCGACTTTTCTGGATTTAAACCTAAAACTGAAGCTGAAGATACATTACCAAGAATAAGACGAAGTTATGATTATGATCTGCAAGTGCTGTCGCTCGCGGAAGATTTTCATGGAATTAAAAATAGTATAGAGAATGCTCGTTTTATGTACGAGTTGGCACAAGCTATGGTTGATTACTTGAATGAGATGGATATGGAAGTTAAAAACAGAGCTGTAAAAAATGTCATAAGAGCGGAAGAAGAAAAGGAAAATCTTCAGCGTTTTGTTTACATTCAAGCTCGTGTTACGATACCTTGCGACAAAGTTGAATGTGAATCAAAAGACGTGGATACTCAAATTTGTAATGGCGTTATCGATTGTTCGAACGAAAAAAGTCCACAAATTCTAAATACTTTCTGTTACAACGATAACAAAGAAAGCGACTATAGAGAAGATATTAGAGAAATATCCCTCGATGATCCTGTTCTACGTAAAATGGCCGAAGAGGCGGTAAAACAAATTGAATCCGAATCAAAATCTCAATATGCTTTGAGAGTAAATAAAATAGCATCGGCTATTACTCAGGTAACATCCGGAACTTTAACAAAGTTTTCAGTTATCGTTGAGAACATAAAATGTAACAAAAGTGTGCCATTGCCATTAAGAATAAACTGCACAGTGCTAGAACAATTGGGAACAAAAATTTGTGATGTAATTGTCCATGAGAGACATTGGCTTAAAGAAAAGAAAATATCGTATACTTGTACTGACAGACCGGCAGATATGAGAATATCGAAGAGTAAAACAGTGAGCAAAAATGTCACCATAGACGACCCTCAAATTATTGAAATGTTGCAAGAAGCCATACAGTATTTGGAATCGCAATCTGATAAATCTAACAAACAAAAGATAGTAAACATAAAATCTATTTCATCTCAAATTATAGCTGGGTTCTTGACTAAAATAGAATTTGTTGTGGGTTATACAGATTGCACGGACGAAACTTACTCAAGAGATCAAATAAATAAATGTGAATTATTGAAAGGCGAAGAGCTTCGTACATGTAAGGCCCAAATATGGGACAGATCATGGATCATGGATGGGAGGCAAATTGAAGTTTCATGCGATGATGTTTCGAAAAATAACGAAATTGTTTCTAATAGGAAGAAAAGATCTATTGATGTCACTGGTGATAAAGAACAACACAGTAAAGATAGTGATCTTGATTACAAAAAACTAGCCAATGAGTCTTTATATAAGTTCTTGCAATCATCTTCCAGTCACCAACATTATGAAGTCGTTAAGGTTGACAAAGCTAAAGTTCAAGACGATTCTAGAAAATTAATAAAAATTGATTTTTCAATCTCACCTACGAACTGTCTGATTCGAAATGGTATTTTATCTTCGTCTGAATGTGAAATCGTGAATCCAAAAAATATATTACATTGCCGCTCTAAAATATTACAAAATAATTGGATTAACAAAAAACAATATTTTGTTAAATGTAAAATAAAATATCAACTTCAAAAAAACAGTAACGAGTTAAAGGAACGCAATCCAAGTGACTCGAAATACTATCAACTAGCTGAACAGTCACTGGCTAAATATCTCCAAGATACTGGCAATCCACATCACGTAATTGATCGAGTGGAAAAAGTAACCACACAACTAGTGTCTGGATTACTCACAAGGATAGACTTCATTGTGTCTCCAAAGAACCAAAGCGTTAATGACAGCAAACCTGTACGCTGTCATTCCGAAATTTTAGAAAAACATTGGCTTGGGACAAAAGCTTTTAATGTTTCTTGTCAGATGAAAAACAGGAAAAAATTAGATGACACAGAAATAAATATAGACGATCCCAAATACATGCAAATAGCTGTGGAGTCCTTACAAAACTATATCAAAAATAAACCTGAATCGAAACTTTTGCGTGTGGCTTTTGTAGACAAGGTACAACTGATGGAAGAAAATATTAAGATCAGATTTATTGCGTCTCATACGGATGAAGGCGATGGTGATACTCTTTGTTTTGCCGAAGTGTCCGGATCAAAAGAGTCTAAAAGAGACATTGACGTGAAATGCCATGTAATCGGCAAAATATACAGAGAAGCTGAAATCATAGAAGACGATCCAAACTATTACAAATATGTACAATTGGCAGAGGAGTCTCTCCGTAATTATCTCCAGAAAATGAACAGCTCGCTTTACACTCTTGTAAGTATAGAAAGTGTTACCGTGCAGTGGGATGAAGGCATTAAGACTCTTATTGATTTTAACATATCTCCAGATTCAGAGAACAGTGAAATGACACAGGGCAAACATTGTATTGCTGAAATATTAGAACAACCATGGTTACATAAAAAGAAAGTAATTCAAGATGTTAAGTGTGAATTAGAAAAAGATCTGTACAGGACTAAAAGGCGGATTTCAAATGTTAGGGTACGTAGGCAATTGGGTGGCCGTAGTAAAATTCAATTTGTCGGTGGTTTAATGGAACACGATCCAACAGGACCGAAGTACAGAGCACTTGCTGAGGAATCCTTGCGAAAATATGTGGTTGATTCTGGTATCACGGAACATCTGGGAGTAACAGAGGTTGTAAAAGTGACCACACAAGTCGTTTCTGGCTCACGGACTCAAATCGATTTTCTGGTATCCGGTAGCTCAGATTCCGCAACAACTAAATGTCATTCAGACGTTTGGGAACAGCCCTGGCTTAATAAAAAAGAGATAACTGTTTCTTGTGAAAGTGAAGGTCATAGAGGCAAAAGACAAGTGCATGGTGGTTTAAAGGAACAAGATCCAACAAGACCGCAGTACAGAGCACTTGCTGAGGAATCCTTGCGGAAATATGTGGTTGATTCTGGTATCACGGAACATCTGGCAGTAACAGAGGTTGTAAAAGTGACCACACAAGTCGTTTCTGGCTCACGGACTACAATCGATTTTCTGGTATCCGGTAGCTCAGATTCCGCAACAACTAAATGTCATTCAGTCGTATGGGAACAGGCCTGGCTCAATAAAAAAGAGATAACTGTTTCTTGTGAAATTGGTGGTCAAAGAAGCAAAAGAAAAATTCCTGGTGGTTCAAAGGAAGAAGATCCAAAAAGACCACAGTACAGAGCACTTGCTGAGGAATCCTTACGGAAATATGTGGTTGATTCTGGTATCACGGGATCTCTGGCAGTAACAGAGGTTATAAAAGTGACCACACAAGTCGTTTCTGGCTCACTGACTAAAATCGATTTTCTGGTATCCGGTAGCTCAGATTCCGCAACAACTAAATGTCATTCAGAGGTCTGGGAACAGGCCTGGCTCAATAAAAAAGAGATAACTGTTTCTTGTGAAATTGGTGGTCAAAGAAGCAAAAGACAAATTCCTGGTGGTTCAAAAGAAGAAGATCCAAAAAGACCACAGTACAGAGCACTTGCTGAGGAATCCTTACGGAAATATGTGGTTGATTCTGGTATCACGGCATCTCTGGCAGTAACAGAGGTTATAAAAGTGACCACACAAGTCGTTTCTGGCTCACTGACTAAAATCGATTTTCTGGTATCCGGTAGCTCAGATTCCGCAACAACTAAATGTCATTCAGAGGTCTGGGAACAGGCCTGGCTCAATAAAAAAGAGATAACTGTTTCTTGTGAAATTGGTGGTCAAAGAAGCAAAAGACAAATTCGTGGTGGTTCAAAGGAAGAAGATCCAAAAAGACCACAGTACAGAGCACTTGCTGAGGAATCCTTACGGAAATATGTGGTTGATTCTGGTATCACGGGATCTCTGGCAGTAACAGAGGTTATAAAAGTGACCACACAAGTCGTTTCTGGCTCACTGACTAAAATCGATTTTCTGGTATCCGGTAGCTCAGATTCCGCAACAACTAAATGTCATTCAGAGGTCTGGGAACAGGCCTGGCTCAATAAAAAAGAGATAACTGTTTCTTGTGAAATTGGTGGTCAAAGAGGCAAAAGACAAATTCCTGGTGGTTCAAAGGAAGAAGATCCAAAAAGACCACAGTACAGAGCACTTGCTGAGGAATCCTTACGGAAATATGTGGTTGATTCTGGTATCACGGGATCTCTGGCAGTAACAGAGGTTATAAAAGTGACCACACAAGTCGTTTCTGGCTCACTGACTAAAATCGATTTTCTGGTATCCGGTAGCTCAGATTCCGCAACAACTAAATGTCATTCAGAGGTCTGGGAACAGGCCTGGCTCAATAAAAAAGAGATAACTGTTTCTTGTGAAATTGGTGGTCAAAGAAGCAAAAGACAAATTCCTGGTGGTTCAAAAGAAGAAGATCCAAAAAGACCACAGTACAGAGCACTTGCTGAGGAATCCTTACGGAAATATGTGGTTGATTCTGGTATCACGGCATCTCTGGCAGTAACAGAGGTTATAAAAGTGACCACACAAGTCGTTTCTGGCTCACTGACTAAAATCGATTTTCTGGTATCCGGTAGCTCAGATTCCGCAACAACTAAATGTCATTCAGAGGTCTGGGAACAGGCCTGGCTCAATAAAAAAGAGATAACTGTTTCTTGTGAAATTGGTGGTCAAAGAAGCAAAAGACAAATTCGTGGTGGTTCAAAGGAAGAAGATCCAAAAAGACCACAGTACAGAGCACTTGCTGAGGAATCCTTACGGAAATATGTGGTTGATTCTGGTATCACGGGATCTCTGGCAGTAACAGAGGTTATAAAAGTGACCACACAAGTCGTTTCTGGCTCACTGACTAAAATCGATTTTCTGGTATCCGGTAGCTCAGATTCCGCAACAACTAAATGTCATTCAGAGGTCTGGGAACAGGCCTGGCTCAATAAAAAAGAGATAACTGTTTCTTGTGAAATTGGTGGTCAAAGAGGCAAAAGACAAATTCCTGGTGGTTCAAAGGAAGAAGATCCAAAAAGACCACAGTACAGAGCACTTGCTGAGGAATCCTTACGGAAATATGTGGTTGATTCTGGTATCACGGGATCTCTGGCAGTAACAGAGGTTATAAAAGTGACCACACAAGTCGTTTCTGGCTCACTGACTAAAATCGATTTTCTGGTATCCGGTAGCTCAGATTCCGCAACAACTAAATGTCATTCAGAGGTCTGGGAACAGGCCTGGCTCAATAAAAAAGAGATAACTGTTTCTTGTGAAATTGGTGGTCAAAGAAGCAAAAGACAAATTCCTGGTGGTTCAAAGGAAGAAGATCCAAAAAGACCACAGTACAGAGCACTTGCTGAGGAATCCTTACGGAAATATGTGGTTGATTCTGGTATCACGGCATCTCTGGCAGTAACAGAGGTTATAAAAGTGACCACACAAGTCGTTTCTGGCTCACTGACTAAAATCGATTTTCTGGTATCCGGTAGCTCAGATTCCGCAACAACTAAATGTCATTCAGAGGTCTGGGAACAGGCCTGGCTCAATAAAAAAGAGATAACTGTTTCTTGTGAAATTGGTGGTCAAAGAAGCAAAAGACAAATTCCTGGTGGTTCAAAGGAAGAAGATCCAAAAAGACCACAGTACAGAGCACTTGCTGAGGAATCCTTACGGAAATATGTGGTTGATTCTGGTATCACGGCATCTCTGGCAGTAACAGAGGTTATAAAAGTGACCACACAAGTCGTTTCTGGCTCACTGACTAAAATCGATTTTCTGGTATCCGGTAGCTCAGATTCCGCAACAACTAAATGTCATTCAGAGGTCTGGGAACAGGCCTGGCTCAATAAAAAAGAGATAACTGTTTCTTGTGAAATTGGTGGTCAAAGAGGCAAAAGACAAATTCCTGGTGGTTCAAAGGAAGAAGATCCAAAAAGACCACAGTACAGAGCACTTGCTGAGGAATCCTTACGGAAATATGTGGTTGATTCTGGTATCACGGCATCTCTGGCAGTAACAGAGGTTATAAAAGTGACCACACAAGTCGTTTCTGGCTCACTGACTAAAATCGATTTTCTGGTATCCGGTAGCTCAGATTCCGCAACAACTAAATGTCATTCAGAGGTTTGGGAACAGGCCTGGCTCAATAAAAAAGAGATAACTGTTTCTTGTGAAATTGGTGGTTATAGAGGTAAAAGAAAACTATACGGTGGTGTTCAAGATCAAGATGTAACTAATCCTAAGTACCGAACGATGGCTGAGCAGTCTTTGCGAAAATATACCATAGAGTCTGGCACCACACAACCTCATGAATTGATGCGGATTGAAAAAGTATCCACGCAAGTTGTTGCCGGTTTACTGACTCGAATCGACTTTTTAGTATCAGTTAACCACAGTTCTTCTTCAATTATTTGTCACTCAAAGATTTTGGAACAAGGCTGGCTCAACCATAAAGACATAACAGTTTCTTGTGCTCCAGTCTACGAAAGAGTAAAAAGAGATCTGAGAATGCCTGGTGTGTGGATCCGAGGGAATAGCGGGAAAAATGAATCAATACAGTCGGTTCACAATTTACGAGGAAGCAATGAAGAAGAACAAGAACCAAATAAACCTGAATATAAACAATTGGCTGAAGAGTCTTTACGTAAATTATATCGAAAGAAAAGTACTGTTTATCATAAAGTACTCGAAGTGCAACATGTTACGACTCGTGTGGTTGCTGGTATTAAGTATAATATAGATTTTACTGCTGCACCAACATCATGTTTGGCAAATGTTTCAAGCGTGCGTGCGCGCAGTTGCAAAGCAGACGATGATGTAATCCTTTACTGTCATACCGACATTTGGGATCGACCTTGGTTAAGACAGAAAAAGATTGACGTTCAATGTAATGGCCCAAAGTATGACAATGATGACTTTGCAGAATATGGAGCTGATAGTGATTTGTCCACAAAGCCAACGGATCCTCAAAATAATAATAATGAAAAGTATATGGAACTGGCGGAAGAAGCTTCTGAAAAATATTTAACGTCTTCGAATAGAAAATACGTTCACAAAGTTACAGAAATTCTCAGCACTAGTGAACAAGTGACCAACGGCACTCTTACTACTATTAATTATTCGCTTTCGCCTACGACATGTCTGCGGAATGAAACTACTGATAACACCACGTGCAAATTGAAAAAACCATTAGTAGTCTTTACTTGTAATGCAAATATATGGATTCCGCCGGGGTTGAATGTCGAAAAAGAAATCACAGTTACTTGTAAAAAAAATAGCGAAGTTAAAAAGCGTAAACGTGAATTAGTTGCCAGAAAAATTAGACAAATAGCCGACGATGACGATGAAATAGATGAGGATACTATTTATTATTATGCAGATCGTGCTGTTCAACATATAAATGACCGATCGAGCTCCAATAACTTACATAAACTAATATCAATACATGCCGTGCAAAATAGTGTACAAATGGGAACTTTAACGGTTAAAATGTACATTGAAGTAGCTGAAACATTTTGTTTACGACATCACAAGTCAAAGGATCTTCGAGATTGTGAGGAGATGAGTGGTTTGAACCATAGACTATGCTTGGCTAGACTGTGGCCTTCACCTGATGATGAATTGGTTGTGCGACACGTGTCTGTTGTTTGTGACGATGAAGAAGATTTTGTGACAGTTACTGGCGTGAACATACCCGAACTTATCAGAATAGCCGTCGCCGTTCTTGAGAGCCCTGCAGATAATAAATGGAAATTGATCCATCAAGGTGAGCCGCAAGTTATACCAAGTCTCGATTCAAGACGTCCTTTTAAACTCAATTTTATAGTTGCTCTTACAAACTGTTCAAAAGATGTCAATCTAGAAAAAAATCCTTTTCAATGTTATCTCAATCCAAATATACCTTCGAGGAACTGTCGCGCTTTTATTTGGTTAAAGGCTGAAGCCAAGTATATAAGTAACGTCGAAGCTCATTGTACGCCAATTGGACGTTTTAGGCGATCGGCTCTGGATCCGGAAAATGTAACTTTAGACTATTCAGAAATACAAAGTATGGTAAGATCCGCTTTAGAACAATTGGAAATGCAATCGTTGCATAGATATAAACAAAGAGTTCTTCAGATTAACAGTCACTCTACAAGGATAACTTCGGGAAAAGTAACCACCATTGATTTTGATGTCGGCTACACATCTTGTTTAAAATACGAGTGGGTTGCGAACATAACTAGTTGCAATTTCCTTGAGCATTTACCGCGAAGGCGATGTGTGGCACAAATATGGGAGAGGCTATGGATCAGTAACGGAAAGAACATTGATGTCAATTGTGTTGATGACGAGACACCTTTGGAATCTCACATCGAATTCGAAAGTGCTGAAATGGCCAATGAGTTAGCGAGACAGGCTTTGAAACACATTGAAGCAAAGTATCCTCACCCGAGCAAACAAAAGGTTGTTAGGATATTCTCATTAGAGAAGCAAGTCGTAGCTGGTATTCATTACAAAATGAAAGTTGAAGTCGGCTACACGGATTGTTTAGCGTTGAGCGACCAAAAAGAATGCAAGTTAGTAAAGAACCACGGCTTGAACAAATTTTGTCGTGTTAATGTGTGGATTCGACCATGGACTGACCACCCGCCTAATTTCCGAGTGTCATGCGACTTCCAAGAAGGCGCAACACGTGATCTGTACCACCATGTACAGGCTGAGCATTTGTTCTACAACTTTTTGACAACATACAGCCCAAGTTATGTGAACGAGTACTCTCAAATGCATAAAAGATTTGAGATTTTTAAGAACAATATTAAAAAAATTCACGAGTTGAATGTTCATGAAAAAGGGACGGCTGTGTACGGCGTGACCAGGTTTACTGACTTAACTTATGAAGAGTTCAGCTCGACATATATGGGTTTGAAAAAGAATCTGACGAATGAGAACCAGGTTCCTATGAAGCAAGCTGATATTCCAAATATTAAAACTCCGGTGAATTTCGACTGGCGGGACTACGATGCTGTGACGGAGGTGAAGGACCAGGGTTCTTGCGGCAGCTGCTGGGCGTTCAGTGTCACTGGTGAGATATTCATTATGTTTTTATTACGTCACAAAGAAAAAAAAGAGTATTTTATCAAAGGGAAATCTTCAATGTCTGGTTTTAATATAATGTAAAAAATATTATCATCCATACTAATGTTAAAAATGTGAAAGTAATTTTGTCTGTCTATTACCCTTTCACGGTTAAACTACTGAATCGATTTTGATGAAATTTGGTAAGGAGGAAGTTTGAACACCAAGGAAGGATATGGCTCCTATTTATCTGGCTTCGACCTCAAGTTTTGATCCGCAATAAAAGTCGTTCACGCGGCCGAAGTCACTGTCAGAAGTTAGTCTACTAGTTATATGTATCGAGAAGACTTCGGTCTCTTGTATCTTCGTTCGCCCTTAAGATTTTTTATTTATTTTACTTTTATAGTTAAATTTCCTAACGAATCTGATGACATGAAGTATTTTTTTCTTACAGGTAACATTGAAGGTCAGTGGAAGATGCAGTCGGGCCAACTTGTATCTCTTTCTGAACAAGAGTTGGTGGACTGTGACAAGCTGGACGATGGCTGCAATGGGGGATTGCCTGATAACGCGTACAGGTAAAAAAAATGGTTAAAGAGGCTAGGGTAGCTCTTGACATTCAGTTCAATTAACCCTATTGAATGACATTTTTAATGGAGAACCCCTTCAATAGGGTTAGAAAAACTGAGTATTAATGATTATAATTCCATAAATGAATGATGATGTGTGTTAAGGCCGCCAGCCACATTTTAATCAACTTACAATTTGACAGTAAAACTTTGATAGTGACTGCAAAATGTAAAAAAACTTAAAAAACTTACATTTGAATTTCACGGTCTATCTGGAGTATCCCTCTTAAACCAGCCCCTTAGCATATAAGCATAATCAGCCTTTTAATGTTCCCACTGCTGGGACTCAGGCCTGCTCAGCTGCTGCCCTCTCTAGGAGAGGGAATGGGCCGTAATCCACCACGCGGGCCCAGTGCGGGTTGGCGAATGTCACATGTCTTCGAATTTTTGGTTCTAGGACATGCCGGTTTCCTGACGATGTTTTCTTTCACCGTTTTGAGAGCAGTGGTGATGAAATAAATTACACAAAGTTATACGCCTGGCTGGGTTTGAACCCGCACCACCACTCAGCCACCACTGCTCTCACCAACCAGCCGCTTATTAGAGCTAAATTAATAAAAAAAAAAATGTTTAAACGTCAAGCTATTTTTGAGTTTTAGCGATACTAACGAACTATAGGTATAATATAAGATAGATAGGTCTACATGGGGTCTCATAAACGTCGGAGGCTAGTGCGCGGTTCCAATTAATGTCCTTTTCTTGGTATTGTTCGTCAAGTCGTTGGGCTCCTTAGTAGTCCTGAGTTGAGCTTTGCGAATACTAACAAATGCTTGCACTGACTGGACAGGTCCACTCAAATCTGTATGGTTCTTTCTTCAAAAGACCATCTGAAACAAATCTGCATGGTTCTCATGTGATTTGACTATTACATATTTCGTTTGTTTCGGTGATAGTGCATAAAGTTTGTTTCGGTGTTTCTTCTCAGGGTAGTCAGCTAGGAAACACCGGTTTCATCTAGTTTAAAATGACGAAAAACAAAAATAGACGTGTAAAAGTGTTTTTTTAAACCTATTTGCAGAATAAATATCATTTATCATTTAATTGGTCGTTTTGATAATTTTTATTTCACGAGTTACCCTGAAGCATTTTTTATAAGGCATAATTTTCATGTTGAAGAACTTGATATGTCTGCACTTTCCTGAAGAAGTACGCAGACACAAGGTTTATAGTGGATCTCTTTTTCATACCTTCCGATTATGCAAGTATCTTTATTTCTCAAGAATATTACGTTTCAAATAAATTGTATAAATAAGCCTTGAAAAGCAATTTTTGAAAGTCAATATGACGTTCTGCTATTAGGACCATTTGCTTGTGTGGCGTATTACTACTAGAACGTTTTGCTAGTGTCATTTTGCTACTAAAACGGTTTGTAAATAGGCCGTTATGTATTATTATATGAAAACCACTACACATACTCGTGCGTCTGATCGAACCTTCAAGGAAAAAACAAGATCTGAGTTATTTAACACTAGCATTTCTTTTCAGCTTTGCGAATTTGATCTATCTCTCTCTTTGTAGTACTATTCGATAATGTAGCTTTCTATTACTGAAAAAAATTTGTAGATTATCTACAGACAAACAATTTAATTATAAATACTCCAAAACAAAGCAAGTCTAGGCAAGTGTGCTCCTATGACGACTTCATGGTCTCATCATGACGTTCGGCCTTCCGATTGGCCCGCTCCAAGTTCCTAACCAATCAAAGAGCCAAACGTTTCGATCGTCTTAACGTAGTAACAACTAGCATTCAGCACACAGGTGAGATAGTGGTCAAGTGCGCACCTATCAATAATAATAAAAAAGTGTAAAATACAGAGATAATAGAATTTATGTAGGTACATAGGCGAACTTAACTCAAAGTTGAGTTTTGTCCCAGAAAACTATTACTTCTAGTGTAGAACTCGGCACAAGAAAAAAGGAACAATAGTGCATTTTGATAAAAGTGGAGAAAGTTAGTCATCGCGACCGAGGTGGAATTCACCCGAGCCGTAGGCTATAAAACTCTCGCTATGGAGTCGAGTGCAGCAATGACAAGTTTCCACGTGTATCAAACGGCGTTTTTCAATACATTTATGAAGTATAAATAAATGGGGATTGATGTGTGTCTCGTGGGTGTCGCTTAGCACCCAGTCTGATACCATAATCACAATAAACTATATCAGGGGTGATCTCATGTTCTTTTCCGCACTGGTACAGAAAACCGTCAATTTCGTGCCTAAAACCGCTAGTGATAGGAGCAGGTTTTCGATTGAGTGTATTGAAAAGAATACAGCGTCTGTTCAGTGTGTAGAACTCCTCACCTTTCTAATTAAAACTCATAAAACCACATCTTTATTAGTTTCAATTAATACTGTTGACAGTTTTAATTAGTGAAGTGTACCCTATCTGTCAAACCAATCTGTTGTGTTTGTTTATTTGTGCACACAGGCATTTTTAAATGCATAGTATTCCATTATGATAATAAATTAGTAGCTTATTTTTTTACTACCTTATAACACCGACTTGATAGCCCATTGTTTGTTTTTATAAAAGCCTTGAAAACAAAGCATGGGAACTTCTTTTTCACTACATCAAATGATTATTATTTCTTTTACAAATCTATATGTGTAATATACTAGTGGTCCCGCCAGGTGTTGTCCTGACCGAAAACTGACTTTCCATCAGAAAAAAAAAATTGAGAACCCGATTGCAGCGCCACCTACCGGGTTCGATTGTATTTTCAAACCATCCAGGGATTTATATATGCACACAAAGTTTTATCCGGTCAAGCCGTTTAGAAGGCGTTAAATGACAAATACACGTACAGAAGAATTAATTATGTCGTGGCCAGATCTTAGAAATTGATCACTTCATGATATGGCCAAGTATAACTGGCCAGATCGTTTTAAACGTTAAAGTGTGATGATATGCCTAACCTCGTTTGGCCTACTTCCTTTAGTCCTTTTATTATTATAGAAATCCTGCGTCAATGATATGGCCAAACGAGGATTGATATGGCATTAAATGTTAACGTTTAAACGATCTGGCCAGATTTAGTTGGCCATATCATGAAGTGATCAATTCTAAGAACTGGCTACGACATATATAGATATATATCACCACGCGTGAATGACTGGACCAAGTTCGCTAATTCTGATGAAAGAAAAAAATAAGAAAGTTGCGCAGGATATTTTAAACTTTCAGAAAACTATGGCTATTGTTTAATCTTCGCGCGTTTGACAGTTCATAGTTAAGACAGGACGACTGTCGTGTCAGCTGGCATGTTCTAAATAGACTGGCCTGTTGGTCTAGTGGTTAGTGGTCCTAACTGCTATGCTGGAGGTCGTGGGTTCGATTCTCACCCAGGACAAATGTTTGTGTAAACACGATCATTTGTTCTGTGTCTGAATGCAATTTGTCTATAATATGTATGTATTTAGAAATATATAAGTCTGTTTATCAGTTGTCTAGTATTCATAACACAAGCTCTGCTTAGCTGAGGGACTAGACGGCGTTGTATGATAGTGGTGGAAAAAAAAATAATTTAACACGTCAATGTTTTCGTCAATGAAATTTATTAGACGAGTGTTTTTGGCAGATTTTTTTCGTATGAAGCTGCAGTGGCTGTTTTAATTATTCGTACATTAATTCCTAGTAGATATTGTAATGCCAAATTGATGTAGTTTTGTATCTAAAGTGTATACACAACTGGACAAATATGTACAATTATTAAAACAGGCTTGATCAGTAAAATGGTGCTGAGAATGTTTGAACTTAACCGTTAACAAAATAAAATTGTGACGGATAAATCGCTTAATATCCAGATGTGGATTCTGGAGTCATCATCATCATTTCAGCCGAAAGACGTCCACTGCTGGACATAGGCCTCCCCCAAGTGTCGCCACAATGAACGGTCCTGTGCGTCTTGCATCCATCGGACTCCCGCTACCGTTACCAAGTCATCGGTCCACCTTGTAAGAGGCCTTCCAAAGCTACGTCTTCCGGTACGTGGTCGCCGTTCCAGAACCCTTCGGCCCAACGGCCATCCGTTCTGTGAGCAGTGTGCCCTGCCCATTGCCACTTCTGCATTGCTATTCTGAAAAGTTTATTTGCGAAATCACTTCTGAATCCGCAGTGAAATCATGTGAAATTAAAGTTTCGTATTCTTAAATGAAGTGAGTCGATGTAAATCATAACAAGACACAATTCAGCACTGCACTACTACCATAAAGCAATGTCACTTGGGTTCTCGGAACTCTTCTTCTGTTCTCGGAACACTTGGCCTTGATCTTGACATAAGAATAACGAAACTTGTACAGGCGAGATGAGAAGCGAAGTGAGTGTGACTTTCGAGATGATTTGCGAAATGACTTTCGAAATGATTTACCATTTACAGAATAGCACTGCTGGAGTGCTTACCGCTATTTAAGTAAAGAACCGCTGTCATTATAATGCTTGGATTTTCCAGTATCGTGATGTTTCGTCATCATTACATCATCAATTATTATAATTTACTCATTGTATAGAATGCATGTTATTCAATTTTAGACTTGCGCACTGACTCAGGTCGTAAGTTTATGGTAGTTCATAATTCCTCGGCATAACACGGATAGATTAATTCCTATCATTGTAGAAGAAATGTTGTCTTTTTTTAATAGATTTAGGGCGAGTTTCTGAATTGAGTATTTTGAGTCAAGACAGGTTTGCAGGTTAGAGTTTAAGAAATACCCAATTTCAATTGCTTAAATCAGAAATCAGGGGATAAACTAGTGCTTGACTGTGATCCCACCTGATGGTAAGCAGTGCTGCTATATGATAATCTAATAGATTTAGTGACTCGTCTATTGCACGTACTTCGACTTTCAATAGTTTATTTCCAATGCGTTGATTTGCTACGCGTCATTAGATGACGTCACGATAGCATGTGATACGACGCTCCGTATTTATGAATCCGGTTATTCAAAGTAAAGACCTTGTTGTCTTTTATTGTATAAAAAACACAAGGTAGCTTTCCGCGTCCGTTTTTCTGTATATCCGCTCACATCTCCTAAATTACTTAAATGATTTTGATATGGATTCACTAATTCACTACAGAAAGAGTTATACATTTAACAATCTGGCCACGTAAAACTGGCCAGATCGTTTTAAACGTTAAAGTTTGATAATGTTTCAATCCTCGTTTGGCCTACTTTCTTTAGTACCTTTTGTTATTGTACAAATCCTACATCAATGATATGGCCAAACAAGGATTGACATATCATCAAATGTTAACGATCTGGCCAGTTTTAGTTGGCCATATCATGAAGTGATCAATACATATTTTATATATACTCCTACAAATCGCTTTTATAATATAAGTGTGATTTATGTGTAAGTCCTATGTAGTAAGAGATGAGCCTATTCCATTTATCAGCAGTGGTTCGATCAAGATGAAATGAATTCATCATGATTGATCCTCTACTGTGTATAGGCCATTTGGTCTTTATTCCAACTTGAAAATATGGCAGGTTTCAAGCGTACCTCATTCAGATGTTTTACCGGCCTTTGGTGATATTGTCTACGAACACGCTTTTTGCTCACCCTCGCCATCAATCGGTCATATATCCAGAATCTTTTTTTTATGGAAACCCTTGTCACTTTCTAGGAATTACTCCTGTGTTGTAAGTGTGTTCACATATAAGTAAACTCATACACAAGTCAACCAGACCCAGAACAACTAGCTGTAGGCCATAAAAAGACTTGTTCCGTGCGGGAATTCCATCCGCATCATACTGCATATCCAAGTCGTCGACGGCGCGTACTGTTCCACGCGCGCCTCGAAGAAATGTCAGCAAACCGAGGGTCGAAGCCTACTGGGGCCAAGGGTTTGTTTCTGAAAGGAAAACTCAGCCCTGGGACGAAGGCAAAGAAGGAAGAGGAGTGGGTTTCTAGTCAGTAAAAGTCTGACGCTGTCGCTCCGCCCAAGGGCGGGGAATGTCATTGGATGATTTTCCCACCTAAAAAAAAACCGTACTGCATCTGGTATGCCTGAAATCCCAGATATTATTAATCATTTTATTTCGAGCTTGCACTCGTATAAGGGTTAGTAACAATACTTACTTAAAAACTATGTTAGTACCTAGCCATAAACCATCCCTAGCATAGCATAGTTATTCATACCTAGTTATAACTATCATACCTAGTTATAACTATCATACCTAGTTATAACTATCATACCTAGTTATAACTATCATATCTAGTTCTAACTATCATACCTAGTTATAACCATATTTATTTGTTGTCCAGGGCCATCGAGCAGATGGGAGGTTTGGAGCTAGAGAGTGACTACCCATACGAGGGAACCGACGACAAGTGCGTGTTCAACAAGACGTTGGCTAAGGTGCAGATCAGCAGTGCCGTCAACATCACCACCAACGAGACAGGCATGGCCCAGTGGCTTGTGCACAATGGACCCATTTCGATCGGTAAGAATTGAAACCACACTGTGATTTTTGATTATATTTTTAGAGGTTTGTGGAACAGGGTGTAAAGTTATTTCTTTATTCCACACCTTAACATATTACAGGACAGACATTTATCTATCTATATATATATATAAATAAATAGCTGTTCGTTAGTCTCGCTAAAACTCGAGAACGGCTGGACCGATTAGGCTAATTATGGTCTTGAAATATTCGTGAGAGTCCAGGGAAGGTCAAGGTCAGAAAATATGGAAAAACTTACGAAAAAAAAAATCTAATACAACGCCATCTCTAATTAAAATGTCATTATAAAATGGTTATTTATGCTGCCATTAGATGGCGTTATCCTTACTATTCGCGGTACGAAGTTCGCTGGGACAGCTAGTAAAAAATAAGTGTACAATAGGCGGTCTTATTGCACAGGGCAATTTCTACTAGACAACCTTTGGATGGACTGAAATGAAAGGAAAAGATTTGGGGATTTGGATTTGTGTACAACAACATAAATAATGTACAAAAAAAAAGATAATAAAAATACTATAAAATAAAATAGATATACATATAATACATAAATAGGTACATTACCAAGTAATAAACCCGTTTCCCGTTGAAAAGGGAGGATTCTTCGAACAGACGACGCCCGATTGTTCGATTTCGGACTGGTGTCTAATGTTCTAATCTCGTGCAGTTTAGTTCCTATTGATGTCGCTACATATTCATTCATTTGTTGGTCACACTTCTCATGACAACATTCAGAGCCCTCTTGTGGTGAAATAACCCTGTAGCGACATCTATGGTGTCACATAAGAACTAGTCTACGAAATCCTGTATCGCGTATTTAGATTACGAAATCGTCAATGGTGCCGTTCAAGTATTACGTAACAGATTTTTTGCAAATCTTAACTCCCCCTTTCCCCTTGACATTGGATGTTTGCTACGGGTAAACGCTACAGCCTCTATATAGCTATTGGTCATTTCAACTTTGACGGCCTAAATAAGTAATTACCTACCAGAATAGTACATTCAAAACTGCTTATCTATTAATGCAGTTTTGAATCAAGACCCCTATATCATCAAAATTAAGCAAAGCCCCCTCCTCCCTGTAGTGCTTTCGTGATACTTGAATGACCCCAATCAGGCTGTTGCTCGGATCAGAGATTACAGCCACAGAAAAGGGAGGATCCTCTCATCCTCAGAAGAGTGTAAAGTCCCTTTTCAACAGACGTATGTAGGATACGTCTGTTGAAAAGGGACTTTACACTCTGTCCTGCATACCTCTAAACATCCATTACTAATGTGACGTTCAAAAGTAGATTTACTGTTCACGATTTCTGAAACTAAGCTTTGACACTCCATGTTTGTCCCTGCAGGTATAAATGCGAACGCGATGCAGTTCTACATGGGCGGCATCTCGCATCCTTGGAAGATGCTCTGCAACCCCACCAACTTAGACCACGGCGTGCTCATTGTGGGATATGGAGTCAAAGGTGAGATTTATAAAGATGTTGAATCACCCGAACGCGGTGAAATCATTCCAAATTATACCTTATTAGTTTTTGCTAGCGACTTCGTCCGAGTGAAAGTCGTAAATCAATTTATACTACAATTGCTGTAAGATGAACCTGCTGTCACCTGCGGCTGACAGCTGTCAGATTTATACAATGTAGCTACCTATCCTTTTCTCTCATGTTAAATTTAAGATGCATATTTTCGTCCTGCTGTCATCCTACCCATGCTATTTAAAAAAGACTATACTTCCGGACATACCTATTCATAGTCCAGGATATGGTCAACCTGTGTAGCAAGTTTTAGTATGGGTTAAAAGTATGGAAAAACGACTAGCTTTTGTTTCCGCGGCTTTCCTGTGGCCTTATACCTCAAGAACCCTTCACATTTTCGAGATACAAAAGTCACAAATATACAATCGCTTCGTATAAAGTCACACACTCTATGATAGAATTTCTATCAGCAATAGTACATTTTGATACAAGTGGAGAAACTTTGTCATTGATACCGAGGCGGAATTAGCCCGAGCTGCAGGCGAGGGTGTTATGGAGCCGAGTGCTGCATAATGTAATTAAAGGGAGTTTAAGTTGCGCTCTTATGGTCGTCCTCTTGTGCAAAATTCCTATCGTATTTTTAAAAGGTTTGCTGTAGGATAACACAATATTTTGTGTCATGTTATACATACATTTCTCAACGCACTATCGAGAATTTAAGATATGTCTGTAATTCATTTTCTAAACATTGCGTGCGCCGCTCAAGGAATTTCTCCGGTGCACAAAACACAAAACACAAAACAAAACACAAATCGCGACTAGGTTTATAAGCTATCTATATTATTATGCCAAACAAATAGTTTAGCGGCAATGACATGAAGGGTTGTGGATTGGTCGAAAGTCCTATCAGGCAATAACGTTCTTGCTGCTGGGACACAACTTATTGAGAATCGATTTATTTTTTTAGACACACATAATTACGTGCAAAAATCAAGCGAATACGATAAGATTTATGTATATATTTCAGCATATTTTTTATTTAGTCTATAATTTGCCAATGCTGGGAAAAGCCCTTCGCCAATTTCTTCCGGGTGTTCTTTTCACGAGCCACTTCGATCCAGCGCTCGCTGTCTCACGGCGTCCTCACCTTCCGCATGACGCAGGTTCTCATCGGACATGGTCAGTTCGGGAGGTTCCTGCAACGGATTCGTGCGGAAGTGACGCCCGGGTGCCACCACTGTGTGGACCGCCCGGAGGACAAGGTGGAGCATTTGGTAGAAGTGTGCCCCGCTTGGTCAGAGCACCGCCGTGTCCTTCTCGGGGAGATCGGCGGCAACGATCTCTCGCGCCAGGCCGGGTAGCTCGCCGTCCGATCGTCCGGTAACCGTCCGGACCGAGCCTAAGTCATCGACGGCGCGTACTGTTCCACGCGCGTCTCAAGGAGATGTCAGCAAACCTTAGGGGCCCAACAGGGTCGAAGCCTACAGGGGCCAAGGGTCTGCATCTGAAAGAAACATTCGGCCCTGGTATGAAAGGCAACGAAGGAACAGGAGTTCTTTAGTCAATAAAAGTCTAGAAATCCAAAAAAAGTTTGTGTTATAACACGCGTTCAGTTTGAAGGTCGGGCAGCGCGTAAAAATAAAATATAAAAAATTGTAACAAAAGTCAAATTACGATTTTCGGCAAACCGGGTTTTTATTAGGTTTGACACTATCTCGCGCTCCGCCCAAGAGCGAGAGATGTCACTGAATGATTTTCCCACCAAAAAAAAAAGAAAACCTCTTGCGGTAGGCGTCTAGGTCATCTCGCCACCTCTTTCCAGGTCGGCCACAGCGGCGTCGTCCATCCTCAGGCACAAATTTTCAAGAGCATGGCGTAAATAAAATCTTTGACCAAGGCGACGTTGCCAAGAATTCCGTCGGTCAAAAATTATTTGCACTTCATCTAACCTATATTTTTCCACGATCAATATAAGTCTGTTAACCCTATAACCGGTAAATCCGACCAGTGTTTTCGTGTTCTATTCACTAGTGTGTTAGTGACTTGGTATTCCATCTCGATTAGCCCTTCAATACCCATGTGTGACAGAAGAACTGACGAGATGGAGTGATTTGGTCTTGGATGTGCGACCCTGGCGTAATAAACTGATTTGAATTGAGACTGGTCATCTCTTAGCCACTGGCAGTGGCTTAACTCAATTTCTATTTTTTAATTAGTTTTTTTTTTAAATTATTATTACTTATCTACATTGTGCTCACATATTAGAAGCGACAAAAAATATGTAACGAAGATTTATGTAATTCATAATATGATTTAAAAGAGTGTCCATGGAGTTTCTTGCACGTTCTTCTCCATAGAGATCTACGCTTTGAAACGTGCAATTAGCTGCACTTTTTTTTTGACTGACCGACATTTTGACAATTCTAAAGTGCCTGTAATTAGTCATTTATTCATTAACAATAAATTGTATCTGAAATTACAAACAAGTTAAATATTACAACAATACAAAAACATAAAATTAACATAACATTGTATTTACCTCAAAGATCATCAATATTATATAGACACTTGTTCAATAGAAATCCTTTGTTTTTTTTTTTTTAAATGAACTAGAGTATATAGCACTCTTTAAATTTAAAGGCAATTTATTAAATAATATAACCGATTGATATCTGCGACAGTGCTTCACAATATTTATATTAGGCTGTATTTTGTAAAATTTCATATCTTGTCTACGCGTGCCTTCTCTAATCTCTCGTTCTTCTGCAGTCTCATATTCTTGTATTTGAAATTAAGTTTTTTAATTGGTCTATTTGAAATAAACGTTTCTGATTTCTGATAAACGCGAGGGTGTTTGTCGGATATACCCGACATGGGGCGGTCAAAAGGTTAAAATATTAAAACCTATTTTTCCTCATTTTACAATTGCTCCCTTTTTTCGCAGACTACCCCCTCTTCCACAAAAAGCTGCCGTATTGGATCATCAAGAACTCGTGGGGCAAGTCTTGGGGTGAGCAGGGCTACTACCGCGTGTACCGAGGAGATGGGACCTGCGGAGTCAACCAGATGGCAAGCAGCGCTGTCATATAGAACCCGGTATTGAGAATATGAGATTTTATTTATATCTGTCTTAGTTTTACTGGGCGAGGACTTAATTTGACCCAAAAAATAATTTGTACTTTATAAATTGATACTGTGCTTCCAAAATGTATAGCGTAAGTCCAATCGGCATGGTGACGAAGTGCTGTCGCTGAAAAAAAAAGACCTTATCACTTAAAGTTTATTGTGATTTCGTTAATTTCAAATTTAATTTTCACTGACAGACCTTATCACTTTTCGAAATGATTTCTTTGAAACAATATTATGGTACTTCTTTGAGTTAAAAATTGTTTAATTTCTTAGCTTGGTATTTTTAAAAACCGCCAAAATGAATTCTGTATTTTAGAGACGCTAGCTAGACTTAAGTACAGATGTAATGAGCAAAGGTCGGAGTATGTAGAGCCTAAGGGTAGTGGAAGTAAATAACATAGAGTTGATAATACCTTCTCTAAAATCCCGGAATTATAAAAATGACGATTAAATTCCGGGATTCTTGAAATTGCATAATTATTTTACGCTTTTAATACATTTGAATTAAATTATTATATTGAAGAATTTCTTATGTTTTTAGAGTACTGTTTTACTGTACTAAAACTGTTAAATGAAAGGGCTTTGTTTTAATCTAATACTTTTAGTACGCAACTCTAAAACTTGATAAAATACTTCAATAAAGTATTTAGTTCCAATTCTTAAATCCCAGGATTTTAATCGTTGTGTTTATGATTCCGGGATTTTAGAGGAGCTATTATCAACTCTATGTTACTTATTTCCTCGAACTTTTTGTGAATATATTCTACCTATTCTGATCTTTGGTAATGAGACATTTAAAAATGGCTTCCGTTCATTTCAGAATTTTTTTAATTGTCATTTTTCTATTCTATTCTTTTCATTACTAAATAAGTCTATCTTAGTAGGTACTTTATAAGTTAACAATTATTTTTCACTTTTACTTATGGAATTCACCTTTGGTAAGTTTCAGCAAATCATAAAATTTTGACATGATATATGAATTTACCTATATCGACGATTAAAAGGCTAATTGATCTAAGCGACATTTTTTTCAAAAAAAAATTGAAACCTGACTCAAACGACGGAGAAAAATTTGCTGATTCCGAATATGTATATAACTCAATATTGGAAAAAAATGTCGTTTAGATCGATTAGCCTTTCAATTGTCGATATACATACTTACATATTCTGTAGTGAACAGAAGCCATTTGATGAACCAACCAAAACTTTTACCCTCTCCCTTTAGTAGACCAGTGATCTCAAACGCTTCCAAGTTTTCTAAAGGGTAACCCTATTTTTTAACATTATTAAAACAAATCATAATTTCAAAATTTCAGTTAAAACAATGGGTTTATAATAATATCTCCATTACGTCTGTCGCAAATCATTTAGTTAGGCTTATAATTAATATTAAATAACCTTATCGAAAACATAATTGGTTGTGAATATAGGTACTGGTCACACATTGGAGCCATCAAATGTTGGTTCAAATGTGTGGCTTGTGCATGTGATATTGGACTTATGATCTGTTATGGCCTTCAATACTTACTGCAGGTTTCTTGAATATGATAAAATGTTTAAAATGATAATCGATCTATTCAAAGTTAAAATTAAAGTGAAAGCGTTTATTGCGAACTAAGTGTAGGTAAAAGATTGTAATGTAAAATACTTACGAGATATAAGGATGAGTTTTTGAACATGTATTAAAATGGCACAGTAGTCTTTAAGATTTCTTAACCTATTAGTCAGGGTCGTGTGTTTGCAACTGGGTACTCCATCTCGTTTAGCTCTTCAATCCCCATAGGTGCAGAAGAGCTGACGAGATGGAGTATTTGGTCGTGGATGAGCTACCCTGGGGGAATAACCGTGAGAGGTTTGTCGATTATATCCGTCGTATTTGGTTAAAGGATTGAAGGAGAAGGAAAAATTATTGAATGATTTGCCCTTTACTTTTTGCAAGAAGTTCTGAAAAGCCACTTTAAGGGCCAGTTGTACTCACTGAGTATTTTGAACGTAACAGCGGTTTTATTTTTATAATAATAAAACCAATAACTATTCAAGATTTGTGTTTTTGCGAGGCTCTTTTAAAAAACAAACTTTATAATTTTTTTGTAACCTTCAAATATTTCCGTGACACAATCTCGTAGACAATACACGTTTGAAATCGTAAGTTAGGGTCAGATTCGTGATTATTTTTATCGAGCCAACTAATTTATACTTATCATGTTTTGATTTTTGCCGGGCGGTTGGTCATATAGTAAATTTTAATAAAATTATAATTTTTCATTGTGTTCTCTTTTATATTTGTCGATTTTCAGAGGTTTAAAAAAGTTCAAAATGAGTAGAGCCTGGCTTTAATACGCTCGCAAACCAGATGATCTATTGGCTGAATGTTTAACATGACCACTATAAAACTATAGTAGTCATGTCTCACGGATATTGCTTGCAAAAACTCATCCTATGTAAGTGCATCAAACTTTGGCGATTTACTCATTAGTACTTATATAAGGAGATTCTACGAAACTTCGAGGAAAACCGCAAACAAATACATTTGTAAATTGTTTGTAGACACTTTATCAAAAGGTTACGTAAGTGTTTTATATAGAATTCCTTATATAGGGTAACTGGTAATTAGTGACCGATACGTAAACACGTGATTGTACTCATGATTACAAACAACTTTCCCAAAGAAACTTTTTTTATACTAATTTAGAGCTAAGGAGTGGAATTCATTGCCGGAATCTGTCTTTCCTGATGGCTACAACCCGGGAATCTTTAAGTCAAGAGTGAATAGGTTACTTCTAGGTAAGCGCGCTCCATCGTCGACCGTATCGTCGCTTTCTATTAGGTGAGATAGCGGTCAAGCTCAAACCTATCAAGAATTAAAAAAATATATATTGTAGCGCAGCGCGCTCGCGTAAAGTACTGAAATACTAGTCTTTGGATGTTATTTCACCTGTGTGCATGTAGCTACATTGCTTACGTCATCAAACGTGGGCACGGGCGCCGCGCCGCTAACAGCTGATCGGGTGAAGGCGCGCGCGAAATTCAAAGTTTCAAACAGCTGTTTTGTTATCGTGATTGAACTAATTAGTATAAAAAAAAGTTTCTTTGTGAAAGTTGTTTATAATCAGTACAATCACGTGTTTAAGTATCAGTCACTAATTGCCAGTTACCCTCTATGTATGTTTTACTTTACTTGTTAAACATATTTGTTCCAAAACATTTAAATAATCACGCACTCTATAGAAATATTATTATTTTATAACTATTTGCGTTAACCGATACTAATCAATTGCTTTTGTTAGCCTAAGTTATATTTCGTATTGTAAAGGAGAATAAAATAAAAATCGGTTTGCCATACTTTGAATTAGTTAATTTTAAGTTTATTTATGTAATCAACTAAATTGATTGACATTTTGACGTCTTTTTCACAATTGTATCTCTTTTGTTAAGAATCTCTTTATATTTTAATTTTATAAAAAAAAACATATTTTGTATTTAGCTTATTTATATCAATTGGCTAAACTGTCCTCAATTAATACGTGTCTTAAGTAGTCATAAAGTATAATACAAATGGCTAATACTCTCCATTTTGACAAACTTTATAATTATTTTTTTATGTATTAAGCAAAATCTCAAATTTTTGCTATACTCATTTATACTCAATTGTTTTAAGTATGTTTAAAAATATATAGTCTCTTGCTTCTTCACGTTGGCACATGGATTATATCGAATTACTTAATTAATTTAAAGCAAGCATATTATACCATTATAAGTGATGCCAACCAGTTGGTGAAATAATCAATTTGTATCGAAATATACTCTTACAATGGGCAGTTTTCTATGCAAAAATAACTTTATCATGTCTGCGGTCTACGACAGCCTTCAGTGACATTCTGGGTTACCATGACGTCTAAAGTAAGATTGTTTTATTCTTATTCCATTGTCAGAGATGGCGCTAGACAACCTGTATAGCTCTCTCTCTCTTACCCACACTGAAATAAGAATGAAACAATCTTAATTTGGTAACCCACTTAGTCAAGGTACATGCGATAATTCTACTTAACTCTGGACAGCATCGTATGTATAAGGTGACTGATAATTAGTGTACGATACTTAAACACGTGATTGTGCTCATGATAAAAATCAATTTTTATTATAGGAGCAAAGTCGAAATTGCGAAAAAAATATCAGCTGTTCAGTACATTAGGCAAACATAAATGTACTGAACAGCTGATTTTTTTTTTTCGCGATTTCAGGTTTGTTCCCATAGTAAAAGTTGTTGGTTATCATGAGCACAATCACGTGTTTAAGTAACGTACACTAATAACCAGTCACCCTATATGCGACAACTCTGGTATTGAAGATGTCCATTTTTGTTTGAGATGGAAAATCATCGAAGTTATCCTCCCGTTCAGGGTGAAACGAGAGCGAGTGTCACCTCTTTGGAACAATCCTGCAGCCTTGGCAGGCGTTTTAGATGTCAATACGCTGCGGTTACCACCACCTTATCATCAGGTAGGCTGTGCATTGGAGTGTGTAAGTCTTACTGTCCACGGACGCATAGCTTCATAGACGCGTGTTCGTCATTATACGCTTAGTGCACGCTTGCGTGAAGCTTACATACTAAACTTCACAGTTTTATCTCCTCTGTCGACGAAGCTGCAAGACACAACAGCACGACATTGCAGCTTCGTCGACAGAGTTTACAACGAATACGCGTCTATGACGCTACGCGTCCATGGACAGTAGACCTTATGCAACGCGACTTGGTAATTACTAAAGCCTACCCTCGTCACGAATCCATCCAGTTGAAGACCGTTGTCATAAGAGTAACAACACTTTTAAGAATCCAGTGCTGTATTGGTAATATCCTTGTTTGTCTTTTCCTCGAAAAAGTTCCTGTTCCAACTTGACGAGGTACTGAAGTTACTAGAGATTGGAAAATATTACTTGCCAATTTATACTCTTAGATTGAGAAAATATAATTATAAAATTTAAATGAACTGTATGACATTTTTATAATTCAATTACTCTTGCGTGTACCTGATATCTTGGTATAATAATTATTATTTAGATATTGCTTATATTACTCATAAATATATACTTTTGGAATTTTACATTCTGAAAATTATTGTAATACTTACTTATGCATAACAAATAGTTACTTAAGAATGTAAAAAAGTGCCTTGAAATATTATTTGTTCCGGTAAAAATATTCATTGATTCTGATTTATTAAAAACATGTAGTTATGCATTTCACGATAACGCAATTGAAGTTTTATTTGCCTTTTCATAAGGTTTAAATTCAAATAAATGACTTAAAGTTATGGGTTTAAATGTACTTGTATACTATTATTGTTTTATTCAATAATTTATTCGATGTTATGTTAACTCTGACGCTTTTTTTGTTTATCTTACTTCTGTACCTGTGTTTGCTATGAAAAATCTTATTCACATAGTGTTATATTTGCTCATGAATGCCAATGTAATTTCGTTGAAGACATAATACCGCATAATTCACGACACGTTAGATATTAAGCGAAATATTTTGAGAAATTCACCTTTGCAAATGAATTTGATACTATGTGTTTATTGCAATAAAGATATTTTATGAAATTTCTCTTTTATTTGAACCGAATAAGTTGAAAGTGGCGCTAGTGACTGAAAAGTTGAAAGGGAATCGTTTGTCTTGGTATGGTGAAGTGAAGAGGAGGGATGAAACGCATGTTACTAAAAGAGTTATGAGTTTACATGTGGATGGATGGAGAGCGAGAGGGAGACCAAAGAAAAGATGGATGGATTGTGTGAAGAGTGATATGAAAGAAAAGGAAGTTAGTGATAGTATGAAGAGTGACAGGGCAGAATGGAAGAAGAAAACGTGTTGCGCCGACCCCACATAACACGGGACAAGGGCAGGAAGATGATGATGATGATGATTTGAACCGAATAAATACATGCCTTCAAAAACATAGCATAAGCATATTCAGCCTTTTAATGTTCCCAGTGCTGGGACTCAGGCCTCTCTAGGAGAGGGAATGGGCCGTAATCCACCACGCGGGCCCAGTGTGGGTTGGTGGATGTCACATGTCTTCGAATTTGTGGTTCTAGGACATGCCGGTTTCCTCACGATGTTTTCCTTCACCGTTCTTCAAAAACATAACTTGTAAAAAAAACAAGGGACGCAACACAGTTCTTCTACCTTAAAAAGTTGTGAGATCTAAGTAATACCAAGTAGGTTATTTTATTCAGTCCCAACTGCAACATCTTATAGTGGCCATATCAATATTACAAATCTTTTATGTTTTAAATAAATAGATTGACTTAGTAATCGCATGAAAACAAAATGTATCTCGCAAGTAATACGTCATCATCATCATTTCAGCCGAAAGACGTCCACTGCTGGACATAGGCCTCCCCCAAGTGTTACCACAATGAACGGTCCTGTGCGTCTCGCATCCATCGGACTCCCGCAACCGTTACCAAGTCATCTTTCCACCTTGTAGGAGGCTTCCTAACGCTACGTGGTCGCCATTCTAGAACCTTTCGGCCCAAACGGCCATCCGTTTTGCGAGCAATGTGCCCTGCCCACTTAAGTTTGGCGATTCGAAGTAATACGTATTATATTAAATTAGATTGTTTAGTTTCAGAATTCAGGCTTCTAGTTTTATACACAACAAAGTTATGGGGGGTCGAAAATGGCCTGAACCGTTTCGAGAAAAGGATGGTACGGCCGTGCCGCTTATTTGCTCGCCTTGGCGGAGGCACTGCCGTGCCCCCAGATATTTATGTTCAAAACTTTTTTATGTTTTACTCTGATCACTATCCTTGTGTACTAAAACTTAAAAACTGGCCAAGTGCGAGTCGGGCTCGCACACGGAGGGTTCCGTCTTGTATGGATAAGAGACGTCATTTTGTAGGAGGAAATTCCCTTTGATTTTGAACTTTATTTTAATTTTATTAGTTGTTTTAGTGGCAATGGAAATAAACATTCTGTGAAAATTGCAACTGTCTACCTCTTACACACAGACGGACTGATAGCGGAGGCTTAGTAATAGGGTTCCGTTGGCAACCTTCGGTTAAGGAACCCAAAAAAAAAACGAGCCGCTGAATTTGGATGAAGACAAAAAACATCATAAGTTTGCTGTTGCATACGATAGATGTCGGTGTATGTTTCATCAAAAAGAAAGTAACAAATCTGAGGAGCAATATTTGTTTACCTTAGGTGAACGCTACGAGTACGAGTGTGGCCATGTTATCGCTAGATGGCGCTGTACTCAACAATTTTATTTAGTTTTTAGTGTATGGAAGGGTTTTTGTTAAAATCGGACATTCCACTGTATTGAACTTAGCTAAATATTGTCTTATGTGTGTGTCTATCGGCAAAAGCTTTATCAATACACTTACTCGAAAATCTGCTCTTATCCCACCGCTTTTAGGCACGCAATAGACTGCTTTCCGCACTAGTGCAGAAATAGCGCGTGCTCTCCCCCACCACAATGTTATTACATTTATCGTATCAGACTGGGCGCGCGTCGACCCCCGCAAGTCGCCGGTCAACCCCCGTTTATTCATTTCTTCGTAAGTGTATTGAAAAAAGTCGTTTGAGACACGTGCAAATTTGTCACTGTAGCCCTCGGCTCCATAACGCACTCGCCTACGGCTCGTGTGAATTCCGCCTCGGTCGCAATGACAAACTTTCTGCACTTGTATCAAAATGTACTATATCAGTTACAGCTGTATCATTAATCGTTTTGTTCAGACGTGGAACATATTTTTTTTTTGTAATAGAAAATGTTTGCAATATAAGTTAAGTCTTAAGTTTTCGCCTTTTTTATCTTTTAATCAGTCAGAATGAATAAAGTCAATAATTACAATTTTTTATCAGAATCTGGGACAGTAACATGTCTGTCACAGCCAAGTCGGTTATATGGACTATCTAGCCTATCGGCGATCAATGCCAGGATGGCACTGGGGCTAGCCCACACCTGGCGCACCAGGGACACGCATCGCTTGCGCATAGTAGTGTAAAAACAGTCGGTGCGCGCCTCCGCGAACATCCCTGATGCGCTACAGAAGTGGGGCAGCCCCACTATCGCCCGGTACGCGTTATTATACTGGACATGGAGGGCACAACGCACAGGCTGCACGAGTACAGAGATGTGCAGTACTCTCTAAAGAGCACGACCTTCACCCCCCTAGAATAAAGCGCAATCCGGCGGGCTATCATATTGGCTCGTACCTACTGACAGTGCCCTCCGCTCCCTCTCAATGTCAGCCTGTGAGTAGATGCCCTAAACACTTAAATTGATCCACTTGCTGTAGCGGAACACCATCAATATGAACAGCCGGTGTGTTCACAGGTATCGACACACCGACGGCCTGAAAGACCATGTATTGACTCTTTATCTCATTATTTTTTTTTTCTTTTATTCCTTTGGTTTGCAGACATATCTTTGAGGAGCGCGTGGATCCTAAACGCTGTTGACGACTGGGCTCGGTCCGGTCAATTACCGGACGGCCGGACGGCGAGCTACTCATTGCTCGACGTGCGCAAATCTGCGTCTACCGTGGCTGGTAGTCGGGGTCGGAATCTCGGCGGCTGGGGCGTGAAGATATTAGTTCCTTCACGCGTGCGGCCTCCTCCCTTCGCTTGCTAGCATTACTGCTTCACAGAACCCGAAACGTGGCGTACGTAGTATTTGCTACACTTGCTACGTAGTTATTACGGTACAGTGGTGCTATTCTGTAAAAATCCCACTTGAAAACCAAGATGAAGTGAGCTGTCAGACCATCCAGGTGACACGGTGAAGCTCACGGTAGAGGTGTGCCCCGCTTGGGCTAAGCACTGCCGTGTTCTCATGGGGGCGATCGGCGGCAGCGATCTTTCTCACTGGGCCTTGGTACAGGTTTTAGTCCGAAGTGTGGAGGAGTGGCAGGTGGTCGCCTCATTCTGCGAAGCAGTAATGCTAGCAAAGCCAACGCTCCAGCTGCCGGGATCCCGATCCCGATTTCCAGCCACCGTAGGCGATGGCGAGCAATGGGTAGCTCGCCGTCCGACCGTCCGGTAACCGTCCGGACCGAGCCCACGTCGTCGACGGCGCGTATTGTTCCACGCGCGCCTCATGGATTTGCTGACGCAAATCGTAGGGGTCCAGCAGGGTCGAAGCCTACTTGGGCCATGGGTAGTGTGAAAACGAAACCCGGGCCCTGGGACGAAGGCAACGATGGAACAGGAGTGGGTTTTTAGTCAGTAAAAGTCTGACACTATCTCCCGCTCGGTCTCTTGGGCGCAGGATTTGTCATTAGATGATTTTCACACCTAAAAAAAAGACCATCAAGGTGGAATGACTAGTTACTTAATTTTTTGAAGTACTTGCTTATACTTCAAAGTCATTCCATCTAAGTCTTCGCGATGAGATGTTTACAGAATAGACGGGCTGGTCTCAGGGCTTTCAGAAAACCTACTCATACTCATCTGATGACTCGAAAAAGTGGCGAAGTGTGAGAAGAGAAATGCACGCTGATCGACCGACAAATAAATAAATGTCCTACTTACACACTGCAAACTTAATTACAAATTATTTTTAATAAAATGTGCGGGAATCGAATCCGTGACCCTTGCGTCTCAAACGGCGCTCTAAACCACTGCGCTAAACGGGTCGTCGGGTAATAAAAAACAGCCATCCCCAAAAGGCGATTACTGATCTGTTTCTTGATGTCTATTCTCAGGGGTGCTCGGCACCCACTGTTTATTTCTCATGCGTGCTAGCCCCCGAGCACCCACGGAGTCGGCGCCCCTGGCTGGTCCAGTAAGATCAAAATTTGAATCTTTTTAATGGTCTAAAATCATTTTCGCATTTTTGCATTACCTACCTTTTTAATTACCCTAAAAATTTAGAGCACATCGATTGGATGGTTTCAGTCTATAACGTACGTAGGTGTTTTAATGTGTGACCGGGCAAACGTATAATTACATCACTTAAGGGTATAAAAATAGCCAACAACCTATTTTTAAGCCAACCAACAATTAAATGTATAATAATAATAATAATTTTTTCACCACAGCAGCTCAAACAAGTAGGTTTTGCTGCTTGAAAACAGTGAGCAAAACTCGATTTTGCTTACTGCGTGAGACAAAGTAACTTTTTAATTATTATTTTTTTTGCCATACAATTCGGAACATTCGAACTGTACTGTACTCTGTCTCTTTCTCGCCCTTATAAAAAAGCGAGTGAGAAATATGCCATTTCGAAGTTCATTCCGATTTTGAAATTCCACCACAAAGAAAAACACGTTCGGAAATGCGTAATAAATAGAAAATATTACGTAAAATTACCAGTATTAAGTATTCCGCAAAATTACCAGTATTAGTTTACCGGCATTCATATCTTCGGTTCACAGCACTGATAAATTAATCAGGAACATTCTAACTTCCACAATGATTCCTTTTGAAGTGCCGTGCTTCACCGAGGCTATGGATGCCTGGAGAATCGCTTGGCCGAATACAAATCCGCCTGACAACCTTACCTCCCAGAGACGGTGGGATGAACCGCTCTGCAAAGTAGTCCAAAAAAACCTAATCCTAACATCTACTACTATTGCGGAGCGTGCGCGCCTCCTGGCTGTGGGAAATTGGGAGTCAGGTCTTTGGCTTCACGCACTGCCGTCGTCGAATATTGGCACCTTATTCGACGATACTACTTTCCGCCTAGCTGTTGCCCTACGCCTAGGCGCTCCTTGCTGTTCTCCTCATCGCTGCCATTGTGGCGAAGTTGTCAACAGCCTTGGCCTCCACGGCCTGTCATGCAGTCGAAGCGCGGGACGGATAGCACGGCACGCGAATATTAACGACATCATCCGACGAGCCCTTGTCACCGTCGACGTTCCGGTTGTTTTGGAACCTCATGGCCTGGCACGCGACGATGCTAAGAGACCGGACGGTATGTCTTTATTTCCGTGAAAGATGGGTAGGCCTTTAGTGTGGGACGCTACCTGTGTCGACACTCTTGCGCCATCCCATCTTCCTAGCTCTTCGTGCTGTGCTGGTGCTGCCGCTGCGGCTGCGGAGAACCTCAAGCGGCGGAAATATAACAACCTCGTCGGAAGTTATATTTTTGAGCCGTTTGGGGTTGAAACTCTTGGGTCGTGGGGTCCGAGTGCTCATAAGCTTTTTAAAGAACTATCCAGACGCTTAGTTGACACTTCGCGTGACCCCAGGGCTGGCTTTTACCTCGGTCAGAGATTAAGCATTGCCATACAATGTGGCAATGCCGCCAGCCTTTTGGGCACACTTCCAGTCGACAGCGATGCGGAGGAATTTTGTGACGCCATATTTTAGCTAGTAGTTTTTGTCTTTAGTGTATATATAGTTTTAATTAGTTAAGTGTTTTTTTATCAATTAATAATACTGGAATATTATTATTATTAATAGATAATATTAGTAAAATATAAAATTGTTTTTTTTTTTTTTATAAATAAATTATTGAATTTATTTTAAATTTATTATTGTATTTCAACCAAAATAAGAGTACCTGAGTACATAGAGCAGCAGATAAAACTGGCATTTAACCTTTAAATACTTATTTCTAGTTTCAACATTGACTGTTTTAGAACGTGCTTTAAAAAAACAGGAAATAAAAAAGTGGCGATTAAGAATGTTAAAATAATTGTAAATATGAGCAAAACTAGCGACAGAGATAGTATTTATTTTAATTGAAATCATTATTAAATCTATTACTGTTAATTATTTTATTTCCCAAGTAATATGTGTTCTTGCTGCTGAAGTGAAAAATTATGTGTGTAACACGAGAGCAAAACTTTTTGCATCTCGTGCCTTTGAATCCCTCCCCTCTCTCAGGATTCTACTTTAGAATCACTCGCTTATGCACGTGATTCAATCAGAGAATCCTTCGCTTGCTCGGGACTCAAAATTAGCACTCGCAGCAAAAAATAACTTTGCTCTCTTGTTGCACAAATAACTATTGGACTTTTACTTCTGTTATATATTTTTTTTTAATACTGTAGTTTTTTTTGTTCAATCAGAATCAGATATACCTTATTTGCATTTAAATAGCTTGATAATTATCGTACTTATAATAATTGACTTTAAAATATTTAGATTAGTGTGTGTCACAATTTTTTATATAATTTACCTATCTGTTTGAACCATATATTTTTTTTATTTTAAAACTAATTGTGTTATTTCTTGATACTGTTTAAACACAAAAAAATATGAACTATACGTACTTAATATATTACAACTAAATAAAAACAAACTAAAATATGGCGTCAAAGAACTCTTCGACATCGCTGTCGACTGTTAAGGGCCTATTACACTACTCGATATTCAGACAGTCTTAGTCGATGTCGCGTAGTGTAATAAGGGTTAGACCGGTCTTACTCGGAACAAATAATAAGACAGTCTGAATATCGTGTGCTGATTATCGCGTAGTGTAATAGCCCCTTTATTGTGCCCAAAAGACTAGCGGCATTGCCACGCTGTATGGCAATGCTTATCTTCTGTTACTCGTACAATCAAAGTTGTAGTTCATTAAAAAAAATGTGCAGTGTTGTATCAGGGTCCATAATTGTACTTATCTATGTAGCTATAAGACTTCATGTAAAATCTAATAAACACTATGGAGGGTAATAAAAGAATATAAAAAAATATGTCATGTTTCCCACATAAGTTGAGAACACGTATTCGTACCTTATTATATGAAAACCACACCTTCCTTGTTGTTACCATACTTAATTCCATTTACATTATTAAATTAGCTAGGCATACACGTGCAAACCTGTTGTTTTCTTGACAACTTGGTTTATAGTCTCACTGTTCTGAAACTTCTGTAACTGTAACAAGGACCACGAGGTCTTTACGCGGTCCATTTGACGACCTAAACTGGATAGAATACAATAAACTTTATTGTACACCAAAATAGTAACAAAACTTTTACACTAACTGAATGTTAAAGGGATGGAGCTTATAGGGTGTACAATGCGTTCCAAATAAGAATAGGATCGATTGCCATGTTTCGACGTCACGTCATACTGTCAAATCGCAAGAAATTGGGCAAAACTGAAGAACTCTGAGATGAGCAAAATTGAAGAACTGGATTCTGATTAAACTATTTTCGTTCAAAGTTCGTAAAAAAAATAAATTAAAAAAAAATCTTGTTTTGCTCACCATAATAAATCTTCGATTCGACAGTATGACGAGACGTCACTACCTGGCAATCGAACCTATTCTTATTTGGAATGCATTGTATTATATTATATGCGTTTGACATTTTAAAACTATTTGGTAAAGCTCCTGATTCAGTTAGATATTACCTACATTTCCTGGTTACTTCTAGGCAAGCGTGCTCCATCGTCGACCACATCACAACAATTGATTACTAGAACGTGACTCAAACTCCTAACAATTAGCAATTCAAGCGTCCGCTATAAACTAGCTGTGTACCGCAATTATTCGGATGTTCGGCCGGTAACGGTTCGATGAAAGGTGGCAGCGGTATGGCACGTGTACTCTGGAACTAATTTCATCGGACAATGACGCATTAGAAAACTCACAGAACACTTTCATCGTCGGCTTATCGGTAGTTATCATCACATATTATCAGACTATGGCAGTTATTTGCGCTTACTTAGT
This sequence comes from Mythimna pallens, assembly GCA_961205895.1. Lineage (NCBI taxonomy): Eukaryota > Metazoa > Arthropoda > Insecta > Lepidoptera > Noctuidae > Mythimna > Mythimna pallens. The sequence goes on from OY540844.1 coordinate 18,218,129, forward strand.
TTTACATTTCTTTGGTTGGTACAGTGGCCCTACCACGAGCTCTTAACGCGATCCATTTGTACAACCTAAACTGAACTGCTAAAGGGATGGAGCTATCTAAAGTGTATAGCTCCATCGTCATCATAAGCCCCTAGTTCGTTTGGTCTCGACTGTCTTTTGCTTGTCTTTCGCAGATGTTATTGGTAGTCAGGTGCCTGACTTGCCGAACTGCCAGTCTTGCCCAACCGTATGGTGTTACGCTGCTATTGGTTTAGAGGAGAAATGAGATAGGCAGTGCTGCATCTTTTTAGACTGGAAACCGACTCCAATATAGTAGAAAAAAGGAATAATTAAAAGGTACACAATTCAAGTACTATACTAGCTTTTGTCCTATTTACTTGGGGTTGGCGCAACACGTTTTTTTTTTAATTTTGTCCGGTCACTGTTACGCCACCACATTAATTAACATTTTCATCACATAGGAATCACTCTCACGCAATTCATCCATCTTTTCTTTGGCCTCTCTCTCCATCAATTCATGATACTCATTACTTTTTTGTAACATGCGTTGCATGCTTCCTCTTCACATGAACATATTATCAATAAAAAATTTCATAAATTCTCTTTCAACATTTCAGTCACTGGCTCTATTTTTACTAAGAAAGAAAGAAAGGAAGGAAGAAAGAAAAGAACTAAATAATTAAAATGAAGAAAAGAAAGAAAAGAGAAAAAGAAAGAAAATTATTTTGTTTGGCACACATGCACGCTTGTCTCACGTTTGCGCCAAAAAGGTCCAGTTCAGCGAAAATGCCAGACAACTATGAGGTGGAATTATCTGACGCTGGCTTTCAACTGAACCTTATTGAGAGTGTATGGATGAAAATGTGTTTATTTAACGATATTTAATAATCAGTGTTAGGTGTAAGGTAAATAAAACATATATTTTAATGTGTGGTAAATAATAAAATAGTAAATATATGTAAATATGCGTTCAGTGTACAAAACAATAAAATATTAAAACAGCCAAAAGAGATGACATCAAATTTAACAAAACTGTAAGGGTAAATCTAATCGTGCATCATTCTTACTAAGTGCAAAGCTGTGTGAAAAACTATTTTGCTTCAATGATTTTGTTGAACAATACAATTACATTTTGATACAAGTGGAGAAAGTTTGTCATTGCGACCGAGGCGCAATTCGCACGAGCCGTAGGTAACGGTGTTATGGAGCTGACATAGTTCTGCAGTGACAAATTTCCACGTGTATCAAACGACGATTTTCTGTTTTTCAAATAAACGGGGGTTGACGCGCGGCTTGGGGGGATCCCTAAGCGCCGAGTTTGATACGATAAATGTTATAAATTGTGGCGGCGAGCGTGCGCAATTTTCCGCACTAGTGCGAAAAACAGTAAATTGCGTACCTAAAAGCGGTAAGCATTCTTATCCTTACCGTTCTTGCGGGTTTTCGAGTAAGGGTATTGAAAAAGACTTGTTATTACTAAGCTGGTGCAAGTGAAGGATTTTTGGGTTTGATTACAAAAGTACCATAATTAGTGAGTCGACACCAGTTCGGTAATTGTTGCTGAGGCACTTGTACTATTTCTTATTCTGTGCTGAGGCGTAGCTTGGAATAATATAGACGTGAGCGAAAGCATATTAGCGAGGCCTTTTTTTCATAAATCCGAAAACGAAACAGTGACTGTCGCAACCTAGTTTTCGTCACACATCGTCGCTTACCATCAGGTGAAATAGTGATCAATCGTGAGCCTATCAAATATAAAAAAAACACCTCGCTTGTTCGAGACATTTTGGGTGCGATGCCCTTTTGGTTGCGAGGCCGTAGGCCTACTTCGCCTACGCCTAGGTACGCCACTGGTTTGATGTTAGTTTCTCTTTAAATTGTTAACGATAGAATAGTCAGGAATAATGGATACATAATTGTTAGGTATGATTGTTTTGAGATATGGAAAATGCTAGGAGATTTTTTGTTTTCTGGGGCCCCATCCAATGAATTTATCACGGGCCTCAGATGATATAGTTAAGCCACTAGACTTTAAACATTTAATTCCTTATTGTATTTCTAGCGATTTTTTTAATGAATTACCGCGGTGGTGCACGTGGAAGGAACATGGGTTTCCCTCCAGCCAGCTTCACCCAGAGTAGGTGAAATTATTTGAAACTTTTCCAGCTCAAAAAAAGGGTGTTGACAAAAGTCTCAACACGTTGTGCTAAGGGTTAGATGAAGGTGGAAAGTTAGATCAATAGGACCTCATGCTTAGCAGTTGCACCTGAAACCAATAAATTTACGAGGCAGAACAAATAATAATAATAATAAAAAATACTACTTATTGCCCCTCGCGCGCCGATTGTACGTACGTTTGTACAACTTGAATGACCTTGAAAAACGCTTAATTGTCGTTCTGTACACACGGATGTACGTAATTTATTCAGCCGAAAAGTTTGGTCTCTCAAGAAAAGTACAGGTTTTATTTTTTTTGGTGATTTTACAAAAAAACCGAGCAATTACATAATACCCCTATACGCACGCTATGCTACCGGCACCAGTGTCAGGAACAGGGACCAAGCTACCGGCGGTCAGGGTTTCAGAGAAAAAATTAACAATAGGAACCGTGTCCAGGAGTACCACTTTCTGAATCAAGCCCTTGATCCAGTCGCCAAACGATAGCCTCTAGAGGTGGTTTTTGGTCAAGCCTCGTGGCTAATAAGCTCTGGGCTGACTCGACTATCGGTACAATGATTGCCCGGTCTACACATTAAGCTATTTATTATTTCAGTTGGTTATAAGTGTTTAGAGGTATGTGAAACAAAGTGTAAAGTCCCGGAAATCTTCGTTAAAAGAGAGGATCCTTCGACTAGACGGGTGTTATAATAATCATAATAATCATAATCAATTTATTTCAGGCATGTCTGGTCTGGATAACTACCCGTTACGACGTGGTCCAATCCGAAAGCTGACTTCATCAGAAATAAAATGAGAACCCGATTGCGGCGTCACCTGCCAGGTTGAATTGTATTTTCAAATCATCCAGGGATCCACTCAAATATAAACACAAAGTTTCATCCAAGTCGATTTAGCGGTTTAGAAGGACTTATGACAAACACACGTATATATAAGAATTATATAATTATATAAAGACTAATTAATAGAGTTATTTACGAAATGATAAAAAAATACATAATTAAGTAGGGATTATTTGTCGCTAGGCACTAAAATTACAGCTACTTACCAATGCATCAGAACTTAGTTGAACAACAACAAACCTTTTATAAAAACTTACAAGAAACTTCCTAACGAGTAGGCTATATTCGCCTCAGGTAAGGCCGGTGCACGCACCACGATGGTCACGTTGGAGGGTCACATTGCACATACGTGGGCCGCCGCCGGGAGCCTGCAACCGACACGTCGATAATACGACCCCCCTTGACCCCCTTTTGGAACGGGAAGGGGAATGTCGCTCAGTTGTAACGTTTGTTTTTATATCCTTTCGTTTTTTCGTTGTTGTTAGGGCTATATGTTTGTTTTAATTTTGGTTGTGTTATTACTGTGGTCCAAAACTCCATATAACGAACACAAGGAAGTAAGCAGTTAAGACAATTTTATCTAAAATATTGAATTTTCTAAAATCCTATACATATAATAAATCTGTAAAAGTTTTTAGTAGTGTGAGCATTACAAAAACAACCACAAAATAACTTCTAAGCTAACCGGTCTGTGTCGGGGTGCCCTAAACTTCCGAGTTCACTACGCTCGCTTATGACCATGTACATGCAAACAAGGATATACTTTGATATTACTATTATTATCAAAACGGTAACCTAATTACAAAACACTGTCAGCTTGAATAGGTTAGACGGAGGCCTCTTGAGAGGGCCTCCTATTTCTGGGTGGTTTAAAAAAATAACCACCGTGGCTATGACGGGAGCGGAGCTTCCGCCTTCAAGCAGACATGTAACATGCAAGCAGACATGCAGCATGCAAGAAGGCATGCAGCAGGTATGCAGCAGGCATGCAGCAGGCATGCAGCAAACATTGTTTCTGTCTCTGCGGTCCCACGCGAATTTATCGTCGCAAATGGTTTTAACGCTCACCACCGCAGCTTTGGCTTGCTGGCCGGCTTCGCCGGCTTGCCTCAGCCGCGGCGGCGGGCCTTCAAACCACCTGCTCCTTAGCTCGCGCGCCTACGCGGGCTTTTTTTTATTCTTGATAGGTTCGCGCTTGACCGTTATCTCACCTGAAATTACACTCTAGGGGTAGGGCAAACTGTGTGAAGTCGGTTTTAAAGCGATTCATTTCTGTCACAAAATTTGGTAGCACAACATATTGACTTTATAAGACACTATTATAATTTAATATTGAAAATGCTACCAAGTAACCGTCTATAGTATTTGTGACTAGAATTGCGTAAAATGTTGTTTGGGTGTGGTAAAAAATAGCAAATAAATCACTTGAATGAAAAAGGTTTAGAAGAGGCTTCGGCCAATAGCAAAGAGTTATTTTGTAAATCGGCTAAATATACGAGTAGTTCGGTAAAATAATACCTATGACACATGATACTTCGATGATCTAAAAATATGTCAAATAATGCATAAAGCAATAAGACGTCGGTTAATTGGTTTCTGTAAAATGAAATTCAAACAAAAAATATCGGCAATGTTATCGGTTCCCCAAATAATCATCTCTCTAAATAAAGGTTATGCTAAACGAAATTATGCGTAATATTAAATATGGCAAAGGTGATTATGCCAAATACCATTCTGCCATGTTAAAAATATACTGTTGTAAAGTCGAACGCGTAAAAACATTCTGCCAAACAATAGTTATGCTAAATAATTTTTTGCCTTAAAATATTCGATTAAATGAAGATAATGCCAAGTTTGTTATGTCAAATAAATTTCGGAGTGTCAAGATTCTGCTAAATAAAGGAACCCGTATAGAAATACTGGGCACGCCACAATGGCTTGGGACTTATCGCGCGATTGTGGCGGGCGGTGAATCTCGCTGCGATTGTGGCGTGTCCAGTAATCTCTCTGCGACTCTTGACACCCGGGGCGTCTTTTGCAGCGGCGGCGGCTGTGGCGTGTGAATATTCGCTCTTCACTTTCACGAACCTTCACTCGCATTACTGCTTTGCAGAAGGAGGTGACCGCCCTGACTGGTCGTTTTCGCTCTGGGCCATGGCTCGAAACAGGGCCGAACGCGAGGGGTAGCCTCGCCGTGTGGTATTCGGCCCAAGCGGGGCAGACTTCCACCGTATGCTCCACTGGAAACCCTACTCTGGTTAATTTGTAATCTAATAGAGAAAGCCCATATATATCGATGAGATTGCCTATGTCATTAACTTCGCTTTTGTACAGTGCTTTTTACTTGTGCATAAAATTTAATAAATAAATGGTGACTTGCAGTTTTTAAGAGGGCCCTTTTTCACTCGTCTATCGTCAACAACGAGCATGGTTTCAAAGCTTGTTACTTCATCTAACGCAATACAACGCGATGTTTGACGAAGAGGCAACACGAAAAAAGAGAGATAACGCCTGAAAACTCTGTTTGCATTCGATAATTCCGTGATTTACTCGAATATTTTACAAAACTTGTTCCAGGAAACACGTGTTTTTTTTTAAACCCTTACAAGTTTTTGAAAAATTTTTTGGCATTCAGAATCTTGATTAAATTTGCAAGGCTTCTATTGATACAAATATTTTTGTGATTTTTTTAAAATTTTTGAGTATATTATGAAGTGTCAAAGTTCACGCAAAATAGCAGATTTTCAGAGGTCTTAACTGCATTTTGAAGAGTGTGCGCGGGAATTACATGACTTGATTCCGCCATCGCCTTCCTACAACAAAGTGATCCTATAAGGGTTCCGTTTTTTTTCTTTTTGAGGTACGGAACCCTAAAAAAAACTAAAGCGGGCGAAGCCGCGGGCAGCAGCTAGTGTTTTATAGATGTCAAGGCTAGGCGGCCACCCCCGCCAGCCAGTTTGCACAATATAGGTTAGCAGATTACAATATAAATGTGAACGTATATTAATATAGCATTCATCACAATCTCAAACTGTGTAAGTATATTAATATAGCATTCATCACAATCTCAAACTTACCTTCTCGTGAAGGTTGATTACAAATGTTACTGTTTTACAGACTTCAAAAAAAGGAGGAAGTTATCAATTCGGTTGTATTTTTTTTAAGGGTTCCGAAGCTTAAAAAGAATAAACGGAACCCTTATAGGATCACTTTGTTGTCCGTCTGTCTGTCTGTCGAGACCCTATATCTTGGGAACGCGTGGAGGCATCGAATTGGAATTAAAACCATATACTCAAGTTTGCGGTCCCTTGACGCTGTGAAAAAATCAAACTTCTGAGTTCAGTGATATAGAAGATAGATGAGCCTACATTGGTTCTTAAATAAATCAGAAGTTAGTGCACGGTTAAAATCGGTAGTTTACTATGGAGAGCAATAGGTATAGCAAACCTAGATAAAGTTACGTAGACTTAGATAAACCTACGTATACTAGCTAGATACCTAGGTATTGTGGACAGGCAGCGAGGCCACGGATCTGGGGCGTAAATGTACTCGCAAAACGGGGTTACAGCTCCATATAAACAAACTTATATATGCACGAGAATATTTGACTTTCCTACAATATTTGAACAGAGACCGATTGCTCGACAGCCTCGAGAAGCAAAGTTTTCAATGTAATTGGAGCAGATTCGATGCAACCGCACTTTCAAACAAATATGTTTTAGTTCAATTGTTATTGCATGCCAAGTCGAACTGGGTTTGGGGACTTCAGTTTACAGTTACACAATGGCTAATGCTGGCCAAGTTTCGAATCTCATTGCTGTATTATCGAGTGCTTTAATGGACCTTTTGGAGCGATGGTCGTTGAGAACTGGGTCAGTGCTCGCTATTGATTCTGAATCGAACTAGGAGAGTTCAAAGAACGGCTCAGAATATTTTAAAGCAGTAAGATGTAGACTGCGAACCAGTTGAGTCCTGGTGTTACTAGGCTGGAAGATTTTGTCTTTGGTCAGTTAAGTGTTAAATCAATTAAATATAACGAGGGGCCTGTACTATGACGTCTTACAAGTATCAAGATTCTCGTTTGAATCGCACTTCTTCAAAACTAATTTTAAATTCCTTGCCTGGTCCAGTATTCGGTCACGGCAATGCCGTCCTCTGAATGAATAGGAACTAGGAATAAATAATAATATTAATAAAATTAATTTTCAGGTATCATGTTTGAATAAAATTAACTAAAGGGCCTCTGCGAGTTGGCTTCAACCCCTTGGTTGCCTTCCAAAGCTCCTGGACACGACGCGTATTGTTTGGAGATTCCTCTCTCAAGAGCCCTGACCATCGATTGCTTAGACCCTGTTCCCGATGCCGGTGGGCTACTATTTTTTATATTTGTAAATGGTTTTTTAATATGCTTCTTGAAAAAAAATGTAAATAATATGTATACATATAAAAGGAAAAATGTGAAATAATAATAATAAACTCTGGACCCTGTTCCCGATGCCGGTGGGCTACTATCTTTTATTTAATTTATTTTTTATTATATGATTTTGTTTAAAAATAGTACATTATGATATAAGTGTGTAATGTTAGTGATTACCGTCGAGGCGGTATTTAGACCCGAGCCGGGCGAGGGTCTTAAGAGAGCTAAGAACGGTAATCATTAATTACTCACGTGTGTCATACGACGTTTTACAATACACTTGTGAAGAAAACAACAGTAAAAATAGTAAAATTTTCTGTGACGGCGGTAAAAATCTGTTTTCTGTTTTCATAACGCGCGCATCATTTATTTTATTTACCCTTAGAGGAAGGCTAAGGTATTTTGATCATACGGCCTAGTCTTACGTTTATGCACCGTTTATGTTTTCTTGCGTGAAAAGTTTTACTATAATGTCTTTCGTAGTGTCAATAGTATACGGATGTAACATTTTAATGATTTTGTATTATTTAATTTTATTTAATTAAGTAATATAGCCACTGAACTTAACTGGAATAAAAAAAAACACGCCAAAATCCGCGCGCATCTGAAAATGGCAGCCAAAGACTACAAAAAAAATAAAAAAATTAAGGTACGATTTATTTACTAAATGTTTTTTTATTAAATAAATCGTTTGTACAAGATAAATTTGTCCATTTTAACTTGTAAATTGGATGAAATATTATAAGTTAGTAAGACACTAATTTATATAGGTACTATTGAACGGGAATTTAATTGGAATTTATAATTTGTTTTGCGAATAAAGAGGTTGAACAAAAAGGTTTTAACTACATTATAGCACTAGTGCATAATGGTAATCAAAATGTCACAGGTTGGTAACGAGTGCCATTATATACCTAAGTGCAGTGCAATAAGAGTCACTTTCTGAGCAAGTGTGTTGTAAAATGTAATTTTTACCTATGTGTTTAAAAAGAATAAAGGAAATAATAATAATAATAATATTCCACAACTAACACACAACGCCGTCTAGTCGCAAGCTATGTAAAGCTTGTGTTATGAATCCTAGACAACTGATAAACATACTTAAATATATTTCTAAATATATACAATTATAGATAAATCACACCCAGACAGAACAAATGATCATGCTCATCACGCAAACATTTGTGCTCGGTGGGAATCGAACCCACGACCTCCGACATAGCAGTCAGGGCAAAAAACCACTAGACCAACAGGCCAGTCAAGTACTCCTGTATCGTGGGTTCGTTTGCAAACATATAGACTCACATACATGCATACATCCAACTTACCACCAGCCCCGGAACCCCTGAGAGAATTGGGAATTGAAGCGTCGTCAAGGACGGTCTGAAAAGAGGTGGTGGGATGATCTGGACGCGTAACTACCGCAAGGACTGGTCTGGTTTGAGACAACGTAAGAGAAGAATGACTGGGAGGCCTTGAAGGAGGCGTTTGCCCAACTATGTGACAGTAATGAATAGGAAAAAAAATAGGGAATTGAACCCGTGACACGCAGTGCAGCAGCCAATCGCTCAAGTAACTGCACTGATCATTGGATGTCGTCAAAAAAATTTGTATGGCTTCCAACCAAAATGTATGGTTCAAGGCACGGTCACTGCTCTATCTGCAGTAATTTTTCTTGTGTAATAAAGATTATTATTATTATTATTATCTAGGTCATGTTCTCCATGGAAATCACAATAATATTGTTAAGGCAAAAGTTTGTAAGTGTGTGTGTGTGTTTGTTACTTCTTCACGCTTGAACAGCTGAACGGGTTCGGATGAAATTTCTGACAATGTCTTGAAATAGCACATAGGATGCTTTTTATTCCGGGAGCTTGTTTCCTTGGGACAATTTTCTACTTTCAGGCAGCAGCTAGTTCAATTATAACTTTAATATATTTTCAATACACTTACTCGAAAACCCGCTCTTATCCCTACAGCTTTCAGGCACGCAATTTATTGTTTTCCACACTAGTGTGAAAAATGGGCGAGCTCGCCCCCGCCACACTTTAACGAGTCAAGACGAACTGGACTTTGAAAATCGTGCGGATAGAGCAGTTTCTTTTATATGTATTACTTTGTTATTTTGTAAGATTATTGTACTTAGTTGCCTGATAATAAAAGATTATTATTACTATTAGAAAATGATGAAACCGAAGTAACTCAAACCCAACAATAAAAAGAATAAAAACATACAATAACAGCGGTGTAACAACTGTTTCCTTTATTATTTCGACTCACATAGGAAACATGTTACGTAATCCTCAGCAGAGAATATCTTGAAAAACATATTTTTCTCTAGGAGTTTCATCAAGCTTGCTTTATATGGACGATCGTACGATTTTCAGGTAGGTACAGTACGGCACAACATAGAGGTTTCATTTTGAACTACCTAACCCAACAACAAAACGGCTTTGGGAACACATTCATTGTGCGTACAGCTAAGGTGTGGAATTCCATACCGAAGTTTGTGTTTACTGATAGCTACAACCTGGAGATCTTTAAGTCAAGAGTGAATAGGTTACTTCTAGGAAAGTGTGCTCCATCATACACCACATCGTCGTTTTCCATCACGTGAGATAGTGGTCAAGCGTGAATCTATCAACAATAAAAAAAAAACTGGGCAAGTGCGAGTCGGACTCGTGCACTGAGTGTTCCGTACAAATTTACCTATTTATGTAAATAGTTCAATTCCCGAATGGCGTCCCCAACTGCGGATTTAAAAGGGGGGGGGGGGTCACGGGAGGACTCTATGAACTTTAATTACCTTGAGAGTGTCAAAACGTTTTTTGTGACATAAACGGCTGTATCTTTTTCTTTCTTTTATAAAGCTACGCGTCCGTAGATATTAAGCCCCATGTCACACTATTTTGAAAGTGATTTTATGAATTTTTCTGAAGTGACTTTTAAGTTGTGTCCTACTATAATAAATTGATAGGGGCGCTGCGCTGGTTGGCAATCATTCGGGCCGGCAGCTCGGCCACTTGGCCGGCAAAGGGCACAACCTCGAACGAGAACTGAGACGGTACTTGAATTGTTATTTTTTCCAGGATTTGTGTTAATGATTGTAATAGAGTTTTATACTGTCTTACAAACCTCTGAGTGAAATTATAGCATAGCATAACATAATCAGCCTTTTAATGTTCCCACTGCTGAGACTCAGGCCTCCTCTCTCTAGGAGAGGAAATGGGCCGTAATCCACCACGCGGGCCCAGTGCCGATTGGTGAATGTCACACGTCTTCGAATTTTTGGTTCTTGGATACGCCGGTTTCCTCACGATGTTTTCGTTCACCGTTTTGAGAACAGTGGTGTTGAAAATAAATTACACAAAGTGATGCGCCTGGCTGAACCCGCGGCCTACAAATTCGTTAGTCGAGGCCGTTACCACTCGGCCACCACTGCTCGAGTGAAATTAAGTCAGCCTTTTAATGTTCCCACTGCTGGAATAAGGCCTCCTCTGTCTAGGAGAGGGAATGGGCCGTAATCCATCACGCGGGTCCAGTGTGGTTTGGTGAATGTCAAATGTCTTCGAATTTTTGGTTCTAGGTCATGCCGGTTTCCTCACTGTTTTTTTCCTTCACCATTTCGAGAGCAGGGTGATGAAAATAAATTACACAAAGTAATGCGCCTGGCTGGGTTTGAACACGCGACCTACAAACTCGTAAGTCTGGGCCGTTAACACTCGACCGCTACTGCACGAGTGAAATTAAGCGAGAATAAATAATGTGGGTTCCGTGAAGAAATAGGACTTGCTAAATGGTTTTTTTTTTTCACGAGCAAGAACTGTCAAACTGCAGGGGCGCCATACACAAAATGGTAGCGGAAATATGACTTTTTACAAATAAAAACGAAAAAAAAAATATAGGAGGGTATAGACTATAAAATATAATGCGTTCAATTTATAGGAAATTTATCCAAGAACGTAAGTAATCAAACTTGTTCATACAAAAGTAGTCTCTAAGTGTTGAAAATAGGGCCTACAATGAAGTGGGAGAGAGTGAACGCCGGCGGTCGCTTGACTTTCGGCCGAATGCGCGATGACGTCTTGTAGCTTGACTCTCAAATGGGATGGTATGGGCAGAAACGTCTCACTGAAAAGTCAAGACATTTTAAATATGAATAAAGCTAGAACTATATTAGACCGACGCACACATGTAACACAGAACGACGTCGCGTTGAGTCGCGTGGCGTGTATCAAGTTTAGCTCTACAAGTCTAGTTTCTATACAAAATGAATGGAGACCGATGCGCTCAAATCGGCGTGTGTGGCACACGTGTGCGCAGTGTAGTTCTAGCTTAAGTCACTACAACGTGTTTATTATGTGTAGAGCTACCAACATAACTTTTGAATGTACTTAATCTTTATTAAGTCAGCTAATTTTATCTGTAATTTTTTATCAGTGTAAATATCTAAAATACATGACTGGCCCGTTGGTCTAGTGGTTAGTGGCCCTGACTGCTATGCCGGAGGTCGTGGGTTTGATTCCCACCCAGGACAAATGTTTGTGTGATGAGCACGATCATTTGTTCTGTGTCTGGGTGTAATTATCTATATATGTATGTATTTAGAAATATATAAGTATGTTTATCAGTTGTCTAGTACCCATAACACAAGCTCTGCTTAGCTTGGGACTAGACGGCGTTGTGTGATAGTTGTGAAATATTATTATATTATTATTATTATTATATATTATACGTGTCGAGAGAAACGTTACAGATACTCATGTTCAGGGGCCATGCCATGAACTCTTAACGAGATCCTTTTGACGACCTAAACTGAACTGTTAAAGGGATGGAGCTACATAGGGTGCATAGCTCCATCCTTCTTTCTCGCTCGCACGCTTGACATTTTACCTCGTGGGTTATCATGACGTTTAAAGATTGTTTCATTCTTATTTCCAGTGTGGGTAAGAGATGGCGCTAGATAACCTGTATAGCTCTGTCTCTTACCCACACTGAAATAAGAATGAAACAATCTTACTTTGAACGTTGGTCATGGTGAGGCCTCAACACCAATGCTACTTGGCTGATTATGATTGAAATACATCCGATGTACGTGATTCGTTATGAATGCTAATTTTAACTCCACTCGTGGAGAATTTGTCATGGTGTGGGGTAATGACGTGTGTACTGTAGGTAATCATGTTTGTAACTGATGCAATAAACACGTCATTTAATAGTGTTTCTTATTTTGCGTAAAATGGTCCTTTTTGGGGTTCCGTAGCTCAAAAGGACGGAACCCTTATAGGATCACTTTGTTGTCCGTCCGTCTGTCTCGGGAATGCGTAAAGGTATCGAGTTGAAATTAAAACCATATTCTCAGATCTGCGGTCTCTTGAAGGTGTGAATAAATCAAACTTCTGAGATAACGAAAAAAGAAGATACGGCCGTATATGTCGCAAAAAACGAATATTCCGACACTCTCGAGGAAATAAAAAATTATGGGTTACTTCCCGTTGACATAGAATCCAAAAAAAATGCATAAAACAAGGTCTTATAGCACAGGTGTAGGAATAAATCTGAAAACTGTAAATTTGTTGTTACGTCACACCAAAAAAAAAAAGTTACAATTCGGAAAAATCTTCGAGACTCTATTCGGGAATTGAACTGTTTACATAGGTAAGTGTGTACGGAACGCTCAGGGCGCAGTTTTTTTTAAGGTGGGAAATAAAATTATAACATTCCACAACTATCACACAACGCCATCTAGTCCTAAACTAAGCAGAGCTTGTGCTATGTGTACTAGGCAACTGATAAACGTACTTACATTATTTCTAAATACATACATAGTACAGATAAATTGCACCTAGACACAGAATAAATGATCGTGCTCATCACACAAACATTTCTCTTGGATGGGAATCAAACTCACGACCTCCGGCTAAGCAGTCAGAGCCACTAACGACTAGACCAATAGGCCTGTCGAATCATCATAGAACTCCTCTCGCTCTAGGTGGATATCGAAGGTGGGTCAGACTTTTACTGACTAAAACCGACCTGTGTTTCTTCAGTTGCCCTTTGCATTCTAGAGTCTCGGTAACTATTTTGAATATTCCTGAAACCCTAGCAGGCATCCCCCTGCTAGCGCCTTCACCGAATGCTCCCGGGTAGTTTTTCCCGCTGAATCCAATATCGGATCCACCCAAAACACTTGTCCGGTGAAGGCCTGCGTCAGGCAAAAAGTGAGTAGAGCATGGTGCCTCTGTAGCCACGTCTCAAAGATGGGAATTACTGCCGGGAATGTGGCGTGCCTAGCGTGAATATAGTCCTGGTTTTTCAAAATGTTATCCCACTTAGATGACGTTACAGGTTGCCTTGAAATGGAACGAAGAGAGGAGGTATAAAGCTTTGTCGGTCTTCGTTCATGTTGTAAAAAGCCATTAAATGAAAATTTCACTATATATAACAGTTTAACATATTTGGAGAACGTCTTGAGAAGGTCCGTGAGTTTCACGTCCGACACAAATTATCACAGGGTGGACCGATACTTGAAAAAGTTAGAGCCAAGTAAAAGTTAGAGCCAAGTAAAAGCAAGAGCTAAGTAAAAGTAAGCGCCAAGTAAAAGTAAGAGGTAAGTAAAAGCAAAAGCCAAGTAAAAGCAAGAGCCAAGTAAAAGTAAGAGCCAAGTTAAAGTAAGAGCCAAGTAAAATCAAAAGTCAAGTAAAAGCAAGAGCCAAGTAAAAGCAAGAGCCAAGTAAAAGCAAGAGCCAAGTAAAAGTAAGCGCCAAGTAAAACTAAGAGCTAAGTAAAAGCAAAAGCCAAGTAAAAGCAAGAGCCAAGTAAAAGTAAGAGCCAAGTAAAAGTAAGAGCTAAGTAAAAGCATAAGCCAAGTAAAAGCAAGAGCCAAGTAAAAGTAAGCGCCAAGTAAAACTAAGAGCTAAGTAAAAGCAAAAGCCAAGTAAAAGCAAGAGCCAAGTAAAAGTAAGCGCCAAGTAAAAGTAAGAGCCAAGTAAAAGTAAGAGCTAAGTAAAAGCAAAAGCCAAGTAAAAGCAAGAGCCAAGTAAAAGTAAGCGCCAAGTAAAAGTAAGAGCTAAGTAAAAGCAAAAGCCAAGTAAAAGCAAGAGCCAAGTAAAAGTAAGAGCCAAGTAAAAGTAAGAGCTAAGTAAAAGCAAAAGCCAAGTAAAAGCAAGAGCCAAGTAAAAGTTAGAGCCAAGTAAAAGCAAAAGCCAAGTAAAAGCAAGAGCCAAGTAAAAGTAAGAGCCAAGTAAAAGTAAGCGCCAAGTAAAAGTAAGAGCCAAGTAAAAGTAAGAGCCAAGTAAAAGTAAGAGCCAAGTAAAAGTAAGAGCCAAGTAAAAGTAAGAGCCAAGTAAAAGTAAGAGCCAAGTAAAAGTAAGAGCCAAGTAAAAGTAAGAGCCATGTTTGGGCTTGGACCCTTATCATCACGTGTTAAAATGTCAAGCATGCGAGCGAGAAAGAGGGATGGAGCTATGCACCCTATACATATAATTCCATCCTTTTAACAGTACAGGTTAGGTCGTCAAATGGATTGCGTTAAGAGCTCGTGGTAGGGCCTCAGTTCTCGTACCTATTTATAAACGTTCCAATAATTCAAAGATACTCTGTTGTAATATTATCTCATTCTCAATAAATGTTAAAAACTTGCCAAAATACATGGAAATTAGACGTGTTTTTCATAGATTGCGACTGACTGCAATGCGGATGCGAATGCTCCTAAAAATTACGAGAAGTGCCCCTCGGTTTCTTGAATATATACAAACTTATTTCACCTAGTACCCATTGCAACCTTACCTGTTTTGATTTGGCTGTCCAAAGTGACAGTCAAGGCTACTTGATTGAGCAAAAAACATCATAAAAATTATTTTTGTATTTTTTTTTTGTATAAACTACAAGTAAAAAGGGCTAATATTAAAAATGTCCGAAGCGTTTCAGCCAAATCTCAAAATGTCACTCTCTGAAGAAATGTTCTCAAGTTTCTCTTTACGTAACAAGAATATGAAGACCAGTCACCTCGACTCGGACCCGGGTACATCCTATGAGGTTTTCAGGAATAACACAACAGCTGTTGAAGTAATAGTGAAAGAAGTGCCTAAGGCCAAGAAGAAAACAGCACCTCCATCAGAATATCAAGATGACACATTAGTTAGAGGACTCCAAAATGACATCGTCAGACTCAGAACCGATTTGAACATAGCAAAAAATACGCTAACGAAATCGCGAAAAGGTTTCCTGGAGATGGTTCGTGAAATGAGAAAGCAATTAGACGCGGCGAACCAAAGCGAAATGGAAACACAGACTAAGAACCTGGCTTTGCAATTGGACAACGAGAAATTGAAGACGATGCTTCTTTCGAAATCAAATTTGTTAAATAAGTTGAAGAAGGAGTTGGCCAGTATGAAGAGGGTAATGAGGTATGTTATAAAGAGTATTTGTAACACGCCTCCTCAGGTGTTGGAAAATGTGACATGTAGCTCCGAACCAGACTATGATGACTTCGAGAACGATCTGAAGAAAAATTTTAAAGTAAAATTTGCGAGCACCGTGTTCGACGACATGGCTACGTTTGACAGTTCCATCTCAAAGGACACGAAATATTCATTTGATAAGCGACTATTATAACATTTTGAAAACGTTTTGTGTTAGTTTGTACGAGGGTAATTGTGAACTTGAACGCTAGTAAGAAATAAATTTAGATTTTCTTTAGTTAATCAGATATTTTGATTAATTTTTGTAGAATTTGGATTAATCTTTACAATGACCGTGTTCCAAGTATGCCTCAAAGAGTGACCCAAATTACTTCCAATAAGTTCTGTAAGGGACTTATTACGCTTAATTGTGGCTATTTAACTAGTAGGCTGATAAGTTAGTTGATTATGAATTTAATTTGATTTCAAAATATAATATTATTTCGTCTTACATAATACTTATATCGCCAATGAGGCCACGGGGGAGTTCTGAAAAGGAAACCCGTGGTCCTAAAATGCAAAAGGCAAATGAAGGATACAGGTGTTTTAGTCAGCAAAAGTCTGACAAGATTCAAATTTATTTATGTATTTGGTGAACTTATGTGATTACAAGTGTTTTGCAATATTTTAAATGTTCAAAAACAAGCTCCACCATAGACTAGGAGGAGTCATTAAATGATTTCCCACTTAAAAAAAACTGGGCAAGTGCGAGTCGGACTCACGCACTGAGGGATCCGTACAAACTTACCTATGAAAACTGTTCAATTCCCGAATTGAGTTTTCCGAATCGCAAAAACATTTATTTTTGTGACGTAACTACAAATTTATAGTTTTCAGATTTTTTTCCTATACTCATGTTATGAGACCTTGCTTCATGTCAAATTTCATGACACCATCCACCACCCTATGAATTTTGATTCCCTTGAGAGTGTCGAAAACCACGTTTTTTGAGACATAAACGGCCGTATCTTTTTTCCCGTTAACCAGATGTTTGATTTTTTTCACAGCTTCTAGGAACCGCAGACCCGAGTATATGGTTTTAATTTCAACTCGATACCTCCAATCGTTCCTGAGATAAAGGGTCTTGACAGACAGACAGACAGACGGACGGACAACAAAGTGATCCTATAAGGGTTCAGTTTTTTCCTTTTGTGGTACGGAACCCTAAAAAGTACATGTCTCCTAGAAGTCCTGCTTCGTGAAATTATCCCTGAAATCCTATAAGTGAATCTAGAGTTACATAAGAGCCGACTAAACTCCGACATAGGTACATTACCGTGACACACATTCCGTTGACAAAAGAATGCTCTGATATTCTACAGAATCAATCGCGGAATGCAAGTGCGGGGGCGGGGCGGTGCATACCCGGCTGCACGTAACCGGGTCAGGCTGCGACCGGGTCACGCGGTCACAGCCCACCCGGTCACCAGGTCGCCGGGTCGACGGGTCGCCGGTGAGACACGCCCGCTGCCGGTTATCATACTGGGTAAAGGAAAGGTCGTCTCATCGGATTTGACGGTTCTTGAGTGCCCCCCAGTGCATAACGAGGGGGCTACGAATTGGGGTGGAATTACATGGTATTTATTTTGAAAAATATTTTAATAGGGTCGAGAAAATGTTGTAAGACTCATTTCTAGTGCAGTTGAACTTCTGTGAAAGCGTAATTTTAAATGGATTAGGTAGGAAGTGTACGTGATATTGAATTAAGTGTAAGCCTGTCGTACTTTGCGCAGCTCACGACCTTGTTATGATGCATTATTACGAGATGTAGAGTTGAATGTACTTATAACATCGCGTGTGTCTACCTACTGCTGGTACTTCCCTGTTAAACATACAACATACTAGTAAGTAAAACTTCTCCCCTCGAGAAAGAAAGAAAGAACAAACGTTTATTCGTACTTCACCTCGTACCTCGAGCGTCGATTTTACATACGTCTGTACAACTTGAGTGACCTTGTAAAACGCTTAATTGTCGTTTTGTACACACGGGTGTACGAAATTTATTCGACCGAAAATATTGGTCTAACATTCGGAAAAAGATTTTTAAAATTATTTATTGGTAATTTAATAGTACGCGCGAGGGGAAATTTAAAACTAGGCCCTGTTCCAGCTTTTCAAATATGTAAATATGCACGTAAATTTGGTAGCGATATAATGTAAGTGTAGTTTATTTTTTAGACTGTAAATCTTCTAATGACTTCTCCCGCTCTGGGTTGGAACGGGAAGGTGAGTCAGACTTTTACTGACTTAAACCACACCTATGTTCCTTCAGTTACCCGTTGCGTTCAAGGGTAACCTTTTCAGAAGTCGACCCATGGCCCTACTTGGCTCCGGCTTTGCTGGACTGCTACGGTTTTGCTAATATCTCTTTGAGATTCGCGTGGAACACTACGCGCCTTCGACGGCTTGGGTTCGGTCCGGACGGTTACCGGGCGGGCGGACAGCGAGCTACCCATTGCTCGCGGTCTGCAAATAATGGCTGTAGTCGGGTCAGGATCTTGGCGGTTGGGGCGTAAGGATGTCCGTAAACTTTTAGTCAGTAAAAGTCTGACACGCCTTTTATTTGATGAATTTCTACCTCAAAAAAAGAGTAGTTCGAACGGAAACTGTATTTAAGACAAATCGGATTTCATTCACTTGAGATTTTCTGTTAATTAACTTACCCGCAACGTACAAAGAAATAGAAAAGTAGGTCATAAGTTACCTTACAGCAGATATCCATCGACGCCGAGTTGCAGGCCTGAGGTTTTCTATCGTTTACATTTCGGGGAGCGTGCACTGGAATTGCACAATCTAATTCCGCCAAGTCCGTTCCATCATCGGACCACTAGACGTACGGCGTTGTGCCACCGGTACATGATAGACATCCCACCCATTCCACACGTACAAAGCGTTTAGGAAACACATTTATTATGCGTACAGCTAAGGAATGGAATTTCCTGTTTTTTTTTTAGTGTGGAAATCATCTAATGTCTTCTCGCACTCGAGACTCGAGAGCGCGTGTCAGACTTTCACTGACTAAAACCACACCTGTGTCTTGCTCTTTGCGTTCTAAGACTTATGGGTTTCCTTTTCAGAACTTCCCCGTGGCCCCATTGGAGATATAAGTGTATTGTGTGTGTTGTGGGTATGATAATGTCAGCTAAGGAGTGGAATTTCCTGCCGGAGTCTTGAGTTTCCTGATGATCCACAAAATAAATGGGGCCTTTTCAATTGGTTGTCAAGGACGATCTTGGTGTCTGTTTGCTTAGTTTTCGTGACGGTAAACAAACCTGAAAGCTTTACTTGTCAAGTTAATAGCTTAGGAGGTACACTAGGTAAAGTTAGCCGAGTAAAGGATTACTGAATGGTGTGGGTGGCGTGATTATATTAGGTTTTTATGAAGTCTGTGATCATTTTATAGGTGTTATTTTTATTTTATTGGTTACTGCTCTACTGTCGTGGATCGTAGCGTGATGATATGGCTTAAAGGCTTCCTCGATAAATGGGTCCAACACTAAAATATTTTTTTCAATTCGAACCATTAGTTCCTGAGATTTAGCGATTGTGAAAATTGCTGCGATGTGATTTCGTGCGGCAAAGCATCGGTTCAGGTGACCATTCGCAAGTTCTTGCGACGCGTCGTGCGAGCTCGGAGATTTTTACGATACGATGTTGCATCGCAGTTTTATGTTTTAGCCCTTAGGGCAGGTTTCTGAATCGAGTATTAAGTTAAGGGGATGCAACTCGATATACATTTTCACTGTTTTTCATACAACCGCTCTTACGCGATTATGACATTACACATTTTTCATTAGATATTTTGGAAACACAGTATCTTGCGGATATTATAATATAGGCTTCTATTGAAATCAATTTAAAAATTTGTGTAAAACTAATCCAGTAACGACTTCTGAAAATCTGCTATTTTGCATGAACTTTGACACTTCATAATTTCATCAAAAATTAAAAAAGTCAAAAAAGTATAACTATGCAAATTTAATCAAGATTCTAAATGAAGACATTTTTTTTCAAAAACTTTTAAGGATTTAAAAAAAACACGTATTTCCTGGAACAAGTTTTGCAAAATATTCGAGTAAATCACGGAATTACCGAATGCTAACAAAGTTTTCAGGCGTTATCTCTCTTTTTTCGTGTTGCCTTTTCGGTAAACATCGCGTTGGATTGCGTTAGTGAAGTAACAAGCTTTTAAACTATGCTCGATGTTGACGATAGGGGAGTGAAAAAGGAGCCTCTTAATGCCAAATTATGACAGGTTTTCAGGCTAGAGTTTGAGAAATACTCAACTTGAAATCCTTACGTCAGAGTGCTTCCTACTGGGTTCATCAGTTTTCTAAATAATTGAAAAAGAAGAGGTTTATAAAAAAAAAAATGTATTATGTTATGGAGAGCTGAAAACCATGGAAGAGAACGTGCAGACTTTTATCCAGCAGTGTTTAATTCATAGTAAATAGTAACTTCGATACCGTTAAAACTATTCAGCTGTATCATAGACAAAAACACTTGTGGTACTTTGAAGTTAAAGTGATATTCAACCTTGAATTAATTACATACATGTTATAAAGGCGAAAGTGTGTATGTGTTTGTTAATTCTTGACGCTCAAGATGAAAGGCACGCGGAGAGATCATGTCCCTGAGGATAGGATATAATAATAAATAATAATAAAATTTTGTTTTCTCTTCAAAAAGCTTTCCTTAACTAAGCAATCTGTATATATGAAAGGAGAAACTGACTGACTGACATATCAACGAACCTCCGAACTGGGACTAGGAACGCGAAATTTAACACAAGGCTTCCTTTTATGACGAAAGCGAGCACTAAGAAGGGATTTTTAGAAATTCAACTTTTAAGGGGGTTAAACGAGGTTCCAAAGTTTGAATGAAGAAGCCTACTTTCATGCGAGCGAAGCCGCTGGCAGAAGCTAGTCTAATATAAACGAGTAAGAAGCTCCTTTGCGAGAGACTGGAGTCCGTACTAGGGAGACCTTGTGTTACGGATCTCCAGGCCCTCACCCTAAAGAATATAAGAATATACGTATAGGTCGATGGGAATCATCTTGAGTTTGGTGCAGAATTTAAACACGTGAAGGAAAAACAAAAGAGACGAAAAGTGGTTCTGTGTGTGTGTGGGTTGTGGTTGTGAGCGGGTTTGTTTGTAGTGGTAGGGTCGAAGCTGGGTCGAAGCCTACTGGGGCCATGGGTAGTGTGAAAACGAAACCCGGGGCCCTGGGTCGAAGGCAACGAAGGAACAGATGTGGGTTTTTACTCAGTAAAAGTCTGACACTATCTCGCGCTCCGCCCATGAGCGGGATTTGCCATAAGATGATTTTCCCACCCAATAAAAAAAAAAGTGTATTTTATTAGATATATTTTTTTTACTTCTTTTAGTCCAGGAGTATGTTTTTTGGAATATAATTTTCTGCTATTACAGAAATTAGGAAATAAGTTGTAGGTGTGTTGTGTGATTATCTACACTAATATTATAAAGAGGTAAAGTTTGTTTTTATGTTTTTTTTTTGTTTGTAGGAGGTAATTTCTGGAAGTACTGGTCCGATTGCTAAATTTTTTTCACCGATAGAAAGCTGCCTTATTCCTGAGTGACATGGGCTATATTTTATGAACGCGGGCTAAGCCGCGGGCAAAAGCTAGTACATTATAGTTTTCAATCACGCTCTTCTTTCTAAAGCTCCAGTAGGTTTCAAAATAAATAATGATTCCTTGAAACGTGAACACGTGGATCTGAAAACTGTTGACATTTATCGACTCTATTGAGTTATTTTCAATTAAGAAAGTAATTATAAGGAACAATGCGTTAAAAATTGAAACTAAGATTTAATTTAAAGGTAGGTAATTATTTAATCACACCCTTTTCGTAAAATAAAATGAAACTGGTAATTAATTTTCGTTATGGCGAAAATTAATCATCTAGTCCGGTGAAAGTGTGGATGAAATAGATGTGAGCTGGTGGCTGGGTTAGACGCCTGGTTCGAGCAAAGTGAAAGGTAGAAACAAAACTGACTGGCCTGTTGGTCTAGTGGTCAGTGGCCCTGGTTGCTAAGCTGGAGTTTGTGGGTTCGATTCCCACCCAAAACAAATGTTTGTGTACATCGAAGTAAAGATTCAACTAGCTGCAAAAAAGCTGGGAATCCTTGCAAAGGTCAGACAGTACTTCACGCCGGAACAGCTGCTCAAACTTTATCAAGCGCAAGTTTGATCGTGTATAGAGTGTTGCTCTCATCTTTGGGACGGATCGGCCAGGTACCAAGCTTGATTCACTCGAGACAATTAAGAGACGAGCTAAGAGGCATCGAGGCTTCAAAGTCTTGAGCATCGACGCCGAGTTGTTAGCCTGTCGGTTTTCTACCGGTTGCATTTCGGGGAGTGTGCGCTGGAATTGCATAGCCTAATTCCGCCAAGCCCGTTCCATCATCGGACCACCAGGCGTACGCGTACGGGGCGCCACCGGTACATGGTGGACATCCCTCCTAGGTATACGCACAAAACGTTTTAGGAACACATTCATGGTGCGCTTTCCATCAGCTGAGATATCGGTCGAGCGTGAACCTATCAACAATAATTAAAAAAAAAAAATTGACAGTGCAAAAAATCTGACTGCAATAAACAACTAAAAATTCGATACAAGTCACTTTAAGCAGTTCGATGAAATCTTCATATAACTATAGACTGACATGCAAAATGCAACATAATAAACAAATTTTGCGGGCTACCCTGGCACCTTCATCACAAGTTATAATCAAAGGTCGGAATTAGGTAGAGTTGTTCATGTACTCGCATCGAAATGATGATATTAATATAGAACTCCCGGGATTTCTAATAAAAAATCCCGTGTGGCCACTATTACAAATAAATAATAATGAAATCCTCAGGGATAGATAAGACAAATAAAATAAACTTGATTAACATACAATTCTTATTAGTATTTTTTATTGAAAAAGATCTCTGTATATCGACTGAGGTGAGGTTAACAAATTTATAAACTTCCTCCTCCTCTTCATTAATGCAGGAAGAAATTTTTCTGCTATATGATAGCGTCATAAAACAAAAATCTCGGGATTTGAGGCATATCCACTTTATTCTTTCGCTGTATGAAATCAGTATAAGTACTTAAATAACTCTACCTAATTCCGACCGCTGGTGATAACAAACAAACAATAATTGCACTAAATATTACAAAGGTGAAAATTTGGGAGTGTGTATGTTTGTTACTTGTTCACGCTTTACAATCGGACGGAAAGACCGCCGCAGACAAATTGTTCCAATCCTTAGAAAGAAAGAAAGAAAAAACATTTTATTTGGCGGAACAAGGCGCAAATTTAGAACTAACAAATTATAAGTATATTATGTGAAAAATATGTACCTCATCCGCGCAAAACGGCCGAACGCTCAGCATAATGCCGTGACGACACGCAAAATGCGATGAGTCTACGGCGCTGGATTTCAGCGTGGGCCGGTAACGGTATCGACATAAAGACGTCGGCACGGTATTGTGTGCTTAATAGATTTGAATACATCCTTCGATGTACGCGGTATAGACGCCGAGGTGAAACGCCTTAGTCTGGACTTTAGAGGTGGTAACAACGTAAGGATGGACACGCGCCGTACGTCGACGTACGTTGTTCGAAAGTAGAAAGGCGATGGCGGAATCAAGTCATGTAATTCCTGCGCACACTCTCCAAATGCTTCTTATAAAGTACCGAAAAGCTGTCTTCCCTTATACCTGATTTGGCTTAGTACATTTTAATACAAGTGTAGATAGTTTGTCATTGCGACCGAGGTGGAATTCACACGAGCTGTAGGCGAGTGTGTTATAGAGTCGAGGGCTGCAGTGACAAATTTGCACGTGTATCAAACGACTTTTTTCAATATACTTTCGAAGAAATTAGTAAACGGGGGTTGACCGGCGACTCGTGGGGGTCGAGACGCGCCCAGCCTGATACGATACATTGTTAGCGGGTGCGAGCACGCGCACTTTTCTGCACTAGTGTGGAAAACAGTCTATTGCGTGCCTAAAAGCGGTGGGATAATAGCGGGTTTTCGAGTAAGTGTATTGAAAAACAATTATCATACGGGGAAACCATGTCTTGAAATAGCAATTATCATACTTTTTATGCTAGGAGGTTTTTCCCTTTGGACAATTTTCTACAATTACGTGGGCGAAGCCATTGGCAGCAGCTTGTCTACTAGGATACTACTAGGTCAAACTCGCATAGTTATGCAATATGCGGTCATGGCTGGCCTTCATAATTGTAACCTAAGATAGGATGGGAGAATGGAACCTAGATTGCTTCTAGACTGGACTAAGTTCAAACTAACGCCTGCCGCTAGCTATACTAGCGTAAGTTTTTAAATGTTTGTTTATGTACACTAATATTTACATACGTATTTTATTTTTTTGGGTCCGTATCTTAAAAGAAAAAAGGAAACCTTATAGGATCACTTTGTTGTCTGTCTGTCTGTCTGTCAAGACCCTTTATCTCAGGAACGCTTGGAGGTATTGAGTTGAAATTAACCACAAACTACTAAACCATATACTCAGATCGGCAGTCTCTTGAAGCTGTGGAAAAATTTCAAACTTCTGAATTAACTATAAAAAAAGATACGGCTGTTCATGTAGCAAAAGACGTATATTTCGACAGTCACAAGGGAATCAACTTCTTAGGGTAGGTACTTCCCGTTGACCTAGAATCCTAAAATTTGGTATGAAGCAAGGTCTCATAGCACAAGTGTAGGAAAAAGTCTGAAAACTGTAAAGGACATAGCTCGCCTAAGATCCAACAGGGAGGTGTATTTACTCTTTGGGTTTTAGATAATGTATATATTCGATTAAACCTAAATTAAAACAACGGACACTTTTGAGAATTCTGAAAAAAATCAAAACACTTTCGGATTTTGAGGTTATAATTACGCAGATCGAGCACAGAATGCGCGCAGAATGTTTTCGAAATTAAGAAATTTCCGTTCTATTAAAATATAAGTAATGTATATTATTGAAAGAACTAGTAATTATAGTAAATATTTCATTCGTGTTGGTTCATAGGCCATTTTTTACCATGTCCTTTGTAGTTCCGTCACAAAAAGCATTCGGAAAAATCTTCGTAACTCAATTCGGGAATTAAACTGTTTTCATAGGTAAGTTTCTACGGAACAAAACAAGGTCAGTGCGTGAGTCCGATTCGCACTTGCCTGGTTTTTTTTTAAATTATAAAGAAGAAAGAGTTTGCGAGTTTGTCTGTAAGAAGTAATCTCTGGAACTCCTGCAGCGAGTTTGAAAATTCTTTTACCAGTAGAAAAGTCACATCCTGAATAACATAGATTATATTTTTTATTGTTTACGCCAAAAGTAATGTTAAAAATTGAAAAGAAATTACACATTGCAAAATTGTATCATAATTGTAGCTACTTGTGCATGTATATTTTGGTTTGATATTTGGATACCTAGCGTGTGAAGGCTCCATAAAAAAAAAACAACATACAACTTGACTCTGACCTACTGAATGCAAAAAAACCGGCCAAATGCAAGTCAGATTCGCCCACCGAGGGTTCTGTACAATCTTACATAATATCTACTAATACTGTGATATGGAAATATTGTAAGAACAAAAATTTTTTTAAAAGAGTAGCCATGGACTTTCTTGCCGGTTCTTCTCCATAAAAATCGACCAATTTGGAATTGGCACTAGCTTCTGACGTTTTATAAGTGCCCATGTAGGCCTATGTAAAATAAAAACATTTGAATTTTTTTTCTTACCTATGTAAATAGTTCAATTACGAATCAAGTCTCGAAAATTTTGCTATAAGAACTTGCTTCATGTCAAATTTCAAGATTCTAAGTCAGCGGGAAGTATTCTCTAGGTTTTGATTTCCTAGTGAATGTCAGAATATGCGCTTAAACGGAGCATTAACGATCTTTGGATTGCGTTGACGTAAAAGTTTGATTTTCACTGCTACTTGGGGAAGCAGACTTGAGTATTTGATATTAATTCTAGCTTTATACCTCCACGCGTTCCTGAGAAAAAGTGTTTCAGCAGACGGACAACAGTATTATTATATAAGGTTTCCGTTTTTGCAGACTTAGGCACGGAACCCTAAAAAATTTCGAAAATTTTAAATAGAAAACACCGGCCTTATCTAGTTTAAATTAACGAAAAAATGAACGTGTTAAAGTGTTATTTTTTAAATCTTTTTGCAAAATAAATAACATTTATCCAATAGATAAAACTTGAACATAACAAGTGAATTAATACATTTTGATACAAGTGCAGAAAGTTTGTGATTGCGACCGAGGCGGAATTGTTATGGAGTCGACGGCTACAGTGACAAATTTGCACGTGTCTCAAACGACTTTTTTCAATACACATTACGAAGAAATGAATAAACGGGGGTTGACCGGCGACTTGCGGGGGTCGACGCGCGCCCAGTCTGATACGATAAATGTAATAACATTGTGGTGGGGGAGAGCACGCGCTATTTCTGCACTAGTGCGGAAAGCAGTCTATTGCGTGCCTAAAAGCGGTGGGATAAGAGCGGGTTTTCGAGTAAGAGTATTGAAAATTATTTTTTCGTAGATACTACAAATGTTTGCATACCAGCAGGGATGTTTTTTTACATGAGTGAAGGAAATATTTATTCTGAAAATACGCTTTCTCTTGGAACCCTGTGTATTTTCCTGCTGTTTGGCACGTCTCTCAAAAACTTGATAGATCCGACTTGTACAACTTGTAACATAATAAACGCACATTCTGAAGTTGTTTTAAATAAGCATAGGTAATTTTTTATCCTGTATTTTTTTATCTTTAGCCTATAATGAAAAATCTATATATATTTAGATGAATAGCTGTTCTTTAGTTTCGCTAAAACTCGAGAACGGCTGGACCGATTTGGCTAATTTTGGTCTTAAAATATTCGCGGTAGTCCAGGGAAGGTTTAAACGGTGAGAAAATATGGAAAAATTCAGGAAAAATCTATATCTGAATACAACGCCATCTCTAATTAAAATATCATTTTAAAATGAATTATGCTGGTTCTGGTAATTCCAGTAGATGGCGTTATCCTTTGACAGTTAAGCTAACACAACATTCATTGGCTATTAGGCGGAAAGAAGTTCGCCGGGTCAGCTAGTTTTTTTTTTTCAATTCTCGTTAGGTTCGCGCTTGACCGCTATCTCACCTAAAGGAAAGCGACGAAGATGGAGTGCGCTTACCTAGAAGTAACCTATTCACTTGACTTAAAGATTCCCGGGTTATAGCCATCAGGAATCAAAGACTCCAGCAACGAATTCCACTTAGCTGTACTTAGTTCTTGATAAATCTTGGTAAAACTGTACTATACCGGTCAACGAAATATTGGGCTTTTTGGGGTGAGGGGGTGAGGGGGGGGGGGTGTCCCGACCCCCCCGAAACCCCCTCCCGAATCTAGGAAACACATACTTTTGGAGATATTGAAGATTCAAATTTTGAATCTTCAATATCTCCAAAAGCCTCTCCCTAACCTAACCTCCCACTGTAGCAATTGTATACTTTCATGTATTTAGATGAAAAAAAAAAGTTTTCTTAGTGGTTTAAAAAAAAAAATAACCCTAACCTAACCTCCCACTGTAGCCATTGTATACTTTCATGTATTTAGATTGGAAAAAAAAAGTATTCTGGGTGGTTTAACAAAAAATAACCCTAACCTAACCACCCACTGTAGCAATTGTATACTTTCATGTAAACTAAATAATAAGAGCTTGATAAATTAAACACTAAAATTATAATAAACTATTTATTAAGTAGTAACATTTATTTTAATTTTTTCAAATATTATTAATTTAGCATTGGACAAGCTAAATTCACTTATATGATGTATAATATGTCATTTGGCTATATTACTCGTCATTTGGCTATAATATTCGTCATTTTTAATGTAAATAAAAGAAAAATTGCGTTTTGTTAACTATTCATTGTGGCTGTATGAACCTTTGTCATAATATTACAAACAAAGTAAAAAGTGAACGAAATCTGGCCAGTTTTACTTGACCATAATTCATGAAGTGATCAATTTCTAAGATCTGGCCACGACATAAACATACGTACCTACAAAGTGTTTTGTTGTTGTAGTGCAATATATCCTGTAAAAGCTTTGATTTGACATTTTATTGCACTGATTCGTTTGACCTGGCCGATGACCTGGTGAAGGCCGCGCGAATCCACTGCAAGCGAGACGGACGACCGGTCGATATGACCGCGACTGGGGGAAGCCCTGTATCCAACCGTGGACATCTTTCCGTAATCATGATTAATATACACCACTAATTTTTAATTAGTACAAATACTTAAAGGGCTTATTAGAAAAGGTCATCTTATTATTTTAGTAAAGTATCAATAAATAATATTCATAAACAGCAAAGTTATTAGCGTTTGTTTATGTCCCAAAATGTCACTCAATTTATGGAAATATTGTACAGGCTATTGATTATGAATGAATAAATGACGATCAAAATGGAAAACACTGCGCTTAGTATTTTCTAGTAGCAATTGTTATGAATGATTCTATTATGAATTTACCAATTATGAGAAGTATTTGTGGACAATTTGTGGACAAAGTGTACACCCTAATTAGAAAATTAAAACGGTGCTTACCGACCTTGATTGGATGATTTGCCACCTTAAAAAAAAAAACCTCTCCATCGTAAGTCCTATATTAGAAATTCATAATTAGGTTATTAATATTCCAGGCTTCTGGTTTTCCAGTAGAAGCCAAACTAATGCCAGTTAAGTAGGTAGCGAGTCTAATTGAATCGCCGCTGGGAGCCACGTGAACTTACACTACTCATAACTTTAAAAGCTGGCTGCAGGAGTTCCTACTTACAATGTAATCACATTACCGTGGCACTTTTAACCCTTAGAGTACCTTTGGTCTATTACCAGCTTTTACCAGTGACTTTGCCTGCTTGAATGCCGGAATTTATCCCAGGGGAACGTACTTCTGGGATTGAAATTATTCTTTTTAGGGTTCCCTAGCCAAATGACAAAAAACGGAACCCTTATGGATTCGTCATGTCTGTCTGTCTGTCCGTCCGTATGTCAAAGCCACTTTTTTCCGAAACCATAAGAACTACTGTTGAAATTTGGTAAGTAGATGTATTCTGTAAACTGCATTAAGATTTTCACACAAAAATAGAAAAAAAAAACAATAATTTTTGGGGGTTGCCTATACTTAGAACAGAACTGAAACTCAAAATTTGTTTTTCTTCAAACTTCAAAAATTATGTTCTAGGTAGGTTTCTAATATATTTTTTTTCTTAACTGAATAGTTTGCGCGAGAGACAATTCCAAAGTGGTAAAATGTGTGTCCCCCCTGTAACTTCTAAAATAAGAGAATGATAAAACTAAAAAAAATATATGATGTACATTACCATGCAAACTTCCACCGAAAATTGGTTTGAACGAGATCTAGTAAGTTTTTTTTTAAAACGTCATAAATCGTAAACCGCAATGTACCTTTCAAGTTTGTACGGAACCCTCAGTGCGCGAGTCCGACTCGCACTTGCCCAGTTTATAGGGTTGCGTATCTCATTAGGTAAGAACTCTTATAGGATTACTTTGCTGACTGATAATTCGAATAACCTATTCTTAGAAACGCGTAGAAATATCACTGAAAAAATCAAACTTGCAAGTCAACGAAAACTAAAGATGAGGCCGTCTATGCTCCGGCGCATATTTTGACACTCTCAATGAAATGACAATGGTTAGGGTACATCTCATTGACCTAGAATCCTGAAATTAGGCAAGAAGTAAGGTCTCATAGTACAAGTAAAGGAAAAAGTCTGAAAAACGACAGATGTAACTCCATCAAAAAATAATGACAATTAGCGATGCGAAAAAATCATATAACAAATTCAAGACTCGAGTCTGCAACCAAACTGTCTACAAAGGTAAGTTAGTACAGAACCTTAGGTGCGTGAGTCCGACTTGCACTGAAATAGTTTTATTTTTAGGTTCGAAATCCTCAAATACTACTATTGATCCAGGTTTATTTTTTGACGTGGGAAACCATCCAATGACTTCTCCTACTCTAGTGGTACTCGGGTGGAGCGAGAGGGCTTGTTCCTTTTCCTGACTAAAACCCACCTGTGTGGCTTCAGTTGCCATTTGTGTTCTAGGACCACGGTAACCTTTTCAGAAGTCGACCCATAACCCTAATGGGCTTCGACCCTGCTGGGCCCGCCTAAAACACTACGGGTCGACGTCGACACGGGCTTGGTCCTTAAGGTTCCGGGGATCATAGATGGCGTTTCAGCTCCCACGATCCCCGGTCCAAGTGTTTGAGGGAACACCGGGGTAGTTTTTAGTCAGTAAGAGTCTGACAGACCCCTTCGCCTGCCCCAGGCGAAGGACATCCATGAGCATTGTCTATTCCGGCAACAAAATAAAAAGGTCCTTAAGGTTACCGGACGGCCGAACGGCCTGCGTTCCTTCAGTTGCCCTTCGCACGCCAGGTCCAAGGAAAACTCTTCCGCAAAAGCCGTGATCATTATGGTTGAGTTTAGCCTGGCAATCCATATAGTATATAATACTTTCCATTGTTTACAACAGCGGTTCAGAGCATCGTCATTGATTTTAGTTAGCGTCAAACTTTCACCACATCTTACGATTTGGTTTGGCGACCTAGTTCTCCATTAGGATTTATCCCTATAAACTTTTATCTCTGTCTCCGTCTATTATTGTGAGGGTCTAAATGTTTGTAGAATGTTTTGGTTTAAGAGGAGATTCTTTTGCGGGAGGTTCTTGAGTGAAATTGTTTCGCCATACTTCTGCCAAGAAGTAATATTATTTTCAATACACTTACTCGAAAACCTGCTCTCATCACACCGTTTTTAGACACGCAATTGCGAGTTTTCCTCACTAGTGCAGAAAAGTGTGCGTGCTCTCCCCCACCACAATTTTATTACATGTATCGAATCAGGCTAGGCGCGCGTCAACCTCGCGAGTCGAGTCAACTCCCGTTTATTAATTTCTTCTTAAGTGTATTGAAAAAAGTCGTTTGATACACGTGCTTTATTACTGCAGCCCTCGGCTCCATAACACACTCGCCTATAACTCGTGCAAATTCCACCTCGGTTGCAATGATAAACTTTCTGCGCTTGTATCAAAATGTAGTACCCATTTTAAAGTTGTAAATGTTGTTAGTGTTTTATGAATCAACGTTGAAAACAACTTCATATCAGACAATCCTCAGAAATCTTGCCAACTTACCTTATCCAAACCTTCTGCGAACCACTAACGCAAGTAAAGGAGGAGGCCGCACGTACACGCGTGAGGGCGCGTTGTTCACGCCCCAGCCGGCGGGATCCCGATCCCGATTTCCGGCTACCGTAGGCGCGGGCTTGCGGATGGCGATCAATGGATAGCTCCGTCCGACCGTCCGGTAACCTTCCGGACCGAGCTCAAAATGT
The DNA here is from genome assembly GCA_961205895.1 of Mythimna pallens. Taxonomy (NCBI): domain Eukaryota; kingdom Metazoa; phylum Arthropoda; class Insecta; order Lepidoptera; family Noctuidae; genus Mythimna; species Mythimna pallens. The sequence goes on from OY540844.1 coordinate 18,249,482, forward strand.
CGACGGCGCGTACTGTTCTATGCGCGCCTCAAGGAGATGTCAGGAAACCCAGCAGGGTCGAAGCATACTGGGGCCAAGGGTCTGCTTCTGAAAGGAAGATTCGGCCCTGTTATGAAAGGCAACGAAGGAACAGGAGTGGGTTTTTGATCAGTAAAAGTCTCGCTCCGCCCAAGGGCGGGGAATGAGATTAGATTATTTTCCCACCGTAAAAAAAATCCTTTAAACGAAAAAAAAAACGATTAACTTAACTATTTAACTTTGCCGTAAGAAAACAATCACTCTGATATTATAAAGGCGAAAGTTTGTGAGGATATATATGTTTGTATGTTTTTACTTCTTCATGCTCGAACGGCTGAACGGATTTTGATAAAACTTAATGTAGGGGTAGACCATGTCCTGGAATCTGAACTAATATTATAAAGAGGAAAGATTTAATATTTGTGGTTGTTTGTTTGTATGTTACGATTTAACTCAAACACTACTGGACCGATTTTCAAAATTCATTCACCAGTAGAAAGCTACTTTATCACTGAGTAACATAGGCTTATATTTTCTATTTTCACGCAGGTGAAGCCGCTGGGAAAATAAATAAATACAAATATGTTTATGTTCCAAAAGATATTACATAAAATTTAAGAGATAGAACTTAAGTGCAGCAGCCATAATTTATATAGTTGTCGCACACGCAAAGTGCCTGACTCTCTATATAAAGCATGCGTAGGGAAGCGCAATGGTTTCCTATAGGGATGTGATATGAGGAATGATCGTTGCGAACGTTCTGCTTTTAGCAGGTGTGTCTTATGGGCAACTCCCCACGCGGTTATGCGGTCATTTAAGATGGATTCGCACAGAGCACAGTACACCATCATAAGAGTAGCTTCATTGGCGACCCTACTTAGTTTTTTAAAGATATGTAAAAGCTTTCTTACACGTTCACTCACATGATCAATTTGTTTCGTCCATGTAAGATGTTTGTTTAAAATGACACCAAGATACTTTATATAAGCTACTTGTTTCAAACTAGAGCAAGAGCAACCAAAACCAGTGTCACCATTACAGGTACGCAATTTACTAACCAGATCAGGTGGGCAAATACCTTATATCCTGGGAGTATCCCGGGTATATCCTTGGGCTCATTTTCTACTTTAAAGTTTATGAAACGTTAAAAATAAAAACCGGTCAAGTGTGAACAAAGGGTTTTCTTCGAGTGCAAACGGTTCCGAACGAATGATTTTTTTTTTTTTATGTTTTTTCCTGAAAACCTAGACGTCTTGTAGATTTAGCATAATAGGATAAGCATAATCAGCCTAAAAAGATTCCCACTGCTGGGACTCAGGCCTCTTTTCTAGGAGAGGGAATGGGCCGTAATCCGCCACGCGAGCCCCGTGCGGATTGGATAATGTAACATATCTTCGAATTTTTGGTTCTAGGACATGCCGGTTTCCTCACGATGTTTTCCTTCACCGTTTTGAGAGCAGTGGTGATGAAATAAATTACACAAAATAATGCGAATGGCTGGGTGTGAACCCGCGACCTACAACTCGTAAGTCGGGCCGTTACCACTCGGCCACCACTGCTCTTATAGATTTACCTGCTTATAATTTATAAGTAAAGAACTATTTCCTGCATTGTTATCACGACGGTATATTATATGAAATTATGAAACAATATTATAGAGGCTCCCAAACTGTGTCCTTTCATTTAATGTTCAGTTCGAAAACAATATATTCTTTATATAATACTAGCTTTTGCCCGCGGCTTCGCTCCCGTCAACTGACTACTCTACCCTACTCTACCCTACTCTACCCTACTCTACCCTACTCTACCCTACTCTACCCTACTCTACCCCACTTTACCCTACTCGATAAAAAGTACCCTATGTCCGTCTCCTGGTTCTAAGCTACCTCCCCACCAATTTTCAGCCAAATCGGTTCAGCCGTTCTTGAGTTATAAACAGTGTAACTAACACGACTTTCTTTTATATATATAGATTTTGCACCCCAAAAGTGACTTCACATTCCAAATTCTTTTATTAAAGTTTTAGCCGTGTTACGGTCACACAATCATGTGAGCAAATGGTCTGTGACAGACGCACAGACAAACAGATGGAGAGGATTTTTTCTTTATTTGTGCAATAATATATTGATTCTAGGTCAACGAGAAATATCCACCCTATAGGATTAGGTTAGATTAGATTTAGGCCACGATTAAACTTACGAGTTTGATTATATCACAGCTCCACTAGCCTGTAAACTTGAATATGTGATATTAATTTCAAATTGATGACTACACGCGTTCCTGTGAAAAAGGATTTTGACAGACAGACGAAAAAATTAAGTGATCTTTAATAAGAGTTGCCTTTTCCTTTTGAGGAACGTTACTCTAAAAAATGCCTCTGACCTTAGCTAACAAAAACTGGGCAAGTGCGAGTCGGACTCGCGCACTGAGGGTTCCGTACAAACTTGAAAGGTAAATTGCGGTTTACGATTTATGACGTATTAAAAAAAACTACTCACTAGATCTCGTTCAAACCAATATTTGGTACTGTACATCTTATAATATCGGTTTTAGTTTTATCATTTTCTTATTTTACCACTTTGGAAGTGTCTCTCGCGCAAACTATTCAGTTTAGAAAAAAATGATATTAGAAAACTTAATATCATTTTTACGGGAAGATACTATCCATAGATACCCCATACAAATGTGTTTGAAAAAATTTTTTTTTATAATTTCAGTTCTAAGTATGGGGAACTCCCAAAATTTATTCCTTTTTTTCAATTTTTATAGAATAAATCTACTTACCAAGTTTCAACAGTATAGTTCGATCATTTGTTCTGTGTCTGGGTGTAATTTATCTATATATGTATGTTTTTAGAAATATATAAGTATGTTTATCACTTGTCTAGTACCCATAACACAAGCTCTGCTTAGCTTGGGACTAGACGGCGTTGTGTGATAGTTGTGGAATATTATATTATATTATTATATTAGTTCTTATAGTTTCGGAAAAAAGTGGCTGTGACATACGGACGGACAGATATGACGAATCCATAAGGGTTCCGTTTTTTGCCATTTGGCTACGGAACCCAACAAATTGTACTTTCGTACGGTGTTATCAACAACATCACATGTACCGCTCATTCATTTGATTTAAACCATCCTTTGTTTACGACTCCCCTGGGATTAAGGCCAGCCAGTCATTGATGACACGAACCATACCTGTGTCATATTAAGGGCAGTCACTCACGAACGACATACCGGTGTAATATTAATTATGAGCAGTAATCCAGTTGGCGGTTGAGTCGTTGAGTCGCCGAGTCGTTGAGTCGTTGAGCCGTCGAGCATTACAGTTGAGTATTCGTTTCAGTTTTCATTGGACTGTTTACGTTGGTCTCTAGCGGTATTGTGAAGTTTGACTGTGGTCACTAAGTTAGTTTACCTAGAAGTGTTATTGCAATATTTTAGTTTTTTTTTCTTTTCTTGTATTTTTAAATTTCAAGTATTTTGTGTATTTAATGAAGACATTTGTGTAAGTAAGTAATAAGTATATTTATAATAAAATTAAAAATAAACTTTGAAAGTTAACTATGTAGAATTTTGGAAACTCTTTTTTTGACCCTTGTAATCTAGTTCTGTTGTACTGAGTTTTTTCATATCGTGGCCCCACACAAGGCATTAGGTACTCCAGTATTGTGGAAGTGCTATTCCATCAGATTCCCGCTACCCTCACCAGGTCGTCGGTCCACCACCTGGGAGGTCTTCCAATGCTGCATCTTCCGGTCCCATCTGTTCTGTCAGCAACGTGCCCAGCCCACTGCTACGAATAATATTTATCCATGTATATATTTAGTATCATATTTTTTAACGTGTGCATAACACGTTTTTTCTATGACAATAAACATTATTCAATACATTTACTCGAAAACCCGCTCCTATCCCTACCGCTTTTAGGCACGTAATTTTTTGTTTTCCACACTAGTGCAGAAAAGTGCGCGAGTTCAACCCTACCACAATGTAGGTATTGTATTTATCTTATCAGGCAGGATGCCACGCAGCTTCCGTTTATTTATTTCTGCGTAAGTGTATTGAAAACGTTGTTTGATACATGTGGAAAATCACTTCAGCATTCGGCTATATAACACTCTCGCTTGCGGCTTGGGCAAATTCTGCCTCGGTCGCAGTACCCAACTGTCTCAACTGGTATCAAAATATACAAAATATACTGTTTCCTTTCTTTTTATCGATTTCCATCCAGATAGATGGTAACATAGATATACTTTATATTATACACCAAAAATAAAATTACAGAAGGATATTACACAATATGCGATATTACCGTTAAAAGCGTATTTTTAACCGACTTCAAAAAGCAGGAGGTTCTATGTTCGGCTGAATGTGTTTTTTTTTTATGTACGGGTATTTATGTATGTTCACCGAATTCTCGGTCAATTGTGGACCGATTTTGAACATATTTCTTTTGGTTGAAAGGTTATGCTTCCGAGTTGGTCCCATAGAAATATTGTTATGATCTGATCGTGAACTTCGAAGATATGGAACAGAACTCCTCATAGAATCACACCGGAACCGTCTTAACAAGTAAAATTGCTTTGTTTATACGTGTAGTCGAAGACTGACTGAAAGAATAGGGGGAATATATCGCACTGATCTGATGATGAAGCCTGAAGTTAGGCACCAGAACTCTGTAATAAATTAATGTAATCTAACCGTGTTTGGGATTATTAGAATTGTCATGAGATGCGCTCTGGCTATAAGGTGTTAAGTTTGGCTGAGGTGTACTTTTTAGTGGTGGTACCATAACTAAAAAGTGTAAAATAAAAAACCTTTAAACAAAAAAAAAATACAACCGACTTCAAAGTAAAAAAAAGTCGTATTTTTTTGTAAAAAGTTTTTTATTACAGACAACCTTTGGATGGATTTGACAGAGAAGGAGAAAAATATACTCAGGTAGTTCGTGGTGTTACTATCCAGCACCACTATATGCACGACCACAGACCATTTGCTCACGTAACCGTCCCTCGGAGAGCTTTAGAAAAGCTCAGTGCAAACGAAAGTTCGGTGTGGCCTCGCATGGTCGGTTTGTGATAGAATTTCTAAATTGCTTCGGTTCTTTATAAACCTATAGTTAGGTGGTCGATCAAAGTTAGCTAAGTGATCACAGTTTTGTTTTAAGTAATTGTAAATAGGTCTTGGGTTACTCGTGGAAGAATCTGTACTTTCAATATGAATCTGACTGGCCTGTTGGTTAGTGACCCTGACTGCTATGCCGGAGGTCGTGGGTTCGATTCCCACCCAGGACAAATGTTTGTGTGATGAGCACGATCATTTGTTCTGTGTCTGGGTGTAATTTATCTATAATATGTATGTATTTAGAAATATATAAGTATGTTTATCAGTTGTCCCATAACACAAGCTCTGCTTAGCTTGGGACTAGGCGGCGTTGTGTGACAGTTGTGGAATATTATTATATTATTATTATTATAATATAAGTTGTAGTTTGGTTCTACACGACTGGTTTAATTTATTAATGAGGTCTAATCGTGTCAGTGAAATACGAACACGAATCTTGGGTGAACAGAATTCGCTTATAGACACACCCTGAGTAAACTAAAAGGACTGTATAGAATGGATTGAATAGAATAGGAACTACTACTTGAAGTCCTTTCAACCTTAGTTTCGGTCTTCGTCATAAGTTCTCCTAATTAAAATGATTTGATAGTTATCAAAGTATTTATCAGTATATTATATTAGCATATATTATATGTATTTTATTATTATAAGTAACTTAATTTAATGATACTACATTCTACTTGATATATCTGTCATTTATTTATTGTGCACAACTATCACAGTGTTGTCTTTTTAACCCAAAGGTTGACTGGTAGAGAATGCCTTGTTGCATTAAGTCCGCCTATGTACCAATACTGTACATGAAGTAAATAATAAATGCATTTATTTGTCAGAATATTGTACAGAGTTGTTATATGTATTATATATTTTGATCATAATATTTTTCCGTTTTCGGAGTACAAATATGGTTTGTAAAATTGTGGGTCATCATCATCATACAGTCAGACAGTCAGAGATTAATTTTATAACTCAACATTTACTGATGTCAAGGAGATAAAATATGATTCATAGGTAATAGGTAATCTACACTAATATTATAAAGAGGTAAAGTTTGTTTTTGTTTGTAGGAGGTAAATCTCTGAAAGTACTGGTCCGATTGCAAAAATGTTTTCACCGATAGAAAGCTGCTTTATTTCTGAGTGACATAGGCTATATCTTATATATGCGGGCGACGCCGCGGCCAAAAGCTCGTGTCAAATATTTAGATAAAATTTTCAGTCATCAGTCGAGTAATAACATTTGCTTAAAAGAAAGTTAAATGATTTATATTTAAATGTTTTGAGGGACTGGAGGTTGGCTGGTTGGATTGAAGGCCGTCATGACCCACTTACTCACTGTCTCATCAATTCCCAACCCAAACCCTAGGACTTTTACACAGAGGTTCTTTTTAAAATATGTACTTTGGAGATATGTGGAACAGAGATTAAAGTCCCGCAAACCTCCGTTGAAAAGGGAGGATCCTCCGACCAGACGGGTGTTATGTCTGGTGGGCAACTGCTCGATAGATGATTTCGGGCTGTTCTTTGATATGTCAATGTCATGTTCTTTCAGATGTTCAAATCGCGCGGAGAACTTAAATTTCGCGATGCAGGATTAGTTTTTATATGGCGCCATAGATATCGCTACAATACAAAGAACAGTGATTTTCCAATATTCAGGTCCACGGAGGATGAAACGGGGGTCCAAAGTTTGTACAAAAAACCTTCTTTTACACGGGCAAAGCAGCATTATACAGCCTTGTATTTTTTATGAGCATCATCATCATCATCATTTCAGCCGAAAGACGTCCACTGCTGGACATAGGCCTCCCCCAAGTGTCGCCACAATGAACGGTCCTGTGTCTCGCATCCATCGGACTCCCGCAACCGTTACCAAGTCATCGGTCCACCTTGTAGGAGGCCTTCCAACGCTACGTCTTCCGGTACGTGGTCGCAGAATTTAAATAGGAAAAGCGATTTCACTTAATGCAAGACTGGAAGTGGGCTTTATCTGCTATAGCATAGCACGTAAAGTGATCATTTATCTATACATAAAAGGAGAAACTGACTGACTGACATATCAACGCACAGCCGAAACTACTGGAATTAGAGATATGTTTGGCATAAAGTTTCCTTTTATGACGTAGGCGAGCTTTAAGAGAGGATTTTCTAAAATTCACCCCTATGGGGATAAAACGGGGGGCCAAAATTTATATGGAGAAACCTACTTTCACGTGGACGAAGCCGCTAGCAGAAGCTAGTCTTTGTAAATTCATTTCACAGAACTTCCTAAAGTTTTAAACTTCCGAAACATCAACACCAAGGAAAGCTTAGAAGCTCATTCATTAGAAATACACCAAATACGAACACCAAATAAATTCAGAAAAGTATTAAAAAGTTAAAACGTTGTTCAAAAATTCGCGCCAGATGAAAACTTAAGTTTTTAATGCGATCATCGTAGTGGAACGCGTATAAAGAGACAGAGGCATCCTCGCTCTCCCGCCTTGACGTCATCATTCCATGAAAGCCGAAGCTGTAATGGAGCTCGCATACAAATGCAATAACGTCACCCTCCTGCATTTTTCATCGGGAAACGCATCAAAATTCAGTAAGCGGGTCGCCGTCTCGTCCTGTGGACTGAGGACGAGCCTGAGCGTGGCCGCCGATCCGAATGCTGTCGAACTCCCCCGAACGAACCTTTGTAATGTTGCCAGCTTTTGTTTCGCTGCTTTACAGCAGGGAATGCATTTGTTGTTGACTTTTGGTGGTCGATTTTGTTTGCTGTTGTGCTATCAACAGTAAAAAACATTAAAATGGACAAATGCGAGTCAGACTCGCGCACTGAGGGTTCCGTATAATCTTACCTATGAAAACAGTTCAATTCCCGAATTCAGTTAAGAAGATTTTTCCGAATCGCAAAAAGTTTTTTTTTGTGAAGTAACTACGAATTTACAGTTTCAGATTTTTTCCTATACTTGTGCTATGAGACCTTGCTTCATACAAAATTTCAGGATTCTAGGTCAACGGGAAGTACCTTATAAATTATGATTCCCTTGAGAGTGTTGAAATACCCGTTTGATGGAACATAAACGGCCGTATCTTTTTTTTTTCGTTAACTCAGAAGTTTGATTTTTTCACAGCTTCAAGGGACCGTAGACTTCAGTATATGGATTTAATTTCAACTCGATACCTCTACGCATTCCCAAGATAAAGGGTCTTGACAGACAGACAGACGGACAACAAAGTGATCCTATAAGGATTTCGATTTTTCCTTTTGAGATACCAAACCCTAAAAATATAATAGAACTAGCTTCTGCCAGCGGCTTCGCCCGCGTGAAAATAGGTTTCTCCATACAAACTTTGTACCCCCGTTTCATCCCTTTAGGGGGTGAATTTCGAAAATCCTTTCTTAGTGCTTGCCTACGTCATAAGATGATGCCATTTGCAAAATTTCAGGTTTCTAGTCCCAGTAGTTTTGGCTGTATGTTGATATGTCAGTCAGTCAGTTTCTCCTTTTATATATATATAGATAACGTCGCTTCATTCTACTTTATCGAGTTTTTTAGAATGAGTTTGATTTCCACTATCTAGCACGGACATGACTGAGGAGAGATTCGTAGAGTCTATGAAATCAAGTAAATGAAATAATATATTAACGTAGAGTTTCTAACACCAGTCAGATTTGTATGATAATAATAATATTCCACCACTTCCACACAACGCCGTCTGGTCCCAAACTAAGCAGAGCTTGTGTTATGAGTACTAGACAACTGATAAGCATACTTAGTACTTATATATTTCTAAATACATACATATTATAGGTAAATTACACCCAGACATAGACCAAATGATCATGCTCATCACACAAACATTTGTCGTGGATGGGAATCGAACCCACGACCTCCAGCATAGCAGTTAAAGCCACTGACCACTAGACCAAACAGGCCTTTACTAGGCCTGATGAAGATGAGGATATTTCTGCATTCTAGCAAACATGGATATGTGTATTAAAATCGTAGTGTTGTAAGCATATTTAGAGCAAACTGGTAACACAAAATACCGCACCTCATGCCTCTATTCAGTAAAATCATTTCAAACGACAAAGTTTTGTTAGCAAAACCCTTCACAAAGTAACAAAAGCTACATGTAACTAAAACGCTAATAAGTTTTCACAACAAAAAAAAATCCCGACCATTTACTCGTATTCTGGGAAATTTAATTTCAACTCCATTCCCGCTTGCAGGCTCGCCACCCCAAGGCCCGTTCACTCGGGAGACTCGGGCCAGTCGCTAAACACCCGCCGGTAGTACCGCTCGCTTTCACACCCGCGCTCACTCTACACATGTGAACTTTTTTATAAAACAGTACAGTGCTATACAGATTCCAAATTCGAATTTTATTTGACAGTTTGTTTTTTTTATTAAGTGTTTATGACAATGGGTTTTTGCGAAGTCGCCAGCTGGAGCGTTTAGACCAGAAAAAGGTTGGTTCTCACGCATGAATAAAAATTGTTTTACGTAAAAATGTTCGCTTATATTGAAAGTAATTTTCGTTGTTATTTAATAAGGTATTTTTGAGACGCTTTGCTTTAGTTTTTAGCGACATTTTTCTGGGTTTAATTAAGTTTTTCAGCGACTGAAAGCTTTCAATACGGTCTTTTGAAAAGCTTTTATTCAAAAGGTTTTTTATATAAACTACTTACATTTTATTTCTTAATGCGTAGTTATTAAAGAAAAGATTTTTATTTTCATGAAATGTTAATTTTGCTATTTCATGAAATAAGTTGAAGTTTTTACTTCACCCAACCTGCCGCACGTCGTCGTAATTATACGGTATGATGCAAATTAATGTGAAAACCTAGCAGAATAATGATGTTAATATCATAATACACCTTAATTAATGTAGTGGTAAACTAAATGAAAACAATGCACTGTATATTTAATGAGCGGGGCATTCGTGCTCAAATATTAATTTATGAATGAGCAGAAATAATTAAACATTAATATCCTTTTCAAGTATGTCATGAAAATAGGTCAAACATAGACCATAGATATTGCTGTATAGATCAATATTATGAAAATGCTCAATATTAATTTTGAAAATAGGTTTTCAAAAAACATTTTTACGCGTCAATTAAATAAAAAAAAAACATAATTTTTATCGTCAATGTAAACTATATATGAGACCGGTGTTTCCTAGCTGACTACCCTGAGAAGAAACAACGAAACAAACTCGGGGGTCAAAGTCTGGAACGCAAGGCAAAGAAGGAACAAACGAACGGGTTTAGGGGTCAGTCTCTTTTAAAGTCCATACAGCAAACTTGTAATGGTCAAATCATACGAGAACCAAATAAAAGTAACGCAAAACTGGGTGATTTATAAAAAAGCAATTTAGAGAGTTAAAATTACTACATACACAACAAGGCGAAAGATTGTTAGTGTATGTTACTTGTTCACGCTCGAACGGCTGAACGGATTTCGACGAAACTTAATACACGGGTAGACCATGTCCTGGATTAGCACATAGGATGCTTTTTATAACTGGAGTATGTTCCCTTTGGATAATTTTCTATCATAACGCGGGCGAAGCCGGTGGCAGCAGCTTATAAAACTATAAACATGATTAGCTTGCTTTTATTGCAAATTAGTTCGTAGACATACTCCCGGGATAAAAGTATTTTATGTCTCCATCATCATCATCATCATAATTTCAGCCGAAAGACGTCCACTGTTGGACTTATGCCTCCCCCATGTGTCGCCACAATTAACAGTCCTGTGCGTCTCGCATCCATCGGAATCCCGCAAACCTCACCAGGTCATTGGTCCCCCTTGTGGGAGGCCTTCCAACGTTGCGTCTTCCGGTACGTGGTCGCCATTCCAGAACAGGATAAGAAAACTCTTAAAGCTCGCCTATTTACATGAATTCTGATATCCACATATTTTGTTACTTATCATGGTGTACAATAGAGAATTAAGAAATTAGTCCTATTTCAAGATATTGTCTAATAAGTTACTTATAGGTAGAATATAAGTCGATGCTTCTAGGCAAGCGTGCTCCATCGTCGACATCATCATCACTTACCATCATAAAAAAAAAACAAATATAAAAGAAATATATTTTTAAAATCAGTTGTAAATATTTTTTTTATTTATTATTTATTTATTATATTCTTTATTGTACACCAGTACAAATACAAAAAAGGAAACTAAAACAAAAATACATACCTGGCCTTATCGCATAACGTGATCTCTTCCAGGCAACCTGGAAAAGACTGTAATTGCCTGTACTAGGAATGAAGCCGCCATTGGTGTGACAATACCAGTTTTATCCACATATAATAGTTACATAGTTACATACATATTGAAAACTTAACATAGTATTGCGAGTAAATGAGGTCGGTGTTTCTTAGCTGACTGAGTTCGAGAGGGAGTAACAATAAGTGTTTGTTCACGCTTAAACTCACTCACGTGTATCCCTATGTACTTATGTATACACATACATATATACCAGGGATCTTATGGTTATGGAATTTCTAATCTAGACACGGATATAGGAATAGGTAATTATTATACAGGTTTCGTATATGATTCATCATCATCATTTCAGCTGAAAGACGTCCACTGTTGGACATAGACCTCCCCGGAGTGTCGCCACAATGAACGGCCCTATGCGTCTCGCATTCATCGGATTCCCGCAACTCTTACCAGGTCATCGGTCCACCTTGTAGGAGGCGTTCCAACCGTAAAGGTTGGAAAACCGTAAAGGAGGCCCGTAAGGTTCTGTACGTACCTAAAGACGTAGCGTATATGAATAAAGATATTAAATTATTTCACACACTTTGCCAGTGACTTTGTTTGCGAGAAAGTTTTAAGAAAGTTTTTTTCGAAGCCTATTGGGGCCATGGGTTGAGCGAAAGAGAACCCCGGGTCCTGTAACGAAGGCTAAGATGGAACAAGATTGGGTTTTAGTCACTAAAAGTACAACACCGCTCTGCCCTAGAGCACGAGAAGTCATTGGATGATATCCCACTTAAAAAAAACACCCTTTAAAACATATTTTGAAGGTTATTTTGAAAAACTAATATGTATTAGACTTTATTGTTCATACTGATTACTTTATTATTTTTAAGTTTATCGGTACACGCCGGATAATGAGATTTTGCATACAAATGAAATTCCCCCTTTTCAACTCCTTAAAGATTGAATTTACAAAAATCCTTTCGCAATGTTCGCCTACGTCATAAAAGGAAGCCCTGTGCAAAATTTCATGTTTCTAGTACCAGTCGTTTCAGATGTGCGTTGATATGTCAGTCAGTCAGTTTTTCCTTTTATAATAACTATTTTTTAATTACCACAGACATTTAAAGGGCTTATTAGAAACGCTCTTTTTATTATTTAAGTAAAGTCTTAATAATATTCATAAAAAGGAAAGTTGTTTGAAATGAGCGTTTGTTAATATCCCAAAATGTCACTCAATTTATGGAAATATTGTACAGGCATTGTATTGTATTGTTATGAATTATTGATTGAATTATGAATTTACCAATTATGACAAATTTTCGTAGACGATTTTGGAATTTGGTTTTTTTTTTTACTTTTGACTATACCAATATCATATTGTAGTGTCGTAGTAACAATTACGGATAAAGCCCCATTTTTTTGTACTAATTAATAAATAGGGGTCTATGTATAATTATATAAATTATCTGCTAATTTCAGTTACAGGTATTACAATTGAAAAGTAAAATACAAATAGGAAGATTTGACTTTTATTTCTAGTCTAGATTATCATTTGTTTGGTCGAGAAATACAAAAATAAACCGGTCGTAACCTGTAATTTAGACTCCACCTTTATCTGAAACTTTTACACCGGTTTTGGTTACACTTACTGATATTTTTTATTTCGGATATTCGATAATTTCGGTTAGGGTTGTGGCTGAGCTCTATAACATCCTTCATTGTCATAATTTTTGCCGAAAGACGTCCACTGTTGTAAATAATCGTCTCCCTCTCTACTTCTTGACGTTTCAAAAGTGCCTGTAGGTAAATGGTTTATCTTCTATACATATAATAAATCTGTAGTTTTTAGTTGTGTGCGATCACGTAAAATGTACAAAATCGATGTAGATAACTTTTATACATTAAAATTGTTTGTAACTTATGTATTACTTAGGCTTTGTTTCATCGCAATCGCACTTTTTTCACTATATCACTATATCTTTCTTTTCGTCGATTGCCTCGAGTCGGCCACGCCTCTGATTCCTTTGTTCTGACGTCATCTCAACGCTCAGTCACGTAGTCAGAACAAAGGAATAGGAGGCGTGGCCGACTCGAGGCAATCGACGAAAAGAGAATCAAAACGAAACGGTTGTAACTTGGCTAGGGGGACAGGGTCTGTAAGTAAAAATTATACAACAGTAATAATTCCTTTTCACAAAAGACTAGTAAAAAGACAACCGCAGAATATAAAGGTAACATAATCTGTACTGAGGTCTTACCAGAAGCTCTTAACGCGATCCATTTGACGACCAGGGGCGTTACCATGACGTGTTAAAATGTCAAGCGTGCTACCTAGAGCCCTATACACCCCTATTTTTTATTAGTACAAAACAAATGGGGCTTTATCCGTACCCATTACTGATATTTTTGTAGTCAAAAGTAAAAAAAAAAAACGAAATCCCAAAATTGTACACGAAAATTAGTCATAATTGGTAAATTCATAATACAATCAACAATTAATCATTCATAACAATAGCTACTAGAAAATACTACGCGCAGTGTTTTTCCATTTTGATCGTCATTTATTCGTTCATAATCAATAGTCTGTACAATATTTCCATAAATTGCTTGGCATTTTGGAATATAAACAAATGTTAATTTTACTTTGCTGTTTATGTATATTATTTATTGAGACTTTACTTAAATAATAACAAGACGATTTCTAATAAGCCCTTTAAGTATTTGTACTAATTAAAAATTAGTGGTGTATAAGCTCCATCCGTTTTTTTTTTGGTGGCATTATCATCCAATAACATCCCCCGGTCTAGGGTGGAGCGTGAGATAGTGTTAGACTTTTACTGACTAAAAACCCACTCCTGTTCCTTTTTTGCCTTCGTTCCAGGGCCCCGGGGATCTCTTTCGCATCACCCATGGCCCCAGTAGGCTTCGACCCTGCTGGCCCCCTACGGTTTTGCTGACATCTCCTTGAGGCGCGCGTGGAACACTATGCGCCGTCGACATCTTAGGCTCGGTCCGGACGGTTACCGGACGGCGAGCTACCCATTGCTCGCCGTCAGCAAGCCAGCGCCTACGTTGGCTGGAAATCGAGATTGAGATCCCGGCGGCTGGATAGCTCTATCCGTTTAACAGTTCAATTTAGGTCATCATAGCTCATGGTAGGGCCCCTGAACTGAGCTGCTAAAGGGATAGAGCTATATAAATTTCATAGCTCCATCCCTCTTTATCACACTCACGACCGACATTTTAAGCACATCATGATAAGGTTCCTCAACTTAAATATATGGTTTAGCCATAATTGAGCACGATTGTCTCCTTGCGAGCTCATTACGCGGCAATCACTTGTATTAACTTAGTTAAATCTCTAAGTAAGCAGGGGTGTGAAACCTACTGCCTGCGTTTATCCATTGATGTTTTCAATGTATTATGAACTAGTTCTTACAAGTGACTTCGGTCGTTTTAATGTAGAAACTGGTCTGTGTTAAAAAAAAACAAGTCGATTCAAGTCGTTTGTGGTGCGGGTGCCGACTCAACACTTGGAGACCTTCCTCAAAGGAGAGTTTTGGCCGAAGGGTGTCGTGTATCGACGATTTCGTGCAAGAATACCGACCTCGCAGCGAAACACGACGCCGTCACTTCGTGTGCAATAGTGCAAAAAAGAAAAATAGATTAGTTATTGTCTGTTGTTAATATGTATTAGTTTATTATTTTTATGATTATTTTATGTATTCTGTCTATGGGCCTTAGTTGCCTGAAAATAAAGAACTATTATTATTATTATTATTAAAAGGCTGGTTCATCTAAAACTAAGAATAATATATTGACAACTAGCTTCTGACAGTGTCTTCGTCCGCATAAAAATAGAAAATAAATAGCCTGTGTTATTTAGAGAAGATGTAGCTTTCTAATAGTGAAAGAATTTTTTTAATTGGTCAAGTGGTTTTTGAGTTAAATCGTAACATACAAACAAACAAAAAAAAAACAAATCTCTCATACACTTGGCATAGATCACAATCGCATCGTATCGTATAATGTACCTAAATGTAAACACATACTAGTAGCTGCCAGTGACTTTGCCCGCGTAGAAAATTGTCGCAAATGAAAACTCTTTAGGATAGAAAGTATCCTGTGTTGTTCGAGAACATTGCCTATCTGTGCGCCAAATTCCATCGAAATCCGCTCAGCCGTTCGAGCGTGAAGAAGTAACAAATGCACACACACATTCACAAATTTTCAGCTTTATAATATTACTGATGATATATGTACGAAACGTTTTAAGAACATTTATTGTGCGTACATTTACTTTGAATGGAATTCCCTGCAGGAATTGGTATTCTCTGATAGCTACAACATAGCCCTTAAGTCAAGAATGAATGAAGGTTGCTTCTAGGCAAACGTGTTCCATCGTCGACCACAAATCATCACTTACCATCAGGTCAGATAGTGGTCAAACGCAAGCCTATTAATAATAAAAAAATATATTATTATTCCTGGGAAGAGGTGGCGAGACGACCTAGATGCCGACCGTAAGGACTAGTTCGAGGTAGCTCAGCAAAGGCCTCCCCCAACTTCTTCCAGGTATTCCTTATACCTGGAAGAAGTTGGGGGAGGCCTTTGCCCAGCAGTGGGACAGAATAGGCTAATAAAAAAAAATATATTCAGAACTGATTTTCTTTAAAAATTAAACTGATATAAATAAATCGTTCTATGTTCACTAGCGTAAGTCATCAAAAGCAATTTCCTGTTGAAATAAATTCTCGTGGCGTGCTTCAAACATTTTCATACTTTTGATCTTACCACTCGCCGCCCCACGCTTAGCTACCGCTCACTGCGGCAAGGTCGGGATATTAGTGTGATGAGCTTTAACTTTTTACAAAAAAAGGTTAGGACTAAAACCATTTTTAGTAGTTGTTTGCTTAAAAAATTTAAATAATTTTATTTCACATCGGCCACACAACTTCAAAAGCTAGTGCACGGTTCCAATTGGTCTTTTCCTATGGAGAAAAAACGGCAAGAAACTCCGCATCGCTTGTTTATTTCAATTTCGAATTTCAGCTTTAGTTCAAAACCAAGATCTGAAAATGTGAACAAAATAGACCTATACTCCATTCACGATAGCATTACACAGAAGATAAAAAAGGTTGTTTTAGGGTACACTTTGTAATAAAAATACAATATTATTATATTTTGCTTTATTAAAAATCTTAACTGTATAAGTGATGAATTTATTGTTACTGTTATATTTAACTGAATTCATTTGAATTATCCATCTTTAATTCAATAAATTATTTAGTTCTTACTTATACTACTAGTGTCCATGTTAAAAACTTAAAACAAGCAGGAGTTTTCAGTACCTGAAACGTTTTTCATTATACTACTAATATTAGTTATTTCTATTTGTATGAATGTTAAATAATTATCTTGTTGCCTTGTATACTAATAATTTATATGTTTTGTGAGGAGGAAGCTTGCTGATACGCCATTTTTTTTTTAATTGTTTGAAATAAAATTATTTTTATTTCAAACATTTTTTTACCTATCAAGTGTTTAGTACTTACCTAACAATAATCAAATTTATCGAAGTAGGTAATGAAGGCAATTTATTAAAATTGTTTGTATTTATCTCGAAAAATAAATGTTGTGCACACCTGCTTCTATTAACCTCTTTTGTCTAATGCAGAAGTGAATGGAGTATAGATTTTGTCGGCATTTCAAGGAAAAGCAAAATATTTATTTGGCACGAACACGATCAAAGCGTCACCCCTGTTCGTCTGTCTTAATACATATATGTTACGTAAAATATTTGGCGAGTAACTAAAAGGGATTTACGTGTAAATACAGATAAATGGAATGCTAGTTTCTTGTTTTGGTTTTGCTTAATAGAGATTTATTGGATCGTACACTTAGTAAACGTTTCTCACATAGGTACACGAAATTCGGAGTATTTACTTGGGGTTTTATCAATTAAGGCTCATATTTCAAGTCTATTTGGACGACCTAATAGAAGCGACAAGAAATATGTAACCAAGTTTTTTGTAACTTATAACATAAAATGAAAGTTATAGCTATTATTTTCATACTTGATACTTGAATTAAACGAAATGACGATGGAAAAATACTGGCCAAGTGCAAGTCGTACTCGCGCACGACGGGTTCCGTATTATGCGTAGCAACAAACGGCAAAAAAACACGTTTGTTGTATGGAAGCCCCTTAATATTTATTTTATTCTGTTTTTTAGTATTTTTAATTATAGCGGCAACAGAGATATATAATCTGTGAAAATTTCAACTGTCTAACTATCACGATTTATGAGATACAGCCTGGTGACGAGACGGACAGACAGACAGACGGATGGACAGCGGAGTGTTAGAAATAGGGTCCCGTTTTACCCTTAGGATACGGACCCCTAAAATCCCATTAATTTTAATAAATAACTATAAACCATAACTGTCAATTTGATGATTCGAGGTGGAGACTAGTATGAGGCACATCCTCCGAGTCAACTCCACCTCGGTTTTTAAATATGGGACTATATAATAGTCTTTCATGAGTCAATCTCAAGCAAAAATATTCGATCGCAATCTATTGCTACGCGCTTGCTACGAAAGTGCTACGGCGTAGCACAACCGTAGCCCAATTAAGTAGAAAAAATAGGGGAAGATAAAAATATATGGACGCTGTAACATCAGACGGAGAGGATGGGGGACGCTATTACACGACAATCCCCTTCATTATGCCAACATTTACCCTTTTGTTTTGTCACTGAGCGAAAATAACAAAAAGTAGATGTAATTTATTTATTTTTGCGTGCGATTCTGCAAAAATCTTTGCTTATGAAAATAATAGAATTTTAAGGGTACAAAGCTTTTTGTAACGTATGTAATGGCTGCCCATTCTCTACTGGATGCAATCATTACTTTGAGACATGTCTTCAACTCAGCACATTTACGCGATTACGGTTGCGAATCTATCCGACTCGGTCCACACGAATTCAACGCGATGCGGCGACTGTTTCTACGTACGCGCGAAGTCACCGCTTGAGCCTCTATTTATTTAAAACAAGTCACCACAACGCAAGCTAACTAATTGCAACTGCTTCGCTTCGCTCATTGTTGCATCACACACACGTACGGTTGCTCACGTAGGCCACCGCAATAGAGAATTGTTTGTTGCACATGCACCGCATCGCTTTGCAATCGCAATCGCGTTGTATCGCCTACGGCTTTCAGAATAAAAATTATTTTGCATTACAGTAATTATTCTGTTATTCGACTTACTACGTACGTAACCTTTTTTTCGGATGGGAAATCATGCAATTATTTACTGACCAAATTCACACCTATGTTTCATTTTTGCCTTGCTTTCCAGGACCGAGGGGTTCCCTTTCGGACTACCCGAAGCATTATATCGCAAAAGATTTCTACTTTTGTTTTCTCAAAATGGCCATTGTTCCTAATATTTAACCAAACGTGAGACACAAATTTGAAAAATTTTACGATTACTAAAAACCATCCCTTTCAGACCTTAAAACCCGCGGTCTACAAGCACAACTAAAATATAAGTTACCACAAAATATTACAAATGGTTCAAGTTGTGACCTATGATTAAATTAATCTATTTAAGCAATAAATATGGCTTGGTGCATGACCTTTGTGGATTGCAGACGAGTAGACCATTGCCCTGGACTAAAATATATTCGAAGTAGAAGCAAAATATTGGACGCCTGGGATTACAACCCTGTGGTTTAGGAGCAGGGATTAGGGAAACAAATCATTTGTAACTTTTAAATTTGAGTATTTTTTTTTTTTTGTTTTGACTTCAAACAGTCATATACAAAGTATATAATTCTTAAGATAATTGTTTCCTTACAAATAGACCTATAGTGCCGACAATGTAGTATTTAGGTAAAATCATGGTAAAATTAAGTACAATAAACACCACTTTGGTAGGACGCGTTTGAATTATACATATATTTTTTTTTGTATATAAACATAAATTCACTGAAACATATATTATTACCAGTTTGATAACTAAGTAAAGGAAAAAAGGTAAAGCTTAATTAGGTGTTATATCGACTTTTTAGCTTTATTTTAACATAAATACTATGTTTTTTTTTAATTTAAACGTTGGTTCTCCCGAGGATAATAACTGCAGGAGAACCAGTTACCGACATAGTCCGAAGAATCACCATACTTAAGTGGGCAGGGCACGTTGCTCGCAGAACAGATGGTCGATGGTAACGAAAGATTCTAGAGTAGTAACCACGTATCGGAAGATACAGCGTTGGAAGGCTCCCACAAGGTGGACTGAAGACCGGGTGAAAGTCGCGGGAACCCAATGGGTGCAAGACGCATAGGGCCGGTCGTTTTGGCGACACTTAGGGGAGGCATATGTCTTTCGGCTGAAATGATGTTAATTTCATTTAAATGTTGTTAACCTCAGAAAAGTATTCTAACTATACAACATGCAATTGTAATGCACATCCATATAATACACCCCAATTAGAAAATTAAGTTACAATTATATATTTTTTTTTTCGTTTATTAAACAATAACATTGATACATTCATGCTAACATATTTACATACTAGCACAAACCATCGCGGGTTTAACAGCGGTAATTCAAGCACTGTTTCACATAACTGCACAAAGGTAGTGTTTTTCAAAGAAATTGGTTAATCTAATTGTACACAAATGATACAGGCGTTTGATGCATTACAATGGTCATGCATCAGTATTGGTATCTACGTACGCACACAAAGACGCTAGTTACGTACTTAGGATTTGTCAAGAATTTATCAAAATAGATATATTTTTTCCGGGGGTCCAAAGTTTTGTTTACAGCAACCTATTTTTATAGCTGCTGGCACCGAGCCATATAAAAAAAAGGAAATAATATAATAAAAATATTCCACAATTATCACACAACGCCGTCTAGCCCCAAGCTTAAGCAGAGTTTGTGTTATGAGTAAATAACTGATAAAAATACATATATGTTTCTAAATACATATATATTATAGATAAATTACACTCAGACTCATCATACAAACATTTGTCCTGGGTGGGAATCGAATCCAAGACCTCCAGCATAGCAGTCAAGGCCACTAGACCAACAGGCCATCGTTTTGCGTGAACGTGGCGCATATTTTTCTTAACGAATATTCATAATTTGTAAGTTAGTCCAAGATTGCGTCTTTTCCGCCAAATAAAATGTTTTTCTTTCTTTCTAAATGCATTTTTACTAAGAAAAAGAATATCGATTAATTTAAACTTAATGTTATATGTCGGTCGGTCGTTCGGTCGGTCGCCTCCTTCTGTGAAGCAGTAACGCTAGCAAAGGAGGCGGCCGATCGCGTGAGGCAACGGTCCTCACGCCACAACCGCCGCCGGGATTCCGATACCGATTTCCGGCCACCGTAAGCGCGGGCTTGCGGACAGCGAGTGGGTGTTGGCTCGCCGTCCGACTGTCCGGTAACCGTTCGGACAGAGCTCAAGTCGTCGACAGCGCGTACTGTTCCACCTGCGCCTCAGGGAGATGTCAGCAAATCGTAGGGGCCCAGCAGGGTCGAAGCCTACTGGGGCGTGGGTAGTGTGAAAGCAAAGAAGGAACAGGAGTAGTTTTTTAGTCAGTAAAAGTCTGACACTATCTCTCGCTCCGCCCAAGAGCGGGATTTTCATTAGATGATTTTCCCACCTAAAAAAAGAAAACCAAGTGATGGAGTGGAGAAG
This sequence comes from Mythimna pallens, assembly GCA_961205895.1. NCBI lineage: Eukaryota > Metazoa > Arthropoda > Insecta > Lepidoptera > Noctuidae > Mythimna > Mythimna pallens. The sequence goes on from OY540844.1 coordinate 18,270,573, forward strand.
TAATATGTTGATAGATGGCTCCAATTTACATCCCATTCACAATAAAATTATCCTTAATCTTGGTTTATACCAAAGAGTAACAGGTTTCTTAATAAAAACGAGGAAAAATCTGGTTAATAAATTATGTTTTACGCAGCATATTGAGTGTCGACAACATATGGAAGGTATTTGGATGTATGTGTGTTATATTAGGGCCAAGGTATTGATGCCCGAAAGGGTTGGTTTATGTGGTAATTGGTGGCAGATGATTTTAGCAACTTATTTATTGATTCATAATCTTTCTGCCCGTGCCCCATGTTTCTTGGAGTCGGCGCAATATGTTTTTTCTACCATTCTGTCTTGTCACCTGTCATGCTATCACTGACATCTTTATCTGTAATCTATCATTCCTCACACAATCCATTCATCTTTTCTTTGGCCTCCTTCTTCTACACTAATATTATAAAGAGGTAAAGTTTGTTTTTTTTTTTCTCAGAAAATACTGGTCCGATTGCTAATTTTTTTTCACCGATAGAAAGTTTTTTTGTTTCTGAGTGACATAGGCTATATTTTATGTATGCGGGCTAAGCCACAGGTAAAAGCTAGTCTTTTATATTCGAGCGTGAAAAAGTAACAAACATACAGAAAAAACACTCGCAATTGGCCTTTACAATATTAGTGTGATATCCACCATCACCACATCACCCACCATAATAGCCCTATCATTCGAGGATAATAATAATAATAATATTCCACAACTATCACACAACGCCATCTAGTCCCAAACTAAGATGAGCTTGTGTTATATAAGTATGTGGCGTTGTGTGAAAGTGGTGGAATATTATTATATATTATATTTATAGTAACCAGTTTCTTACTAACCACATAGAAAATGCTGGTCAATAATTCTGTGCAGCATATTTGAGTGTCGATAACATATGGCAGGTACGAAATATTAGGGCCAAGGTGGCCCGAAAGGGTTGGTATATTTATGTTGGCTGTTGGTGGCACGTGACGCCAGTAACTTATTTATTGATTACGCCCTCATTATAAGTTGGTGTTATAAATAGTTACTTTTGTGAAGTTATTCTTAGATACAATCAATCAGCTGCGTGATTGTTTGAAAGTATTAAGTACCGCGGTCTTGGGACGCCAAGGAAAACTGGAGGAACACTGGTGGATTTTAGTCAGTAACAGTCTGATATTCCCTCTCGCTCCACCCAGAGCTGAACAGACGGCTTAATTGTCTCGTTTTGCTTTTTGGGTGGAGCCTTAAAACAGGCTGCATATAGACACAATCTCTTTTATCAATAGATAATCATCAAAAAACCTATTTAGCCACTATCCTATACTAACTTATACTGACTAAAACCCACCTGTGTTCCTTCAGTTGCTGTAGCCGAATGACGAACTACCCATTGCTCGTCGTCGCTACCGTGGCTGGTAGTCGGGGTCGAGGTCGTGGTGGCTGGGGCGTGAGGAAGTCCGTTCCTTCAAAGGTGCAGGCGTCTACTATTACTGCGATGCAGAAGTAGGCAATCGCCAGCCATTCTCCCTCCTCGCTCTGGACCATGGCCAGAACAAGGACCCGGTACGGGAGCCAGCCGCCGCCGATCGCCTCCATGAGGACACGGCGGTGCTCCGGCCAAACGGGGCACACCTCTACCGTATGCTCCACCGTGTCCTCTGGGAGATCTATACAATGGTGACATCCGGGCGTTTCTTCTGCCTGAATCCGGTGCAAGAACCAGCCAAACTTAACATGCCACGTCGTGACGCCTCTCAGCGACTCTTCAAAAACGGGACTTACCGCCATAATCATGGCGTGCCAAGGGCAGCCTGTCCTTGTTTTTCAACCTTAGGCATTCTCTATCAGTTAATTTTAATATGTACATTTGTATTGAAACGAATGTCTTAATTTCAGGTTCAGGATCGCAGAGCACAATGTTTTCTTTATGCCGACGCTACAAAGATGATCACGGTGAGTGGTAGATTATAATGAACTAGGTTTTGTTTATGACTCCGTCTACGTGAACGTCGGTTATTGCGGCCGAGAAGTCGAAGCCGGCTAATAAGTAGCTTCATCGTGGCGTGAGCTTGCGGACGACGAGTAAAGGGAAGCTCGGCGTCTGGCTGTCCAGTTACAGTTTTCAGATTTTTCCCTATATCTGTGCTATGAGACGCTTCGTGGTAATTTTCAGGATTCTAGGTCAACGGGAAGTACCCTATGAACTTTGATTCCCTTGAGAGTGTCGAAGTATACGTTTTTTGCGACATAAAAGGCCGTATCTTTTTTTTTGTTCACTCAGAACATATGACTATATGGTTTTAATTTCAACTCGATACCTCCACCGAGAAAAAGGGGCTTGACAGACAGACGGACAACAAAATTATCCTATAAGGGTTCAGTTTTTTCCTTTTGAGGTACGGAAAAATAAAAACAATACATACAGCTGAACATAGAACCTCTTTCTTTTTGAAGTCGGTTAAAAATACTACCTAAGTGCATTTAAGTAAAATTTCAATATGATCGTAACTTAATTTTCTAATATGACGTATAAGGGTGAGCGTTGTACACAAATCCATTACAAGCTGGGCATTACATTAACCTTGGTCTCATCCTACTTATTTCTAATCGTTGTAGACATTTGGAATCTTGCCATCAAAATATGTGAGCCTTCTTCCGAAGCGGAACTATGGGTTCTCGCGCTTAATTTTATACAGCTGAATAAATATTTATTTATTTAAACATGGTGGTAATATTTTATATCTTAAACCAGTGCTGGTACTTAGGATGCCCTGACATCACTGTCAGAAAGCTGAAACTTTCAATGCACCTCAGCAGAGAGAGCAGAGTTTGCCGCACCAGCGCCCGCGACGACATTTTCTTCACGTATGCTGTTTCAAAAACAATTTTTACTGCTGTTGACACCTTTTTTAGGGTTCCGTACCTCAAAAGGAAAAAACGGAACCCTTATAGAATCACTTTGTTGTCCGTCTGTCTGTCTTTCTGTCAAGACCCTTTATCTCGGAAACGTGTAGATATAGCGAGTTGAAATTAAAACCATACACTCAAGTCTGCGGTCTCTTGAAGCTGTGAAAAAATCGAACTTCTAAGTTAACGAAAAAATAAGATACGGACGTTGTTTATGCCGCAAAAAACGTATATTTCGACATTCTCAAGGAAATAAAAATTCATAGGGTACTTCCCGTTGACCTAGAATCCTGAAATTTGACATGAAGCAAGGTCTCATAGCATAAGTACAGGGAAAAATCTGAAAACTGTAAATATGTAGTTAAGTGTAGTCTTATAACCATGACAGGCACCGGCTCTATAGTGTACCATCAATTTTGCTGACAGCACTTTGGGGTCCTGGGGGAACATAACACGCCGTCGACCCGGATTGAGTCCTTTCCGGACAGTGAGCTACACTCCCAACGGGGACGCCAAGGGCATCTCCAGCGGCGGCTGGGTCTTGTTCTTCCTCATGGTTTGCGATTACTTGAGGTCATAATTTTAGTAATGAAATAGCCAGACGCATGATGGAGGAGCATGTTTAAAGTATCCAGATACCAGGCCAGAGGAGAAGGACCAGAATACGCCAAGCACTTGTCTTAGGCAGTATTTATTGCCATTGAGTGTATTTAAATACGGCGCTAGTAATAAAGCTAAAGTAACGCTTTTCATTATTTATTTTCACCCAAATTGGAAAAATGAGGGTATTTGAATTATCGCGTCAATCCAAGGTCTTAATAAGGAAGTAATCAAACGACAAGGGAAATTCGTTTTTTCCGCGAATGTGGGTTTTAGACATCAATAATTTAAATTGCCTTTGAGAGATATATTGGTATGAGTATGTGTTTTTGCCACTTTTTAACCGACTTAAAAGAAGTGGAGGAGGTTCTCAATACTAACTGCTTTTTATTTTATTTTACAATATATTTCAGCCGATAGACATCCACTGCTGGATATAGGCCTCCCCCAAATGTCACCACAATTAACGGTCCTGTGCATCTCGCATTCATCGGATTCCCGCCACCTTGACCAGGTCATCGATTCACCTTGTAGGGGGCCTTCCAACCGCCAGGTCCAGTCGTCGACGGTTGATCGAACCCGCTTGGAGATTCTTAGCACCCCAGACCCCAGGGCTGCGCCCACGCCCGTCCACGCTAGCACGACCGATTCTCACGATATTCTAACTGCTTTATGCAGGAATGAATTTCTGAAAACACGTATTTTGTTCGTAAATACGTGTTTTCAGAAATTCATTTATGAAATCAGGACCTACCAGAATATTTTGTGTTCTCTTACATAGTAGGATCTAAATAAACCCTACAATATTTTACTTCATGTATATGTTGTGGCCAGATCATAGAAATTGATCACTTCATGATATGGCCTAAGTTAAACTGGCCAGATCGTTTTAAACGTTAAACTTTGATGATATGTCAATCCTCGTTTGGCCTACTTTCTTTAGACTTTTTATTATCATAGAAATCTTACTTCAATGATTTGGCCAAATGAGGATCGACATATCATCAAATATTAACGTTTAAACGATCTGGCCAGTTTAACTTGGCCATATGTCCGGCAGCCAGGCTACGGACGCCAATTGGTCTACATCGGGCCTGTTAAAGCCCTGGAAAAATATTATTATTATTATTATAGCTGAGACGGGTTGCTAATCTTGTATTAATTATGCCTTCTTAACTTCAACATCAATGCCCCGAATTTGAAAAGAAACGTAGAAAAGCCTTGAAAATTGTTTTGGTTCTTTTCAGAACTATCGAGTTACAAAACTCGGCTCCAGCTAAAATTTTTGACGAGGAATTTAATTCTTTGTAACTTAGTGGAGTGGAAGTCGTATAGTTACTTATTATGTCATGAAGAGCGTATTTTCAATAATAAAAAGTCGTTCGTCATCATGATTAGAAATAATTATATGTATGAATTTTGTTGCAAAATAAAATTTCTATTCTATTTAGTTTCTATTCTATTCAATTTCTATGCTATTCAATTTCTATTCTATTCTATAAACTCGTTCTGTCACGAGCGACTCGTCTCGCGAGAGAGACGAGCCTACGGTGCCCTGCGTATCCAATTCAATAATGCCTTCAGGATGCTGGAATGTTCGCAGAGGCTGGTACTGATGGTTTCCACACCATCATGCGTAAAAAAGCGGCTTCCTTACTACGGCGCCTTTATGGTAGTGACAACAGCATTTTGAAGATGATTGCTGCGAGACCGAACTGTCCCTTGCAAAGACACTGGGTGGCAACAGTTATAAATAAATAAATAGTAAAAACTAACAATACTAACCTAAATTTTTAAGCACTATTGTTCCTAACACACCAATACGAACCAAACTATGGGCAAATGTAGTATGTAACTTATTATTATTATATTATTATAAAGATGGGTGATCCAGGGTAGCCCGCGAAATTCAATGCATTTTGCAGGCCAGTGTCAGTGGCCAGTGTCTAGTAATTGTATGTTGATTAAGGCCAACTGTCGACGGACGCGTAGCTTCATAGACGCGTATTCGTCATTATACGCTTGGTGTACGCCTGCTCACAGCTTACATACAAAGCTATGAAATTCTGTCGACGAAGCGGTAATGTCGTACTCGCGTCGCTGCATGCAGACTTCATGACGCCTGCCGTACCGCACGTTTTTATTTTTGTAAACATGACGGTAACGTCGACTAATCGTATTATGAAAGGGGAGTTAGTGATAGCGTGACGAGTGACAGGACAGAATGGAAGAAAAGAATGTGTTGCGCTGACCCTAAACAAAACGGGACAAGGGCAGGAAGATGATGATGATGATGATGAGGTATTACTTGAATTTTGACGACTGAATTTAGTAAGCTACTGTTCAGATTAAATAAAAAGCAACGGAATCATAGCGACTAATATTAATTCAATATTGGGAAAGTAGTACCAACAACATCGATAGATGGCGTTGACATCGAATTAGAAGTCGCTATGGTTTCGTTACCGCGAGTAATATAGGGTAGGCTTAAGAATTTAGCAGCGCGCGCTTGCTTGCCATGGCCACGGCCCATATGGCCACCCCAACGATGTGCCCGTCGTTACGGGCACCTAACCCGCAACCGCGGGATAAAGGCAATGCCTACAACCCGCCGGCCGCGCCCCCTTGCGGGGACGCAGCGACTTCCACGGAGGTTTTTTTGAGAGCCAGTACGTCACACATACATTGTGATTCGGTTTCGCTACGAGTGTCATTATACGCTATTAAAAACAGTTCAGTTTTTTGATTTCGTTACCCTCTCCAGTTCGACGTTCGACACTCGGGTTTTGAACAGCTACCCACTGCTGTCCAACTACTAATTTTAAATTAACACTATGGAACTCTTTTCCGTCTTGTATTCGAGATTTAAAATAAAATTCTGTTTTCAAAAAACTGGACTAGTGCGAGTCGGACTCGCGCACCGAGGGTTCCGTACAAAACCTATGTAGTAATAGTTCGCTAGTTTGATTTCCAAATCGAGTTTCAAAGATTTTACTAAATCGCTGAAAAGTAATTATGTTGTGAGGTTACATAACATACAAACGCACAAATTCAGGATTCTAGGTCAATGGGTATGTACTCTATAACCTTATTTTTTTATTGGTACAAAAAATATGGGGCTCTATCCGTACCCGTTACTGATCAAATTTGTGTAATCAAAAGTAAAAAAAACGAAATCCCAAAATTATGACAAATTTTTGTTTTTAATTCATAATTGAATCAATCATTCATATCAATTGCTCCTAGAAAATACTACGCGCAATTTTCCATTGTTTTTCATTAATAGCCTGTACAATATTTCCAAAAAATTTGTGACATTTTGGGATAAAAACAAACGCTCTTATCTTTGCTGTTTATGAATATTATTTATTGAGACTTTACTTACATAATAACAAGACCTTTTCTAATAAGGCCTATAAGTATTTGTACTAATTAAAAACTAGTGGTGTATAGATTTCAGTATAAACGGCCTTAAGTTTAGATTTCGTTGACTTTGAAGTTTCACTGCTCCATGGGGTATTAGACTTGGGTATTGAATATTAATTTCAGTTTAATACCTCCACGCGTTCCTGAGAAAAATAGTTTTGACAGACAGACAACAAAGTGGGATCACTTTTACCGGCTGTGGTACGAAACTCTAAATATCATGTAAAAGATTCAACCTTGCTTTTTCTTGCTTTGGTTTTTTCTTCTCAACTGTGACAGTTAAACATATTTACGAGTACAGGGTTGAATGAAGTTTTCAGGAATACAGGTTTTATTTTCACGAAAATAAATATGTATTACTTACAAGCAAATGCTTACACACTATTTTGTCAAGCTAAGCATGCCATTTGTACCGTTCGCGAGAATGTTATGTTTAATGGGCGTGCCCTAGTTTGTATGTACCTGTACGATGACAACATACTTTTATTTGAATTGTAAGCACATTTTAATCTACCGAATAAAAGCGAAGAACGAGGATAATAATGTACTGTTATGATTGAAAATGCAACAGAGTAAATACGTTATTTGCTAGCACATACATTTATTTAAAATTCTTTGTTCTGACCACGTGACTTAACGTTGAGAGGGTGTTATTCCCATAGATTTGAAGGCGTTAACGGTTGTAAATTATCAACTTGGCAAAGCCCTCTATTCTGTCCTACTCCTGGGCAAAGGCTTCACTCCATTCCATTCACATTTTGAGAGTCCGCGCTTCCTCCCAGTTCTGGAAATCTCTGTCCAGTTCGTCCCCTGTCGGCGTCGTTAGAACATAAGTGACGAAATTCAATCTTCTGCTCGATTGAATGCTCGACTAGTATTAAAATAATCAGACTAATATAATAATAATAACTGCAAATATATGCCGCATATGCTGCCTGCGGATGCAGGCATCATATGCGGCGGCTGCATGAAGGTGGTTGCGGCTGCACGATTGGTTTTCAATGAAGTAGTATTTATTTATATGAAAACATACCGAACGCCGCTGCGGCTGCAGGTCTCGGTAGCCCTCGCAGCCGAGGCTCAGTAGCACGACTGGTTTTCTATATAGTAATATGGATTTCTCTGAAAACGTTCTGAACGTGGCTGGGACTGCACGTGCAACCGCCGTATGTGCTGCCTGCACCCGCAGCCTGCAGCCGAGGTTCGAATAGCACCTTTAGATGAAATCTGGTTCAAATGTAGACATGTCCTGGAATACCACATAAGATAGTTTTCATCTCTGGAGTAGGTTCCCCTGGGGTAATTTTCTACCATGACACAAGCGAAGCTGCTGGTAGCGGCTCGTCTTTCATATCTTCTGTCGTCATCCAGCGAATTTCACTAGTCACAAAATACATTATGCATGTTCGTATGTAAACGGAATGGTCGTATCATTTTATGTGGGTGGCTTTGCAATGATATTTTATTGACATAAATCCCTTCCTGCTCGGTCAACTTCGGCGAAGTTCGGCTATATTCGACAGTCATCGTCAGCGTTTTACAAGCTTTTGGTTTAATTGTACTATTAACTTTAGTGTTTGGTTTGTTTAGGTGAAATCTTGTGAATGGGTTTTAAAACAGTTACCACTATCTGATTGAGCTGAAATTTTGCAGACATGTTCAATTTGGATGACAATGTGTGATTAACCAAGAGACGTCATTTTGGTAATCCATAATACAGGCTCCTTAAGCCTAGCTTAGGCGCCAGTCTCCCATAATAAACTAGAATAAAACTATCAATTGTATGCATGTCTCCAATGTTTGTAATGTTTATTGTGGTGAGAAAATAAAAACTCATTATTATTCTAAAGCTAATATACGCCTGAAGATGGAGGAATAGTTATTTTTATTATGCATCACGTTTGATATCGGTATCAATTAAGTGTTTGATGAAAAAAAAAAACAATGCCGCAATAATAGTAGATTATGTGACTAGGGGATAAAGCAGTGTCGGCGGCATGTTGAATTCCGAGCGAAACGAAGGTTGCTAATTTTAATCCCGAACGTAAGTGAGCCATTTATATAATGAACTCCCGAGCATCACGAGGGAGTTAATAAAGAAACCTAAGTGAAGTGACGAATTCAAGACACCCAAGACAAAGACAGATCTATCCCCGTGTTGGATACTCTACTTTTTACACCATCTGTGAGATAATTAAAAGATAATTTAGTAAAAGAAATCATATATTAGAGAATTATAAGTATTATTTACGTTAACTAAAACTATCACTCAACATGTTTTGAGATTTGAAACAAACAAAAATCGCTATTCTAAGATTCTAGTTTTAATTTTTTAGAACGCTCCCGTGCTTCTCTGACGAGTTTCTAAAAAAAAAAGTAATGAATGAATGAGTCATTACTTGTTTTTAGAAACTGATCAGTAAGCACGTTTTGTTCTGTTTTTGTTTTTGTTAGTGGCCAGTTTGAATTTTGAACAAACTAATAAACTTGTTTGATGTACGGACATTTTAATTTACTTAATGTTGACAGTTTTTGACGTTCCAAATTCAAATCACTCATTATTCCCTAGGGATCGCCAGTGGTGGATTTTAGTAGATTATGTGACTAGGGGATAAAGCAGTGTCTTTAAGTCGCGGGTGGCATTTTGAATTCCGAACGAAACGAAGGTTGCTAATTTTAATCCCGGGCGATAGTGAGGGACTTATATAATTAACTCCCGAGCATTGCGAGGAAAAGTCAGGAAAAGTCTGCCACGCCCTGACGTTCCGCCCGAGAGCGGGGGATGTCATTAGATGATTTTATCACCGAAAAAAAAAATTTGATATTACAGGTACATCGTTAATAACCTTTTCACTGTAATTCGTGAACGGGCACAAATCCAGACTAACAATCAGAAAATTACAATTCAATTAATTCAGTTCAATTGCGATATCTCTGTGTAAGAGCCCTTTGTCCGGCAATGAGACTCAGAAGTTGATGTTATTTTCAAATATGTAGTATATTGCCAATTAATTAAAAAAAAATCTCAAGGCAACATTCTCTCTAGGTAAAAATTATCCCACGTGCTATTTCAGGACATTCTATTCTATTTCTTCTGAGCAAGCGTACTCCATCATCGGCCACATCATCGCTTACCATCCTGTGAGATAGTTGTCAAGCGCGAGCCTATTAATAATAAAAAAAATATTGTCTATCCGTGAGCCGTTTTAGCGTGAAGAAGTATAAACATACACACAAAATTTCACCTCTATAATGTTAGTGTAATATTAATTCGACCCAGTTTCCGACTGATTTCTTGTTTAAAAACCGGGCAAGTACGAGTCGGACTCGCGCACTGAGGGTTCCGTACAAACTTACCTATGAAAACAGTTCGGAATTGAGTTACGAAGTTTTTTCCGAATCGCAAAAAATGTTTTTTTTTTCTGACGTAACTACAAATTTACAGTTTTCAGATTATTTCCTATATTTGTGCTATGAGACCTTGCTTCCTGACACATTTCAGGATTTTAGGTCAACAGGAAGTACCCTATGATTTTTTATTCCTTTGAGAGTGTCTATATTTGTGCTATGAGACCTTGCTTCATAACCTTTGAGTGTGTACGTTTTTTGTGACATAAACGGTCGTATCTTTTTTTTCATTTACTCAGACTCGGAGAACTTGAAAAAATCTTCGTAACTCAATGCGGGAATGGAACTCTTTTCATAGGTAAGTTTGTAAGTAACCATCAGTGCGCGAGTCCGACTCGCACTTGACCGGTTTTTAAATGTAGGTACAATTTTGTCGACATATTCATTCTAAAAGGCCCTCCTTTTACTATACTGTATTTTATTTTTTTTCTTATTAAAAACTAAGAAAAAAGAAATACAGTATAGTACCCTGAAGAATCGACAAACTTAAGTGGCAGTGGGCAGGGCACATTGCTCGCAGAACAGACGGTCGATGGAGACGAAAGGTTCTAGAGTGGCGACCACGTACCGGAAGACGCAGCGTTGGAAGGTCTCCCTCAAGACGGACCGATGACTTAGAAGGGTTACGGGAATCCAATGACCGGTCGTTATGGCGACATTTGGGGGAGGCCTATGTCCAACAGTGAACGTTTTTCGGTTGAAATGATGAGGATATTTATGATGATAGTAGGTATAGTAAACACAGTACAACCAAAATTTGTGCCAGGTTTATAAACTTTCATAGTCCCGTCCCCAATATGATCCCCTTTCACCACAAGTTACGTGTTCAAACCACAAACACTAAGTTGATTTTCAACCCTATTACAATATAAGCGAATTTTCCAACCACTAAAGTTCGTTGACTTTTTGTCCTCAAAATGGTCGTTTGCCAACGCAGCACGTTTCAGATTTATGTGTTTTAAAACAGAAAAATGATAAGGATATTCATGATGATAGTAGGTATAGCAAACACAGTACTACAAAAATTTGTGCCAGGTTTATAAACTTTCATTGTCCCGTCCCCAATATGATCCCCTTTTACCACAAGTTACGTGTTCAAACCACAAACACTAAGTTGATTTTCGAACCTGTTACAATATAAGCATTTTCAATTTTCCAACCACTAAAGTTCGTTGACCTTTTGTCCTCAACATAGTCGTTGCAAACGCAGCACGTTTCAGATTTATGTGTTTTAAAGCAGAAAAGCGCTTTTTTGCTTAAATTCCCTCCGTTTAGTAGCGCTGCATATTTCATTGCTGTAATGAGCGCATTATTCAGCTCTCCGCTTTATAAATGACACCTGCTTGTATTGCTTGAGTTTATTCGAGTTTTAAGGGTTAAAGAGGATTTTGTGATAGTTACAGATTTAAGGTTATTTGTTGTTTTCTGAGAATTTTCGAAACAAGTAAGAAACTTTTTTTTAAAATTGGTTTAAAGTAACGTTTGTCTGCGATCCCATCTGATGGTAAGCATTGATGCAATCGTTGATGGTGAGGTGAAGTTTAAGCTAAGGAGTAGTTCTTATTAGCTTCGGATCGTTTAAAAGACCCACCGTGACTCTAGAATCGGGTGTGGGTTTTTGTCAGCAAAAGTTTCGATACGCTCTCTCACTCCTCCCCTGAGCCGGAGTAACTGATAATTTACTAACTACAAAAAAAGCTACAATCAATGTCAATAACTTGTCAAAATATAGGTATATTACAGGTCATTTTTGACAGCATTTCTGTCTAAAATAGAGTTTGAAAAAAACTCAATTTCAAACACATATTGCGACTGAGATGAGAATAATAATATAATGCATAGCATAGTATAGTCGGCCTTATAATGTTCCCACTATTGGGACTCAGGCCTCCTCTCTAGGAGAGCGAATGGGCCTTATTCAACTGATATACAGTTGCTTTTTGCCTTCCAGAGCCACGGTTACTCTTTCAAATGTTTTTGTGGCCCCAGAATTGGCCTTCTGGTACATTTTAAAGCGTACTTCCACCCCATTTAAAACACTAATTTCATGGCCAAGCTGTCAAAAAAATGTGCGTCTTGCCAACCTACGAGTATCATCGTTCTAAATTTAAATTTCTACGTCACGTTCTTTCTTTGAAAAGCTCTGTGACAGACAGTGACACACGGCGGGCGGTCGCCATACTGATAACAAGATTCTGTATTTTTGTAGACGTACCTATGATACAGCCTTTATAAAAATGTGTTACCTTAAGGTTTATTGTTGTATGTTGCGTTCATTCTAGCCTACTATATTCATGTAATAATCATTTATTAGACTATATACCTATAAGATCCATAAGAGCTCTTACACACGAGCGGTTTGTTGCCAACGGCAGAGGTAACTGCAGCCGTCGACGCGTTAGTGGGAGCCGTCGACCTATAGCGACACTTGACACGCACGACAGCTGCCGCCATGATCAAAGTTAGAAGGTCGTCGACGCGTCATTAGCTGCCGCCATCGTGTCGACGGCTGATATCAACGCATCGGCGACTGCAGTTGCCGAAAGCAACATTTTGCTCGTTTGTATGAGTTCTAAGAGACAAACAAACAGTACACAACAACATTTTCAAGACCTCACGTAGTGAACCGCCTCTAGCTGCGAACTTCAACGTGCTGGCTCTCATTTTGTCTATGAAAATGACAGCTGTAAATTCGGCTCAGTGCACATGGAACGGGCATTAATCGTAATAGCGTTTATACTCATCGGCTCTTTGATATTATCTTACGGTACCAAAGGCATTTCAAAATCATGTAGGTTTTCTGTATCACGATGGTCCCATTCAACGACCTGACACCTCTAATATTTTATTCTGCTCCGATTACACCCTCGGGGTGATCTGTTCTCCGCTTCTGAATATAACACGAGTACCTATATTTACTTGTAATACCTACTTACCGAAATATTTCTCAATTGGTTTGTACCTACTTGAGTATTTTGTGATAGGATTTCTATCCGTTTCTATACAGGATTTCTTTGAATGAAAAATAAATATATATGAGTACATAATGCTTTATTCATATTGAAGTAGGGACAGACTTTCCTGTATCAATAAGTACAAAGGTGTTTCTATGGTGGTAAAAAATGATGATTCGTATTTGATGAATGGTCTACCTACACCATAAATAGGCAACAGAGCATCACGGTTCTATCCTTGAAGGTTTCGGCACAGATGTATGTTATTTTTATTTTTGTATTTGGGAGGAAACCTTCAAAAGGTATCAAGGTAAGGCCCGGTAATCACTTTCAGCTCATATAAGGGACCGTTATCGCTTAACAGAGCACACCGGAATCCCCTCTGTGCAGCGCCTGATAGGGTACGTCCCTGAGAAGACTGCAAAGAAATCTCCCCTGAGCCTCACCGTAGAATAACTCTGTGGGTATTCAGAGTCCCCTCTGTGTCTCTCTCCTCTCTGTGTGTCTCTATCTGTGATTCTTAAGTCGTAGAAAATGAATCTTTCGACGTGTTAGGCGTCGAAATGGGTGCTTTCCTGATGCCTTCTTCTCCGAGCGGGATCGGTTCTTTCTCTATTTTTTTACCTAATGTTTTTGGCTTGGATACTAAGTTCTTTAAACTATCTCTTTGTATGATTAGTAACTTTGTTTTCTATTAGAATACAAACGTGCATTCTAATGGTTTTGTAGTATTTGCCCGCAAATTTATCGAGCAAGCTTCGCTGAGATAGTCCATTCTACCGTAACATTCTAAGCTCCATTTAACCAAGATCGCGCTAGTATCAATGATTCCACATATTGACTAGTAGTGAACACTTGAAAAAATCTTTCCAAAAATTCCGGTCCTTTCTCGAACCCGCTCACAGGTAGAGCTGTACCTACTCGTACGTCGGCAGTTGTGTTGAAGTCCCATGATCACCTTCAACATAACTGGCGGCATAGAACATTACATGCCCCATCAATATTAGTCATGTAATCTTAAGTTATTCGCAATAGGTTCGCAATCTGTTACAAGGTACTTAAATATATCATAACAGGCGAAATGAGGGTTTACAAATTACCTCTACTTACCCTAAAAAGCGCAAAATTATGCTAAGTTAATTCAATACATTATTTTTACCTTATTAGCATTCATTTGATGGTAATGCGTGCTTCTCTTGCCGACCATGAATGTCACGTGCTGCGATCCTTACACGTGCCTTTTGCTCCTTCCCTCTCCTCAAATATTTTGATGTCCTGGTACTTGCTAACTGAATACGCATACCAGTGACCTTACAATATCTGTGTTTACGTATGGCGAAATGAGGATGTACTTTTTAAGTAGTACATAGATAGGTTTACCTTATTTTCTATTCATAGTGCGATTCCTTCCGACCACGAATGTCACGTACTTACATACTACAATCCTTATACGCGCCTTTTGCTTCATGTTCCCTATATTTCCTCAAATCTTTTGATGTCCTGGTACCAGCTACCTGCATACGCATACCAGTGCTGTTTACAATGACTGTATGTACGTTTGTCCTTGTAAAGTTTGAAGAAATTAGGATGTACAATATTTGCCTCGACTTTTAATTAGTAGCATAGCATAGCATAGTCAGCCTTACAATTTTCCCACTGTTGGGACTCAGGCTTCCTCTCTAGGAGGGGGAATGGGCCGTAATCCACCACGCGGGCCTAGTGCGGGTTGGTGGATGTCACATGAATAGTGTTTATTAGTACATTGACATGTTAACCTTATTTTTTATTTTTTTAATGGTAAAGCGTGCGATTCCTACCGTCTATGTATGTCACGTGCAATCAAATCTTTTGATATCCTGGTACGTGCTACCTGCAAACCGTACCATTTACAATGTCTGTATGTATGTTTTTTGATCTTGTCAAAGATGTACGAACACGCCATAATTGTGGCGGTAAGTCCCCTCTTTGAGGAGTGGCTGGAAAGACCTCATGGCGTCCTCACCTTCCGCATAACGCAGGTTCTCACCGAACATGGTTAGTTCGGGAAGTTCCTGGACCGGATTCGTACAAAAGTAACGCCCGGGTGTCACTACTGTGTGGACCGCCAAGAGGACACGGGGAAGCATACCTACGATAGAGGCGTGCTCCGCTTGGACAGAGAATCGCCATGTCCTCGTTCCCGCTGGATTAGCTTCTTGTTGATGGTGTCTCGCCATCTGTGACGGTTCTTGGCGTCATAAAGTTCGACGTGCAATTGGGTGTCCAGTGTGGAGTGGACCTGATCTGCCTATCTTTTTAGGTTGCGGCCTCTTGGTCGTTTGCCATTAACCATGCCAGTTACGATGAGCTGTTCAAGGTTGTGACCATTTTTCCTGTGGCCATTCCAACACGTGGACAGTCTAATCTTGATGTCCAGTTCTCTCAAGATTGTGACGTTTGTACGGAAAGCATTCCAGGGAATTTGAAGCATTTTTCTCCAGCTCCACATCTCGAAGGCATAAATACGGTCGTGGTCCGCCTTTTTCAATGTCCATGTCTCAGCTCCATAGCTGAATATGGAGAAGACTTGACATTGGGCCAGTTTAGTTTTGGTTTTGCTTGAAATGTTGCGATCCCTCCATATGCCTAGCAACTGCGACATTGCACTTTTGGCCATTCCTATGCGCCTCCGGATTTCCTTTTCGCAAGAACCTTTGTTGCTGATGTACGCGCCGAGATAGATGAAGTCATCAACCACTTCAAGTTCAAGATTTCCCGTGAGTTGTAGCTTTCTGATTCGGTCCACCAGCATCACCTTGGTTTTCCTGTGGTACTCATTTACAGGCTGATGCGCTCTATTTTATCTAGGATCTCAAGCATTTCTGCTTCATTGGCGGCCAAAAGCGTGGTGTCATCTGCGTAACGGAGATTAGAGATCTTGGTACCTCCGATGGTGACTCTTCCGTTCCAGTTTTCTTGAGATATATATTGAATATATCTTTCATGATATATTCAAATAATATTTTCATGGTAAAAAAAAAATTAAGATAGTCTAAACAAAAAATTACGCTTAAATATCATGTCATAATTTTAAGTCTCTGGGCTGTAATTTATTTATGGGCAGTATTTTGGTCCGAAATGTCAAAATGTTTTTGTCATTACATCAGGTTGTTGGGTCTTACAAAGTTAAAGTAGTTATTTTCTATTAATTCACTACCGTCCCTTGTAGCTGTGAAAAAATCAAACTTGTAAGTTAACGAAAAAAAAAAAGATATGGCCGTTTATGTCGCAAAAATCGTGTATTTCTACACTCTCAAGGGAATCAAAATTCTTAGGGTACTTAAATATACCTAGAATTCTGAAATTTGGCATGAAGCAGGGTGTCATAGCACAAGGGTCGGAAAAAATCTGAAAACTGTAAATTTGTAGTTACGTCACAAAAAAAAACTTTTTTGCGATTCGTAAAAACTTTTTGAGACTCGTTTCGGAAACAAAACTGTTTTCATAGGTAAGTTTGTACGGAACTTTAGGTGCGCGAGTCCGACTTGTACTGCCCGGTATTTTTGCCAAAAAATTTACTTATCTATCCTATCTTGTCTGAAGCTATATTCGAAGTACTTTATAAGAAAATCTCTTACCCTTCGTGTTGGGATACGCGACAAGAACTCATTATGAATGACTGAACTTCCGAACAGAACGCGTTCAAGCCGATGTTTTCGCTCAATTAGCTTTTTATCGCTTTATTTTTTATTTTTAATGTTAGTAGCGATTGTTAGCACGTTAATAATTTCATTTCAGATACTAATTATGAAATACTACTTTCTGTCAGTAGTTTAGTCTGTGAGAAAGTAGAAAATTTTATCGAGGGAACATATTCATTGTATAAAAGTTTTCTATGTACTATTCCATTATCTTGAAGCCTATGTGGACGTACGTCATACAACTTTGGGGAAGCTGTAGCAACTCTAATATGACCATCATGCAGCGCGTGCAAAATGCAATATTGAGATCCACATGCAATGTTTCCGTCGTCTCCTTCTGCGAAGCAGTAATGCTAGCAAAGGAGGCGGCCGATCGCGTGAGGCAACGGTCCTCACGCCCCAACCGCCACCGGGATTCCGATTCCGATTTCCGGCCACCGTAGGCGCGGGCTTACGGTGGCTCACCGTCCGATCGTCCGGTAACCGTCCGGACCGAGCCCAAGTCGTCGACGGCGCGCAGTGTTCCACGCGCGCCTCAAGGAGATGTCAGCAACTGTAGGGGCCCAGCACGGTCGAAGCCTACTGGGGCCAAGGGCCTGATTCTGAAAGGAAGACTCGGCCCTGGTACGAAAGGCAAGGAACGAACAGGAGTGGGTTTTTAGTCAGCAAAAGTCTGACACTATCTCCCGCTCCGCCCAAGAGCGAATGATGACACAAGATGATTTTCCCACCGGAAAAAAAATATGCAGTGTTCCCTGGTTCTTTAAAAATACCGAAATACATCATCATCATTATCATTTCAGCCAATAGACGTCCACTGCTGGACATAGGCCTCCCCCAAATGTCGCCACAACGAACGATCCTGTGCGTCTCGCATCCATCGGATTCCCGCAATCTTCACTAGGTCATCGGTCCACCTTGTCTGGGGGGCCTTCAAACATTGCGTCTTCCGGTACGCGGTCGCCACTCCAGAACCTTTCGGCCCCAATGGCCATCCGTTCTGCGAGCAATGTGCCCTGCCCATTGCCACTTTAGTTTGGCGATTCAACTGCAAATGCGTACACTGAAAGCGGAATTCCTCAACGCTTCTGAAGCATACCTGAGAAGGCCATGAGAACCACCCTAACAAACTTGCTAACAAGCTTACAACCCGGTCTTACCATAAACGCCTTAGAAGAAAAGTAACAAACAGAAAAGAAACATCTTGTCAATTTCGTCACGACAGACGTAGTACTTGCCAAACGTCGAAATATGAGTAGTTGTCCTCGCTGGAGGGCACTTTCCACCTGTACCAATCTTTCAAGACATCTGCTTACTTTTTTTTTTTCGCTGGGGAAATCATCCAATGACATCCCCTGCTCTTGGACGGAGCGCGAGGGTGTGTCAGACTTTTACTGACTAAAAACTCACTCCTGTTCCTTCGTTGCCTTTCATACCAGGGCTGAGTCTTCCTTTCAGAAGCAGACCATTGGCCCCCGTAGGATTCGAGCCTGCTGGGCCCCTACGGTTTACTGACATCTCCTTGAGGCGCGCGTGGTACAGTACGCAATTTGGGCTCGTTCCGGACGGTTACCGGACGATCGGACGGCGAGTTACCTATATTGCTCGCCATCGGTGGCCGGAAATCGTGATCCCGGCAGCTGGGGCGTGAGGGCCGTTCCCTCGCACGTGCACGTGCGGCCTTCACCTACGTGATAGTAGAAAATTTTTCGAAGGAAAAAAAGAAAAATATTATATTTGGCACACTTATATAGACACACACAGTGAAGAAAACATACTCCCGAAATAAAAAGTGTGCTATTTCAGGATATGGTCTACCAGTATGCCAAATTTCATCCGAATTCGCTCAGCCATTCGAACGTGAAGTAATAACAAACGAACACATGCACACACATTCACTAAGAGTGTTTTTATAATAACGTGCGGTCTTGATCACGCATGCGGGATTGCCCCGCACGTATTTATTGTGATGCATGGAATACGCATGCGGGACGCGTTTTTATACCCGGTTGCAAAATGGGTTATGTTTTTCACGTGGATCCTGTATTTATGTATGTAATATTCTTTATTACCTCATATCCAAACCGCAGAACGGGTTTACACAATTAAGATATCGTTAGATTCGTCATAATAACCCAAGTGTTCTTAGATGAAGTTAAAAAAAAACCAACTTAACGAATGTGTGTGCCATAATTTAGAGCAAAAAAAAAAATCATGGCCATATTAATCGACTGGCCTGTTGGTTTAGTGGTTAGTGGTCCTGACTGCTATGCCGGGGGTCGTGGGTTCGATTCCCACCCAGGACAAATGTTTGTGTGATAAGCACGATCATTTGTTCTGTGTCTGGATGTAATTTATCTATAATATGTATGTATTTAGAAATATATAAGTTTATCAGTTGTCTAGTACCCATAACACAAGCTCTGGTTAGCTTGAGACTGGACGGCGTTGTGTGATAGTTGTGGAATACATTATATATTAATATAATAATAATAAAAAATACAATAGAAAATATGTTATTTATTATTAGAAAGAGAACTCATTAGGTGACTTTCCACCTCAAAAAAAAAGCTCCATTTGATTTCCTTCGTGCGTCATCGGATCTCAACGTTTGATATATTAGCAGCATATTAAATAAAGTACTTACACAAAAATAGCGACGCCATTTTAAATAATAGACATTGTAGGTGGTCCATTAACCAAGATAAATAAAAGTACATTTTAATTATACACATCACTCCCGTCTCCCCCGTTTGAGTTAATCGCCTGCCTAATGATCACGTCACAAATCAGCTGGCTAAATTGGTACTCTTACCGAACTGGCTCCAGGTGTGGCAGGGGGACGCCAGAGGGCCTCGGAGGGCGGGAGGGGGGGTTACCCTGTGAGAGCGAAGCCAGCCATTCATAAAACTAAGCCCGATCGATATAAAACGTCTCACCTACCCCGAAATGTCACTAGAAATTACTATTTCGCTTTTCCCTACGTTCATTGCTTGGTCAGCGCATTCTCTCCGGTAAAAAGACGGCACTATAAACGCAATGGATTGTGTACATTGCCGTTATATAGTGTCTGAGTGAGGGGACGTGTTGTTTTAGGTAGATTTGTACTTTATCAAGCTCCTAAAGTACGTTTGGAGATTTAGTTGAGATTGGATTGGTTGGTTAGGTTAGTGAGTTCTTCGACAGTCTGGTTGGGTCCGTATGTTCGGCCAATTATGTCGTAGACGACTAAAAGAGTTGAAGCTTCATGGATATTGAGATAACTGAGGGATATCGACTCGTTACTTTCAGCTTGTTCTTTTTCTTTCAGTTTCAATTCAATTTTCTTTATTGAAATTTTGTCTGGAGCTATTTATATCAGAATTTAATATTAGCTAAAGACATGACAGAAGCTTCTTGTACGTCTGGAAGAGTCGAGTAGATTTATGAGATTTTGTTTCGCAATATGTATTGTTATTGCAGTAATGGGTTTTTTTTTTATAACGTTAACTTACTCTAGACGTACTCCTGTATTGTCATCATTCAAACACACATTCACAAGATTTCCAGACCCAGAACACTGTACGTATCTGTAGGTCATATACATAATGGTTCCGTACGGGAATTGAACCCGCGACACGTAGCGCATCAGCCACTTATTTAACTTCTGCGCCAACCCTGCCCTCAGATATAAAATTTAAGATTGTAATGTATGGATTGTTTTTTTTTTTTACTAAATGCATAATATGTAAGTATATCCGATATCTTTCACAAAAAGGATTTATTTATTATTTTGTCCGTCTGTCTGTCAGTCTATCTCTATGTTTGTTCCGGCTAATATCTGACACGGCTGCATCGCGGGCTTTCGGACGGCGAGCAATGAGTAGCCCGCCGTCCGGCCGTCCGGTAACTGTCCGGACCCAGCCCAAGTCGTCGACGGCGTGTACTGTTCCACGCGCGCCTCAGGGAGATGTCAGCAAATCGTAGGGACCCAGCAGGGTCGAAGCCTACTGGGGCCATGGGTAGTGTGAAAACAAAACCCGGGGCCCTGGGACGAAGGCAACGAAGGAGTAGGAGTGGGTTTTTAGTCAGTAAAAGTCTGACACTATCTCCCGCTCCACCCAAGAGCGAGATTTGTCATAAGATGATTTTCCCACCTAAAAAAAAAACACGGATGGATCGATTTTGACGGGACCCAAGGAGTAACTACTCCTTATAGCATCGCCTATGTAATGTTGCCATCTCAGTTGAGAAAGCTACTTCTTAGAAAAATAATAAAAACTCTTTGAAATAGTGATCAAACGGTACTGTGCTGTTTTATGATTCTAATGCAAATGGAGTCGCGGGCACCACCTAGTGTGAAATAAAATATTTTGAATTGAATTACAATGCAGCTAAGGTATTTATTTGTTTCTGTAACATAATTTTATTATTATTATTTATTTCTTTATTACACATCTTAACTTATCACAGGACAAACATTAATTGATGACGAGTATCTTTGAAATTCATTTTAACTAGGGAGAGTCCTCATCTATATATATAAAAGGAGAAACTAACTGACTGACATATCAACGCAAAGCCAAAACTACTGGGCCTAAGAGTGTGAAATTTTGCACAAGACTTCCTTTTATGACGTAGGCGAGCACTAAGAGACGATTTCCCAAAATTCACCCTCTAAAGGGATGAAACAAGGGTCCAAAGTTTGTGTGGAAAAACCTACTTTTACGCGGGCAAAGCCGCTGGCAGAAGCTAGTAAATAAATAAATAAAGTGCACTCAAGAGAAATACTGAGTAATAATATAGTATAATACATAAGAAATCTTGACTGAAGTGAAAACCACATAAGTATTGTATTTACATAACAGTTAGTGGTCCGTTGTTTGCACCTACCCGCAAACAACAGACCAGTTGCTGAAAGTGGTAGTGAACTAGTGCCGAAACATTCACAGCTCAATTCACGCGGAAGTGAAGACGCTAACATGTTGTGGGCTTAGTAATTTTAAAGCAACTTTGTTTTTAGGGTTCCGTACCCAAAGAGTAAAACGGGACCCTATTAATAAGACTTCGCTGTCTGTTCGACTGTCATCAGGCTGTATCACACTAACCGTGATAGACAATTGGAGTTTTCACAGATCATGTATTTTTGTTGCCGCTATAACAGCAAATACTAAAAAACAGAATAAAATAAGTATTTAAGGGGGCTCCCATACAACAAACGTGATTTTTTTGCCGTTTTTTGCTACGGAGGGTACGGAAACCTTCATGTGCGAGTCCGACTCACACTTGGCCGGTTTTTTATTGTATATTCTCTGGGTTTTAATAACTAATGAACTACATTTATATATATATGTGGGTGTATATAAGAAACTAAATATTTTTATGTACATTCATAAAATACAAAAACACAAATTACACTTAGGCATCGAAGTACTCCTCTACATCGAAAGAAAAAAAAAAACATTTATTTGTGACTCACATAAACCTAACAACCATAAAATAAAAAATATTAACTTAACTATAAATAACTTAATAACAAAATAACCATAAAATTGTAATATTAAAACGGAAAAATTTAAGTATGTGTAAACATCGCTATCATTCGGAAATGTGCCCAGAAGGCTGGCAGAATGACTATTTTGGTATAACTGGAAAGAAAATGCATATTTTCATGCCGCTGATGAAGCTGCTGCGACGCTGTAGTGCCTCAGGCATATTTGCCGCTGCAAGCGTCGACTGCTTTTATGCGATGATTCGTAAGCTTCGACTGCTTTTATGCGATGATGTGTAAGCGTCGAGTGATTTTATGTGATGATGCGTAAGCGTCGACTGACTTTATGCGATGATGCGTAAAGTGCGACTGATTTTGTGCGATGATGCGTAAGCGTCGACTGATTTTATGCGACGATGCGTAAGCGTCGACTGATTTTATGTGACGATGCGTAAGCATCGACTGATTTTATGTGACGATGCGTAAGCATCGACTGATTTTATACGATGATGCGTAAGCGGAGCGCATCTCTGGTGCACAGGGTGCGCGGCAGCCCCAACAGTGTGCTAATGATGATAGCCGACAGGCTCAACTGTCCTTATATAAGGTGCTGTAGTGACTTGCATGCTAGCTCCAGTCATCGGTTGTGAATGTAACTATGTGTATAAAATATTTAAATGTTGTTTTTTGGGCGGTGTTATGTGTAATTATGAGTCTTAATTACTTGAATAAATGAATTATATTACCATATTGTTGTCTGTTGACTGACGTAACCACAACAGTTTATATAAGCATATCTAACGCTTTTGATAATTTCTAACACATTTTTAAAATCGTGATCGTCTTCCGAAAGGATTGTTCGAATTGAATAATTTAAAAGACACTAAACTAGTCTTGAATATGAAGTAATTTATTTTGTTAAGTACTTAATACCAAGGTTTTTTTTTAGGTGGGAAAATCATCTAATGACAAATCCGGCTCTTGGGCGGAGCGGGAGATAGTGTCAGACTTTTACTGACTAAAAACCCACTCTTGTTCCTTCGTTGCCTTCGTCCCAGGGCCCCGGGTTTCGTTTTCACACTACCTTTGGCCCCAGTAGGCTTCGACCCTGCTGGGCCCTTACAGTTGCTGACATCTCCTTGAGGCGCGCGTATTTAATACCGAGGTACAAATAAAGTGCCTTTTCTTGAGGCCGTACTTAAGTTTAGTTTTTATGTTAGCTAGTTTTTATGAACAATATTCTATGAAAATCTTTCTTTTCTGGCAAAGAGCTAGCCTTTGCTAGAAGAGAAAGATCATAAAAATTTTAACACGCTTTAAGCCGTATTTTTAGGGTAGTTTTAAAAACTAATAATGAATATACAGGGTGTCATTGACATCGACGCACAAATGAATACCATGGATCCAGTACATGATTCTGAACCCACTAGTGGTGGAATTTTTCGTCGCTTTTTCCATTTTTTTTAATCTTTACGTTTTTTAATTTAAACTGTATTTTTAAAATTCTAAAATTTTGGTGAAAAAAGTGAATGAATTACTTTTAAAATTAAACATGTCATCGGGGTTCATTGGAATAACGATTTCACACAGTTTACATTTTAAAAAAGAACAGTTTTTTTTTTAATTAGGAAAATGCGACGAAAAATTCCACCACTGCGACGAAAAATTCGTCCAGAATCATGTAGTGTATCCGTGGTATTCGTTTGTGCGTCGATGTCAAAGACAGCGTGTATAGTAACTTCATAATCCCTTGTGACGCGACGATATATAAGTTTCGAAATTGCATTATTTCCTCGGCGATTCTGAGTATCTTGTTTAAGTTAGTTTACATGTTTATGAACATTCACGATACACGAGTGATTCCTAGTGTAGGCATAACCTCTCTAATCAAATATATTTATGGGTTTGTAAGTTAGTTTTTCCTGGTTGTTGTTGGTTGTGTGTGCGAGCCAAATAACCAAGTTAATAACCAAGTTAGTTATACGCACAGGGAAAATACAACACTTTACCCATATCTCTTTTCGGCGTTGGGCACTTACCTGTCGTAGACTTTCCGGCAGCGTGTGAGAAGGGGTCCAGGAACTTTATTTATTATCTACTAGAGACCTACCGAAAGTTCGGTTTTGGTTTCCGTCAATTTCGGCCAAAAAAACTGGTTTCGACTGGAGTGTTGCAGCCAAAAAGTTGGCGAATATTCGGCCACCGATCAAAACTAGTGTTTTTGAGACGATTGTGTTAAAACCTATTTTTTTTTTTGTAATTTGTAAAATCATCCAATGACATCCATCGCGGGTCAGACTTGGGTTGGGCTTGGTCCAGACGGTTACCGGACGATCGCACGGCATGCTACCCATTGCTCGCCGTCAGCAAGCCTACGCCTACGGTGGCTAGAAATTGGGTTCCCGGCGGCTGGGGCGTGAGGGCTGATCCCTTGCGCGTACGGCAGCCTCCTTTGCTAGCATTACTGCTTCGCAGAAGGAGGCGACCGCCTGCCATTCCTCATGCTCCGGACCATGGCCTGTACCAGGGCCCGGCTCGAGAGGTCGTTACCGCCGACCGCCCTCACGAGGACGGCGGTGATCTGCCCGAACGGGGTACACCTCTACTGTATGCTCCCCCGTGACTTCCAAGCGGTCTACACAATGGTGACGACCGGGCGTTTCTTCCGCACGAATTCGGTGCAGGAACCTCCCGAACCTGTCCGGTGAGAACCTGCATCATGCGGAAGGTGAGGACGCCGTGTTGTCTTTCCAGCCACTTTGAGGAGTGGCTTAGAGATAGAATTTGAGAGGGGACTTACTGCTATAATCATGGCGTGCCCAGCACTGAGTTGCGACAGTTGCTGTTGCCATTCCACCATAATGTTTGTTACCACGTCAGTTTCATTTTCAGTTACGGCCGAAACTAGAACAGGAGCCGAACATTCGGTTACGGTTTCGGCAGCACTATTTATCACGTCAATCCCTAGCCACCGCCCAAAACTTTTCCGAACACCCTTAAAATACCAAATATGTGTCCCCCATTAACTTATCGTGTTTATTCAAGCTGGCTAAGTGACACTTATCCCCATCTCTATGAAGTGTAAACAGCAAAGTTCCCTCCGTCTGCCTCGCTCTGATAACGACAGCCTCTTTCAAACATTCTTTGTAATGGTAATAATGAATTCTCCTTGAAGAATCATTTTTAGAGATCCGTTCCGCCGATGACTGGCTTAAGAAGTCGATTTTGCTGAGCTCGAGATTTTTTTTTTTACGGGATTTCAGTAAGCTGTACTTACAGTCGGGGATTTGGTCAAGTTTATTTTTCAATTAACTTCAAAAGTTTTTTTATTTTATTTTGCTGATATTATACTCTGCATCTCATGATTTTGAGAGGATTAAAGATAAAATTAAAGAATTTCTCCACCCCTCATCATTATCATCATTTCCAGAATGACGTCCGCTATTGGACATAGGCGTCCTCCAAGTGTCGCTACAACGAACGGTCTTACGCGTCTCGGATATATCGGGTTCTCGTGGCTGGTACCATGTTGGAGGTCTTTCAGCATTGTGTCTGCATCACAGTGCAGAACTTTTTGGCCCAATGGATCATCTCTATTACATGAAAAACATAATCCTTTTGTTAAATAGTTTTCCAAGTCTATTATTTCTATTTTAGTTTAGTAACAACTGCGATACCTACCTGACAAAAATCAATAATAATAAATAATCAACCAATCGCTCAATAGTCACGAGCCTCGTCCAACGCCTCAGGACACAATCGTTAGGCGGCTGGTGCAAGGGCTTGATTCAGAAAGCAGTACTTTTAGGCACAGTTCGTATTGTTAGGAGGTTCTCCTCTCTGGATCTTCTCGGTACCGATGGACTATTCATTTTGTATTATTAAACTTTTTTTTAATGAGTGTTTTTTCTGATAGTTACAACCTGGGATTCTTTAAGACAATAGTAAAAAAGTTACTTCTAGGCAAGTGTGCTCCATCGTCGACCATACCGTCGCTTTCCATCAGGTGAGATAGTGGTTTAGCGCGAACTTATCAAGAGTAAAATAATAATAATCTTGTATATCTAAAAAAAAACCGGGCAAGTGCGAGTCGGACTCGCGCACTGGGGGTTTCGTACAAACTTACCTATGAAAACAGTTCAATTCTCGAATTGAGTTACGAAGATTTTTCCGAATCGCAATTCTGGGTCAACAGGAAGAGTACCCTATGAATTTTGATTCCTTTGCGAGTATCAAAATATACGTTTTTTGCGACATAAATGGCCGTATCTTTTTTTTTTCGTTAACTCAGAAGATTGATTTTTTCACAGCTTCAAGGCACCGCAGACTTGAGTATATGGTTTTAATTTCAACTCGATACCTCCACGCGTTCCTAAAATAAATAGTCTTGACAGACAGACTGACACACAGACAGACAGACGGACAACAAAGTGATCCTATAAGGGTTCCGTTTTTTCTTTTAGAGGTACGGAACTCTAAAAAGTACCTACTAACGTATTTCGGAAATAAAAGATAGCCTGTTTACCAATTGGTAACGACACTAATGAGCTAAAAGATACACAGCAGCAATCTGAATTTCTACTAATTCCTCATTTTCACAAAATGTTTGTTGCATTTTATTACGCAACTTAACTTATTATATGCAATTATTACGCAACTTAACTTATTATATGCAATTATTACGCAACTTAACTTATTATAAGCTTTTATTACGCAACTTAACTTATTATAAGCAATTATTACGCAGCTTAACTTATTAATTCCTTAAACCCTTTAACTGCTTGCGTCGGATTAGTCCGACGAGTCTTTTCGTGTCCAATTCGCCAGGGTCGTGTGTTTGTGACTGGGTACTCCATCTCATTTAGCTCTTCATTCCCCATAGGTGACAAAAGAGCTGACGAGAGGGAGTATTTGGTTGTGGATGTGCGACCCTGGCGGAATACGCGCTTATGTTAGAAATCAGGCGATTTACCTGATTCTGACGTAGGCGGTTAAACGAATCAGGAATGAAGATATTCGCGAACCAAGATTACCGACATGGCACGAAGAATCGCTACCAAAGCGTGCCGCCTTATATTTTTTTGGTGTTTCATTGAAAAATAAAACAAAACTAGACACAGTTAATTGTCTTAACTATTTATTTTACTTTTTTTGCATTCCGAAATTCGTGAAGCAGTCGTAATGCCAAGAGTGCTATGTATTTTCTATGTAAGTGAAAGTCAATGTGATTTCTGTTGTTGCAAATTATCTAGATGATAAATCATTTTGTATTGGTGTGTCCGGATTTTATTGCCATGTGCCAACGTGCCATAGGTTCGCCATCCCTGCCTGCTCTAGAATATGTCATCATCATCATCATATCAGCAGAAAGATTTCCACGGTTCAATATAGGCCCAAGTGTCGCCGTAACGACCGGTCCTGTGCATCTCGCATCCATCGGATTCCCGCGACCCTCACCAGGTCATCGGTCCACCTTGTAGAAGGCCTTTCAACGCAACGTCTTCTGGGTCGTGCTCACCTTTCTGTCCTGACGATTCTTCGAGCTATGTTGGTAACCTTGGTTCTACTGCGGATATCTTCATTATCTTCATTCGAATATGTGACGACCCTGATATACAGAAGTCAGCATCTCTTAGCTGCCAGTTGCTATTTTAATATCTATATTTAGTTTTTATTTTTACTGTATTTACATTGTTCTCACATGATAACATAAAAACATGTAACAGAGATATTTGTAATTACAAAACATGATTGAAAAGAGTGTCCATAGAGTTTCTTGCACATTCTTCTCCATAGAGATCTACGCTTTGGAATGTGCAATTAGCATCATATTTTTTTTGACTGACTGACTTCTTGACATTTTAAAAGTGCCTGTAAATGGTTTATTTGAAATAAATGCTTTTGAATCTTTGAATATACCTGATCAAGTAGACAGCCAGCTTGTTCAACATTCACATTTCAAACCGCTTTGTTTAGTATGCAACATGACACATATATTGTATGAAATAACACAACGGCGAAATAGGCCATTTCCAGTTCAGTTCGTGCCAAACAAAGAACTAGAACAAATCGATATACGGAACCTAATTATAACAACACGGTCGAACTTGTCTAGTGGTTTGAGTAAACAGGGCCATTCGGTTCGGACGCAAATAACACATAGATACTTAATAATGGGTACTTATAAGAGATTCATGGTGTATAGTGAGATATGGGTTTATTGAAGACTAGCTTCTGGCAGCGGTTTCACTCGCGTGAGGGTTTTCTCCATGCTAACTTTGGACTTACGTTTGTACCCCTTAGGAAATCAGAAATCAGAAACATTTATTTCAAATAGACCAATTACAGGCACTTTTGAATTGTCAGAATGTCGTGTCGGTAGGGGTTTTTTATTAGGTGGGAAATTCATCCAATGACATCCCCCTCTTGGGCGGATCGAGAGGGCGTGTCAGACTTTTACTGACTAAAAACCCACTCCTGTTCCTTCCTTGCCTGGGCTGAGTTTTCCTTTCAGAAATCAACCTTAAGCCTCAGTAGGCTTCGACCCTGCTGGGCCCCTACGGTTTGCTGACATCTCCTTGACGCACGCGTGGAACAGTACGTGCCGTCGACGACTTTTAATCGGTCTGAGCGGTTACCGGACGGTCGGATGGCGAGCTAACCATTGCTCGCCGTCCGCTTCCCTTAGGGGGAATTTCGGAAAATCCTTTCTTAGTTCTAAAAGGAACCCTCGTGCAAGATTTCACCCTTCTGCACCCAGTAGTTTCGACTGTGCGTTGGTATGTCAGTCAGTCAGTTTCTCCTTTTATATATAGAACTAGCTTCTGCCAGCGGCTTCGCCCGCGTAAAAGTAGGTTTCTCCATACAAACTTTGAACCCCCGTTTTGTTCCTTTAGAGGGTTAATTTTGGGAAATCCTCTCTTAATGCTCGCCTACGTCATAAAAGGAAGCCTTGAACAAATTTTCACGTTCCTAATCCCAGTAGTTTCATATATGTGTTGATATGTCAGTCAGTCAGTTTCTCCTTTTATATATATAGATATGTAAAGGGAATTAGGTATGGAGGCCTCTTTCTGACAATGACCTATTAGTTTTTGTTATTCTTTGCCCAAGGAATTAAGGAAATCTACCTAGAAGACTGGCAGCCACGTTGAATGGTAATGTTGCCAGTTTTCTAGGCACATTTCTGACGGAGGTACTTTGGCGACCTAAGTGTTTTTGTTTTTATCTATATGCCCGTGGCCAGATCAGATAATACACAAAGTAATGCGGCTGACTCGATGGTTTGAACCCGCGCTGCCATTCGTAAGCCGTTACCAGTCCTTTCTCTGCTCTAGTGTCATATTACAGTAAAAAAAGCCGAGAATTTCAAAGATTCCAAACACCTGTGTTAGAAAACCAATGAGTTTTGAACAGAATTGAATATTTTGGCTCTAGAATAACTATAATCTTTTTTTTTGTTTATTGATAGCGATGATATGGTCGACGATGGAGCACGCTTGCCTAGAAGAAACCTATTCACTCTTGACTTAAAGGCCCCTAGGTTGTAGCTGTCAGGAAACACAGACTCCGGCAGGGAATTCCACTCCTTAGCTGTACGCATTAT
The DNA here is from genome assembly GCA_961205895.1 of Mythimna pallens. NCBI lineage: Eukaryota > Metazoa > Arthropoda > Insecta > Lepidoptera > Noctuidae > Mythimna > Mythimna pallens. The sequence goes on from OY540844.1 coordinate 18,300,631, forward strand.
GAATGTGTTCCCAAAACACTGTGTATGGTTGTATGGGTGGGATGTCCACCATGTACTGATGGTGCAACGCCGTACGTGTAGTGGTCCGATGATGGAACGGACTTGGTGGAATTAAATTGTGCAATTCCAACGCACACTCCCCGAAATGTAATCGATAGAAAACCGACAGGCCTGCAACTCGGCGTCGATGCTCAGGCTTTGGATGTTGGATCCCAACATAATTATTTTGATTGCTTTATCAGAATTCCTCGATTTATTGATTTTATTTGTAAATGAAATTGTTGATTATCTTTATAATTTAGCTCTTAATGAGATGGGCTATGAGGAAAAGTATGAAAGGAATTGTGGTGGTTATAGAACGCAAAAGGCAACTGAAAGAACTTAGGTGTTGTTATAGTCAGTAAAAGTCTGACACGCCCTCTCGCTCCACCCTAGAGCGCGAGAAGTTATTAGATGATTTCCCACCTTCAAAAAAAAGCTCTTAAAGAGGCGAAAGAACGTGCCATAACTATTAAGAAAAATAAACAAGTCACTTACCAATAATACCGAAAATAAAACATTCACCAGCAAAATAAATAAAAAAGCCAAGCCTACATAAAATCATACATAACAAAGCTAGCGGAGTCTCAAATAGCGAGTCCCAATAGGCGTTTCATTGGGCGTATCACGAAAATACCGGGTATTTCTACCTGGGTACCCGGGTATTTCATCGCGGACAGCCCCCGTCCGGGTAAATAAATATTAGCATAAATCCAATATCAGCTCTCTGTTCAGCTCTCGGGACACCTGCCTCACAAGTTTCATAAAATTACTTGTTCCTATATTCGTTTTAAAACGGTATTTCTTTTGAGTTTGTTTGCTCAATCGCTTTTCAATTGTTTTGGGATCTCTTTATAATAGCGTGTTTCTTAATATTAGTTTTTGGAAACGCAGATTTGCGGGGTAATTAGATTGTAATGGTTCTGGGTTCGATTCTGAGATCTCGCAAAGTGATATTGGGTTTCGTCATCACTGATATCTCGGAAGTAGGGGTGGGGTCTTTTTTTTTAGGTGGGAAAATCATCTAATGACAAATCTCGCTCTTGGGCGGAGCGGGAGATAGCGTCAGATTTTTACTGACTAAAAACTTACTACTGTTCCGTCGTTGCCTTCGTCGCAGGGCCCAGGGTTTCGTCAGCCTCACGCGATCGGCCGCCTCCTGGGGTCTGGGTTTATGTCCTTGTAATAACTTATGGTAAAAGCAATAATATATAAAATAAAAAAATAAAACAATGAATAGGGAATATTATTTGTCAATATAAAATTGATTAAATAAACACAAACAAACTTGGCCAGCTATGGCCATAGACAAAGAAGTTTGGAAGGAGAAATGAGAAGCCTTTGCCCAGCCGTGTAGTAAGATCTTTTTAGGGTTCCGTAGCCAAATGGCAAAAAAAGGAAACCTTATGGATTCGTCATGTCTATCTGTCTGTCCTTCCGTATGTCACAGCCCCTTTTTTATCCGAAACTATAAGAACTATACTGTTGAAACTTGGTAAGTAGATGTATTCTGTGGACCGTATTAAGATGTTCACACAAATATAGAAAAAAAAAAAACATAAATTTTTGGGGTGCCCATACTTAGAACATAAGTCTGTGCTTAGAGCTGAAACTCAAAACTTTTTTTTCAACAAATCATACGTGTGGGTTATCTATGGATGGGTCTTCAAAAATGATATTGAGGTTTCTAATATCATTTTTTTCTAAACTGAATAGTTTGCGCGCACATTTTACCACTTCTAAAGTGGTAAAATGTGTGCCCCCCATGTAACTTATAAAATAAGAGAATGATAAAACTAAAAAAAATATATAATGTACATTACCATGCAAACTTTCACTGAAATTTGGTTTAAACGACATCTAGTAAGTAGTAGTTTTTAATACGTCATAAATCGTAAACCGCAATTTACCTTTCAATTTTGTACGGACACAGCAGGCTAAAAAAATCCTATTGAAGTTTCAATTTACTGTAAATTGTTGTCAAAAGTAGAAAACATTTATCTAACTTTACCAATACAGTTCTACCAATCTCTTCACTAAATACAGGCGTGACGTACTGTTGTATGAAGTTAATTGTATAGCTAGCTAACTAGGACCTTTGAGCTATTTTTAGTACAACTCACTTACCTCACCCACGTAATGGTACGCTTCGCTAGACAACCCGGAACCCTCTCTAAGCTAAGGATAGGATATCACAGCCTCTGATGAAAGTACAGTCGATTGGAATCAGATGTTGTAGAAAACAAAGGTAGACCTCCAAATTAATTGGTGCATCCAGACGTAAGGGCTCAAGTTAAATTGTCTGGTTGAGTATAGGAACAAAAGTCTGGTTCTAATTTTCCTTTCTTTGCTTAGTATAAAACAAACTTCGCTTTTTGCGTCTGTCTGTTTATTCACTAACTCCTCCTAAATTACGCAGCGGATTTAGTTGCGGTTTTCAGTAACAGAATATAATAAAATAGAAATAAAATTGACATACGTGCAAAGCCGGGGCGGGACACTAGTTAAAAGTAGAATAGAATTGTTAGAGGGTAGAATTATCTACCTTCCATTGTGGCAAACATGCTACGTCAAGTGTATAATATCGTGGCCAGATCATAGAAATTGATCAATTCATGATATGGCCAAGTAAAACTGGCCAGCACCCCTAGCCAAGTTTATAATCTGCAATCGTTAACGGTAGTCGAAAACTAATCAAATGTATGGGAATGACATCATCTTAACGTTAAGTCACGTGGTCAGACAGAACAAACGTACCTATAGAAAATTCTTAGCCAAGTTCACATCGTTCAAAATGATAGAATGAATTGTTATCGTTTCTACAATGTTCAACGCTACATTGTAGAACGAGCGGCCGACTCAGGCGCGTCAACATGGCTACCAACTTATCGTTTTCTACAATTGCTTCTACTTTCTACAACCGAGGCGTTACCAATTGGAGAACGGGATTCGACACGAAACGGTTGTAACTTGGCTACTTATGACAAATCTCGCTCTTGGGCGGAGCGAGAGATAGTGTCAGACTTTTACTGACTAAAAACCCACTCCTGTTCCTTCTTTGCCTTCGTCCCAGGGCCCTGGGTTTCGTTTTCACACTACCCATGGCCCCAATAGGCTTCGACCCTGAGGCACGCGTGGAACAGTACGCGCCGTCGACGACTTGAGTTCGGTGCAGGAACTTTCCGAACTTACCATGTTCGGTGAGAACCTGCGTCATGCGGAAGGTGAGGACGCCGTGAAGTCTTTCCAACCACGCCTCAAAGAGGGGACTTACCGCCATAATTGTGGCGTGCCCAGGCCTACTTTCCTTACATTTTTTACTATCATTGAAACCTACATCAATGATATATCTGTAATTTGTTTTCATCTTTTTTTCAGTCCGTTTACGAACCATCTAGTCTAACACCTGACTGGAGCCCAACGTCTGATCAATCAGATGCCAATGATACATCTCTGTGTAGCTTACATTTTAGTCTTCCACTAATTTGCAAACAATTAAAAATGCTAGACGTAAATAAGGGGCCGGGACCGGACGGGATACCTCCTTGCTTTTTGAAAAGCTCAGCGAATACATTATGCAAACCATTATTTAAGATTTTCAATCAATGTATTAGCAATGGTTCGTTCCCTGCCGTCTGGAAAAAGGCTAATATAGACCCTGTTTATAAAGGTGGTCCCAGACAAGACATTGAGAATTATCGGCCTATTTCTCTTCTTTGTACACTAGCTAAACTATTTGAAAAGCTTGTTCACCATGAGGTGTATACCTATATTCAACATAGTATAATACCGGAGCAACATGGCTTTGTGAAACAAAAAAGCACTGTCACCAACTTAATGATTTTTACTACCTTCTTGTTTAATAATATGGACATCAGAGCCCAAACTGACACAATTTACACTGACTTTAAAAAAGCCTTTGACAGAGTTGATCATAAAATATTATTGGAAAAAATTTCATTTAATGGCATCAGGGGCAATCTATTGCGCTGGTTCCAGTCTTATGTTAGTAATCGTAGTCAAACTATAGTAAGTAACGGGTACCATTCTGACACATTTTTAGCAACATCTGGAGTTCCCCAGGGATCAATTCTGGGTCCTTTATTGTTTATTATTTATATAAATGATATCGGTAATTGCTTTCAAAATAGTAATTTTTTGTTATACGCAGATGATCTTAAAATTTATAAGAAAATTTCATCGATTAGCGATTCTCACCTTCTTCAAGAAGATTTGAATAGGTTAACTAATTACTGTATAAAAAATAAACTAAAATTAAGTATCAATAAATGTAAATATGTTAACTTTACCAAAAACAAAAAAATTATTATAGTCGCCTTAAATGCTATGGTATCTTCTTAGATCTGACTAAGGCCTTTGATACGGTGTCTATTCCCAGACTGGTGGCCAAAATGGAGCATATGGGAGTACGTGGTGTGGCTCTGGATATTTACAAAGATTATCTCAGAGGGCGTAGCCAATGTGTAAAAATTGATTCTGTTCTCAGTGACGAAGAATTTATCAGCTACGGTATACCTCAGGGCAGTATCTTGGGTCCCACGCTCTTTCAAATGTACATAAATGACCTCTGTCAACTCTCCCTTTCCCATTGTGACATTTTTACCTACGCCGACGACACAGCACTATTGATATCCGACGTGACCTGGGACAGCGCTAAACAAACCACTGAACTTACCTTGCGAACAATTATGGACTGGCTTTCCACTAATCTACTGACGCTTAATGTCTCAAAGACCAAAGTAATTCAGTTTAAACCACCAAATTCACCTAAACCGTCAATGAACTCGGATAAAATAAAAGCACATATTTGTCTCGCCTCCTCTCCTTGCAATTGCAATTGCCTCGACATGGTCCCAAGTATCAAATATCTAGGTGTTTATATCGACGAGAGGCTGGATTGGCGCACCCATACGGATGCTCTATGCTCCCGGCTTCGTAAACTAATTTATTTGTTTAAAGAGCTCAGACATGCTGCTGACATTGAAACAGCATCACTAGTATACCGTTCACTATGCGAGTCGATAATTACTTACTGCATCCCAGTATGGGGCGGTACCTTCAAAACAGTGATGCTTAGGGTGGAACGAGCTCAGCGAGCTGTTCTCAAAATTATGTATTTCCGTAAAAGGGACTACCCCACAGCTCAGTTGTACTCAGAAGCCCAAGTACTAACGGTGAGAAAATTGTACGTCCTCCGCTCTATCTTGCGCCGACATTCCACGATGCCACTAGACAGCGAGCTATGTAATCGGCGGATTGGCTTTCCTATCTGTGATTCTGTCCAATGTCGTACTGCACTCGCGCGACGACACTATCGTGCCCAAAGCGCACTAATTTATAATAAAATAAACAAAAAACTTTCAATTTATAAACTAACCCTACATAAAGTCAAGCAAACTCTTAAGCCATGGCTATTGTCGCTGAACTATGACGAAACAGAGAAAGTTATCATATCTATTTCGTAACATTAAAACCACTCCTAATCAACCACTGACAAGCGCACATATACACTCACCGACACACACACACACACACACACACACACACGAACACACCCCCACCCACACACACACAAATTCAATACAGGCTTCTTTTAACCGCATTTAGTTGATCTTAATTTTTTGTTGTTTACCATACCCTTTTTATTTTTGTTAATCTTTTTGCATAAGATTCTGTACTATCTCCTACTGGGAGAGGGCACTGGCTCTTGTAACACAGGTTTATCACCTAGCACAGGAGTCAGGGACTTCACACTATTTTGTAACCACTTTCTTGTGTAATAAAGATTATTATTATTATTATTATTATTAACTACAACTATTGTCTCTGCGATGAAACTCTCCTTAAAGAAACCCAAATCTGTGATCTGGGAGTACTTTTGGATTGCAAACTTCATCTTAATTTACACATTGAAAAAATAATTGCCAAAGCTTTCCAAATGTACAATCTTGTTATGAGATCGTCATGCGATTTCAAACGCCCAGCCACATATCTACATCTTTTTAACTTTTTAATACGACCACAAGTAGAGTATGCGTGTATGATATGGGACCCTTACTATGCAAAATATGATCAAGCACTAGAAAGAATTCAGCGTAAGTTTTTGAAATCATTGCAGTTTAAATGTCACTTGGAGCGTCTGCCATACGAGCAGTTGTTGCAGAAATTTAAATTACTGACACTACGATCAAGGCGTTTGTTACTCCAAGCCATGATGCTCCGTGGATTGATACACAACAAATTTGATTGCCCTGAACTTGTCAATAATATATTTTATATCGTGCCCAGAACTGTAATAAGACGAGGGACGCGCGCTTACCCGCTCTTTGCTACGACTACTAGTCGAACAAAAGCGGGTGAGCGGGCGCCTCTCCACAGATTAGTCAAAATTTACAACCAGTATTTTGTAAACATAGACTTATTTGCGTCGTCTCACAATGTTTTTAAAAAAGAATTGGTTATTGCACTCAGAACCAATTAATAATTTTGTATTATGTTAAGATTTAGCCCCACCTTTCATACATACTGTAGCTATGAATGTAAAACTATACTAGTAATAAGTGGAAACGTTGTTGATTGTACGTTTACCTACTAAATTGTTAACTTAGACGTAAGAAAAAATGTACAATTGTTTGTTTTCCCTAATAAAATAAAATAAAATAAAATGATATGACCAATCCTCTACCTGTAAAGGTAGAGCGTATTCTAGACGTTCTAGAGGTACTAAGGAAGCAACCACAAAAACAGGTTATTTATTTATTATATACTTTATTGTACACCTCATAATGTGGACAGGATAAACAATTGCAAAAACTAGTGTACAATGGGCGATCTTTTTGCATAGGGCAATCTCTTACAGACAATCTTAGGTTGGATTGAACGAAAAGAGATAGATTTGGGGCAGTCAGTGTACAAATGTCATAAATAATATTAATTTGGCATTTTAATGAAATACATATACAGGGTGTTTGGTGTATCGTGTCTTATGTGACTCGATTCACAATTCTAGCGAATTCACAAAGTTATAAAAACGTTTTTATGGCATGTGGCACATCACTAGCAAGAGGATAAACTAGAAAATTATTGAGGGAGTTGGAAGATTCCGGTTGCTTTATTATTTTTTTTGTTTTATAGACGTGTAAATAGCTGTAACACGGACAGCTATTTAAGTCTAAAACTTTGCGAGTTAATTAAAAAAAAAACTTGATAGCTAATGTAACTAATGTTAAATTTAGAAGTACTCGAATACAATACATATCTAAAAAAAAAAATCACAGTCTATGCCTTATATATTTTTTTAAAACAATAAAAATTCGATGAAAAAATCCACAGCATGAGAAGTGTTTAGGGGTCTGAAGGGATAACAAATGACCCCTCCCGTCGAACATTTCAATTTGGCACACGATGCACCAAACAGCCTGTATACTATAAAATGTCCATTAATATACTAATCTATTTTTAAAGTACAGAGATGTTGATCCAACTCTACTTACTTAAATACTTTCAAATTCGTCAACGCTGATCTAATAGCCAGCCTTGACGAGGTGATGATCCAACTCTACTTACTTACTAAATACTTTCAAATTCGTCAACGCTGATCTAATAGCCAGCCTAGAAACAGAACCTCAATTTTTATTTATACAACATACGTAGAAATAAGAAGTTTATATAGTCTTTATTTTTCCTTTATCCCTAGCACAAGACGGTATATTCCAGGTGTAAGCCCGGATTTGGGATTTGAAAGTGATTCCAAGTGCTACGGCCAAATATTGTGGGAGGAAAAAATATCCTTTAGGCTGAGGAAAATACACTTTATTAGTCATTTAGAGACTGGGGTCAGGGTATTATAGTAAGGTAGGTACATCAAGGGACTGATCGGGATTTCTATATCTCATCGATCGTTTTTAGTTTGGAGTAACTGTGGAATATCACGTTCAGTGTGGAACGGGGTCTGATACGCTTCGTAAGTGTTTTCTTTGTGGTGCGGTTAAGAAAACATAGACTTCTCTGCTGTGCGGAGGCTGTAACGTTAATTTGATTTAGTTTAGAAAAAAGATGAATATATATCTAAGACCCCTTTTAAAACAGAAGCAGTTGCAGTTGTGTATCCGTCCTGGCCAGATCATAAAATTTATCACTGTCTTCATGATAAATGATCGACCATATCATGGAATGGTGGCATTTCATGATATAGAACCTTGTCCATTGACCACATCAAGCTTCATAGACGCATATTCGTCATTATACGCTTGGTGTACGCCTGTGTGAAGCGTACACAGCGGACAGCGGACAGTAGGCCATAGTTTTGTATAACTATGGCCTACTGTCCACGGACGCGTATATAAGCTGTAGTACCATAGTTTTGTACGTAAGCTTCACACAGTGGTAATAAAAGGAAGACTCGCCCCTGGTACGAAAGGCAACGAAGGAACAGGAGTGGGTTTTTAGTCAGTAAAAGTCTGACACTATCTCCCGCTCCGCCCAGAGCGGGGGATGTCATTAGATGATTTTCCCACAGAAAAAAAAAACACCAAGCTTATAATAACGAGTACGCGTCTATGAAGCTACGTGTCCGTGAACAGTAGGCCTTACAGAAGACGTCCTTCTCCAAAACGGTATTATGATATTATACTCGTACTAAGAAAACTATTATTTTCCCCACAAAAACCAATATTTTCAATCATCTCTAAATACCTTCACAAAAAATATCGGCAAACATTCCACCGACGGCCACGTTTAAAAGAATTACACAAAATATATTAGCTGTAACAATGATGGATCATTGTACTGATTAATCGCTTCGGCGTCGATGTAAAGGACCCTTCACACGGGTTAAGTAATCGGCGCCGGGTACCTAATGCTTGGTGAGTTCTTACCTACACTCATAGATAGCTCGACGTCCAACCGTCCATTAAGGACCGAGCCCGTGTCGTTGATGGCGCGTGGTATTCCACGCCCGCTTCAAACAGATGCCAGCAAACCGGAGGGGCCAAACAGGGCCGATGCCGGTTAGGACCACAAGGATTTTCCGAAGAGGAAACTCATAGTCCTAGAACGCAAAGGGCAACTGAAGCAAACAGGTGTTGTTTTAGTCAGTAAAAATCTAACACGCCCAAAGCGGGAAAAGTCATTGACTGTTTTCCCATTTAAAAAACAGTCTGGTCAAAGAATCCATCCTTTTCGACGGAGGTATGCGAGTCTTCACACCCTGTCCGCATACCTCAATAAGGTAGTCGCATAAAAGAGTTATAAATTTAAATTCAAGTAAAATTATTTTCAATCTATTGAACGTTCTTCTGGATTACGATATGTGGAAGTACTCATCTGTGAATAATAGAGGAGCAATTTTATACTGCAATCTATCTAGAGCGGTGACGGAGACCCAGTCTTTGCACAGTTTGGCAAAGGCTGGCCTCATGATGTTTGATTTTGAAGCGGGAAATCATCCAATACCTTCTTCCACCCTAGGGTGGAACGAGAGGGTGCGCCAGACTTTTACTGACTAAAACCCGTCTGTATCCTTCAATTGATCTTTGCGTTCTAGGAACACGGTCACTCTTTCAAACATTCTCTTAGCCCTAACTGTGCTCTTTCAGTTTTGCTGACTTTTCTTAAAGTGCACGTGGAACACTATGCACCTCGACGTCTCAGGCCTGGTCTTTACCAGATGGGTGGACAGCGATCTACGCATTGCTCGTCGCCCGCAAGCCCGCGCCTACGGTAGCCGGAAATCGATAACCGGAGTGTGTGAACGTGGCCTAAAGATCCTTCATATACTCGGTAAGTCCAGTCCGTACGTCACCACGGGACTGGGACGGTATTTCCCTGCGGTGTGATTCTGTGCGATTTCATTTGGGTGGTTGTAAAATATGATATTACGTTTTTTGGTGTTTGGTATTTTTAGAAGACAGATTTTGTTGAAGTATTTTCTAAAATGAGTTTTCTGTTATTCTCGCAATTCTTTTTCTAAGTGAAGTGATATATTGCAGCCCTAGCAGGAATCGTCCCAACTGGGCCGTCTACCGTCCATTTTGCCAATTTAAAATGGACGGGAATTTCGCTGGTATCACTTTGAGGCGCGCATGGAACACGATGTGCCGCGCTTACGGTGGCCGATTATCATCCTGCGACTCCCAACACCTAGGGCGTCTTGGCTGGGGCGTGCAGTTGTCCTCTCACGGTTTCCGCCGCCTCTTTCGGTCGCATTACAGCTGCGCAGAAGGAAGTGACCGTTTTCTCTCACTCCAAAACATGACCTAATTCAGGGACGGACCCGGGAGGTTGTTGGTAGTGGCCTAATGATCAATTCAGTAACATTTGTCTTCCAAGCCTTAGCATTTCTGACGCCAAAATACTTCTACCACATACTTAAATATTTCAGATTAGTTCAGAGGCTTTACAGGCATACCAAAAATACCATTTGTATTATCAGAATGTACAAAGAAAAATGACTCTTAAGGGGCGGGCACACACTGGCAAAAATTTACCCAAAAATGTGATGTTGTTAGTTTTGTGCATAAATATTGAGAGTATGAGGACAAATGTTGTCCAAAAATGGAGCGATTAATATTGTGTGAATGTTTAGAAACTTTTTATGGACCTGTCAATATTTTGTAGCATGAGACCGCAGTGTGAGGGAGTTGGCAAAATATTGCAAATATTTCATCAGTCTGTCTGGATCTGTCACCGCGTCATCATGAGTAAATCAGCCAGAACTTAACTAATTCCGGCCCAATCTCTTTTCTTTTTATTATTTAACCTTCATAAACCCAAGCGAACGCCGGCGTTCGCGCGTGACATCATCGCGCCATTCGGTCGATCCCCAAGCGAACGCCGGCGTTTGCTCTCTTCCACTTCATTGTAGGCCCTATTTTCAATACTTAGAGACTACTTTTGTATGAACAAGTATGATTACTTACGTTCCTGGATAAATTTCCTATAAATTGAATGCATTATATTTTATAGTCTATGCTCTGCTATATTTTTTTTTCGGTTTTTTTTTGTAAAAAGTAATATTTCCGACGCCATTTTGTTTATGGCGCCCCTGCAGTCACTAACTTTTTGACAGTTCGCTTCCCGCTTCGATTGGAAACTATCATAATACTGAACAACTTTCAACTTTTGCCATGGTAAAAGAAACGTATAACATTCAACTATAGTCAGCAATGGCTGAGTACAACTGTACAACGCAATGCGCCGTGCTTCCATCGCGAATGATAAGTCGACACTGAATTTATATTCGCCCATTCAATATGTTGTACAAAAATAAACTCAATAGTTTTACTCAAATATTTGAGCGAAATTTTTGGCAGTGTGAGGGCCCCTTAAATATCAAAGTAACTTCATTGACTTATTATAACATACACACACAGTTCGTGCAATTAAGTTGTGTTATTATGTGAACGACGTTCTAATTTAATTTCAATTAAGCCAATCAGAAGGCGGTGTGGCATCGAATGGTTTTATATATCATTTGTTTACTACTAACGGAACGGTTAGTGTTTTAGTTGAGCGATTGGGAACAAATTTTTGTATAACCTTTGTATATAAGGTGACTGGCAATTAGTGTACGATACTTAAACACGTGATTGTGTTCACGATAACAAACAATTTTTATTATGGGAGCAAAGCCGAAATCGCGAAAAAAATATCAGCTGTTCAGTACATTAGGCAAACATAAATGTACCGAACAGCTGCTTTTTTTTCCGCGATTTCAGGTTGGTTCCCATAGAAAAAGTTGTTAGTTACCATGAGCACAATCACGTGTTTTACAGTGTCGTACACTAATTACCAGTCACCCTATATAGTTATATGCTGATAAATGATGATGGCGTGTGTGTTGGATCATTCGGTTCCATTTAAAATGGTTGAGCTAAATAGTGCTGATATAGCGTCATGTCCGTGAACGGGCGCTGTCGGTTGAGACTGGATATATCTTTGCTACCAATGACTTATTTCAATTTCTATATTTATACATTGTTTTTTATTTTTTTTATTTACAATTTTCTTACATAATAGTAGCGACAAGAAACATGTTACCGTGATATTTGTTATGCTTAACATGATGGAAAAGAGTTTCCATGGAGTTTTTCACATTTTTCCCCGTTGAGATTCGCTTTGGTATGTGCAATTATTATCATTTTTCTGACTTCTTGACAATTCAAAAGTGCCTGTAAATGATTTATTTGAAATAAATCTTTGATAGCTGTTGGTTGATCTCGCACAGCTGAGGTAATATTTTATGTTATAATCACACAAGTACGAAAAATTACTTTTCTTTCTTTTGGAGGTTAGAAATCATCAAATAAATTCTCTTGCTTTGGGTGGAGCGGGAGGGGGTGCGTTCCGGGATGACATTCAAATACAGACAATCTAATAAAATTTTTAGGCATCATCAAAAATCGATTTTACAAGAGTTTTATAAAACTCGTGAGAGTAAAAAAAAAAAATTACTTATTTATTTTTATCCACACATTGGAACGCCTTGCAGCAATTACACCAATGAAGCACAATTAGTCTAAAATTGCTACTTTCCAACATCGTGTGCGCAGTGGAATGGCGGAGGGTCATTTCGCTCGCTTACGCAGCATCAGGCCATCGCTCCTCCAGGATTGCACATGCATCAAATCCCATATCGAACACATTTTGAAATGTCAAAGCTCTTTCGATGAGTTTTTATAAAGAAAATTGATTTAAGTAAAATGGGCATAAATGTTTTATCCGCCCTCTGATATCCATATCTAGTCATTTCAACTTACTATTGGTTGGGTCTCATACGGTGAATTCTATGTCCCTGTTATTATCAAAATACAATCGCCAAATATATTAGGCATACAGGTTCCCGTGCCCTTTTCTTATATTCCAATGTTTTTGCATCGAAATCGGGCGATCTCTGCAATATCTTCGAAATATCTAGCGCTCCTATATTGAAACAGAATTTACATGGGATGATACCACTTTCGGTTAATAGATAATTTATTTCTCTGTTTACAATTTCAAATTGTTTAGATATTTAATTGTATTTTGGAGAATTCATATTTAGAGCGTCACCAAGAGATTCTGATTATATTTACTATCGTTTTTTTGGCTTAGCTGCGATGCTTAGATGAGATGGTTCATTTATCTTTCGTGATTAAAAGTAGCGTGTAGAACTCTGCATTAGTGTAGTTTTTAACCGACTTCAAAAAAAAGGAGGAGGTTCTCAATTCGGTTGTATTTTTTTTAATCATTTTTTTTATGTCTGTTACCTCAGAACGCCGTCGTTTATGGACAGATTTGCAAATTTATTTTTTTGTTTTTGTGTTTTTAGTGAAGTCGGTTAATTTTTTTGTAAAAAGTTTTGTGTCAAAAGATTTGGCTTAATTGCATCAGTTACTCCCAGAAGATACTGGCATATTATATGATATATTTTTTAATTGTACACCGCATAAAAAAATAACAGGACAAACATTTATAAAAATAAGTGTACAATGCGCGATAGCACACAGGGCAATTTCTTACGGATCGCCTTTGGATGGACTGAGGGAAAGGAAACAGATTTAGAGCTGTCAGTGTTCAAAAATACTTATACAAATATTAGGCCCTCATGGTGATATGGCGACAGTGACTGGGGCAACCCAGTGCTGCACGTCATAATCATGGCGGTAAGTCCCTTCTTTGAGGAGTGGTTGGAAAGACGTCACGGCGTCCTCACCTTCCGCATGACGCAGGTCCTCACCTGACATGTAAGTTCCTGATTCATAAGTATTCGCGGCAACACGTCTTTCATCCCACCCCCGCCATCAGCCCCATACATATCTCAGCCGTTATCTCAATATTCAACCGGCTTCACAAAAGTTCTTCAGCGTTTCTTTCATTGACAAGACATTCTAGTATTGGAAATGATGAATAGGGTATTCGCCTTTTTACAATACATACCTATGGGAATAAAACCCGTTTACAATTATTTATTAGAAACTGTGAATACCAGGCATAAAGGTCTCCACAGACAGGATTGATGCAACAATTAGAATTTTTGCACAAATTAATAAATTAATAAAATACTTTTATAATAAAATAAGTTTTATAAAAAAAAAATAAGAATTACTACACGATTTGTTTTTCTATTTGGGCTCTGCCCCCCTAGCCAAGTTACAATCGTATCGTTCATGCCAAACGCTTCGAGTAGGCCACGCCTCCAATTCCTTTATTCGGACCACGTGACTGAGCGTTCAGATGACGTCAGAACACCTCCCTAGGGCTGGTTCAGACCATGGTCCGGAGCGATCCCCGGCCACCACAGGCGCGGGCTTGCGGACGACGAGCAGTGGGTAGCTTACGTAAGACGGTTACCGGACGACCGGACGGCGAGTAGTGTTTTGCGCGCGATCAAAATTTATGCAACTCCCGAACACTAAAACCAAAATGAAACACACCGAAACAGTAAAGCTCGTCGATCAGAGAGTAGAGTCTATAATTTGTACAAAGTCGTAAAGTTACCTACGTCATCGAAGTTACATATAGATGCATATAGGTGCAATTTAGCTTCACTTGTATTTTTTTTTTTTTTGACTGACCGATATTTTGACAATTCAAAAGTGCCTGTAATTGATCTATTTGAAATAAACGTTTCTGATTTCTGATTTCTGATGCTTTAAGAGCAAAATACATTAGCGTATAATCTCAATCATCATCAAATAACAGATGAGGGAAATAATTCTTTAATTCTTTATTGTTCACTAAAACAACTTATAAAATAAGTAGATAACAAAGTTCATGTACATAGCTGAGCTTGACTTAAAGTTGAGTTTTCTTCCAGCGAACCATTGAGTGATAGAGAGCGATCACAGTAGAGGGTATATTGGATCCAGTGTACAATTTTGGGCACGCCACAATTATGGCGATAAGTCCCCTCTTTGAGGCATGGTTGGAAAGACCTCACGGCGTCCTCACCTTCCGCATGACGCAGGTTCTCACCGAACACGGTAAGTTCGGGAAGTTCCTACACCGGATTCGTGCGGAAGCGACGCCCGGGTGTCGCCACTGTGTGGACCGCCTGGAGGACACGGTGGAGCACACGGTAGAGGTGTGCCCCGCTTGGGCCGAGCAACGCCGTGTCCTCGTGAGGGCGATCGGCGGCGGCGATCTCTCGCGCCGAGCCTTGGTACAGGCCATGGTCCGGAGCGAGGAAGAGTGGCAGGCGGTCGCCTCCTTCTGCGAAGCAGTAATGCTAGCAAAGGAGGCGGCCGATCGCGTGAGGCAACGGTCCTCACGCCCCAACCGCCGCCGGGATTCTGATCCCGATTTCCGGCCACCGTAGGCGCGGGCTTGCGGACGGCGAGCAATGGGTGGCTCGCCGTCTGATCGTCCGGTAACGTCCGGACCAAGCCCAAGTCGTCGACGGCGCGTACTGTTCCACGCGCGCCTCAAGGAGATGTCAGCAAATCGTAGGGGCCCAACAGGGTCGAAGCCTACTGGGGCCACGGGTAGTGTGAAAGTGAAACCCGGGGCCCTGGGACGAAGGCAAAGAAGGAACAGGAGTGGGTTTTTAGTCAGTAAAAGTCTGACACTATTTCTCGCTCCGCCCAAGAGCGGGATTTGTCATAAGATGATTTTCCCACCTAAAAAAAAAAAAAAAAGTGTACAATTTAAAAATTACAAATAACACGAATAAAATAATAGATAAATATACCTACATACATAAATACAAACATGCTTATATTTTATAAACATATAATATATATATACTATGTCATCGTGAAAGGAAATGTTCTTTAATTTTCCTCATGACGACATCCAAAGAAGGGCTGTCATGTAGGGAGTGTGGGAGGGAGTTCCACGGGCGCACTGCAGTGACAGAGAAGGAGCCATCATAACGGCTAGAAGAGTGAAATGGGGTACGAAGAAGAAGAGAATTGGCAGTGCGACAGGGTTTACCCCTCAGGACGAAGTACTCAAATATTTCTTCTACCAAATCTCGTACTATTAAGATTGCGTCATTTCTTTCTTCTTCTTCATTATACAATTCACGATTAGCTCCTGAATCCCTTATCTGAAACCGCGCGGCAACCCGGTAGTGTGTAGGGACTATTTAACGTGTTATTGAGCATTCGTCGCACGTCGCAGCGACGGTTTCGGTTCGTCTCGTCGCGTCGGGACTTTCCTGTTTACCACAAATAACCGCTTTTGTATAAGTTCCCGGCGGTTCTCAGATACCGTTGAATATACGGTTTTTGCGCTCACTACGCTTGTTTGTTAGGTGTTTTTCATGACTCTGTACTTTTTCTTGCAGGGTTGTTTTTTGACTTATTGTGAGTCTGTTGTGTCTCGGGAATCCAATCCCACATCAAAATCGCGATACCGTAGGTCTGCGAGATTAAAGTCGCGGATCTCGCGGGCTTTGCGGAATTGGGGTTTTTTAAATATGTTTTTGTTTATGTATAAATGTAAAAAAAAAATTGTAAATACAAGTTAATTTTAAAATATTTGTAATATTAAGTAGAGTTGTTAATTGACTATTAAATATAAAGAGGAAAAGTTTGTATTTTTATATTTTGTTTATAATGAATAAATGCAAAAACTACTTAGGCCAATTAAAAAAAAGGTTTTTCCTGAAGAAATCACTGAGTGATATAAGCTATTTATATTTTCTATTTTCATTCATTCCATTGTCAGAAGCTAGTTTATACTATTAATACCACATATACATACATACAAAAATACTATTTTTTTTCCTCTTTATAATATTGGTAATTATAGAGAGAGCAAAAAATAGTATTTTTGTATGTTTGTATATTTGCAAAAAATACTAAAATGATTTTTAAATTTACCAATATAATGCTACTTTAACACTTTTTACATAGGGATGCAAGCGAACCCACTGGCAGAAGCTAGTAAAGCATAAAATGATACAGACGAGTAGACGAAAATAATATACCAATTTACTGGGAAAATAATATACCAATTTGCTGGGAAAATCCAATAAATTACAAACTTTACAATTCAATAGATTTATATAAGTGGAGAAGCTAAATTCCAATCGTGCCAGACGTTTGGTCGTTACGACTTCCAGTCAAAGTTACAAGTAATACAACTAAAATCAATTATTTGTTTCAGAACATGGCGCTACTCAAATCAAAGGCGGCTACATGCTGCGGTACAAACGTAAGTATCAATATTATGAAACATATCTAACTAGCGACCCGCCCCGGCTTCGCGCGGGTGCTAAACTGATACCACCGCAACCTCTATGTCCCTGCATTTAAATGCATTTAACTGTAATATCATCTAAAATATTCATTTAAATTACATGTTATAAAGGGCCATAATGATCTATATTAAATGCACAATGTATTTAAGGTACTTAATTGGATAAGGATTAATGCTTTATTGCTTAAAATCGCTTCGTAAATAGGTCATTATTTCTCGTAAAAAGTAAAGGATAAAAAATGGTTATTGTGGGTTATTACTAAGAACTAGACATATACTAATGTGGACTTTTTTGTAGACCTTTTTAAAATGTACAATACTGTTGTACATTATTTTGATTTATCTCGTAAGGTTCAGCCAGCGTTTGCAATGTAAGCGCAAAAAATGTGTTTATTTACGACATCACATGAGAAACTTCTAAGATAGCCAGTATTTCTCTACTATATTGTGCATGTTTTATACATAAAGACCTTCCTCTTGAATTACTCTATCTATTAAAAAAACCCCATCAAAATCCGTTAAGTAATTTTAAAGATCTATACATAGGGACAGACAGAGGGAAGCGACTTTATTTTAAACTATGTAGTGATATAATCTATCTACTTAAAACATGTGTAATAAAACGGCTCACTTCAGTATAAAATAATACATTTATTAGTTGCACATTCCAAAGCGTAGATCTCTATGGAGAAGAATGCGCAAGAAACTCCATGGACACTCTTTTTAAATTATGTTGTTACATTATCTCTTAACGCTATAATAATGCAAGAGACAAATTGTGCGTCTTAGCTCAACGGCTGCCGATCGAAGAATAGAGCTGTCATCCGCCATTACGCTACAAGACAGCTTTACTACAGATAATCACAAATACGTTTCAGTGTTGCCACCACAATTAGATTGCAATAAATAATCGAATACAAAATAACTTAAATAATATTCTTGGTTACAAAAACAGAGTAATTAATCTGATTACGTATCAAAACCTCACCCATGTAACAAAATAAACACACATCCTGAAAGTAGTATTTTTAGAAAAGGCTACTGAATTGATTTCAGTTATTTTTAAAATAGGTATTTTTAAGGTTCCGTAGCCAAATAGCAAAAACCGGAACCCTTATAGATTCGTCATGTCTGTCTGTCTGTCCGTCCGTATGTCAGAGCCACTTTTTTCCGAAGCTATAAGAACTATACTGTGAAATTTGGTAAATAGATGTATTCTGTGAACCGCATTAAGATTTTCACACAACCAAAATAGAAAAAACAATAAATTTTGGGGGTTCCCCATACTTAGAACTGAAACTCAATTTTTATTTTATCATCATACCCATACGTCTGGGGTATCTATGGATAGGTCTTCAAAAATGATATTGAGGTTTCTAATATATTTTTTTTCTATACTGAACAGTTTGCGCGAGAGACACTTCCAAAGTGGTCCCCCCACCCCTGTAACTTCCTTTTTACCGAAAATTGGTTTGAACGAGAACTAGTAAGTAGTTTTTTTAATACGTCATAAATCGTAAACCGCAGTTGTCCAGTTTTTTTCATTTTAAAATTTTGTAAGACATTTTATTCTAGGCATTAAATTAAATGCCATCCTTATCCCTACGTAACAGAAGTCAAAATTGATAAAAAACGAACAGTAAAAAAGGCTTGTTTAAATGTCTAATCTTTATGCGTATGAAGTATAAACTACGATAAATATCTACGAAAAACTAACCAATTTTATCACAGTGTTGCACCCTCCGTAGCACGTGTATGAATTCAATATTGTAATCCCTTTTTACATTTTATTCAATTTCAGATTCTAAATCTTCAATAACATTCAATATCGTTAGACATAAATTGTTTTTTGAAAACTTATAGGCATTCGTATTTACTGAAAATAGTAAATTGGAAGACAGAGGATTACAAAAGGTGAACGAACGTAACTATAGTAGAACAAGAAAGTTCTATAAAGAACCTGTTTTTCCCTTTTTCGTCCCGTAACAACAAACTCGAAGGGAGGGTTGTCCCAACTTGTTTATAGTGTTCTCGTAAAACTCTCCCGCCAATAAAAACATCGTCACTCAATCATTTTCGAAGCCGAGTCAATAATCTTGAAGAATGTCGGCGACATAAAAAGGGCTAGAATAGGGTTGGTACGGCTTTTTATTCACACCAATTAAATAAAGGGTCGTGTGTGATATTGCTGACAAAAACCTTCGTATATTTGAGTTTTTATGAAGACTGGTAATACTTTGATATACGTTTTTTTACGTAGGACATTATCAAATGACTTCTCTCGCTCTAGGGCAGAGCAGTAGGGCGAGCTACCCATAGCTTGTCGTCTGTAAACCTACGCCTACGGTGGCTGGAACTTAGGTTCGGGGTTCTAGCGGCTGGATTATGAGGACTAGCATTACTGCTTCACAGAAGGAGGCGACCACCGCACATCCCCCCTCACTCCAGACTATGGCCTGTACCAAGGCTCGGTGTGAGAGGTCGTTGCCACTGGTCGCCCCACGGGGATACAGCAGTGCTCCGCTCAAGCGGGGCACACCTGTACCGTGTCCTCCAGGCACTGCCAGGGGCTCCCGTTATGGTTGGAGCCTGGAGCGACTCCTTTTCGTCAGACTTTTACTGATTAAAACCCACTTATGTTCTTCAGTTAGCCTTTGCGTTCGTGGGCCACGATCTATCGCTTAAAATTTCTCACAGCCCTATCAGGCATCGGTACTACTGGGCCCCTTCACTTTTGCTGTCATCTCTCTCACTGACTCAGGCTTGGTCCTTAGCGGACGGTTGGACAGTGAGCTACCAATTGCTCGTCGTCAAGCCCGTGCATACGGTGGCTAGAAATCGTTTTCCGTCTCTCGACGCTGGGGGTGGGGCAGACTTCCACCGTATACTCCACCATGTCCTCCGCGCGATCCACACAGAGATGACACCCGTGCGTTTCTTCCGCCTGAATCCGAAACAAGAAGCTCCCGAGCTGGTGATGC
The DNA here is from genome assembly GCA_961205895.1 of Mythimna pallens. Taxonomy (NCBI): domain Eukaryota; kingdom Metazoa; phylum Arthropoda; class Insecta; order Lepidoptera; family Noctuidae; genus Mythimna; species Mythimna pallens. Next base: position 18,320,859 of record OY540844.1, read on the forward strand.
CCGGTAAGGACCACCGTCACGCTCAAAGCGAGAAGTTTTTAATCAACAACAAGCTTCTCCTAATATGACATGTCACATAGAAACTTTGTACTTGTTTCTGTTTTTGTTTCTTCGTTAAGTGACACCGACTTCCAAAATTAAAGTTATTAAATTGCACTTTTTTATTGAAGTTGGTTATATTTTTTTTTGCATAATCATTAATTATTTTACACTTTTTAGCCGAGATACCTCTTAACTAAATCTAAATAGTGTGCAAGCTCTATAGTAAATGACCTATAACAATAACCATTGCAAATGTGCCCATAAAATTTTAAAAGTTCCTTTGAATTCTTCAGTATCCCCATCATCAGATCCTTACTTTATGACCACTGGAAAATATTCCCTTAGACAAAAAAAGAATTTTCCTTAACTGGCCAGGTGTCTTCGAGTGTTTGAGGAACATAAAAAGTAAAGATTCTTCTTCCTTTTTTGAATTCGGTTAAAAATTAAGGTTGTCAATTATTCCTTACAGATCTATCTACCCCCTAGCCAAGTTACAACAGTTTTGTTTTGATTCTCTTTTCGTTGATTGCCTCGAGTCGGCCACGCCTCTGATTCCTTTGTTCTAACGTCATCTCAACGCTCAGTCACGTGGTCAGAACAAAGGAATAGGAGGCGTGGCCGACTCGAGGCGATCGACGAAAAGAGAATCAAAACGAAACGGTTGTAACTTGGCTAGGGGGGCTGTTCTGTTAATGCATAATAATCCTTCAAAGTCGATCGCCAACCCTACGTTTAGACTTAATTCTCCTTCGTTCATAAAACAAAGTTTTTTTACGACACTCGGCGAGGGTTTATTTCAACTGTTATGTTGTAGCCAGTAACTCGACTTTTACGGGATTGAGCTCGAAGAATAGATCGAGCAATATGAAGATTTTAAAGGTGGCTGCACGAGTGAGGGAAAGGACATCCTCACGCCCAGCCCCCCTAGCCAAGTTACAACCTCTTCGTTTCGATTCTCTTTTGGTTAATCGCCTCGAGTAGGCCCCGCCCCCAATTCCTTTGTTCTGACGTCATCTCAACGCTCAGTCACGTGTTCAGAACAAAGGAATAGGAGGCGTGGCCGACTCGACGCGATCAACTAAAAGCGAATCGGAATGAAATGGTTGTAACTTGGCTAGGTGGCCTGGCCACCGCGACAGGAGACGCCCCGGGCATCGGGAGTCACAGAGCGATCTCCAGCCACCGTAGGCGCGGGCTTGCGGACAATGAGCAATGGATTAAAGACTGAGCCCCAGTTAAGAAGATATCCGTAGGAGAGCAAAAGTTACTGTCATAGCCCGAAGAATCACGAACCAATCACCACTACACACCCGAAATGAACAAGTTATATTTATTTATTTTTTACTTTTAGGTAGTCTGGCCGTCAATTTTACATTTTTTTTTACTTTAATGTTATTTTAGTAAGTACATACCCATTTTGAACACTACGCGCCGTCAATTCGGGCTTGGTCCCTAGGTCATTTTGAATTTGTTTTTGTTTTTACAGTTCTCCTCTAAAAACTTTTGGCTGCAAAAGATATTGGCTTGCAACCAAAAACTGGCACAGCAAATCCGCTCTCATTGTTTCAGTCTTAGATTACCACAAGACCTTTTATTTAAAAGCATTAACTTACTTCTCACGTCTGGGACTGTACCACCAACTGGCACGAAATTGCCGATGCGAGTAAAAACGCCAGCTTGCCAGCCAGTTACTCGACTATTAAGTGGCAGTAGAGACTTATGGCCAACGTTCCTTCGTGTGACAGAGACAGTTCTATGAGTAAAAGAGATGGCATTTCTTCATGACGTCACTCTGTGGTTATGGAACAAGAGATCATTTAGTATGCGCACTAGTTTGAATGCTCCTAAAGTTAGAATGTCGAGAGAGTTTGAATTGCCTCTTAATGACTATTCTATCAGCGACTATTATGCAGGAGTCGTAAAATTAAATTAATGTATTTTAACTTTAGCAACACTGATGAGAATTTTAGTCGGAGTGTTTTGCTGAGTAATAAGTTAGTTTTAAAATTATTTTATTATTCTATTGCTGGTTATCTATATATAAAAGGAGAAACTGACTGACTGACATATCAACGCACAGCCGAAACTACTGGGATTAGGAGCGTGAAATTTTGCACAAGGTTTCCTTTTAGGACGTAGGTGAGCATTAAGAAAGGATTTTCCAAAATTCACTCCCTAAAGGGATGAAGTGGGGGTCAAAAGTTTGTATCGAGAAACCTACATTCACGCGAGTGAAGCCGCGGGCAGAAGCTAGTTAAATATATTTTTAATTTTTCTTTTTTTCTTTTGCCGTCGACGTATGGAACATTTAGTTGGTTTTTATGCTAGATGCAGGAGCAGTGGTGGCTTAGCCACACTTACCAGCTGTAGGCCATAAGCAGTGGTCGGAATTAGGTAGAGTTATTCATGTACTTGCATCGAAATGTTGATATTAATGCGGAAAATGTCGTGTAGCCAACGATATTACAAATAAAAACTTCAGAGATAGCTAAGAGAAATAAAACAAGATAATCAACATACAATTTTTATTAGTATTTTTCATTGAAAAGAACTATCTACGTCAACTGAGGTGAAGTTAACTACACTTCCTCCTCCACGTCATTAATGCAAGAAGAATTTTTTTCTGCTAATGTCTTATAGTGTCATAAAAAAAATCTGCTCTTTAAAATTAATTTCGGGTGTGAAAACATCGTAAGTAACCTGACATGTCCGAGAACTGAAAACATGTGATATCCACCAAGCCGCACTGGGCATATGTGGTGGATTACGGCCCATTCTTTTTTTTTTCTTATGAGAGGCTTATTTTTTTTAAATCATAATGTTTTGCATTAATACGTGTTTTTGTTCCAGGCAAATACCTGTGGAACTCCTGGTCGGAAGAATGGGTGGTTCTTTATGATGACTCAACGATGGCATGGTTCAAGGTAAGTCGTACCGGCTTTTCTATGGCTTTTCCTACGGTTTTTCCTACGGCTCGTTAATCGCATCCACTGCACCAGCCGAATTTCAAATCGTTCGCATTGTTTTGCCTGAACCGCACGAACAGATGTCATGACAGAAATATTCATTGCAATGGTTTCCCTCACTGGTGTCAGTGATGTCTTGGACTAACTTAGAGAAAAATACATCGATTCCAGCCGCCGGGATCCCGATCCCGATTTCTGGCCACCGTAGGCGCGGGCTTGCGGACGGCAAGCAATGGGTAGCTAGCCGTTCGATCGTCCGGTAACTATCCGGACCGAGCTCAAGTCGTCGACGGCGCGTACTGTTCCACGCGCGCCTCAAGGAGATGTCAGCAAACCGTAAGGGCCCAGCAGGGTCGAAACCTACTGGGGCCAAGGGTCTGCTTCTGAAAGGAAGACTCGGCCCTGGTATGAAAGGCAACGAAGGAACAGGAGTGGGTTTTTAGTCAGTAAAAGTTTGACACACCTACGCGCTCCGCCCAAGAGCGAGGAATGGCATTGGATGATTTTCCCACCGAAAAAAACACACATTTTCGATTCAGGCTACCGAACAGCAAATAATTTTCCTGAAACCCTGTAAATGTTAGTGGATATTGAAAACAGTGTTACACAACCATCTCGTGGAAGTTGAGTGGGTGGAAACTTTGCGAATCGAAAGGAACTAATTAATGTAGCTAAGCAATGTAAGAGTATACTTCCGTTTTGCAGTTAATGTTTGTAACTTCTACGAGCATCTATTGCGTACAAACTGGGAACGGGAAGTGAAATATCATTAAATTTTTCAAAAGTTTTTTCAACACACTTACTGAAAAACCCACTCTTATCTCCACTGCCATTTGGTACACAACTCGCGCTCGCCCATTTTCAAGTAGACACGTTGCATTCCTTTTCTTTTTTTCTTAATTATACAATTCTTGTTTCAACAACACTCGTTAACAACTTTACTGTTTACCGAACTAATGCGGAAAAGTGCACGAACTCGCTCCCGCCATAATTTGTTGTATTTATCGTATCTAGCTGAGCGCTAAGCGGCCCGCACAAGTCACCGGTCAGCCTCCGTTTATTTATTTATTCGTAAGTGTATTGAAAAACATCGTTTGATACACGTAGAAATTCGTCATTGCAGCACTCGGCTCCATAAAACCCTCACCTTTTGCTCAGGTGAATTTCGCCTCGGTTGCAATGTCAGTTTCTACATATAATAATTTCTTTCAGTGTTACAATTACAATTCTGTACAGTTTGAAATAACTGTTGTAGTAAATTTTGAATACAAGTTGGATAGAATCCATATCGGGTACAGATTCTAGTCAATGGTCTAGTTGTTTCATAGAGTGAATTGATTTTCCAACCTGTATATTTTCATTAGTACTAAATCACAAGCCGTAAATATCGTGACATCTTAAGTCCATCTCTAAATTCTGTTCTCAAGGGAATTTTGGTACAGAACGGTAACTAGGCACCATGTAAGTACATCACAAGGTGGGAAAATCATCTAATGACAAATCCTGCTCTTGGGCGGAGCGGGAGATAGTGTCAGACTTTTACTGACTAAAAACCCACTCCTGTTCCTTCGTTGCCTTCGTCCTAGGGCCCCGGGTTTCATTTTCACACTACCCATGACCCCAGTACTGCTGACATCACCCTGAGGTGCGCGTGGAACAATACGCGCGGTCGACGACTTGGGCTCGGTCCGGACGGTTACTGGACGGGCGGACGGCGACCCACCCATTGCACGCCGTCCGCAAGTCTGCGCCTACGGTGGCCGGAAAAGTACATGACAAGGTGGATTTTTTAAAATTATTTTTATATATAAAGATGCTGAGCTACCGTGTCGAAATTCTATCCCTAGGCATAGCATATTCGGCCTTTTAATGTACCTACTGCTGGGAATCAGGTTTCCTCAAACGTGCTCCATTGTCGGCCACATCTTCACTTACAGTTGAGGTAGCGGTCAAACACAAGCCTATCTGTAATTAAAAAAAAAATACTCTAAAAGTGCTTTCCACATGGCCGGCCATTTCAGTATCAATCGGCCCTAAGGGCTCAAACAAATAAACACGTAACGTCGACGACCTAACGTGCCACAACACAGTACCGAGACGTGGATGTTCGCGTCTCGGTACCGTGCCGTGGAAATCGACGTCGAACAACGTAAATAACCATGTTACGACTCCGACGTTTCGTTGCCGTGCCGTGCCACGATGCGACGTCGTAACGAGCTGTAAAAGCGATTAGAACAAGCAGTTTTTATCCTCATATCCTTCTATCAGTAGTACCGAAGTACTATCAGGATAAAAACCGCCTGTCCGGATTGACTAACAAAAATCCACATACAAACTTTCACATTTACGATTCGAGCAGTAGGATAAAGTGTAAGGATAACACACAAATATGATTTGCTCGCGTGAGTCAGCGACGTTGTTATATCATAATCTCATTTGATAAAATTCATTCTACGAAGTTATGACTACTTTCTATTTGTTGATTAAGAAACTTGCAGAGTCTAATCGCTCTTAGAATTTACGACGGTGTTCGATCGTTGCTTGTGTGAATATTTGTGTTGTGGTGCAAGGGAAGAGTGATGAGCTGTAGGCCGTCAGCGCCCCTAGCCAAGTTACAACTGTTTTGTTTCTATCCTCCAATTCCTTTGTTCTGACGTCATCTTAACGCCCAATCACGTGGTCAGAACAAAGGAATAGGAGGCGTGGCCGGGTCGAGGCCATCAACGAAAAGAATATCCAAACGAAACGGTTGTAACTTGGCTAGGGGGGCAGGTTTATAGTTTTTTGAAATAGCAATACAAGAAATACCTAAATAATTTTGCACAAAAGTATCGAGAAACGTGTCAATGGGAAAAGTGCTCAAAACACTGACAGCGTGCAAACAGTGACACGTTGAATGGCAATGCCATTTTCATGATATGAAAAAAGGAAGACTTGTATTATCCTAACACTCAAGAACGGATTGTAACGGATGATCCGTTACAATCCGTTCTTTAATTTAATAATTAGTTTAATAAAATAGTTTAATTTTTCTTTAATTTTAATGTTTTTTGCAATTATTTTACAAGATTTAGTGTTTACTTTTGTGGATATGATGCCCATACAAATTTATTAATGTTATACGACCATGTAATTTGTTGAAAGGTTTATTTTTCTTTTTTTATTTACCTTCTTTTTATGAATATGGAAACATTGTAGACCACGTAGACTCATTCTTTCTTTTATATTCCAATAAAACCAATAAATACGTCGTATGTGTAATATTTTACTAAGCATTTATTATTTTTAATGATTAAAATCCGTTAAGAAATGGTGGTTTTAATAAAGTTTTTCTGAACGGCTACTTGGAAACGCGCATTCTCGCTGGACTGTTTACGATGATCGGTGCGACGAACGCCTTGATCGTATTCATTCGTCGGTGGAGACCGATCATGACAGATGACGTCACAGCGAGTCGCTTTAACCTCGGGCGCGTTTCTGGAACTAATACACTAAAATTGCTGTATCTTCGTCATTTTTGGTCCGATTTAAATAATTTCTTCACAGTATTTACTGTTTTTTTTTTGACGCTAGAAGTCTGCATAATCCACAAAAATCATGACTGATCCTCATTGTAACGCTAGCTTTTAACATTTTGTAATAACCTGTCATAGGACTGTGTAAAATAAAATTCTTTGAATTGAATTGACGAAAAAACCGAGAATAACATTGCCTTGCCAGTCAAAATGTTTTGGTACCAATGTACCAAAATATTTCTATGCTCCTCTATTTTCTTCTCTTCTACCAATCGAATGCTATGCTGATATAAGTATCAATGAAGTTATAGACATGTTTGACAGGGGTACATTCACCATCAAAGACTTATAGAGGTACCATCGATGTTTTCATTGAAAACTTTCTTTATTTTATCAAGGCTATCTCCTATAACTTGGGCCATGCTCAATGGTGTGTTTAGTTCGCAAAGGGATGCTCTATACACACGTCGAGTTCGGTAACAATCAGGGGAGGGCCGATGTGGGCCCGAAGTGAGCCCAACGTGGACCCTCCTCATCCAATTGTTTGCATCACTTATTCTTGCGACAACAGGTCCAAACTTATGTTGTGTTTGTTAACAGATGAAATATTGTACCTTTTTTTTTAGGTTGATAAATCCCGCTTTTGGCTCTCGGGCGGAGCGGGTGTCAGGCTTTTACTGACTAAAAACCCACTCCTGTTCCTTCGTTGCCTTCGTCCCAGGGCCCGGGTTTCGTTTTCACACTACCCATGGCCCCAGTAGGCTTCAACCCTGCTGGGCCCCTACGATTTGCTGACATCTCCCTGAGGCGCGCGTGAAACAATATGCGCCGTCAACGACTTGGGCTCGATCTGGATGGTTACCGGACGGTTCCCATTGCTGGGAACATAATAAGGCTGAATATATATTTATGTAGTTACTCTAGTTTCAAATTGATTTGAGATCTATTGTAAGCTTTTATTTAACTTTCAATGTTTATACGTATGTACGTTTGTTTAGGGTAAATACTGCAAGTATATTTTGAAACAGTTACCCTGTAACTGCTTTAGCTGATATACCAATATGTAACTTGGATGACAATGCATTAATATAGTAACATGGAGCTGGTTTGATGATGCAGTCGGATAGTGGTCTTGAGCTGTAATTCTTGAGGATAATTAGGTTTTGGCATGTAATGATTCAAACTATATGAACATTCCCGATGTTTGAAAAAGTTACCATAGCCTTGGAACGCAAAGGGCAACTGGAGAAACGTAGGTCTGACACGCCCCTGCTGATGTAATTTTTTCGTAGGCAAGAATTGAGGCAGAGTCACAGCGGCCGTGGAACGCACTGCTTCTCGCTACACCCGAGTGAGAGTACTAATTTGATGATCGAGAATCATTTAAAAAAATTGGATTTTGAACAATCGTTTTGCTAATCATGCTTGTTAACATGTAAGCTCCCATAAAAAAGGACGTGAAGCCAACCAATCACTCAATAATGTAATATTGTAATTAGATTAGGGTTTTTATTATTATTTATTTTATTTTATTGTAATTATAGTTAGTATTTTTAAATGTAAATAATGTAATATGTTTAAATATTATACTAATATAATAATAATAAAAAAAAAAATATTATTGAGAAAAAATCACTCAATATTTCCCTGACGGCAGTTCTAAGTTTCCTATTTAGAAATTTAGAAAGCTTTATTAATGGTACAGAAAATAATAAAGTTTACAGTACCTTAGTAAGTTGAAGCGGAATAGCAACATCCGCTTATGTACTCAATGTTTTAAATAAATGTTAAAAGATATTCAATTCCATCGAACTTCGAACTTCTTCTTGTTTTAAATATTCAAGTTCAAATATCTCATCGTTTATATTAAATTCAAAGAAGACATTTCTTTTATTGTTGTTTGATATCTAATAAGAAAAATACAGAAAGTTAGAAGTGAATACATAAGACTGAAATAAGGCTTACTGATGAGTTCAGACTTGAGTTTGAAAGCATTACAGAGTTGTAATGCTTTCAAACTCAAGTGACCATTTAGCCCGGTTCATTTAAAAAATATTAAAATTGTTTTTGTCATTTTCTATATTAATTTTTAAAAATGCACTTAAAAAGATCATTAAATGAATAATATATAATTGAACTGCTGTATTTATTTGAGTATATCTTTTTAAAACTGCTTACCCTTTAGTCACTCAAATTTTTAAAATCATTATCTGATTAATTGGGTTTTATACCGCAAAAAATTGCAAAAGTGCAAAATAACTTTAATTTCTGAAGTCGGTATTTCTATAATAGTTTTGCTTCTTCGTTATTAACACTGACTTCCGTGTTTCTTTTTACATTGAAGGCGGTTGTATTTTCTTTTGAATTTTTTATTTTTATTTTACACTTTTTAGTTATGATACCACCACTAAAAAGTACCCCTCAGCCAAACTTAAATACCTTATACTTAGCCAGAGCATTTCATCACAATTCTAATAATACCAAACACGGTTATATTACATTAATTTATTACAGAGTTCCGGTACCTAACTTCAGGCTTTATCATCAGATCAGTTCGATATGTTCTTCTTTTAGTCAGTCATCGACTACACGTACGTCTATATACAAATCAATTTTACTTGTTACGACGGTTTTGCTCTGATCAACTTGGAAGCATAACCTTTTAATCAAAAATTTTTCAGAATCGGACCACAATTAACCGAGAAATCGGTGATCATACTTAAAAAAAAAATACATTTAGCCGAACATAGAACCTCCTCCTCTTCGAAGTTGGTTAAATATGTTGTATCTGGGTCGAGGACATTATACAAGTATTATATTATAACATATTATACATCACACATTACTGAAATCGTTAACGTCACCTTTTTTAGTTGTCCCCTTCATGTGGAATATTTATTTATTTATTTGCATAGGCACATGTCTTCTGGAGTTTTATTTTTTGGTTGAAAAATCATCCAATGATATCCCTTACTCTTGGGCGGAGCGAAAGTGTGTCAGACTTTACTGATTAAAATCCCACACCTGTTCCTTCGTAGCCTTTCATACCAGTGTCTAGTCGTTCTTTCAGAAGCAGACCCTTGGCCCCAGAAGGCTTCGACCCTGCTAGGCCCCTACAGTTTGCTGACATCTCCTTGAGGCGCGCGTAGAACAGTACGCGCCGTAGATGACTTGGGCTTGGTCCGGACGATTACCGGACGGTCAGATGGTTAGCTACCCATTGCTCGCCGTGACGTGAAGGCCGCTCCCTCGCGCGTGAACGTGCGGCCTCCTCCTTTACTAGCATATTGGTTCGCAGAAGGAGGCGACCTGCCTGCTATTCCTCCTCGCTTCGGACTATGGCCTGTACCAAGGCCCGGCGTGAGAGATCATTACTGATCTCCCCCACGAGGACACGGTGGTGCTCTGCCCAAGCGGGGCACACCGTTACCGTGTGCTTCACCGCGTCGTCCGTAATTCCCAGAGGAGACGAAACAGCTCCGAAATAGATAAACAGCAGATAAGCTTACATGTTTTATATTATAAGAACTTATAATTCAGTCTCAGTTCACTCAAGGTAATTGTCGTTTCGGCTTTAAACTGCTTTTTGTGGAGGTAAAATAAATGGAATAGATCCATGTAGAATTAATTGCAAGCACACAATTATTAGTTACCGTGCGTTCGCGTTCGTCCGTTTGTCTATAGTTTTGACAATAGTTATTTGTGCAACAAGAGAGCAAAGTTGTTTTTTGGTGCGAGTGCTAATTTTGAGTCCCGAGCAAGCGAAGGATTCTTTGATTGAATCACGAGCGTCAGCGAGTGATTCTAAAGTAGAATCTGAGCGAGGAGAGGGATTCAAAGGCACGAGATGCAAAAAGTTTTGCTTTCGTGTTACACACATAATTTCTCACTTCAGCAGCGAGAACACATATTACTTGGGAAATAAAATAGTTAATAGTAATAGATTTCAAAATTATTTCAATTAAAATAAACACTATTTCTGTCGCTAGTTGTGCTCATATTTTACAATTATTTTAACATTCTTAATCTTATTTGCCACTATTTTATTTCCGCTGTTTTTTTAAAGCACGTTCTAAAACAGTCAATGTTGAAACTAGAAATAATTATTTAAAGGTTAAATGCCAGTTTTATCTGGCTATAAGTACTCAGGTACTCTTATGTTTGTTCAAATACAATAATAAATTTAAAATTCAATAATTTATTTAAAAAAAAGCAATTTTATATTTTACAAATATTTTCTTTTTATTACGCATTTCCGAACGTGTTTTTCTTTGTGGTGGAATTTAAAAATCGGAATGAACTTCGAAATGGCATAGTTTCTCACTCGCGTTTTTATAAGGGCGAGAAAGAGACAGAGTACAGTGCAGTTCGAATGTTTCGATTTGTATGGCTAAAAAACAAAATATTAAAAAGTTACTTTGTCTCACGCAGTGAGCAAAATCGAGTTTTGCTCCCTGTTTTCAGGCAGCAAAACCTACTTGTTTGAGCTGCTGTGGTGAAAATTTGGAGCGCGGCGTCAGGCGTCTGTCTATGGTTCATTTTTTATTGTATTTATTGCATTTTATAAATATTTTTCTAACACATGACACATTTTACCATAAATTCACGCTTTTTACCAATTTTATGTATTTATTATTTTTTCAATGTTTGTTTTATCAATGTTTATGTTTATTGTTTTGTTTCGATACCTATATAGTTTTATTTAACCTCCGAGAGCGTGACCGTGGCATCACCGCGGGCCCTAACAGAATACCAGCGCTGCGTTATTTATCGTTTTAAATATACGCAGCATATGCTGAGTTAGGCGCCTTTTTGACCTTGCACAGTTCATACAGTTATTATTATTATTATATTTTTTTTTATAATTACTTAACTCCACTATATTTTAATTCTAATGTATTCTACTGTTTTTTTTTTTTAATTTTACTGTATATGTGAGGTACGAATAAACGTTTTTTCTTTCTTTCTAGTTACAGACCTACATTTTTGCACATATACAAACTTTATACGGACAAAGTCGCGGGCGACAGCTAGTAAAGTATATAAATAATAGACGTTGGGACTACAATGTCTAGAATAAGTAATAGACTGTAGGTATGAACTCATGTAACCAATTCGTTTGCTAAGCATGGAGATAGTGGCCTTTCTTGAGTCAAACTTTCTCAGCTGATATCACAAAGCATCCCAAAATGCATACTCCAAGCAACTGTGGATAAGTATTTCAATAAAATAAAACTTTTCGGCGTTACGCTGTCAAGTAACTTGACTCAGCTAACATTGTAAAAGGTCCTTTATCCATAGCAACCCAAAAGAAAGATAAGCTTATTTGGTTAGTGACAGGGTTTATTTTACATTAACGATTTTGTAAGACGTAGTCCCGTATTAAAAATGGATTTCTTTATCCCGTCTCCGGTGAAGTTTCTTGCCGAATCGCTGATATCTAAATAATATTAATAAAAAATCTTCTTTGTCGTTTCGGTAAGAAATTTGTTGTGAAACAACAAAAGTATAGGAGTAGATACTAATACTCGTAGTAACAACAAATATTACTGTTAAAATAAATATTAGTGTATGGTATAATGTGCAATAAGGAATATACATGCAATTTTTTTATTTGCTAAATTTAATCAACACGCTTGGACCAGCAACTTCTTATGGCGTCTAATTTTCACTTGGTTTTCACAAATAGACAGAGTTATTCATGAAGAAGGTTTAGGTGTATATTACATGTTTATTACTGTAGAGAAAGTCTGAGACGGATCGCTAGTAAAATATAAAAATAAAAATAAAAAAATACACCGGGTCTATTTATTTATTTTTATTTATATAGATACCTGCGCGGATCTTGAGCGCTGACGTACATTAGCGCAGAAGTCTCGGGGTGAAATCTCGGGTCTCTTTAGTGATATAAAGTGAGATGCGGGGGCACGGCGGCGAGTGCAATCCTTGGACAGTGATAGGCTTGCCGAAAAATCGTTCACATGATGCGCAAAGCGATCCCCGCTCTTTTGCCGAGCGCTCAAGATTCGTGCCGGGAGCTGTACTACTATATACTTTGATATTTTTATTTATATACTTTATTGTACCTACATGCAATAAGAAACAACAAAGAATAATTTAAACACATACAATGGGCGGCCTAATCGCATTCCGCGATCTCTTCCAGGCAACCTGGAATGGACAGTAATTGTCATTGTCAGAACATGATATGGGGCTGTCATTAGTCTCGCCTTACTGACACAGGCAAAGCATTCCACAACCGCACTGCTTGTCATAAAAATTGGTGGAGTGGCTTGGCATCTCTAGCCTCAAGTTTTCCGATTGAGACTTTCCACGTGTATTAAACGACGTTTTTCAGTACACTTACGAAAACATAAATAAACCTGGGTTGACGCGCGACTCGTGGAGATCGCATAGCGCCCAGCCTGTTACGATAAATGTAATAAATGTGGTGGGGGCGAGCACGCGCACTTTTCCTGCTCTAGTGCGAAAAACAGCAAATTGCGTGCCTAGAAAAAGTAGGGATAGGAGCGGGTTTTCGAGTGTGTTGAAATAGTTCATTTTGATACAAGTGCAGAAAGTTTGTTATTGCGACCGAGGTGGAATTCGTACGAGTCGTACGCGAGTGTCTTATGGAGCCGAGGGCTGCAGTGACAAATTTGCACGTGTATCAAACGAGTTTTTTCAATATACGTACGAAGAAATGAATAAACGGGGGTTGACCGGCGACTCGCGGGGGTCGACACGCGCACAGCCTTATACGATACATGTAATAATATTATGGAGGGGAGAGCAAGCGCTCTTTTCTGCACTAGTGCGGAAAACAGTCTATTGTGTGCTTAAAAGCGGTGGGATAAGCGCGGGTTTTCGAGTAAGTGTATTGAAAAATATTTTTTGATTCGTCTCAAGTTAACCTCGCTTCAGTGGCTACTAAAAATTGACGACTCCAATATTTCATTATATTATTCTGTATTTCGTGTCTCGTCAGTAATTTTTTTTCTGTTTGATGTGTTTTTTGTTCAGCCATTGATTGTATTAAGCTTAATTCTATTTTGTTTGCTTTTTGCGGTTTGTGCACGGATAGCTTTCATTCCAACACAATTAGATTTCACATGAAATTATATTCCGTTGGGATCTCATGGTGGAATGGCGACAGCGACTGTCGCAACCCAGTGCTGGGCACGGCATAATTATGGCGATAAGTCCCCTCTTTGAGGAGTGGCTGGAAAGACCTCACGGCGTCCTTACCTACATGACGCAGGTCCTCAACGGACATGGTAAGTTCGGGAGGTTCCTGCACCGGATCCGTGTAGAAGAGACGCCCGGGTGCCACCATTGTGTGGACCGTCCGGAGGACACGGTGGAGCATACGGTAGAGGTGTGCACTGCCGTGTCCTCGTGGGGGCGATCGGCGGCAGCGATCTCTCGCGCCGGGCCTTGGTACTGGCCATTGTTCGGAGCGAGGAGGAGTGGCAGGCGGTTGCCTCCTTCTGCGAAGCAGTAATGTTAGCAAAGGAGGATGCCGCACGTGCACGCGTGAGGCAACGGTCCTCACGCCCTAACCACCGCCGGGATTCCGATCCCGATTTCCGACCACCGTAGACACAGGCTTGCGGACGGTGAACGATGAGTGGCTCGCCGTCCGATCGTCCGGTAACTGTCTGGGCCGAGCCCAAGTCGTCGACGGCGTGTAGTGTTCCACGCGCACCTCAAGGAGATGTCAGCAACCGTAGGGGCCCAGCAGGGTCGAGGCCTACTGGGGCCATAGGTAGTGTGAAAGTGAAACTCAGGGCTCTGGGACCTTCTGAAAACAGTTCAGTTTCCAAATCGCGTCTCAAAGATTTTCGCTAATCGCAATAAAGTTTATTTTGTGACGTAACTACAAATTTACAGTTTTCAGATTTTTTCCTATACTTGTGCTATGAGAACTTGCTTCATGCCAAAATTCAGGATTCTAGGACAACGGGAAGTATCCTATGAATTTTGATTCCCATGTGAGTGTCGAAATATATGTTTTTTGAAACATAAACGGTCGTATCTTTTTTTTCGTTAACTCACATGTTTGATATTTTCACAGCTTCAAGGGACCGCAGACCTGAGTATATGGTTTTAATTTCAACTCAATACCTGCAGGCTTTCCCAAGATCATCTTCAAGGTCTTGACAGACAGACAGACGGACGGACAACAAAGTGATTCTATTTGGGTTCCGTTTTTTACTTTTTAGGTACGTAACCCTAAAAAACAGCGTGTGTAGTCTGATAGGGCCTAGTGAGTTGTCGTTTGTCTGTGTAAAAACATGGCTAGAGACGAGAACTAACGAAAAGACGGCAAAAAGAGATTTATGTAAGACTAGCGACCCGCCCCGGCTTCGCGCGGGTGCAATGCTGATATCACCGCAACCGTATGTTCCTGCATTTTAAATCTATTTAAGGAATCTATCTAAAATGTATTTAAGATACTTAATTGGATAAGGATTAATGCTGTATTGCTTAAAATCGCCTCGTAAATAAGTCATTATTTTTCGTAAAAAGAAAAATATAAGAAATTACTATTGTGGGCTATCCCTAAGAGATAGACATATACCATCGCAGACTTTTTTGTAGACCTTTTTAAGGTGTACAACACTGTAGTACAATACTTTGATTTATCTCGCAGCAAGCGTTTGCAATGTAATCACAAAAAAAATGTGTTTATTTTCGACATCACTTTTGAAACCTCTAAAGTTATCAGTATTTCTCTAATTTATTATGCATGTATTATATATATTATGGCGGTAAGACCCCTCTTTGAGGAATGGCTGGAAAGACCACATGGCGTCCTTACCTACCGCATGACGCAGGTCCTCACCGGACATGGTAAGTTCGGGAGGTTCCTGCACCAAATTCGTGCGGAAGACACCCCGGGTGTCGCTACTGTGTGGAACGCCCGGAGGACACGATGGAGCACACGGTGGAGGTGTACCCCGCTTGGGCCGTGGGCCGTGGGCCGTGGGCCGTGGGGGCGATCGGCGGCAGTGATCTCTCGCGCCGGGCATTGGTACAGGCCATGGTCCGGAGTGAGGAGGAGTGGCAGGCGGTCGCCTCCTTCTGCGAAGCAGTAATGCTAGCAAAGGAGGCGGCCGATCGCGTGAGGCAACGGCAGCGGTCCTCACGCCCCAACCGCCGCCGGGATTCCGATCCCGATTTCCGGCCACCGTAGGCGCGGACTTGTGGACGGCGAGCAATGGGTGGCTCGCCGTTCGATTGTCCGGTAACCGTCCGGACCGAGCTCAAGTTGTTGACGGCGTGTAGTGTTCCACGCGCGCCTCAAGGAGATGTCAGCGAAACCGTAGGGGCCCAGCAGGATCGAAGCCTACTGGGGCCACGGGTAGTGTGAAAGCAAAGCCCGGGGCCCCGGGATGAAGGCAAAGAGGGAACAGGAGTGGGTTTTTAGTCAGTAAAAGTCTGACACTATCTCGCGCTCCACCCAAGTGCGGGATTTGTCATTAGATGATTTTCCCACCTTAAAAAAAAAAAAATGTGTTATCTATAAAACTTCCTCTTGAATCACTCTACCTATTAAAAAAAAACACATTAAAATCCGTTGCGTAGTTTCAAAGATCTAAGCATACTTAGGGACAGACAGACAGCGTAACACTACGAAGATATCATCACTATGAAGATACATAGAACCGACCCCAAATATGTTGGAATACGGGCATGTACTTGTTTCATTACTGTTTAGCAAGTAGAAATCATTTATTTTGTTAAACATTTACTACAAAATTCAGTTCTATACCTGTATAATACATATATGTTACATTCTCAACTTTGAACTTCTTACCCTTGAAAAATATCTCCTGAGGGAAACATTCACCAACCCAAAAACAAGGTCACTATCCCTACATTGTCAAACCAGAGTAATTTATATGTAAGTAGAAAATGACGTCATCATTCTGCCGACCTTACCCCCCATATTGGGGACGGCTTACGACAGATCGGAGGCTTACAAACGTCACCCAAATTTGATAAAACGCCTCTACGGTCGCCTCGTAGCCGCGTAGAACGAGCTACGCCGGGAGCTACGAGACGCCTACGCCGTAGGCCCGTAACGAAACGAACTCGGAATAAACTTAACTCCAGTTACAGTACTACGTAATTTAGATCGTTTTTATGTGAATAGATATTTTCGTAGTCTGTTTGTCAATGTTATTCTCGTAAAAGTGAGATTATTTTTGGTGCTGACGCTGTTTTTATTTATTTGTGACGCTAATAGTTGTTTTTTGTCGTGTTTCGAAGGTTGTTTGTATAATTATGTTTATTTGAGAAGTTTTGTAGTTAAATGTTTATGACATTTTTTTGAATAAAAAATTATTGGTGAATTGTCTGCAACCAGAGCTGTTGGATTGCTTGGAAGAGTCACCGCGATTCTGTAATATAAAGGACAATTGAAGGAACTCAGGACAATTGAAGGAACTCAAGTGGGCTTTAGTCAGTAAAAGTCTGACTCTCCACCCTGCTCCACCCTGTATCGAGAAAAGCCGCTGGATAATTACTCATCTCAATTTTTTTTTAACTATTTTTAATTTATCCGTGGCGAACTATTACCGACCCTATAAAAAAATTAAGTGTCTGTCAAATTTATATTTTTTTTAATTTATCCATGGAGAGTTAATGTCAAATATTTACAATTTTTAATTTATCTTAGGTGAACTATTCCCATCCATAAAAAAAATAAGTATCTGTCAAATGTAGTTTTAATTTATCCTTTTTTTTTAATTGTGGAAATCATCTAATGACTTTTCGCGCTGTAGGTGGAGTGGGAGGGCGTGTCAGACTTTTAGTGGCTAAAACCACACCTCTGTTCCTTCTTTGCCTTGCGTTCCAAGTATCCAGCATAGGTAAACGGAAGTCCCTTTAGTATCCATGGAGAACTATTGTCAAATGTTTACTATTTTTAATTTATCTATGGTGAACTATTCCCATACATAAAAAAATAAGTATGTTCTGCCTTTTTCATATTAAATTAATAGGTTTTTCATTACCATTCAGACCTGAATTTGGGTCGACCTTATCACTCAGATGATAAAAAAGATAAAATTCGCTAATGGATTGGCAGGCTGTCGCGTTATCTTTGTTGGCAATCTTCTGTGTTCCCTCATTATTACCGAATACATAATGTATGACTAGCTATGTTCGCGGCTCCGCTCGCGTGTAAGTGCTAACTAAACCGGGAAGCAAAGTACTTTATATGCTAATCTAGAGCGTAATTTCATTCAGACCTGCGTAACCGTTTAGGCGTGATTAAGTTACAAACAACGAAACACATATAATTAGTATGCTTACTTAGTTAATAGATCGTGTCTGGTGTATCGAAGTGAGAATTATTTTCGACACTAGTTACTACCAGTGGGTTTGCCCGTGTAAACTACGCGATTAATGTGTGTGTACAAGGAGCGCGCGGGGAGGCCGCGGGACGCGGGACGCGCGACACCGCATTTTCGTAATTTCAGTTAGTGCCATTTTTGAGCTCCGCGCGCTAACCGCACGCTCCTTTCTTTTTGTCAAAATTTCTGTACCTATGTCGTTTTATGGTAAATATAATTGCTGTGCATCAATTCTGCGTTCGATTGACTTCAGCCCGCGCGAAAGTAGAAATTTGTACCAAGGTAACATACTCCCAGGATCCAGACCAAGCCCAGGTTGTCGATGGCGCATACTGTTCTACGCGCGCCTCAAGAAGATGTCAGCAAACTGTAGGGGCCCAGCAGGATTGAAGCCTGCTGGGGCCAAGGGTCGGCTTCTGAAAGGAAGACTCGGCCCTGGTATGAAAGGCAACGAAGGAACAGGAGTGGGTTTTTAGTCAGTAAAAGTCTGACACACCCTCGCGCTTCGCCCAGGAGCTAAAACACTCCCAGGATAAAAAGTATATTGTGTGCTATTCCAGGCTGTAGTCTACCCGTGTACCAAGTTTCTCCGAAATACGTTTAATCGTTCCAGTGAAGAAGAGAAGAGTAACAAAGTATACATGGTGGACATCCCACGCATACGTACAAAACGTTTTTTTTTTATTATTGATATGCTCCCGTTTGACCACTATCTCACCAGATGGTAAGCGATGATGTGGCCGACGACATTTTGGGAACACATTAATTATGCGTACAGATATGGAGTGGAATTCTCTGCCGGAGTCTGTGTTTCCTAATAGCTATAACCTAGGGGTTATAGATGAGATAGAGGGGCTAGGGGATATATAAGAGTGAATAGGTGGCTTCTAGACAAGCGTGCTCTATCGACGGCTACATCATCGCTTACCATCACGTGAGATAGTGGTCGACGAACCTTTCATTAATAAAAAAAACTGCCACACATACACACTAACAAACTTCCACCTTTATAAAAAAAAGCTAAGAAAGAAAAATATTTTATAATAAGAGTATTTTTTTTTTTCTTGATAGGTTCGCGCTTGACCGCTATCTCACCTGATGGAAAGCGACCATGCGGTTGACGATGGAGTGCGCTACCTATATACGAGTATTAGTGTGATTGTTTACGGCAACTATTCGATGTTCACCAACAATGTTGATCAACAAATAAACACGTTGAATACTTGGCATAAGGGGATGCAACTCGACATACGTTTTCACTGTTTTTTATACAACCGTTCTTACGCGATTATGACGTTATTACACATTTTTATTAGATATTTTGGAAACACTGTATCTTGTAGATATTATCTAGGCTTCTATTGAAATCAATTTATAAATTTGTGCAAAACTAATCCAGTAGAGACATCTGAAAATCTGCTATTTTGCAAGAATTTTGACACTTCATAATTTACTCAAAAATTAAAAATAACCAAAAAAAGTATAACAATAGATGCCTTGAAAATTTAGTCAAGATTCTGAGTGACGACAATTTTTTTTTAAAAAACTTTTAAGGGTTTAAAAAAAACACGTACTTCCTGGAACAAGTTTTGTAAAATATTCGAGTAAATCACGGAATTACCGAATGCTAACAGAGTTTTCAGGCTTTATCTCTCTTTTTTCGCGTTGCCTTTACGTCAAACATCGCGTTGGACTAAAAAAACTTTTAAACCATGCTTGATGTTGACGATAGGCGAGTGAAAAAGGAACCTCTTATGCACTCCTTGTTCAATATTAATGTTTTAATGGGTAAAACAAACGGCTACCACTTTCATGAAGTGGCAATGTGTACCGAAGCAAGAGAATCACACGCTTCATTCGCTTACGTAAACGTGTTAGGTCCAGTGGCTGCCAACCGCCGAGATTATTGCGACAAAAGTTATAATAACTTCCAGGAAGGGTGCGGTTTGAGGGAGGAGAGGTAGCGATTTGTGGACAAAGATTCTCTGTCTATGAATCTTCTCTTCGTATTTTATTTTATTTAGATTATGACGTTATTATACATTTTTCACTAGATATTTTGGAAACACAGTATCTTGTGGATATTATCTAGGCTTCTATTGAAATCAATTTATAAATTTGTGAAAAACTAATCCAGTAAAGACCTCTGAAAATCTGGAACTTTGACACTTCATAATTTAACAAAGCTTATTTTACTTACTTACTTTTAAGCCTTGCTTCATTCCAAATTCAGGATTCTAGGTCAACGTTTTTTTGCGACATAAACGGCTGTATCTTTTTTTTCCGTCAACTCAGATGTTTGATTTTTTTTTTACATTTTCAAGGGACTTGAGTACATGGTTTTATTTTTAACTCGATACCTCCACGCGTTTCCGAGATAAAGTGTTTTGACAGACAGACAGACCACAAAGTGATCCTAAGGAAAAAAACGGTACCCTTACCGTTTTTTTCTTTTGAAGTACGGAACCTTATAAAAATCATCACCATCACCGTTAGAACTTAACAAAATCTTAAAATCGCTATCTCCTCTAACTCACACATCACAATTTCAGACAGAATCAGTTTACACGGGACGTTTCCCCGGTAATCTTTCCGTTGTCGATGCGATATCTACTTCGCTACTACTGCGAGCACGATTTATCACCAAATGCGATTTAAAATCTTTTGTCGAGTAATGAAAATCGACCTGTGTGGAACGGAGCGTATGATGGGGAAATATGCGTGTTTTTTTTTCTCGATAATATTTTGTCTGTCTCTTTATATTGTAATATTTGATGTGGAGCGAGTTTTTAGGGTTCTCTACCCGAAGGATGCCAACAGGGATCTATTACTAAGTCTCCGTCTATCTGTCTGTCCGTTTTTCAGCGTGCTCATTAACCGTAAGAGGTAGAGGGTTGAAATTTTAACAGAATATGTATTTCTATTGCCACTACAAAAGCAAATAATAAAATAAAATGTGGTTTTCAATTAAGAAACGTTATTTCGACGTTGATATTTTTGCTCGATTTTAATGTTGTTGTACGGAACCCTTCGTATGCGAGTCCGACTCGCACTTAGCTGCTTTTTTATTTGTGAAGAGATTAATTGCTTGTTACCAACGCCAATGCCTATACTGAAAACGTGAAAACTGTAAGGTACGAGTATGACAATCTGAACTAATATTATAGAGAGATTCCCAATAGACATACCTAAAAAAAACATTTTATGTTCCGCATTCTCGAATCAGGATGATATTTATTAATCCACTAGTTTCTGACAGTGCTCCTAGAAGGCGGACCGATGATCTGGTAAGGGTTGCGGGAATCCGATGGATGCAAGACGCACAGGACCGCTCATTGTGGCGACGCTTGAGGAAAACGTCCAACAGTGGACGTCTTTCGGCTGAAATGATGATGAATAATCGACATTCACACGGACAAAGCCATTGGCAAAAGCTAGTATTTTATAATCAAACTCTTAATATCTTAGGCAGTCTCTTGGGCCTTAATTTTACTTCGAGCCAGAGAATAACGCCGCTATTAATTCAGAAAAGTTAATGACTGTGAAAGCACTAGAATTTGAATATTTAAGAGAACTTTATAAGGTGACAACTTGTAAAGCTATCGTGGTAATTTAACTTGTGCAACTCGGTCACAGCTTCTTTTAGGTGCGAAATCGTTAAAAAACTACTACTGCTCTGGATGGAGCAAGAGGGAATATCAGACTTAAGATAGAACTAAACTGAGCACATGTGTGCCACACACACACGCCGATCTGGGCTCGGTCTCCATATATTTTATATGGCAACTAGACTTCGTCACAAAAAAAAAACACTTTTTTTGCGATTTGGATAAATCTTCGTTAAACAGTTCAATTCCCGAATTGAGGAATTGAACTTGCCCAGTGTTTTTTTCCATGCCTGGCCCAGCATTCGGTCACGGCAATGCCGTCTACTGACGCTGTCATTAGGTCCCTGCGTGAACAGGTAAAAGGGTACGTAACATAGGATGGAAGGTGGGACATCGTCTAAGGAGAGACGCTGCATAAACACTGAAGATCGGAATCGTCCGAGAACCCCCATCTGTGGGAATTGTCTTTGCTGCGCCCAACCTGTGTGCGGACTTTTAGTGACTAAAACCCACGTGTGGTCCTTTACTTGCCCTTTGCGTTCCAGTGCCGCACTAACTCTTTCAAACTTTGCCGCACTTCAGCTATGATCTTTTTTTGGGGTGGTAAATGCAGTGGGCGGGAGGGAGTGTTAGACTTTTACTGACTAAACCCACCTACGTTCCTTTACTTGCGTTTGTGTTCCAAGACCACTATAACTCTTTCCAACTATCCCGTAGTTATGAAACTCTGTCAGTCACGGTTTAGGCTTACTGTTAAGAATGGAACCGGAGATATTGTGCAGAAGAAACGGCGGCCACTACAAAGATCTTCTGCTATGCCAGAGGTGGGTTTGATTCCCACCCAGGACAAATGTTTGTGTGATAAGCACGATCATTTGTTCTGTGTCTGGGTGTAATTTATCTATAATACTCGTATGTATATATTTAGTAAGTATGTTTATCAGTTGTCTAGTACTCATAACACAAGTTCTGCTTAGCTTGGGATTAGTCGGCGTTGTGTGATAGTTGTGGAATATATATATGTTAAATATATACTTACTACCAAAATCTGTTCGGTTGCATACTAATGCATTTCATAGCAACTTCTCTCCGTACCGCAACTCAATTGAAACATGCATTCCTAATAAGATTCTCAATAGTTACTCAACTATAATAGCGAAGTGAGCAAGTAGTTTACACGATTACTCAGACTTTTACTCAACCCGAGAGATAAATCAATTCGTTTTCCCTATAGAGTTGAGTATTTGAAACCTCTGAAACATAATTTATACACATTTCTGAGAAATACTACTGGAGTAACGTTTCGTAGAATTGTGTTTAATTCTATTGTGTGTATTTCTGTATGTATTCTCTAAACAATTTATTCATAAAATCACAAATCCTTTCTTTTTAATTTTGTTTTAAAAAACAGCGTTCATTGACACTGGAACAAAGTATTTTTTTTTTATTCTTATGAAGCCTTTTTAAATTTTAATACTTACATTTATCTGTTGAGGTTTTCAGCAGGTTCGATAAACTGTATTTTATGTACAATTGGGCAAAGGGAATGATCGAAAAGATAAGATTTTTTAGTCTTGTCTAGGGACAAACTTTCTCGTTCCACCCTGAGCGGTAGGCGTACACAATTGCTTGAGACAATCAACAGTCACAATTCATAACAACGATAACAACAAAAATGATTTAAATCACGTTCCATTAAAATTATCTAAAGGGCCTCTGCGAGTTGGATTCGGCCCCTCGTACGCCTTCCAAAGGTCCAGGACCTTAGGGTCCTGAGATAAAAAAACGAAAAAAATATTCAAAATCAAAGTTATTTTTATTTTACGTTATATTATTAAAGTCTTCAATTAGATTAATGGTTTTATTACATTCTGCTACGTGGGGGGTGCAAATATTATGTATCTACATATAAAAAACATTTTACAAAAAAAAAAAATACAACCGACTTCAATGTAAAAAAAAAAATACAAAATAGTGCTAAATAACTTTAATTTCGGTTCTATAATAGTTTTGTCTCTTCGTTATTTTACACCGACTACCGAAATTAAAGTTTGCAATTTTTTGTGTTTTTTTTTTATATTGAAGGCTGTCGTATTTTTTTTTTGTAAAAAGTTTTTTATTTTACACTTTTTAGTTATGGTACCACCATTAAAAAATCAGCCAAACTTAAATACCTTATAGCCAGAATGCATCTCATGCCAATTCTAATAATTTCAAACTCGGTCAGATTACATTAATTTATTACAGAGTTCCGGTACTTACCTTCCTTCCGGCTTCATCATCAGATCAGTTCGATATATCCCCTCCCCTTCTTCTTTCAATCAGTCATCAACTACACGTATAAACAAAGCAACTTTACATGTAACGACAGTTCTGCTGTGATCCTATGAGGAGTTCTGTTCCATATCTTCGAAGTTCATGATCAAATTATAACAATATTTCTATGGGACCAACTTGGAAGCGTAACCTAACAATCAAAAAATATTTTCAAAATCGGTTCACAATTGACCGAGAAACCGGTAAATATACACTAAAAAAAATACATTCAGCCGAACATAGAATCTCCTTCTTTTCGAAGTCGGTTAAAAAATCAATTTTTCGACTTCGAAAAGAAGTTGTGAAAAACTGTTTTAAGTCCATATACATCATCAATATTACATACCGATTGAGACACATTGTTTCGACGGTAGAACTCATATTACAAAATAATGCGAGTTTTCTTATATTTCATACAAAAATAGTTATAGGTACTGCGATATTACAAAAAATACAAAACACAAAGAATCCAATAAATACCTAATTTTGAAAAAAGAATTACGTTCCTTTAATATAAAGTTGATTTGAACTTATAATTCCAAGTCAATTCAAAGATATAACACTTCAAAGCAACCTGTTTTAGAAAATGGCAATTACTTAGGTAATGACCTATTTATAAAGATGAGTGTCTTAACTACATTTTAGCGGCTCTCCTCGTATAATTTGACATTGTGTGTGTAAAAATAAAGCTCACACACGCCGATCTGGGCGCGTCGGCCTCCATAAATTTTATATGGAAACTAGACTTGTAGAGCTACACTTGATCCACGCCACGCGACGTCGTTCTACGTACAAATCAGGCGTGTTACACGTGTGCGTCGGTCTAATGTAGTTCTAGCTTAATTGTAATTATTGTGTATGTCTGTGTAACATTGTGATTTATTGTGTAATGTGTTATTTTATTTGTATTTCATTTTATATGTACAGTGACATCTCATGTAATTTGATTATTTTTGTTTTATTTGATATTAATTTTGTATGTTATGTATCGATTATGTCTGAATTAAATCATCATCTTCCTGCCCTTGTCCCGTGTTATTTGGGGTCGGCGCAACATGTTTTCTTCTTCCATTCTGCCCTGTCACTCGTCATGCTATCATTAACTTCCTTTTCTTTCATATCACTCTTCACACAATCCATCCATCTTTTCTTTGGTCTCCCTCTCCCTCTCCATCCATCCACATGTAAACTCATAACTCTTTTAGTAACATGCGCTTCATCCCTCCTCTTCACATGACCATACCAAGACAAACGATTCCCTTTCAATTTTTCAGTCACTGGCGCCACTTTCAAACTTCCCCTAATATACTCATTTCTCACTTTATCCATTCTCGTCACACCACACATCCATCTTAACATTCTCATCTCTGCTACGTGCAATCTTTTTTCATCCGTCTTTTTCACAGCCCAACATTCTGATCCTTACAGTAAGACAGGTCTTACCACGGACTTGTAGATTTTACCCTTCAACTTGAGGGGCATCCGTGGGTCACAAGTTGTGCCCGTGACCTGTCGTATGTCTGAATTAAATGAATAATAATAATAAACGAAGTCAATAATTATTATTTACAATGTTTGAAATATATATTTTTTAATATTTCTTTTAGCGTGCCGATTCCACCCCACTTTCCTCTACTATATCACTGTTTCGCCCACAAATTAATTAAATAATATAAAAAAAATAACGATACACCATAAACCCAACAGCTATGAGAATCTCGAGCAATTTATTGCAATAACTCTTCGAGTTTCCTTCGACACGCCAAATGCTCGTTAAAACCGAAGGGGGCGGTGTCGGCCCATTGTCCGACACTCGACACCGCTCGACACCCGCTCTCGGCGCTCTCAGACACCGCCCTCGAGCTGCGAAGGTGCTGACTGTGAGGCCCTTGTTGATCAAATATAGAGATGTGAGTGTTTATGTAGCTGGGTGAATATTTTTGTGTTTGAAGGCTCTCTGAATGTCTGACGTAAGGAATTTTGGAATTATAAATGTTTCAAACAAAATACGAGATCCTTCAGCCAGGCTAGGTACAAGATCGGAGTAGAGATTTAGTGTCATTAGAACTAAGCTATTTCAAATTATTTAAAAAAAAATCGGTCAAGTGCGAGTCGGCCTCCCGCAATGAGGGTTCCGTACAAACTTAGATCTATGTAAAGACGGCACAAAATGATCCTATAAGGGTTCCGTTTTTGCCGACTTAAAATAACTCTAGTTTTGGAAAGTTCTGGTTCTGTTTATTCGTTATTTAACACCTAATTCCGAAACTATAATTTTTTTGAACTATTTTGTGTTTTAAGACTTCCGTACCTCACTCGGGAAAAATGGAATCCTTATGAGATCACTTTTTTGTCCGTCTGTCTAGACTCTTTTTCTCAGGAACGCGTGGACGTATTAAGCTAACATTAATAACTAATACTCAGGTCTGCTGCCCCTTAGAGCAGTGGAAAATAAAAAATATAAGGCTGTTTAAGCTCTGTTCATAGTACGTATTTAGACACTCTCAAGGAAATTAAAACCTTAAGGGTATTTCCCGTTTACCTATGCTGGATACTACACAGATGTGGTTTTAGTCAATAAAAGTCTGACACGGCCTCGCGTTCCACCCCAGAGCGGGAGAAGTGATAGGATGACTTTCCAACTTAAAAAAAAAACGAGTTGACTAACCTATTAATATTTTCTCCCCGAAAGACACAAAAAATACACCAATTACTAGAAACCCAACTTGTCAAGTTGTCAGGCCTTTAGGCAATACGTTAAGGGTTCCCTAATTGGTAATTCTACAAACCTAATATGGTAAATACTATACTGTTTGATAAAGTTTTAATTTCAAAACAAATATTGATATCGATTTATTTCGTCATTTCGAGTATCCAATCCTGTAAGTATGGCCTGCGCAGACGACGGACTTGTCTCCGCGGCGGAAAAAAAAATACACTCCGCGAATAAAAACGCCGCGGATTTACCGCGAACTCAACGCACACAGTGTGCGAGTTTATCGTCGTATTTACGTACATCACTCTCGAGCGCACAACGCGGATTAAAGTCATGTGCGTTATTTCGCCTAGTCACAAGAGTTCAATTTTTTCAGGCACTCCTCCGTACTTTTGTCCGGTCCGCTCTCTGCATGTCCTCGGTTATTCGGGGGACTTTTTGTACGCGGTACTTTTAATCCCTCGTTTGCGTTATCTACTCGATACAGTTGTATTGTAAGCGATCTATTTTAGCGAACAAAAGTCCGCGGACAAAAACCCGTCGTCGGCGCCGGCCTTAAAAAGTATAGATTTGAAAGTTATGAGTGTCGAAATTTCCACATTACGAGTATGACACTAATTTCAACATCTTTGGGCGTGAATAAGTATCGTTTCCATACAGAGATAGATTTATTAATTTCATTTTTAACAGTTAGTTTCTACAGGTTTTTAATAACATTCTCATGGCCAAAGGTCTGTTCATAAAATTTTACTTTTATTATAAATCATATTATATTTTATGAGAATGTATATTTCTGTGTCCAATAGCTTCTTATTGCGTTTTGAAGTGTATACACGGGACTGAGACGGGAAGCAATTGAAAAAAGGAATGATAACAAAATCGTGGGGTATAGTTTGGTGTTGCAGCTACAGAATATATCAATCATCTCCATTAAAAATTCAAGTCACATTATGACACCACAGAGTAGCTAATGTATTAAAAAGGTACCTTTAGTGAGAACTATGAAGAATCGCGTGTATTTTATTTATTTATTTATTGATTTTAGGAAACTCAACGGTTTATTTGTAAAGTTACATGGGTTAAGAAGGCTCAGCCACTATCAATGAACAGCCCAATGTAGCTGCGTGAAAGGTCATGTAAAAGTGAGGTCTACACACGCTGCACATTGATAGCGAAATGATAACAATTATATCTTAAACCAATTACAGAGTTTCACGGCATTTATAAAACTAGGTTAACTAGAAAGTGGTGTAAGGAAAGAATAAGAAAAAAAAGATTGAAAGGGTAAAAACAGACCATTAAGGAATATTATTACAATTAATCAGGTGTAGTAAAGGAAGTTGTACCACCATTTCGAGATTTTCATTTAGTGTAAGTTTTGTTTCGGGGAATCTACGACATTCGTATGAGTTTCAATGGTCAGCTCTCAGTAAAATCTAATCAATAGATTTTGCTGAGAGCTGAGCATACACGGAAGACAAAATAGTTGCAGTGAATGTATATGGTGTTAAAATAAAATAAAATAAAAATATTATTATAATTTATTAAAAAAAACTTTATGCACAAATAATAAACACTGTACAAAGGCGGACTTAATGCCTTAGGCATTTTGTACCAGTCGACCTTAGTGTGGTGCAGAAACATAACATGGTAAGTGCAGCTAAAGAAATAGAAAAGAAATACAATAATAAATATATACTTAGATACATACATACAAATTTACAATGTAATGATGAGAAACAAATTCACCAAATCAACGCTGTGATGATTACATCAACTTCCTGCGAATGTGTTCACGTGCTTTTACCTTAAAAGTGAACCGACTGGACGCCATCCTGATGTTCTAATATATAATGCCGACGCGTAAAAAGCCAAATCCGAATACAGAGATCGTATGCGGTTAAAGAGGACTCAAGAACAATTGATTGATACCAACAAAATACGAAATGAAGTAATGCCGGCACCGTGAAAAAATGAATGCAGCCGAGCGGATTAACGATGGTGCCAGCATTACGTACACATACAACACATGGACGTGTCCTTGACACAGTCACATTCCATTTTTATTAACTTTTGCGCATTATCTTTTTTTAGGTGGGAAATTATCATCCAATTACTAATGACTTCACTCGCTCTTGGGCGGTGGAGCGTGAGGGCAAATCAGACTTTTAGTGACTAAAACCCACTCCTATGTTCCTTCCCTTCGTTCCAGAGCCCCGGGGTTCATTTTCGAACAATCTGTGGCCCCAGTAGGCTTGGACCCTACTGGGCACATATCTCCATAAGACGCGCGTGGAACAGTACGTACCGTCGACGACTCGGGCTCGGTCCGAACGGTTACCGGATGGCCGGACGGCGAGTTATTCATTGCTCGCTGTCCGCAAGCCCACGCCTACGGTGGCTGGAAATCGGAATCGGGATCCCGTCGGCTGGAGAGTGAGGGCCGTTCTCTCACGAGTGCGGCCGCCTCCTTCGCTAGCATTACTGCTGCTCAGAAGGAGGCGACCGCCAGCCATTCCTCCTCGCTCCGGACCATTGCCTATACCAGGGCCCGGCGCGCATGATGTTAGATGAGGTAGCATGCAATTTAACCTCGCCCATTAACGAGGCATTAAGTCCGCCTCTGTACATTTGTGTGCATAAAGCATTAAATAAATAATAAATACACGAGTTCGAGTCACCGACTAGTGCACCCTTAAACACTAATTATAAGTCATTAAAATTCTTAAAATGTAATCTCAAGTTGTTCCGAGAGGCCGATGACGTTGCATGAACGGTGCCTCAAGTTTTCCAATTATAATATTATCGTGACTTCTTGCGAAGGTCGCGGATTTTGTACCTGGTGTTGGCAGTATGTTTTTGTGGCTGTTTTCCTTTTTCCTGAACTATTTTGGAGTTTTTGTAGGATTTTGTTCAAACAAAAAGTTCAATATTGTTACCAAAGGGGAATTAAACTTTTCCCATACATTGCTGGCTTGTAATTTCCGCCAAAATTGAAACCTAGACCATATCTTAAAGGACTGTGTGATAAATCAATAGCAAAAAGAATTATGTCTATCAACCGTAACTAAACGAAGTTAGAGACTATTTTTAGTATATTGCTATAGTTTATTATCAGGCGTTATTTTTCTGAAATAAGGATATAGTTATATAATAAGTAGTATATATAATATGTCTAAAGTTTCCCATTGTTAAATAAAGTTTTAGTTTCGGTTTTTATGGTGAGTTACTCACCACTGCGTACGCGTACGCATTAAACAGTGTCAATTACTATCACAACACTAACGCGTATCTTTTCAATTTGTTAATCACTTATTTTTTTACTAGTTTTAGTGATGAAAAACTGCGAGTGTGAAAAAATAAAACAGTAATAAGCAATTTGATCTATGTTGTCAATGGAAACCTAAAAATATTACGTATTATATAATATAACGAAAATAGGTAACGCCTGACAAAAATATTCCAGCAATCAGCTTCTATACGTATCTTCGTTTGGTTACTATTTAAAGACTTGTTTCTTTTTGCTATAACTTCCTCGTATTGGCCTCTAACATATAACCTAGGATTCCATTCTGGTGAAAAGAAAAAAGTAAATCATGGCAATAGTTTTCATTGGCCTTTAACCACAATTTCATCATCATCATCATTTCAGCCGAAAGTCGTCCACTGTTGGACATAGGCCTCCCCCCAATGGCGTCATAACGACCCGTCCTGTGCGTCTCGCATCGGTCGGTTTCTCCCGACTCTCACCAGGCCATCGGTCCACCTTGTGGGAGCCCTTCCAACGCTGCGTCTTCCGGTACGTGATCGCCCCTCCAGAACCTTTTGTCCCCATCTACCATCTGTTCGGCGAGCAATATACCCTGCCCAACACTGCCACTTAAGTTTGGCGATTCTTCGACCTATGTCGGTAAGCTTGGTTCTCCAAAAACCCAATTAACCCCAATTTAGTCCATGAATGATCACATTACACTATTAATATAAAGGCGAAAGTTTGTGTGTTGTTGTGATGTTCATTACTTTTTCTCTCTCGAAAAGTTGAACGGATTTGGATAGAATTAAAAAAAAAAAAACAGGGCAAGTGCGAGTCAGACTCGCGCTTTGAGGATTCCGTACAAACTTACCAATAAAAACAGTTCAATTCGCGAATTGAGTTACGAAGGTTTTTCCGAATTATAAAAAAATGTTTTTTTCGTGACGTAACTACAAATTTACAGTTTTCTGATTTTTTCCTCTACTTGTGCTATAAGACCTTAATTCCGGATTCTGAGTCAACGGGAAGTATCCTATATATTTTGATTCCCTCGACATTTTTTTGCGACATAAACGGCCGTATTTTTTTTTGCGTTAACGTAGAAGTTTGATTTTTTCACTGCTTCAAGGGACCGTACACCTAAATATATGGTTTCAATTTCAATACCTTTAATTTCGATACCTATACGCGTTCCCGAGATAAAGGGGCTTTGCAGACAGACAGACAAACAACAAAGTGATCCTATAAGGGTTCCGTTTTCTCCTTTTGTGGTTCGGTACCCTAAAAATCACGAAAATGCCTCTTAAAATTTCTTTTATACATTGTAAACAGACACTCATATATGTATATGCAATGATTCCGATTGTTTGTCTTAATATTCTACGTGAAAAGTTTTACCGTTATAGTGTTTTAATTTTATTATCAAATCGCTTCATATTTGCAAGCGTTGTGTGTCTTTGTGCATCTCTTTCTTTTGTATGCAGTCTGATAAAGACCGCGCTTTCGGTACTATTGTCCTCTTAACTGGTCCTTTGAAATTTAGAGACTCCTATAAAGCAATTTTCATTTGTTATTCGCATTCTACCCATGCGTTGTACTACGAGTGCAACGTAAGTGTAGAATTTTGCTTTGCTCGCGTGTGCTTTGAGATTCAAGAATATGATAATAGTTTCGCATTCGTTGGAATATGGCGGAGACAAAATCCTTGAAAATCGTATATCTGCATTGTTTTGTATTGTCAATTTACGATTTGAATGAAATACATTTTACCCAGCTGTGTCCTTAAGTTGCTCTTTATGTTCTTGAGCCGCGGTCTTGACCCCTTAAGCTTTGTTGACATCTCCATGAAGCGTGCGTGAAACATTACGCGCCACTGAATCGGGCCTGGTCCTTATCGGAGGGACGGACGGACGGGCTATCCATTGCCCATCATCAGCAAGCCCGCGTTTACGGTAGACGGAATTCGCCTCCCGGTGCCTAGGGCGTGTCTTACGGCGACGGATGGAACGTGAGGATGTCCGATTCCTCATGGTTGCGACTATCTCCTTCGCTAGCCAACGATTGCCTGCTCAAGGACTCCCTTATGCTCCACCATGTCCTCCGAACTTTAAGCATAGCACAATCAGCCATAAAATGTTTCCACTGATAGAATGCAGGCCTCCTCTCTAGAAGAGGGAATAGGCTTCCATCACCCATACTTGCACAGAGCGAATTAGTGGATGTTACTAACTTCGAAATTTTGGTTCTAGGATATATCGTTTTCCACATGATGTTTTCCTTTAACGTTTTGGAAGCAGTGATGACGATATAAATTACACAAATTAAAGCTCCTACCAGGGTTTGAACCCACTACGTCTCTTAACTCGATCTGCTTACTAAAGACCCCCCGACACCTGACCATCACCTCGTCACTCGGTGTCCAGTCGTTGCCCACGGTTGGATGCCGCGATTCACATGCAGTAAACATTGCATGGTTAACGAGTGGATATTGCATTGCCTGTGAATAGATAAGTAGATTGTAAGGATTAGGAATGAAGTGAGGGGGAGCGATGTGCCACCGATGCACCTTTTGCGCTCGTGAACCACTCGCGGTCAGCCCACAAAGCTACTATGCACATTCGGGACCTGCGCGTGAGCAACGGGTGACCACCGAGTGGTCCATGAGAGGCGTTCCGGAGTTGATGTAGTTTATACCCATAGTACTCCTACAAAGAATACTAACCGCTCGAGGCCAGCCGGTGCTGGTCGGGTGTCGGGTGGCACTAATGTACCTTAGGGCCTGTGCACACCACGTTTTTTAAACGCGTCGCTGACGCGCGTTTGTAGCGATACAGACGCGATAAGCGTGCGAGTTAGACGCAGCCTGTAGACCTTTAATAGGATAAGAGCGTGCCGTCGACGCACGTCTCTAAAACGCGCGT
Source organism: Mythimna pallens (assembly GCA_961205895.1). NCBI lineage: Eukaryota > Metazoa > Arthropoda > Insecta > Lepidoptera > Noctuidae > Mythimna > Mythimna pallens. The sequence goes on from OY540844.1 coordinate 18,353,562, forward strand.
CAATGGCGCCTTTAAAAGCGTAGTATGCACAGGCCCTTAAGTCGATGGGGAGAAACTACTCAACAGTGAACTAGCCAAGAATATCAGTGTTTAATCCAAAGATTAGATTTTTTAAATCACGAGTATCCACTTCGAAAGTAATTCACGAGCGAGCTATCATTACAGGTCTGATGGCGCCTCCTTAAGCCGCTCCTGATAACTAATTTTGTTTCAATAACGAAGTTTGATTAATATTGGCACGTGGCGCGAATTGATTTGGAATCAATATTATATTGAAATTAGAGCTCTTAAATTGTACTTGTCCTCCGCTTGTCTCTAATGGCTCAGCCTAAAGAAAATCATAATAATCACAAAAACTGGGCAAGTGCGAGTAAGACTAGCGCACTGAGGGTTCCATACAAACATACCTATGTAAATAGTTAATTTCCCGAATGGGGTCTCAAAAAAAGTTTTTTTTTTCGTGGTGTAACAACTTCAGATTTATTCCTATACCTGTGCTATAAGACTTTACTTTATGCCAAATTTCTAGATTCTGGGTAAACCTTATGAATTTTGATCCTTGAGAGTGTCGAAACAAACGTTTTTTTTCGACATAAATGACCGTAGAATTTTTTTTTTTTCGTTATTTTAAAAGTTTTATTTTGTCACAGCTTCAAGGGACCGCAGACCTGAGTTTTAATTTCAACTTGGTAACTCCCCGAGATAAAGGGTCTTGACAGACAGACAGACAAACAGACGGACAACAAATTGATCCTATAATAGTTCCGTATTTTTTTCTATTAGGGCACGGAACCCTAAAAATAAATCATCAAATAACTTCTCCCGCTCTGGGTGGAACGAGAGCAAGTCTTAGACTACTGACTAAAACTAATTGGTGTTTCTTCAGTTGCCCTTTGCGTTTCAGGGTTGCGATGACTGTTACAATCGCTGGCATGGACAACTGGTAATTGACGGCTTTACACTTGAAAAGCACTTTACTATCTCTTTTTCTTATTTCCTTAATTACCAGAGGTCGGAAGTAGGTAGAGCTATTCATGTACTTGCATCGATCTGTTGATATTAATATGGATCTTCCCGGGATTTCTAATGAAAAATCCAGTGTGGTTAACAATATTACAAATAAATTATAATAAAAACCTCAGGGATAGATAAGACGAATAAAACAAAGATAATTAACATACAATTTTTATTAGTATTTTTCATCGAAAAAGATCTCTTTACGTCAATTGAGGTGAGGTTAACAAATTTATACACTTCCTCCTCATCATTAATGCAGGAAGACATTTTTTCTGCTATATTTCTAATAGCGTCATAAAAAAAATCGAGATTATTATTTTTTTATGACGCTATTAGGATTTGTCGCATATCCACTTTATTCTTTTGCTGCATGAAATCAGTATAAGTACATGAATAATTCTACCTAATTCCGACCTCTGTTAATCTATATATATATAAAACGAGAAACTGACTGACTGACATATCAACGCACAGCGAAACTGATGTGACTAGGAGCGTGAAATTTTGGAAAAGTTTTCCTTTTATTACGTAGGCGAGCACTAAGAGAGGATTTACCAAAATTCACGCACTAAGGTGGAAATGGGGGTCCAAAGTTTGTATGGAGAAACCGATTTTCACGCAGACAAAGCTGCTTGCAGAAGCTAGTTAGTGTATAAAGGTTTAAATAAATAAATAAACAAACTGGTAGTAGGTAAGTAAATAAAACCAGTAAATAACTGACCCAGCTATTTTGCTATCTTCACAAAAAGTGCGTCAAAGTTTGTGCGACAATAGCATCGTCTCGCACGAGGGGACACGGGCATGCGCCGTCATCTCCACTGACAGCCACGCTATTTTATTTGAGCAGGATATAACCAGAATGTTTTGGTATCTCAATAATATTATACCTAAAGGCGATAGTTTATGTGCGTGGGTATGTATGTTTGTTACTTTTTACGCTCGAAGAATGGCTGAAACGAGTATTTTTTTATATTTTATATAAAGTAGTGCTTGACTGCGATCCCACCTGATGGTAAACAGTGATGCAATCGTTGATGGTGAGGCGCACTTGTTTGAGCCTATTCACTCTAGCCTTGAAGACACCCAAATTATATTCGGATGGGAAGACCGCAGCAGGCCAATTGTAATGTATTGTAATGTGTGATTGTATTGTATTGTAATTGTTGTGTTGTATTGTGAGTATATATTTAAACAAGCTGCTGCCCGCAAAAGTGGGCTTCTCCATAAAAAATTTGGACCCCATTTCATCCCTTTAGGGGGTATATTTAGGAAAATCCTCTCTCAGTACGTAGCTTACGTTATAAAAAAAAATCTTGTGCAAAAATTTACACGCCTAGACTCGTGTCAGTTATTTGGTTTTTCCTTGTTTTAAACAATTCCTAATTAACAAAACCTATTACACAATTGACGAATATCTAACGGATAAATTCAATAACAAATGAATTACTTCAACTATTTACTTGAAATAAACATACATTCAGCCAAACATAGAACCTCCTCCTTTTGAAGTCGGTTAAAAAGTTAAAATGTACACGGTGTCTTTGACATCGATGCACAAACAAATACCACGGATACATGATTCTGGACCCCGAGTTTTTTTTTTAATTAGGATAAAACCGCTGAAAAATTCCACCACTGGGGTCCAGAATCATGTACTGAATCCTATGGATCTGGATATGGAAGGTGATAGTAATATTAAATAATTAGGTGAAATGATTAAACAGACAATAAATTTAAATAGGTACTTATAATAGTACTTTTCCTCTCTCCTACCAGTTGTGATGTTGCCAAGCAGCCAAGTTACAACCGTTTCAATTCTCTTTTCGTTGATCGTTTCGAGTCGGCCACTCCTCCTATTCCTTTGTTCTGACCACGTGACTGAGCGTTGAGATGACGTCAGAATAAAAGAATCGGGGGCGTGGCCTACTCGAGGCGATCGACGAAAAGAGAATCGAAACGAAGCGGTAGGCGTGAATAGGAACAAATCTTTGGTTAAAATTTTTCCTTTGGTATGTTATATTTTATATTATTGATTTATAACAAAGCATCAATTTTATTACAATGAGTCTGGATGTAGATATGACATTATTATAAGTGAATTTTCGAAGACTTGCTTCACTAAGCGAGGTGTGTTCCGTTGGATTGATTGATGTCATGGCAAGCTGGTTAATTAGGTACATAATATTATAATTGCGGTCAGGTAACCGGTGGTTTGTGTGTGTGACGTATTACGAGGTGAAAATATACTTACACCTAGGGTAATTCCGTGTGACGTTGTCAATATGTTTATATTTCGTTAGAAAATCCTCTACCAGAAACCTTTACCGGCCGTTACTGGTAAAGTTTTCTGGTAGAGATTTTATGGCGTAGAACTAAAATAACAATTCACTTTTATTTACCAGTTGATATTATTAGGTGATTACAGTCTTAAGTGTATAGTCATCCGAGAGAAGCAGTAAATTTGTTAGTAGTGTCTGAACTACTCGACACATTGCCCAAGACTACCGTCCGTAAACATCGCCCCTCAATACGTCCAAATAACAGTCACAACGTTTCACCTCACTCCAGTACCAAGGAATCAATTGAGTGTCTTAGTATCGCTAAATTGTCATAATCGACATACACAATTGAAATTGAAAGACTTGATCGCTGACAGAATGTAATTTTGAAACCGATGGCTTCAACAATGTGACACGAGACACCGTCTACCAAAAACGGCCGTGGCATTAGTTTCGCTTTGTTGTATCGGAGCTATCGACTTTAGTCGCAAGTCTTTCGCTCACAAACGTACGTGGAAATGATTCACAAAATCACAATTCTTCATTCTCAATTTTAGCCCGCGAAATGTGAATTTTATTTATTTATTTATTATATAATTTATTGTACCTACACCTCATAATGTGGTCAGGAGAAACAATTTATTCATAAAATCACAAATCCTTTTTTTTATTTTGTGTTCAAAATATAAAAATTCAGCGTTCACACTGGAACAAAGTACTTAATATATTTTTTATTTTAAATCTTGCATTTATCTATTTTTTATCGAGTAGGGTAGAGTGGGTTAGAGTAGGGATGAGTAGGGTAGAGTAGGGTAGAGTAGAGTAGGGTAGAGTGGGGTAGAGTAGGGATGAGTAGGGTAGAGTAGGGTAGAGTAGGGTAGAGTGGGGTAGAGTAGGGATGAGTAGGGTGGAGTAGGGTAGAGTAGGGTAGAGTAGGGTAGGATAGGGTAGAGCGGGGAAGAGTAGAATAGAGAGTAAATAAGTAGAGTGAAGCCGCGGGCAAAAGCTAGTATATAATAATAATATAAAGAGGTAAACTTGTTTTTTTTTTTTTGTTTATGGAGGTAATTTCTGAAAGTACCGGTCCGATTGCTAAAATTTTTTCACCGATAGAAAGTTGTTTTATTCTTGAGTGACATAGGCTATTTTTATGTACCTATGCGGGCGAAGCTGAGGGAGAAAGCTAGTATTTAATAAAAACTCACTCGTGTTTATTCAGTTTACCTTGGCCTTCTAGGGCCTTGGTAACTCTTTCAAACAATACCGCAGTCCATATCTTCATCTCCTGTAGTATTATCCGATAAGCAATCTACTTGAAATGAAACCATTTCAGATCACATCTGCCTATTGAAACCATTCATCAAACTACCTTTGATCTTGAACTTCCAGTCCAAGAAATTTCTTCAATACTTTAAAACAAACCATTTCGTGTGCTAATCCATTTCCGAATCCTTCCGAGAGGTTCCGATATCACACGAGCTTGATTTTGTAGAGTTGCTATTGGTTAGTTGTGAAAGGGCAGTTGGGTTTAAGATTGTTATTGCTTACACGTGCGTGTCTCGTCTCACAACATCTTAAATAGATATTGTTAGGGTCTAGACTTGGACTTGAATAAAAGGCAGTGGACAGTAAAAACTGATAAACGTATATAAACAAAGGAATTAGACATAAATAGAAACTATTAGGCGCGCGTATGTTGTCAGTTGTTCTCGCTAGTGAAGTGGGCTCGCGGCCCCGCTTGTACCCGCGTGCCGTCGTTCGCGCAGCAGCCCGACGAGTAACGAAGGTAGCCGACGGCGCCCGATCATTTAGTTTAATTGAGATGATGATGATGTTTTGTTAATCATCATTTCAGCCGGAAAACTTCCACTGTTTGACATAGGTCTCCCCCAAATGTAGTCATAACGACCGGTTCTGTAAGTCTCGCATCCATCGGATTCCCGTGACCCTAACTAGATCATCGGTCTACCTTGTGGGAGACCAACGCTGCGTCTACCGCTACGTGGTCGCCCATCTGTTCTGCGAGCAATGTTTTGCGATTCTTCGGGCTATGTCGGTAAACTTGGCTAATATTTAAGGAGAAAGATACGGGCGCAGCTGTGTTTTTGGTTTTGTATGTTTGATGAGCCTCGCTAGAGAAGCCACTGCATTTCCCAAATGCTAGCCTAGACAAAACCCTGTGGCCCTCAATGGTAGAAAAGGCACAAACACTAACTTGGATGTTAATCAGGAATTGGGGGGATACACCGATGAAAGGAGGCACTTCAGCCGCATGCTGCTGCTGGCCGGCCTGTTATTTCCACAAACTCACAGATTTTCACTACTATCCACCAAGTTAGGCAGGATTGATCGTAAGCTAATCATTCAGTGAACTTCAAACGAAGCATTAAGGGTGGACCAAATGCTTGCAAACCAACGTCCCAACCAAAGTGACCTTGCTAGTTTCAATCCGTGTAGACAACAGCTGTAATCCATGACTTTCCACGTCATAGATATAAGAATGTATTTCTATGTTCAACGCCCTTGGTTGAGAGGCATGTTTTCCCAACCACCGAAAGTGTTGGCGTGTGGTTTACATCCATGTAGCCGCAACAAAAACCAAACAAAGGTCACCTTGGTTGGAGCGCTAGTTTGCAACCGTCTGGTCACCCCTTTAGTTTTCGTCACATTCTTTTTGAATGTTTTAACAGTTCGTATATGCGTGCGCGTCGACCAATGGGGAGCCGTGCGCGTGACTCATGGCTCTGTCATGGCGGTTTTTAATTAAGGACATTTTGGATAGGAAAATAAAGCGGGATTGGTTTCATGTCTGTACAATTCACATTCCTTAGCTCACTTCGTTAAAAAATGAGACTAGCTGCTCTAATATTCTGCTAGCCTAGTACTTCAACCTATGTTGTGCAAGTCGTAATCTCCTGTGGGGTCAAGCAAAAAGGTCAAGCTACGTGAATAGTGTGACGCACGAAGATTCCGACGCTGATGCTAGATTTTGCCCAGTAACCGACTGCCATAGTCTCTTGAGCCATCTTTGAGAAATTGGTTTTAGATTTCTCTTCATTAACCGATGAAATCAAGTGTATATTCTCTTTAAATAGTTTCTAACTATTTGGGTCAAGTTATATGAGTATAGGGTTTTGGTGGCCTAGTTTGGTAATCTGAATCTAAATTTCTTTACTTACATAATAGTTCCCACTGCTGGGACTCAGGGCCTCCTCTCTAGGAGAGGGAATGGGCCGTAATTCACCACGCGGGCGCGGATTGGCGGATGTCACATGTCTTCCAATTCTTGGTTCCAGGACATTGCTGGCGTAGGACCGCGGAGAATTTCTGAAAGGGAAACCCGTAGTCCTAGAACGCAAAGGGTAATTGAAGGACAATACAGGTGTGGTTTTAGTCAGTAAAAGTCTGACACGCCCTCTCGCTCCACGATGATTACCCACCTTAAAAAAAAAAAAGGACATTGCTGGCTACCACATCATGTGTTCCTTTACTATTTTGAGAGTAGAGGTGATGAAATAAATTACACGAAGGTTAACACCTGCGCCCTACAAGTCGTAAGTCGAGGCCATTAGATACCGCTAGGCCAGTATTATTCATATTCTTTAATGTACACGTAACTTTTATCAAACAATAAAAATAAGCCTGCTTATGTACACCGGCGAGCTTAACCCACAATTGGGTTTTCCTAGAAAGAAAAAAAGAAGATCATTCTGCGAAGAGACGAACACAAGCCAGAGTTGTACTTGAAATATCCACTGAAAATAATCTGCCAGTGTGCATTTCGCCTATAGACTGGTTCCTAGGTCAGGAACCACATAGTATAACATGTTAGATTAGAACCATAGATTAAAAGTTATTTCGAAAAGCCTTATCGACTTAGCACTTAAACTAAATATCCAAAATATAGCCGTAATGCCCGTCACAATACTTGAAGCTAAAATAAAAATACGGTTCACGTTTTTACAAAAGCAAAAAAAAGCATTGCCGTCATTAACCATCTTTTGTTCGGCCACCAAAATTTTCCATTCAACGAAATCCAGCCATTAATTCTATCACCTAATAAAACTTCTTGTAATCAACATAGAACCCATTAATATTTCTCGACGGTTGTTGGAAATACAGGCAGTTTAGTTAATCAAGAAACGTCTATTCAAAATTAAAACGATTCTCTGGGCCATTCCCTAATTGTGAATTCAACGCGTACGACACTTGACACGTATCCGATAGTCCCTAATAATTCGCACATTGTTCGCAGAGCCTCCATCAAATAGAGAGTCTATTTAACGGAGGCTCTGCACATTGTACGAAAATTTACGCGAAAATTCTTTGCGAATTTTTGAACTTGATCGATGGTTCGAGACTATTTGTGTTGGGACGGACCCTTGAGAGAATTAAATGCTGGTTAAAGTTGAATGTTGGGTGTTGGACGTGGATAGATCGGTTGAATTGTAATGGTACGATTGATCGGATCGAATTTTATTGGTAGCAGGACTTGACTTGGCTCTAGGTACATATTATATTTTGTCGACTGTACACTCTTTGGGAAATTTTTCAAAAGAGTTATCCGGCCTTGAAACGCAAATGGCATTTTCTTGGGTGGAGCGAGAAATAGTGTCAGGCTTTTACTGACTAAAAACCCTCTCCTGTTGCTTCTTTGCCTTCGTCCTAAGGCCCCGGGTTTTACTCACACACTACCCGTGGTCCCAGTAGCCTTCGACCCTGCTGGGCCCCTACGATTTGCTAACATCTCTATAAGGCGCGCGTGGAAATACTCGCCGTCGACGACTTGGGCTCGGTTACCGGACGGTCGGACAGTGAGGCGGCTGGGGCGAGAGGACCGTTGCCTCGCGCGGTTCGGTCCACCTTTGCTAGCATTACTGCTTCGCAGAAGAAAGCGACCGCCTGCCACTCCTCCTCGCTTCGGACCATTGCCTGTACCAAGGCCCGGCGCGAGAGATCGCCGCTGCCGATGCCCCCACGAGGACACAAACGGCATTTGAGGAAACACAGGTAGGTATTTGGCAGTAAAAGTCTCGACACTCCCTCTCGCTTCATTCAGAGCGAGAGAAGCTATTTGTTGACTGACTACTACTAGCGACTTCGCCCGCGTAGTAATTGTAAATTATCCCAAGGGAACATATTCTTGGGATAAAAAGTAGCCTTGTGTTATTACAGGATATGGTCTACCCATCATCATCATCATTTCAGCCGAAAGACGTCCACTGTTGGATATAGGTTTCCCCCAAGTGTCGCCACAATGAATGGTTCTGTGCGTCTCGCATCCATCAGATTCCCGCATCCCTTAACAAGTCATAGGAGGCCTTCCAACGTAAAGTCTTCCGGTACGTGGTCACCATTCCACCAATCTTTCATCGAAATCCGTTCAGACGTACGAGCGTGAAGAAACACAAACTTTCGCCTTTATAATAGTGCAATTTCGCACCTCGAATGAAAAACCTTAATGTATATTGAAAGATCAATCTTGAATACCGTCAAGATTGATCTTTCAATCCGGTCTGCAAAATATTCCTTACTAACTTCAGCCAGCGGCTTAGCCCGAGTGTAAGTATTTTTCTTCATACAAACTTTGGACACCCATTTCATCCTCTTAGTAGGTGAATTTTGGAAAATCCTGTCTTAGTGCTCGCCCTCCGACTCGCGCACTGAGGCGTGAGTCCGACTCTTATGACTTATTATGGAAGCAGCACAGAGCACCAGTACCTCCTCGTGTGACATCCTAGCAACAACTGACAAATGTGGACGGCAAAGTTTCAGAAACTGTGTTTACGAACTCGGACGACGTGTTTATCAAACACACCGTAAACATCTTATCAACCAATATTGCCTAATGAGTACCCAGCTTTAAGCCGGGTATTTCACAGCTTTTCATTCCCATCTCCATGTGTTTTGTTACATTTCTACTAATTAAATAAATGCTCTTGTAACTCTCCTCTTATTTCAGTTCAAAGAATACATTTTTCCAAGCAGAAACATGAAAATATCACCCTTGTGTAGTACTGTCAGCAAAAACACTCGTTCACTCGACAATAACAGCCTAATTTATCAAAATGTTTGTATTACAGAGCAAAGTAAACAATTCATCTCGTCTGCATTGTCTATTTACAAAGGTTTCATTGAGCAACAATATCAAAACAATGACAATAACACTAATTGATTTACAACAACATCGCTAATTCTGCGATTGAAATTAACATTGCTTGGCGCAATAACAGCTACACGGGTCGATGTCCAAGGTTAAAAGAAAAAGAGACTTGATGAGGTAGAACCAACGTTGGGTGACCATCACCGAGATCTGTCCCTCAGAAAGCATCTTAAGTCGCTGATCCCGGCAGTTATTCATAGATCAGGATTAGGACAGTAATTTTTAAGGAGTATCGTACTGCTAGAACTGCGGGACCAGTTCTGGAAATTCGTGTTTCGGATTTGGCGGGAAGAAACATCTGGGTGTCATTGTCGAATTACACGTTAGAGAAGTATACTGTTTTTTAGGGTTCCGTACATCAAAAGGAAAAAACGGAACCCTTATAGGATCACTATGTTTTCCGTCTGTCTGTCAAGATCCTTTGTATCGGGAACGCGTGGAGGTATCGAGTTAAAATTAAAACCATATACTCAGGTCCGCGGTCCCTTAAAGCTGTGAAAAAAAAAAACAAACTTTTGAGTTAACGAAAAATAAAGACACGGCCGTCGTGTCGTAAAAAACGTGCATTTCGACACTTTCAAGGGAATCAAAACTCATAGGGTATTTCCCGTTGACCTAAAATCCTGAAATTTTGGATGAAGCAAGGTCTCATCATAGCACAAATATAGGAAAAATACTGAAACCTGTAAATTTGTAGTTAAGTCAATAAAAAAAAATATTTTTTTACGATTCGGAAAAATCATCGTAACTCGATTCGGGAATTGAACAGTAAGTTTTTACGGAACACTTGCCCTGTTATTTTTTATAACATCCAGATTTAAGAGTTCTGTGGAGCCGGGCTCCTTCGAGCTATCTTGGTAGTGTCAAACTATCGTTGAACTGCACAACGTATTGGCGAATTACAGTAGTCACACAATTGTTTGTTGCACTGCCGTAATGTCGAACTCCCGTAGTGTAGAACTACTGTCGCACAATCTTTTGTTACACTAGCGTGATGTCGGGCTTTAGTGTATTGCACAAGTGTGCATCCGAAATAAGGTGAGCCACATTATATTATGCTTGCAATGTTATAGATGAAAAATAAATATTTAGTATTTTTGCATTTATAAAGGCATAGGAGAGCAGTGGTGGCCGAGCGGTAACGGCCCCGACTTACGAGTTGTAGGTCGCGGGTTTAAACCCAGCCAGGCGCATTACTTTGTGTAATATATTTCATCACCACTGCTCTCAAAACGGTGAAGGAAAACATCGTGAGGAAACCGGCATGTCCTAGAATAAAAAATTCGAAGACATGTGACATTCACTAATCCGCACTGGGCCCGCGTGGTGGATTACGGCCCATTCCTTCTCCTAGATAGAGGAGGCCTGAGTCCCAGCAGTGGGAACATTAAAAGGCTGATTATGCTTGTTATGCTAAAGGCCATAAAATAGTATCGAGTAGTCAAATTAATTATTACGATAAAATAAAGTATAGTACTTTGACTCAAGTATGTACTAACTCCATGTTTCGCGATACGCTTATCATGACCTCAAGTCCCGGTCGATCTGCACTCATGATCTGGCATCTCGAGTACGCCGATTGTTATAAACTTAAGTGTCGAGTTTCGTTTATTAATCAGTCAACACTCGGCTGATGACGTCAAACTTAAGCCGAAACTTGAGCTTGAACTTGTGAATCTCGTTTATTAATACGATCAGGACCACAAGCTTGGTATCAAGTACGAGATCTTGGGCTGAGGAACGTTTATTAATACGGGCCCCAGTCCCAGTTGTTTCGTCAGTTTTTCCTTTTATAAAAAAAATATATACATATACTAGCTTTTGCCCGCGGCTTTGCTCCCGTCAACTGACTACTCTACCCAACTCTACCCTGCCCTACTCTACCCTACTCTACCCTACTCTACCCTTCTCTACTCTACTCTACCCTACTCTACTCTACTTTACTCTACCCTACTCTACCCTACTCTACCCTACTCTACCCTACTCTACCCTACTCTACCCTACTCTACCCTACTCTACCCTACTCTACCCTACTCTACCCTACTCTACCCTACTCTACCCTACTCTACCCTACTCTACCCTACTCTACCCTACTCTACCCTACTCTACCCTACTCTACCCTACTCTACCCTACTCTACCCTACTCTACCCTACTCTACCCTACTCTACCCTACTCTACCCTACTCTACCCTACTCTACCCTACTCTACCCTACTCTACCCTACTCTACCCTACTCTACCCTACTCTACCCTACTCTACCCTACTCTACCCTACTCTACCCTACTCTACCCTACTCTACCCTACTCTACTACCCTACCGATGTGATAAATGTACGCGCTGATAAATGTATGAGCGGTTCTTCCGCTCGACCGATTTTGTGCAAACTTCACATAAACCATCTACTAAATGGTCCGAACAAAGCCTGAACATTTTTGGTTTGGATAGGTGAGCCCGTTCTTGAGTTATGAAATTACAACGAAAAGTGGCATTGATTTTTATCTATATAGATAACAACGTTTCTCATATTCATTGTATCGCCGACAGACATTTCGTAATGAACGCGGTGTGCCCCGCGAGCTGCGGTTAACTAATACCACGCGGTGAGCCTTTAATTACTACCTGAGGCTCCGATGAGGTGTGTCTCCAGTGCTACCTGTAGCAACTTATTGGTTTTCTCGATGATGCGTATTTGGGTGGTTTAACTAATAAATTCTATCATTTTCCAGTCGTAAAATAGGTATATATTCTTTTGAAGCACTAATTTGATTACGAAAGGGTTATATTTATTCAAAGGTACACTATTGTAAGGTTGTCTGGTAGATCGCTGGCAGCGATAAGACCGCCATTGTTCCTTAGGTTTAAGTTTCTGTGAAATTGTTACTATTTTGGTGTACAATAAAGTTTATTCTATTCCATTCCATTCTATCCTATTTCATTCTGTTCCATTCTATTCCATTCTATTCTATTCCATTCTATTCTATACTATTCCATTCTATTCCATTCTATTCCATCCTATTCCATTCTATTCTATTCCATTCTATTCCATTCTACTCCATTCTATTCTATTCTATTTGGCTGGCCTGTTGGTTTAGGTTAGTGGCCCTGACTGCTATGCTGGAGGTCGTGAGTTCACTTCCTACTCAAGACAAATGTTTGTGTGATAGCATGATCATTTGTTCTGTGTCTGGGTGTAATTTACCTATAATAATTATGTTTATAATAGAAATATATAAGTATATTTATCAGTTGTCTAGTACTCACAACACAAGCTCTGCTTAGATTGGGACTTGACGGCGTTGTGTGATAATTGTGAAATATTATTTATTTATTCTATTCCATTATATTCCATTCCATTCTACTCTAAGCTACTATACTCTATGCCTATCGAAGAACATCCCCCTTAAGCTCGGGAAATTCAAAATTTTCTTTAGTTTTTTGTGTTGTACGGGTCAGTGTACAGTTGTATGTTGGTTAAAATAATGATTGGTAGCGGTAGTATATATTTAATGTCTTTGTTGGTACTGTAGGGGCTGGAGACGCAATGAAAGGCTTCTTGTATTCTTTAGCAATATTATTATACTGTATTTAAGCACTTTCCTCTATATTTTTCATATAAAATACGTCCCGACATATTTTCACCTATTCCTATTTTTATTGATTGACATCAATCATAACTAAACTTTTTATAACTTAAACCTTAAAGTTAGCAAGTTAATAATAAGTGCGACTTAGTTGTCACAGTACCATAATACGTATTTATTTAGGGTAATTTAGGGTATTATATTATAATTAAGGGTTATTTAGGGTATTATTTGTAACTGGACATGAAATACTTAATTATTAAAACCACATTATATTGGAAGACGAACCGCAACATAATACCAACGTAATTTTGTTTGTGGTTTCGAATAATTTCACGATCCAACGTTAATGTTGTAGCGTTGTATAAACCCTTATTTTGAGATGGAAAATTAACAAACAACTTCTCCCGCTCTGGGGTGGAGCACGAGGGAGTGTTAGACTTCTACTGTCTTTCCTTCATTTGCCCTTTGCATTCTAGGGCCACGGTAACTCTTTTAAGTGGTCTCGCAGCCTGGACGGGCAGACGGTGAGCTACCTATTACTTGTCGGAAAGCTAAAGGGGTCCAGCAGGGCCTGCTAGGACTTGTTTTTTTTTTAGGTAGTAAATCATCCAATGACATATCCTGCCCTTGGGCGGAGCGAGAGGGTGTGTCAGACTTTTACTGACTAAAACCCACTCCTGTTCCTTCTTTACCTACATTCCAGGGCCCGGGGTTTTCTTTCGCACAACCCATGGCCCCAGTAGGCTTCTACCCTGCTGGGTTCCTATGGTTAGGGCTACGAGTGACCGTGGCCCTAGAACATAAAAAGCAACTGAAGGACACAGATGAGTTTTAATCAGTAAAAGTCTAACACGCCCTCTTATTCCACCCTAGAGCGAGAGAAGTCATGATTTCCTAGCTAAAGTTCCTTTTAGCGGAGAATACTACGGTGCATATTATTTTATGGTGTACACCACCCTGTGGAGCTAATGAAAAGTTCAAAGTTTATAAAATTAATAATAAATTATTTATAGTAATAAATAATAAATGATTTATTTTATTAAATAAAAAACGAACGAATGAACGTGGTTTTAATCATTTATAAATAATAAATTATTAAAACCACGTTCATTCGTTTTATTTTATTTATTAAATTATAACACATTTACAGACGAGTCCAAGTCAATGTTATAACTAACACTTTATATATGTACATAGTTATGATATTCTTAAATTCGTAATGATTATAAATTATGTAATGTCCTGTACTTTCTCAATAATTATTTGAGCTGCTTCTAAAAATTTCGGCAGATTTTGGCCAAATATATCCTTCGATAGTGCTGTATTATTAATAATACGTATGGTCCGTGACAAAAGGGCAAACTTTAGGAGGTTATATAGTTCTAATTTAATACCAACTCCAGCATAAACCATTTAATATTCCTTTTTTAACCATATATTTTTCTTATAACAGGACGCTTCAGGAAAATGCATGGCAACTCAAAAGCATCTAGTGAAGGAGTGTCCAGAGATGCTGGCCATCTCAACGTGGACGGGCCAGGTGCCTCGCAGACCAACCCTGCCGCTCGGAGCCAAGCTGTCACAGCTTATGGCCCTGGGCTCCCGACGCAACCCAGGATCTGTCGTCTGGATGCTGGCGAAATCTGATGCGGAGATGAAGTAAGAGCGATGGATATTATCGACCGGGTTCTTAAAGCGTCTTATAAATAAAGGGGTCAAAATGTCCCCAACGTGATGCGCAACGCTTACTTTACGCTGAAACGTTGCCCAGTGTCCCGCAACTAGCCCTCCAACATTTTACGACAAATAGTCCAACAACATGTCCTGCTTCATGTGAATATGAAGCAGGACATGTTGTTGGACTATTTGACAACGTTGCGCGTTAGGTTGGGGGACAATATCTCCCTCTAATGTATACATTAGTAGTCAAAATGTTCCCCACTTTAAAGTCTCAGCTATAAGGCTTTAAAGTCTTAAGAATTGAAGGTTTGAACTAACTTTGCTGTCAAATTGGTTGAATAAAAAGAGCAAGCTAGTGACAAAATATTAAATTTCTAAAAAATCTTAAACTGGTTGATAACATTCAAATATTCATTTAACGATTTCAGTTGTACGAAAGAAACAAAATTAAATTATTTTATTACACGAGTCATTTAGCAATCAAAATCAATCCTCAGAATCATGGGTCCCTAAAAATCACGTCTACAATGAACGGTTTATGAGATTTTTTCCGTTTTGAACCATTACCTACAGGAAACTAAAACCTCGTGTTTATTAGCACACACAACAATAGAAATCAGAAACATTTATTTCAAATAGACCAATTAAAGGCATTTTTGAATTGTCAAAAAAAGTGAAGCTAATTTGCACGTTCCAAAGCGTAGATCTCTATGGAGAACAACGTGCAAGAAGTTCCATGGACACTTTTTAAATCATATTATGAGTTACATAAATCTTGGTTACATATTTCTTATCGCTTCTAATATAAATAAATATTTTTATTTAAGAATGTGAGTTCTTGTAGTTACACTTTTCTCATATATTTCGATAATAATCTTCATAAAATTAGAAATAGAAAAATAATATCAAAGAGCTATTTTCTTCATTGGAACTTTTCGGTGAGTCAGGTTATATTGAGTTTGATTAGAATTTCATCACATTTGGGCAACTAGTCAAAAGCTTGAATGCTTGTGGGTAACCCAAGCTAAGTGGAAAGCATTCAAAGTAACATTGAAATTTCTCACGATATTCTTATAAAAGCAAAAATTTATTGAATTCCATGTCAAATTGTCTCAGAAACACAAAACCATAACGATTTCTATTATGTCTCAAATTATTATAATTATTATATAGGTAAATATAAGTCTCTACAAAGGAAAATAATAGGAAAACATGATTTCACCACACAACGACATATTAATATAAACGGAAAGAAATCTAAATGACGTTGACTGATTCGTATTATTATGGATATTGAAATTTATTATGATTCAATATAGGCATGTGAATACCAGAGTTAACTGTTTCAACTATGAACACAAATCGTGGCTCGCTTCTATTAAAATATTCCACTAATACACATTACAGCACAAGGGTTATTACACCTTTACTTTCAACATACAAACATTAGCTTACAATAAGGCTCTCAATTAAATTTCATAGAAAACCCGAGATAAACAAGTCGTAACGGGTAATAAGGTACCGAGATCATAACCAAATTCTCAGTCGTGTCAGTTCAACTCAAAAGGAATGTGCTAATTCCAAGCTCTTGCAGGTTAAGGCAGAATTCGGTTACAACCCCCCAACGAAACGAGAAATAAAGAAAATAGTCGTCAAAAAGAGGCGACACTAGGATAAAAAAAACTAATTGATTGTTGTCTATGCTCCCCTGTGTCAGTGTGTGTGTGAAAGCAGAGCTACATTCGCTGTTACGGGCGCAGGACGGTTTCCCACGGACGCTTACTGCACGCAGCAGTTGGGCCCCTTGTGCCCGTTCTTCTTCAGCCGCGACTTTGGCCTTAATATGTGAGCACAATGTACATAAGTAATAATAATTAAAAAAATAACTAATTAAAAAATAGAAATTGAATTAAGCCACTGGCAGCTAAGACATGACCAGTCTCAACTGACGGCACCGGTTCACGAATACTATTGCTAATATATATATATATATATGACGGATAGTCAGGATTGTTCGAGGTAAGATCAGCCACTATGCTGATCTATGTGGTTATCGTACAATAAATAAGAATGACTAGGTATTGAATCACTTTATTTCTCAAAACATATCGATACACTTTTACAAGCTTTTATTTAGTTTCACCTGTCCCGATGTTTGTGTTATCAAATCTTGCAAATTTGACCCACTTCCCGGTTACCGATCATCGAATCAGATGACAAAGCAATATTATTATGCCATGGAGCTGATCTGATGATAGAACCGGAAGGTGGCCTTAGGAACTCAGATGACCCTATCTTGTGAGCTTTTTAGAATGGTCTTGATGAGTAACAATATAGGTATATACCGCGCTATAAAAGCTTGGTATGAAAAATGTTTTTCATTGAAAACTTATTATGGGGTAGGTAGGTACAAACACCAAAACGTAGGACAATTCCAGTTCGTTTTCAAGCTGCGACGGCTTGGTTGGAAGTATCCGCTGTCCTGCCGGGTGCTCATTTGATCAAATCAATGAGAACAATCCAGATTAGTGTTTGAGATCGTCTTTTGAGGAAAAAACCACACAGATTTTAATGGACCTATTCTGTCAGTGCCATCATTTGTTAGTATTCGCTCGTGTGGCTCAACTTAAGACTGCTAAGGAGCTGAACTACTTGACGAACAATACTATAGAAACAACATTTGGTTAGACCGCATAAAGTACTCAAACTGCCAAACATACGTTAAATTACAGAAAATAAAAACAGTCCACATATATCTACATTTACAATAATAAAATAAAATTTAAAATAAAAGTTGTAAACTGAAAACAAGGTCCCGGACCTTGACCTGTGTTGTGAGAAATGATATGCAAGAAACGGGTGTAAATGATAGCGAAATGGGACAGGAGATCATAAAAAGCTTCGTGTCTTTTAACCTAGCTCTTTATTTTATTTAAGGTTCTTTTTTTAGGTGGGAAAATCGTCTTATGACAAATCCCACACTTGGGCGTAGCGGGAAATAGTGTCAGACTTTTACTGACTAAAAACCCACTCCTGTTCCTTCTTTGCCTTCTTCCCAGGGCCCAGGGTTTCACTTTCACACTATCCGTGGCCCCAATAGGCTTCGACTTGGGCCCCTACGGTTTGCTGACATCTCCTTGAGGCGCGCGTGGAACACTACGCGCCGTCGACGACTTGGGCTTGGTCCGGACGGTTACCGGACGATCGGACGGCGAGCCACCCATTGCTCGACGTCCGCAAGCCCGCGCCTACGGTGGCCGGAAATCGGGATCGGAATCCCGGCGGCGGTTGGGGCGTGAGGACCGTTGCCTCACGCGATCGGCCGCCTCCTTTGCTAGCATTACTGCTTCGCAGAAGGAGGCGACCGCCTGCCACTCCTCCTCGCTCCGGACCATGGCCTGTACCAAGGCTCGGTGTGAGAGATCGCCGCCGCCGATCGCCCCCACGAGCACACGGCGTTGCTCTGCCCAAGCGGGGCACACCTCCACCGTGTGCTCCACCGTGTGCTCCACCGTGTGCTCCACCGTGTGCTCCACCGTGTGCTCCACCGTTTGCTCCACCGTGTGCTCCACCGTGACCTCCGGCGGTCCATACAAATCCGGTGCAGGAACTTCCCGAACTTACCGTGTTCGGTGAGAACCTGCGTCATGCGGAAGGTGAGGACGCCGTGAGGTCTTTCCAACCACGCCTCAAAGAGGGGACTTACTGCCATAATTGTGGCGTGCCCAATTTTATTTAAGGTGAGAAATCGTCAAGTAGGTAAGTCCTCTGCTTTAGGTGGACCGAGTAGGAATGTCAGACTTTCACTGACTTTCAAAATCAGCATTGCCATTCAACGTGGCAATGCTGGCAGCGTTCTGAACACTGTTCCAATGAATCCACTGAATTATTTTTATGTACACGCTTAAGCCACCAACTCCTTTTTAATAGAAGGAATTATAATTTCATTTTTATATTAATTGAGGTATGTTCGTGTGTGTGTGTGTTCAGCTGGGGTTTGTGCTCATCACACAAACATTTGTCCTGGGTGAGAATCGAACCCATGACCTTCGGCATAGCAGTCAGGGCCACTAACCACTAAACCAACAGGCCAGTCAAGTGTGGTCTGTTTTTCTAAAATACCTAGAGAAAGATGTGTAATAACCTAATAACATAATAATCACGTAAGAGCGATTGTATGGCAATGTATTTCAATTTGGCCACTCTTAACGCAGTACCAAATACGTTACATTTAATTAATATTGGCCTGTATCAGAACCATTTACTGAAACCGTAAATTGCTTGCGAAATGTGGTCACGCCACGCCCGGAGACTCGTTCGACGAAATTCTGTTAACCCTAATAAATAGAAGATACAGACTTGTATTGTGATGTCTTTAATTGTAGTGTAAATAATATATTGTTATGAAATATCCTATTCAAGTGTTTTATTATTGTGAATGTGGGGAATAGGTGGATTACTCTTTTTTTTCTCTTTAATTTTAACATAATTTCTGGCAGTTTTGAATACTTTTTGCGGCCTACCCAAATATCCTTTCTTTGGTATTGTTCGTCATGTCTTTGAGCTCCTTAGTATTTCTGAATTGAGCTACACGAATTACTGACAAATGCTTGCATTGACTGGACAGGTCCGCTCAGAACTGTGTGGTTTGTTCTTCAAAAGATCATCTTAGACTCCAATCTGCATGGTTCTCATATTATTTGACCATTACATGTATGCTGTATGGACTTTAAAAGAGACTTTGACCCCTGAGTTTGTTTCGGTGTTTCTTCTCAGGGTAGTCAGCTAGGAAACAACGGCTTCATCTAGTTTAAATTAACAAAAAAAATTGACGTGTAAAAGTGTTTTTAAAAAACCTATTTGCAAAAATAAATATCATCATTATCAGAGAAGCTCAAAGCATTAATTTATTTTAATTGAATCATCTACAGGAACTTTTGAGTCATCAATGTAGGACAGTTAAAAAAAAAAAGTATGAAGCTATTTGACTGGTCTATTGGTCTAGTGGTTAGTGGCCCTGACTGCTATGCCGGAGGTCGTGGGTTCGATTCCCGCTCAGGGCAAATATTTGTGTGACTAGCACGATCATTTGTTCTGTATATAATATTAATGTATTTAGAAATATATAAGTATTAAGTATGCTAATCAGTTGTCTAGTACTCACAACACAAGCTCTGCTTAGCTTGGAGCTAGATGGCGTTGTGTGATAGTTGTGGAATATTATTATTATTATTTATTTGCACGTTCCAAAGGATTGATCTCTATGGAGAAAATCGGGAAAGAAACTTCAAGGTTCCGTACCGATCACAAACATAACATAACATAACATAATCAGCCTTTTAATGTTCCCACTGCTGGGATTCAGGCCTCCTCTCTTTAGAAGAGGGAATGGGCCGTAATCCACCACGCGGGCCCAGTGCGGATTGGTGAATGTCACATGTCTTCGAATTTTTGGTTCTAACCGATCACAAATCATATTTTAATCTTGACACTAATCCTCAAAATGCAAAAAACTTAAGAAAAAATATATTAATTAATTACACGGGCTACCCCGGTGCTGGTTTTTTCCGATCCGACCGACAAAGACTGCTATTTTTTGGTTCCGTACCTTAAAAGGAGAAAACGAAACCCTTATAGGATCACTTTGTTGATCGTCTGTTTGTTTGTCTGTCTGTCAAGACCGTTTATTTCGGGAACGCGTGGAGGTATCGAGTTGAAATTAAAAAAATATACTCAAGTTTGCGGTTCTTTGAAACTGTAAAAAATCAAACTTCTGAGTTAACGAAAAAAGAAGATAGGGCCGTTTATGTCGCATAAACGTATATTTCGACATTCTCAAGGAAATCAAATATTCATTGGGTTTCTTCCTGTTGACCTAGAATCTTGAAATTTGGCATGAAGCAAGTTCTCATAGTACAAGAATAGGAAAAGTCGGAAAACTGTAAGTTTATAGTTACGTCTCACTTGAAGATTTCTCGGAAAAATCTTCGTAACTCAATTCGGGAATGAACTGTTTTCATTGGTAAGTTTATGCTGATCCCTCAGAGCGCGAGTCCGACTCGCACTTCTCCAGTCTTTTTTAGTTACAGTAAGGTGAATTTAATGTTACTAAAAAAATAGTAGTCTTTGTCGGTCGGATCGAATAAAAACAGTTTTGAGACGACTTTTATTTCCATTTTTGAATCATGCGCGTGGATCGTGCTAATTGCAGAATTTACTAAAGAACTTTCTAGAAGTCACCAACAGACCTCAAAATTTGCCGCTTTGGGCATTTACCCGGTTCGTCCCTGGCAATATTGCTAAGTGCCATAGCTACTTTTTATCCCGAAACAAAACGCACTGATCCTATGAGAGCAAGGCCAAAACCGAATGATAAATCTAGTATTTTATAAAACGCTACTATTGGTATTATAACTGAGTGAATCTCTCGTCAAACAACACACTATTTTTAATCAATCAAGCTTTATTTTGCTCTGAATAATTAAAAACCTTTGTGCAGCACTAAGTACGACATTTTTCATTAACTAGAAATTTAATGAACATTTTATAAGTGTTTGCCATCACACACATTACAATAGAATCACCCACATGTCACTGCTATCAATGGGCTGCAGATCAAGTAGCTTTTAAAGAGCTTGAACGGATAAGCCCTAGGCTAAAGCCAGGTTAAACACGCAAATTTTGCAGAAGGTTGACTCTATAATACGAGCGAAATAGATATAAGAAAGGTAGGAAATCAATGTTACCGACTAAAACCCACCCAATACGACGAAAGACGCGGGCTTGCGGACGTCGAGCAATGGCTAGCTTGCCGTCCGGCCGTTCCATAATTCCCAGTGGTCAACAGCGCGTAGTGATCCACGCGCAACTCAAAGAGATGTCAGCAAACCGTAGGCGCCCAGCAGAGCTGATGCCCTATAGATGCTAGCTAGGACCGCGAGGAATTTCTGAAAAGGAAACCCTTAGTCCTAGAACACAAAGGGTAATTGAAGGACACAGGTGTGGTTTTAGTTACCTGTGTCCTTTAATTCACACTAAAAAAAAATACCAATTACGAACGCTATGGTCTTAAAAACGATCGAAAACAAAATTACAATTCTATAAAAAAAAAATGGATAGGTACCAAACCACAAACATTTTTCCGAATCGCAAAAAAATGTTTTTTTTTTTGTGACGTAACGACAAGTTCACAGTTTTCAGATTTTTTCTTATACTTGTGCTATGAGACCTTGCTTCATGCCAAATTTCAGGATTCTAGGTCAACGGGAAGTACCCCATGTATTTTGATTGTCTTGAGAGTATCGAAATACAAGTTTTTTGCGTCATAAACGGCCGTATCTTTTTTTTTTTCGTTAAGCAGCTCCAAGGGACCGCAAACTTGAGTATATTTTTTTTTAATTTCAACTCGATACCCCCACAAATTCCCGAGATAAAGAGACCGACAGACGGCCAGCAAAATGACCAATAAAGGTACCGTTTTTTCCTTTTATGGTACGTCTCCTTCAATCAGGATACAGAGTAAATCTTGGATAAAAGGCACATGACCACGCGTAGAACCGACCTTCTGCACTATCCTGTACCCTAGACTCCAAAACCCAACAGTCGAGAAAGATTAATGTGCTAGCTGTCCAATTAAATGGAGCCCAGTGACCTTAGGCCTTGCCCCGAAGTAAATGAACTCAGAATAAATAAGTTCTCACGAGTCATTACGCCGGCACATGATTTAGTGCTATTTCTTTTTTAATTATTAAAGTTTGAAGTGCAATCGGTTTTCATTGTTTGACGAGACGGCTGGCGCAGTAGTGAGCGATTGGCTGCTACGCTGCGTTCTGCGAGTCCGATCCTTGCACGGAAGAAATATTATGATGGCATATATTCTAGTTTATTTATTAAAACTTCATGCAACACAAAGGTACAGACCCGACTTAATGCCTTAGGCATTCTCTACCAGTCAACCAATCAGACCACGAGAGAGAGTCTGTTTACTCGTTATAGGTCTGGGTGTCTTAAATAAGTGAGTTTACATGGTTGTGAATGCAACCATGATAGAGAAGTCATTCCTAGTGTGGGGCAAAGCTCTGTTATGTGATTATCAGACCCGCAATTATTTCCCCTTTTTGAGGCGTGGTTGGAAAGACTTCACGGCGTCCTCACTTTCCGTATGACGCAGGTTCTCATTGAACACGGTAAGTTTGGGAAGTTCCTGCACCGGCTTCATGCGAAAGCGACGCCCGGGTGTCGCACTGTGTGGACCGCCCGGAGGACACGGTGGAGCACACGGTGGAGGTATGCCCCGCTTGGACAGAGCAACGCCGTGCCCTCGTGAGGGCGATCGGTGGTGTCGATAACTCGCGCCGGGCCTTGGTACAGGCCATGGTCTGGAGCGAGGAGGAGTGGCAGGCGGACGCCTCCTTCTGCAAAGCAGTAATGCTAGTAAAGGAGGCGGCCGATCGCGTGAGGCAACGGTCCTCACGCCCCAACCGCCGCCGGGATTCCGATCCCGATTTCAAACCACCGTAGGCGCGGGCTTGCGGACGGCGAGCAATGGGTAGCCCGCCGTCCGACCGTCCGGTACTCGTCCGGACCGAGCCCAAGTCGGCGACGGCGCCTATTGTTCCACGCGCGCCTCAGGGAGATGTCAGCAAATCGTAGGGGCTCAGCAGGGTCGAAGCCTACTGGGGCCATGGGTAGTGTGAAAACGAAACCCGGGGCCCTGGGACGAAGGCAACGAAGGAACAAGAGTGTGTTTTTAGTCAGTAAAAGTCTGACACTATCTCTCGCTCAACCCAAGAGCGAGATTTGTCATTAGATGATTTTCCCACCTAAAAAAAAAAAACCCGCAATTATTTGCACGCAAGTTAATCTGTCACAAAAGGTAATTTTTTTAAACTTGGACAACATTATGTCAGAAATATCGCCTAGCGAGAGCCTCCTAAGATGTTGCTCGGCGTTCGTGGTTATTAAGCCATCGGACATATAATTAGTTGAGTTGGTAAATCATCCAATGACTTCTCTCGAGGGCGTATCAGACTTATAGTGACTTAAACCACACCTGTATCCTTCAGTTGCCCTTTGCGGTCAGTACTATGAGTTTCCTTTTCAGAAATTCCCTGTGGCCCTACCGTCACTCGACCCCTTCCCCTTAGGGGGAAACCGACCATCATACCTTCATGTAGGGAAATTAAGGAAAATGAAAATTTTATCAGCCCAGGGTCTTTCAGGAACAGTCACATCTGGGCCCCTACATTTTGCTGATATATCTTTGAGGCGCGCGTCGAACAATATATATACGCGCCAATGACGAGTTAGGCTCTATCCTTACTGGAATATACATTATAATGTCATGTCGGTAAGTCCCCTCTTTGAGGTGTGGCTGGAGAAAAGTGACGGCGTCCTCACTTTCCGCATGACGCGGGTCATCACTGGACATGGCAAGTTCGGGAGGTTCCTGCATCAGATAAAAGTGGAAGGAACGCCGGGTGTAACCATTGTCTGAACCGCCCGCAGGACACTGTGGAGGTATGCCTCCCTAAGGCGGAGCACCGCCGTGTCCTCGTGGAAGCCATCTGTGGCAGCGATGTCCTGGAACAGGCTAAAAATAAAAAAAAGGGATTTTGTTCGGATTTTAATTTTGAAAGTTTTATTCCGTCAAATGCTTAAGAATATCAATAAATTCACTGTTTATTACCAAAACATGACGGTAATAATACTAAACAAGCAAGCATTATTCTGAGCACCATCGCATAATCCTTATCGTTGCCAACAATTATACTCTACTATCGTATGTCCGGGTCGGGTTCCGTCGGCTCATTTACCTAGCTATGAAGGTACGGCAGTTATGGCTGGAATCTGTATGGTTTTGAAATACCTTTGATACGGGTTTGTAGTATGGTATTTTGGCTTATCAGCTTATCTATACTATAATATAATAATAATATTATACTTCTATACGTTGAACAGTGGAATCTCGATATGATCGCATTATTTCACAGCTTTAATTCGCAAACGTTCGATTCGCATACGATTTCTGATTTATTTTATTACTGCTTAAAGTTTGTTGAGATGGCCGCAACAGTCGCAGGACAATCCTCGACCGTCCTCCTCCGTAGGCATGGGTTTGTGGATACCGAGCAATGGGTAGTCCGGCCAACCGGTAAGGACCGAGCGGAAGGCATCGACGGCGCCGAGTGGCCGACTTATGAGTTGTAACTTTGTGTAATTTATCTCATCACCACTGCTCTCAAAACGGTGAAGGAAAACATCGTGAGGAAGCCAATATGTTCTAGAATCAAAAATTTGAAGACATGTGACATCCATCGATCCACACTGGGCCCGCGTGGTGGATTATGGCCCATTCCCTCTCCTAGAGAGGAGACCTGAGTCCCAGCAGTGGGAACATTATAAGGCTGATTATGCTATACGTTAGCCGAAAAGATACCTAGACTACCACAGTCTAAAGTTGGCAGCCCCGCTATGGCTGAGTACAGACATGTGTGGAAAAGGGAGAGGTAGGCCTTCGCCCAGCAGTAGGACATAATAGGTTAGCAACAACATACTTAGAAGTATGTTATAAAGATGAAAGATTTGTACTCGTATTAACGGACTTCAAAAAGGAGAAGTTTCTATGTTCGGCTGAATGTATATATATATATATATATATATATATTGTTTATGTATGTTCACCAATTTCTCGGTCAATTGTGGACCGATTTTGAATTATTTTTTTTTTTATTTATTGAAAGGTTATGCTTCCGAGTTGGTCCCATAGAAATATTCTTATAATCTGATCATGAACTTCGAAGATATGGAACAGAACTCCTCATAGAATCACAGCAGAACCATCGCAACAAGTAAAATTGCTTTGTTTATATGTGTAATCGATGACTGACTGAAAGAAGAGGGGGAATATATCGAAATGATCTGTTGATGAAGCCTGAAGTTAGGCACCGGAAATCTGTAATAAATTAATTAAATCTAACCGTGTTTGGTAATTATTAGAATTGTCATCAGATGCACTCTGGCTCTATAAGGTATATCAGTAAGGCTGAGGAGTATTTTTTAGTGTAAAATAAAAAACTTTTTACAAAAAAAAAATACAACCGACTTCAATGTCACTGAAAACTGTAAATAACTAAGAGAAAAAACTATTATAGAAACACCAACTTCCAAAATTAAAGTTATTTTGCACTTTACAGTGTTTTTTTTTACATTGAAGTCGGTTATATTTTTTTTAGTAAAAAGTTTTTTTATTGTTTGTGATGAATAAATTCAAAAACCAATTTTAAAATTTCTTTGAATTTTTAAGTTTAAATTTTACCCTCGTTAGTAGTGTTACCCCTCAGCTGCAGCTTAATGATGTGCAAGTTCTATATATTAACCCCTCTAGACTTTTTTTTGTGGGGTCGTGTAAAGGATCTTGTATAGGGTCAAACCGGACATGACATTAGGAGTGTGGTAGATTTAAAAAAGCGCATCAAACGCGCATTTAGGCAAGTAAAAAGAGAAACGAACACATTAAATAAAGTGAAGAGACATGTACGTAAGCGTGCCTACATTTTTGTGCAACGCGAAGGCGGACTTGTGCAACAGTTTTGTAGATAAGTGGGTAGGGAGTGTTTAGATAACTGTAAATACGGTGCAATTGTTGTAAATAAGATGATTAACTTTTAAACACGCCAAGTTACTGTAATTTATCGTTATTAATATTAATCTAAGTACCTACCTATTGTTTAAAAATAATAAGAAAAAAATTGCGATTCTTACACTAACTTGACAGTTCAAAGCGTAAGGTACTTATAAAATACTAGCTTCTGCCAGTGACTTTGCCCGCGTGAAAGTAACTTTTTCCATACAAACTTTGGAACCCCGTTTTATCCCCTTCAGGGTGGAGTTTCGTAAAATCCGTTCTTAGCGAATGTCTACATCCTATAAGGAACCTACCTGCCAAATTTTAAGTTTGTAGGTTTTATAGTTTCTGAGATTTCGTGATTAATCAGTGAGTGGTATTTCACTTATATATTTAAATAGATAACCATTACAAGTATGCTTATAAAATTTGAAAATTTCCCTCGGTTTCTCCAGGATCCTATCTACAGGTTCAGACCTCATGACCATAGGGCCACCCTATAACATAAAAAAATAAATTTCTAAATCAATCCAGGCGTCTTCGAGTAATCGGGGACCATAAATACATAAAAAATAAAAGATTCCAACAAAATGAGAACCTTCTCTATTTTTGAATTTGGTTAAAAATATCCACTGTTATTGCACGAACACCCCGAAAGGGTATCAACACAAGCGATGCTTTCAAAGGGAACAAAGTAGGTACTATAAAAACAAGAATTAAATTTGCTCTCTCAACACTGAATTATTTATTAGTTGCTTGAATTGGATATAAAAGTTCCAAAGACTTGAACCGTTCAGGTAGATAATCCCCACAGACCACGGAGGCGCCTCTGCGGCTACAGACAGACAATGGCTTTATCAGAAATATTCATATAAACTAAAAGTATCAATAAGTGTCTTGCGACTATGAATTGGAGACCGGGGTTGTTCGAAAGAGTTACCGCGGCCCTTGAACGAAGAGGGTAACTGAAGGAAGACGGGAGGGTCTTAGTCAGCAAAAGTCTGACACTACCTCATTATTTCAAGATTTCCCACCATAAAACAACAACAGTGTGTCCCAACAGTGGGAAAATTATAAGGCCGACTATGCTATGCCACCATAAAAGACTTTTTATGAATATCGATGCCTCTGTCTTAACATATTATTTCTTATTACCTACTATTATTCAGCGTCTGGTACTGTGATGATTATTGATTACATAACGTAAAAACATCTAAAACCTCATTACACTTTACACAAATTTAACTTTTTAATTAATTTAGTTTTTCTTTTAGCTTTTTCTTCCAATAAATGTAAATAAATCGAAGAAACTAAAAAAAATTAAACTTTTGTTAGATTTTCACCATCTATACAGATGATATAATTTATTTATTTATTTATATATAATGTTATTGTTTGCTGCTTACCCTGTAGAGAGGAGTTCCTGGTGTCCTAAAATACATGTCATGGCTTAGTGTAGGCACCAGTCTCCTACAAATTAACATTATCATATCACATCGATATTCTAAGTTTTAGTTTCAAACTGTTATCGTTATTTGTGGAAGATAAATAAAAAATATTATTGTTATTACGAGTATTATATCTGTTGAAAGCACAGAATAGCAAGTTGAAAGTGTTTCACAAATTACTTATAATAGTCACTAATAATTACAAAAACGGCACTCCTGAAAAATTCACTTTTTGTCTTTTTGATCTATACGTAGGAAGCGTCGATATTAGCATAACATAGCATAATCAGAATTATAATGTTCCCACTACTAGGGTTCTTCTCTAAGAGAGGGAATGGGCCGTAATCTACCACGCGAGCTCAGTGCGATTTGGTGGATGTCACACTCACATCAAACATGTTTTTAATTTTTTTGGTACACATACAGCCGGTTTCCTCACGATGTTTTCCTTCGCCGTTTTGAGAGCAATGGCGATGAAATAAATGACAGAAATGCACCCGGCTGGGTTTGAGCTCGCGACTTTGCCTCTGTCTTGCCGTTCTGTAGTCTATGATAATCCCAGTTGAAGTTTTAAACGGACTAACTTAGTGGATCGTGTCTGATATTATGCCGTTTGTTTTAGACAACTTCGGTGTTAGAAGTATTTTGAGCTGGGTAGGTACAATGACAGTTGATTGACCTTTACTTACTCTTGTAAATAAATCTTGCTTCTAACTTGGAACTTACAATCTTCCAAAGCGATCTGGATTTTGTTTGTCGTCAAAAACGGTATCAGTTTTCCGTTTACTTAGATTCAGTTTGGATCGTCTTTCTGTTAACTTTGACAACTTTCTGGGTAGGTATCTACTTATAGGTGCTTTACATGCGCAAACACTAACATAAACGCTTGCTTCTTTTTAAAGGCAAGTAATAAATCAATATAGAAAATTTGTTGTGCCCGATAGGGTCCAGAATTGAATATTTTAAACAACGTACCAAATATGTAACATTATGGATTGCAATAAAGTATTGAGAAAGCGCTGTATTAACATCTTCGTTACTTACGGATGGAATTCCCTGCCATAGTATGTGTTTCCTCATAGTTATAACCTAGGGGTCTTTAAGTCGGGAGTGAATAGGTTACTAGTATGCTAGTATACTAGGTAAGCGTGCTCCATCGTCGACCACATCATCAGGTGAGATAGTGGTCAAACGCGATACTTACCTATAACAAAAAAACATATATATTTATGGAAAGGTAGTCTCTGGTATGCTTATTTTTAGGGTTCCGTACCTCAAAAGGAAAAAACAGAACCCTTATAGGATCATTTTGTTGTCCGTCTGTCTGTCTGTCTGTCTGTCTGTCAAGATCCTTTATCTCGGGAACGCGTTAAGATATCGAGTTAAAATTAAAATTATATACTCAGGTCTGCAGTCCCTTGAAGCTGTGAAGAAATCAAAGTTCTGAGTTAACGAAAAAAAAAATATACGGCCTTTTATGTCGCAAAAAACGTTCATTTCGACACTGTCAAGAGAATCAAAATTTATAGGGTACTTTCTGTTGACCTAGAATCCTGAAATTTGGCATTAAGCAAGGTCTTATAGCACAAATATAGCAAAAAATTTGAGAACTGTAAATTTGAAGATACGTTACAAAAAAAAAATGCGATTCGAAAAATCTTCGTAACTCAATTCGGGAATTGAACTATTTTCATAGGTAAGTTTGTACGGAACCCTCAGTGCGCGGGTCCGACTCGCACTTGCCCAATTTTTTAAATAAATATAAATATTTATGATTTTATATGAAAACTAGCTTCTGCCATCAGTATTGCCAGCTCGATGGTAAAAAAATATTCCAAGGGGACAAACTCCCGAGACAACGACCTTCAGCCACTAGAAGTTAATAACAGGCGACGCATGTCTGTCAACACATATGATTATAGATCTGATGTCTCGACCAATCAGAACGCAGCACCCCGCTCTTCCGTACCAATCAGAATATGGTACCCCGCTCCCCGTACCTCGGCTAGTTTACAGAATTGTTTTGGTGCGCTAGTTCAAGCATGAGGCGTCTAGTGGCAGGTCGTTGTCCCGAGAAAAAAAAAACGTATGTGCTATTTTTGGACATAGTCTATCTCTGTGCCAAATTTTTTTGAGCGCGAAGGAGTAACAAACTCACAAAGACATACATACAAACCATCGCCATCATATTTTTTATATTATTAGACGCCAACCACCATAAATTCGTTAGTAATTTTCTTTTTGTTGACATGTCATTTATTGATAACTGTAATTACTTATTGTTCTTGTTTTTTTTTATATAGCTTCTTTTTTTTATGTGAATGTGAGAACACCGTGGACTTCGCGAATTCTTAGGTTACTTCCTATTACGAATCACTTTTTTTTTAATATGATTAATTTTATTGTGCTTTTGGGTACAATATCGACTGGTCTACACTGTTCTTACATAATTTCTATTAATACTGTAATATGAAAATATTGTAAACAATATTTTTTTTTAAAAGAGTAACCATGGAGTTTCTTGCCGGTTCTTCTCCATAGGAAACGACCAATTTGGAACCGTGCACTAGCTTCTGACGTTTTATAAGTGCCCATGTAGGCCTATGTGAAATAAAAACTTTTGACTTTGACTTTGACTTTGATCATCATCATTATTTTTCTACCCTTGTCCCGTGTTATTTGGGGTCGGCAGAACATGTTTTTTTCTTCCGTTCTGTTCTGTCAACAGTCACGCTATCACTAACTCCCTTTTCTTTCATATCACTCCTCACACAATCCATTCATCTTTTATTTGGCACTGGACAATTTCACACTTTAACGGATTCTACCCGGTAATTTATAGATTACCTACCTAGTTAATGCGCATATTAACGTTTTCCGTATTTTAACGGTAACATATATACTTCGTTTGATAAGTCACTCAGTTTCAGTAAAAACAGCCTGTTTACAATAATAAAACCGTGAACGGAAAATCTTCCGAAAGATATTAATTTTCAAGATAAGGCGCTTGTCCGCCATCTCGATTTTATCGTTCGTTTCCCGCGCTTTGGACAATGACGAATTACTAAAGATGTTTACCATTTTATAATATTACTTCGCTATTTTGTACAAAACTTTCCTAAGTAACATGCCTCCTTCATTACGTAATTTACAAATGCCATTAGTCCTATAAATATGGAAAATAGTCATATTATTATTTACTTTTTTTACCTTCAACTAAACCTAATAACGAAGTAAATAAACTATTTTCATCTGTTGCTGAGAGCAGTGGTGGCCAAGTGGTAACGGCCCCGACTTACGCGAAGAGCATTGATGGCCGAGTGGTAACGGCCTCGACTTAAGAGTTGTAGGTCGCGGGTTCAAACCCAGCCAGGCGTATTACTTTGTGTAATTCATTTCATCACCACTGCTCTCAAAACGGTGAAGGAAGACATCGTGAGGAAACCGGCATGTCCTAGAACCAGAAATTCGAAGACATTTGCGACATTCACTAACCCGCACTGGGCCCGCGTGGTGGATTGTGGCCCATTCCCTCTCCTAGAGTGAGGAGGCCTGAGTCCCAGCTGTGGAAACATTAAAAGGCTGATTATGCTATACTCCCTAAGGGGATGAAATGCGGGTTCAAAGTTTGTATGGAAATACCTACTTTCACGCAGGCGAAGCAGCTGGCAGAAGCTAGTTGGAAATAAATGATCTGATTTAATTTGATGGCTGATGTTATCGTTTTTTTAAACATAGTTGGTGCAACTCACCCTTAAACTTCCAGATAACGTTAAGAGCTTTTCCATTCGCCTATCGTCAACGTCGAGTATAGTTTAAAAGCGTGTTGCTTCGTCTAACGCAAGGAAATACGTGTTTTTTTTAAACCCTTAAAAGTTTTTCAGAAAAATTGTCGTCATTCAGAATCTCGAGCAAGGCTTCTTATATTTTTATATTATTCTCATCTTCATCTCATATACTTCTTATATTTATTCTCATCTTCTTATAGATGTACTTTCTTATATTTTTAATATATGAGCACATTATGGAGGGCCAAAGTTTACGTAGCAGATTTTCAGAGGTCTTTACTAGATTATTTTTACACAAATTTATGTTTTGATTTCTATAGAAGCCCAGATAATATGCACAAGATAGCTGTGTATCAAAATAGCTAGAGAAAGATGTGTAATAACATCATAATCACGTAAGAGCGGTTGTATAAATGTACCTCAAGTTGGCTGCTCTTAACTTACCTACATGTTCGAAACAATCTACAGTCTCGTAACTCAGTGAATTAGAGCGAGGTAGTAGTACAATGTACAACAAGTATTCAACAGTGAAACAAAGTTTCTTGTTAGAAGAAACTAAGTATCTCTCTAGGAGTGGCTAAAACTGGAAACTTCATAACGAATACTATCTATTTGGGTAATAAATAAACTGACTTATGAAAGTTTACTGTGATTTGAATAATACATATCTTTTAATATACTAATACTAATTGATCCAAACATTGTTTTGCCATATTATAAATTATTTGTAGATTCGTAAACGTCAATAACAGAGCCGTAGAGGTTGCCAAATACTGGTCAGATAAAATTTAGTTAGAGTACATCGGCACGAAAAGAAGAAGACGGCTCGTATTGTTAGGAGGTTCCTTTCTCTGGAGCCCTGACCGCCGGTAGCTTGGACCCTGTTCCCGATACCAGTGGGATGCTGTTTTTTATATTTTTTTAAATGTTTTATTTTTTATTTTTGAAATATTTAAAAATGTAACTAATATGTTTATATAAGTGAAATAAAGGGAATAATAATAATAATAATATATCACGCTGTACTGGGATCGGTCCGTCATCACTGACAGAACAATTGTAGTCAATATGCTTGATATAGTGGTGGTGGACCGAAGAGAGAGGCGTGCAATGTTTGTTGACATATCCATTCCGCATGACGAGAACCTGGTGAAAGCCGAGAAAGACAAACAAATCAAGTATATTGATTTGACTCGCGAGGATTTCGACATGTGGGATGTAGACTTGGCGATCATTGTACCGATAGTCGTGTCAGCCAATGGCTTAATAGCCAAGAGCCTCGACCAACACCTTAGGAGGCTCGCGTTAGGCGGCTGGATCAAGGGCTTGATCCAGAAAGCGGTACTCCTGGACACGGCTCGTATTGTTAGGAGGTTCCTTTCTCTGGAGCCCTGACCGCCGGGAGCTTGGACTCTGTTCCCGATACCCCCATGGGCTACTATTTTTTATATTTTTAAAGGTTTTATTTTTATTGGTATATTTAAAAATATATTTATATGTTATGTTAAATGAATAAACGGAATAATAATAATATTCCACAACTATCATACAACGCTGTTTAGGCCAAAGCTAAGCAGAGCTTGTGTTATGATTACTAGACAACTGATATACATACTTATATGTTTCTAAATATATACATAATTTATAGATAAATTACACCCAGACACAGAACAAATGATCTTGCTCATCACATAAACATGTGTCCTGGGTGGGAATCGAACCCACGACCTTCGGCATAGCAGTCAGGGCAACTAACCACTAGACCAACAGACCAGTCAAATAAAAGTTATTGACTTCGTTTAGACACATATCTCTTTATATATAATTCTTCTGTGCGTGTGTTTGTCACCTAACAACTCCTAAACCTTTTGTGTGTATATTTGAGTGGGTCCTTGGGTGGTTTGAAAATACAATTGAACCCAGTAGGTGGTGCTGCAATCAGGTTTTAATTTTTTTTCTGACAAGTCAGTTTTTGGGCAGGATAACGTCTGCCGGGACCGTTAGTTTGAGTATATTTTTATATTTATTTATTAATGTACTTATTTTCTTTCTGTTTATCTTCTATTAAATTGCACCTGCCATGTTAGGGCCTGTGCACGCGCCGTTAACCGTATCGCGTCTGTATCGCTACAAAAAAGCGCTTCAACGACGCGTTTCAAAAACGTGGTGTGCACAGGCCCTTATGTCTCTGCACCACCCTACAGTCGACTGGTACAAAATGCCTAAGATATTAAGTCCGTCTTTGTACAGTGTGTCATTAGGGTATAAAGTTTTAATAAATAAATTATTATCAAAGAAATCAAACGTTAGTATAAATCGAAACAAATAAACTAAATTCACAATTACATAGGGCAGGTATGGTAAACCTATGCCACGCGTGCCAGTGGTGGCGAGTCAGTGATATCCGAAATAAACTTAGAAAAGTACCTACATATGAACTTAAAAAAATACTTGCCTGGTTACGAACCCACAACCACATGCATGAGAGGCGGCTCCCCTAACCACTAGGCCATCACACGATTTATTTAAATAACATAATAAGTAAAAATTCTCGTCGATTTACTTGAACACATTAGTAAAGAATAAAACCGGCGAAGCATTAAAAGCATGATTCTTCCTTTTGAAACATATTGACTTTATATCTAAGCCATTATCCATCATATACGGCATTATATAAAATGAAAAGAAAATGCTGTCACGTATATCTTCATTATGCTTCAAGTCGGCGTAGCACTGTCAAGGTCGAAAATATGTATCTTACCAATATTGTAAAGGCAATCGTTTGTACATAAAACCGAAATACCACTCACTGATTAATGAAACTATAACATCTACAAACTTAAACTTTGGCAGGTAGGTTCCTTATAGGGTGTAAACATCCGCTAAGAACGGATTTTACGAAACTCCACCCCTTAGGATGTAAAACGGGGGTTTTACCCGCTTATTATATGTGTGTGTGTGTGTGTGTGTATCTGTGTGTGCGCGTGTATTTGTGTGTGTGTATGTGTGTGTGTAGGTATGTTTTCAACTCTTTCACGCTCAAAAGGATTTGACCATATCCTGAAACAGCACATAGAATACATTTTATCCCAGGAATATGTTCTCTTAGGCTTGGGCCCCTTTAGTAAATCCCCTATTTGAAGACTGGCTGGAGAGGCATCATAGCGTTCGTATGACGCAGTTTTCACCGGACATGGCAAGTTCGGGAGGTTCTGCATCGGATTCAGGCGGAAGAAATGCCCGGGTGTCATCGCTGTGTAAACCGCCTGGAGGAGAAGGTGATGCTTACGGTGGAGATGTGCCCCGCTTGTGGCAGCGATCTCTCACGTCAGGCCCTTCTTCAGGCCATGAACCGACCGGAGCGAGGAGGATTGGCAGACGGTTCGCCTCCTTCTGAAAAAGACAGCCGCACGCATGAGGGAACGGACATTCTCACGGCCCACCCGCCGCGACCCCGACTCCTACTACCAGTCACGCAGTAAACGCAGGCTTGAGACGACAAGTAATGGGTAGCTCGCCATCTGATTGTCTGGTAATCGTCCAGATCAAGCCAAAGTCGTCGGTAATGTAAAGACGGGGGCGCAATGAAAGGCTTAGTTATTCGTTTATTCTATTATTATATAGTTTCAAGCACTTTCATATATTATTTTACTATATAAAATTATATATACCCGACACTTCTTGACGTCTCTTATTTTATTGATTAATATCAATCATCCTAATCTTTTTATAACTTAAACCTTAAAGGCCAGTTAGCAAGTCAATAACAAGTGCGACCTACTTAGTTGTCATAGTAACGCGTAGCATTCACGCGCTCCTCAAAGAGATGTCAGCAAACCGTAGAGGCCCAGCAGGGCCGATGCCTGCTGCGAGAATTTTCTAAAAAGAAACCCCATGGTCTTAGAACACAAGAGCAACTGAAGGACACAGGTGTGGTTTTAGTCAGTAAAAGTCTACCACGCCCTCTCGCTTCACCCAGAGCGGAACAAATCATTGGATCATTTCCTACACAGTTTCCACCATACAAAAATAAAACCTCGTTCTTGAATGCCTTAACCAGTGGGTCATCATGAAACTTCAATTAAAACCGTAATAAAAATCTAAAAAAACAGAGTAGTCGAAGTACGAACTTACTAATTCTCAATACCTTACAATTTCAGCCAATACTGAGTATTTCAGACGGAAATTGTTATTTAGGTAATATCGATAAATTGGTACACGTACTTACCCTTGAAATACATGCTATTACCGGCACCTTTACCCCGTTCGCATGAAATTCCAAATCCCCTTTTCACCCCTTCACGGGTTGAATTTCGATAAACCCCTTCTAACGAACACCAAGAAGACAAGAAAAACACAACCTTTCATGTTTACCTTTACAGGTTCAGCAGTAACATCAGACTTGTCGTATCAATGAATAATACATGAACACAGAAACTAACTACACTGAAAAAGAAATAAATAAATCGAATAAATATAAATACGATAAACTTGTCTTTTTAAACTTTGATCATCACAATAAAAAAAGAGATGATAAACCATTAAAATACGATAAATAAATATATAAATACTAATATAATTGCGACTTTTCCGCACTAGTGTGGAAAACAGTAAATTTCGTGCCTAAAAGCAGTGGGGGTAAGAGAGGATTTTCGGGAAAGTGTATTGAAAAAGATTTGAGTTTTAGGGTCAACATTGATAACACAAACAGAAGTAGCAAATAGCTAATCAAATCCTGGGCCCACCTTCCAATAGCTATGTGTAAAAGTTACTATAGCACCAAGTCCCAAATCTTAAAAACAATAACTCAGGCAACATTCGTTAAGGAAGAGTCACTTCGACACTAATAGGAAAAGACACTGACTTCTGTAGTACAGTTAGGTACTGTACTACAGAAGTCAGGGTTTCAAATTTCAATACCGTAAAACGGGGTGAATAGAAGCGCAGGGGCGAATAGAAACAAAACTTTGGTTTGGTTTTTCACTTTGATACCATATTATCGGCTTCTAATAAAGCATCAACTTTTTAGGATAACAATCCATTTATAAATTGATATACCTAGTTAGATGCTGCAAAAAATATTCAAATACCGTGAAAATACCCTTTTAAGTTTTGATTCTATTTGCCCCTGAGTTTCTATTTACCCCATTTGACTGTAGTGTTAATTAAGTATGTGTCAATAAACTACATGAATATGAATAAACATTGGGATGCAACTAATTTACAACACGGAAAAAAAAAGAAAAAAAAAACATGGAAAATGTATTACTCTCTAGAAGCTCCCTTTTTGTTTTTGTTAAAACAATCACCGACCGTAGAAACTTTTGAAACTGCGGAGAAGCGTTCAAAATTGGTAACATTAGTCACAGGAACATTTCCACGGAACCCGATCTTATCTCATTATTTACAATAATTGGTTGAAAGGGGTGGAAGTCGACGCGGATTTTGCCATAAGCGTGGAGGGAAAAAACGAGGTGATCCATCACGAACCAGGTCTTAGATACGACATTTGACGTAGTGTTGGGACAACGTTTTAGCTTCAGGTATTTTTTAACGGCATTTATAACGGCTAACAAGCAGGCAGTCCCCTTGATCATAAGTGGTTAGCGCGCAATATCGGCAAAGCAATATCAGGCTTGCGGACGGCAAGCAACGGGTAGTTCGTCGTCTTTTTTTATACTATGGATTGGCTCACGTTTGACCACTATCTCACCTGATGGTAAGCGATTATGTAGCCGACGATGGAGTACATTTGCCTAGAAGTAACCTATTCCCTCTTGACTTAAAAACCGTCCCAAGATCTGTTAAGGAACAAGCTCGGTAGATGGCACGTTATGTTCGTAAAAGAGTGGCGTTTTAGAGCCACGGTGGCTCTAAAACGCCAAGTTTAAGGGTAACTGAAGGACAAAGATGGATTTTAGTTTTAGAATTTTTTAATCAGTGAATGTCTGACACCCTCTCTCGCTCCACCCTAGAGCGCAAGAATTCACTTAGGGATTTGCGGGAGTGCCTTTCAGTTGCCCTTTGCGTTCTAGGGCCACGGTCACTCTTTTAAACTCTTTGAGGTTCGTGAAAAACACACGGTGTCGACCGTCGACCCGGGCTGATTTCTTAACAAACGGCGAGCTGCCTGCCGTCTGCAAGCCCGCAATACTGTGGCTAGTCGGGGTTGGAATCGGCTGGTGAGGGTGTGAGAACGTTCGTTCCCTCACGCGTACGGCCTCCTCCTTCACTAGCATTACTGCTTTGCAGACGGACGCGACCGCCTGCCATTCCTCCTCGTTACGGACCATAGCCCGACGAACCAGGGCTCGGGACGAGAGGTCGCTGCCACCGACTGCCCCTAAAAGGACACGACGGACGTAACACCCTGTCGGAGGATCCTCCCTTTTTAACGGAGGTTTGCGGTACTTTACACCCTCAAAAATATTATTATCTAGTGCTCCTTATTTAGTCTCAGATTCATTACATTTCTGACTTTCACATGGACTCGACTGCGGAAAAACAAAGTTATAAAAGCTGCTTTTATGTCCGTGATAAAAAAACCCGTTTGCAATGGAGAT
This sequence comes from Mythimna pallens, assembly GCA_961205895.1. Lineage (NCBI taxonomy): Eukaryota > Metazoa > Arthropoda > Insecta > Lepidoptera > Noctuidae > Mythimna > Mythimna pallens. Next base: position 18,391,710 of record OY540844.1, read on the forward strand.
AGAAAAGCTGAAAACCTGAGATTAATCTAGCTAGCATGGACTTTAGCTAGAAACCTGAGCTAGACGGATCTTGTTGCTTCTTAATACGAAGTACCTACCTAGGGATGCAAAGTTAAAAAAAAAAATATCGATATATTGGTCTAGTAGGCCTTTGTCACCCTTTCACGGTAATAGTCCCCGATCACAGCCGAAACTACTTGGACTCCTAGTTATTTCGGCTAAGCGTTCATATGTCAGTCAGTTAGTTTCTCCTTTAATAAATATAGATAATAACAAAAAAATAAAATACACATGTTTCAGGATTTTCATAGTCATTATAATTGTCCTTGTCCCATATTACTTGGGGTCGGCGCTACACGTTTTTAGACTTAGAATTATAATTTCAAATAAATTCATATTAATTTGAGGCATGTTTTTCTCGTTTTAGAATAAGTTGTTTATTTGTTACTTTAGGTTTTGTTTGTTGTGTAATGTAACACAGATTCACACTAATATTATCCCCTCGCGCGTATAGGGGTATTATTATTACGTAATTGTGCGTTTTTTACATAAAAACAACCAAAAAAATAAAAATAAACATTTTCTTGATTTTTCTAGGAAAAACGAAGATATAGAGACTAAAATTTTCGGCCGAATAAATTTCGTACAACCGTGTCTGACACTATCTCCCGCCCCGCTCAAGAGCGGGGGATGTCTTAAGATGATTTACCCACCGAAAAAAAAAATTAAAAAAAACACCCGTTGAAAAGTTAAAAAAAAAGTTGTACAGACGTATGTACAATCGCCCCTCGAGGGGTTTTACTCCTTGACTAACCGCCTGAACGACTTTTGATAAAATCAGTTGAACGAGTGGACCATGCCCTAGAATATCACATAGGATACTTTGTTATATATCCTGGGAATATGTCTCCAGGGGAGGAATTTTTACTTTCACACGGAAAATGAAGCTATGCTATATAATAAGCTATGTACGGAATGTGTATTTTCCTTTAGATATACGGCGCAAATTATTCTTAATGACTCTAATAAAAATAAAGCTAATAAAAGATTATGGAAAGGCTCAAGGTCGTAATCCAAAAACTCGATCATTCTGAGTGACTCGAGTGCCAGCAATTGTCTTTCTATTAACCCATTTCATAGATATAGAGATCAAGACTGAGCATTGCTGTTATCAAATTGGCTAAGGTCTTTTTTACACAGCATGAGTAGGATGACAGCAGGACGAAAATATACATCTTTAAGATGAGAGCAAAGGATAGGTACATTTTATGAATGTGACAGCTGTCACTTGGACCATCCTATGGCAATTTTAGTGGAATCTGTAGAAAATCACAATTCTTTTTTCGAGAGTTATTTCTAGCAGATCTTTAAAGGCTTTTTATAAAGGTAGTCATTAAATAACTTCTCCCGCTCTGGATAGGGAGACACTTGCTGACCAAAACCCACAGTGTTCCTTTAGTTGCGTTTTTTAAAAGAGCAACGGTAACTTCTTTGATGAGCTTTGGCAGACCTAACTGGCTCCGTCTATTTCTGGCTTTGAGGCGCGCGCGTGTTAATTCGGGCTTGGTCCTTGCCGTACGACTGCATGGCAAGCTACCCATGGTTCGTCGCCCGCAAGTCCATGCCTATAAAGTTGTCCGCTGCTTTACCGAACTTTCTTCTGGCGGGCTCTAACGTAGAAGAGACCTTAGTAAAAACGCTAGGGCCTTTTGTTGTAAATTATTCATTTGAAATAAAATGCTTTGATTCTTGACATTTCCAACTGTATTCATACAGCTAGACAGGGGAAACTTAGACAGTTCTCTATGTCTATCGCCCATCTCTAGCATGAGTTGCTGTTGCTATGGCAACGTATTACCACGTCTCGGGTTAACATGAAACCATCGTGTGGCGTACGTGTAACCATTGCCTCATTAAAGGTTTTTCTGACGATCAAATTGCTTGCTTAGCGATGGCCGGTGTGTGAGGGTTGTATGTTAATAAAAAAATAATAATTGAGAAATTCATGAATACATTACTTGCAAAAGCTGTTTTGCAATACTATGCGTTTAAATGGATAACAAAACATTGTACTATATTATTTTCTTTAGCTTTTCTTTTGATAATATTCTAATTTCAGTTATGTGTTATTTTTGTAATAAATTTTATACTTTCAAATATACGTTATTTATCCGAAAATTCCAAAAACCTCAAGTCACATGCGCGGGTTAAAGATATAACTTAAATGAATTTATAATTACCAATTATTGTTTGTTTAGACATAAGACAACATAATATTACTATTATAAGATGATTAAATAATAATAATAAATCTCCATACATTACTGACCACGGACGCGTAGCTTCACAGACGCGTATTCGTCATTATACGCTTGGTGTACGCCTGTGTGAAGCTTACATAAAAAACTAAGGTTGTCTGGTAAATATCGTTGTCAGCGATAAGACCACCATTGTATCCATACATTTAAGTTACTGGGAAATTGTTACTATTTTGGTGTACAATAAAGTTTATTCTATTCTATTCTATGGCCTAATGTCCACGGACGAGTAGCTACATACGTACAAAGTCTAATCAAAATTAATAATAAAGGCTGGTTTTTTAAAACTACCCTCTAGCCCCCCTAGCCAAGTTACGATCGTTTCGTTTGCGTCAAACGCCTCGAGTAGGCCACGCATCTGATTCCTTTGCTCTAACCACGTGACTGAGCGTTGAGATGACGTCCGAACAAAGGTCTCGGAGGTGTAGCCTACTCGAAGCGTTCGACGCAAACGAAACGATCGTAACTTGGCTAGGGGGGCAGATATTGTTTAACGGGTGTTAAAGTTTTTTTTAAAACATTCTCACGAACGAAGTCACTGGCTGTGTGTTAGTTAAAGATATTTTGATACATTACGCTGGCCGATCGTTTTGTAGAAACACAAAAGAGTCATACAATCAAGCCTATCTGTTCTCTTTGATATGTAAATATATCTAAACATTCAACATTATACAAAGTCTTTGGAGATGGATGACTTAGTTGAAGACTCAAAAGACTACGATAATATATTTGACTTTGGTTTAGGGCATTTACTTTATTGAATGGAGAAAATTATACTTATTATGATAGACAGCTAGTTCAGCGGTCAAGACAATAAAGAGTTCATTTGTAATAAAAGAATATCTAGACTCTTGATAAATCAAGTCAAGGCGGCTCATCAGAACGTTTAGTCACCCTAAAGGCAATGGAAAGGGCTACGCTCGGAGTTTCCTTGCATGATCTCATCAGAAATGATAATATCCACAGAAGAACCAAGGTTGCTATACTTCAGCGGCAGCATATTGCTTGCAGAACGGATGGTCGATGGGGCCGAAAAGTTCAGGAGTAACATTCGCACACCTGAAGACGCAGCGTTGGAAGGCCTCCCACAAGTTGGAGCTTTGACCTGGTAAGGTCGCGGGAATCCGATAGATACGAGACACACAGTACCGATCCTTGTGGCGACAATTGAGGGAGCCTCACATTCAACAGTGAATGTCTTTCGGCTGAAATGATGATGGTGATGACTGTAAAATCATTCTAATGTAACTCAAAACAATATATTTATTAGTGAAGACGAGGCGGTGTGGTCTGAGACCTTAGCCTGTTCAAATGGGGCGAAGAAAAGAAAAGAATTCTAGTAGGTTTGTGATGCCACGGACACACACAGAAGAGTTTTTGGCGGGATTTCTTCAAGTGAAGTTCAGTGGCTGTTTTAATTATTCGCAAATTGATTCCTAGTGGATATTGTGATGTAAAATTGGTGTAGTTTTGTATCTCTAGTGTTTGTTCAACTGGACAATAATTACTTGGAATCAGTGAAACAGTCGCGATCTCGGTAAATTGGAGTTGAGAATTTAATAGTAGTGTTGACTACCTCAGTGAAGTTTGCCGAGAAGGTTGACTTAATACATTTGCTGCCAAATAGGTACTACAAAAACATTAGAATGAGTACATCCATATTCTAATGGTAAAAAAATTAAATATTCATACGAAGAAATAGCTTAAAGGCCTTAGTATCCAAGTCAAAAACATTAACAAAAAAAAAACTTACGGAACAAGAATTCAGATAATAGATTTTTTTAAAATAAGGCCCCAAAACGATGATTTATGATAGATTTCGACGTCAAAGCCCGGAGTAGTTCTCGGCAAAATTTCATATTAGTCTTAGAGAAATATCTTCTATTTTCTTAATGTAATTATATGGCACGGTTTACTTAATTAATAATTCGATTTAGACGTCAGACAGACTTCACACTGAATATTTTAGAAGCTGCGCCTGGATTAACTTATTAAAACATTTATGCTTGTTTTCTACTTTGAGTTAATGTAAAGGTTCGCGAGGGACTTATTTTACGTGAGCTTTCAGAGCATTGTCCTTTTGCAATAGAGCTGCAAATTCTGCAAGATTACTTCGTAAAAGGTCTATCGTAGAAATATGAGTACTAATAAGCCAGATTAATTATGCTATAACATACCTAATAGACTGCTGAATATAATACTTAGGAGAACTTAGGAATATATGTATATTACCTGATAATTTGAATAAGATTCCAAAAACCGTGCAATCAAACATTGCCACAAGTAAACATTACAAGGCGGGATGTCATGGTGGAATGGGAATAGCGACTGTCGCAACCCAGTGCTAGGCATCCCACAATTATAGCGGAAAACCCCTTTTTGAGGAGTGGCTGGAAAGACAACATGACGTCCTTACCTTCCGCATGACGCAGGTCCTCACCGGACATGGTAAGTTCGGGAGGTTCCTACACCCGATTCGTGCGGAAGAAACGCCCGGGTGTCACCATTGTGTGCACCGCCCGGAGGACACGGTGGAGCATACGGTAGAGGTGCTCTGCCCAGGCGGGGCATAGAGTTGTGCCCCGCCTGGGCAGAGCACCGGCGTGTCCTCGTGGGGGCGATCAGCGGCAGCGAACTCTCGCGCCTGGCCTTGGTACAGGCCATGGTCCAGAACGAAGAGGATTGGCAGGCGGTCGCCTCTTTCTGCGAATTTTTATTTATTTTGATCTAATTTGTTGTGAGTTAGCTTACTTTATTCTTTTAATTAGTGTAAATTTGTATTGCATTATATATATTGTATTTTAAAAAACAAGACAGATACTTGAACGGGATATCTTTTTATTGACTTAGAAATTATAAGTTCAAATAAACTGTATATTAAAAGTACGTTATTCTTTCTTTATCTAGTTATCTATTGGTTTCTTTGTATTTTCTTGCATTTATAATATGATTTGTGACCGTAACACGTATATATTTACGATACCCTACACTATACCACAGTATAAATATGGAACAGTACGGAAACTTCGTACAAATGTTCGAAACGGCACACTCACACAGACATACGCATAGACGAGACTCCTAAGCGTTCCTCGCGGTGCTGTCAGTAGCAAGAAACGCTTAGGAGTGTCGTCGATGCGTATGTTGGTGTGAGTGTGTCGTTTCGTACATTTGTACGTAGTTTCCGTACTGTTCCATATCTATACTGTGACTATACCGATAGGATACCCTTTATAGCCGTGGGTGCTGGCTCGCTGCTCGAAAGCTTGAGGAAGTGATGATGACGTCATGAAGTAATGGCCACACGAAGGCTGCGCTGACGTTCTTTGTCGAGGGTCACCAGTTTGGAGTTATGCGGAAGAGAGAGTAAAGTCCCGCAAACCTCCGTTGAAAAGAGAGGATCCTCCGACCAGACGGGTGCTATGTCTGGTGGGCAACTGCCCGATAGATGATTACGGGCTGTTCTATAATATGTTCTAATCGCGCGGAGAACTTTAATTGCGTGATGCGGATTAGTTCTTATATGACGCCATAGAAGTCGCTACAGAATTATAATTATTAAAATCATTAATACAACCCTCTTAATTCAGCTAACCCTATTGAAAGCCAATCGCGGGCTACCCTGGTACTTTCATTTTAACTTAATCAAACAGTGTCGAAATATTACAAAATTTTCAAAATAAAAACGCGTAGCCATCATTTCCACACATCACACAAACCACCTACATCAACCCAAAATTAACCCCCAAAACATATTTCCAACTTAATTTAGCGTCCAAAATAAAGTGTACATTAAAATATGGAGGTACGTGTGAACTGGAGTCTCGTTTTTTGTGTGGCGAAAACACGGAGTAAAGAGAAAATGGAGTGCTTGTGTTGATGTATTTGGTGTTGCCCAATTAACGATAGATAGAATACTACCCGTTAATACATTTTTGATACTTAAAACGTTATCTCCATTTTTAAATATTATGGGATACTCTCATTTTATGAGCTCGTCCGAAATTAAATTATTCTTTAGAGATCCCGTCTTCCCTAGGACTACGATGAGCTAAAAATTCTTACACTCCTTGCTGGGGTAAGGAAACTTGACTACCATAAAATAATGGTGACACCTTTCACCAAGTACTTTGGGATGAAGTATAAAAATTTAATGTGGCTATCCCAAGAGGCAGGGAGCTGGTTCAAAATAAAGGAAAATAGACTGTATTGATAGCGGTTGAAATGTAAAATTAATTGTACGTGACCTAGCAAATGTGACACAAATTGGACGATGAATTAGGTTTTGGGCCTAAAAAGAAAACTAGGTCAGGATCATGCACCTGGCTTTCGTTCGTCGACCGTAGGATGGACCTCCTGGATTGATCTTTCCGGAGCAGCGCACACGAACAGGACCGGTTATCACGTATAAACGCACTTTTCGTACTGTTCTTAAGTTCTGTCAAATGACAAATGTAACGCTCGTTCGGGCTTGTACGTTTCTGTGGTTCGGTTAAGATCAGCCGACTCGAACCGACCTTACCCGAATGATCGTTACTTAGTCGAGCATAACGCCTCAGTCTCATTTAATGCCCACAAAATAAAGTGTTTAGCGCGCCTAAAGAAGACATCGTTTCAAAAAATTTAAGCTTAGCACTCCATTTCCATTATCCCATCTTCCGTGGGTCTAATAAAACAAACCATTTTATCTTCGCCTCTGACAGCGAGGCACGAACACCAATGAGCTCGTCCGAAATAAAATTAATCCTTAGAGATCCCGTCTCCCGTAGGATTACGAAGAGAATTCTCACACTCCTTGCTCCGGTATTGTCAAGTTTACTAGACAAATTGAAAAGGGTTCTGTGCGGATCTTGAGAATATACGTATGTAGGTCATTCTTGTAAGGCAAAGAATAGAAAGAAATTCTGGGTCGAGCGTGAAATCGTGAATACTAACGATATAAACTTTAGAGGTATGGAGAGTGTAAAGTCAGATGATTTTGAACTATTGTATAGTTATGTTCAAATCGCGCGTAGAAGTCTACAGGCGCGGTGTAGATTTCCGTAGGTTTTTAGTTCCTAAGTCGTGCCAGTGACTGAGAAGTTGAAGGGGAATCGTTTGTCTTTGTATGGTCATGTAAAGAGGAGGGATGAAACGAATTATGAGTAATGTGGATGGAGGGAGAGCGCAACCAAAGATTAGATGGATGGATTATGTGAAGAGTGATATGAAAGAAAAAGCAGTTAGTGATAGCATAATAGTGTGATATGACTGGCCTGTTGGTCTAGTGGTTAGTGACCCTGACTGCTATGCCGGAGGTCGTGGTTTCGATTCCCACCCAGGACAAATGTTTGTGCGATGATTTGTTGTGTGTCTGGGTGTTTAATTGAATTTATCTATAATATGTATGTATTTAGAAATATATAAGTATGTTCATCAGTTGTCTAGTACTCATAATAGCAGCTCTGTTTAGCTTGAGACTAGACGGCGTTGTGTGATAGTTGTGGAATATTATTATTATTATTAGCATGACCGGTGACAGGACAGACTGGAAAAAAAAAAGTGGTGCACCGACCTCAAATGACACAGAACAGGAACTAGGAGATGATGTTGCGCCATACATGAAGCTACAAAAAAAATACGCTTGTATGTACTTGATACGGGAACATGATCATTGTAATCCATGATAATGTTACTACCTACTTAAAAAACTAACGCAAAGTTATACCAACGTAGCAAAACGTGCAAACATTTTGCTTTTAAAGTAGTTGTAGTCCGAATTGTGTAGTTAGAATGTGGTTTTAAAAATATAGTACATGCTTACAAAGTTTGGTTGACAATAAGTTTAACTCAACTCAACAACAGGCTAGTGACTTCATCTGCATGAGAAGTGTTGTATACACTCAAGAGAATTTACTATCGGGATGTAAGGTACTCATATTATTATGTCGGCAGAGGATGCCGAACATCATTGAAGCTCTGTCCAGGGACTCTGTTTTGTGGGCGATGGCTGGGTATCAAGCAATAAACAAACTATTCCAGATCACACAACTGATTTTTTATGATGCCAGCTTTAGGTATTCACTTTACACAACGAGCTGTGAGAATGTCCCCGAAACTCTACGATGTTCGCACGGCTGCCGACAGAGGAAAAGAGCGCCGGACCTCTGCGGTCGGCACTTTTCATGCAAACGTCAGCGCGGATTCTGTCAAAGTGACATGTGTCACTTTTCACTTAGCTCGTTCATTCGTTCTCAAGCTTCCGTACTATTGACTTCTCCGACATATATACATAGTCTATCCGTGTACCAAGTATTATCATGAAAGCCACTAGGCATGCATGAATGAGGTTGCGGGTTCGAAACCGGGAAACCAATGTGAATTCTTCAATTCATATGTACTTTTCTAAGTATGTCTTAGTCTTGTTAAAGACGTGGTGTAATGTTGCCACTTTAAACATAAGTAGGTAATTGTATTTCCTCTTTATTAATTTATTATTAGGAGGTATTTCTATTTATGACTTTGTCCTAATTTTTTTTTTTTTTATTATACTCAGATTAGTACACAATACCGTTGCCGACGTCTGTTAGTCGATAACATCACCGGCCCACGCTGAAAACCAGCGCTGTGGACTCGTCGCGTTTTGCGTGTGGACACGGCATTATGCTGAGAGTACGGCCGAAAATATTTGCAATATGTTAGTCTTAAGTTTGCGCCTTTACCGGCAAATAAAAAGTTTTTCTTTCTTTCTGTTACTGACACCCCGTGCATCGGGAAAACATGTAAAGCCATTGGGCCCGGTGGTCATTCGTAGATCTTTGACACTCATTACAGGTAGTCAGATGCCAGAAAGTCAGACCATCAGTTTATCTAAGGAGTATCGTGTTACCCAGTAACTGGGTTGTGAAGGTCTGATAGGCAGTCGCTCCATGTAAAACATGGGTATTCAGCCGCATCAGGTTAAACCCCAAACCCACCCCAAACTTGTTGGGAAAAAGCTAGGGAGATGAGATGATCCGTGTACCAAGTTTCATCAAAATCCGATGCTCATGAACAGTTTAGTCGACAATTAAATACGTGATAGCCATAACTTCGCAATATGAGTATAGGTAATATTAATACGGGTAGGGAAGCTTTCAATGTTTTTTTTAGGGTTCCGTACCTCAAAAGGAAACCGGAACCCTTATAGAATCACTTTGTTGTCCGTCCGTCTGTCTGTCTGGCCTTTACCCTTTATCTTAGGAACGCGTGGAGGTATCGAATTGAAATTAAAACCATACAAGTACTCAAGTTTGCGGTCTCTTGAAGCTGTGAAAAAATCAAATTTCTAAGTTAATGAAAAAGGTATAGGAATAAATCTGAAAACTGTAAATCTGTTGTTACGTCACAACAAAAAAAAATGTTATTCGTAAAAATCTTCGAGGCTCCATTCGGGAATTTACATAGGTAAGTTTGTACGGAACCCTCAGGGCGCGAGTCCGACCCGCACTTGCCCAGTTTTTCTAACTGACTGACTTCTTGACATTTCAAAAGTGCCTGTAAATGGTTTATTTGAAATAAAATGCTTTGAATATTGAATCTTTGATGATTTCTCACGTAAAAACAGGAATCCATTATTTAGATGACTGAACGACAAAATTACTTACAAGATATTATGTCAGCTAGATAAAATTAATACACCTCGTTTTAAAACCCCCATTTCCCGGGCTCAGTGGAGACTTATGGCGTCCGCTAAACCACCTCGTGACATATCGACCCACCCAAAAACCTTTTTACCAACATTCTTTTATTTCGAAGCCTACCCATGAGCTGCAGTGGTGAAAAATGTTGCCAGTTAAAATATATACGCTTGCCCGCGTGCTTGTCCTTCTTCCTTACAATTAATTTAAATAATTATAATTAAAATTTGAATGCAATGACAAGTAAAAAATATTAAGTTATTATATATATATATTTATTAGTTTAGTAGTTTATAAGTAGGTTTATTATACGTATACAAGATGCCAGATAAATTGAGAACACGGCATGGCGGACAGAGTTCTCAGATCTCATTGTGGAATGGCAACAGCGACTATCGCAACCCAGTGCTGGGCACGCCATAATTATGGCGGTAAGTCTTTGAGGAGTGGCTGGAAAGACCTTACGGCGTCCTCGCCTTTCGTATGACGCAGGTTTTCACCGAACATAGTCGGTTCAGAAAGTTCCTGCACCGGATACGTGCGGAAGTAACGCCCGTGTACCACCACTGTTTGGACCGCCCGGAGGACACGGTGGAGCACACGGTAGAAGTGTGCCTGCTTGGGCAGAGCACCGCCGTGACTCGATTAACTCCTATTAGTAACCTCTACAATATAACCTATGTTACGATACAGGTTCCCATCGGGGGCAGTTTTTAACCGACTTGAAAAAGTAAGAAGTTCTATGTTCGGCTGACTGTATTTTTTTTATGTACTACCGATTTCTCGGTCAATTGTGAACCGATTTTGAAAATTTTTCTTTTGATTGAAATGTTTTGCTTCCGAGTTGGTCCCATAGAAATATTGTTATGATCTGATCGTGAACTTCGTAGATATGGAACAGAACTCCTCATAGGATCACAGCAGAACCGTCGTAATTAGTAAAATTGCTTTGTTTATAAGTGTAATCGATGACTGACTGAAAGAAGAGGGGGAATATATTGAACTGATCTGATGATTAAGCCTGAAGTTAGGCACCGGAACTCTGTAATGAATTAATGCAATCTAACCATGTTTAGGACTATTAGAATTGTCATGAGATGCACTCTGGCTGTAAAGTATTTAAGTTTGGCTGAGGGGTACTTTTAGTGATGGTAACATAACTAATAAGTGTAAACTAAAAAACTATTAAAATAAAATACAACCGACTTCAATATATAAAACACTGAAAAGTGCAAAATAACTTTAATTTCGGAAGTCGGTGTTAAATAACGAAGAGACAAAACTATTATAGAACTGTGTTTTTTTACATTGAAGTCGGATGTTTTTTTTTTCGTAATAAGTTTTTTATGCTATAGAAGTACAGCTAGACCCTTTAGTACTGTAAGTTCTAAATATTCATAAATTAATATTTTCGTCTTTTTTTTTTCTATGCTAACTAAAGGGAATGGATGACGGCAATCACGAAAACGGTAAGTCAACCATAAAATTAGTTTTCTATGCTTCTACTAGTTGCTGCCAGCTATAATAAACTTATCACCTAGGGGGATTAAAAAACTGCCTACAACCTATTCTCAGATCTACCAAATTATACAAAAACTTACATAAAAATCGGTCGAGCCGTTTCAGAGAAATTTTATAACAAACACTGTGACACGAGATTTTAAGGAAAGATTTGTATATTTTATTGTAAGGAATAAACTCAAAAACTACTGAAACAATGTAAAAAAAATATTAAAATTCTTTCACCAGTTTTATGCAACTTTATGGGTGAGTGACATAGGCTATATACCTATTTTTCAATACACTTACTCGACAACGCGCTCCTATTCCCACCGCTTTTAGGCACGCTATTGACTGTTTTCCGCTTTAGTGCGCGAAAAGTGCGCGAGCTTGCACAATTTATTGTATTTATCGTATCGGACTGGTCGCTAAGCAGACCTCATGAGTCGCCGGTAATCCCCCGTTAATTTATATCTTCATAAGTGTATTGAAAAACGTCGTTTGATATACGTGGAAATTTGTCACTGCAGCACTCGGCTCCATAACACCGTCGCCTGCAGCTCAGTCAAATTCCACCTCGGTCGCAATTACAATCTTTTTCCACTTGTATCAAAATAAGATTCTACTTTCAAGCGGACAAAGCCGCTGGTAAAAACTAGTAATATATAAAATTAAGTGCTCCCTAATGCGTTTTATAGGAAACCTTTTACATGAGAGTGCATTGTGTGATTCAGTCGCTGTTAATGGTTTTCAACGCAGACTTTAAATTTTATAACGTTTTCAATTTAATTACGTATATTATATTATCGTTATTTCACTTTTTGTCCACTGAAAGCACTTTAGTTAATAACCCTTTAACCTTTTATTGTTCGTTCGTTTTTAGTGTTCGTCGAATATATCCGACAAATGATTTCGGGCTGTTCTATAATATATGTTTCAATCGCGCGGAGAACTTTGATTGCGCGATGCAGGATTAGTTCTTTAGTGACGCCATAGATGTCGCTACACTACTATCACTTTTATTCCGCCAAGGTCGCACATCCACGACCAAATACTCCGACAGCTCTTCTGTCACCTATGGGGATTGAAGAGCTAAACGAGATGGAGTACCCAGACGCAAACACACGAACCTAGCGAATAGACGAAAACACTCGTCGAAGAAATACGACGCAAACCATTAAATGGTTAATAAATAGAATCTAAAGTTATAACTATTATTATTATTTTTATTAATGACTAGCTTCTGCCAGCGCCCGCGTGAAGGAGGGTTCTCCATTCAAACTTTGGAACCCTGTTTCTTCCCTCAAGGGGTGAATTTTGAAAAATACTCTCTTAGTGTTCGCCTACGTCATAAAAGGAAGCTTTGTGCATAATTTTACACTCCTAGTTTAAGGGCGGAATTCACAAATAAAACTAATCGCGTTTTAACGTTTGGCTCGCATAATCGCGTTTAGCCGCTGTCACTAGTGTCACTTGTAAAAATACAACAAAAGAAAAATAGAAACAAGTGACACTAGTGACAGTGGCTAAACGCGATTATGGGAGCCAAACGTTAAAACGCGATTAGTTTTATAGGTGAATTCCGCCCTTAGTAGTTTAAGCTGTCCGTTGATATATCATTCAGTCTGTTTCTCCTTTTATATATATAGATTTAAACTAATGCTTGACTACGATCCCACCTGACGGTAAGCAGTCATGTAATCGTTGATGGTGAAGCGCACTAGTTTAATAAGACCCTATTCAGTCTAGCCTTGAAGTTCAACTGTAAATATTTGAATTGCGAAGCTATTGATCAGAGCAAATGTGACGTCAAAGTCTATGACAGCAAAGTCATATCCCCGAGTTAGAGTAGTATATAGTTCCAGAATTAACATCTCCACTTGATAGTTTGTTAGATTACTATTTTAAATATTTCTAATTATTCTTTACTATGAGAAATTATAAGTCAAACCACTTTTTTTTTTTTATTGGTATAAACCAGTGCTTGACTACGATCCCACCTAATGGTAAGCAATGATGCTATCATTAATGGTGACGCACTAGTTTATTAGGAGCCTATTCACTCTAGCCTTGAAGACAGAGACCTTCTTTATTGGCCACGTGATCAAACTTCTCTTTTTATAACTAAGCAAGGAAAATAAGATAGTCTCTAATAAACTAATTTGTCTGTTTTACAACGCCAACTAAATATTTTCAGTCCAAAAGCATGCGAAGCTAGCTTGGAATTGTAGGGTACTCCGACACGGACAGGTTAGGTTAGCTTTCGTGGTTATTTTTTTTTAACCACCCAGAAAGTGGCTTACATAGAGGATAACGAGTGGCTAAGATAGTATCATTCAGACGCTCGTTAATTACGACTGACTTAATTATTTAGAAGGCTATGTAGATTTTTCAACGAATAAATCCTATCAAAAAGAAGCCTGTTTAACAACCGTCAAATGGGGTGAATAGGAACGCAACTAGGGTTAGGTTTTTCACATTGGTATAAATTTATATAAATGATGTCTATCAAAGCATCCGTTTTTATTACAATTAATGAATAAATAGGAGTACTTACATGCTGGGGAAAATTGTTAATTAACGCGAAGATCGCCTTCAAACTTTTGTTCCTAGTTCTTCAAGGAGATGTCAGCAACCGTAGGGGCCCAGCAGGGTCGAAGCCTACTGGGGCCATGGGTGTGGCGAAAGAGATCCCCGGGGCTCTGGAAAAAAGGCAAAGAAGGAACAGGAGTGGGTTTTTAGTCAGTAAAAGTCTGACACTATCTCCCACTCCGCCCAAGAGCGCGGGATGTCATTAGATGATTTTCCCACCCGAAAAAAAAAACCCCTGCGTTTTTATTCACCCCGTTTGACAGTATCATCTTTTTTCCTATTACATAACGATATGAACTATAGAATAAAAATATAAAATACCTATTACATACTTGAACTGCTTATGTACACGTACGAGTATGTCACGCGATCAAAGATCAAAAAGATTACTGTTATTAGATCCGTGAAAGGAACGAAACATGGTATCAGAAAAGAATTTCCGCTAAAAAACTCGTTGAGTTTATATAACAGTTTCAACTGTCAAATTGATTGAGAAATTGTAAGTCGAGGTTAAGTTGAATAGAGGAAATATCTGAGAATAAGGATGTCTTAAATTTCAACCGGCAATAGTACTACATTTTGATACAAATGGAGAAATTTAATCATTGCTACCGTGTGTTGCAGTGACAAACTTCCACGTGTATCAAACGACATTTTTTATATAGGTTAGGAAGAAATAATTAAACGGCGGGTTGAACGGCGACTCGTGGGAGTCACTTAGTTCGTAACCTGATAGGATAAATACAATAAATTGGGGGGTGAGCTTACTTTTCCGCACTAGTACGGAAAATAGTTAATTTCGTGGAGGTTATTGAAAAAATATCTTAAGTCATCTTCGTGTGCGTATCTTGGCCTGCGATGATAAGTCTTGTTTTTTCTGCAGCTGCCAGCGCCCCCGCACATCGAGCTGGTGATGGCGATGCCCTACCTTCGCACAGCATTCAAGAGACCGACCGTCCGAGTGAGACGTAAGTACCTCTCTTTCTAAAACAAATAAAAACAATTAAACAACAACACGGCACAACATCAAACAATAATAATTTCATTTGAAAAAAGAACAGCACCTTCGTGCTGTTCCATCTGTATATTTGTTCTGTTCAGTTTTGAGTGTGTGTGTATAATAAAAACCTATCGACCAATTAACTAAATTTTAAATCGTTTTTTTTTTTAGGTCAGAATTTTTTATTTAAATAAATGTAGATATAAAATACATAAATATGAACTAAACTATACTAAAACCTAACTATGTACTATGTATTTTGTGTTTTTGTATTATATTTAATAATACAAAAACACAAAATACACTCAGGCGTCGAAATACTCCTCCACATCGCTGTAAAAATACATAGAAAATAGGACATAAAACTTCTCCAGTTCTATCAATCTTACTTATTTTATTGCGTGTGGAAATCCTCATTATCTACAAACTCAAATTTGGAGGAAATCTCCGCTCACCTTTGCTATCGACTATTAACTAAATTGTAAAAATCTGTAGAAAATAGAAAATATAGACTTCTCTGGTACAGAACCAGAGAAGTAAAAATAGAACAGGAAAAGAGAAGTAAAAAGGAGAGAAGAAAAGTAAAAAAGGCCCTAGCTTCTTGAAAAGGGACAGAAACACATACAGTAGATATTATTGAAAACTTCAAAATATTTTTACTATAGTTACCTATATCTTCTGTTCCTTGCAGATGTTCGTCTTTGAACAACTCTAGCATATAATATAAAGCCTTTTAATGTTCCCACTGCTACCCAGTCCAATCCACCACGCGGGCCCAGTGCGTGTTGGTGAATGTCACATGTCTTCGATTTTTTTGGTTTTAGGACATGCCGGTTTCCTCACGATGTTTTCCTTCACCGTTATTAGAGCAGTGGTGATGAAATAAATTACACAAAGTAATGCGCCTGGCTGGGATTGAACCCGCGACCTACAACTCGTTAGTCTGGGCCGTTACCACTCGGCCACCACTGCTCTGAACAACTCTACATAAAATTAATTTTTGAAGCATGACTTGCCGTCAAGTTTTTTTTTGATCAAAAGTTCAGCACAATTGATGGAAAGAAAATTTGTTTGGCGTAAAAGATGAAGTCTACGTCTAGTCTACGTGGCGTAAGTTAGGCAAAAGAGAACCCTTGGTATTTCGCAAATGACTCTAGACGGCGCGCGATAACTCCTTACACTTAGGTTATTTTTTTAAGGTGAGAAATCATCCAATGTCTTCCCACGCTCTAGGATGGAGCGAGGGTATGTCAGACTTTTACTGACTAGAACCACACATATGTTCCTTCTTTGCTTTGCGTTCCAGGATCCCGGGGTTCCCTTTCGGACTGCCCATGGCCCCAGAGTGAGAGGGCATGTCAGACTTTTACTGACTAAAACCACACATATGTTCCTTCTTTGCCTTGCGTTCCGGGACCCCGGGGTTCCCTTTCGGACTGCTAATGGGCCCAGATCCTTAGGTGGGTCACCTGTTTGTTTGCCACTGTAAGACATAAGAATAAAACCAATTCTGTCTTCCTCTTCGAGGACAGTTGATATTATGGTAGGTATACTGTGGCTGTGGAGCAGTGGTGGCCGAGTGGTAACGGCCGCGACTTACGAGTTGTAGGTCACGGGTTCAAACCCAGCCAAGCGCATTACTTTGTGTAATTTATTTCATCACCACTGCTCTCAAAACTGTGAAGGAAAACATCGTGAGGAAACCGGCATGTCCTAGAACCAAAAATTTGAAGACATGTGACATTCCCCAACGCGCACTGGGCCCGCGTGGTGGATTACGGCCCATTCCTTTTCCTAGAAAGGAGGCCTGAGTCCCAACAGTGGGAACATTATAAGGCCGACTATGCTATACTGTCTATACTCTGTAACCGCTGTGAATCTCGTTGATACCACATCCATTGTTGTGGGTATATACCGCAAACATAGAAGAACATAAACATAAACATAGTAGATATATATATTGTATATTAGTAGGCACACCTCTGTGCTCAAACCACAGATATTCCCTTCAAGTAGGAGTATGTGCATGTAATCAACCAAGTTTCTATATCTGGATGGATTTTTCACTGAAACCAAAGGATCTACTATATTATCAACAAAATTATATTGTTTGTGTTAATTATATTGGAGGTTTTCTAGAGTTCCGTACCTCAAAAGGAAAAAACGGAACCCTTATTGGATCGCTTTGTTGTCCGTCTGTATGTATGTCTGTCAAGAGCCTTCTTCTTGGGAACGCGTGGAATTAAAACAATGTACTCAAATCTGCGGCCCCTTGAAGCTGTGAAAAAATTCAGACTTTTGAGTTTACGAAAAAAAAAGATACGACCGTTTATGTTGCAAAAAACGTATATTTCGGTACTCTCAAGGGAATCAAAATTCATATGGTACTTCCCGTTGAGCTAGAATCCTGAAATTTGGCACGAAGCAAGATCTCATAACACAAGTAAAGAAAAAATCTGAAAACTGTAAAATTGTAGTTGCGATTCGGAAAAATCTTTATAACCCACATAGATCGAATGGGTCCATTCAGTCAGTGTAAGCAATTGCTAGTATTCGTGTAACTCACCTCAGGCCAATCCTGAGGTGAGCTAAACGAAAGGAGGTCATCGACTTGACGAAAAATACTTAAGAAAGAGAACATTTGGATAGGCCAAATAAAGTATTGAGCCGCATAACTGTTCTGCTGTGGTAATTAGGAAAATTCTTTCACTGAAAACTAGATAAAATTATTAATCCATTAAATTTTATTACGGATCCTGTGATAAAGGCCACGGAACAAACCAGCTAGTCCACATACCATTTCCCTATGTTTTTTCCCAATTAGCTTTGGGTCGGCTTCTAGATTAACTGAATACGTCTGAATACTCGTCTTTCACATGGAGCGACTGCCTATCAGACCTTCACAACCCAGGTATCGGACAACACAATACTCCTTGGATAGACTGATTGTCAGACTTTCAGGTTGCAGGTGCACTAGCTTCTGACGTTTTATAAGTGCCCATGTAGGCCTATGTGAAATAAAAAATTTTTGACTTTGACTTTGACTTTGACTTGACAGACTTTCAGGCTTCTGACTACCTGTAACGACTATCAAAAATCTACGAATGACTATCAGTACCCCTAGCCAAGTTGATAATCTGCAATTGTTAACACTAGTCGCAAACTAATCAAATGTATGGGAATGACATCATCTCAACGTTAAGTCACGTGGTCAGAACAAACGAATAGAAAATTCGTAGCCAAGTTCATATCATAAATATATTATTGTTTCTACAATGTTCAACGCTACATCCGTTGTTATTGTAGAACGACATTGTAGAACGAGCAGCCGACTCAGTCGCGTCAACATGGCTACCAACTTATCGTTTTCTACATTTGCTGACACCGAGGCGTTACCGATTGGAGAACGGAACTCGACACGAAACGGTTGTAACTTGGCTAGGGGGGCAGGACGGCGCTTACGTGCTTCCCGAGGCACGGATTGTCAGTAATGTCGTAGATAAACTCAGAGAAGTACATATGAATTGAAAAATTCACATTGGCTTGCCCTGTTTCGAACCCGCAACCTCTGAGAAACGGGTGTCCATGGCCATCATGACAGCTAGTTCAGTCAGTTAAAAAAACATTTCTTACCTGTAAATTCTGTGCTCCGCTCTACTCCATAATACTATGCTATGCTTACAACCCGTAGTACGCACACTGACGTGTGATCGTCGGGTTTCTAAGGGTGCACGTGCTCCTTTGTTCCCCCAGACACGTGTTACAGTAACACATGTGTCGAGTACCGTGCGCGACTCGAGGACTTGATCGTAATTCAATAAGTGTTGGAGAAATTATCGGTTTCTAATCAGATGTTTATTGATTTTGTCTTGAAACCTTGTTGTAGATTTTTTGTTTTGTTTTAGATACTGGCTTGACAGTTTCTCTGTTCTAATAGTTCATTCTTCTTTTCATATTCTCAAATTATTATCGTATCTCTCTAACTTAAAGACAAGGTAATATGTCAAGTTTTTTATTAAAAATTTAGCACGCAGACACATATACACAATGAAGAAAAAACTTATGTAGAAACTAAATTTTAAAATAAAATAAAAACAACAACAAACGGTCGTTACCGCACATAATTTTAAATGTTTTTTTTTTTTTAATTTACTATCCTGATATTAATATATTAGAAAATAGGAAAGTAAAGAAAAAACAGGGCAAGTGCGAGTAGGCTCGCACCCTGAAGGGTTTCTAGATTTTTTCGTATCGCAAAACAAAGTATTTTTTGTGACAACAAAAAATTTTCTGTTTTTAGATTTATACCTACTCGTATACCTGTGCTATAAGACCTTGCTTTATGTTATCCTTGATTCTGGGTCAACGTGAAGTACCCTATGAATTTTTATTCCTTTGAGAGTATCGAAATATACGTGTATTACGACATAAGCGGCCGCATCATTTTTTTTCTTTAACTTAGAAGTGTGTTTTTTTCACAGCTATAGGGGACCGCAGACTTCAGTATAAAGTTTAAATTTCACACTTGATATCTCCACGCGTTCCCGAGATAAAGGGTCTTGATAGACAGTCAGACAGATGGACAACAAAGTGATCCTATAGGGTTCCGGTTTTTCCGTTTTAGGTACAAAACCCTAAAAAATAATAATATAAAGCAGTTCTGGTGATACTGAACTGCAAATTGCAAAAAAAAAACGAACGTGTAAATTGATTTTTGTGGACCTATTTTATTCTGGACCTTTAGGTCTCTTTATACCATATTTTTCCTTGAATTGTGTGTATCTGTATGCCAAATATTTTCCTTTTTTCTTTCTTTCTATTAGCTGCGTTTCTAGTCCCTGCCAGTAGCATTCCTTACTTCGTGCCATTACAACTAAAGCGAGATTTATAAAGCAATATATTTAATGCAATTCCAGTTATTATTGTAATGAAGTTCCAACATAAATAACAATGAAACGGATAACTATGCGCTATTAGGAATACTGCCGTTAATTCCGTGAAGCAATGGAACGGAGCTATTTGTGTAATTAAAAATTGCTCGGAATTGTTTTGTTTTGTTTTCATTGTTGTAAATCATTTGAATTAAGTAGATGGATTGTGGGGCTGTGAGGCTTTTTTAAGCTGGGAAATCATTCAATGACTTCTCCCGCTCTAGGGCGGCGCAGGACACCTTTTTTGTTCCTTCTTTGACCACAGGTTTTCCTTTCGAGAGTTGACCCATGGCCCCAGTAGTCTTCGGCCCTGCTGGCCTCCTACGGTTATGCTGACATCTCTTTGAGGCGCGCGTGGAACACTACGCGCCGTCGACGACTTTGGCTCGGCCCGTACGGTTATCGGATAGCCGGACAGAAATAAACATAGAAGTGTTGTGAGAGAAATAATATTAATAATTGGGAGATTGACTTGTTTTTTACCCTTTCATAAGGTTGTTAAGCTTTTGGCCAAAGTCAAAGAAGCAAAACGTGTTTCGTCGCCAAGCTACAATCTCTTCCTGTAATATGTCGTGTAGTCGTGACTGTGGCGTACTGGACACACTTTTTTTATGTATACATGATTGTCGCGGTTAAAAGGATAACAATGTGTTTTTATTTTTTAATGTGGGACTTCTTCGTTTGTGCGTGAGAGACTTTTAATGATTATAACCACATCTATGTTCCTTCTTTGCCCTTGCATCCCAGGTCCATGGGTTTCCCTTTCAGAAGTTAACACCTCGCGCGCTTGGTGATATAATTATTAAGTATTAAGTAAATGCACGTTTTTTACTAAAATCACAAAAAAAAAAAACTACTTCAAGTTTTTTCCAAGAAAAACGAAGATATAGAAACCAAAATTTTCGGCCAATTAAATTTTGTACACCCGTGTGTGCACTACGACATGGCCATGTAGGATTCGGCCCTGCTGAATATCTGCAAAGCCTTAACTTTGCTGATATTTCTTTGAGGCGCTCGTGGAATACTACACGCCGTCGACAACTCGGGCTTGGTCCGGACAGTTACCGGACGGCCGAACGGCGAGCTACCCATTGCTGACTCTTTATCCCAAGGAGCATAGTTCTGGGATACACAGTCTTATAACAATCATGCCTGCTTACTCTTTGGTACCAGGTTAGATACCAGGCCTGTCCATAGCTTTTATAATAATAATATATTCTACAACTTTCACACGACGCCATCTAGACTCAAACCAAGCAGTGCTTTTGGCATGCGTACTAGACAATTGATAAACATACTTATATATATTTCTAAATACATACGACATGTATATATATACTATGTAGTACAAAGTCGCCATCCTCTGTCGTGAAGTTTCCTCTGTCTGTCCCTATGAATGCTAAGATCTTTAAAAGTACGCAACAGATTTTGATGAGATTTTTTTAATAGATAGAGTGATTCAAGAGGAAGGTTTACCTGTGTAATACATGCATAGTATAGTAGAGAAACACTAGTTATTTTAGAAGTTTCTCATGTGATGACGTAAATAAACACTTTTTTGGCGCTTACATTGCAAACGCTGGCTCAACCCTACGAGATAGATTAAAATAATGTACTACAGTATTATACAACTTCAAAAGGTCTACAAAAAAGTCCACGATGATATACGTCTATATCTTAGGGATAACCCACAATAACCATTTTTTATTCTTTACTTTTTACGAGAAATAATGGCTTATTTACGAAGCGATTGTAACCAATACAGTATTAATTAATCCAATTAAGTACCTTAAATACATTTTGCACTTAATGTAGATCAATACGGCCCAGCTAATTACAGCATATTATTTAAATGAATATTTTCTAAGATATTACAGATTTAAAATGTAGGGACTTAGAGGTTGCGGTGGTATCAGCATTGCACCCGCGCGAAGTCAGAGAGGGTCGCTAGTTATAGATAAATTACACCCAGAATCACAAACAACAAATGTTTATCCTGTCGTGGTGGGAATCGAAACCCCGACCTACGGCTTAGCAGTCAGGGCCACTGACCATTAGACCAACAGGCCTATCCTATGTATTTTAATCCATTAGACCCTTCCTTGTTGGCTTAACGATCAGTACCTTTCATTCTAACTGAATCGATAATCACAAACACGTGATAAAGAACAAATAAATCAATTAAAAAGCTTAATTAATACGCGTTCGCTGATCAAGAGCAAAACAACAATGATACCAGACAAAGGAAAATCAATTTTAATTTTTATGTAGTACGGTCCAAATTGATTTGCTTCATCTACAGCCGTGTATGGCCGCCGGTTGGGTGGTTAGTCAGATTGATATTCGAAATTACGAAATCGATTTGCTGATGCGATTGTTTCGATAAAATCGAGTATCATTGAAATTCAGTATCGATTAAATTGAGAATGTAGCTACGGACAGAGTCATCAACTGATTACTCCCTGTTCTAAGGTATGTTAACGTGAGAGGGGTACCCAATTGATGAGGGTCGTGGGGATCCAGGACCGGGACCGCGGTCCCAACTTACGTTTTTTAAGAGTATTTTGTGAAACTGTATTTATTTTTTAAGTGGTCCCAAAATAATACAAAAATAAAATTATAAGTGGAAGTTGGGACCGCGGTCCCGATCCAAAGAGCCCCACGAAAAAAAAAAATTCAACCAAGTTCAATGTAAAAAGAAACACTAAAAAGTTCAAAATAAATTTAATTTTGGAAGTCGGTCTTAAATAACGAAGAGACATAACTATTATAGAAACACCAACTTCCGAAATTAAAGTTAATTTGCACTTTTTAGTGTTTTTTAGGATTTCGTACCTCAAAAGAAAAAAACGGAACCCTTAAAGGATCACTTTGTTGTCCGTCCGTCCGTCTTTCTGTCTGTCTGTCTGTCAACACCCTTTATCTTGGACCAAAACCATATACTAAATCTGCGGTCTCTTGAAGCTTTAAAAAAATCAAACTCCTAAGTTAATGAAAAAAAAGCGGCCGTTTTTGTTGTGTATTTCGACACTCTCAAGGGAATCTAAATTCATAGAGTCCTTCCCGTTGACTCAGATTCCTGAAATTTGGCATAATGCAAGGTCTTATAGCACAGATATAGGAATAAATCTGAAAAAAGTAAATTTGTTGCGTCACAAAAAAAAAGCCATTCAGAAAAGTCTTAGAGACTCGATTCGGGAATTTAACTATTTAAATAGTTTGTACGGAACCCTCTTTGCGTTTTTTACATTGAAGTTGGTTATATTTGTATTGTAAAAAGTTTTTTTTTTATATAGATAATATAATACAATTATGCTTTAAATGATTTTAAGTCAGACAGCTTTTCTTTGAAGAATATTAAATTAGTCACAAGCAGCGTAGAGATTGACACATTTTTATTAAAATTGAAAATCGTATTCGTTTCATAAATTGATTGATGATAATGCGAGTGACATTCTTATTAGCTTTTTGATAAAAATAAAGGTGCCTTTTTATGTGAGACTAGCTGCAGCAGGTGGATTCGCCCGCTTCAAAGTAAGTTTCATAACCCTTGGACGAGCTTGTGGACGACGAGCAATGGGTAGCTCGCCGTCCGCTCGTCCTGTAAGGACCGAGCCCAAGTCATCGACGGCTCTTAGTGTTCCACGCGCGCCTCAATCAAACCATAGGGGCCCAATAGGGCCGATGCCTGCTAGGGTCATGGAAAAGTATGAAAAGGATAATCGTGATTGCAACTAGCACGCAAAAGGGAACTGAAGGAACAAAGGTGTAGTTTTAGTTAGTGAAAGTCTAAAACACCCTCTCGCACCACCCTAGAGAGTGAGAAGTAAAACTTTAAAAAAAAAAAAAAAAACTCATACCTTTGGGGTTGGACCCACGTTTCATGCCCATATGGGGTGAATTTTTGAAAAACTTTTTTTGCAGCTGAAGCATTAAGTACGACTATAAGTTGATACTTCAGCTGCAGATCCCTAATTAAGAATCCGTTTTGAATTCGCTTCACTTCGAAATCATTTAAATTATTTAACCAGGTTCTAAAGTTTATCAACATTTATGTTCAAAAACAAATAATCACAATGGAAATCAGTATCAGAAAGCACCCTCCTAAACTCAGGATTATCGAAAATACATGCAAATGTAATCGCCTCGCGTTATCGCCTCGGCATAATTTTATCATGACGAAAAGGCTACACCGCGAGCTAAGTTAACTCAGCTTGGCATTTTTTTTTTACTTGGTTTTAGGATGGAGCAGGAAGGCGTGTCAGACTTTTAGCCCTTTTTATATTGTTGTTTGGGAAATGTTTTTTTTTTTAATTTTATTTAGTTATTTCAATAGAGCTTATAATAATTTATTACCTTTTGTATTTGAAAACAATAGTATTATACAATGTAGAAGCATATATAAGCACGTGCAATCTAGCTTCACTTTTTTGACTGACCTACATTTTGACAATTAAAAAGTGTCTGTAATTGGTCTATTTGAAATAAACGTTTCTATTTTCGATTCAGATTTCTAATTTCTGAATCAGAACGCAGTACCCCGCTCCCCCGTACCAATCAGAAAGTAGTACCCCGCTCC
Organism: Mythimna pallens; assembly: GCA_961205895.1. Taxonomy (NCBI): domain Eukaryota; kingdom Metazoa; phylum Arthropoda; class Insecta; order Lepidoptera; family Noctuidae; genus Mythimna; species Mythimna pallens. Next base: position 18,416,288 of record OY540844.1, read on the forward strand.
CCGTACCTCGGCTAGTTGGTGAAACAAGTGCGTTACTGCATTTTCATAGACAGAGTGAGCGCTTTAGCATGGTCAAGAACTCGCATATAAAAAGACGCTGTAGTTACGTCAGTTAAGCTAAACTAAGTAAGCTCATCTCGCAATGTGACCTACGCTTCTACCATAAATTAGTTTCACAAGTAACAGTCGCTGTCGAGACAATTGGCGAGATATTAATCCATATTCATTTGTTTCTCTGCTAATAGAAAAGGGTTGCTGAGTGATCCCTCACTGTTTATATTAACAATATCTGTCAGGCATTTTGTCCTTTGTTTTGTGAAAAGGATCAAATGTTTTGACTGTTAGTTACTAACCGGCCTGGAGTATATATTGCTTGAGTATATATAGTTCTATACTTTGGGCTAGACTCGAGCACTATAGATTTACTACATAAACAGTCGGAATTAAATGGATTTTGAGGTAATAATTTGACTAAGACCTAAGTGTCCTTGGGCAGGTAGCTTCGTAGAAGCGTAGTCGTTCCTGTCGACGAAGTACCAAAGACGCGCCATCGCGTCGTGTCGATGGCGCTTCGTCGACATATTTCATAGTTTTGTAAGTCATGAGTGAGCAGGCGTACACCAAGCGTTTAGTGGCGAATTGAGTCTAGGAAGCTACGCGCCCGTGTACAGTACAGTAGGCCTAAGTTCAATAAAGTCGAATATCCGATTTTCATCATCTTCCTGCCCTTGTCCCGTTTTATTTGGGGTCGGCGCAACACGTTCTTTTCTTCCATTCTGGAGTACCCGATTTTATTCAAGCATTTCCTTGACTTTATAATGCTTCCATATACACTAAAGGCAGGAGTATTCTCAGTCTCCTGGAGATTCATTCTAAACCAATTTGCTGCCAATAAGCCTCGGCATCTAACACACATCTTAGTAACTATCTCCGGCGGTTTGCTGGAGATATAAATTGCATAAGTTAGTTAGAATTGATAGTGGCGATACTGAGGGTCGGAGACTTTGCAAAAGGGGATTAGAAGCTCTTGTACCGAATAGGTTTTTGAAAGTCATCTTTAGAATTCTCAAATAATTTTTCATCTTGAATGAACATTTAGATAAAACATTGATAACCATACTCATCTCATCTTCCTACCCTTATCCCGTGTTATTTGGGGTCAGTGCAATATGTTTTTTTCTTCTATTCTGCCCTGTCACTCGTCATGCTATCACTAAATTTAACTTTCTTTCATATCACTCTTCACACAATCCATACATATTTTCTTTGGCCTCCCTCTCCTTCTCCATCCATCCACATGAATGCTCATAACTCTTTTAGTAACATGCGTTTCATCCCTCCTCTTTACATGATCATAACAAGACAAACGATGATAACCATACTATGGTGACCATATTGAGATTCAGATTTGTAACGAAAATGAACATTTTGATTCAGTCGGATCGTTATTTATTTTTTAATGTTTATTTTTTTTTATTGTTGATAAAGTAACAATATGACTTGTCGTAATTTGTATCGTCTAGTTTAATTATTATTTACTAACGGCCAGACACGGCTTTACACGGTCTCTTTAAAAATTTCTCTAACAATTACGAACCAAACAAATTAAGAAGTAAGTGTATTATATTGAAATCGATCGAATCATTTTCGTTATTTTGCCAGACTTAATAATATTTTTTTACTATCAAAAAAAAAAAAAAAATATTATTGATATAAATATAGACTTAAGTCTAAAATAATTTTAAATTAGAAAATCAATAAAATAAAATATATATATATATATATAATTTAAACAGTGGTACGTTATATTGGGTCATTCTGTTCGCTTCAAAATGGTTGAGCTGAGTGGGGCTGATGCCCGCGTCATGCTCATGAACGAGTGCCGTCAATTGAGACTGGTCATCTCGTAAGCTACCAGTGGTTTAATTCAATTTAAATTTTTTTGTTAGTTTTTTTTTAATTATTATTACTTATCTACATTGTGCTCACATGTTAGAAGCGACCAGAAATATGTTACCAAGATTTATGTAACTCATCATATGATTTAAAAAGAAATTCCATGAACACTCTGTCCATGGAATTTCTTGCACGTTCTTCTCCATAGAAATCTACGCTTTGGAACGTGCAATTTAGCTTCACTTTTTTTTGACTGACCGATATTTTGACAATACAAAAGTGCCTGTAATTGGTCTATTTGAAATAAATCTTTTTTTGTAAGGTATAGCTGAAATAAGTTCAGACACTATTTTTTTTTTCTATATTTTAACTAACGTATTTTTAGTATATATTTACGCAATGAAACTTGCAAAAAGTTCGAAAAATATTTTTCTCGACACGTCAATCAATTAGATACAGGATATTTATTACAATGAAAAATTGGCAACTTTTCATACGAGCCGGGAGCCCGGAACAAGGGTAAGTTAGTAGCAGGTATTGTAGGTATAAACTGTTATTTATTATACTTTGAAGGCATCATTAAAACTTAGGGGTCCATTACACGGTCATGCAAGCGTCAATCAAAACCATCAATCATTAATGAAGCTTGACTGACGGAATTTTATCGCCATACATTTTTCGTCATGCAAACGTCAGTCATCGCATTACACGGTAAGTTTTTCGTCAGTCAAGATATTTGACTGTGGCAAAACTGGCAGCAAAACCTATCATCTAGTGGACCCCTTATAAGAAAAGTCTTGTTAACGATGTGTAAGTTGGTACTGTTCTGTCTTTAATCTGATATTTTTGACAGTTTTTTTTTTTCATTTTCATTCAAGGGAACCTCTTTTTCACTCGCCTACCGTCAATATCGAGCATGGTTTAAAAGTTTGTTACTTCATCTAACGCAATCCAACGCGATATTTAACGAAACGGCAACGGGATAAAAGATAGATAACGCCTGAAAACTCTATTAGCATTCGGTAATTCTGTAATTTACTCGAATATTTTACAAAACTTGTTCCAGAAAATAAGTCTTTTTTTTTAAACCCTTATAAGTTTATGAAAAATAATTTCGTCATTTAGAATCTTGATTAAATTTGCTACGCTTCTATTGTTATATTTTTATGACGTTTTAAATTTTTGAGTACATTATGAAGTGTCGAAATTCATGCAAAATAGCAGATTTTCAGAGTTCTTTATTGGATTAGTTTTACACAAATTTATAAATTGATTTCAATAGAAGCCTAGATAATATCCACAATAAAAAAAAATATATCCAAAATATCTAATGAAAAATGTGTGATAACGGATTTTTGAAAAAAAATAATAATCTGACCTTTGTATGGAGAAATTTAATTTCAAGCGGGAAAGCCGCTGGCAAAAGCTAAATAAACAAAGAAGCTAAAAAAAATATTTAATAGTTCTATTTTGGCTGTAGGACCAGCAGGTTAACAATTAAGGTCAAATTTCTTACTGAATAAAAGTTAAAATTCAATTCAAGCACTATCAGTCTCAATAAATGTCAAAATATCGTAATTATCCGTGTTTTAGACTATTTGCGATGCGATTGTGAACGATTCCTAAAAATACAAGAATTACTTGTTCAGTCAATTCTGTTCGGCAACGGGAATCTTTATTACAATGTATCCTACATTTATTGTGCGTAAGTACATCTAAGGAGTGCAATAAATTATGGCATTTAAGTCAAGAGTGAATAGGTTGCTTTTTTTACAATTTGTAATATTTACATATTTTGTAAATTTTATTATAACATAATGTCTGGCAGTTTTGAGTACTTTTTGCGGCCTACCCAAATGTGCTTTCTTTGGTATTGTTCGTCAAGTCGTTGAGCTCTTTAGTAGTTCTGAGTTGAACTACACGAATACTGACAAATGCTTGCACTGACTGGATAGGTCCCCTCAGAACTGTGTGGTTCTTTCTTCAAAAGACCATCTCAGAATCCAATCTGCATGGTTCTTATATGATTTGACCATTATATGTTTGCTGTATGGACTTTAAAAGAGACTTTAACCCCTGAGTTTGTTTCGGTGTTTCTTGTGACTACCAGCCACAGTTAGAGCGGTCTTATGAACGATGAGTAACGTGTAACTCGCCTTCCGGCTGCATCGTCCGGACCGAGCCCAAGTCGTCGACAGCGTGTAGTGTTCCACGTGTCTCTCAAAGAGATGTCAAACCACAGAGGCCCAGCAGGACTGATGCCTGCTAGGGTCGCGAGCATTTTCAGAAATGGAAACCCGTGTCTTAGAACGCAAAGGGCAACTGAAGGATACAGGTGTGGTTTTCGTCAGTAACAGTCTGACACGTCTTTCCGCCCCGCCGGGAGAAGTGATTGGATGATTTCCCACCTTAACAAAAAATGGTATTTACCTATTAAATTTCCATTTCAAGAAAATTGGTCACTTTGAACTGTTATAACTTTAGATAGACTTGGAATTACAAGTTCATATAAACTTTATGTTTAAGGCCATTACCTTCCCTGATCTACGGACCAGCATTTCCTTAATAACGGTCCGGGAGACCGGCTGACGGTAATGATGCGCCATCACAGAATGATGCGTCTTCCGAGAACCCCTTAACCGCTGCTATTAAACCCACCCAAATTCTAGTTTAATTTCGTTACTGTAACTGTACCGAAGAACGCTATAAATTAATTGATATCGGCAAATAACGGCAACTAGACCAACAGGCCAGTCAAATAAATTACACAAAGTAATGCGCCTGGTTGGGTTTGAACCTGCGACTTACAACTCGTAAGTCTGGGCCGTTACCACTCGTGCCACCACTGCTCTCACTACACAATATATTTATATTTATTTAGTATAAAACAAATTCGCTTCCCTGTGTCTGTCCCTATGTATGCTTAGATCTTTAAAACATCGCAACGGATTTTATTCAAGAGGAAGGTTTGTATGTATAACACATACATAATTATAGTAGAGAAACACTGATAATTTTAGAGGTTTCTAATGTAATGTCGTAAATAAACACATCTTTTGGGCTTACATTACAAACGCTGGCGGAACCCTACGAGAAAATCAAAATAATGTACTACAGTATTGTACACCTTAAAAAGGTCTACAAAAAAGTCCGTGATGGTAAATGTCTATCTCTTAGAGATAACCCACAATAACCATTTTTCATCCTTTACTTTTTACGAGAAATAATGGTTTATTTACGAAGTGATTTTAAGCAATACAGCGCTAATCCTCTTCAAATGAAGTACCTTAAATACATTGTGCATTTAATATAAATCAATATGGTTCTTTGCACCATGCAATTTAAATGAATATTTTCGAAGATATTAGATTTACAGATTTAAAAGGCAGTACCACCACAACCACTATGGTTGTGGTGGTATCAGCATTGCACCATTATATATAATATATTGTTTGTATAGCATAGCATAGCATAGTCGGCCTTTTAATGTTCCCACTGTTGGGACTCAGGCCTCCTCTTTAGGAGAGGGAATGGACCGTAATCCACCACGCGGGCCCAGTGCGGATTGGTGGATGTCACATGTCTTCGAATTTTTGGTTCTAGGACATGCCGGTTTCCTCACGATGTTTTCCTTCACCGTTTTGAGAGCAGTGGTGATGAGATAAATTACACAAAGTAATGCGCCTGGGCTGGGTTTGAACCCGCGACCTAAAACTCGTAAGTTGGGGCCGTTACCACTCGGCCACCACTGCTCCAATTGTTTATATTATATGTATTTTATTAGTTATGTACTTTATATATATATAGAAATAGTACACCACGCACTACCTGCGCATCTTTTTCACCTTCTCTGACAAATCCATCCAAAGGTTGTCTGTAAAAATCGCTTTTAGCGATAAGACCGCCCATTGTGACACCCTATTAATTTTAAGTTCCTACTGTAATTTTATTATTGGTGTACAATAAAGAACATATCTATCTATCCCCACTGCGCCTGTCTGTCTGTTGGTTCGCGATCAACTCCCCACAAAACTACTAAATGGAATTACATGTCGTGGTTTTCACCAATAGACAGAATGGTTCTCGAGGAATATTCAGATCTTTAACACATGCTTATTATAGTAGAGAAAATCCGAGAACTTCAAAGGTTTTTAACACCTGTGCGAAGGTGCTAGTAAGTTATAAGACAATGCAGCCCATTAGTTTCCCTCCTCTTCATTAGTACCTGACCCGTCTTGTATGACACCCACGGGTTTGGTTATTCTATACCATACATACCTACTCCGTCCTCAAATAAGTACCTTATCTGCCGGTACCACACAATTTTAAGACGCTATCATTCGCAAAAATTGCTTGACCCAACAATTTTTTTTTTTTGAAAAATCTATTTATTTTGAAGCTACGGCAAAAATAATAAGTTAATCTTGACTATATTTCTGAGAGTAACGGCTATGTACGGTAACCTTTAGAAGTGCTTGGATACCTTAACGCCTATTTTCCCTTGCACGTTAAAGTTCAAGTTTTACAAAATTAAACTAGATGGCGTTGGTTTCTTCACAGCTAAGTAGCGACCACAGGCAATTTCACAAAGTATAAACTTGACTTTTAGTTCAACAAATAATAGACACTTGCGTCATCATTGTCGTCAACAACTGATTGTAGTTCATAATTTCATCATTCAAACTAAAGTCATGTTGACCTAGTGGTTTAGCATGTGCAGATAGATGCGTAAATCAATGAGCCGTGAGTTCAAATCTCACGTAGTACTCACACTTTTTGTAAGTTATGAATGACAAACTAAAGTAATCGGTAGGAATATTATATCAAAGTTAACAAGTGGATATTTATTTGTAATATAATATTCAAGTGGGTAGTTACTCAGCAAGACGAAAAAAATGCTGGTAAACAGGCTCATCAAACAAAAAAGCACTATTAAAAAAATAATATGTTTATTTCTTACAATTTCTTATTCAAATTTAACAATCACCGTTTATTAATCACCGAATAAGATTATAATATTATATATAATTTCTTATTGAGGCCATAGCTTAAGTATTCGTTTCCAATATTGGAAAGAGGATTGAAGCTTATGTAACCTTAACAAAAACAAACAAAAGACCAGATAATTTTATCACAAAGGTCAAAAGGATTAAATGTAGGCTAAAAACTATAAAATTGCACAACAACATCAAGTGTTCATAACTTTTTTAATGTATTAATTACGGATATTAAGTTAAACACACATAATAAGGTCTCCAGTTAATACAGAGAATAAGTACTGAGTGAATAATATTAAATCAGTATTATAATTATTTATTATCTTGTAGCCACAAACAAAACCGTCCGTGTTCACTGGACTTAAAAGTTTTTTCATGAGTAAACATGATATTACTCTAATCAAAGTTTATGTGATCCAAAGCAAACTGCAATCTTGCCCTTTTATGGTTTTCTGTAAGCAAGCCTCCGACGGACAGTGTCAACGCTTGTGTCAAATAAACTAGCATAGTGGTTCGTCGACAGATGTCCGTTTTCTTCGTATACTATCATGGTTTGACACTGCAATATGTTTATTAGTTTTAGTCTGCCAGCTTTTTGATGGTGTTTTAAAGAACCCTCTTCTTCAAATCGTCATATCCATAGAACAACTGTTTTTCTCTGCAACAATAAAACATAGATATATAATACCCAATAATGATTATTATATAGGAGTTTTTTGTTATATAAAAGAGTTAAAAAAACTACTTACATTTACACTGGTCTCTCTGGCGTCTTCTGACAAGTTATTACCTTGATTATGCTTAGCAATTATTGGAGCTCTTTTTACTAAATCTATATAACAATGCATATTTACTCATTTTGGTAAAATAAGTAGACAATACAATTGGTTAAAAAAAAAATTAACGAAAGGCGCTGGAACGAGATAATCTAAATTAACTTGGCAAACAACCAATTGAGCTTAGTCATAATTTTTTGGTCTAAGTATCATTTATACTCCATACTACCTACTAGTTATTATTTATAAATTCTTATTCAACCTACCCTCTGAAGTTTGAAAACTAACACATAGATAATCAAATATTTATAAATTGATATTCAATTTTAATATCTTCATCTCTTTAAAATAAATTATAAATTATTTCAATATTTAAAGAAACAAAAGGAAAGTACTACAAAAATAAGCATTAATTAAGCACAGCGACGCCATCTATTAACAGTATAATGTAATGTTATCAATAGCAACATTTCAATCTGGTTTTACGCTAGATGGCGTCATTTCTCGCTTCACACGATTTTATTTCTGTACTTACCATGCACTTTTGCTTCTTTAGAATTTCACGATCTAAATAAATAATAAAATTACCTTAAAATTAAGAATTATATTAGGTCTTTAACTATGAAATTGCGGTTTTTTAAAACAAAACGGGTTTATTTGAAGTATTACATCTTTGGATTGACTTGGAATTATAAGTTTAAATAAACTTTATATTAAAGGTACGCTCTTGTAACCATGAAAGCTAATAAAAAAAACGTTCAAAGCAACCCGTTTTAAAAAACGGCATTTTCATACTTTAACCCCTATTATTATGTAAATTAATTATCTAAATATATAAAAGGAGAAACTGACTGACTGCATGACATACCAACGCACAGCCGAAAGGCCGGGCAAAGCCCCTGCTAGAAGCTAGTATAATATTTAAACCAGTGGTCTCGAATAGAGGTTCTGCTCGGAAACTGGCATTCCGCCAGAAAAAAAAAACCGGATAAGTGCGAGTCAGACACACGCACTGAGGGTTTCGTTCGAAATTACCTAAGAAAACAGTTCAATTCCCGAATTTAGTTACGAAGATTTTTCCAAATCGCAAAAAAAGATTATTTTTTTGTGTCGGTACTACAAATTTACAGTTTACAGATTTTTTCCTATACTTGCGCTATGAGACCTTGCTTCATGCCAAATTTCAAGATTCTAGATCAACGGGAATATATGAATTCTGATTCCCTTGACAGTGTCGAAATACACGTTTTTTGTGACATAAACGGTCGTATCTTTTTTTTTCGTTAACTCAGAAGTTTTCATAGCTTCAAGGAACCGTAAACTTGAGTGTATAGTTTTAATTTCAACTCGATACCTCCACGCGTTCCCGAGATAAAGGGTCTTGACAGACAGACAGACAGACAGACGGACGGACAACAAAGTGATCCTATAAGGGTTCCGTTTTTTCTGTTTGAGGTATGGAACCTTAAAATATTAAAAAACTAACAAAAAGTAATCTAAAGTATGGCGTCAAAAAAGTCCTCCGCACCGCTGTTGACTGGTAATGTACCCAAAAGGCTGGCAGCATTGCCACGCTGTATGGCAATACTTCTCCTCTGCCCCCAAAGTAAAAGCCAGCCATTGGGTCAAGGGAAGTGTCACCAAGGCCCCAGTGACCCCACGGGCCGAGATTAGTTAATACGTAAGTTTTTCCAAATAAAAAGTCCATTAGGTCAATTACCCACCATATTGCATCTTAAAACCTTCTAAAATTAAACATTATCCTATCCGTGAAGGCATTTTGCGAAAAATAGGTTTTATTGAAAAAAGGGCTGTAATGGCCGCCCCACGTCAGCTGCGAACGCTGACCGCGGCCATCTTGGACATGTGGCTAGATTAAATTTGCACCAATTTAGGCGAAACCGCTTGGTTTGGATTAAAATAATTTGTTCTGAAAGGTTTTTTGTAAACTAAACTATTTGTTCTTCACACTGCATCGCTCCAGATCAGGACTATATTATTATTATGAGTCTGTCTCAGAATCGAGCCTGATTCGATTGAGTCAGGCTCCTGACTCCTGCTCTAGAAGTCCATTTTCAGACGTATTGTCTGAAGTGTGCGCGTATTCGTATACCTATTTTGTAAAGCAATAGTCTGTCTTAAGACTGTCTTGACTCGAGTGTGCGCTCAGTCTTATACTGAGTCCAATCCTATGACCTAGCTCTTCAAAACAAAGCTTATTATACCTTTTTATAATATTTGTTTAGATTTCTATTATTTGGTATCTTACCTTTAGAAATATTCAGGTAGATTAACAAAATCCTTCGGCTCTCATTAGGATTTAATTTTATGAATGGACTACGTCTAATTTCGAATCCCAATAATACATCCCCAAATAACCTTTTAAAAGATTACTGAAAAGTTGAGAATGTCTGGCCTTTCCGAATATTCAAACGGTGACCTTTCATTGACTTCGCCAGCCTAAAAAAAACCCTTTAAATAAAAACAGAAAAAAAAAACTTTTACGGTTCTCAAACTCACCCAAGGGCTTGGTGGGTTCGAGTTAGCGAAGTTGTAATGCGTTATCCCTGTTGCCCGTGGCTAAACAATGCTTTCGTATATGCCTACGTATAGTAAAACTGGAAAAGGTCCAAATTATTAAGCTTGAGCAGTAATGGTTCAGTGGTATCGGCCCCGACTTTGGTACGAGTTAGGAAAATATCGTGAGAAATGAGCATGACGACATCAGCCTGCACTGGGCTCGCGTGGTGGATTACGGCCCATTCCCTCTTCTAGAAATGGGGCCTGAGGCCCAACAGTGGGAATATAAGGCTCATTATGCTTATGTTTAAGCTATTAGGCATAACCAAAAGCAGGAATGAACTGGGTATAGCAAAATGAGCTTACTGAGAGTATGATTTGATTTCTAGCACAAAAGATTTAGAAGGGTCGAAGTGCTCTGGTTTAGGGCCAGCCCCACAATAAGATAAGATAAGATGATTTGATTTCAAGTCCTTTTATTATATACTAGTGCCCCACTTCGGCTTTGCACGGGTGCAAATTATACACATTTTTTTTCTCGTTTATTACTCTTTCGAGGACGTCTTTCGGCTGAAATGGTGATGAAAATGATGGATGATGTAGAGTTAAAAAAATAGATTGCAGTGCTATGTTGACCTGAATATTACGATCAAACAGTTCAATATTATATTGTTTACTAGCTTTTGCTAGCGGACTCTTCGCGGTTTCTTCATACAAACTTTAGACCCCCTTTACATTCCCTGGGCTGAATTTCGAAAAATCCTTTCTTAGCGCTCGCCTACATCATAAAAGGAAACCTTGTGCAAAATTACACACTGTTAATCCCAGTAGTTTTGGCTGTGCATTGATATGTCAGTCAATCAGTTTCCCCTTTTGAATATATATATGCACCCATAGATGTAAATAGAATATAGCAATGTTTAAAAAATAAAAATCTTTAGAGATATCACAAACTTTTCAAGGTTCTACACTAGACGTAGAAAAACAGTTAAATACATTGCGTAATGTCGCCATGTTATTCCCGGGAAAAAACAAAGTTTTGACCGCTTTTTACGACTAGGCAAACGAGGTTTGTCTTTAGATATGTCGTCAAATGCAATCAAGGATGAATGTCAAGGATACTTCTGTCTGCGAATAACGATAAACCGAGGTTAACAATTCGTCTGATTAGCAAGGGGGATTTTTAGTAATGGCAGCAATATTTACCATGTTTCTTCGTACCACCATAACACATAACAGAATCGATAATAAATGATTGTTTAATTAAAACAACAGTGTCTACCAGCAGCTGACTGATATCGATCTTAAACAGCTACCTACTAGCGATACCTATAATGGCGTAATATTTAAAAGAAGGTAGAGCAGTTTACCTATTCAGTTACGTGTGTTGAACTGCTCTACTTAAAACAATGACTTGAATTGATATTGGTTTAGGTGTGTTTTAGTTAATGTATTGACAGAATACCAAAAAGAGAGGGGATACACTTATTAGGCATCATCATGCCCGTAGCCTTTTCCCAACTAGCTTTGGGTCGGCTTCCAGTCTTACCGGATGCAGATGGGGAACCCATGCTTTTTCAAGGAGCGACTGCCTATCAGACCTCCATAACCCAGTTACTATAGGAAACACGACACTCTTTAGACACTCTGATGATCAGACTTTCCGGCATCTGACTACCTATAACGACTATCAAAGATGACAACCGGGACCCGGTAAAACTAAACTGCTAACTGCTACTAAACCGGTGTCAGTAATACCTATCCTAGATAAAAAGCACTTATGAATTGAAAAATTCACAAACAGCCACACGTAAAATTTAAAAATATATACTCTTGTCTATATGCAAGTGTAAGTATTGGCAATTATATCTACCTACAATAATAATAATATCAGGGCTTGATCCAGAAAGCGGTACTCCTGGACACGGCTCGTATTGTTAGGAGGTTCTTTTCTCTGGAGCTCCGACCGCCGTAGCTTGGACCCTGTTCCCGATACCGGTAGGACACTATTTATTATATTTTTTAATGTTTTTTTTTTTTATTGAATTATTTAAAAATGTAATTTATATGATAAGATATGAATAAACGAAATATCATGTAATTTCCATTCAGTTTATAAATTTACTGTTTTTAATAGCAGTTAACTTGAAAATCGTGCTTTAAAACTAATAGAAAATGGCTGGCACATCGCGAAACGTGAAAGGTTAATTATGAGTAAATCTTTAAACATTATACTTCTGACTGCTGTACAATAATTTGAATATACTCGTGTCAATGTCAGCTGGAGAATGACCTGGCGGCATAGCAAATTTAGCCCTGTGCATACCCAAATAACATAACAACTACTGACCCCATTTAGCGCCGCTGTACTCAACTGGGTACGGCGAAAGACAAAACAATTGAAGGTAGGTTTATAATTTTTTAAAGTCTTTTTTATTTGGCGCTTCTAATAAAAGAGGGTTTAGTAGGTATTTTATTAAAATAATAACAAGACATGTGGGTAATTTTAAAATTGAAAGCAATTAGAACACAAACAGTCGAACATAGAATCTCCTTCTTTTTGAAGTCGGTTAAAAAGGCGCTCGTCAGCATAAAATTTAATTTATGTATGATTTATGATTATGAAGTTCATAATTTAATTATTGTAGGTATGCCAATACATAATATATATAAGTACAATAAATAATTTGGATTTATCTATTAAGATTAATTCTATAGCAATTTACAGAATGAATCCAAATGTGTTTAGGTACTAAATTCCGACTGAAATATTTTTGGGGACGCGGATGGCAGATATTGTGCCCAGTATTTAAAAAGTATTTCTAAACATTGTGGTTACAAACAATAGCAAGCCAGTATATCCAATTGTAACTAGCTGTGGGAGATCGGACTAATGACAATATAAATAATCTAGTCCGTGTTTTGCGACGGTTGAAAGGCAAGAGACGCTAATGGTAGCGCCCCGTAAAAAATCCTCGCCACATATTCCTTTAACAGGTTGATGTATTCAAATGAGTACAACCGTACATTTAGAAGGGCGCAGATTTATTTACCACTTTTTCCTGACTTTTATTTTTATTTTATGTATGGCGCTTAATTGGTTAATAGGTATACTATAACAAAACATCTCAACTATATTCCTGGAACAGATGGACATGGATGGCATAGTGTGTTTGGAGGTGTAATGTTTTTCATCCTTAGATATCAGAGGCAAGCCTATATTACCCTCAACTGGGCATTAGAAAAATATATTGCAATCATAGACCAGCAAAATATCGAAATCTTTTATAAACACTAAAACGGCAAAATCTTTGATCCGACAACATCAGCTTATATACAATACATTATGCAAAAGAAGGCGGTACAACAACAAGTTAACTCGCAATACTATAGACAATCCATCATGGCCGCCACACGAGCTGTCATTGTTCCCGCCAAAACTACAGGGAACAAGCCACTTCATTAATTAAGTCAAGTGTTACACGATTAATATCGGTACCTCTGTTGACTCGACAGCGCCTTTGCAAGCAAAATATCTATCTAACGTATTACAGTGATTGCTATTCGGTTCCGTCAGGCGTTTCTTGTTTTTCGTGAGTAACATCTTCGTTTCATTCAATCAGATTTATTTGTTGGACTCGCTTTATCAATCTGTCCAATGGAAATTATTTTATTTTATTTGAATCTGGTTTGGTTTATGTTTTACGAGTTTATCTTGATTATGTCAACGTAGTAGGATTAACTAAAAGAGGAGATCAATAATTATTTTATTGTTCATCAAAACCTAATGTAGAGGCATTAGGTAAAAACAACATTTTGATACAAGTAGAGAAAGTTTGTCTTGCGACCGAGGCGGAATTGACCCGAGTCGCAGGCAAGAGTTTTATGGAGCCGCGTGTTAAAGTCACAAATTTCAATGTGTATCAAACGATGTTTTAATACACTTATGAAGATATAAATAAACGGGAATCGCTTAGCGTCCAGCGTGATACGAGAAATTTAATTAACTGTGTCGGGGGCGCACACTTCTCCGCACTAGTGCAGAAAACAATAAATTGCGTGTCTAAAAGTGGATGAGATAAAAATAAGTTTTATGGCCATGCTTATTAAGTAACTTAGTAGGTACCTACTCACTCCCGCTTGACAGTAAAATTTTCATCCCATAAAACTTTAGTGACTGACTAGTTAAAATGCCAATTAAATTTTTATTGCTAATAGTAGATTACAGCTTTCATGGCGAGACGAAAGGATTACGTGTTTGATTGCTCCTGATTTGCAAGAAGTTTATTTGATTGCCTACTTAAATATAATTCTCAAGTTTAAGAGTATAGCGACATCTATGGCGTCACATAAGAACTAATCCTGCATCGCGCAATTAAAGTTCTCCGCGCGATTGGAATATAATAGAACAGCCCGAAATCATCTATCGGGCAGTTGCCCACCAGACATAACACCCGTCTGGTCGGAGGATCCTCCCTTTTCAACGGAGGTATGCGGGACTTTACTCTCTGTTCCGCATACCCTTAAAAGAGCATCCAACTCAAGGTACATTTTCATACAACCGCTCTTACGTGATTATGATGTTATTACACATATTTCTTCAGATACTTTGGATACACAGATGTCTTGTGGATATTATCTAGGCTTTTATGGAAATCAAAATATAAATTGGTGTAAAACCAATCCAGTAAAGACCTCTGAAAATCTGCTATTTTACGTGAACTTTGGCCCTTCATATATATAAAAGGGGAAACTGACTGACTGACATATCAACCCCGAAACTACTAGGATTAGGAGCGTGAAATTTTGCACAAGGTTTTCTTTTATGACTTAGGCGAGCACTAAAAGAGGATTTTACAAAATTCACCCCCTAAAGGGAAGAAACGGGGGTCTAAATTTTGTATGGAGAAACCTACTTTCACGCGGGCGAAGCCGCTGGCAGAAGCTAGTGTACTCATATATTAAAAATATAAAAAAGTATATCCATAGAAGCCTTGCACATTTAATCGAGATTTTGAATGACGACAAATTTTTTTCAAAAACTTTTGAGGGTTTTAAAAAAAACACGTATTTCCTGGAACAAGTTTTGTGAAATATTCGAGTAAATCACGGAATTACCGAATGCTAACAGAGTTTTCAGGCGTTATCACTCTTTTTTGCATTGCCTCTTCGTCAAACATCGCGTTGGATTGCGTTAGATGAAGCAACAAGCTTTTAAACCATACTCGATGTTGACGATAGGCGAGTGGAGAAGGACACTTAATGATGTTTGAAAATCTATTCAACCACGTATCAAAACAATAGATCAGTGTCCCTACCATGACGTATTAAAATACCTGCCCTAGGCCACGCCACTGATTCCTTTATTCTGACGTCATCTCAACTCTCAGTTACGTGGTCAGAACAAAGGAATAGGAAGCGTGGTATATCCATCGAGTTCTCGCCACCCTCACAAGGTCATAAGATCCACCT
Organism: Mythimna pallens; assembly: GCA_961205895.1. NCBI lineage: Eukaryota > Metazoa > Arthropoda > Insecta > Lepidoptera > Noctuidae > Mythimna > Mythimna pallens. The sequence goes on from OY540844.1 coordinate 18,431,949, forward strand.
CGTGGGAGGCCTTCCAACGCTGCGTCTTCCGATACATGTTCGCCACGCCAAAACCTTTCGGCCCCATCGACTATCTGAAAATACTAATAATAATAACCATTTTATTTTCAAGCAACGTAAGCCCGTATATAAAATACATAAAGTAATCTTAAAGTATAATAAACTAATACATACTAATTCCGCCTAGCCCATTCCATCATCGGACCACCACGCGTATGGCGATGCGCCACCAGTACACGTTTTGCGAACTTATTAATTTTGCGTACAGCTAAGGAGCGGAATTCCTTGTTGGAATCTGTGTTTCCTGATGGCTACAACCCGGGAGTCTTTTAGTCAAGAGTGAAGGTTACTTCTTAGGTAAGCGCGTTCCATCGTCGACCGCATCGTCGCTTTCCATCAGATGAGATAGCGGTCAAGCGCGAACCTATCAACAATTTAAAAAAATCAATAAACTTATTTAAAACTGTAATTGTACACGTAATGTCATGATGTTGCGCTGCGTGGTGTCGCGTAACCGTCCTCGGAAACGTCGGTATACGACACCTTTCGGCCAGTCTCTTTTAAGAAGGTTTGCAGCTGGTGGGTTGAAATTCGTACCACGAACGACTTGCACTACTAACACAATCTATAGACATTACCCTCATTGGTTTCAGCAGCGACATCCTCGGAAATGTACAACCGCAACGCTCGCAGCGCTGTAGGAGCGTTAGACGGCCGCGGCCTGGTCGCCGTCATCAAGCGCCAGGTGCCGCTGGCTGGACAACTGGACCATCAGCTCGCTTGGGGACAAGGTTGGGGATGGGTCACCTTGCCTAATGGAGTGTGGAGTGGACGTGAGTATTACGCAAATTATAATTATTTATACTGAACTAAAGACTAACTGAGCCCACGTTTGCAACGTATGCAACGCATTATTTATTTATTTATTTGGTCAGCCAACAACTGCTTACACAATACATTTATATTGTATATTACTTTGGAACTTTATTGATTAGTGTATCAATTAATTATAGGCTAATACCACATGTACTTTTTATGGTTTTACATAATAATAATTATTAATTATACTTTAGATAATCACAATTTTTTTTAAAATAGGACATTAATAAATAAAATTACATTTTAGCATAACATTTAAATTAAAACCATAAAATTAAAAATTATGTTACAAACAGATAGATTATTAAAATAAATTAAGTTTTGGTACAGCATTAATACATTTGATTACGTAATTCATAGCTTACTCACACATTATGGTATCTACACTCTTGAATTTACTTGAAAACGGATGATTTCGATAACATACATGACTTAGCATACGCAGCGATGGAATACTCGTCCCACGCAACATCAGCCCCCCTAGCCAAGTTACGATCGTTTCGTTTCGATTCTCTTGCGTCAAACGCCTAGAGTAGGCCACGCCTCCGATTCCTTTGTTCTGACCACATCACTGAGCATTGAGATGACGTCAGATTAAAGGAATCGGAGGCGTGGCCGACTCGAGGCAATCAACGAAAAGAGAATCGAAACGAAACGGTTGTAACTTGGCTAGGGGGGCAGATCTGTCGATCCAGATGAGTGTGCACCACCAACTCTCCGACGTTGCATCGCGTACGTGGCGTACGTGGGCTCAGCTCGTCTTTACATTTATACTAACAGTAAAAGTCATTCGGCTGAAATGATGATAGTGATATTTAAAGTTTAATCTCAACCTCGCGCATAAGAGCAGAATTAAGCAGTTGTGCGTTTAGCAATTGAAAATTTGGTTTTCAATTCAGCATCAGGATACAGCACTTATGTAATAATCTTCTATATATATAAAAGGAGAAACTGACTGACTGACATATCAACGCACAGCCGAAACTATAGGGCCTAGAAGCGTGAAATTTTGCACAAGGCTTCCTTTTATGACGTAGGCGAGCACTAAGAGAGGAATTTACAAAATTCACCCCCTAAAGGGATGAAACGGGGGTCTAAAGTTTGTGTGGAGAAAACTATTTTTACGCGGGCGAAGCCGCGGGCAGAAGCTAGTAATATAATATTCCAGAACTATCACACAACGCTGTCTAGTCCCAAGCTAAGCGGCAGAGCTTGTGTTATGAGTACTAGACAACTGATAAGCATACTTACATATTTCTAAATACATACATATTATAGATTATGTATACTCCTTTCGCAATAAGATAAGACGTTTATGCTTGAACTACACTGCGCACACGTGTGCCACACACGCCGATCTGGGCGCGTTGGTCTCCATACATTTTACATGGATACTAGACTTGTAGAGCTCTTGGCGATCGGACGGTGAGCTACCCATTGCTCGCCGTCCAATCGTCCAGTAACCGTCCGGACCGAACCCAAGTCGTCGACGGCGCGTACTGTTCCATGCGCGCCTCAAGGAGTTGTCAGCAAACCGTAGGGGCCAGCAGGGTCGAAGCCTACTGGGGCCAAGGGTCTGATCCTGAAAGGAAGACTGTGCCCTGGTACGAAAGGTAACGAAGGAACAGGAGTGGGTTTTTAGTCAGTAAAAGTCCGACACACCCCCCTAGGGCGGCTTGGGCTTTTTGGCTCTTCTCGTCGCCAAATTACTTAGTATGCAAAGAAAAGTGATTCAGAGTTTAACCTTTCGCACTTAGGTATAGTGCGAAAAGTTAAACTAGTTTACGAGTTTTTTTTTTTAGGTCGGAAAATCATTTAATGAATCCTTGGGCGGAGCGGGAGATAGTGTCAGACTTTTACTGACTAAAAGCCCACTCCTGTTCTTTCGTTGCCTTCGTCCCAGGGCCCCGGGTTTCGTATTCACACTACCCATGGCCCCAGTAGGCTTCGACCCTGCTGGGCCCCTACTAGTTTAAAATAAATAAATAAAATAAAAATAAATAAGCCTTATATTTCATTCCCTTAATAATAATACATTCCAATTAGCAATAAATTATAATTGATTATAGTCGATAATATATGAATTCTATTAATTAATTATTTATTATTTTATTGAAACATGCCCCTACTAGTTTACGAGTTCGATATTCTGCAATAGCTGATGATAAATGTTGTACTTAAACAAAACTAACTTCTAACTTTGGCTTCGCCCGCACCAGAGCAGAAAATCAGCCCATGGGAACATACACCCGAGATAAAAATATGTATTACAAGTAGTAATCCAAGAGAATAGCACATAGGATTGTCTACCAGTGTATCATATTTCATCCAAATCTGTTCAGCCGTTTGAGCGCAAAAGAGTAACAAACACACATAAAAAAAAAATTGTTGATCTAGAAGAGAAACCATAACAACTACTACCAAATTTTTTTTTACTGTTCCTGCTCTTGGGTGGAGCGAGAGTACTTGTCAGACTTTTACTGACTAAAACCTAACCTATTTCCTTCAGTTGCCCTTTACGTTCTAGTTCCACACGGCGGTCCACTTTTTCAAACAGATAGATCCTACTTAAGAAATTCATATCCTCTTTTTCAGGCCTCACCTGGTCCCAAGAAGGCGAAGACTTCGCCCTGCACGCGATGCCGATCATGCACCACACCAACGTCTCCCAAGCCTGCTCCATGCTCGATGGAGTGACAGCATACGAAGCTTCAGCCTACGAACAGGCTCTGGCAGAGTACGATGACACTGGAACTTCTGATGACTGGGACTTTGGCGTCGATTGCGGTGATTTCATGATGTAAAACCTTTTTGGTGGTCATTGTCATGATCTAGGGAAGAAATGTACTGCTCTGACCTTTACGAACAACAAGAGAACCTTGGTCTTAGCTCGACGATGCGGTTCGTATTTTTTGAAGATGTTGCGTTGATGCTAGACATATGTGTAGGACATACTTACAAGGGCGCCGGCTTTTATAAAACCTCATGGGTGCTCATACTCATTTGATGACTCGAAAAAGTGGCGAAGTGTGAAAAGAGAAATGCACAGTGATCGACCGACAAACAAATAAATGTCCTACTTACATACTGCGGAACAACGAAGGTACAACAAACACCCAGACCCAACACAAATATCTGTTTAATCAACAAACGTTTGTGTTGATGTGGGAATCAAACCCGCGACCCTTGCGTCTCAACCGGCGTATAAACCACTGCGCTAAACGGGTCGTCCGGTAAGGAAAAAACGCCGGCGATTACTGATCTGTTTCTTGATGTCTATTCTCAGGGGTGCTCGGCACCCGCTGTCTATTTCTCATGGGTGCCCGAGCCCCCGAGCACCCACGGAGTCGGCGCCCCTGCATACTTAAGCATCTTTTGCAACCATTTGGTATTCTCACATTGCATCGCGATTGCGTACTATCCTAGACAGTCATAAAAGAGAGTTTTTCCATTTGAACAGCGTGTTTTCTTCATAGATTTTGACAATTTACCAAATATCAATGAAGTATGCGAAATATTCTGAAAGATAAAACAGTTTTTTATGTTATATGCTGGTCATGTCTAACATAATATTTTGTCTTGAGGTATATGTCATATATCCAATTTATCGATCCATTATTGTTGGAATATAAAGTTTAAAAAAAAAACCAAAGAGTTTCTGATTAAGGTTCTTGAATTTTTGTTTTGTAAGTGTCCTTTAAAAAAGAAAAACATTTCGATAACGATGCCAAATGTATTTTGTGTTATATTTAATAAAACGCGAGTAATATATATATGTATAATGTGCTGGTCACAAAAAAAACTTATGTGCCAATTATGAAGTTCATTAATGTAATAAAATTATCACCATCTTATGAATTTGGAAAAACATACATTCACTAAAAGTATTACGTATCTATATTTTGTTATTAAAATGATTAATTTTGAAAGTTTTTGTCCCTTTTCCGATGATGTCGAAAAAGAGATAATTTGTGAATAATCAAAGACTATAATAAAAAGACAGAAGCGACGCTTCTAGTCGACTGCCATGAATACTGGATATAGGTACCTAACCCATAACTTTTCTCTAATTTTCAGAATTTTAATCATTTATTCGACATATTATTATGATAAAATAATATTTCGATCTCAACTCAAATTGACGATGTTCTAAAACCGGCCGGAATGGCGTACACGATTATCTTATAATGCATTAAATAGATGTGCTCTAGAGATACTGCATGTTGTCATAGAAAAGATGTGTGTAGCCATGAGATTCTAGACATTTTCAAATTCTCGAAGTTCGGCCTATTGATAAAGCCATAGGATGTTCATGTAGGTTAGGTATAGCACTAAATCTCGATCTCTCAGAGCGATATTTATTTAGGTAAAATATTATTTACGAAACGTTTGATACTGTCTTCTCTTTAATCTTTGATAAACTGTAACGTTGATTGTTTCCCCGTTTCTTATAAATAATGCATTTTGAGGGATTATTGAAAATGTTAAAAAAGTAATTTGGAGATAATGCCTTTTTTAAATTTGGTAAATGACAGAAGAAGTTTTCGAAGGTTTTATGTGATTACACAAATCAGGGTACACATTATTCTGCTTTATTGAAAACTTTTTCACGTTCACTGAATACATAAAGTCGCACAAAATGAGAGTTACTTGAGAATAGTATTTACTTAAGGAAGATGCTCTAAGGTAGTCGGCCAAATTCGAGTTCCCATATATTAATTATGCTGATTGCCTTGCAGCATCCACTTTAACACGTAGGATAAGACATTCAATGCTTGTCCCCTAATGACACCAATTACGAGTTGAAAAAGTATATTTACTCATTGAATTCGTAAATAAAAAATGTTAGTTTTAAGTTGATGTTAGCATTAGTAAACGTGGTCGGTAGAACATAACCTAACTGGACGAAATATAACGTGATGTCTTTTAAAAGAATAACATCGTTTTTAAAAGAACGGTTTACTGGCAACGTTTTTGGATATTGTCGGTAGTTAGGTGTGTTAAAATTTAGTAAAATTATTTAAAGAAAATATCTAGAAGCTATAAAATCTTCCGACCTACCCAAAGACTGCCTAACGTTATTTACCTAATACCTGTGTTGTGTGTAACCCTAGGCATGGTAAACGCGATTTAAAGTCCCTCGTCCCGCGAACGCTACATTGCAAGATGTAATTGTTACACAATCTGTTCGTAAGAAGATAACTTTGAAATCTGTGGAAACAATTCAAATTATACTGCCAAGAATGACTTAAAAATGCCTTACATTATTTGGAAAGGTTTTTCTTCCATTGGATGGACTGCTACAAAATCATAATCATTATATTATTACAAGCTATACTACCACAAAACGATCATTTTAAAAATGGCATGTCTACGTGACTTGTGCCTAATCTTTGACAACTTGAACAAAGTTTTGACAGCTATCTAATGGCAGAAAATATTTCCTCAGAAACGATTTAATTTATGGTCTTGCAATGTAGTTATAGATGTCGTAGCCAATTTATTGTATTATACGGATGTAAATTAGAATAATTAAATTAGACGTTTATAAGATAGCGTAGGTACCGCAATTTATTTTTCTGTTTATGTAAAATATTTTAGCAAAGGAAATGCGATTTATATTTCTTTTTCTACTTATTTTTTTTTCAACTTGAAGACCGAACAAGGAATGATTTCATTGTACCTCTTTATAACTGTAATACCACAACGCGTTGTGGTCACGTAAATATTTAATAGGTCTCAAGAATTAGGTATTGATTTCTTACTTCTGCGGTTTAACATAAATGCAATTAAGTAAGTCGATGTTTTGTACACTTATGATAATATAATTCACCAACACCTCTCCTATGTTTAAAAAACACTCGTAGATGTTATATTTTTTCGGTAAAATAATTATACAAATTATTTATAAAATTAATAAACGTAGACAGCAATAAAACGTTGGACCTAACGTCTAGTAATATAATTATGAGATATTTTTGTATGACAAGCTTGCATGTTTGATTTGAAAGTGGAATCCTCTCAATGTGTTCGTTCCCTAATGTTATTTATATGTAGACTTATTGATCTATATATTTTCGGGGCGCTTGTTTTATAAAACATTTCGTTTGTGACATTGTCTGCACAAGTACCTTTAATTTGTTCAGATGTAACCCAATGTGTCTTATAAATTAATTCGTGACAATTTTGATTAATGAAACCAAGAAGCAGTCGGTTCATGAAAATCGTATTTCAGTCAATTGAGAGAATCCATTTTGTCAATTGATGAAAGAGAGAGAGAAAACTCAATATGTAGTATATACTGTGATTCTCTATGATATATAGAAAATGATCGGTGTGGATATGAAAATGAAAAGTGTTTAGCGTTTTTTTTAAACATCATTGTGATTTACGATTTCCCTTTTATCCTGTTATTTGTGCAGACAATAAATTATATCGTTTATAACATCACTGGTATTATCAATGTATCTAAAACGGTATTATCAATGTTAGAAGAACTGTAGATAACAATGTGGTTTGCATAAATGCTCAAACAAGGTGCTGCTGACCACATAGTGACACAAATACTTGGTTACCCGTTACCTATCAACATATAACAGGAAACTAATGAAAAAAACAATGACCAAGCTGAGCGAATACGTTGTTCAACATAAGCCCTCATTTGCTCAGCTTAGCTTCTCATTAATGAAAAGAAAATTCCAAAAAATAAGTAACATTTATTTAACACATTGAATGCCAAGAATTTCAAGGAACCAATCGTCAGCCGAGTAATGTCGTAGCTATATCCGTTTCTCTATAGGATGGTGCGAGTGACAGCTGTCATACAATATAGCTACTAGGGCGTTTCATGTTTTTAAAATCTTCGATTTTTGACTCTGCCCGAATTCTTGATACCACTCATGAACAGTATATAAAAAATTACCATAATCAGTTAATATTTAAAGGTTGCATGCACAACGCCAATAAAGTTTTCTCGTAAAGCTAGTATACGTCATAAGTGTGGGTTAAATTTTTAATATTACTATTTTTACAGTGGAGGATATTACTACCCTCCACTGTGTTTGTGTGTGTTACTAGTGTGTTGTTGTGTCTAGTAAAACTTACTTCCCTCCTCTGTAAAAAATAATAATATTAAAAAAAATATCTTCACTGATGACGTACGTATTGGCGTTGTGCAACCTCTAAATATTAACCGATTATGGTGATTTTTGGTATATGAACACTATGCATTAGTGGTATCAAGAATTCGAGCAAAGTCAAATAAAAATCAAAAATTTAAATACAGCATGAAACACCCAAATAGCTACCCATCCTTTTCGAGAGAAAAGAATGACATCAGGATGAAAATATTCATCTTTGAGATGATAATATGCAATTTTCGTCCTGCTGTAATCCTACCCGTGCTACACCTAAAGGGGTGACCAGACGGTTGCAAACCAACGTCCCAACCAAGGTGACCTTGCTAGTTTCAATCCGTGTAGACAGCAGTTGCAATCCATGGCCTTCAACGCCCTTGGTTGGGAGGCGCTTTTTCCCGACCACCGCACGTGTTGGCGCGTGGTTTACATCCAATTAGCCGCAACACAAACCAAACATAACCAGACTCCAGATCAGACGGTTGCAAAACGCTAGTTCGCAACCGTCTGATCGACCCTTTAGTGTTTCTATTCTAAGTGCGAACATACGACTTGTATACAAGATATCTCGTACTTTAAGCACTAGCAATATGAAAACTACCATAAAACCTATGAGAAAACTTGTAGTAAAACAGTACCTACGAGTTTTCTCGTTGCTAGCATTCAATGTCTTAAAGTAACCTTAATGAAGTAATAACTATAACGTGACAAAGTTAGAAGTCAAGTTTCAATTACTGATTGATGAGGCTGGAACTTCTCTAGAAATTTTAGACATGGTCTAAATAATTTTTGGAGGTAGGCGGAACAGAGTGTAAAGTCTCGCAAACCTCCGTTGAAAAGGGAGGATCCTCCGGCCAGACGGGTGGTATGTCTGGTGGGCAACTGCCTGATAGATGATTTCGGACTGTTCTAAATGTTCTAATCGCGCGGAGAACTTTTGCGCGATGCAGGATTAGTTCTTATGTGACTCCATAGATGTCGCTACAAACTTTTAGACACTATTATTTGAAATCAGACTTTAAACAGTACCAACATGAATTCTGGTAATCATAATTTTGTCACTAAGGGTCAGTAGCTAAGGCTGCGCAAAAATTTGAAAGAGTTACCATGACCCTGGATTGCAAAGGGCAATTAAAGTAAAGCCCAACACACCCTCTCGCTCCATCCAAAGCTGAAGTAGTTATTTGATAGTTTGCCACCTAAAAAGAAAGGGCTCTGTAGCTCTTTTCCAAAAACCATTCACAAAGTTTATGGAAGATAGTACTATCATAAATTCTGACAATAATACCAGCGATGTCCCTCATAAAGTCATAACATTAACACTGTAGAGGATAGCGGTGTATCGCTACGAAATGGACAAATAAGTATAGCGCGTGCGTAGTTAGATCGACGTCGTGTGTTGTATGAACTGTATGATAGTGACGTTCAATCACAGATTATGAATGTTTGTATGTAATTTTTTTAATAAAATAAACCATATGGTGAATTTGTATTGTTTCATTGCTTAATCCAAGGTCCTACATTTTTAATAATTTTGTTAAAATTAATTTCTTTACTTGTCTGAAAATGTTTATAAATGGATGAAGATACTACTAACCTATCCAAACGTTGCTCAGAAGTCTGACTTTCACTTATTTTTAACCAGTGTTGTATGTTGAGTCAATGAAGGATTCATATTTTATTATTTTACAATAATATTCATCTGAATAATAATATTGCGTTAAAGTCGTAGTTACCATGTCTATGATCGTCTTTTTAAATATCTTTCTACATATATTATAAGCTCATTTGAGCCAAAGTAAATGAAGATGCAAACATATTTAGCTGTATCAAAGAGTACGGGTCTCAGATTGCTCCCTTGCAGTATTCCTTGAATTACAGAGGAACATATTAATAAGTTGATCTAACGGTGGTTCTGGTATTTAAGTAAAGATAGTGTACCTACTGAGGACTATTACGATTATTTTGAATCATTTTGTTTTGTGGGACAGTTTCAGGAAACAGGTCCTGCCTATGCAGTTGAAAGCCTTTGTGAAGTCAACAAGGCCAGAAAAAATAAAAAGAAGATGAACATTATCATTTTATAGACTGGTATAAGTATTAAGGTAACACTTGTGCAATGCCATGCATGAAAGTATACAGACTGAATAAACTAAATCTGGTCAATATACTTAAAAAATGGACATTTTTAATATGTTCATTAAATCCATAAAAGTACATCTTTTAGCATCAGAAGATCAATTTATAAAATGTAGTCCAAGTGACATACAACATATCACATTACCAAAAAAGGTGTAAGTAAAAGCAAGCATTCATAAGAATGAACAAAAAATATAAACGCATATCGTTTCTTCGAAATGGACGAACTGACACGAGTGCAAGCAGATTATTATCTTTGTATCCGGTTGTCTTTATTTAAAGGATTAGCTCAAACAAGTGTACACTGCGATTTATTACAGAGATACACGCACTTAAAATGTCTAAAGTCTATCTATCTAAATTGAGTATCTCTTATAAGAGGAACGAGGTGGTTATTAATTTAAACAATTCGCATTTCTTTAGCGTTATCTACAAACTTATCTCAAAGTTAACTTTGATCATATGAAGTTTATGATGGAGCTTTACATAGGTGTGAGGCGTCGCAGATGTATTTCATACATGAACATGTCTAAAATTTAGTACTGCATATTAATATTTATGTGAAAATTGTTAGTATCAACACGAAGCGATGATTCGAGGCCACCCTTAGCGTCTCGCCCTCTTGTTTATATTATTATAATTATAATAACTGGCACGAGGCATGAATTGTGTTCTAAATTCGGTTGTATTTTTTTATGTTTGTTACGTCAAAACTACACGTAAGCGTTTATGGACCAATTAGCAAAATGTTTTTCCTTAAAAGGATGTTCTTTCAGATTAGTCTAATTTTTTCCAAAATCCTGTTCTAATGATAGGATCCATGAGGAATCGAGAGAACTCCTGAAATATTACAGACAACCACATAGTGATTTTAGTATTTTCATCGAGAACTTAACAGTCATTTTATTTTCTGCATTTACAATCAAAAAGTAACATTTGATGAAGTGGAACTGATGAAGAAAACCAAAAATGGCCAACGGAACTTCACACTCACATAGATATCACAATGAAGTTAGTTAAGCAACAGTTTTATACCAACAAATACATGGTTCTGAATAGTTATGTTGAAAATGGTAGAGATCTAATGATGATGATGAAGCCGGAAGGTAGGCACCGGAACTCCGTAATTAATCAATGTAACCTAGCTGTGTTTTTTTTCGGGTGGGAAAATCATCTCATGACATCCCCCGCTCTTGGGCGGAGCGCGAGATAGTGTCAGACTTTTACTGACTAAAAACCCACTCCTGTTCCTTCTTTGCCATTCGTTTTCCAGGGCCCCGGGGATCTCTTTCGCATCACCCATGGCCCCAGTAGGCTTCGACCCTGTTGGGCCCCTACGGTTGCTGACATCTCCTTGAGGCGCGCGTGGAACACTACGCGCCGTCGACGACTTGGGCTCGGTCCGGACGGTTACCGGACGATCGGACGGCGAGCCACCCATTGCTCGCCGTCCGCAAGCCCGCGCCTACGGTGGCCGCAAATCGGGATCGGAATCCCGGCGACGGTTGGGGCGTGAGGACCGTTGCCGTTGCCTCACGCGATCGGCCGCCTCCTTTGCTAGCATTACTGCTTCGCAGAAGGAGGCGACCGCCTGCCACTCCTCCTCGCTCCGGACCATGGCCTGTACCAAGGCCCGGCGCGAGAGATCGCTGCCGCCGATCGCCCTCACGAGGACACGGCGGTGCTCTGCCCAAGCGGGGCACACCTCTACCGTGTGCTCCACCGTGTCCTCCGGGCAACCTAGCTGTGTTTGGGTTTATTAAAATTGACATGAGATGCAATAAGGTACTATCGAACTGATATGATGATGGACGGAATGTGGAAGTTAGACGCGGGAACTGCATAATAAAAGAACGTATCCTAGCAGTGTTTGGGTTGGTTGAAATTGTCATTAAAAATAGGTACTCTGGCTATAAATTTATCGCAACTAAAACGTGTGAAATAAAAAAACCGACTCCACTACAAAAAAAAAATCGCTAATACGATCAAAATAACTTTTATTTCGGCAGTCGAAACACTGACTTCGTTAGTACCATTGTCTACGCTAGTTATAGTGTGTGCAAATGTGCCAGTGCCACTGTGTAACAAATACAAATATTATCAACATTGCATGTCGAAGTTTCACTACCAGCTCCGGCTATCACCTCATCGCAAGGGAAGGAACAGGCGGAATACCTTCCATCTATACGTCCCCAAAGATGCTTGAAATAATTGAAAAGAAGACCCTAAAGTCAATGGAAGCTATATTAATGTAAGGCTAGTGTTGATAATCTAATTATATAAAAGGAGAAACTGACTGACTGACATATCAACGCACACCCGAAACTACTGAGACTAGGAGCGTGAAATTTTGTACAAGGTTCCTTTTATGACGTAGGCAGAGAGAGGATTTTCCAAAATTCACCTTCTAAGGGGATCAAATGCGGGTCCAAATTTTTTCACGCGGGCGATACCGCTGACAGAAACTAGTTTGTCAATAAAATTTTAAATAAGCATTTCAAAAAGCCTCAAAATCATTAAAAAGATCAACCCTACGAAAGCATTCCAAAAAACCACACTCAAAATCATAAATAACTTATAAGCTTATCACTTCGTTAAATCAATACTTTATGCAACAGATGGTCCGTTTCATTAACCAGTTCTCTTGCATAAACTACTTGCACAGCGATGTGAAGCTGGCATTTTATGCTATCCCCTATATAATTACCCTGACACTACCTCCAGGTTAACGCCCGTGTGACTTATGATAACGCTTTCACTGAATTTGGCTGCGGGCTCGCGAATTTCTTCAATGTTTATGCCATTTAAATGAATAAAAGCTATTCCACCCGCAAAACTTTTACCGGCAAGCAATAAAAAACATTTTCCTTCGCTTCAAACGTAAACAATCATTTGTCTATTGGTGGTGGAATACAAACTCTTTTTAGAGACAACGTAATGTCTGTGTCAGGGGAAAATAATCTTTATAGTATTATGAAAAAAGGTTGATAAAGTTATGATAGCGGCAAATGTATTGTTGTCGGTTCACAGGGCGTGTAGGTGCAGCCAGTCGATTACTCAGCGAGTAGTCATGCAGGCTGCTCGCTCCCCGGCCCCGCCATCTCTCGCTAATTCGCCTCGGTGCTCCACAACAGCTGAGTCGCTTGGCGACCGCTGACTCGTTTGATCGGTATTGCGATAATCATTCTTGTAACTGAGAACGCGGCGGTAAATTAAAAAAGTTAAATCATAAACACGTTCCAATTTTAAATAGCGCGCGAAAGCTCAACGTTGACGGACAAAAATTGTATTTTTGACATTTTTTGTGTCAAATTTTGTGAATGGTGTTTGATAATGAACAATAAATAAATCGAATGTAGTATTTTATATTATTTTTACATCGATTGAATAACTTGACACTTCGATTTGTTTAAATTTTTGTTGTCTTCCAGTTTACTTGGTATTTGTTATTTTGTGTGCCACTGAAATTTTGAAAATGGAGAAAAACGGTGGTTCCAGGCTCTTGCAGATGCAAGTAAGTACTTACCTGTACCTACTTATAAGAAACTTAATATTTATTTTCTTTATACATGTTATTTTTTAGCCGTATTTTCTTTTATAAATAACCTAGTGATTAACTTGTTTGTTTATGAATTGATATTCATAATTTTGCCGGCAAGCGGTAACCGAATTTTAGCAACATCGCCACGCGTAGTGACTCGTTCTATATCTTCAGATACTTATCGTTGTTATGAATCATAATCATATTGATAATAATTATCTTTCTTACTACGAAGTGTTTGATGTTTAAATTAAAGCTGTTATACTTCCTCAAAAACATAAATAGGCATACAACAGGAAAAATACTGTACTAGTCCAGGAAAACGCAAAATAATGATCTAATATGCCATTCGTTCCTGTGTTACCAATAACATTACTAACGCATTAACATAAACGAACCTATTCTTTTAAAAAATCGTTAGCTTGAACGATCTCATAAATAAAACAAACAGACCAATAGCAGACGGCGCTTCGTGAATCAACAACGAACATTTTTTTTTTACCACCGGAACCATAGACTAAAAATATATCTGCAGTAAGTCAAAATATAAAAAAAAGTGTGAGATAACTTGAAGATATGGAAGTAAATCATTCTGGCGAGAATGTTGTTAGTACAAATGATGTCAACGGTAACCTTGATTGTGAATATGATAGTAATAGGAGCTATAATGTGAATAAAAGTACAAAATATTTTGAAAACATTGTAACATTTTACAATGGATCTTCAAGTCAAGAGTGATTAAATTACTCCTAAGCAAACGTACTTCATCGTTGGCCACATCATCGCTTACCACCAGGTGAGATAGTGGCCAAATGCGAGCCTAACCATAATAAAAAAAACAAACCTTTACCAAACTATGACAATTCTCAACATGGAAAGGAAGTTGAGGAAACTAGATATTGAGATAAACATAGATTCTATAAAGAAATGTTTAACATGGCTGACGATTTTGTAGTTTCGTGTTTGAACAAGTCAATATTTAATCTAGTCAACGTTTTATTTTTTAAAAAATGCTGTCCTTGACTGACAAGAGGTCCTTAACTTAATGATGTCATCACCTATCTACGTGAGTAGTTTCCTCATGCTAAGTTCATCATTTATATAACTCAGTCAACTAAAGACTTGGTTTGTTTGAAAGAGCTACCGTGGCCCTGGAACCCAAAAGACAACTGGGACACCGATGGACCAAGAGAAGATATTGATCCAGATTAATTTATTAATTTGTAGATATAGGTAACATTAAGGTCATAAATAACAACTTTTGATGCCATGTTAGCTAATGATAACATACAAATATAAATTATTTCCTAAACAAAAAATGCCTACTACTAGAACTCACCATCCAATCGTATATTACAAGCTACATTATGTCGTAGTCAGTTCCTGGATTGTAAGTTTTAGAAGACTGAAGTCGTCTTTTGTCTTTTACAAACTCTTCTTTCCTTTCTTGTTACTCATCAATTCCATCAGCATTATCATTTTTATTTAAAGACTAACTTCTAGCAGCGGCTTCGCCCGCGCCATAGTAGGTTCCTCCATACAAATTTTGCACCTCTGTTTCATCACCTTAGGGGGTGAATTTCGAAAAATTCTCTCTTAGTGCTCGCCTACGTTGTAAAAGGAAACCTTATGCAAAATTTCACGTTCCTAGTCCCAGCAGTTTAAGCTGTGCGTTGATATGTCAGTCAGTCAGTTTCTCCTTTTATATATATAGATAAAATAAGAAACGTTGTGAAATCTTTTATATCTACTGACCCTTTTTCAACTATTATCGTCTGTGGCACTGCTAAGAGGTCGGCGAACGCTAGCTGGGATGCGAACCTTGACCTCGACGATGACGATATTATTACACTCAACGACTGGAACCACAAAATATTTTTTTTTATTTTCGGCTTCATTCCGTACTCTATGTTCTTATAATGGTTGATGACGTCAATCGGGATAATAGCGAGTCTGTTTTGCTGTTAAATATTGGCATGTATGTCTTCTGTCGATCACTTAGAATCCGTCTGAACACTGGCTGTATATAGCTTGATACACAGCCTACGCAAATTGTAATACTATATGCAGCGAGCCCTAGAATCGTTTTTATTTGCACTGTTTTGTGATGGCTTGACGTTGCTTATGTCTGTGACCATTTTGGGTTTATCGCAGGATTTATGAATGAAAACTTGTATTTAAGTTCTCTAGCTTTTCACGTACTGTCCTTATCCATATTTAATCGGGGTTTATTCCCTCGCCTTCTTTACCTACTACATAACGCTAAAAGCGTCTAGCCTAACGTGAAAAATCACTCCGATATAAAATTGACTGGCCTGTTGGCCTAGTGGTTAGTGGCCCTGACTGCTATGCCGGAGGTCGTGGGTTCGATTCCCACCCAGGACAAATGTTTGTGTGATGAGCACGATCATTTGTTCTGTGTCTGGGCGTAATATCTATAATATGTATGTATTTAGAAATATATAAGCATGTTTATCAGTTGTCTAGTACTCATAACACAAGCTCTGCTTAGCTTGAGACTAGACAGCGTTGTGTGATAGTTGTGGAATATTATTATTATTATTTCGTTTATTCATTATCTTATCATATAAATTACATTTTTAAATAATTCAATAAAAAAATAAAAAACATTTAAAAATATATAAAATAGTATCCCACCGGTATCGGGAACAGGGTCCAAGCTACCGGCGGTCAGGGCTCCAGAGAAAGGAACCTCCTAACAATACGAGCCGTGTCTAGGAGTACCGCTTTCTGGATCAAGCCCTTGATCCAGCCGCCTAACGCGAGCCTCCTAAGGTATTATTGTTATTATATAAAATATCATGTATACAAAAAATTTGATATGCTACAAGTGTATAAATACTGCATAAAAATTAGTGAACATAAAAAAAAAACTAATAACTTAGTGATAGTTTTATTTATGAGTTATAGAAAGGGTATTATAAAAAGTATCTGCAATAAATATACAACCCCATAACATATTCGAACGTTTCCCTCATTTTATTTTTAGTTCAGTTTTAACTTCAAAATTGCAGCTCTACCTACACTTAATATTCCGTTATTCAGCTTATCACTATGGAAGAAATACATATACTTAATGCATAGATATATGTGTCTGATACATAATTGAATCGTTTGTCTTCGCAGACGTCGCTACGGTTCAAAAGTTTAACGTCTGCAGTTCGAGTTATCAGAAGGCCATCATTAGAATCGACCTGCAGTTCAACTATTTAGGCTGTTGCTATTACAGATTCAGTCAAGAGGTAGACAGTATTTCTATTAGAAAAATATATAAATTCTACTATTTATTAGGAACGGATGAGAGTCTACCATGAAATCAGTGGTACCATAACTCATCTTTTTAGGGTTCCGTACCTCAAAAGGAAAAACACGAAACCCTTATCGGATCACTTTGTTGTCCGTTCGTCTGTCTGTCTTTCTGTCAAGACCCTTTATCTCGGGAACGCGTGGAGGTATCGAGTTGAAATTAAAACCATATACTCAAGTCTGTGGATTTTTAAAGCTGTAAAAAAATCAAACTTGTAAGTTAACGAGAAAAAAAGATACTACGGTTTATGTGGCAAAAAACGTACATTTCGACACTCTCGAGGAAATCAAAATTCACAGGCTATTCCCGTTGACCCAAAATCCTGATTTTTGGCAAAAAGCAAGGTCTTATAGCACAAGTATAGGAATAAATCTGAAAACTGTAAATTTGTTGTTACATCACATTTTTTTGCGATTCGGTTAATCTCCCATGATTCCATTCCGGAATTGAACTATTTACATAAGTAAGTTTGTACGGAACTTTCAGGGCGCGAGTCCGATTCGCACTTGCCCAGTTTTTTTTTTTTTAGTTTTGATATCATCACATATGTCTTCCGTTCAAGGGTGGAACGAGATTGCCAGATTTTTACTGTCTAAAACACACCTGTGTCCTTTAGTTGTCCTTTGCGTTCTAGAGCCATGGTCGCTTTTTCAAAAGTTCCCACAACCCGTCATCTACACAATCTACCTAGCGTTTTCACAACCGTGTTTGGGTTGTCTTCCAGTCTATCCAGTAGAACATCAGTATTTTCCATAGAGACACTACCTATCTTACCTCCACAATTCTACAAATGTATAACACGTTACCGTATAGCAAATGTAGCTATGAGACTTACACATCCTGTCCCGTAAATCCTAAATACATAAACTTCTATAATATCTATTGTTCGTGTTGTCTTGATCTTAGGTTTCATAATCTTAATCTCGGTTGTGCTTTTGGTTTTGCTAAACTCTATAAACACAGTGTAAGGTGTGCCAGCTAGGTGGTTGCGCCACATTCCTCTGATATCTTCTCACATTGACATCATTGCTGGTGGTCTTATCTTAGGTGTTATCTATATATATAAAAGGAGAAACTGACTGACTGACATATTAAGGTGAAAGTAAGCGTGAAATTTTGCATAAGGTTTCCTTTTATGACGTAGGCCAGCACTAAGAGAGGATTTTCCAAAATTTACCCCCTAAGGGAAGGAAACGGGGTTTCAAAGTTTGTACGAGTATTGAAAAACCTGCTTTCACGCGGGCGAAGCCGCTGGCAGAAGTTAGTTACCTATATCGCAACGATTACCGCAAGATTGCTAGAAATTATAGAGGATTCCTAACCACATCGCAGATGTAGTTGAGTTTTTAGTGCTAGAATTTGTTTGCTAAGTAGTTTTTGCTCTGCTGGTCTCAGCCACCGTCCGTAATTTCTTCTATGTAAAATAAATATGTATTAATGCTTGTATATTTGGTTCCACTTCATTATTTTCGTTTAAGCTCGGTATCTTTTTATATTTTCTAGACTTATGGGGAAAGATGACCTGACCCTGGAGCTCACTTTGTGCCACACCTGTTCGAGCTCATGCCTGGGGAGACTGTAAAATAGACTCTCCTGTGCTAGCTTGGCACCTCGGATTATTGTGTTCTTTCCGATATTCTACTTAAAACATTGTCTTTATAACCTTCCTATTATTTTCACTTTTTGTTTTTACATCGTCGATATCTCCGAACCTTGATAGAATCCGTTGATCATTTTCTTCTTCATATTTTTTTACGTGGCTCACCTTTTTGACCCCTATTAAGTAATTGTCCCAGTTCACCGGTTCGATAGCCGAGTGTCGAGACAATTAGGCATACGCCATACAAACAAAACACTGTGACCTGATGGCCTACTTGTTATTATTGATAAATGTATCGCTTAATGGATTGGCTTCTTATGCATAATGCCGTAATACGAATACATCAGCGTATTGCTTATTTGAATTTACGACTTTTTTATAGTCTGATTGAAATTGGCAGTTGGTGATTCTGGAATCTTCGACGGATCGTTCAGTTATAATGGCAATGTGAGTGGTTTGATGTCAAATTGAAAAGTATTCGTTTCTGAATGAGACGAAGACAATTGTCAGAATTTTAACGTCGTAAGTGAAACTAAGATTTATTTTTAAATTCTGAATGAGAAGATAAGTTAACTTTTTATTTTGACAAACTATGAAGCTGAATTAGATGAAATTGTAAGAATAGAGTTTGTTAACGGGCGTAGTGATCATTATAGAATGCACTACGTATTCATTGGACGTAAAGCTAAGCAGTGGAATTCCCTGCCAAAGTCTGTTTCCTGATAGCTACAACCTAGGGGTATTTAAGTCAAGAGTAAATAGGTTACTTCTAGGCAAGTGTGCTCCATCATTGACGACATCATCGTTTTCTATCAGGCAAGATAGTGGTTAAGCGCGAGTCTATCAATAATAAACGAAAACGTATAATGTTATGGTATATAGTGTTCAAAATAAAATATCTTTTCACTATGCGTTTTTTGGCATACGAAAATGATTTACCAAATGATTTTAGACGATGTAAGTACAGGAAAAAAGGTTAAAATTTAAAATAAAACAACATTGTTTAGCTTCTTAAGTAACATGATGAAGTAACTAAGATAGACTGAGAACATAGTAGAGGTCGTTTCAAAACGATCATGTCTACGTAATAGAATTCTTATTTCTATATTGTATAAAGCTAGAATCGATAATCGAAGTTTGTTTAATTAAAACTACAGCATCTACCAGCAGCTAACTGATATCGATCTTCGGGCTTGCGGCGGCGAGCAATGGGTAGCTCGACGTCCGACCGTCCGGTAGACCGAGGCCAAGTCGTCGACGGCGCTTACTGTTTCACGCGCGGCTCAAGGAGATGACAGCAAACCGTAAGAGCCCTGCAGGGTCGAAGCCTACTGGGGCCAAGAGTCTGCTGCCGAAAGGAAGACCAGGCCCTAATATGAAAGACAACGAAGGAACAGGAGTGGATTTTTATAATAATATCATTTATTTGCTTGAAATATGGTGGTAGGTACAGGTCTTAAAATTCAATATTTTTTCTTCATATTCCGCCTCATATTCAGCATGCAAATTTTTTATGAATCTCAATTATTTACATCCAAAACATTATATTTATAATATGCAATCTAATTGAAAAATTAATAATAAATCAAATAAAAATGTCAACAAATTAAACTTAAGAGTTAAAACGAATAAAAATAAATAAATTATGAGTATAAAAATAGAATGTCGAAATATAAAAAAAAGCAATACAAAATGTAGTCAGTAAAAGTCTGATACAACCTCCCGCTCCGCCCAAGAGCGAGGGATGTCATTGGATGATTTATTTAAAAAAAGCTGTTATCGATCTTAGCATATTAAAAATGGCATGATGTCGAAGAAGAAATGGTGAATGTATGTAGAGCAGTTTAACCCTTATATTTAGGTACGTGTGAAAAGCTACTCTACTTAAAACAGTGAATGTTAATCAAAACTTTTTTTATTAGTATAGGTAATGTATTAACATGTTAATCAAAACTTTTTTTATTAGTATAGGTAATTAAGATTACCAGCGACAGTGAAAAAAAATATGGTTCTCACTGGATAAAGAAGGAGAGGGGAAGAACTCATTGGCCGTACACAAATAAAGTTATGAGGCAATTTTAAGTTGCTTTGGTATATGCTTGCTTATCTACCAATATTTAACTATGCCCTACATGTAGGGCGCATATTTTAAGCTCCACAATTTTATGGGCCTTATCTACGTTGGTTTGATAACATGGCCGTTAGTTACTTATATCATGCATTTTGAAATGTAATGTATGCACGGCTTATGCACGCCACAATCGCGGCGATAAGTCCCCTCTTAGAGGAGAGGCTGGTGAGGCGTCCTCACCTTCCGCCTGACGCAGGTCCTCACTGGACATGGTAAGTTCGGGAGGTTCTTGTTTCGGACGCTTGGGCGGAGTACAGCCAAGTCCTCGTGGAGACGGGCCCCGGTTCATACCATGATCCGGTGCGGAACGGAATAGGAAGCGATCACCTCCTTCAGCAGCCTCTCAGCAGTAATGTGAAGAAAATAGTCGCAACTGTGAGGGGACGGACATCCTCACACCCCAGCCGCCGCCTGGGTGTCGGGAATCGCTGGGCGATCTCCGGCCACCGTAGGCACGGGTTTGCTGATAACGAGCAAGGGGTAGCTCGCCGTCCGGCCGTCCGGTTAGAACCGAGCCCAAGTCGTCGAGGGCGCGTAGAGTTCTCTGCTCCCTTAAAGAGATGGCAGCAAAACCGTTAGGGTCCAGTAGGGCCAATACCCGCTAGGTCCACGGGATATTTAAAAAAGATACCGTGGTCTTAATTAACTTTTTAAATATATTTTTATTTACTTGAGAGAAGTACAGAGAGCTTATGACTGGTTGACATCCGTGACGTCACCTCTCAAACAATAACTTGGTTATACTTGTGATTATACAACTGCAAAATGATAAACCTTGCATATCACACCCACGACCCATTTCACATGTTTTATCGCATTCCCGCAATAGTTATCGAGTTAACTGTAGCCTACACCGTTAGTGTTATTTACTTGCAAATTCTCTGCAAGTGCATAAGGCTAACTGGCAATGCGGATCCCCATTAACTTTGGCTGATCGCCAGGTAAGACCGGAATGTTTACAGTGGAATGCGGTGAAA
The DNA here is from genome assembly GCA_961205895.1 of Mythimna pallens. Taxonomy (NCBI): domain Eukaryota; kingdom Metazoa; phylum Arthropoda; class Insecta; order Lepidoptera; family Noctuidae; genus Mythimna; species Mythimna pallens. Next base: position 18,453,680 of record OY540844.1, read on the forward strand.
TGCTTGCTTGCAGAGAGCAGTGGTAGGCCAGTGGTGACGGCCCTGACATAGTAGTTGTAGGTCGCGAGTTCAAACCCAGCCAGGTACTAACACAGGTAATTTATTTTATCAGCACTGCTCTCAAAACAGTGAAGGAAAACATTCGTGAGGAAACCGGCATATCCTAGAACCAAAAAATCGAAGACACGTGTCATTCTGTAACACGCGTAATGCTGTAGTACCCCGGTCCCGTCAATTTAAACGTTCATTTACACATAGATTTTTCTGTTTCAATGGTCCTTTCCTCTACAACAAACTCAACACAACTCTTAATATCTACACACTAAACAAACAAGGATGCAAAGCCAAACTATCAGACTTCCTACTAACATGTGATTACCAAACTACTGAAGACCTTCTTAAAACGTTGAGATAAAATTACACCACAAACACACGAAGCATATGCACACAACACACAATTTTGATTGCAAATTAATATTTGTTATACGTTAACTTAAATAGACGTCAACACTCCAATGCTGTTATATTGATAACTTCTTTTCTGGTAAGAGAACTGCGTCCTGAAATACAGGCTCGGCCTAGCTCAGGCGCAGTTGCACATTTTTATTTCTTATGCATTTGTAAGTCACCTCCAATTTATTGCTCAAATTTGTACAATATTACTATGGAGAAATAAATTATTATTATTATTATTCACAAATCTGCGCTGGGTTAGCGCGGTGGATTTCGGCCCTCCTAGAGAGGAGGCTTAGAAATACACGATGTGTTTCTCGACTGTTATCTATTTAACTAAAAGTGAAATACCATTCGCTGATTAATCAGGAAATCTCAGAAACTATAATGCCTACAAACTTAAAATTTGGCAGTTAGGTTTCTTATAGGAGAAATCCGCTAAGAACGAATCTTACGAAATTCCACCCCTAAGGGGGTAAAACGGGGGTTGGAAGTTTGTATGGAGAAACCTACTTTTATGCGGGCGAAGCCGCTGGCAGAAGCTAGTAAGAATATAAACCTTCCTTATGAATCACTCTGTCTATTTAGTAAAAACTGCATGTTTTTAGGGTTCCGCACCCAAGGCATAAAAATGGGATCTTATTGCTGAGACTCCGCTGTCCTATATATTTATGTTGCCGCTATAACAACAAATACTAAAAATATAATATAATCTTCCATACAACAAACGTGATTTTTTTCCGTTTTTTGCCACGGAGGGTTCCGTAAACCCTCCGTGCGCCGAGTCCGACCTGCACTTGACCGGGTTTTTAATAATATTTACCTAAGGATAGGCTAGTGGCCGTAGTAAACAATGGCATAGCTGATATTTATCATTATCTAATCTATTAACTGTAGATATAGCTCGTTTATGATATTTTTATACCTATTGATAGTGCCTAATAACTTTTTGTTACATGTTATCTTGATCCAATTCCATGAAATATTGTTCCCATTAAAGTATGTTGCTTTAGAAAAAACTAATTTCATCGTTCAATTGCAACCATTGTCAAATTAACACACGCACGATCGGACGGATCTGCCCGATACCAGCTTGATAGTGCATGGGGCAATTGAGAGGCGAGCCAGGAGGATCATTGGCGATGATGCACTCGTCGAGTCGAGGCTTCAAAGTCTTGAACATCGACGCCGATTTGCTAGCCTGTCGGTTTTCTACCGGTTGTATTTCGGTAAGTGTGCGTCGGAATTGCATAACCTAATTCCGCCTAGCCCGTTCCATCACCGGACCACCAGGCGTACGGCGATGCGCCACCAGTACATGGAGGACATCCCACCTAGGCATATATATGCACAAAACGTTTTGGGAACACATTCATTGTGCGTACAGCTAAGGAGTGGAATTCCTTGCCGGAATCTGTGTTTCCTGATGGCTGCAACCCGGAAATCTTTAAGTCAAGAGTGATATATAGGTTACTTATAGGTAAGCGCACTCCATCGTCGACCGCATCGTCGCTTTCCATCAGGTGAAATAGCGACCATGCGCGAACATATCAAGAATAAAAAAAAAAACACCCAGTTAAAATAAATGCATCAAAAGTTGATAGTTTACAATCTTAAAATCATGATCTCCACCATAAATACAGCCTATTCAAAAAACATAATCAGCCGTGCAATGTTTCAACTGCTAAGAGTGGGCCGTAATCCACCACGCAGGCATTTGTGGGTTGGTGTTTTAGTATCAGAATTTTATTATTCCACTTTGCAGGAAAACAATGTGTAATAAGCATAACTATTCAGCTAATTCCAGCTGCATAATTATGCTTATTTTCATATATTGATTCAAGCATCACCACTCAAAGCTTATTATAAGTTACAAGCACTTTGCCAATTTTCAAGTAAGTAATTATTGGTACGAGAAATGAAATTTTGCATACAAACGACAAGTGAATAGACTCTTAATAAACTAGTGTGCCTCACCATCAACGATTGCATCACTGCTTACCATCAGGTGGGAACGCAGTCAAGCACTAGTTTATATCAAATAAAAAATTATTGGTTCACGAAATGAAATTTTGCATACCAACGAAATGCTCCCTTTTCTCCCTCATATGTTGAATTTTCAAAAACTCCTTGTCACCTACGCCACTCCTCCTCCTCCCCTCACCTCCTCACCCCTTGACTCCTTGTCACTTGCCTACGTCATAAAAGGAAACTTTGTGCTATGTTCCTAGTCACAGTAGTTTTCGATTGTGAGTTGATATGTCACTCAGTCAGTTTCTCCTTTTATATTATATAGATAAAAATCAAAACCATAAACAGGGGAAACAATTTCAACACAAGACCGATAACGTAACGACCCGGGATGTCTCGAAAAATCGGGACATCGCTAACATTCCTTCAGTAGCGCAGCTAAGTGTGGGCGAAGAGGGCCCTCGCCCATGGCCTTGCAAGCATAAGGGTACTTGCACAAGCGAGGGCTCTTCAAGAACGAGGTTTTTTTATAATTGAATGGCTCGCGTTTGACCACTATTTCACCTGATGATAAGCGTCGATGTGACCGAACAATGGGTTGCAACAGTTGCTGTCTTGTTTTCGAATTTATGAGAGAAAAAGGCCTCGCTGATGAGCCTTCGCCCACGTCTAAATTAGTCCACGCTACGCCTCTGCATTTCTTAGAAATACATTCCTATACAAAACCTTCATTACACACTATTGTAGCGACATCTATTTCTCTATTTAAGAACTAAAAATTCGAAGTCCTGCATCGTGGTATCAGCCCCCCTAGTCAAGTTACAACCGTTTCGTTTCGATTGTCTTTTCGTTGATCGCCTCGAGTCGGCCACGCCCCCGATTCCTTTGTTCTGACGTCATCTCAACGCTCAGTCACGTGGTCCCCGACACCCTAATATTACAACGAGAAAGTGTGAATCTATTGAGTTTGTATATAATGTGGAGGGTAACATCCGGAACCCCTATTTGAAAAAGTCTCTCACCATTTCAAGGTCACATTTATTTATTTAAATTAAATACAGCCACAACCACATTATATACATATCATACAAGTAACAATCTTAATAACTGTGTGTAAAGTAACAATCTTAATAATGTGCTTTGGTTCCTACTGAACCAAAGCACATGACAATTAAGGCGCACATATAGTGTTCACCATAATGATACTGCTGTCTGAAATTTTCTGTCATTACATAATCTCATCTATATAAATAAAAGGAGAAACTGACTGACTGACATATCAACGCACAGCCGAAACTACTGGGAATAGGAGCGGGAAATTTTGCACATGTTCTTCTTTTATGACATAGGCGAGCACATATCATACAAGTAACAATCTTAATAACTGTGTGTAAAGTAACAATCTTAATAATGTGCTTTGGTTCCTACTGAACCAAAGCACATGACAATTAAGGCGCACATATAGTGTTCACCATAATGATACTGCTGTCTGAAATTTTCTGTCATTACATAATCTCATCTATATAAATAAAAGGAGAAACTGACTGACTGACATATCAACGCACAGCCGAAACTACTGGGAATAGGAGCGGGAAATTTTGCACATGTTCTCCTTTTATGACATAGGCGAGCACTAAGGGAGGATTTTACTTAATTCGCCCTCGAAGGTGATAAAACCGGGACCCAAAGTTTGTATGAAGAAACCTACTTTCACGTGAGCGAAGCCGCTAGCAGGAGCTAGTCTAATCATAATTTCATTATTCCAGATTGTTTGATAACTAGGGCAAAGGTAGAATGGCTAGACAATTGTAATCCTTTTACTAACTAAAGTTTTAGGAATGAAAAGGAAACTGCTAAGTCACCTAATCTTCTTATCAAAGGGGAAAACGTTGCTTATGATTATAATCTTGTCTCAGTTAAGCAAGAGATTATGGGATATTCAGAACGAGGGTATATCCACAATCATAGATCTGTCTGAGACAAGATTGGTCCGTAAAGTTATTTGATGAAATATATTTCTATATACGCACGGGTGAAGCTGCTGATAGAAGCTATTTGAAAAATAAGATGAAAAGTACCTAAATTTTTTGTCACATTTGAGTCTAAAAGCGTCAAAACAAATGTTTGTTTTGACACCTTATTATCCGTGTGGCTAATGTGGCTATCGTCTGGGTTTAGGCAAATCGAATAATAATATAGAGTTCTTGTTATGATCGTGTTCAACTAGTTAGTTGCCTTCTGTGGCTTCGCTTCTACAGGATAATCTAAGGAACCGCGTGTAATCCAGGACAAAATTACGCACAACTTGGAAAGTGTGTTCGTAATTCGATGAGTGTTTCCAGAGGTCTCCTCCTACAAACAAATAATTAAACCTCATCCCAAAATGCAGTGGCAGGATGATTTTAATGAATTCAAAACTCATAATTCCTGCCCCCTAGCCAAGTTACAACTGTTTCGTTTCGATTCTCTTTTCGTTGATCGCCTCGAGTCGCCCACGTGACTAAGCGTTGAGATGACGTCAGAATAAAGGAATCGGTGTGGCCTGTTCGAGGCGATCAACGAAAAGAGAATCGAAACGAAACGGTTGTAACTTGGCTAGGGGGGCTGGCCTTTTTCCTAAAAGCCCACGCGTGTTTTGAAGGTTTCCCCACGATAACAAAAAGAAAAAGGTAACTTGCTTCAGTAATTCAACAACAAACATAAAGAACTGGTAGTAAATTAGTAGCAAGTCATGATTGTGGCTATTACCTCACGTTATCTTAGTAACTACCGGTCAATTATAGGTACATAGGCTACTTGTTGATCTTAGGACCACCCACTGGGCTGTAAACTTCTCGACTTTCTGTGAGTGAAAGAGATGGCGGATAGAGTGAATGAGAGGCAATCTTCACGCTCCGGCCAGATACGCCCCGGGCGTTGGGAGTCGTAGGGCGCTTCTTGACACCCAAGGTGTGATGACTTCAGCGGCAACGACATTCCGCGCCGGGCCCAAGTACAGACCTTGGTCCGGAGCGAGGAGTAATGACAGGCGGTCGCCTCCTTCTACGAAACAGTTATGCTAGCGAAGGAGACGGCCGCACGCGCGATGGAACGGCCCAGCCGGCGGGATCCCGAGGCTGATTTCCAGCCACCATAGGCGTGGAATTGTGGACGGCGAGCAATGGGTAGCTCGCCGTCCGGTTGTCTGCTAACCGACCGGACCGAGCCCAAGTCGTCGACAGCGCGTAGTGTTCCAAGCGTGCCTCAAGACGATGTCAGCAAAACCGTAGGTGCCTAGCAGGGCGAAGCCTACTGGAGTCATGGGTTGTGCAAAAGAGAACCCTGGGGCCCTTAAACGAAGGCAAAGAAGAAACATAAAAGTGCATTTTAGTCAGTAAAAGTCAGACACGCTAGAAGTCATTGGATGAATTCCCACCTAGGGAGAGACGTACTTTAATTTCAGTAATCAGTGTTTCTGGTTTTCAGTTCCACTCCATCAAATGATAATTTTCGTCTGTAGATGCTTGATTTCTCGATGAAAATATAAAAATCACTATATGGATGCCTAAAGAATTAATTTTGACAAAAAGGGACCAATCTGGAAGTATACCCTTATAAGTTAAAAAAAAAATGTGTATCGGTCCATAAATGAGAGTTCTGAGTTACCTAACAAACCATACAACCGAATTGAGAGCCTCCTCCTTTTTTGAAGTCAGTTGAAAAATAAAGTTACGATGTAAACCTCGTGTTTATTCATTCAGTAATTTTTACGTTAAAGCTCCTTTTTTTCACGATATCTGCATTATTCACTCACTGTAACAAAGTTTCATTATCACCACATGACCGAATCGATCGGAAAAAGCGGCGTGCCACAGACAAAATCGACTTAAACTTGGGACTTATTTGTCCCAATTACTTAAAGTCGGTGCGTAGGTCGCTCCCTAGTGATCGATGCGTAGATAGTTTACAAACCTATCTGGCAGTCAGACTTGATGTCAGTACTGCTACCAAAAGCTATGTGGACGAGAGTAACCTTACAGAGACTATGTCTTAGTAGATTAATTTATTTATTAATTAATTATAGTTTGGAGGACAAACGAACTAAAAATAAAAACAAACATAGACGAAATTACAAGTCATCACGGAGGTATAGTGTCAGACTTAAAATTCAAAAGTGAGCATAACACCCTTTACACAATGATTTAAGCTTATTAAAATTTTACAGTTACTTAAACAAAGTCAATTGCGAGGATTAAACGAATATTAACTACAATCGTTTAGTTAACAAAAAAAATGAGTAATAATAAAATGATTAAAAACATTACAAAAAAATAGGGAAAATATTAAAAGGCTACTTTAAAAAAAACCTGGGACTTATGCGTCTTCTGGCCGACGCTACACTAATCGTAAAGGGATCCAAGTCATGCATAGTAATATAGTGTATGCAGGTTGTGTAGGCAGGTGTGCAGGCATGCTGCTTGCATATATTATTGAACTGAACTGTCTACTCGCACGTATAATAAAACTATTCTGTGTATAATTGGTTGAAGCTAAAGTTACACACAAGGGATTATGGTGGAAAAAAATTTTCGGTATATTAAAATAAAATTTAGATAAAAGTTGGGGCTGTCAATATTTTATTGAAGACTAGCTTCTGCCAGCGGCGATGCCCGCGTGAAAATAGGTTTTCTCCATACAAACTTTGCACCCCCGTTTCATCCCCTTACGGGGTAAATTTTGGAAAATTCTCTCTTAGTGCTCGCCTACGTCATAAAAGGAAGCCTTGTGCAGAATTTCATGTTCTTAGTCCCAGTAGTTTCGGCTGTGCGTTGATATGTCAGAGTCAGTCAGTTTCTCCTTTTATACACATAGATAATACAAGTAGGCAGCAATCTCACGTCGATCTTCGAGGGGTTATAAATGGTACATTTAATAAACCTATCAGTAACGAGTTTTAATCTACAAAGGCATTGTCTTCGAGTGCTCCTGCAGACTGGTGCGATCGCGTCGTAATACGACAACAATGTGACACTTAATTTCGTAGAACTGCTTCTAGACATTGAAATCTGTATATAGAAAAGGCTAGTCCTAACTCATCAACGCCCAGTCCAAATCATTGAACCTAAAGCACTGAAAATTTGCACAGAGGTTTTTCTTATGTGCACAAAGAATATGAATGGTATTCGAAAATTCACCCCATATGGAGACGAAAAAAAATCTGGGGTCCAAAAAAATCGCTAGCAGAAGCTAGTCAATAATATGTAAGCAGAGTTATATATTATTTAGCCATTTAATATTCCTTGAAAATTCCAATTTTACATATAATATTAAAATTAATTAATTATTATTAATTTATCATTATTAAAATTAAAAATCAGTGCAAATTAAAAGAAAATTATTCTTTTAATTTGCACTGATTTTTGATTATTATATTATATTGAATAAATATAAATTAATTATTATAACGGCCGTATCTTTTTTTTCCAGTTAACTTAGAAATCTGATTTTTGTATATGGTTTTAATTTCAACTCGAAACCTCCACGCGTTGCCGAGATAAAGGGTCTTGACAGACAGACAGACAGACGGACGGACAACGAAGTGATCCTTTAAGGCTTCCGTCTTTTCCTTTTGAGGTACGGAACACTAAAAATGCAATTGTACTTACAGTAGTGGTTAACATACATTCCAGTAAGCTCGGCATTGTGTATAAATGAGGGCTGGCAAGCTTTCACACGCTCAATGTGGTGAATGTAATCCAAGTGTCGAAGGAATGTGCGTGTTTAAATGTGTTATTGTTTTGTGTTGTAATACGAAGCGACACTATCGAGATCAGGTTTTATAAAACACATGTACGAAATTATGATGTAGGTACCTACAAGCCTTGACGAAAGTCCTTACAGGACAATAAGTTCGGGAGGTTGCACTTGATTCGTGTGGAAGAAACGTTCTGGTGTCACCATTATGTGGACCGCCCGGAGGACATGGCGGAACATACGGTGGAGGTGTGCTCCGCTTGGGCAGAGCACTGCCAATGGCCTCGTAGGAGCGATCGATGGCGGCTACCTCTCACGCCGGACCTTGGTTCAGACCATGATATGGAGCGAGGAGGAGTGGGCAGGGGTACGCGGTCGCCACTCTTGAACCTTTCGGCCGCATCGACCATCTGTTCTGCGAGCAATGTGCCCTGCCCACTGCCACTTAAGTCCCCTAAATGTAATCAATAGAGAACGCGATAGGCTAGCAAAATAATCCTATTTTCGTATATCACTGTCATATTAAAAATAAACTGGCATTTACGACGGTAATTCAAATTGGCGATACCAAAATCGTAGACCCGCTACCAAAAGCGTTCAGGGCCGTACAAAAATACCGCTGTGGGTGTAATATAATAATGCCAAGATCGGATACTGATACCTGATACCAGATTTGCGAACGTCCTACACTGGTTTGGTCTTGACTGTCAGATTTAGTCTAATTTATGCCTTTTGTTTTTATCTTTAAACTGTTTTGACGTTTTAGGTTTTCTAAATTATCTTTATATAATTATGACTATAAAGAAAGAAAGAAAAACATTTTATTTGCCGAAAATGATGCAATCTTAAGACTAGCTTACAAATTATTAACATTATTATAAGGGGAAAATATTCGCCACGTTCGCGCAAAACGGCCGAACGCTCAGCATAATTCCAGAAAATTATAAGTTCTGAAATTGAGTGGAGCGAATGATTTAATAAGTGCCATTTCTTGTTATTGCTAGTATGTTCTCTCCCTCTCCTGGATATAAACCTCCATTCAGTCGTACCATCTTCGGCAAACTCGCGCTTCGTCCTTCCAGTTCTAGCGAAATCTGCCCAATTTGTTCCACCATTTCGTTCATGGTTTACCCTCGTCTCAAGTGCCATTTTAGTTCATTTTTTCCTGTCACCATTCTATACTAGAGTAATATAATAACCCCCACGAGCCACTTGCCTAATGGAAGAGAAAAAATACTCATAGAAAAACAGAACAAATCAGCTGTGAGGTTAAAATTGCCAAGTGCACTATCAGTGGTACTCTGGTAACATTGATTCGCGTGATTCCATCAGCAGCCGTGGCTGTCGTCTCATCTTTTATACCTAGTTCTGGTCAATGCAGAAGAGGCAGTATCCTCTTCGTAGATCTTCCAAATGTTCCCTTGTCCAATCCAGAAAGCCTAGTAGGAACGAACTTTTTAACTTACTCAATGGCGTATACGTAAATATTTGCTTATGTCAAATCGTGTAGAAAAAAGTAGACAGTGTCAAAAAATCCGACTGCAAATAACAACTAAAACGGTTGAGGCCACTGGACTCAGTCACAGCAACTGCTTTCTTCATAAAACTACAAAACGAGAATGACGACTCTGCCCCATCAATTTCATTAACCCCTTTTTTGTAAGTAAGTGAACCTTCATTCTAATTTAGGTGTTAGTAATTCCATACAATTAATACACAGTCGCGAGCTGTTCTCCGAAGTATCTAACAGATATGCGTTCCTAGTACTTTTGTTACTTGTTGGTCGGTGGGCAATATGCTGCCCTGACTAATTGAAGAATGTATCATAATGGCCACTCGACTCGATAGAACAAGGAATCTGTGGAGATACTATCAAATAATTAATATTTTTTTGGAGACGAAATCTTTATTTTGTATGTTCATAAATTAGGATTTATAAGTTTAAGTTTTAATTTAAAAAAATTAATTTTAAGTAATATATTCTTCTGTACGTGTGTTTGCCACCTAACTCCTAAACAGCTAAACTGATTTTATAAAATTTTGGGTCTTTGGATGGTTTGAAAATACCCGGTTGGTGACGCTGGGTTCTCAATGTTTTTTCCTGACGAAAAGTCAGCTTTCGGGCAGAACAACGTCTGTCGGTACCTCTAATCTATCTATATTAAAGGAGAAACTGACTGACTGACATATGAACGCACAGCCGAAACTACTACGACTAGGAACGTGGAATTTTGCACAAGGCTTCCCCTTTTATAACGTAGACGAGCACTAAGAGTGGATTTTCCAAAATTCACCCCTAAAGGGGGTGGAACGGGGGTCCAAAGTTTGTATGGAAAAACCTACTTATTCGCGGGCGAAGCCGCTGGCAGAAGCTAGTATTCTTATAAAAATAACATAATTCCAAGACTAAATTCCGAGTTAATTACATTATTATGACACAATACTTATTATATCCTTTAAAGTTTTCTTCCGAACAAGATTTCCACTTTATACGTTAACTAGCGGTCCCGGCAGACGTTGTTCTGCCCAAAAGCGGGATTTAGTAAAAAAAAAAATTACCCTACTCTACCCTACTCTACCCTACTCTACCCTACTCTACCCTACTCTACCCTACTCTACCCTACTCTACCCTACTCTACCCTACTCTACCCTACTCTACCCTACTCTACCCTACTCTACCCTACTCTACCCTACTCTACCCTACTCTACCCTACTCTACCCTACTCTACCCTACTCTACCCTACTCTACCCTACTCTACCCTACTCTACCCTACTCTACCCTACTCTACCCTACTCTACCCTACTCTACCCTACTCTACCCTACTCTACCCTACTCTACCCTACTCTACCCTACTCTACCCTACTCTACCCTACTCTACCCTACTCTACCCTACTCTACCCTACTCTACCCTACTCTACCCTACTCTACCCTACTCTACCCTACTCTACCCTACTCTACCCTACTCTACCCTACTCTACCCTACTCTACCCTACTCTACCCTACTCTACCCTACTGTACCCTACTGTACCCTACTCTACCCTACTGTACCCTACTCTACCCTACTGTACCCTACTCTACCCTACTCTACCCTACTCTACCCTACTCTACCCTACTCTACCCTACTCTACCCTACTCTACCCTACTCTACCCTACTCTACCCTACTCTACCCTACTCTACCCTACTCTACCCTACTCTACCCTACTCTACCCTACTCTACCCTACTCTACCCTACTCTACCCTACTCTACCCTACTCTACCCTACTCTTTTCTTTGCTATAAACCACACGGAGCCCGAGACCTTTCCAACGAATGCAAAACCGTGGAAATCGGTTCGTGCGTTATGGAGTTATAGCGACAGGAAGGAAAACCCGACTTATTTTTATATAGTAGATTACAATGAATTTCTAACTATTCCACACAGTAAATACCTGAATCTTAAAGCTGATTATTCCGCGAAGTGTGTGCACTTGCATCAATTCCTAGTGCTAACAAGCCCTTCTGACTAATCAGAGACGTATGAATATGTAACTACATGCAAAGCTAGAGCAGCTGTGTCTGGAGCTTGGAATTGTCGAGTGATGTTCTAGTGAAAAGGGCAACATCGCAACAAGATGAGTTAAACAACAAGACAATTAACTCAGAAACTATAAAACCTACAAACTTAAAATTTGGCAGGTAGGTTCTTTATAGGGTGAACACGTCCGCCAAGAACAGATTTTCCGAAATTCACCCCCAAAGGGGATGAAACGGGGTCCAAAGTTGTATGGAGAAACCTACTTTCACGCGGGCGAAACCGCTGGCAGAAGCTAGTGTAGGTATATTCTTGTATGCCTTTATTTGCCGAGAACAATAATTATACTCTTATTTGCGAATTTAAATAATAAAATAACTCTTTCAGCCTACCCGTATTTCTGCAGTTGCCTTTTGCAGTCTTGAGCTATGGATTGCCTTTTCAGAAATTCCCCATGGCCCTGCCGGGCATTGACCCTGCTAAGCCCCTTCTGTGTTGCTGTCATATCTTTGAACACTAATCGCCGTTGACGGCTGAAACTTGGTCCTTACCGGATGGCCGGACGACGAGCTAGGTTCCCTTTCGTTGCATTCCATTCGTCGTCCGCAAGCCCGAACATACAGTGGCCGATAGTCGTCCAGCAACTCCCAACGTCCGGGGCGTCTCCTGTCGCGGCGGCTAGAGCGTGAAGATGTCTGTTCTCTCACGCGTGCGGCCGTCTCCTTCGCTAGCATTACAAAAGGAGGAGACAGCATCCCATACCGTCTCGCTACGGACCATAGCCAAAATCAGGTCACCGCCGCTGATCACCTCCATGAGGAAGATACTCCATCCAAGCCGAACACACCTCCTCCTTATACTTCACCTTGTCCTTCGGGCGATCCACACAATGGTGACACCCAGGCTTTTTATCCGCCTGAATCCGGTGCAGGAACCTCCTTAACTTACCACGTGCGGTGAGGACCTGCGTCACACGGAAGGTGAGGACTTCGTGACGCCTGGAGAGGCGATGGCTTATCGTTATGATTGTGGCGTGCCCATCGCAGACTACCCTGGCGTATGATCTATCCAATCCACATTAAGTTTAGCAATACATTGGGCCTATATAATAATCGCAATACATTGGGCCTATATAATAATCCACATTAAGTTTAGCAATACATTGGGCCTATATATAATATATAAGCCTTGGTTTTTTTTTATTCCGATCACGAAAGTAGCCCCATTTCCTTTTAAGCAACTTTCAGCCCTCTGATGATGGCTCATTAATAGGTAGGTACTTTTTGCAATACATTGATACGCGAAGAAATCAAAACGGACACTCTTCGTATACAAGAAATCAAAACGGACACTCTTTTGTATACAAGAAAAAAAAAACTATCCTCGATTATTAAACACCGCACGCTCCATTATTTCAACAACCTTTGTTTATCGTCACTCCATAAAAGTCTACATACAATGACGGCTCCACAGCTGTCTATATTTTATCCCGAGTACGTTGCACTTATGCGCATACGCCGAGAACATAGGCATAATCATAAGCGATGGAGTGGCGCACAACATGATTAGTGACGCTATTAATAGGAAAACATGCTCTTTGTTATGCTATTAATCCATTTGGATACTTAAGCTGTGCGTGTGATATGTGCTTGAGTGTTGTTTGTAGCTTGTAGGAGTTTGCGCGGGCGCTGCGCTAGTGTTATTTTAAAGCGTTTTTTTACTCAGTGATGTTATATTTATCAAAACATGTGATTAGGATCAAGGAATAATTAGGATAAACGATCGCTTAATAAGCTAGTTTGTTAAAAAAGGTACTATTTCCAAAAACAAAGAAAAAAATATTCGGTTTATTCATTTATTGTAAATTATTTATTAGAAATATACATATTATTATTTACAAATATTTTTTTTTTTTTTTAAATATAATTTAAAAATATAAAAAATTGTTATCCACCGGTATCGGAAACGGGATCTTTAATTTCCGTTTATTCATTTAAAACTACACATTTAAATTAGGTACATTTTCTTATATTTCAATAAAAAAATTAAAATACAAATGACTATAGGTGGTCAAGGCTCCAGAGAAAGGAACCTAACAATACGAACCGTGTCCGAGAATACTTACCTCCCGCTTTCTGAATCTCTCTCTCTCTGAAGGCCTCGATCCAGCTGCCTAAGGAGAGCCTCCTGAGGAGTTGTTCACTTATGATTTGATTATTAGAAAGTACTTGTTCATCACACTATCCATACTGCCGCGCTTATGATAATTACAGTAAGTCGCAATTTTGGTCGATGTTGAGTTAAGTATATGTTTGAAATGTAGAGATTGAGATCTACATTTCTGTATATTTAACTCAATATCATAAGCGCGTACTGTAGTTATCATAAGCACGGCAGCTAAAATATCCGACACTATCACATGTAATAATATTATAATTGCGAAAGTTTGTGAGTGTGTGTGAGTGGAACGGCTGGACGGATTTGGATGAAATTTGGCATACGGGTAGACCATATTCGGAATAGCACATATGATACTTTTTTTTTATCCCGGGAGTATATTCCCTTGAGACAATTTTCTATTTCCACCTGGGTGAAGACTAAAATGATTAAAAACATACAAAGTAATTATTATGAGCCCGTTGTGTCCCACTGCAGGGCAAAGGCCTCCCTTCCGTTATTCCACTCTGTCTTGTCCTTAGCTACTTCTGGCCAATCCTTAAGGTAGGAGTCCAAATCGTCACGCCATCTCGTTCGGAATCCATTCAGTGGTAGCCTTCACCCAATTTTGTTGCGACATTTTTTTTTATTGGTTTTGAAAAACATCTTATGACAAATCCCGCTCTTGGGCGGAGCGCGAGTTAGTGTCGGACTTTTACTGACTAAAAACCCACTCCTGTTCCTTCTTTGCCTTCGTCTCAGGGCCCCGGGTTTCACTTTCACACTATCCGTGGCCCCAGTAGGCTTCGACCCTGCTGGGCCCCTACGATTTGTTGACATCTCCCTGAGGCGCGCGTGGAACAATACACGCCGTCGATGACTTGGGCTCGCTCGGTCCGGACGGTGCGACATGCGGCAGATGTAACCATACTAAAATGGAACAAAGTAAATAAGATAATAATATCGATGGTTGAAAAGCTAATTGATCTAAACGACATTTTTTCCAATATTGAGTTATATACATATTCGAAATCAGCAAATTTTCCTACGTCGTTTGAGTCAGGTTTCAATTTTTTTTTTAAATGTCGCTTAAATCAATAACCTTTCAACCGTCGATATGTACTTCGAAATTGAACTAAAACTACACAGTATTACTACCATTCTGGAACTAAATCAATTCATTCATGGTTATGATAACAAACTATGATCACAGCCCATTTCAATCATGACAATATATTATTATTTTCCTTGGCCGATAATTTGGCATCCTTCGTCCGGTTATCAAGTGTGTCGTAATAATAATAAGCGTGCCATAATAACAAGTGAGTCATAATAACACACACGTGATGGTAGCAGCGTATTGTGATAGATTATTTTGTCTGTCTGTCTACCGTGACCAGTCAGGAATAATGACCTGTTAGAGCATTTTGTACTGGAGAAATAATTGATTGTTGTTTCATCGTTTGATTTTAAAAGGGATGATCCAAGGTAGCCCGCGAAATTTAAATGTTCTTACGTTTTTTAGGGTTCCGGGACCCTATTACTGAGAGTCCGCTTTCCGTCCGTCTGTCCGTCTGTCACCAAGTGAATCGTGATATATATATCGTGATAGTTAGGCAGTTGAAAATTTTACAGATGATGGTTTTCTATTACCGCTATAACAACAAATATCATTCCAATTTTCATTCAATTGTATGTGTCAATAAAATAAATATATAAATAAATAAATAATTAAAAAAATATATATATATTTAAGTTGGGCTCCCATGCAACAGACATGATTTTTTTAGCTGTTTTTATAAATAATGGCACAGAACCCTTCATGCGCGAGTCCTTCGCCCTTGGCCGGTTTTTTTTTTTGCATTTTTCATGTCACTGAGAAGTTGTATTCCTATTGAATGACTTTTTTATAAAACAGCCATTACTAGTGCGCCATATCATCAACGATTGCATCACTGCTTACCATCAGGTGGGATCGCAGTCAAACAATATAAGCATAATCAGCCTTTCCCATTGCTGGGACTCAGGCCTCCTCTTTCCAGGAGAGGGAATGGGCCGTAATCCACCACGCGGGCCCAGTGCGAGTTGGTGAATGTCACATGTCTTCGAATTTTTGGCTCTAGGACGTGCCGCTTTCCCCACGATGTTTTCCTTCACCGTTTTGATGGTGATGAAATAAATTACACAAAGTAATGCGCCTGGCTGGATTTGAACCAGCGACCTACAACTCGTAAGCCGGGGCCGTTACCACTGAGCCACCACTGCTCAGTCAAGCACTAGTTTATATTATTTATAAAAAAGGTACACACACAGTCACAAATATTCGCCTTATAATATTAAGTTTAAAATAAGGAGATACTTAATAATAATTAAGCACTCTATTATCTTATCTTATCTTATCTTGTGTGGGGCTGGCCTTAAAACCAGAGCACTTCGACCCTTCTGGATCTTTTGTGCTAGTCCCCCTCCCTTCTACTCAAACCCCAGCCTTCCGTGCACCTTCGTCATGAGTCCCAGTATGGCCTTGATGGGGCTGAGCCTATAGTCCTCTGGCCTAGGAAATGGTTGGCCCAGATACTCTAGTCTTTTGGAGCCTAGTGCTGCACAGTCGCACAGTAAGTGTAGCATATTCTCCTCTGCCTCTCCACAGATCCTGCAAGTCGGGTCGCTTGCTAGTCCCATGTTGTAGAGCTGTTTGTTGGTGGCATAATGCCCCGTGAAGGCTCCTGTGATTATTCGGAGCTGTGTTCTGCTGTACCTCCATAATTTTTGGGTCCAGGCCTTATCTATGTCATTAAGAAATAGCTTTGCATGCTTCTGGCCTGTTGTGTTGCGCCAGTGTGTGCTGTGTATTTACTCTATTACTTTAGTTTAACCTGTAGAGATGTAAGTTGGAAATATAAAAAATAAAACAAATTAAAAATAAACGAAATAAATTAGGGTTTTTTTTTCGTTTGGAAAATCATCTTATGACATCTCTCGCTCTTGGGCGGAGTGGCGAGATAGTGTCAGACTTTTACTGACTAAAAACCCACTCCTGTTCCTTCTTTGCCTTTCGTACCAGGGCCGAGTCTTCCTTTCAGAATCAGACCCTTGGCCCCAGTAGGCTTCGACCCTGCTGGGCCCCTACGAACCATGTGCCACAGGATGATCTGGACGCCGACCGCAAGGACTGGTTTGAGACGGCGCGGGAAAAGAATGTCTGGAAAAACTTGCGATAGGCCTTTGCCCAGCAGTGGACAGTAAAGGCAAGCAAAAAAAAAATATCTACCTACACCCTATAAAATATTCTGTGCGATCATATAATCAAACGAGATTATAAATTCCAGACTCACATGCCAATCTCGATGCTATTGACCAGACCAGACGCTCCCGATGGATTGCATCCATTCACAGTTTTGACGCATCCTTTCAATAACACATGTCACTCAATTGACTTTAGAATGACGCACATAAATACTCCAAATAACCCTTAAAAATCATAAAAACACAATGCATAGCTAGATAGTAACGCTGCTTGTCGCGGGTTCGATTCCCGCATATAGTCGGCCTTATAATGTTCCCATTCTTGGGACTCAGGCCTCCTCTCTAGGAGAGGGAATAGGCCATAATCCACCACGCGGGCCCAGTGCAAGTTAGTGGATGTCACATGTCTTCGAATTTTTGGTTCTAGTACATGCCGGTTTCCTCACGATGTTTTCCTTCACCGTTTTGAGAGCAGTGGTGATGAAATAATTACACAAAGTAATGCGCCTGGTTGGGTTTGAACCCGCGACCTAGCCTTTCGAGGTTGCCACCATCTTTCCTTGCAATGTGACCGAAGTATTGTAGAATCTTGTGTAGACACTCTGACGACAACCGCGATGGAAGATTTTCTTTTTTTTTTTTTTATTCATGTTAACCAGTGCTTGACTGCGATCCTACCTGATGGTAAGCAGTGATACAATCGTTGATGGTAAGGCGCACTAGTTTATTAAGAGCCTATTCACTCTAGCCTTGAAGGCACCTAAATTATAGTTGGACGGGAAGACCGCAGCAGGCAAATTGTTCCAGTCCCTCGATGTACGCGGTATAAACGACGAAGCAAATCGCTTAGTTCGGACCGTTGGTGTTTCAACAACGTGAGGGTTTTTAATCCAATCAAAAAGTTACTCGAAGAGAGTCGTCAAAAATCTGTCAGGCAATTGACGATAAGCTAGACATAAATCTAGACTATAAACAGTTAATTAGTACTCAATCGTATTAGTGCACGCCTTCACAACCCAACCCTGCGATTATTATCATAGCTAACCTAATTACTGCGACAACGCCCGTTTGTATTCCTGTGTAGCACGCCATCAAAATATACAGAGTGATGAGTGTGTGAGTGATACACGATTACACATCATACACACACATACACATACATACATACAT
The DNA here is from genome assembly GCA_961205895.1 of Mythimna pallens. NCBI lineage: Eukaryota > Metazoa > Arthropoda > Insecta > Lepidoptera > Noctuidae > Mythimna > Mythimna pallens. The sequence goes on from OY540844.1 coordinate 18,471,923, forward strand.
ATACATATTAGGGAAATAAATTATATATTACCATTATTAGGGTACCAAGACTCCACTGTCCGTCTGTCTGTCACCAGGTTGTATCTCATGAATCGTGTTAGCTAAACTGTTAATTTTTTTATTAATATAAACCAGTGCTTGATTGCGATTCCACCTGATGGTAAGCGGTGGTGCAGTTTTTGATGGTGAGGTGCACTAAGTAGTTTATTAATTTTCACAAATACTAAAAACAGAAAAAATAAATATTTAAGTAGGGCGTTCAAGTCGTTCAAGAGAGGAGGTTCAGGAGGTTGGAATCAACTTGATGCCTTAGACATCAAGGAGTCCTGATCTCAATCCGATCGAGCACGCCTGGGATCAATTTATGAAGCTAGTCAGAAGCCGCAGATCACTTCCTAACACTTCCAGGGCCCCGAAACAGGTCCTGATGGATGAATGGAATAATATTTCCCAAGACTGCCTCCGTAACCTCACAGTAGCAGACCACGTGACTGAGCGTTGAGATGACGTCAGAACAAAGGATTCGGAGGCTTGGCCGACTCAAGGCGATCAACGAAAAACAGAATCGAAACGAAACGGTTGTAACTTGCTAGGGGGGCAAACCTTCATTGAAAAAGAAAGATCCAAGATCCAGAAAAGGTATTGTTTCTGGTACAAGTGACTGCCGGTCGTTGGTTTCGGGCTGTTGTATGTATTCTAATTACTCTGAAAACTAATGCCCCCGATGCAGGATTTTGTAGTTTAGTTCTTATGTGGCTACTTACAAAAAACTGTGCTCGCACGACGCATTGCAAGAACTTACGAGAAATGGGTAGCTCATCGTCCGACGGTCCAGTAACCGTCCGGACCGAGCCCAAGGCGTCAACGGCGCGTACTGCTCCACACGCGCCTCAAGGAGAAATTCAAATTCAAATTCAAATTCAAAGCATTTATTTCAAATAAACCATTTACAGGCACTTTTGAAATGTCAAGAAGTCAGTCTGTCAGAAAAAAATGATGCTAATTGCACATTCCAAAGCGTAGATCTCTATGGAGAAGAATGTGCAAGAAACTCCATGGACACTCTTTTCAATCGTGTTTTGCAATTACAAATATCTCTGTTACATTTTTCTTGTCGCTATCATGTGAGAACAATGTCAATAAAGTAAAAATAAAAACTAAATATAGATATTAAAATAGCAACTGGCAGCTAAGAGATGACCATTCTCAACTGACAGCGCCCGTTCACGGACCTGACGCGAATATTAGCACCACTCAGCTCAACCATTATAAAGGGAACCGAATGATCCAACACACGCGCCACCATCAGTGAGACATTTGAGTGAGCATGACAAACTCTCAACTGCCATGCTCATTTATGCCAAACAAGTCCAATAAAACCATACCTAAAAACCATAAAATAGCTCCATGGTACTCACATTTACAAACTTTGAAAACAAATGCTTCTACATTATACAATACTAAATACAATAATAATTAACAACAATAATATTGTACAGATTTAAAAAAAAAACATTAAAGAATAATAATAATAATAGTTTCAAAACTAATCAATTTGTACACCCCGGTGGTAGTGGAGCTGGACCAGCATTGAGCCAAGCATTTTTATCTTGAATATAATCCTCCAACTTATAATATGCTTGCCTGCATAGTGTGCGTTTAATACAAGATTTAAGTTTCGATTCATTGAGTTCTAATATTTGTGGAGATATTTTGTTATAACATTTCAAACAGTACCCCATGAAAGAAGAGGCCACTTTAACCAGTCTGAAACCTGGTTGAACTAATTGGTCCCTATTTCTTGTAACATAATTATGTCTATCGCCTCTTTTGCTAAAAAGATGAAGATTTTTTCTAACGTACATGATGTTTTCATAGATATATTGACAAGGCACCGTCAGTATGTTAATATCCTTAAACAGTTCCCTTAGAGAATCGCACCGTCGGAGATTGTAAATAGCTCTGATAGCTCTTTTCTGTAGAATAAAAATTGAGTCGATATCTGCAGCCCGTCCCCATAGTAGGATACCGTAAGACATGATACTATGAAAATAACTAAAATATACTAGTCTAGCGGTATCAACATCCGTAAATTGGCGGATTTTTCTAACAGCATATGCAGCTGAGCTAAGCCGTCCCGCAAGAGATGTTAAATGAGGACCCCATTGTAGCCTTGAGTCAAGCGTAATCCCCAAGAAAACCGTTTTATCGACAAATTCTAGTTCCTCATTGTTCAATATTATGTCACAATTACTACTCTTAACATTCGGTAAGGAAAATCTTATGCATTTCGTTTTTTTCCCATTTAAAACTAGATTATTAGCAGTGAACCACTTTTGGACCTGCAGTAGGGCGTTATTTTCGTCGTCAAGATTATTAGTCTTTCTATTTATCTTGAAAATCAAGGAAGTATCGTCGGCAAACAACACCATATTAAGTTTGTTTTGCAACAAATAGGTTAAATCATTAATGTAAACTAAAAATAAAAAAGGACCTAAAGGCTGAGATGTCAGCAAACCGTAGGAGCCCAGCAGGGTCGAAGCCTACTGGGGCCAAGGGTCTGATTCTGAAAGGAAGACTCGGCCCTGGTACGAAAGGCAACGAAGGAACAGGAGTGGGTTTTTAGACAAATCTGACACTATGTCTCGCTCCGCCCAAGAGCGCGGGATGTCATTGGATGATTTTCCCACTAACAAAAAAAAACAAAAAAAAAAATCGCAAGAACTCGCGAATTAATTCACATTGCATATTGTATGGTCACCTAAACCTATGCTTTGCCATACGAAATCTCATCGCTGCAATTCGCATCGTAGCTATAGGTTACTGCGATGCGGGCCGGCGTCGTATCGCATCGCAGTTTAGTGTGAGACAAAGAAAACAACACAATACAGTTTCAAAGAAAGTTGATGCTTCCACATCAACATACATCCATTGCCACGGAACATATATATGTACTAGCTTCTGCCAAAAACTCATAACTTCAAGGGACAAGTCACAAACCCTCAAAACTTCATCATCATCATCATTTCAGCCGAAAGCCGTCAACTGTTGGACATAGGCCTCCACCAAGTGTCGCCACAACGAACGGTCCTGTGCTTCTCGCCTCCATCGAATGCCGCAACTCTCATCAGGTGATCGGTCCACCTTGTGCTTCTAACACTGTGCCTTTCGGTGCGCAGTCGCTACTGCAGAACCTTGCTTCCCCGTGACCATCTGTTCTGCGAGCAACGTGCCGTGCCTCTTGCCACTTAAGTTTAGCAATTCTTCGGGCTATGTCAGCAACCTTTGTTCTCCTGCGGAAATCTTCATTCCTGATGCAAGCACGCATGGAAACTCCGAGCCCTTTCCATTGTCCTTTGGGTGACTTTAAGCCTTCTGATGAGGTCCATTGTAAGCGACGCTTATAAAACTTTTATGCCACTTTTGAAAGCCAGTGTATTTAAATGCTGAATTTCTAAATATAGCACATAATGAAAACAATACTGAAGAAACGGTTTTTTTTTCCGTCCATAGGATGGAATTCAGTTCAACCTTGACCTTTCAAGGTCGCGATACATTCAGTCACAGCAAAAAAAAAAACATGTGAAACCTTTATTTAATCGCGTGCAAGTAGTTCAGTATGTTACTCACTTGTGCTTTCATTTACATTTGTTTAGCTGACAGAAGCGAGCGTAATATTATTTTATTTACCCGACTACGGCAAAGCCAAAGGAGGGTTATGATTTTGACAGGCTATGTATGTATGTGAGTGCTCCTAATCTACTTATCGGAACTCAACGTATGAGGTATTGTTAGAACCGTCTTAGTTGTCCGCTAAACATAGGCTACGTGACGTGTCACAAAACTCGATATGGCGCCCTCTAACGGACAAAAAGTAATATGTTAAAAATAAAAATTATCGTAGTCGGGTTTTAGTTTTTTTTATTTATTTTTTCACTGCCTATTTTTTCGTGAGTTTATCAATACTGCTTCTATGCCATTAAAATGTCCATTTCACTTATCTATCTTGTTTTTATTTTATCTATAATAGGTATGTATTTAGAAATATATAAGTATGTTTATCAGTTGTTTAATACTCATAACACAAGCTCTGCTTAGCTTGGGACTAGACGGCGTTGTGTGATAGTTGTGGAATATTTATTATTTATTTATCATGGACTTAATTTCTATATATTTTTTTTTCAACTTATTTATTTACATTGTTCTCACATATAACAACAAGAAATATGTAACCGAGATCTTTGTAACATACGAGTAAAACATAATTTAAAAGAGTACCCATTGAGTTTTTTGCATATTCTTCTCTATAGAGATATTTCCCTTAATAAGCAATTTTTTTCATCACCTTATGGTAAGCGATGATGTCGCTGACCATAGAGCACGCTTGCCTAGAAGTAACCTCCTATGCACTCTTTTTTTTTGGGTTGGGAAAATCATCTAATGACATCCCCCACTCTTGGGCGGGGCAGGAGGGCGTGTCAGACTTTTACTGACTAAAAACCCACTCCTGTTCCTTCGTTGCCTTTCATACCAGGGCCGAGTCTTCCTTTCAGAATCAGACTCTTGGGCCCCAGTAGGCTTCGACCCTGCTGGGTCCCTACGGTTTGCTGACATCTCCTTGAGGCACGTGTGCAACAGTACGTGCCGTCGACGCCTTGAGCCCGGTCCGGACGGTTACCGGACGGTCGGACGGCGAGCTACCCATTGCTCGCAAGTTCTTGCGATGCGTCGTGCGAGCTCAATTTTCTGTAAGTCCCCACATAAGAATTAAACTACAAAATGCTGCATCGGGGGTATTAGGGTTTTCAGCGTGATTAGAACACATAGAACAGCCCGAAACCAACGACCGACAGTCGCCCGTACACAATACCTTTTCTGGATCTTGATCTTTCTTTTTCAATGGAGGTCTGCCCCCCCTAGCCAAGTTACAACCGTTTCGTTTCGATTCTGTTTTTCGTTGATCACCTCGAGTCGGCCAAGCCTCCGAATCCTTTTTTCTGACGTCATCTCAACGCTCAGTCACGTGGTCAGAACAAAGGAATAGGAGGCGTGGTCTGGTGGTGGAATTAAACTACAAAATGCTGCATCGGGGGTATTAGGGTTTTCAGCGTGATTAGAACACATACAACAGCCCGAAATCAATGATCTCTTTCCCGCTTTTTAGGCCCCAGTAGGCTTCGACCCTGCTGGGCCCCTACGGTTTGCTGACATCTCCTTGAGGCGCTGGGAACAAATCTAGATATACACTCTTGACTTAAAGATCTTAATTAGCTACATTGTCAAACACAGACTGTACTTGTCGTTTTTCCCCTGCGTCGTGTGGCGGGTTGCGAGCCCTTAGCTCCGCGTGCCACAGGTTCCACTCCCAGTTCGCACGCCACCGACATCCGCTGGCCCACTAACATAAAAAGCTATATTTAACTAAAGCGCTCGTAAAAAACTTATTTCGGACCACTTTTCGAACCAAATGAATATTAAAGTAATGGTGCCATTGATTTAGATTTGGTGTTAATGTTCTAGTAATAACTAAGCGAAACTGAACATTAGTTCTTGATGAATGATTCTATTTTATCTTAGATTTTGTATAGATTAGACATAGGTAACAGCACTACTTACTTAATGTACGCATAATATTTTTTTAGGGTTCCGTACCTCAAAAGGAAAAAACGGAACCCTTATAAGATCATTTTGATGTCCGTCAGTCTGTCTGTTTGTCTGTCTGTCAAGACCCTTTATCTCGGAAACGCGTGGACGTATTGAGTTGAAATTAAAATCATATACTTAGGTCTGCGGTTCCTTGAAGCTGAAAAAAATCAAACTACTAAGCTAACGGAAAAAAAGATATGACCGTTTAGGTCGCAAAAAAACTTATATTTCGACACTCAAGGGAACCAAAATTCTAGAGTACTTCCCGTTGACCCAGAATCCTGAAATTTTGCATAAAGCAAGGTCTTATAACACAAGTATAGGATTCAATCTGAAAACAGAGAATTTGTTGTTACGTCACAAAAAAATTGCGATTTCGAAAAAAATTCGAGACTGCTATCAGGTATTGAACTCTTTACATAGGTAAGTTTGTACGGAACCCTCAGGGCGCGAGTCCGACTCGCACTTACCCTGGTTTTTTACTTTTGATAGGCTCTTTTACTTTGTTGGTCAAATGACCATTTTGCCAAAAGAAAACTCGCTTCGATGTAAAAGCGAAGAGTAGAGTCCAAAATTATTTTTGGGGAGGGTGTACCTATTTTGGCATACAAGCAGAGTATTTCGGTATAAAAGCAAAGTATTTCGGTATACAAGTATGGTATTTTCAAAAAACACAAACACTAACTAAATATAAAATAATGACGCTAAAAGGATCTCGATAAGACTAGGTAGCCTACAAGATACAAAAGAGAACGATGAATATCTAGCGAAAGATACACAAATGCTTATCTATTTAGATAAGCAATATTAAGATGCTGGATACCTCGTTAATCTCTCCGCAAGACAAAACATCTAGATACACAAACAAAACATAAATCAGACTTTCTTCAGACAAAGAGGAATAGAACCTAACATTCCACAAGACAGTTGGCGCTATCCAAATTGCTCCAAGTCTTTCTTTATCTTAAAACCACTACATCTTGTTACTTAACACTTTAATTGCTCTCAAACAAGATAAGTGTATCGATTTATCAACAATATCGTTAATCAATTGAAATACGATCGAGAACCGCGTGATTCACCCACGCAGAAGTTATTAGGTAAAAGGATTAGAAACGATAAAATTGTACATTATGTAAGTAGGTAAGCTTTTATCGAACTTGGAATGATCAATCAAAAGTTTAAGATACTGATTATTTTGAGAGAAAAGTCATATAAATAATTTAAAACGAAAACGTGTTAATAGCAAGCCTGTAATGTTCCCACATTGCAGGGAGAAGGCGTTCTTTGAACCTGGTTCAGGGCCACTTCTTTATGCCAATTTCTAAGGAAGACATATAAGTCATCTCGCCATCTCCTGCAACATGGGGTCGCCCCCATATTTTAGGGCATATTTGTGTTTTACGGGCCCACTGCACAATCGGGTCGTGGGGCTCTCTGGACCGAGATCGCGATCCCTACTTCCACCTATAAACATAGTTGTATTTTTTGAAATCACAAAGCTCCAGTATCTCAACAACTGACAATAGCCACACGTCTATAATTAAGATCAATAATAATCTAGATACATTATGACCTGTTCAGTAGGCAGATAACATCGCTATATACGTAGTTTGCGAACTAGCGCACAGGTATGGCCTTATGCAGCTCAACGTGGGAGGAAGCTAGGGAGGACAGTTAAAAACGACTGAGGAACCGGTTTAGAGTAATGATTTGTTTAATGTTGGGATCAGGTGTTTCTGGTGCAGGTATGAAGGCTTACACGGGTATTATCTGTTGATTAGATTAACGCCCTTACAGTTCAGTTTAGGTCCTCTTAAGGAACGCTTTAAGAACACCTACTCCCCTAACCAAGTTACAATCGTATCGTTCACGCCAAACGCTTCGAGTAGGCCACGCCTCCAATTCCTTTGTTCGGACCACGTGACTGAGCGTTGAGATGACGTCACAACAAAGGAATCGGAGGCGTGGTCTACTCGAAGCGTTCAGCGCGAACGATACGATTGTAACTTGGTTAGGGGGGCTGGTAGAGCCTCTGCTCTAAGAATAGGTCGTAGGCTGTTTTTTAACTTCCTATCACCACCCTCCATTTTTTCTTTGATAATATGAAGTGTTACTAACATAGTCTTAAGTTTTATTTATTAAAAATAAATTGTATTTCATTTACCTTATATATATATTTATTTGTAAGGTATTATATCTATGGGCCAAGATGCCTGAAAAAATAAATTATTATTATTATTAATATGACAAAATAACTTTTACCGGGTTAGCTAATAAGATGTATATTTAAAAACCCGACTCTAAAAATCAATTAAAATTCCAAACAAGACACTTTTCAAACTGTCTACAATTGGTGGCATGAAATCTACGATTGAAATAATATTATTTTCACTATAAAAGCTGTAAAACTTCATTGCGAGTCATGAAAAATGGATATAATCATTAAGTTTTATTACAAGCAGTTTTTTGCGGATTAGCGCCAATCAATGTTTTGGTCGTGACTGAGCCCTGGTTTTACCTATTTGAATCATTAGCGTCAGCAATGCGGCATTATTTGCGTTGTAACACTTTCTTTAGCGACAGTGGGTATTTCGTCGATACTATTTACTTTAGAGTGCTTTAGATCAGGGGCGCCGACTCCGTGGGTGCTTGGGGGCTCGAGCACCCAAGAGAAATAAACAGAGGGTGCCGAGCACCCCTGAGAAATGGCAAGAAACAGATCAGTAATCGCCTTCTTAACCGACTTCAAAAAGGAGGAGGTTATATGTTCGGTTAAATGTATGTTTTTTTTTTATGTATGTTCACCGATTTCTCGATCAATTCTGGACCGATTTTGAGAATTTTTTTTTTTTTTTCTAAAGGTTATGCTTCCGAGTTGGTCCCATAGAAATATTGTTATGATCTCATAATGATCTTCGAAGATATGGAACGCAACAGAACTATGGTAACAAGTAAAATTGCTTTGTTTATACGTGTAGTCGATGATTGGCTGAAGGAAGAGGAGGAGGGCATACATCGAACTGCAGATCTGTTCAGTATGATGTTGATGAAGCCGGGAGATAGGCACTAGAACTCTGTAATAAATCATTGTAGGTGACCTAGCCGTGATTGGTACGAACTCATACCTTAATTTACCTTAAATATATTGACAAATCTAAGTTGCGCTCAAATATGTATTACGTGTCGCCACAGTGTCTCCAAATGGAGATTCGTCATTAATTAATAAACAAAATAAACATTTTTATCGGCAATTTAACTTATTTAAACTACTCTGAACAATTTGGAACAACATCATTAAAAGATTCAATGCAAAATTAAGGCAATGACTATAAACAACATTACCATATAAAAATTGCAAGCGAGGTCACAATTAACAGATCATCAATGCACACTATAATAACTTTTAGTTTATTGGCATAAGAGCTAAATTTGCCTGAATAAAAATTGTCATAGTTACAAAACTTAACTGACCTTAGTAAATAAGAAAATCTGGAGCCTTCAGACAACCTTTGTATATGTCAGAGCAACCGAGATGGAACGTACTGAGTTGTGACGTCATCTATATATATATAAAAGGAGAAACTGACTGACTAACGATCAACGCGCAGCCGACACTGCTGGGACTAGAAAAATGATATTTGAACTACGCTTCCTTTTGTGATGTAGGTGAGCACTATGAAAAGATTTCCGGCCACCGTAGGCGCGGGCTTGCGAATGGCGAGCAATGGGTGGCTCGCCGTCCAACCTTCCGGTAACTGTCCGGACCGGGCCCAAGTCGGCTCAAGAGCGCCTCAAGGAGATATCAGCAACTGTAGGGGCCCAGCAGGGTCGAAGCCTACTGGGGCCATGGGTGATGCGAAAGAGAACCCTGAGACCCTGATACGAAAGACAACGTAGGAACAGGAGTAGGTTTTTAGTCAGTAAAAGTCTGACACTATCTATCCGCCCCGACCAAGAGCGGGGGATCTCATACTAAGATGATTTTCCCACCGAAAAAAAAAAGGTTGTATGGGAGAATGTTATTCTTTTTGGGTTAATAAACTGGAAACTTAGCACAAATTCTAATCCAAATCTAATAATAATATATATAATAATTCTGTAGAAGTTTTTAGTTGTGCACGCATCACGTAAAATGTACGAACTCGATGTCGATAACTTTTATACATTAAAATTGTGTGTAATTTGATATATTACTTAGGCTTTGTTTCATCACAATCGGTTGACTATATCGAAAGATATACTACATTCTTTGACTGTTAAGCGGTACGAAGTTCGCCGGGTCAGCTAGTGAATAATAAAAAAAATTATTATTAGTTTTTCAAAACTATCCAAAACATTCTAACGAACGAAGTCACTCGCAAATTGCTAGTATTATATATGTCTAACCACGGCGCCATACAAGGACCAATGAGTCAGTCATCTTTATAAATCTTCGGCGCATACATACATGGTCACTCGCTTGGCTAACGTGGGCGGGGTACACCACAATATGATGCATAAAACCAACGTGATAAGATTTGAATTGCCATAACAGTTGAGCCTGTAGATGATCTTTAGATTAGCAATATATGGAGAGGATTCTTGAAAGTTAGAAAGTGATGATAATAAACGTTGTGTTTGCAAAACTTTCCTTGTTCATGAAGACAAAGCTTATGTTATTTTTAGCTACGCTTATATTGATATAGCCGTGCCTTAGTTTACCGATGCTTCAGTCTACCTATGATCAAGACCAGTTGATAAAACACTAAAATCTCAGGCTCTTTCGAAGCATATCTTTTATCTACCAAACTATTAGTATAGATTTTAACCTCAACATTAGTCAAACGCGGTAATGCTTTCGAAGAATCCCGCATCCGTAAAGGCCGATCTGGCTTGCGGGCGGCGAGCAATGGGTAGCTCGCCGTCAGATCCCAATTCGTCGACGGCGCGTAGTGATCCACGCGCACCTCAAGGAGATGTCTGCAAAACCGTAGGGGCCCAGCAGGGTCGAAGCCTACTGAGGCCTCGAACGAAGACAAAGAAGGAACAGAAGTGGGTTTTAGTCAGTAAAAGTCTGACACGAAAGGGCGGGAGATGTCATTGGATGATTTCCCACCTAAAAAAAATCCATCGAAGGGCATCGTCGGCCTTTACGGATTTTTTTTGACCTCGTCGAAACAGCATCGCAAAATGAAGTTGAAATACTATTTACAGTATTATAAAGAGAAAGATTTGTATTTTTGTTTATAATGAATAAAACAAAAAAACTATTGAGCTAATTTTAACAATTCTTTCAACAGTAGAATGCTACATCACTCATTGATATACGTTATATATTTTGTACTGGCACGCGGGCGAAACCGTTGGCAAAACCTAGTAGAATAATATATAGCCAATAAATAGCTCCATAGATTCATAAAAAGCTCTTTGCATAATACACTTATGAAAGTTAAGTGTCAAAGTAAGGCAGTAAATCAAAGATCCAATCAATTATTAATTAATTTAATTATGTAAAGATGATCACCCAATCAAGAGTTATGTAGCTATTGTAACCGTGACAATGAACCAGGCAAACTGATCCATTGTACAACCGCAGGAAACTTGAGAACCTCCTAGTATTGTTTACTTTACAAGCAAAGACGCTAAAGCAGAAAAATACTGTTATAATAATCCGTAGCGAAGATACACAGCTTCAGTCATCATACAAATCAAATCCTACATTCAAATTTCAACCGTCACTCGAAGTATTAAGACGTAATTCTATAAAAACAGATTGAGTAATAAATTTGTATGACTGGGTCAAGTTAACAGTAGTCCCGCAAAGGTCATGAATTATTCATAATGCCGTGACATTGGATTTCCACGTGCTTCGTTGCTTAACAACCAGAGGAACAAACAAACAACCCTCTGTTTCATTCAGCTTTTGAGTTCGAACAAGGGTAGACGTTGTGTTCCCTAAAATTTTAAAAAATAATTCAAGATTATAGAAAAAAATTTGCTTTATCCGTGATATGAAACCAGTACTTAGATATATCTAAGAAAATTCTGAAGTACAAGCTGCTCACTTCCATGGAAGCTCGAGGCATCTCCCGTTCTCTGGATCACGTTAACTGGTGGGACCCTGAACATTGGAAGGCGCGAGGACCTCGGACAATATCCTCGATATCTCTGGAAGACGCTGACCCTGCTGAGATCAGAAACGGCTGGTTGACTGTACAACGTCCTAAGGTATTTGAGAAATTAGTGGCATATTATGACTTTGGATTTTTAAATAAATATTTACGTGAGTTACTCGGAATCGGAATCAGAAATATTTATTTGCCAGCAATTCAGGTGCAAATTTGAGATTGTACAGAATTGGGTGTTTCAGCTGCATTCTGCCTCATGGGAAGCAAAACCATGATTTTTTGAAATAACAATACAACAATTTGTCATAGACTTACTAATAACATGGCAGCTAAATTCACACTCATTGTAATACATAATAATAATATGATTGAAAAAATGGTGCATGGAGTTTCTTGCACATTCTTCTCCATAGAGATCAGATCTACGCTTTGGAATGTGTAATTAACATCATTTTTCTTACTGACTTCTTGACATTTCAAAAGTAAGTCCTGTAAATGGTTTATTGTAAAATGCTTTGAATTTTTAGTACAAATAAATCAATTTTCATACAAATAGTCGATTGCAAGACAAATCAGCTTATCTAGAAATTATAACAAATTATCATTTAAAATAATAAAGGGAATAATAATATTCCACAACTATCACACAACGCCGTCTAGTCCCAAGCTAAGCAGAGCTTGTGCTATGGGTACTAGACAGCTGATAAACATACTTATATATTTCTAAATACTTACATATATAGATAAATTACACCCGGACACAGAACAAATGATCGTTGCTCATCATACCAACATTTTTCCTGGGTGGGAATCGAACCTACGACCTCCGGCATAGCAGTCAGGGACACTAACCACTAGACCAACAGGCCAGTCAAACGTACTAACGCGTAATGTTACTATTCAGTCATTGACGGAATAGTAACATTTTTTCTATTAGTAATGTAGTTAATTCAATTTTAAATATGCGTATTGGAGAGTCGCGGGAATGCGATGGATGTGAGACGTACAGGATCGGTCGTTGTGGCGACATTTGGAATAGGCCTATGTCGCCTATGTCCAACAGTGGACGTCTTTCGACTCAAATTATGATGAAATTATGCGTATTGGATTTTCTTTGCAACTACGCGGAATTTTATTATGTATATGATAGGCCCCATTGAAGTTATATTTTTTCTTAATAGTGCTGTTTTGTATTTCCCTCGTGAAATGGACTTTATAAAAAAATTATTTAAAAAATATTTAAATACATTTATCTCAAAATAATGTCTGATTTAGTGCTCGCCTAGTGCCTAGCCCACTCATTTTAGATACGTAATTCGCCAAACCCAATACTAATATTATTAATTCCATTAATCAAATATTCGTTAGTGAGATTCGAAATGTAATCAAAAATTTTGATAGTCACTTCACCCCTTAATTTTGTACATTACACGCGAATTATTTACGCCACGTGAAATTAAGATTTAATCACAAAAAAATAACCTGTTTTAAAACATAGTGACAGCAGAGCAGTCGTTGAACCGATGTTACCTTTTTTTTCTTTTGCTTTCAAAACGACGTGGTTTCCTGTCAGCCACGGGGGGCTGAAACAGGATGCATGAACAGAAACAACGGTCTATGTTTAGATGCAGCGTGGAATTTGCATGCGTGATGTAACCTTTTTACAGAGAATATGGCAATGATATTCGTTGAAGTTGTGTTGTTAAAAAGTTTACAAACATGAAAAGTACATTCTTGACGATATTCAGTTAAATAGTTTTTTTTTTTTTTTTTTAATTCTTTTTACACCAAGCGAACGCCAGCGTTCGCTCGCTCATTGTCTTTTTATCGGACACAATAGAAAGACGATTTACCTTTCGAGTACCGTAATTAGAGACATCTCATTACGGTCCTCAAAAGATAAATCATATAATTACTTCTCTCGCTCTAGGGCGAAGTGAGAGGCCGTGTCAGACTTTTACTGACTAAAACCACACCTATGTTCCTTCTTTGCCTTTGTGTTCCAGGACCATGGGTTTCCCTACCGGAAGTAAACCCATGGCCCTAGTAGGCTTCGGCCCTACTTGGTCCCTACGGTTTTGCTGACATATCCTTAAGAGGCGGGTGGGACCATGACCATCCACAAAGTATTCCATGTGCTATTCTAAGACAATTTTTTTTTTCGGTGGGAAATCATCGTATGACATCCCCAACAACAATAAAAACCAATGTCAAAAATTTGGTTTAGGTAAATTTGCTTTGGTTTGATTTGGTTTGGTATTTGGTATTGGTATTTCTTCATTCATGAATGTTTATTACCTACAAATTTAGAAAATAACATTGCACTAAAAACCGTTTGCTGCAAAACGGTGTAATAAGTGCCAAGTTTAAAGTCCGTTCGGCCGTGTGAGAGTGAAGCAACAAACGTACACTGCACACACACTCACAAAATTTCATCTTCACAATATTAGTGTGATAAAGTGAACGGTGAGTGAGTGAGGGAGTGGTGTGGTGTGAAGTGATCTTAACTGTGTGTAATAGATTAAGCTACTATAATATTTTATTGTAATAAAGTAATATCTATTATACTTTCATACTAATGCTGAATAGGTTTATTTATATAAAATACATAAATATTAACTAAACTATACTAAAACCTAACTATGTACATAAATATAATACAAAAACACAAAATACACTCAGGCATCGAAATACTCCTTCACATCGCTGTCATCCGGATGTGCCCAGAAGACTGGCCGCATTGCCACGTTGAATGGCAATGCTAATTCTTTGGGCAAAGAACGATATACATACTAATGTATATTATCTTCATCGAATCTGACGGCCTCAGTTTTTGACAATCATTCATATGAAAAAAATATTGAATTAATGATTTGTAGGATATTCTAAAAAAAAAAAAAAAACTAGTTCTTTTTTAATAGAGAGAGAGTAAGAGTAGAGACAAATCTACAATTAGGGAGTGAAAAGGTCAATAGGTAAAAGTGTCCATACTTAACTAACATTATCCATATTCTATTTTAAACGACCACAAAAAGAGGAGTTTTTCAATGTCAAGTCCCAGCGTGTATGTTTTTAGTAGTTCCAACTTTCTAACAACAGCTGTAACAAATTGTAGGCTCTCACACATGTTCCAAAAATACTCTAAACTTAAACGGTCGTACTATTAGTTTTTAAACTCGCTTACATACTCTGAAGGTCTCATTTATTATTATTCACGCCACCTGTATCGATTCTCATACCAAATTCAATAAAACGTGGTCCCCACTTAAAATGTAAGTAATCGGTTCGACCTTCAACTCTTGATTGTCCGCCCTTACAAACTGTGAAATGAAACAAATCATCATTTGTTTTACTCATGGGCGTACCTAACATTTGTTCAGGGGTGGGACAAAAGTATGGCATCTCTCATATTGTCTTGTCGGGGTATCAGGGCAGCAAAACCAAGAAGGATTCTTCCTCCCGGCACAAGTAAACCTCGTTTGGCTTATATCAAATGAAATAGGCAGCCAAGCAAATTGTGAAATTCTAAGTCTTATCTCATCAATTTCAGGGCTTTTCTTCTGACCAAGAACTGCATTCTCGCTTTTCTCTATAAAAGCCAGAATACAGGACATAGGAACGAGCTGGAAAATGTATGGGCCCATAGTAATATGATAAACTAGCTTCTGCCAACGGCTTGCCCGCGTCAAAGTAGGTTTCTCCATACAAACTTTGAACCCCCTTTCATCCCCTTGGGAGGTGAATTTTGGGAAATCCTCTCTTAGTGCTCATTTACGTTATGAAAGGAAGCTTTGCGAAAAATTTTACGTCACAAAAGTTTCGGCTGTGCGTTGATATGTCAGTCAGCCAGTTTCTCCTTTTACTATATATATAGATTTTAGACAGTTAAGCAAAAAAAACAGCAGCAAAAAAAACTGTACTCCTTTCAGTCATCGTTGCTTGATTTTTTCTTTCATCTTCCAAATATCATTTACTTTTAAGACTTATGGAGAAAAGTTTGAGAATGTAAAATGTAAGAACGAACGAAGAGCTCCAATTTTTTTTGTTATTTTTTATACTCGTACATAAATGTTTTTGCTAGTCTTGAGCAGAGTACCCCACCCTGAGTACGCCCATGGTTTTTCTATTAAAGTTTTCCCTGAAATATCGATATTGTCAAGGTTCAATTAAATATTTCAAAGTTAGCATTACAACACGCCTTTATTCGCTGAATCCTGCCCTTGAATGTGATCTCTCTGTCAATCAAAGAAGTGCCGGGAGAAAACACATGAGAACTTATTTGAAAATTGCCCACTTTATAAAAAAAGGTTAGCAGTATAGTATCTAATTGCAATGTTCACCATATTTTGACTTGGCTAATGGCTGAAAGGTCAATGAATGGTCAATGGTGTTCAAAACCGAACGACATGGACAGAAGTCACAGTACAACGAACTCTGTATGTACTCTGTCATAATAATTATAATGATTTATTAGTGATTGAATGGTAAATAAACTTTACATAAATATATAATATATACGTTTTCTTTTTTGAGTATTCATTAAACCCCAAGCGAACGCCGGCGTTCGATCTCTCATTGTCTTTCTATTTTGTCTCTAATTACGGTATTCGAAAGGATGTAATTTATTTTAGATTGTTTGGGCCCAGTAGGCGACTGAAAACCACCCCGGTTTCACTTGCGTCGGGGGTTGCGGCTGCGGTGTGACTTCCACTGCACTGGGCTACAAGAAGGTGCAGCGGTGATTTGTAGCGCATGGCGGCCACCAGCGTCAACCGTGTGCGGCGAATCCATATAAAATGTATGAGAACTATAGGAAATATGCCAGTGGCAGCGTTTTGTGGTGGTGGCCGGTGGCCCATTTGCGGTGACAGATATTTCTTAATTTCTAATCTACTCGTACCTATTGACTTTGTTCACGTAAATATAGGGAAGTAAGTAGGTATTTTTTTTCGTCGACAGCGCGTAGTATTCCACACTCGCCTCAAGGAGATGTCAGCAAACCGTATAGGGGCCCAGCAGAGTCAAAGCCTTCTGTGGTTCGCTTCTGAAAGGAAAACCCGGGGTCCTGGAACACAAGGCAAAGAAGGAACAAGGGAGTGGGTTTTAGTCAGTAAAAGTTCGACACGTCCTCTCGCCTCGCCCTAGAGCAAGAGAAGTCATTGGATGATTTCCCACCTAAAAAAGTAGATTACATTGCGCCTAGTAAGGACTAGGTAAGTAAGTACATAGTAAGTACATTATGTACAACGACTGTCGCTTATTTAAACTAATCCACTTTGAAGTCGGTCGAGTGGAACCATTCTTACAAGATTAGCTTCGCAGTTACATACCCAGTCACTAATATTATGCAAGAGAAAGACAGAAAAAAAAGCACAAGTACAAGTCGGACTCGTGCGCTGTGGATTCCGTACAAACGAACCTTTGTAAATCGAGTATTCAAGACTTTTCCGAATCTCGAAATAGTATATATTTAGTGTTTTTTTATTAATGATAAGCTCGCGTTTGACCACCATTTCACCTGATAGTAAGCGATGATGTGGTCGATGATGGAGCACGCTTGACATAAAGACCCCTAAGTTGTAGCTATGTGATGGACCTACAAAACGGTTTTAGACCTGTAATTGGCTCAATGTCTCTTATACTATTGTTATTCTTTTGTTATAGCTGTTGGTTCTCCTATGACTAAATAAATAAATCGTTTTTTTTCCTTCAATTGTGCTACTTTGGTATAGCTTTTCTTCTTGTCTTTCATGATTCTGGGATTTGATTCCGTTGTGAGTGTTAAAATCTATGCCATAAACGGTGAATAAAAGGATTTCTTATTTATAAACTTAGAAGATTCATATTTTTACCATTCTAAGAAGTAGCAGACTTGAGTATTTGATATTAATTTCGGCTAGATCTATCAAAAGGATCTGTTTAGATCAAGATCTTGACAGGCGGATAACAAAGTAGCTGAACGGACTGAGGTACGGAAGCATTTTCAATTGAAAAAATCTTGCATCTTCACGAATATAATTCCGATAATGATCAAGATTACTTACAGCCAAGACATATAAAATAACTTACATTGAACACCTGAAAGAAAGATTCTCCTCCAGATTTATAATGCCACCAGAACATGTAGTTATGTTCATTCCTGGCTACGAAGCCAGGAATAAACATACACGTTCTGGGATCGCTTGTTCCATCGTAAACCTCACCTATGATCATATACGTGTAAATATGATGTATTTTCGAAATTTACCTACTTAAAATCTACAAATATGAAAATAAAATTAAAACAATATAATAACGGTTCTCATGTAAATATATTAATCCGGTTTTTAATCGATAAAAGTATTCTTTAGATACATCGTCGTGATTCTTTTCCATTCTAATAAATTAACTGTGTTATGTTTTAATAATAAGTTATGCTAATAGTGATTGACAATCGTCAGCAAATTTATCGTCAGCAAATAGTTTGAACACACTATCAAGCTAGCATTTATCCTAAAGAAGCAGAAAAAAAAATGGTTCCTTTAACATAAATTTTTCTGCTTACGTTTACTGCAGTATATCATACACTTTTGCGCATTATAAAACTCGCGATTAGCTCCTTTAGTCCTCTTAAATTAACTAGATAATTCTCAAAATAACTAATTCTTAAATTAACTAAATATTTCTTAAATTAATTAAATATTTCTTAAATTAACAAATATTTCTTAAATTAACAAAATATTTTTTGAATTAACAAAATATTTCTTAAATTAACTAAATAATTCTTAAGAAAAACGTAAACAACACAAACTTATCATGGTATTTTACCTCAATCTACATTTCTAAGGTCAATGACTGGTGACTCACGCGGTCGCCTCACTTGCGCGGCTGCCTGTTATGGTCATTGCATACCCGCTCGTTTAACACTGCTGATTGTTATCTTCGCCTTGTAAATTGTTAATATGGTCATTAGAAAGAAATGTGAGGGAATGGGAAAACGTTTGACCTAAATTCAATTTTGAAATTAATTTAATTAGTCCTATTTAAGAACGGCAAACCCGTGATACATTTCCACACAACCGCTCTTATGTAACTATGACGTTATCACACATCTTTCTCTTGATATTTTGAAACACATTATTTAAATGTTGTGGATATTATTTAGGTTTCTATTGAAATCAAAGATAAAGTGTAAAAGTTATCCAGAAAAGGCCTCTGAAAATCTGCTATTTTGCGTGACCTTTGGCCTTTCATAATGTACTCATAAATTAAAGAAAATGTATCCATACAAACCTTGCGCATTTAATCGAGATTCCGAATGATTTTTGTTTTTTCACAAGAACAAATTTTGTGAATTATTCAAATGAGTGACGGAATTACCGAATGCCAACAAAGCGTTGAGGCGTTATCTCTTTTTTGCGTTAAATGGGCAAGGTTTCTATGGATACATTTTCTTTAATTTAGACATTGACACTAGACGAATCGGGATTTTTTCTCTTAAGAGGGATCTTAAGAGAAAAATCTCTAATGATGTCACGACAACATGTGGTAGTAACGTCCATTCTCTGTAAGACTATGGAACGTGTACTCAACACTAAGCTCCTGGCGTACCTAAAAGCTAATGACATCCTAAGTGACTGTCAATACGACTTTCACCGAAATCGGTCAACTGGTGATCTTCTAGCGTTGGCATATGCGGTGATCTTCTAATCACCAGTTGACCGATTTCGGAGTTCCACATCTGGAGTGAGGCCATCGAGAAGTACGGGTAAGCGCTTGCCGTCTCTCTCGATATCTCGAAGGCTTTCGATAGGGTCTGGCACGAAAGCCTTATTAGTAAGCGTCCTTCTTTCGGTTTACCTGCTGGATTGGGTGCTTGGATCGCAGATTTCCTGAGTGACCGGTCCGTCCAAGTGGTCATCGATAGCAGGGTCAGAGCTCTCGGCAACATAGTTCTTGCAGCACATAAATGAATAATGATAATACATGTCTCATCATAAGTTGTTGTTTATGTCTGATGACCGGCAGCAAAAATGCTGGGGATCCTCGTGAAGGTCAGACAGTACTTCACGCCGGAACAGCTGCTCAAACTTTATCAAGCGCAAGTTCGATCGTGTATGGAGTACAGCTCTCATCTTTGGGACGGATCTGCCCGATACCAGCTTGATGCACTTCAGGCAATTGAGAGGCGAGCCATGAGGATCATTGGCGAAGATGCACTCGTCGAGTCGAGGCTTCAAAGTCTTGAGCATCGACGCCGAGTTGCTAGCCTGTTTTCCAGCGGTTGTATTTCAGTGAGTGTGCGTCGGAATTGCATAACCTAATTCCTCCTAGCCCGTTCCATCATCGGACCACCAGGCGTACGGTGATGCGGCACCAGTACATGGTGGACATTCCACCTAGGCATCACAAAACGTTTTGGGAACACATTCATTGTGCGTACAGCTAAGGAGTGGAATTCCTGCCGGAATCTGTGTTTCCTGATGGCTACAACCCGGAAATCTTTAAGTCAAGAGTGAGTGGGTTACTTCTAGGTAAGCGCGCACCATCGTCGATCGCATCGTCGCTTTCCATTAGGTGAGATGGCGGTCAAGCGTGAACCTATAAAGAATTTTAAAAATGTTATTGGTAGGTAACTGTGCCTGTGACTTTACTTACACAGATTACAGACTTCTTATAGCTTTAAGAGCTCTGCCTATTCAGATATATAAGTAGAAATTTCCTGCGGGAGTTTGCGTTTCCTGATAGCTACAACCTAGCAGTCTTTAAGTCAAGAGTGAATAGGTTACTTCTAGGCAAGCATGTCGTCGAACACAACGTCGCTTATAATCATAAGCATAAAATAAGCCTTTCAATGTTCCTACTGCTGGGACTCATAAATTACACAAAGTAATGCGCCTAGCTCGGATTGAACTCGCGATCTACAACTCGTAAGTCGGAGCCGTTACCACTCGGCCACCACTGTTCGGCTTACTATCCGGTGAAATAGTCATTTTTAATTTATCCGGTCAACCTCGAGCCTTTCAATAATAATTAAAAAAACAACCCGTCTTGAGATAGAACAACTATTTGTCTATCTGTCTACAAGTTTTGTATGGATAAATCAATAAATCTATTCTAGACGATTACGATAGTCTAGAAAGGAAATAATGCCAGACGATGAAAAAACGGCCATCACTTTGTATTCTTTATTAATGAAACCAAGGTACAGATAAAAGAGATTGAAACAATGAAAAGAATCAATTTAGGTTGTGAACATTTCAAAGTTCAAAAGAATCCTTCAAAAGTTCTTGAAATGTTTTTGCTTCATAAATGATGTTTTTGTAAGTTCCACCTAGGTATAATGTCGAGATACTCGCCGTCCGACCGTCCGGTAACCGTCCGCACCGAGCCTAAGTCGTCGACGGCGCGTACTGTTCCACGTGCGCCTCAGGGAGATGTCAGCAAATCGTAGGGGCCCAGCAGGGTCGAAGCCTACTGGGGCCACGGGTAGTGTGAAAGTGAAACCTGTAATAATAATAATAATAACTCAACTCAACTCACGGATTCCATAAACCTGAGATCCCTCTCTCCAACCGAAACCTATAAGTATTTGGGTATGTCGGAAGCCCTAGGCATCAATATCACTGACACGAAGCAATCGTTGCAGGCGCGTTTCTTTGGACGCCTGAAGAAGGTATTCAATAGCCTTCTTTCAGGCGGAAACAAGGTGCGCGCCTTCAACGGTTGGGTCATGCCGGTATTGATGTACTCTTTCGGCGTACTCAAATGGACTCAAACAGAACTTGACGCCCTGGATAGGAGGGTCCGCACACTGCTGACTGCATACCGAATGCATCACCCACGATCGTCGGTGATGAGATTGTATATCCCGCGGAAGTGTGGGGGTCGAGGTTTTTTAAATGCTAAGACCCTACATAACCGCGAGGTATGCAGTCTCAGGGAATATTTCCTAGCTGCCGACGTGGGTATGCATCGAGATGTAGTGGCAGTGGACAAGGGACTCACCCCGCTCGCCCTGGGTAATGAGAACTGGCGCAAACCAGTAGTGCTTGACACTAACGATCGCAGGGAAGTATGGCAGAGTAAGGAACTTCACGGACGCTTTTTCCGGGCCCTTCACAGGCCCGATGTAGACCAATTGGCGTCTGTAACCTGGCTGCGTTCCGGTGACCTCTTCGGGGAAACCGAAGGTTTTGTCTGTGCAATTATGGACGAAGTTATCATGACGAATAACTACCGGAGATTTATTGTGAAGGACGGCACGGTTGACATCTGTCGGGCATGTCACCGTCCGGGAGAATCAATTCGACACATTATCTCTGGTTGTTCTCGTCTAGCTAACGGAGAGTACTTGCATAGACACAACCTTGTAGCCAGGATTATCCATCAGCAACTTGCTCTGAAATACTCTCTTGTGGAATCGGAAGTACCGTACTATAGGTATGAGCCCGACCCAGTTCTTGATAATGGTCATATCACTTTGTACTGGGATCGGTCCATCATCACTGACAGGACTATTGTAGCCAATAAGCCTGATATAGTGGTGGTGGACCGAAGCGAGAGGCGTGCAATGATTGTTGACATATCCGTTCCGCATGACGAGAACCTCGTGAAAGCCGAGAAAGATAAACAAATCAAGTATATCGACTTGGCTCGCGAGGTTGTCGACATGTGGGATGTGGACTCAGCGATCATTGTGCCGATAGTCGTGTCGGGCAATGGCTTAATAGCCAAGAGCCTCGACCAACACCTTAGGAGGCTCGCGTTAGGCGGCTGGATCAAGGGCTTGATTCAGAAAGCGGTACTCCTGGACACGGCTCGCATTGTTAGGAGGTTCCTTTCTCTGGAGCCCTGACCGCCGGTAGCTTGGACCCTGTTCCCGATACCGGTGGGGTACTATTTTTTATATTTTTAAATGTTTTTTTTTTGTATGATTTTGTTTAAAAAAAATATTTAAAAATGTAATTTATATGTGTTTACAAGGAATAAAGAGAATAATAATAATAAAATTTATTCAAATTATACAGTAAATCAGTGAATATCGATTTTCTTAAATCTATAACAAGTTCTCAACGTGTTTTATGCCTGAACTGGGTCATCCTGTGTTTCAGGCGAGAAAAGGTAAAACATTATAAATAAATAATCACAATAATTTATATAACATAAAGGTAAAATAGTCATTAAGTAGGTAGCAAATAAAAAGTGTATACAATAAAAATAAAATCTTACTTGCTAATAAATCTTACTATACTAACTTAGCTTACTAATCAAAATTAGGTAATAGTGCAAGCAATTGGCCGTGGCCGTGGCCCTGGGATGAAGCCAAAGAAGGAACAGGAGTGGGTTTTTAGTCAGTAAAAGTCTGACACTATCTCCCTTTCCGCCCAAGAGCGGAATATGTCATTAGATGATTTTCTCACCTAAAATTCAATAATGTTTCCAATTTTTTTGATTCCTCTAAAGATGTTCTGATAAAAGACGAGGATCTTTACAGTACATACGTGTTGTAGAAGTTTACCTTACTATACATATTAAACATGTCGCAAGAACAGCATTGTGACTGCAACTATTAGTCAGATTAGCACATTAGCAGTTACATTAGAAGTAGCACTTCACGCGGATGTTAGTATAATAATGTTCCCACTGCTGAGACTCGGGCTCCAAGAGAAAGAAATAGCCGTTACCCACCACGCGAACCCAGTGCGTGCTGGAGGATGTCACGTCTGCAATTTTTTGGTTCTATTAGGACATGCAGATATCCTCACGATAGAATAGAATAAACTTTATTGTACACCAACATAGTAACAAAACTTTTACACTAACTTAAATCTGTGGGTACAATGGCGGTCTTATCGCTAACAGCGATATCTACCAGACAACCTTAAGATGGACTGTAAGAACTTGAAATATAACCCTTCTTGCAGTCAGGTAAAAAAGGGACGATTCACGATATTTTCCTTCGCCGTTTTGAAAACAGTGGTGATGAAATAAATTACACAAAGTAAGCGTGCGCCTGTGGGCTGCAGGATTATTCAAAAGATTTACCCTGCCCTGCCCTGGGACGCAAAGGCCAACTAAAAGTACTCAGGTAGTCAGTAAAAGTCACAAAAAGAGACGAACTTTTTGTGGATTTCCACAAAATAAAAGCGCCTGTCTGATTTGAACCCACGACGCTACAATCGGAGGTTGCAATTAGGTAGAGTTATTCATGTACTTGCATCGAAATGTTGATATCAAATGGATCTTCCCGGGATTCCTAATGAAAAATCCCGTGTGGCAAACAATATTACAAATAAATAATTATAAAATTCTCAGAAATAGATAAGACAAACAAAACAAAGATTTTACATTAACATACAATTCTTATTTGTATTTTTCATTGAATATCTCACTACATCAACTGAGGTGAGGTAAACAAATTTATATACTTCCTCCTCCTCGTCATTAATGCAGGAAGAAATTTTTTCTGCTATATTTCTGATAGAAAAAGAGCAGTCCGAGCAATTGCCCACATATCTCAAGAAACATCTGCACGACCTTTCTTTGCATCGCTTGGAATACTAACCTTGCCAGTGATTGTAATATTTCAGGCTGCTATGTACAAGTGGGTTAACATGCATTTATACAAAAAGTTAGGAGACAGACATAAATACTACACTCCACAAGCCAATAAGCTAGCTGGAGTACCACATCGACTATCAAAGTCTGATAAGCTTACACACATTATAGGCCCCAAAATATTCAACAAACTACCGTCGTTGGTTATCTCTGACTACGACGAGATGTAGCTTTAAAGCCAAACTTAAATGCTGGCTCACTCAGAAAGCGTTTTATTCCATAGAGGAAATGCTGGATAATAAAATATCATATAATACATTAACTAATGATAATGACTAATCAATGTTAATCTATTAAGTTCAATGAAAATCAATTATTTTAAATCAATTTATTATTATTTTATATTTTGCTATGATCTAATTATTTTTAATGAAATGATGAATCAATGGTTTTAATTGTATGTTATTAATTGTTTTATTTATTTGATGAATTAATTGTATCAATAATTTACGCAACAAAGTACTTCATTTAATTAAAATATATTGTGACTTGTAAATGTAATATTTACCAATAAATATGTTTATCTGTTTATCTGATAGTGTTATAAAAAAAAAATCTGGTCTTTAAAATTAATCTTGGGATTTGACTTGCACTTTATTCTTTCGCTTTATAAAATCGGTACATGAATATCTCTACCTATTCCGACCTCTGCTTATAACTTGAAAGTCGGGACCCGTTACCGCTGAGCTATACTCCACGCGGATGTTGCCACACTATAATTATCTCCGCCCGACTCCGCACCTCATCATATTTAAAATGTGTCATAAATTGTCCGACATAATTAGTTTCGCTGATTGCCAACTTTGTGCCCATAACTTATTAGAGTGCGCAATATTACACTCAATTTAGTTTTTCCACTTCTGAATATGGCGTCTCGTCACTTCGTTGATTGTGAAATATGACGCACTTGTCGGGTCTAAACTCAAAAGTCTTGAGCATCGACGCCGAGCCTGCTAGTCTGTTGGTTTTCTATCGTTTACATTTCGGGGAGTGTGCTATGGAATTGCTCAATTTAAGTCCGCCCAGACCGTTCCATAATCGGACCACTAGAAACGACGTTGCGCCACTGGTACATGGTGGACATCCCACCCATACGTGCAAAGCGTTTTGGGAGTACATTCATTATGCGTACAGCGGAGTGGCATTCCCTGGCGGAGTCTGTGTTTCTTGATAGCTACTAGATAGGGGTCTTTAAGTAAAGAGTGAATAGGTTACTTCTAGCCAAGCGTGCTCCATCGTTGGCCTCATCATCGCTTACCATCAGGTGAAATAGTGATCAAAGGTGAGCCTATCCATAATTAAAAAAAAATAAAATATATCTGACTATTACGCTTTTACAGTTAAATTACTTAACCGATTTTGATGAAACTTGGTACTGAGTAAGCCAAGAAACCTAAGGAAGAATATGGGCTACTTTTTATCTGGTTTCGATATCACGTCCGCAATAACCGACAAAAATTCTGGGGTCTTACCTATGAGCTCAAATACTTCGTAGAAAATGAAAAAAAATCACCTAAATGTGAATTTGTTAAAGAGTTTATTACACATTTATGCAGAAATCTAGTTCTTACTTCTGCCAGATGATTGTCTCTTTCCTGGACTATCTTGATTCATCCATCACTGTATTGCTTCATTAATATTTTTTTAAAGAATTTCCCTTGAAGATGGTTCTGGGCTATTTTTATTATTTTTTATTATGGGTAATCTCGCTTGACCACTATCTCACCTGATGTGACCGACGATGGAGCACGCTTGCCTAGAAGTAACCTATTCACTCTTGACTTAAAGTCTCTTGAGCATCAGGAAACACAAACAACCTGGGAATCTTTAAGTGAAGAGTGAATAGGTTACTTCTAGATAAGCGCGCTCAATCGTCGACCGCATCATCGCTTTCCATCAGGCGAGAAGCGCAAACTTAGCGAAAAAAAAACACAGTCTCTGGCAGGGAATTCCACTGTTGCTGATCGCATTCACATCTTAATTTTAAGAATGAAACAATATCAAGATTTAAACTTAAATAAATAGTGATACTGTATTGCCACTTCAAGCTAATCATCGCACCCGGAATGGCCTTCCGATTCGTCACCATCGCCAATCTTCCGCGTAGTGTCGATTGTCTCCGCAAATGGTCGTAGACCCGGCCTTGTCCGTTTGCATACAACCAGGCTATCGATTTTACACCCACACCGCTATTATCCGATGTTTTATAATAATACTGTTTTTTCCTTTCACTTTTAATAGGTATATTGGTTTAATATGTTTACAAGGTCGAGTGCGAAGTTTATAGTTTGTTTTGTAATAGGATAGTTTTTATAACTTTTTTCAGGGGCTGTTCACGAATTTGTTAGGCTCTGGGCTAACACTAGTTGGGAGCCCACTTAATTTACCGTTATTGAAAAAATAAAAAAGCCTTATATTTCCAGTTTAACACATTAACTTGTTTTCTACCTATACTTTATTAACAATAGAATTAAAAAAATAGAGAAATTATTATCCATGTAACTTAATTTATCATATATTTAATTACGAGTATTACTAATATGGATGACAAAAGATAGCAGCGGAGCGGAGATGAGAATGTTAAGATGGACGTATGGTGTGACAAGAATGGATAAAGTGAGAAATGAGTATATTAGGGAAAGTTTGAAAGTGGCGCCAGTGACTGAAAAGTTGAAAGGGAATCGTTTATCTTGGTATGGTCATGTAAAGAGGAGGGTTGAAGCGCATGTTGCTAAAAGAGTTATGAATTTACATGTGGATGGATGGAGAGGGAGAGGAAAGCCAAAGAAAAGATGGATGGATTGCGTGTGAAGTGATATGAAAGAAAAGGGAGTTAGTGATAGCGTAGCGAGTGACAGGACAGAATGGAAGAAAAAAAAAATGTTGCGCCGACCCCAAATAAAGCGGGACAAGGGCAGGAAGATGACTAATATGAAAAACCATGTAGCAGTTTACTGTACCTACTGGAACCCCCTCAGGTAAAGAAAGGCCTCCTTCAAAGCTTTCCATTTCTCTCGGTCTTGGGCTATTTGTCGCCATTCTGGACCAGCATTTTTTTTTTAATATCGTCGTCCTATCTAGTGAACGGTCTTCTTTTATATCGTTAAATAATTGATTCAGAAAGCGGTACTCCTGAACACGGCTCGTATTGTTAGGACGTTCCTTTCTCTGGAGCCCTGACCACCTGTAACTTGCACTCTGTTTCCGATACCGGTGGGATACCACCGGTATCGGAAACTATTATCGGTTACTATTTTTGCTGTGCTATTTTTTATATTTTTGAATGATTTTTTTAAAGACATATTTAAAAATGTATTAAATAAATCAAACTAATTGCCATTTTGTCAAAAAAGGATTTTCCATTTTTTCGCAAAGTGTGCCTCTTCGTCAATGAGAGATGTAGTTCCATTCCAATCCAGAGAACCTTCAACTAGTCATCGAGTTACTACGGCTAACTTGAAAGTGTTTAAATATACTTTGAACACCGACGTTGAGTGCTTGTAAACCATTGTAGTGACCCGCCATATTGGCAGCGCTGTCAAAGATGGCTTCAAATAGGTACTTAAACAGTACCTACCTACTCCATTTGTTATAAAGAGTTTTGTCAAAACGGTCAAACCATATTATTGTCCATTGTTTTCAGTGAGGCCTATGGGGACCCTTTATATCCACGGGCCCCTAGGCTACAGCCCATTTAGCCATTAGGTAGATCTGGATTTGGCCTTTTTCATTTTATTTATCTGTTAAAAGTTATTACGATGTTCTTTTTTCGGTGGGGAAAACATCTTATGACATCCCCCGATCTAGTGTCAGACTTTTACTGACTAAAAACCCACTCCTGTTCCTTCGTTGCCTTTTGTACCAGGGACGAGTCTTCCTTCCAGAATCAGACCCCAGTAGCCTTCGACCCTGCTGGGCCCCTACAGTTGCTGACATTTCCTTAAGGCGCGCGTGAAACAACTCGCGCCGTCGACGACTTGGGCTCGGACAGTCGGACGGCGAGCCACCCATTGCTCGCCGTCCGCAAGACCGCCTACGGTGGCCGAAAATCAGGATCGGAATCACAGCGGCGCGGCGATTGGGACGCGAGGACCGTTGCCTCACGCGATCGGTCGCTTCCTTTGCTAGCATTACTGCTTCGCAGAAGGAAGTTATTACGATCTCAGACCAATAAAAAACTATTTTATTGGTCTGAGATTACGATGTTACATCTTGCTGCTTATTTAAACTAAACCGAAGATTAACTCTGTTATTCATTTTTGTTTGACTTCGTTTTTCTTCTAATACACTATCAAAATTTGGCGAAGATTCGCGTTATTTCAAGAAATGTGGCCAAGTAAGTAGATCGTCGAATCGCGCGTACTGTTCCACGCGCGCCTCAAGTAGATGTCAGCAAATCGTAGGGGCCCAACAGGGTCGAAGCCTACTGGGGCCACGGGTAGTGTGAAAGTGAAACCCGGGGCCCTGGGACGAAGGCAAATAAGGAACGGGAGTGGGTTTTTAGTCAGTAAAATTCTGACACTATTTCTCGTTCCGCCCAAGAGCGGGATTTGTAATTTGTAAATCATAAGATGATTTTCCCACCTAAAAAAAAATACCTACTCTACCCTACTTGATAAAATGTCTCTTCTAGCCTACTCTATCCTACTCTACCCAGTAGGTAGGGTAGGCTCTACCCTACTGGGTAGATTAGGTTAGAGTAGGCTAGAATAGGGTAGAGTTAGGTAGAGTAGAATATAGTAGTCAGTTGATGGGAGCGAACTGCTGGCAAAAGTTAGTACCTTAATAAAGCGAATAAACTTGGCAAGCCTGCATTGTCTTTCTTGTTACTCCGTGACCTAATGATGCAGATAAGCAGAATACCCAACATTCTAACTTTAAAAATAGCCCACACCTAAGTACCAACTAACAGAAAGCATAAACAAACAGTCGTCTTCAGCTGACATTAGCAACCAAGGCGGGAAGCACCATAAACAAAACAGTAGATAAGTACAGTCAAACAAAAGGTTTGGTATACAGGCAATAATAATCTTCTATCTACAATGCACTACCAATGTTCATTTCCATAGCGTAAAAATCGGTGGGCCTTAAGCATTGTTTAGACCAAAAGTATTGTCGGCCGCTGACTGTGAGCGGGCATTACACAGTTTAAGTAATACTTTAGAGTACTGTTGGCTTGGTGAGAACATAGCAAACTGCAGACTGAGTCCACGTTCAAACTGAAGCTAACAATGAGCATACTTACAGACGGCGGCGGACAAAATGTGATACGTTTGGTGTGAATGATGCCATAAGGACTTTGCCATCGGCAATAAAAAGATACAGCAAATTTTTACTCGTAAACAGAAGTATACCAAGCGCTTTCCGTGTTTCCTAACTTCAATAATTACAGACTGCTAAATTTTCATCACCTATTATTATTAACTCTATTACAGACAAGACATGTCTTCAGAAACCTTTACTTTGTGTTAACCTTAGTTATGAAAGCAACACAAGTGCAAAATGTCATACTTCTAGACCCAGAAGTAAACCTCAAAGCTTAGAAGTAATATGAAAGGGATACTGAAAAAACATAGGAATGGTTTAGTCAGCAAAGTCTGACACGCTCTCCCGCTCTACCCTAGGACGGGAGAAGTTATTAGACGATTACGCACCTCAAAAAAAGGACTAGAAATATGACTTTTTGTTAAGTTATATATTTGAGTAGTAAACTATTTTAATTAGTATTCGAGTTTAAAGCAGATGCATGTTATCGACCTGTATACCAAATACTTAGTCCGACTGTACAGTTGCTGTGTCGGTCACGATCGCAAGAAACAAGCACAATGCACACACGCGTGTGTTACACGCTAAACGTGCATCGTGCATTGCACATTGTAATGTTGCGTACTCATCGTATGCACATTTTGTGAATTTTAATGGTGTGACGTAGATACGAGTACTTATGTGCTACTGTGATACTGGGTGTAACGAAAAACGGTGGTTATATTTTAAAAACTGCTTCTGCCCATCTTAATTAACAATATTAAGGGAGTCATAGTTCATTCCAGTCCAGCAGCTCTTTAAGTTCTTGACTTAGACCTGTAATAAGTTATTTCTAGGCAAGCGTACTCCATCATCGATCACATCATCGCTTACCTTCAGGTAAGGTAGTCAATCGGGAACTTATCAATAATAAAAGGTAAAAATCGTTTGGTTTAACAATCACCACACAAAATGCATGTACAGTCAGGGGTCAAAAGCGCAGTTCCACCTTACCTGTTGAACTTGTACAACAAAGAAATTTTAGACACTTTAGCATTGGTAGAGTGCAACTGCACTTTTGATCCCTGACTGTACGTGCATGACAAATTCATTTTGTGCATCCACTCTGTGATGTAAAACAACGTAATCAATGCAAGTGTGCCGACTGTTAATAGCCGCTAATAACCTGTTTCTCAGCAGATTAGTTAATCCAGTCTCTGCCTAATGACCTGGCCTACGCAGGCATTAGTGTACAATGTGCTAAGTATGCCATTTGCCTTGCATACGTAAAGCGGTTGTTAAGGTGTCTGCGTTCTTCTCGGTAAGGGCTAAGCCTAAGGACTACTGTCCACTTTACGGCACGACGGCGTTGCCGCTTCATTGACAGTTTCATAGCATTTTATGCAACCGGAGGAAGGAGTACACCAAGCTTAAACTGACGAATACGCGTCTATGAAGCTACGCGCCCATCTAAGACGACGGCGCGTTGTATTCCTCGCGAAACCTCGAAAAACATTTTACAAATTTTAACTGACTAATGTAAACCCTATAAAGTGCTTAATAACTTTAATTTCGCAAGTCGGTGTTAATTAACAAAGAGAAAAAACTTATAGAAAAGTTTTTTATTTTATTCTTTTTAGTTATGGTACCACTAAAAAGTAGCCCTCAGCCAAACTTAAATACCTTATACCCAGAGAGAATCTCATGACAATTCTAATAATCCCAAACACGGTTAGGTTACATTAATTTATTACAGAGTTCCGATACCTACAGAGCCTCTTCATCAGATCAGTTAGATATATCCCCTCCCCCTCTTCTTTCAGTCAGTCATCGACTACACGACTACACGTATAAACAAAGCAATTTTACTTGTTACGACATATCTGCTGTGATCCTATGAGGAGTTCCGTTCCATATCTTCGAACTGAATGATCAGATCATAACAATATTTCTATGGGACCAACTTGGAAGCATAACCTTTCAATCAAAAAAAATCTTTTCGAAATCAGTCCACAATTGACCGAGAAATCGGTGAACATATAAAAAAAATACTTTCAGCCGAACATAAAACCTCCTTCTTTTTAAAGTCGGTTAAAAACTGAAGGGGCCCAGTAGGGACGATGCCTGCTGTAGGTTAGTGGGATATTCAAAAGAGTTACCGTGGCCTTAGAACGCAAAGGGCAACTAAAGGAACACGAGTGAGTTTTAGTCGATAAAAGTCTGATATTTCCTGTCGCTCCACCTAAAGCAGGAGGTATTATCGCTGACAGCCTTTGTACCCATAGATTTAAGTTAGTGTTATTATTTTGGTGTATAATGAAGTTTATTCTATTCTATTATTTGATAATTTCCCCTTGCGGACGGCGAGCAATGGGTAGCCCGCCGTCCGACCGTCCGGACCGAGCCCAAGTCGTCGACGGCGCGTATTGTTCCACGCGCGCCTCAGGGAGATGTCAGCAAATCGTTGGAGCCCAGCAGGGTCGTAGCCTACTGGGGTCATGGGTAGTGTGAAAACGAAACCCGGCGCACTGGGATGAAGGTAACGAAGGAACAGGAGTGGGTTTTTAGTCAGTAAAAGTCTGACACTATCTCCCGCCCCGCCCAAGGACATCCCCCGCGGATGTCATACGATAATTTTCCCACCGAAAAAAAAAAACATCTAAAACAAGGACTTGTCGTCTTACGAAGATATAAGATAAGATAATTAAGTTAGTAATATGAGTTTTCGTTTTAATTAATGGTTTTACTTTGAAGATGGATGATTAATATCATAAATTAAATGTCATTCGGTTTATGAATTGAGAATTTGTTGATGAAGGTTACAATTTGTCACACTTTACATTCGTAATGTTATGAAATGAAGTGATATGAAAGAAAAGGGAGTTTATGATAGCGTGACGAGTGACAAGACAGGATGGAAGAAAAAAATGTGTTGCACCGACCCCGAGTAACACGGGACAAGGGCAAGAAAATAATGATGGCATCATCATCATCATCATTTCAGCCGATAGACTGCCACTGTTGGACGTAGGCGCGGGCTTGCTGTCCGTCCATCCGGTAACCGTCCGGACCGAGCCCAAGTCATCGACGGCGCGTACTGTTCCACGCGCGCCTCAACTAGATGTCAGCAAACCGTAGAGGCCCAGCAGGGTCGAAGCCAATAAGGGCCAAGGGTCTGCTTCCGAAAGGAAGACTCGGCCCTAGTATGAAAGGCAACGAAGGAACAGGAGTGAGTTTTTAGCTATTAAAAGTCTGACACACCCTCCCACGCCACCCAAGGGCGGTGTCATTGGATAATTTTCCCACCAAAAAAGGCCTTCCCCAAGTGTCGCCACAATGAACGATCCTGGTGACATGCCCAATTCTAAATGACATGGTTCTTCTGCTAGTGTTTAACAAGTTCTCAGCTTTAAATTCTTGATTCAGAAGTCAAAAGTATTTTTATTCAGATTACCTAATATTGCTTACGCCACCGCCGTCTCTTCTTCGGATGGACAATTTTCCTCAAAGAATTTAATATCAGCCTACATCTGCCCCCCTAGCCAAGTTACAATCGTATCGTTCCCGCTGAACGCTTCGAGTAGACCACGCCTCCGATTCCTTTGTTCTGACGTCATCTCAACGCTCAGTCACGTGGTCCGAACAAAGGAATTGGAGGCATGGCCTACTCGAAGCGTTTGGCGTGAACGATACGATTGTAACTTGGCTAGGGGTGCTGGTGTTTTTCAGAAAAACCAGATGTAGGCGTAATATTTATGGTCCTTTTTTATTTCTATTTTTCACGATAGACGTAATACCATGTTATTACGACTCATAATATTAAATCAACTTGTGTCTTCGTGTCTGGACCTCATTGAATATGATTTAGGTCAACTTAAGTGTAATAATTGTAGTATTTTTGTTATTGTTTCGTATTAGGCACAACCCAAATATGAAAATTAGCTATCATTTTTTTCCTAATGTGTTGATTTAGAACACTATGTTTATTATATTATTAACTTACATATGTAGCACAATACTTGTTCAAATTGAATTAACGATCGATATCTTACCTCTACATTAAAATCATCAAAACCCTGAATTTTTGTTACCGTGGATGATATTTAAAATAAAATATGATATATATGGTGAGATGTTCGACAGTGAACCAGTGGTACATATTGAGCCAGCCGTCTTACTTTGTAAACGTGACGTTGTCAATCCATGTCTTCGACACGAAAGCACTGGAAATCTTTAATTTTACCACACCGCCCGATCCCCAGTTGCAAACTAGCTAGTACCAAAGACGCCAGTGTGGCGGAGGGAATTTATCATCATCATTTCAGCCGAAAGACGTCCACTGTTGGACATAGGCCTCCCCCAAGCGTCGCCACAACGACCGATCCTGTGCTTCTCGCATCCACCGCACTCCCGCGACCCTCACCAGGTCGTCGGTCCACCTTGCGGGAGGCCTTCCAACGCTGCGTCTTCCGGTGCGCGATCGCCACTCTAGAACCTTTCGGCCCCATCGACCATCCGTTCTAAGAGCAATGTGCCCTGCCCACTACCACTTTAGTTTGGCGATTCTTCGGGCTATGTCGGCGACCTTGGTTCTCCTGCGGATATCTTCATTCTTTATGCGATCACGCAAAGAAACTCCGAGCATAGCCCTTTCCATTGCCCTTTGGGTGACTGTAAGCCTTCTGATGAGGCCCATTGTAAGCGACCATGTTTCAGAGCCATACGTCATCACTGGCAACACGCACTGATTATAGACTTTCGTCTTGAGACACTGTGGTATGTTGGACGAGAAAATACCGCGCAGCTTCCCGAACGCTGCCCAGGCGAGTCGGATTCGACGGTTGACCTCTTTCTCAAAGTTAGACCTACCTAACTGGATTGTCTATCCCAGGTAAACGTAATCGTCTACAACTTTGAGTGCAGAGTTTCCGATCTTGATCGGAGTAGGTGCTACATAGTTATTTACCATGACTTTGGTTTTGTCCATGTTCATTTTAAGACCCACTCTTTCGGAAACTCTACTGAGGTCATCAAGCATTGTACTGAGCTCCTCCGTAGTTTCAGCCATGACTACTACATCATCGGCAAACCGAAGATGTGTGATGTACTCGCCATCAGAGGGAATTATGATTTGAAAAAACAAAATAAAACGTAACTTCTATATTTTGTTATTACTTCTTTTATGTATATTTTATATGGTCATGATCCCAATTTTTAATAATGAAACTATATATTTGCTTTTTAAATGTCATTCAAAGTAACAAAAATTTGAGGTTAAAACCACCAGCCACTAGACAATTTCTATAATATAGCAATTAGTTACTGCTAAATGATTATTAATAAATAATACTAATTTATTCAATGTTATTATTGTTGCATAGGAATTTATTTATTTAGTCATAGGAGAACCAACAGCTATAACAAAAGAATAACAATAGTATAAGAGACATTGAGCCAATTACAGGTTCTCACGGGTAGAAACAGGTCAAGTAATAGAAAACTTACGATCACTAATAAGCACGATAAAAAAAAGAACATAATTAAACATCTCTTGAGCTCGGTCCGGACGGTTACCGGACGATCGAACGGCGAGCCACCCATTGCTCGCCGTCTGCAAGCCCGCGCCTACAGTGGCCGGAAATCGGGTTCGGAATCCCGGCGGCGGTTAGGGCGTGAGGAACGTTGCCTCACGCGATCAGCCGCCAGTAAAATTAACACTATGCACTTTTGAAAAAGTCCGCATTCAGCTGAGTGCGTGCCGAATAGGTTTTAATAGTAAATGGGTCAAAAGAAAACTCTTTACAAAGAACATTAAAGTCCTTACACGCTTTTGAAGATTACATAATAAACGATAGTCAAAATAAAAAAAAAAAATATAAAAAAATTAAATGGTTGAATGATGTTATTTGATCAGTCATATTTTACTGTAAAAATTCTTAGATACTAAGACAAGACTAATAGGTCAACCTTTTTACTGTGTTTTTGTCCATATTTAATATTTTGGAAATTTCATAATATTCTGTTCTGTTTCGGTTTTTATTGTTTATTCTGTTGTTTAATCAGCTGTTCAGGCATATAAAATAGTGCTTGTACTGCTTTTCTATAAGTGATGGGCACTTAGACTTAAGATTGAAATATTTTCCTATATTATGTAATAGTCCACACAATAGTGAGACCCGGGCGTTTCTTCCGTACGAATTAGGAACAGGAACCTCCCGAAATTACCATGTCCGGTGACGCCCTGCGTTATGCTGAGGATGCCGTGACGCCTTTCCAGCCACTCCTCAAAGAAGGGACTTACCGTCATGATAATGGTGTGCCCACTTTACATGGTGCTGCAAAGTGTCATTTTGCAGCTTTGGACCGTTGTTGAAAAGCCAAATAAATAGTACATTTTGATACAAGTGCAGAAAGTTTGTCATTACGACCTAGGCGGAATTCGCACGAGCCGTAGGCGAATGTGTTACGGAGCCGAGGGCTGCAGTGACAAATTTGCACGTGTATTAAACGACTTTTTTCAATACACTTACAAAATTAATAAACGGGGGTTGATCGGTGACTCGTGGGGGACGACGAGCGTCCAGCCTGATACGATAAATGTAATAAATTTGTGGCGGGGAGAGCATGCGCACTTTTCTGCACTAGTGCGGAAAACAATCTATTGCGTGCATAAAAGCTGTGGGATAAGAGCGGGTTTTTGAGTAAGTGTATTGAAAATAAATTTACTCAAATATCCGGCTAAACTGGCTCTTCTACCCGGCTTTTCTTTTAAACATATCACGTGTTTGGAAATTCTCTTACTAATCTAATTTAACCTCGTGTAACGTACCTACAATCCCATTCACTATACTCAAGTCTTGTAACACGTAATTCTTAAAAACCTACTTGAATTTATAATTCGAGATCAATATTGAATTTTGAAACCAAATAACTCTACTACAAAATAATTGAAGTTTATATTCCTTTGCAATGAATATTTCATGTAGAACTTATTTTCATTTCAAACTAGTTGCCTGTCCTGGCATCGCACGAGTTCAATTTTTTTTCAACTTTCACCATACATTGCTGGTATACAATGTTTTTTCTTTTCGTCAAAAGTGAAACCTAGGCCTCATCTGAAAGAACTGTATGAAAAATCAATAGCAAAAAGAATTATGTCTACCAATCGTAACCAAATGAAGTTAGAGAATATTTAGTAGGTAAATTGCTATAGTTTTTTAACAGGCGTTATTTTTCTTAAATAAAAGCACTCTATGTTTGATATTTTAAGTTCCCCATTGTTAAATATAATTTTGGTTTCCATGTTTATGGTAGGTACGCATTAAATAGAGTCAATCACCATTGCAACACTAACGCGTATCTTTTCGATTCGTTTATCACTTTTTTTTTTTACTAGTCTTAGTGATGAAAAACAGCGAGTGTGAAAAAAATATTACAGTAATAACCAACTTAATCTATTTTAACAATAGAAACCTCAAAATTTTACGTATATGAAATGGATTCATTATAATAGTACTCAAAAAAGCCTTGTAATGTTGGAGGTTCGCAAAGCAGACAACCAGTAGGTCTAAACAGGATTTATTGAATTATCTAACTAAAACATACAGTGGACTTACAATAATGCGCATTAAGTAGACAAAAATATATTAGTAATGCTTCTATATGTATCTTCGTTCGGTTACGGTTTAAAAACTTGGTTCTTTTTGCTATTAAAGCCTCATAATATTGTCCTCAAATTATATAACCTTTCATTTCTGGCGAAAAGAAATAAGTAAATCATGGCAATAGTTTTCATTGGCTTTTCTGTCATATATATATATTTTTAATTTAAAAAATTTTATTGTCCATTTTTTTCTTTGAGTCTTTAATTTTCATTTTTATACAAACTTTGACCTGACAATTATAAACACAACAAACAAAAATTAAGACAAATAAGCGCAGCCGTTCTGAAGTTCTGCGCTTACACACATTCGGAAATTAATTTTAATTAATACATATCTAGTTATAGATCGTCACATAAAAATAAACTTAGAATACACTATTCTAAAGTCGATAGTTCACTTAGAGGCTATGAATTAAAATTATCTCTAGAAAAGGTAATATAATATCTATGTACCTAGACGACATACTATGTATAATCATCAATCACTATTGGAGATTGACAAAAGATTTTGACGTTTGGTTCTGATTTTCAAAAGTTTTTAAAAAAAAAAGTTTTTAAAACACTGCTGTCATGGATGATGTTAGGTATCATAACTCCATATGCTCACTCACGGGTTTGCCCATAGCGATAGTTTTTTTTAAATGTATCTATGTGTCTATTCTGTCTAAATCTCACTGTGAAAACATAAGTTGGACTAAGTGTTCCGCCTCGTCGTTTATACCGCGTACCGCAGCCCTCCCAGCCAAATTACAACCGTTTCGTTTCCCTTTTCGTTGATCGCCTTTAGTCGGCCACGCCTCCGATTCCTTTGTTGTGTCGTCATCTCAACGCTCAGTCACGTGGTCATTATTAAAAAAAAGGTGTAATGAACACAAAATGAGCTGAGCCTCACGTAATGACATACAGGTTCACTTAACACCACATCCGCCTTACTAAGTTTACCGTACTAATCCGTAAGACGTCCACCGTTAGTAGTCACCACAGCCTATGGACATTTTCAATAACAAACTACAAACACTATTTTATTATTTATGTATTGGTCTGTTCTTTCTTCGTGTATTTCTTGAATGCCAACAAAATAACTCAAATTCAGGTCATTCAGTAAAAACAATCATATTTCACATCGTCATAGTCATTCCATAAAATACGTAATTTCTAGATAGCGGAAAATTGTGCTCAGGAAGTCATGCTAGAAAAAACAGCAAAAAATGTCCCAGTCTTATATTACCCACTCATTCTTCCTAAAAACAAAACACTTAATCTAGTATTACTATTACGGAAGTAAGGTACTGAACAATAATGTCATTGTAAAGCCGCCAGCCGGTTGACAGGTTGTCTGTGCGCCTGCGCAGCGGAGCGTGGGCGCCGACCTCACGCCCCCACTCCGAGATATCGCGAGACTGTGGACTGTGAGAAACGAAGCGATGAGTAATCTTATCCAGACGTGATTGACATTTAAATGTGTTATTTGGAATTTACTTTTGCAAAAAGGTATTGGTCTTACAGCTCTGGATGAAGAGTAGGAACATTTCGTCGGCCAAGGAAAATACTCGTAGAAAGGACTTTATAAATAAAATTGTACCTAATATTAACATTGCCAAGCATAGTCCTCATTACCAAGCTAAGATTTAAAAGATTTGTTGTACACTAGCTCTTTTAAGACCAAACCCAAAGCATTTCTGTTTGAGAGAAACTTGTACTCAGTTTTCTATTTTATAAATATTTGAATTATTTTCGTGTTTTATTTTTTTTCTATATTGCATGTTAATTTTTAGAATTTTATATTAATATTAATAATGTATCAAATACAATGTAAAATGTTCCTGACAAATAAAACAAAAACTGTCCAGCTGTGTCACAAAATGGTTTAAGAGGTCCCTTCTCGATTCGTCTATAGTCAATTTGTCAGCGTGAGCATAATTTAAAATCTTGTTGTTTCATCTAACGGAATCCAACGTTTTGAAAAAGTAACAACACGAAAAAAAAAAGATTACGCCTGAACGCTTGGTTAACATTCGGTAACTTCATCTCTCATTCGAAAACTTCGAACTTGTTGCAGGGAGCAACAAGTTTTGTAAAATTTTCGAATATACATTTACATATAATACGCGTTTTTTTTTAAAATCTGATTAGGAAAAAAATTTTTCAGTACAACTAATAATCTAACTATACCATCAAAATTAAACATTTCTTCCTTTGTCCCCCAGGCTCGGTTCCAGCAGAAGCAGATGCAGGAGCGTGAGCTGAAGATAGCCTCTCTGTACGAGGCGCAGCAGGCGAGGGCTCTCGACAGGGTACGACACTCCCCCAGCAACGTGCCTAACAACGTGGGCCATGCGTCACCACCTCTGCCGCCAGCTGCTCACCAACCGGGAAAGGTAAGGAGGCTCTTGGATAGATTTCGTTCAACAACTACTATTTTTGTTTTATTTATAAGGAAATACAAACAATAACACATAAAGAAAGGTTATACAAAATGTGAGAAGTATCAATGTTTTCCACAGATAAAACCATGAGACATTTTGGTTTGACAAGCGCTGTAAATTCTGTAAAAGGAAAGTGAAAAGTAAATACAAGATATTACATAACAGTGGAAAAAAAGCCGAAAGGTGCTTTTGGGAAATACTTTCTTCTTAAGCAGCAGCTTGAACTGCTTTGCCACCTCGGAAAGCTTCTAATACCACACCAAATCGAGAAGTTCCTACGCTGTTTTTCTAGTCGTATTTAAAATAAATAAGTATAAGTTTACCCGAAAGAACAGGTGTCATGTCATTGCCGTTCCCACGAGTGTTTATACTCTATATCAAATTTATTATTCATTTAGTAATAATACGTAGAAAATAACATAATTACTGAAGGTGAAGAAATGTCTTGGAAATAGGTAGGTATATATACAATGTTTATGTTCAAGGTCAATTTTAAAAATAGGTTTTAATAACGATAGACAACCACACTACCTTGACTTGAGCACTATCGCGTCTTCAAACAGGCTATTAAATTCGTCAAATAATATCTTCATTAGTGTCTGTTCCTTGTTTCACCTTTCAATAAATTTCTAATTAGATAAGACAACAAAAAAATTACCTTCCATCAACCCTGTACCGGGTCTATATACTACAGCTTCTTCTCGTAGAGCCTGGTCATCTATTAGACTCGTGTGAATGTTTCAGCTATAAGAAGCTGTGTGACTTCGTTCACGTGAATATCGGTTATAAAGGACGCGTAGCCAAAGCCAAATAAAAAGGAGCTATATAGTCTACTAGCTTCTGCCAGTAGCTTCACCCGCGTGACAACAAGTTTCTCCATAAAAACTTCGAACCCCCGTCTTAACCTCTTAGGGGTGAAGCTTCGTCAAATCCGTTCTTAGCGGATGTCTACACCTTATAAGGGACCTACCTGCTAAATTTTAAGTTGGTAGGTGTTATAGTTTCTGAGATTTCGTAATTATTCAGTGAGTGGTATTTCGCTTTTATATTTAACATTAAGTAGACTAAATACCAAATAAAAAGAAGCTACAGTCTACTTAAGCATCCTTGGGGTTCAAGCTTGCTTCGAAACAAACATCAAAATCGGTTCAATAGTTTAACCGTAAAGGCGTAACAGACAGAATTACTTTCACATTTATAATATTAGTATGGATTATATTCTCATTAACAGGTGCGACAGATGTTCGAAGAGCGTCGAACGAAAGCCGGCATCGACAAAAGTTATCCCCTGCAACCGATCCACAACACAGATAGGAATATGGCAAGGAAGCCTCTACCCAATGGTTACAGCAAGGTGGCCACCAACAAGCTCAGTCTGGAGAGGAAGGTCAGCAAGCACGTCATCAACAACAACTCACTTATAACCAAGAAGCAGCAACAGCATGTAAGTAAGAGTTCAAAGTTTACCAGAAGTCTTTCTTTCTAGAAGTAGATCCAAAAGCTTAGCTCTCGATCTTCTATACAACACCTATAAATTGGTGACTGCTAAAAGACTTATTTTAAAGCAGATGCAGAGCACCATTCTATTGAAACTCGTTCTTATACCTCTCGATACCGCGTGTCGTCAAAGGGTTCGGATGTAGCTATTTCCGTAAGATACCGCGTATTATTTACATGGCCCCGTTATTCATCCACCCAAAACTGTTTACACATTCCGATTAGAGGCAAAAACATGTTTTTTTAACATTAGGGCTAGATACATCGTTTTTAGGGTTCCCTACCTCAAAAGGAAAAAACGGAACCTTATATACTCGATATCTCCACGCGTTCCTGAGATAAAGGGTCTTGAAGGACAGGAGTGTAGGATCACTTTGTTGTCCGTCTGTCTGTCTGTCTGTCCTTCAAGACCCTTTATCTCAGGAACGCGTGGAGATATCGAGTTGAAATTAATTATTTTATAATTAAAATATAATCAAATCTTCAATCCCTTGAAGCTGTGAAAAAATCAAACTTCTGAGTTAACGGAAAAAAAAGTTAAAGCCGTTTATGTCGCAAAAAACGTATATTTCGACACTCTCAAGGGGATCAAAATTCATAGGGCCTTCTCGTTGACCTAGTATGCTAAAATTTGGCATGAATCAAGGTTTAGCACAAGTATAGGAAAAACCTGAAAACTCTAAATTCTCAAATTTTCACAAAAAAATCTTCCTAACTAATAATAATAAATTCGGGAATGAACTGTTGTCATAGGTAAGTTTGTACCTACAGAACCCTCAGTGCGCGAGTCGGACTCGCACCTGCCTGGTGTTCTTATGAGTGGGTGTCAAATAACCCTCTGCACGATACGTCAAGTGCAGGGTCCCGAGAGGTTAATACAGCCTACCAGTGGATTTTATGACCTTCAGACTTTCTCTTTATTTGAGATGCTGCCCTACTGCAAAGAATTTGGCCATTTTGAGATTCCAAAATGGAAGTTTGGAGGTAGGCGGAACAGAGACTAAAGTCCCGCAAACCTCCGTTGAAAAGGGAGGATCCTCCGGCCAGACGGGTGTTATGTCTGGTGGGCAACTGCCCGATAGATGGTTTCGGGCTGTTCTATATGTTTCAATCGCGCGGAGAATTTTGATTGCGCGATGCAGGATTAGTTCTTATGTGAAGCCATAGATGTCGCTAGTTTTCGAATGAAGTTTTGTTTGGTGTTGTTGCAGAAAACAGAGAACTTAGTCAATGGATCCGGCGATCTCAATCATAACCACGAACCGGACCTGAACTCTGTCAAACATGTGGTAAGCAGTTAAAATGT
The DNA here is from genome assembly GCA_961205895.1 of Mythimna pallens. Lineage (NCBI taxonomy): Eukaryota > Metazoa > Arthropoda > Insecta > Lepidoptera > Noctuidae > Mythimna > Mythimna pallens. The sequence continues at coordinate 18,514,415 of OY540844.1, forward strand.
CTCATCTCAAGCCATGTAATATGTGCCTTTTACCTCTCTCTGCTGCTCTCCCTGCCCTGTGCTATCATATCTCCCTAACAAATAGCCACAGGACCAAGTTACCAATACTACTGAGTGGTGCTAATATTAGCGTCATGTTCGTGAACGGGCGCTGTCAGTTGAGACTGGTCATCTCTTAGCTGCTAGTTGCTATTTTAATATCTATATTTAGTTTTTATTTTTACTGTATTTACATTGTTCTCACATGATAACGACAAGAAACATGTAACAGTGATATTTGTAATTACAAAACATGATTGAAAAGAGTGTCCATGGAGTTTCTTGCACATTCTTCTCCATAGAGATCTACGCTTTGGATTGTGCAATTAGCATCATTTTTTTTTTTTTTCTGACTAACTGACTTCTTGACATTTCAAAAGTGCCTGTAAATGGTTTATTTGAAATAAATGCTTTTGAATCTTTTGAATCTTGAATCTTTTGAATCTACTTGCCTTTGTTAGCTATAGAAGATTAAAATATCCAATCAATTGCGCTATAGGCAAAACTAAGAGTAAAATAAAACTGTTCCCATTTCCTCCGTAGCTGCCACAAAGCAACGGTGAGGTGATACCGAACACAGACGAGCTGGACAAAGCTGATAATAACTACCTGATAGAGAACGAAACGTTCCCTGAGGCTTTGGCACCAACACCTACGCCCAGGTCTCCAGACCCACCTGTAGTAAACAAGAAACCTCCTTCAAGAAGGTAACTATACCCAGAGTGAATAAACTTCTCTTGATATCAAGCCGTTGGTCTTATGCGCGGGAATCCATTGGATGCTAGACGCGCATGAACGGTCGATGTAGGCGACAATTGGGGCCTATTGAAAGCAATGGACATCTTGCAGCCGAAATGACGATGATGGCGTCACTTTAGTTAGAACATCCTTTTTCAAAAGCAAATATTGTCATAGATTTTTTATTTTTATTGATATAAATCAATACTTGACTGCGATCCCACCTGATGGTAAACAGTGATGCAATCATTGATGGTGAGGCGCACTAGTTTATTAAGAGCTTATTCACTCTAGCCTTGAAGACACCTAAATTATAGTTGGACGTATAAACCGCAGCAGGCAAATTGTTCCAGTCCTTTGATTTACGCGGTATAAACGACAAAGCGAAACGCTTAGTCTGGACCGTTGAAGATTCAACAACGCAATGGTGTATACTCGCCGTGCGTCGGGTTGTCCGATGGTAGAAAGGAGATGGCGGAATCAAGTCATGCAATTCCCACGTACACTCTCACACACTCAGATAGGACATACCAAACGAAACACCAAATCTACTACCCTCGCCTACAGTAAATTGAAGGTCGAAGAGGAACTCGCAAATTGCCCAAATATTCTACCACAACATACTTATCATAAATTTAGGGTCGGGAATAAACTCGTAAATTCATACTTTAAGTAAGTACACTCCAGAAAATTTTGTAATTTGAATATATTATGCATTAGAAAGTTCTATCTCCAGAAAAAATCAACAGAAAATCGAGATTAAAGGGATGCAACTCGACATACATTTTCACTGTTTTTCATACAACCACTCTTACGCAATTATAAAGAAAGAAAGAAAGAAAGAAAGAAAGAAAAATATTTATTTGGCACACGTACACAGATACACACAATGCAGAAACAACATGTAAATACTTAAGATAAAAAATAAAAAAATATTTTCTTATTTTTTAAATAACTAAGACTGTGTGTCTCGCGCCTGCACCAAATAGGTCCAGTTCAGCAAAAATGCCAGACAACTTCATGGTAGTTGCCTGACGCTGGTTTTCAACTGAACCTTATTTAGAGTGTACGGAAAAAAAAGTAGTTTATTTATAATAGTTGTTTAGCATTAGGTTATTTACCTTACATACATATATACATGTGTTATGACGTTATTACACATTTTTCGTTAGATATTTTGGAACCACAGTATCTTGTAGATATTATCTAGGCTTCTATCGAAATCAATTTATAATTTTTTGTAAAAGTAATCCAGTAAAGTCCTCTGAAAATCTGCTATTTGCATGAACTTTGAGACTTCATAATTTACTCAAAAATTAAAATTGTAAAAAACAATTAACAATGCCTTGCAAATCAAGATTCTGAAAGACGAAATTTTTTTTCAAAATTGCCCTATTGATGTCTAGATTATCTGCCCAATATGGTCAGATAACTGTCCCAAGGTTACAGTATAGTTCGAAAGAGTCACCACAGCCCTGGAACGCAAAGGGCAACTGAAGGAGCACAGGTGAGCTTTAATCAGTAAAAGTCTGACACTCCCTCTCGCCCCTCCCGGAACGGAAGGGATTATTTAAAAATTTCCCACCAAAGAAAAGTGCTATATATTAGCTTCTGCCAGTGGCTTTGCCGGCCTGTAAATAGGTTTCTCCAGACAAACTTTGGACACCCGTTTCATTCTCTTAGGAGGTGAATTTTGGAAAATCCTCTCTTAGTGCTCGTCTTCGTCATAAAAGGAAACCTTTTGCAAAATTTCACGCTCCTAGGTCCTGTAGTTTCGGTTGTGCGTTGATATGTCAGTCAGTCAGTTTCTCCTTTTATATATGTAGATACGTATAAATTTTATTGTTTCTGTATTTTAGAAGTCCTGCTCAAAGAACCAGTCCAGCCAAAACAAAACCACAACCAGCACCAGTCGTTGCACCACCGCGGAAAGCCACAAGCGACAACGCCGTAAGTATATTCATAGGTTCCTAAGATTTTCTGGTAGATCGATATCGCTGTCAGTGATAAGACCGCCTTTGTACCCATAGATCTAAGTTAGTATAAAAGTTTTATTACTATTTTGGTGTACAATAATGTTTATTCTATTCTACTTCCATTCTAGCTAGGCTTATATATGGGTTTACACTAGTTCGGAAATAAAAAAATTACTTAGCTACATAAGTTATGAACTTATGTAGCTAAGTAATTTTTTTATTTAACAAATGTCTTTCTATAAACCTAGAAGGTTTGTCAAATCAATCAAGATATGGGCAAATGGGCAATCTTACAGCCATTACATATTGTTTCCTTGCAGAAAGTCCATGAAATCTCAGACTTCACGCTAGGCCGTCGCGTTTGGCACTAACTAGACCAAAGAGGCGAAATGAAAAAAAAGAAAAAGCAATGAAAAAGTACTGGCCGCTTTGAAGGAAAAGAAATGTCATATTAAAAAATATCTTTAAAATGTCATTCTAGATTCGAATCATTCGGAAAATTTCTTAAATTTTTGTCAATATGACCGATAAAATTTAATTTTTGCAAAATTATTAAGTATTTTTAATTTAAATTCTTTGAATGTTAACTGACGAAGGGGTCGGTTCTCAATAGTTTGTATGTGATGTGTTCAGGTGTCGGAGAGCAACAAGGCCCGTGGGGCCATGCATCGAGCTGCTAACCCGGTGAGTAAACAAACTACCAACACATTTATGTAATCAACGTAAAAAAATATAATAAAACATAATATTCTTTAATTGCATCTCAGACCATCGACCGTCTCAGATTTGTTTAAACATCCTTACAATCTAATGAAGCCCAGAGCTAGATATTAATCAGTAAATGTGTCCCTCTCGTCAATATTTACGATACTTGAGGGACTCGATTTGGGATCTCTGATAGAGACCAAATAACCAGCAGCTCGTCTACGATTGGATATTCTGCCAATGTAAGGCTCTAAGCAAATCATTTTGACAGCATGCCAACTGTAAAATTTCAGTTTGTAAAGTTGGCATAACTGCATCGGAACTGCTAACAAACGAATTGCGCAGTGCACTGGTAATCGGCATGCAGTTCAAATGATAGGCTATAGGCAGTTCCTGTCACGATTGTGAAATAAAGAGTTACCGCAGTTCCCGAACGCAAAGGGTAACTGAAAGTGTAGCGCCTTCTATGACGCAACAAAGGAACTAAAATTCATAACAAGCATCGCGGTATTATGGTGCGTTTACACGTGGGCCCTCGGCCAATCGCCATTGTGTAAACGGGGTTTCCCCGTTTACGCAATGGCTAGGGATGACGATTGGCCGAGGCTGGGCCCATGTGTAAACGGGGCATTAGATTTCTCCGCGCGATTAGAACTGTATACAACAGTCTGAAATCGAAGAACTCTAATACCACGAAGTCGCTACAATAGTAATTTAGTTGCATTAAAACTGTAGTTTTGCAATTGGCATACAATTCAACTGCAGTTTGTTTAGAACTCAATCCATACTTCGTACAGTCTACCACTTTGGACTGAAGTGAACTTTACAGTCATTTCACCTACGCTTTTCAGTATAAAAATATATAAAACTAAAAAAAAAAATATTTGAGTGTTTTGTTATTTTATTTTTTATTTCATTTTTTTTTCAGGTTTTGACTAGAAGACCACAAGTGGTAGGTTTATTTTTATTTCTTTATTCTTTTCCGATTTATGCTTGAACCTATTACAATACAGTTACTAATATTCAGTATACCTAAGTGTACTCTGGATTTTAAGCTAACCTTCCTCCGTAGGTACTCCATACTTACGTAAAAAAAGAACTACTGCGCATGAAAAATGCCTCTTGCCCATGTCCATGAAAAACTGTCGTTATAAATGAGCATTGTCTCGTACTTCTAGTCCAAACTGGCTCATACTGAACCTAGCAGCTGAAATATAGAATAGGTACAATAGGGTATTTTACTTTATATGAGAAAAAATCTAAAAATATTTTAAGATAGCTTAGGTAAAATGCAGTCGGTAAAATTTATTTTGTTATAAATAAATTTTCTGCTTTCAATTCAAAGTTTTCTGCTTTTATTATCTGTTCTATATCACCTTGAAATAGTAGCCACCATGTTATTACGTCATTCGGCTGTGTAAAATAAAGTGACAGCTATCAACTGTTAACTGATCGGCCATACTGAGCGCAAATGTTTACACAGCCAAATGACGTCACGACCAGAGTAAATATGGCGTCCACTGCTTTCTACATTTTCGTCAAATACGCGCGGAAAATGTAAATTTTAAATGCATTTTTAGGGTACTTACGACTGAATAAAAATTTTGCTGTTTTTTAGTGTTTTATTAGCACTATATAATCTAACTAGCTTCTGCCCGCGGCTTCACCCGCGTGAAAGTAGGTTTCTTCATACAAACTTTAGACCCTCGTTTCACCACATAAACGGTTGAATTTCCAAAAACCGCTTCTTAGTGCTCGTCTACGTCATAAAAAAAACCTTGTGCAAATTTTCACGATCTTAATCCCAATAGTTTCGGCTGTGCCTTGATATGTCAGTCAGTCAGTTTCTTCTTTTATATATATAGATTGAGACACTACAAAAATGAGTGTAATACCCTATTATTTGGCACAATTTAAACTCAAAACAAAACATATTAAGTTTCAAGGTATCTAACAAACGAAAAGAAATAAAAAATAAAATAGTGTGCCTCACGATTGCGCCAAAATGAGTCCCAGTGTCGTAGCCAAATCTTAGAAATTGATTACTTCATGAAATGGCCAACTAAAACTTAAATGTTTAAAACGATGTAGCCAATTTTACTTGGCCATATCATGACATGATCAATTTCTATGATCTGGCCTCGACATCGACATCAATACCTAACGCCAGTTTTCAACTGGATCTGAGGTTGTGAGGTGACGTAAATCAGTTTGGTACTTATAAATTTCTTAATGTTAACACTGGACACAGAAATGAAGAAATAAATTGTATCTATCGGACACAGCCAGCAACTTGTCTGCTACAGCAATGTCCGATGTAAGGGCAATCCAATCTCCTGCCAATCATCGCTAGAACTGTATTGGAGCTGCCCCACACCCTGCGCACCAAGGATGCGCACCGCGCGCCGCATGGTGGTGTGAAAACAGTCGGTGCGCGCTTCCGCAAACATGCACGAAGCACTACAGAAGCGGGGCAGTCCCAACAATGCGTTCAGAGCGGTGTTGGGGTGCCCCGCTTTTATAGTGTCCCGGACATATTTGCGGAGCCCGCTCCGACTGTTAATGATTGTTATTCCAAGTTTATCTGGTGCAGGCTCTCAGTCAAGTGGTCTCTCTAAGGTAGGCACCTTGCAGATCACTTCACTAAGCATGTCCCCTGTTCTGGGCAGAGTTCCGGCAGCGTCGCGTCGGGCGGCACCAGCTCCGTGGGCGGGCGGCGCGCGCCGGGCGCGGCGGCGGCGCTGGGCGCCAGCTCGGGGGGCTCGGGCGCCGCCTGCACGGTGTGCGGCCGCCGCTTCGCACCCGACCGCATCGACAAGCACCAGGAGATCTGCCGCAAGGCGCACGCCAAGAAACGGAAGCCATTCGACGCGCTCAAGCATAGGCTTGCTGTGAGTATCTATAGTTACTACCTCTGCTTCTGGATAGCGTGTTTTTTTTTTTTTTGGCTGAACTAGTCCAAAAGCGATTTTTTTAACAAATATATCGCCGTAAAATTGTAGAAAAATTGCAAAGTCGTAAAATTGTAGATACCGATTATAATCTATCTCGCGTGATTGCAAACTGTCGAAAAATTGTGAACCACACAGCTTACAATTTACCGCATTATTTTTCGGTAGACTAAAATATATCGAAGTGAAACTGTCAACAGAGAAGTACTTAGCAATACTTACACTACTAACGACACCACAAGTCATTTTACAAAATAGCTAGCTGTTAAAAGACCACATGGATACAATTCAATTTGCATAATGTACATACTAATAATTATGATGTTATTAGTAGTCTAAAAATAACAAGGAGAATTAAACTAAAAATAAAGACAAAGATACTAACCATTTGACCCCCTAAACATGCAAGATAAGCAAGATTGATCTGCCTCTGAAACTGAAGTTACAGGTACAACCCTATAACTCCAGTTTCTATAACACTGAAACAATACATACAGCTACCTAGGCCAACTTGCTATCTCCACCAAAATTGTAACACATATTAATATGGTGTACTTTTCTGCTTCGCTAACAAATAGGGAACCGATGCTGATGGTGGTTATAAGGCAAGCAACACTTGATAAACTTTTCACATAGTTCCGTGTCCTACACCATCATCAGTCACGTCATCGTCGTTACTGTTTTTATATCATACACTGTAGGTACCTATACGCCATTCGTGTGTTAACATTAGAGATTTAAGCTATAACTACACTGTGCACACGTAAGCCACACGCCGATTTGGGCGCGTCGGTCTTCATACATTTTATATTGAAACTAGACCTGTAGAGCTACACTTGATCCACGCCACGCGACGTCGTTCTAAGTACAAATCAGGCGTGTTACACGTGTGCGTCGGTCTAATGTAGTTCCAGCTTTAAACAAGACTTTTTTACTATCCATTTCAACCAATTTTGCTTGTATTGCCTTTGTGACATGTTATATTGGCGGTTGCAGTAAATAGTTGTTATTGTAACCACTTTTATGTTTCTGATGCCATCTACGGAATAGAAGTCAAAATCAGTTGGAACGGGCGGTAAAAACGTTAAAATGTCTAATCTTAACGCGAATGGAGTACAATATTTAAAGCTAGAACTACATTAGACCAACGCGCATACGTGTAACACGCCTGATTTGTACGTAGAACGACGTCGTGGCGTGGATAAAGTGTAGCTTTACAAGTCTAGTTTCAATATAAATTTCATGGAGACCGACGCGCCCAGATGGGCGTGTGTGGCACACGTGTGCGCAGTGTAGTTCTAGCATAACTCCATTCAGTTTACTCCACATATCTACTGGTGCGAGTGCTTACATGTCGATTATATTAGGGACTAAATAACAATTCACTTAACCACTTTTACCATAGCATTTTCTGTAACATTTAGCTGACATTCTGCAAATATATCCTACCAAACCTTTCTAACATTCAGGCAAAACAGTTTCATTCGCACTTGAATAAAACTGTTTTATTCGTTCCATCGTCTGACTTAATCCCATATTCTCCAGGGTACGGAAGCGGAACCCTTCATAAGCAAACTACGCAAGGCTCCAGCTGCACAGGCCTCTAACACCAAGGTCAGCAAGCCCCTGAACAACAACTGGCGGCAGAAACACGAGGAATTCATCTCGGCGATACGAGCTGCCAAGCAAGTGCAGGCGCATCTCAGTGCGGGTGGTGAGTTGATGAACCCAGAATCATGATTGACGATTATCATCTTTAGCATAATTGCTTTCATTCGATTTCTCAAAGTTTAGATCTGCGTCTCCAATGAGCTAAAGTATGAGCAGAAATCTTCAAACTCGTTCGTTCATTAGATCGAATATTGACAGTCAATAGCCTGTATATGTACATTTTATCCGAAGGAAATTCTGTTTTAATTTGACTACGAGCAAATTTGATCATTTTCACATTTCCAGGTAAACTAAGCGACCTTCCACCACCCCCACCTTCCGAGAACCCAGACTACGTGGCGTGTCCTCACTGCGGGCGCCGTTTCAACCAGTCGGCGGCCGAGAGGCACATCCCCAAGTGTGCCAGCTACCAGTTCAACAAGCCCAAGCCAGCCACCAAGCGCCGGTAACCGACCGAACGTACGCGACGAGAGCCGAGCGCACCCGAGTGACATCGGAACGAAAAACAACCGTTACGTTTGAAAGATTCTAAGAGCTTGTAAGCAATTTTGTACCTTATTGCTAATTACGTGGTTGGGTGATCACTCGTGTATCGTTCTTATTAGTCGTCGCAGTGTCTAGGTGTGATTTTTGGCTGTACTAATTATAGGAATAACAAATTAATCGTTAAGCCTGAGATCCCGCGCTCTCTGATCGTCTCTGTCTACACAATGTTCGATTTTAACTTCGACTGCAACCAAGACTTCCCTTCGGTTTGGATACTCGAAACTTTCCTGCAAATCATTTTCACTTACACATTATTTTATTTAGTGAAGTCGTTCTTTGATATTATAAGTCCTTATAAATCGTAGTTGCTAAGATGGATATGGGCGATGCATCACTACCTTATAGGATTGAGTACGGTAGTCCCAGAAACAGCCGAAGTTCGTTCTCTTTCCAAGATTTCATTCTCCGAATGTGCTTGGCGTCCATTATTTATTATTTGATCTGGATGTCCATCTGTTATGTTCACGAGCTCTTTTGCGGTACTGGACAGAGACCTTCATTCGCAAGACATAGAGTACTATCAGACATTTTATCATAGACAAGTAGAACTTTTTATTAAGTTTTTCCAATTTCTCAAAAAATGTACCAAACTATGATGTAACATTTAATTTCAATCCTAACTTCGTTTTTTCAAGATTCAAGCATGACTTATGTAAGGTACAACTATTGTTGTTACTATCAAATTAACTATTCTAATTAATTTTCATACAATGCCTTAGGTACAGTTGAATCACAAGACTGACAGCGCTTACTAACTGTTACTTCGTAGAATAATTTAGTCACCTTTTATTGAAATTTTTAATTTTATTTTACTTAAGATCATACTATATTACAGTCTTACCAACTAAATACCTATAAATCGATAACGATCCTCATAAATTCGACTCATATTCTCCAAAGTGACATTACTATAGGCTGTCAGTTCACTTCAGTGAATAAATCGACTATAGTATTCAATTCGACATTGTATGAAAATTATAAAATTATCATCCATTAACATTATTTCATTCAATTTTATAATTAAGATGACTTGAAAAGACGGATTATAAGTAAAACTAGTTTAAATTGTCATTTTGTACTTAGAAAGATCTAACATTGTACTTAGTACATCGCCATAGACGATCGTCGGGACCTTATATTGTAGATTTTAAAAAGTTATAATTACAAGGAAAGATTTTTAAGTCAATTGACGTTTTGTACAAAAGAACTATGCTTTTTTAAATGTTAACAATGCAGATGTTATTGGAATATTAAAATGTACTTTATTATTTTGTAAAATTGTGTAGTTTTATTGTGTTCCTCAATATTTATTAATTTAGTATAGTTGTATCTCATTAATACGATATGCAATACCCAACATTGGATGTAAGTAGACGTTTGGTTCTTTATGTGATCTCGGTTTCCAAATGACTTGCACACATAATCACTTTGTACGTTAACAATCTACACACAAACGTCCAAGAGCGTCACACGCTGCAGCGTACCCTAGTCACCGATTTTATAGAAAATTCGTGGGAATGTAGCCCTGAAAGAGTTCTATTTAGTACCTCCAATAAAAAAAAATGTACCTCTTGGGTTTTGATATAAAACGCTGGAGCGTATACGCCTCCAGCGTACCCTCTTTTTTTAGAAGGTTTGCAGTTGTGCAATACTGTGGCAATACACACCAAATAATTGTTCCCACACATTAACCTACTAATACGTAATATTGACTCGATAGCGTGCACCAATCGGCCACAATATTAAATTTAAAATTCTAACCTAAAAATGTAGCACCCAAAAAAACGGTATTTGGATGAGATTTTTTACTCAAATTATTGTCCCCACTAAGCGATCCATGAAAACGTAATTATATCTCAGAAATATGCAAAACTTTAGAAGATAACATCAAATCAAAATCATACTCAACATCATCAACACAGATCTAAAGATCTTTGATATGCCTAGATGTGGCAGTCAAATTTTAAGGAGTAGTATTTAAACGAGTGACTGTAGATTAAAGTTTTAAGCGACAAAAATAATTAATTTATGTTTTTTTGTTTTGAGCGACTGACTGCGCGTGGCGAGAAATCAACAGAACGGTAACTTACAATCATTAATTTGAGTTACTTAAAATACAAAATGAGAAGCTTCATAATATTTGTGCGACCTAGTATTTGTTTGAGTGTCAACGTTACGTCCTGTTTTTTTTTTAATTAAATGATTTATATATACTGAGCGGCATTTTCTCTTAAATGAAGTGTTTCGAATGTCCTAAATATCGATATTTATGAATTATGTATGTCACAAGGTAATTTGATAATTAGGATATTGCAAAAACCCGTATAATTTAAAAATAGTAAAATAAAATGTGCGAGCGACTTGGACGTAGCGTTCGCCGGCCACTGCTGCGGCACCGCTCGCTTCGTTCGCTCGGCTCACGCGTGATCGGTCACAGTTCTGACCTAACCTAACCTATTTCACCCAGTTCAAAATGATGAATCTGCCTGCGACTAGATAATTAGAAAATGGTGAAAACATTTCTTAAAGTGAACTTTCTAGTAGTTCGTTAAGTAAAACCTCAATTTTATACCAAGCCGCTCACTTAGTAATTTAGTGACACGGCTGGAATTTTAAATATCTTAAATGGATTAATTACAACCCACTTTTAGTATGCTCGTTCTGGATTTTATTATTAATCACTATTTGTCATTAGTTTAGTTAATTTTTCGCTTACTCAAATTCATACTGCTCAAGTTATTAAAACAGCATCTCATCAGTCGCTAAGTTTATTTTTATTCGCTCGTTTTATAATTCCCCAATTTTAAGTAGGTACTGAACTATCTTTTGTGGTGGGTGTATTTTTTGACGGTGTATGTTGTCACACGAACACCTGATAACAAAATAAATAAGTTACGAGGACGTCGTATGGTATGCTCTCCTACGGTTTATGTAAATATATATCAGAAGCGTATCTCTTTATTTCAGCAACTTTTTATACCCCTACTGGAGTTACATTATGGTATTAACAATAAATAGACCAGTGTTTATGGAACACTGGTATATTATTGTCTATCTCTGAAATTCTTCATCAGATCTTCACCAAATTTAAATAACGGTTCTAGTTTTCTAGTACTCATAACACAAGCTTTGCTTAGCTTGGGACTAGACGGCGTTGTGTGATATTTGTGGAATATTGTATTTAAATACCTGGCAGCCAAATCTTTCAAATAAAAAAGAATCGTCAAAATCGGTTTACATTTGGCGAAGATCCTCTCTGGACCGTTATCTCACGGCTGGACGATGAGCTACCCCATTCATCGTCCACAAGCCGGTGCCTACCGTGGCAGGTAGTTGGGGTCGGGGTCGCGGCGGCTGGGCCGTGAGGATGTTCGTTCCCTCGCTAGTGTGGCCGTCTAGCGTTACTAGCATTACTACTTCGCAGAAATAGTCGACCGCCTGTCATTTATTATTTATTTAATATCCATGCAAGACAAAAGTACAAAGGCGGCCCGGTGCGAGAGGCCACCGATATAGATCGCCTCCACGAGGACGCAAACGGATATCCCCTGTGCCCACTGGGCGGCCCACACATTGGTAACACCCGGGTGTTTCTTCCGCCTGAAACTGGCGCAAGAACCTCCCGAACGTACCATGTGAGAATCTGCGTCATACGGAAGATGAGAAGGCCGTGATGCCTCTCTAACCACTTCTTAAAGATGGGACTAACCGCCATGATTATAGCGTGCCCTAACACACTCGATGGTAAGGTTTGTATTTTTTGTTAATCGTATGGAATTAATAGATAATTGGAATGAATTTACACGCACCAAAAATCAGTCTTAAAAGAAAAACCTGGCTACATGCGAGTCGAACTCGCACACGAAAAGTTCCGTACCGTCCGTGGCAAAAAAAAACGGCACAAAAATCACGTTTGTATGGCCCAAGGGACTTAAATATTTATTTTATTCTGTTTTCAGTATTTATTTGTTGTTATAGCCGCAACAAAAATACATCATCTGTGAAAATTTCGACCGTCTACCTATCACAGTTCATGTGATACAGCCTGGTGACAGACGGACAGATACAGCCGGACGGATAGCGAAGTCTTGGTAATAGGGTCGTTGGAACTTAGCATGCTTAAAACAATGCATCTTAGCTATGTTTCGGGTTATTAGAATTGATATGAGATCACTCTGGCTATCCCTAAATCGTTTAATGGTAATGTTCTGTAAGTACATTACGATAGAATTTGTACAATATTTAGGATTAGCTGGCGACAACCTAAAAGTGTTAACACATGTACAGATGTTTTATCTCACGAGCGCGGGTGTGCCATATTTGTGTGGATAAATGTACATGCACATTGTCTTTGTTTGCGTACGCTCGGGAGCGCTCAATTTCGGCCGAGTCGACGGCTGAGTCAGTAGTGTTATCCAGTTCGCGCCAAAATTACCTAACTAATACCGTCAGCATGGAAGGTACGAGTAAACGAAGAAAAGTTGTTCGCAGTGAGTTAAGGCAAATTGATGTTTATGTTTGGTGAGTATTTACGTTGTGATTATTTATTGTAGTGAGTTAGTTTAATAAACGTGATTTTAATAATCTATTGTTTTTTAGGGTCGGCAAATAATTGCAAATGTCTATCATTTTCTCAAAGAAGAATATGAATTCACTGAATTGCATCGAGAACCAAATGGTGATGTATCACATTTGCGTAATATTTTAAAAGCGCACTGCATCAGCGACGGGAGTTAGTAAACGAACAGTGCAGAAATATTATATAAAATATTAAAAGAAGAACGAGACATGTCTAATGAAAGAGATGTAGCTAGCAAATCTTCGAAATTCACTTCACCAATGAAAAACCGAAGAAAGAGAGAAAATAAAGTAGACATTGATGGATTTACAGCTGATGTTATTCGGAGCACAATAAAAGATTTTCATATCGTACAAAAACTAATTCCAACATTTGCGAAACTCAGGTCAGTCTTAAATGAAAAAATTGGATTCAATGAATAATAATAATAATAAATCTTTTATTTGGATGAATAAAGTTTTACATATTATAAACCCATCAAACTGCGTAACCGTTTGTCGGCGGGATTAGCGCTTGTTTGTAACAATTGGTTCAGATACAATGCAATTAAATTATATCTACATTTAAAAATACATAAATTAGTGTGTATTTCCTCATTTTTTTTTATGTCTAGCTACGTTACCTAAGTTCCTAAATAAATTAGGCTACAAGTGCCGTAAAACCGATAATAATAGAAAAGTTTTAGTAGAACGCCATGATATCCAGATGTGGAGATTGCAATATTAAAAAAATATCCGAATATCGTTCTCAAGGCCGACATATTGTCTATACTGACGAAAGTAACGTATTAACAATACACGTTCGAAATAATACATGGGCTAAAAATAAATATGTAATAAAAAAAAAAAAAATATGAGTTACATAGGCTTTTATATTATTTTTTTCATTTTGCAATTACCAGATTTAGTATCAAGAAGTAATTTAAAACCACACTATATAATACCTTTATTATTTTGTTCATAAACAATGAATGAGCTTGCTAACACTACTTGTAGTTACGCACACAAGCGCGCGTGTTTATACGCGCTTCAACTACAACTATGGCTCACCCGCGCTCGTGAGATAAAAGATCTGTAAGTATGTATTAAAACAAATGTGATTTATGAATAAGACAAAACAGCGTACCTTTATCCAACCATGCTTATGCCTTGATGTTATGTAGAAGTTGTAGGATTTTAATTGTAAATTTCATAGATAAACGCATTATGTATATTTATATATACTAACAATTGGACCATGAAGTCCGAAAATAAAAATTTAACTTTAATTCATTAAACCCAAGTAAAAAATTGACTTAAATTAGGCTAACCGCAGTAAAGCAACGATAAAAAATATACCTACCACAAAATATAGTTCAGTACCTACTTAAAATTTGACTGCCACATCTAGGCATACAAAGATCTTTAGATCTGTGTTGATGATGTTGAGTATGATTTTGATTTGATGTTATCTCCTAAAGTTTTGCATATTTCTGAGATATAATTACGTTTTCATGGATCGCTTAGTGGGGACAATAATTTGAGTAAAAAATCTCATCCAAATACCGTTTTTTTGGGTGCTACATTTTTAGGTTAGAATTTTAAATTTAATATTGTGGCCGATTGGTGCACGCTATCGAGTCAATATTACGTATTCGTAGGTTAATGTGTGGGAACAATTATTTGGTGTGTATTGCCACAGTATTGGACAACTGCAAACCTTCTAAAAAAAGAGGGTACGCTGGAGGCGTATACGCTCCAGCGTTTTATATCAAAACCCAAGAGGTACATTTTTTTTTATTGGAGGTACTAAATAGAACTCTTTCAGGGCTACATCCCCAAGAAATTTCAACAAAATCGGTGACTAGGGTACGCTGCAGCGTGTGACGCGTCCAAGAGCATCCAGCCTTTGTTAGATATCTACCTACCAGTTCTTGTGCAGTTTTATCCAAATTAGTTCAGCCATTGAGGTGGGAGCGAGTAAAAACGATCACCCATTTGGGAAGTAGAATATCGATAAAAACCCAAATAGACAAAGATCCCAGAACTGTCTGACATAACTTATTTTCACATGGATGAAACGTTAGGTTCTCAGTAGCGTCTCATGTGCTTTGAATACCGGTGCTCCTCCTGGGATCTTAGTATAAAAATTAAACCACAAAATATGCTTCAAATTCTATATTTTGCTTATTGTCTTTATAAAAACTTAAATGCAAATGAACGCCCCTCATACAATACACTGGGGAAGCGTGAACATTGTTGTTTTAGTGAAAACATTTGTTCATTTGAATATAATTTACTTCTCCGTAGAAGTGTTAGGCACATAGGAGAACACCACTGAAGACTTGGGCGGGATCAGAAGATCATCCGCGGGCTCCGCATTGTGGTTTGAGTAGCTGAAACAATTATTTAAATATTAGTTGAGGCAGTTGCGGTGGATTTGAATTTTTTGGGATAATGGAACCACTTTGGGTGGAATTGAAATATGCTTTTTCTGTTGCCCTTTACGTTCTAGGATCACGGGTTTCTTTTTCAGAAATTCCTCTACGACGTAGCTAATACCTCTTTGAGGCACGTCGTCCACGACTGGGCTCAGTCTACACCTGTAGGCCGGATGACGAGCTACCCATTGCTCGTCGTCCACAAGCCCGCGCCTAACGTGGCCAAGGATCCCGACGCCCGGACGCCCGACGCCCGGGGCGTCTCCTGTCGCGGCAGCTGGGGCGTGAGGATGTACATTCCCTAACTTTTACGACCGTCTGCTTACTGCTTCACAGAAGAAAGTGACCATATCACATTCGTTCTCCCCAGACCATGGCCTGAACCAGGACCCGGCAAGAGAGATCGGAGATCGTTAGGGTGGCGTTGATACAATTAAGGTGGAATTGTTCTGCTAAATGTCATACTCACTTTGTGTAAGCTCGCACGGTGTGTGACATGTAGTGCGGCGTCAGCGTGCTGGACACTGACTCCACGTCCGTCAGGTTGGCGCGCTGCTCCTCGTCTATAGGGTTGAAGAGCGCCAGGTAACCTGTGTGACCGGTCTTCCACCTGTAGGAGATAAATGATAATGATAAATGATATTTATTTTGCAAATGGGGCTAGCTTTTCAGAGATTAAGCATTGCCATACAATGTGGCAATGCCGCCAGTTTTTTGGGCACACTTCCAGTCGTGCGCGGAGGAATTTTTTGACGCCATATTTTAGGTAGGAGTTCATTATGAGGCCGGTGTTTCCTAGCTGACTACCCTGAGAAGTAACACCGAAACAAACTCGGACTTCAGTCTATACAGAAAAGATTTAATGGTCAATTTATATGATAACCATGCACATTAAGTATCTGAGAAGGTCTTTTGAGAAAACAACCACACATTTGATTGGACCTGTCCAGTCAGTGCAAGCATTTGTTAGTATTCGTGTAGCTCAACTCTGAACCAGCTCAGAGATTTGACGAACAATGCCAAATAAAGGACATTTAGGTAGGCCGCATAAATAATAATTATAGCAGTTGATTACTGTACTGGTGACTACTGTACTGGTCAGTTAGGAGGTCATGTTACATTGGCGCATCATGTTTGTATTCCATCATATTAGGTGCCGCATTTATTCGAAGCAAAAAATCAATCTTGATTACAAAGCGATTCAACGCGAACACGATAGCGAAGCGAAGCGGCATGAATGTAACAAACAAGTGTGGTGGCCTACGAAGCCAACCGCACGTGGGTGCGGTGCAGCCGAGCGAAGCGCAGCGGAAGCAATCACTTTATTTGATATTTCTGCGCGAACTATTGTGATGCGGTGGCGTGTTTTAAATTAATTGTGGATGAAGCGGCGATTTGGTGCACAAGTAGGACAGAACCGTCTCTTCGCATTGAATTCGCATAAAACGCGGCGCATCGCTTCGAAATCGCATTCGCTTTGAATCACCCACCTAAGATGTTAGTGCGAAAGCTTTATAAATGTAAAACTCCCAATTTTCCCAATGGAGAATTAAACAAAAACCTCACGTTGAGTAGATCCGATTATACATCGGCAAAAAAATTGGGTGGGATCCAATGACTTTTCCCGCACTAAGGCGGGGCGACACCTATATTCCTTCTTTGCCTTGCGTTCCAAGACCCCGGGTTTCCTTTACGAAAGTAGGCTTCGGCCCTGCTGGGCCCCTACACTTTACGGAGTACGGTCTCGTTCCTACTGGCAGTCAAATAGTCCCTATAAAATGTAAAGAGAGCTGCAATGTAATTACAAGTACATACCTTGCGATCGTAAGCAGCGTATTGGCGGTGGAATTCCTTGCAGGCACGCCTTGCAACACGTAGTGTCCGTGTTGAATACTCGCGTCTTCTCGCAAGCCCACCAGGTGGGATAGGTCTTCCCTCTGTGAATACACAAGCTGACTTAAGCAAATATACAGGAAACAAGATATCATCATATATCATCACACCCCTCTTTTTTTTGGTATCTAAATATACAAAAGACATTAATGTACTCACAGATTCATTCACCTCCTTCTGGAGCTGCCTTATGTTGAGGATAGGTGCGGCCGGTAGCAGCAGCTCGAACGCAGCGAACTCAGCCTCTGCGTCCGGAGATGTCACCAACTGCAGACAAGAACAAAGCTCAGTTAATAAACTAGACAGAACTGACGAACGAACTGGATGGAAAACGCGGCATTGGAAGGTCTACAAGGCGGGCCGAAAACCTGGTGAGGGTCGCGGAAATCCGATGGATGCTAGACGCACAGGACCGGTCGTTGTGGCGACACTTGGGGGAGGACTATGTCCAACAGTGGACGTCTTTCGGCTAAAATGATGATGATGAATAGACGAAATCATCCAATGACTTCCCCAGCTCTAGGGTCGTGCGGGAAGGCGTCTCAGACTTATATTGACTAAAATCTATGTCCTTCAATTGCCCTTTGCGTTTCACGAGTTTCTTTTTCAGAAAATCCCCGCGTGTTGGTTAGAGATGTGGTTCAGTAGCTTGAAGCTATAAGGTAGCATTGATTTTTAATTATGATATCTAATATAATATATAATAATATCTATGGGCCAAAGTAGCAGATATGGTGCCCTGAGACAGTATGACGGGGCCGCGGCAGACCACGAAGGACGTGGCGGGACGAACTGAACAGATTTTGTGGAAAAGACTTAAGAGCGACCAACCCGAGGTACATTTTCATACAACCGCTCTAACGTGATTATGATGTTATTACAAATCTTTCTCCAGATATTTTGGATACACAGATATCTTGTGGATATTATCTAGGCTTTTATAGAAATAAAAAAATAAATTTGTGTAAAACTAATCCAGTAAAGACGCTATTTTACGTGAACTTTGACCCTCCATAATATAAAAAAATATAAAAAGTACATCTATGACTACCACTTTTCTCAATTCTTTTTATGGATTTAAAAAAAAAACACGTATTTTCTGGAACTAGTTTTGTGAAATATAAATTCATAAAACTATCTTTGCTCACTTCGTTGATGGCAAACACTTTTGTGATTGCCTGATCACAAAAGTGTTTGTCATCAATCTACATTACTTTTTTCTTTGTATAAAATTACTTTTAAATTGTTCCTGTACGTTCATAACAATATAATTATATTGTATTGTTAGTTTCTCAGTAAGTTAATTATTTTTAAGTCTAATATTCGAGTAAATCACGGAATTACCGAATGCCA
Source organism: Mythimna pallens (assembly GCA_961205895.1). NCBI lineage: Eukaryota > Metazoa > Arthropoda > Insecta > Lepidoptera > Noctuidae > Mythimna > Mythimna pallens. The sequence goes on from OY540844.1 coordinate 18,533,285, forward strand.
ACAGAGTTTTCAGGCGTTATCTCTCTTTTTTCGCGTGGCCTCTTCATCAAACATCGCGTTGGATTGCGTTATATGAAGCAAGAAGCTTTTAAATCATGCTCGACGTAGACGATAAGCGAGTGGGAAAGGGCCCTCTTAATAAAACAGCTATAAATGAACGTTAGACCGACCTGAACAGCAGGCCACTTGCCGAGCCTCTTGCTGATGTCGGTGGCGGCGGCGGAGACATCCTCTCCCACGTAGAGCGGCTGCGCCTGCCGCGGCCGCAGCGACGTGAGGTTGCGCTGCAGCAGGAACAACTCAGGCCGCCCGCCCTCTTCGTTCAGCGTGAATACTGATGTACCTAAAACAGAAGACGGGTGTCAGTTCCTAATTTTGTCTAAATTAATGTCAACTTTCACACCTTTACCTAAATCAGTGTCAAAATGTGCCGGTGCCATTTCATCCTGATTTTGATTTTATCAATAATTGTTATATTTATTGTTGACCATAATTTTTATTATGTTCTCATTTCTAATTTTTGACCCGTTTCCATTTCAATTTTTTAATAAATTATTGTAGTAACAATATGGGGAATACACTCTCCTGAACAGTTTCTAACTATGAGCCAGGGAATTTCATTATTTTATGTGTGTAAAAACCATAATTCAATAAATAATTTTATATAATTATTAGTATATCTCAGAACCCTGAGGTAATGGACCTTTGGAAGGCGTACGAGAGGCCAAAGTCAACTCGCAGAGGCCCTTTAGATAATTTTAATGGTACTTGATACCAACCGACCATTACCCCTAATCATTTTATTATTGTCATTAATATTTCTGCCTACTCCTTCAAGGCAAGCATGATATTATTGCTAGAAACACTCACCAGTTCCCGGTGCCTCGCTAGCATCATCCACGACCTTGTTCCAGCGGCTGAGCAGGTCCAGCAAGGCCGGCTGGTCGCTGGTGTGCGTGTGGCGCCAGTACGAGTAGTACGTGTGGTCGGCTGCCGGGTCGCTGCCTCGTCCTGTTGCTGGCAGCTCATCCTTGAGGGTCGAGTTTACTAGGGCATGGCGGACTTTGTTTAATCTGGAAAGAAAGGTTAGGGGTATTTGTAACTAATTGTAGCGAAATCCAAAAAAAAGAAGGCTTTTTGAATTTTAGTTAAAGTACACGACACTCCAAGTTTCAAAATATACTAGTTTTCTCACTTTTCTATTTGAGCTCACAAAAAAAGATTTAAAAAAAAAAAATTGGCGAAACTTTTCATAAGTTACAGGCTACAACTGATTGATTACTGCTGATCATGTTAAAAATCAAGGCAGTATCATTTTGGCAGGGTTGCAAGACCTAACTCGCCAGATAAACTGGTCCAACATATGCGCAAAATAATGACACTTTGAAACAATAAAAGAAACTGAGAAAATGTACATAAAAAGGGGGCTTTCTTCTTTTTATGTACATTTTCTCAGTTTGCTTCTGCTTTGCGTAAGTTGCACGTAATTTATATATTAAAAAAAAATAGCACGTAATATATATATTAAAACAAAAAAACATATTGCACAGCTAGATATATTAGAGTTAAAACAGGGATCTTGAAGCCAAGGTGAATGTGTTACTTCTAGGCAAGCGTGCTTCATCGTTGGCCACGTCGTCGCTTGCCATACTTGGTGAGATACTGATCAAGCGTAACAGTAAAAAAACCACTCATCACAAACCTAACTCCAGCGGCTCCAGCCTTCATCCACAGCTGCAGGATCTTGTCAAACTCTTTGACAACCTCTATGTTGTTGAAGTTGAGGTCTGGCTGCGACTCCTCGTACTGATGCAGGTAGTGTGCCTTGCGCGTCTCGCTCCACGTCCACGCCGATGTGTTCAGAGTTGATACCTGATGGAAAAAGTGTTGAGAAAACTGATGAAGCACGATTCTTTCTTCCCGATATGTTATCTGTGTGTATTTGCATATTGATTGCATTTTTTTCAGTTGTATTAACTTAGTAGTGATTAGTGAATGCTGTAAGACTAGCATAGTTTTTAAAGACCTTTGTTACTAACATTAGATGGACATTATTTAGTCTGCATTAAATGCATTATAGATACTGTTTAGTTATCACGGTTCATGAGATACTGCCTGATGACAGACAGACAGTTGGGAGACTGGAGTCATAGTAATAGGGTCCCGTTTTGCTCTTTGGGCCCCAAACCCTGAAAAGTTTGCTAACTAGAGTAGAAGTAAAATAGAAGAAAACTATATGACATTCGTTTTTTTTTTTTTTTAAATTGTTGCCCCACCAGGAACTAGGCTAAGAACTTACGAAGCGGTTTTAACCCGCGCCCGCCGTGGTAGAAGAAACAGCAATTTTATTTCAAAACTTACGAGACCGCAGATTTACGCGATTACGCAGCCGACGCAATTGCGATTTTCGCCCGCAAGTCTGGCGGGCGATTATCGCAAGACATGCGGTTGCAAGACGGGCGGTGAAACGATCAATGCCACTGCGGTCGCCCGCCTGCCGAGCGCGTCGCGTGCGCGCGGGCCGAGGTCCCAGCAGCCTCGGCGGGCCGCGCGCACGCGACGCGCTCGACTCTGCGAGGTGCAGCGGGAGCCGCGAACAACCGCGCACACCGCGGGCGGAAAACGCGTCGTGAAATGTGCTTTAATTTTTTACATATATATCTGCATTCTACAGAAGCCGCGGGTGAAAACCGGTTCGTTAGTTCTCTTGTATCGCGGGTGCGTTCACAAACAAGTAAACTCACAATACAAGCAGTCTTGTGTATACAAGACTGCTCGCAGTATTTGACGCGTTCCGAAGGATTTTCATATCTTACCCAGTTATTCGGCGGCTTCCTGATCTTGCCGGCCTCATCGAAGTCGGTGCCCTCCTTCCACACGAAATAGTTGTCATATCCCTCCGTCTTGTTTTCACTCTGCTTGAACCACGGGTGATCCACCGACACGTAGTTGGGGATCAGGTCGACTATCACCCTGTAATTATGAGGGGTTTTAGTTGGGATATTATGTGAAAGGGGTGTGTGACCAACCACCTAATAGTGGATGGATAAAGCCAATAATTCTGAAGAGGATACAGGAGTTTCAAGATGCAGGATTGTTTCCTAGTTTGGAGGACCGTAATCTTATTTATGTGTAATAGGCACTCTTAGTTTTTGGTGTTTCATCACGTGTTTTTTTTTTATATATATAATGAGTATATGGTTTTAATTTCAAGTCGATACCTTCACGCGTTCCCGAGATAAAGGGCCTTGACAGACCGACAAACAGACGGACAAGAAAGTGATCCTATAAGGGTTCAGTTTTTTTTCTTTAGAGGTACGGAAGTTTAAAAAATAATAATAATACAACTCACTTAAGACCAAACTCCTTAGCCTTTTTAACGAAAGCCTCGAAGCTCTGCTTGGCGGTCGGCGAGGAATCTATGTCGTAGGTGGGGACGTCGATGAAGATGCCTTGCACCTTGAAACTCTTCAGCAGCGGTAGATTGCTCTCAACGGCGGCGTAGTCGCTGTCTTCGACGTCCACGAGGGGGCCTTTCTCGAACCTAGAAGAGTTGAGTGTTACTATTGGAAGTATACTGGATGTTTTATTTAATTATTTAGCTTTTGTCAATAAACTGATAAAATCTATCAGTCTGCTTCATCCCACTGCAGGGATTTATACAGTTAGCATAAGCATAATCAGCCTTTTAATGTTCCCACTGCTGGGACTCAGGCCTCCTCTCTCTAGGAGAGGGAATAGGCCGTAATCCATCACGCGGGCCCAGTGCGGGTTGGTGAATGTCACATGGCTTCGAATGTGTTGCTCCTTGGCAAAAATTCAGCCTTATAATGTTCCCACTGCTGGGATTCATGGCATCTCTTAAGTAGAGAGGGAATGAGCCGTAATTCAGCACGCGGGCTCAGTGCGGATTGACACGTTTGAATTTTTGGTTCTAGGACATGCCGGTTTCCTCACGATGTTTTCCTTCACCGTATTGAGAGCAGTGGTGATAAAAAATATTACACAAAGTAATGCGCCTGGCTGGGTTTGAACCCGCGACCTACAACTCGTAAGTCGGGACCGTTACCACTCGGCCACCACTGCTCATTTTACAGTTAATAATCTACAACTACCTACATAACATATAACAAAATAGTAATGTATGATTCCAAATCTAATAATACCTAATCTAATCTAATAATACTATGGTGTTAAACTAACGAATCGCATTCGAAACACTACACTGCGTTCCAAAACAGATCGTTTCTGTGGCTCAAAAGACTGCCCAGCTTCAGTGGGACTGGGCTGGACATGACTGCCGTTTGCCAATCAAGCGATGGGCTCGTAAAACATAAAACTGGTACCCTGCCGCAGCAGAAGATGACGAGATGGATTAGATGTCTTCCATAGGAAAAATTACTAAGCAACATTGAGTTAACTTTACAAGAGAGTAAAAAAAAAAAAAATTATTTCAGAAAATTTTACCTGAGAGAATAATTTACATCCTGCTGTAAAATTTACTCAATTTCGCTTAGTAATTTTTGCCTTTCAAGCGTCGATAACAATGGTTATCTCTAGAAAAATTGCTACAGTTACAAAAAATATGAATAGAATGCTACACTATTGGCGTATGTCACTGTATCATTGGATAAACTGTATGGTAAATAAACTGGCTATTGTCAGCGTTTCCGTCCATGTGAAAGTAGAAAATTATCCCAAGGACACACTCCCGGGTCTCCCGGGATAAAGTCTTATTCCAGGATATGGTCGACCAAATTACCCAATTTCATATAAATCCGTTTAGTCGTTTAAGCGTGAAATAACTAACAAACATACATACAAACTTTCATCTTTTTAAAGTTTGAAGAAAAAAATTCACGGGCGAAGCCGCGAGCAAAAGCTAATGTGTGAGTAATATCGAGACTGATTTTGTCTTTCATTTGTTAAATCTACTTCTAACTAATATACCTACCTATTGTGAAATTTTCATAAATGTTCATCTTACTTACAAGAATGCAGAAATAAAAATAAAAAAAACTTGCAAAAGCTGTGTTGATTTTTCAGGTATGGAAAACTTATTGTAATTTTACGTAACCAACAGTTTTGTTCCTATAAAAAATATAAAAAACACTTTTGTAATAATTACTTACAAACTTAATAATAATAAAAAACAATGCAAAGACTGAATCACTGGGCCTAGGTCATAGTTGGGTGTTGCTACATTCTGCCTTACGGCATGCAAAAAAAAATATTTTTGGAAGTTACAATACATTCAATATAATCGACTTAGATACTACCTTGTTATCAAAATTCGTATAAATATGTCAATTGTCAAATAAATAGTTACTAATCAATGTTTTTACCTAGAAATTATAATAAATTTTTATCATTCATATTATTCATTCAACATACATATTAATTAAATTTTTTAATTTATTTTTTTTAACAAAATCATATTAAAAAAAAATATCATCATCATTATTATTATTATTATATTTTTCCATCCTATATACGCAATAAAATCTTTCCACCTACAGAAATTTAATTAAAAATTAATTATATTAAAATATCTTGAGAGATTGAACCCTCGCACAATTGTGTTCAAAACTTTTTCTACAACAATAATACCCTTCAAAATCATACATACATATGAAAAGTAACAACATAAACAGTACATACCAAGTCTTAGGCTCCGGCGGGGCACACTTGGGAGCCCTGACGATGATGGTGATGGCCCCGGCCAGCATGCATAGCCACAGCGCCCAGAAGAGGATGAACATCGCCCAGCGAAGATTCACCCAGAACGGATCCTCTGCATACTTGAGCAGCTCCTCTTTGGTCAAGCCGGAGAATTGCTGTGAAGGAAAAATATTGTTAATAATAATTCCAACCGCATTTCAATCTATGGTTATGTAAAAATGAACCCCGGTATAATTTAATCAGGATTAAGAATTGAAACATTAAATATTTAAATATTATTATGTGTTTCATATTAAACATATCCACCCAATTTTTCTAGCCATAGTTGCCTTTTATTGTGCTGAGAAATTATCAAACATCTTCCCACCCGTGTTCCTTCAGTTGCCGTTTGCCGATCTAATGTAGCTCTGCAAGTCTAGTTGCCATATAAAATGTATGGAGACTGACCGTAGTTCTACCTTAACTTTTTCAAGGCCATAATTGCCCGGTATATTAAATAAATCTCTTAGAAACAACAAAGTACGAGACTAAAGCAATTATTACATAGATATCGAGTTAAGCAGTAACAAAGACGATCTAGGGCGCGCTCAGTAATCATTTGTAACCATTCACTTCAATGACGAACGATAATTAAAATGTTTTTATAGCTTGTTCTAATAGAGATGGTTTTCTTGTATTGAAATGACGAGTAATAGTAACACCTAAATTACTGTGACGAAGCTTAGAAGATGGATCATGCCCAGCCCAGATTATAAGAAGTTAGTTTTTGTTGCTAGGATAGTAAGCAAAATTCTTCATTTTTTTTTTGAAGGTGGAATATTGACAAACATCTTCTGCTCTGGGTGGAGCGTCCTAGACTTTTTCTGACTAAAACCCATTCGAGTTTCTATAGTTGCCTTTTGCGTTTCACAGCCACACCACGGTGACTCTTTTGATCCCTCAATCCTGACAAAAATCAGCCCTAACAGACCCTGTCAATTGAGCAAGCAATAAGCCTTTGTTTAGCACACACAGTTATTACAATTTATACGACCCCTAAATAATCCGGCAAATTATTTCAGTCAGCTCCTGTCGTCAGAGATCAAGATAATTGTGCTTCAGCTTTTGTTATTTATTCATATACCTCATATGCTATACCGAGGTTCATCCAGCAGTGGACAAGTGACGATGGTAACAATGATGACGATATTTGGATGTTAATTCAAATAATACGAACCGGTTTTGTGGAAGTGGACTCTTCGCCATCTAAGCAGAGTGAGCTCTTATAAAAAATTCGATTATAATAAAATAAATATGCAGATAAATCAGAACTGAGCCGTTTGTACATTTTGTGTAGCAGATAATCATTTAAGTAGGCACCTACTCGATTCTATTGCCATTCAGTTATTTATTAAATACACTTGTTTTGTAAAACAAGATGAAACATTGGTTTTTTTTTTTTTTTCTTTGGCGAAACATTGGTTATTTTGTCTTATTAATAAGTCACGCTGACATTCCAGTCCATTGAGCAAATTGTTATTTTTTGTAGTTTACCTGTTTTCAGTTAACCGCGAAAATATGTGTAAAATAGTTATCATATGTCAACTCTAATAATAGAATTGATTTGTCTTTTATAACGAATGTCTAACTAGCAAATATATCACAATGCTAACAAGTTAAAAAAACATCGAGGCGGAAAATAACTGAGTAACAGAATAAAAGAAAAATAGTGGAAATAGAATATCCACCATTTTTCTTTTATTCTATGGTAGACAATTGTCAGTATGATAAGAGCAATGAAGACGCTGTATTCGGACCCGACTCTTGGCGTCGTGGGTTCAAATCCAAATAACACAGAATAAAGCGCTTAGCATTACTTTGTGTAATTTATTTCATCACCACTGCTCTCAAATCGGTGAAGGAAAACTTTCGAGAGGAAACCGGTATGACCTCGAACCAAAAATTTAGACGTGATATCCTTCAATCCGAACTGAACCCGCGTGCTGAATTACGGCTCATTCCCTCTCTACTTAAGAGATGCCATGAATCCCAGCAGTGGGAACATTATAAGGCTGAATTTTTGGCAAGGAGCAACACATTAGTTATGCTATCAAAATTCTGAAGTAGATTTTAGCATAGCACAATCAGTCTGCAAAGTGCCCAGTGGGTGCCCACAGCTAGGACACAGGTCTCCCCAATGTGAGAGGGAGTGTACTGAAATCTACTAAGCTGTATCAATGGTGATAAATGTCACATGTCTTCGAATACTTTGGTCTAGGAAATGCTGGTTACTTTACGATCGTTAGGTCCTAAGGAATGGGACGAAATCTACGCTGCGGGCCCAGTGCAGGTTAGTGGATGTCACATGTCGTCGAATTTATTGTTCTAGGACATGCCGGTTTCCTTAAGATTTTTTGCTTCACCGTTTTGAAACCTGTGGCCTCGGTTTTAACCCACGACCTACATCATGTAAGTCGGTGCCGTAACCACTAGGCCACCAGTTTCTACTCGCTCTGCACAATATATATATATATATATATGTCGTGGCCAGATCATAGAAATTGATCACTTCATGATATGGCCAAACTAAAACTGGCCAGATCGTTTTAAACGTTAAACTTTGATGATATGTCAATCCTCGCCTACTTTCTTTAGACTTTTCATTATCATAGAAATCCTACATCAATGATATGGCCAAACGAGGATCGACATTATCATCACGACATATTATAAACCATGTCGAATCAAAACTCCCTTCAAGTCGTTATTTGAGTGTAGCGCAGACGACACAATCTAACTGACAATTTGTTTCAATTGTCTGGCATTGTGCTATTTCGAGAGCAGTTAGACTAAAATCAATTGGACTAATGTCTAACCTTTAGGGTTAATAGACAAACTAGCTAAGCTAAATAAAACCGTTTCATCTGCATAGGTAGATGAAACGGTTTTATTTGGCTAACCAACAAAGCATTTACAAGGCATTTAGCTAACCAATCAAGTCCCGACTAATAAGACATAAATTAGGGAGTTTGTGAATCCTTACTAAAAGATTATGAGGTCCAAGTCGAGCTACACGATGACTGAGAAATACTTGCACTGTTTGGACAGGTCCACTCGAATCTGTGTGGGGCTTACCTCAAAAGACTACCTCAAGCACTAACCTAGGGCTGCGGAATTACTTAAAAGAATTACCACAGCCCTGGAACGCAGAGCAACTGAAGAAACAGGGGTGGGTTTTAGTCAGCAAAAGTCTAACATTTCCTCTCGCCCAGAGGAATTTTGATGATTTCCAAAACCAACAAAAAAAACATGGTTCTTATTATGATTTGACCATTACTTTAATGATACAATATTTATTTATATATATTTTATATATATAATTAATTATTATTGTATATTTTTTTTAATTAATATAAACCAGTGCTTGACTGCGATCCCACTTTATGGTATGCAGTGTTGTAATTATCGATGGTAAGGCGCACTAGTTTATCAAGAGCCTATTCACTCTAACTTTGAAGACACCTAATTTATAGTTGGACGGGGAGACCACAGCAGGCAAATTGTTCCAGTCCTTCGATACGAAACGTAAAAAAAAAAACTTAAATACCAATATCGCTGAGTTTTTTTCCATGTTTATTCTCAGGGTAGTCAGCTAGTAAATACCAGCTTCATCTAGTTTAATTTGACAAAAAAGATTGTCATATTACTAAATAAATATGTACATATAATTTTTTATTTAGGTACATGTCTATTTACCCGCTTATTAGCATCCAGCTCAATCTTCGCGTCGCCATTCCTGTGGTCCTCCACCACATACTTGGCGTCGGCCATGTCGACCCTGGTCACGATCTTGGCCTCCTCCTCCTTAGGCAGCAACTTCTCTTCCGCGCCGTCAGGAGAGATCTTTTCTTTGGACTTGGAGAGATTTGACTTTGAGGTGCGGAATTCTGGAAAAAGAAAACGTGGGAGATATAATTTGAGGAACGAACCAATGCGTGAGAACAGAGTATATTATGAAATGTTTCTATCAGGGGGCAGGAGCCATACCACAGACTTAAAATCATCAAAATTCCGGTGAGAGAGAATAATAATAATAATAATAATGCTTTATTGAGACTCAGAAATATCAGATAAGACATTACAAAATATCTTAGGTCTATTTAAAATTGCTTTCGACACAGAATATAGCGCAACTGGCATCTTAGCTAAGTTACATAGTAACCTGTGTTAAAGATACCAGTTCCATTTCCCACAGGGTTACATTATATTAGATTATTTCTTAGATTTAATAGTATTTATAATTTAAAATATCAATAAACGGAACATAATTAATTTGATTTAAGTAGGTAATACTAATAATTTTGAATTTAATAAATTAATAAAGCATATGCAACATATTTAATTAATTGATAATTATGTAAAAAATAATAATTGAGAATAAAAACTTAAGAAAACAAGGAAAACTTTGTATTTTGGTTAGTTTGTGTGTGTGTGTGTGATGTGTTAGTTGTATGTGTTTATTTGTGAGAGTAATTGTTTGGTGCGGGTGGTTTGTTACTAGGCCATAGAACTTAAAAGACTTTCTGTCTCCTGATAAGTCAAGCAAAGGAGCCACTTAGTTAGTTGTTTTTTACAGGCGAGGCTAGGGAGATGGTGGACACATAACAGTTTATTCACTCTGTTATACAAGGTCGGCGCAAGGAAGTAATTGAACCTTTTCGATTGGGTGAAATTACACTTTTTGGTATCGCAAATTAGGTCCTTGCGCCTTTTATGGATAATTTTGAACGGGGTTGCTGCATGTTGAATAAGAATAGTATTCAAAATAAAGAGTTGCCTCACAGTTAAAACTTGACAACATTTGTAAAGGTCCGTTGTCGGAAATGAGATCTTTTTAAAGTTGCTCACTTTTAAAATCGCCCTTTGTGCTCTCTCTAGCTTCAGTAGCAATGTTTTTGGCGCACCACCCCAAGACGATATGCAGTAATTCAGAAGAGATTGGCAGAGTGCAAAATAAACCTGTTTGAGGAGGCGGGCATTAGCTATGTGGCGTAGAGTTTTAAATATATAAATCAATTTCCTTATCCTATTTTGAAGGAGCTCGATGTGTAGTGTAAATGACATATTACTGTCTAGAGTTATGCCTAGATATTTGGTATCGGCTACATGTGTTAGTCTGGGACAGTCGCACACTTGATTTGGGAACATGGAGCACGAGTGGGCAATAAGAGACAATGTGGGTGGAGGTTGGGAAGACTGACGGAATGAGAAGGTCATGTAGTTGGTTTTTTCAGTGTTTAGGGTCAATGAGTTTCCAGCCAGCCAGGTTTTGATGATATCAAAACCGAGCTGTGCCCTACCAAAGACTTCCTGCCACGAGTCACCAGTGAACGTAAGTGCAGTGTCATCCGCAAACGCCGTTACCTTGGTGTCGTTTAGTTTTATTTGAGAAAGTTCATTAATATATACAAGGAATAGCGTTGGCCCGATCACACTACCCTGTGGGACTCCGAAAGTTATAGGAAGATCGGCACTAACGAAGCTATCGATTTTAACACACTGGGTTCTGTTAGTGAGATAATCGCACAGAATAGCGAGAGCTTGACCCCTAACGCCGATTCTCTCTAGTTTGTCAATCAGCAGGGGAATAGAGACTGTGTCAAATGCCTTAGCGAGGTCCAGGAAGATAGTAAGGACCTTTTTCTTGTTGTCAAGATTTTTGACAATATGGTTAGTAAGGTCTAATACCGCATTTGAGGTGGACATATTACGTCTAAAACCATATTGGTTTGGAGACAATAGGTTTTGATCTTCCAAAAATTTTATCAGCTGCTTATTTATAATTCGCTCCAGTATTTTAGACAGTATAGTCAAAACAGCTATCGGGCGGTAATTAGTGACACAGTCCCCACCCCCACTTTTATAAATAGGGTAAATCAAGGCCTTTTTAAAAAATGAAGGAAACGTTCCCGTCTCGAGGCAAAGGTTTAACACATGAGTTAGGACGGGGATAAGTAGACTTTTATAACGCTTGAGAAGCACAGTAGGAATGTTATCCCAACCGACGGCACAGTCTGATCTAAGAGACATCAAAATCGACTCAACCTCATTGTAGTCGGTTGGGAGAAGAACAAATGAATTACAGGGAGAGTTTACAGAATTATTTAATTGGGAAAGTGGTGGTGAGTAAACAGGTTTAATTCTGGCTGCGAGATTCTTGCCAACATTCACAAAGTAGTCGTTTACTTGGTTAACTGAGATTTCAGGGGATGATGAAGAGTGTAGTAGTTTACTGGAAGAGGTTTTTGCCTTCACAGAATTTGTTACTCTCTTTATAACCCGCCAGACTTTCCTATTATCCGAACCAGCCTCTGCCAGCTCTTTCTTATCATATTCTCTTTTTACTTTTTTTAGTATCTTGTTACAAAAATTTCTGTATCTTACGTAAGTTAGTTTTAAAGTACTATTATCTGGGTTCAGTTGACTTTTCTTATGAATTGCATCACGATTTCTCATGCAGCGAAGTAAACCAGGTGTAATCCATGGTTTAATTAAGTGTTTACGGTTTGACGACTTAACAGTGGTTGAATTGGACTTTATAGTACTGATAAGAGTGTTGACTAATTGAGTTGTAGCTTGATTTGCATCAGTTATGTGATATATTGGCTCAAAATCAAGACTGTTCATCCCTTGGTCGAGCGTCTCATAGTTGATCTTATTACACTCAGAGCGACTGGTACCTTTAGAGTATCCCCCTTTGTGTTTTAGACAAAGAAGGACACAATTATGGTCAGTTACAGAAGAGTCAATAATTAGAGTTAGTGCTTCATAATTAGTTTTAAGCATAACGTGATCCAAGCAATTTGGACCACGAGTGGGTAGCATATGTGCAGGCAATAACCCATGGCAAGCGGATAGGTTAAGGTACTCTGAAGCATGGGAATCACATGGGGTATGTCCGATATCAATATTGATATCCCCAATTATAGCAATATTTTTAAAAGAGGACAGCGAATTTAGGACGTTATCCAGGGAAACTAAAAAATTTGACGTGTTTGTAAAAGAGGGTGAACGATAAATACAGATGATCGCTATATCAGTACCTATCTTCAGTACCACACAAGTGCCATCCATGAAGTCAATTTCTGAAACTGTATGTTCGAGGTAATCTTTGAGGTAAACCACCACACCATCGTTCTGGTTGTTATGTTTTGTTGTATGGTACATTAGATAAGAGTCAATGTTAGGGATGTTAGTGTTTTTCCTAAGCCAACACTCGGTTAAGATCATCACTTCGCAGTCAAACTCAATTCGATGTAAGAGGGTGATAAAACTATGAATGTTGCAGTTAATGGATCTAATATTTTGGGATAAGATTTTAAAATGCTCACCAGGAGTTTTTAGGGATGTTTTACAGTTTTCCGGGCTGCAGTTATGATTTAAAGATACAGAAAACTGATCAAGATTTTTATTAATATCAAAGAAACTATCGAATTTTATATCTGATTATATAAGAAGGTCACTTCATTTATTGGCACATCGTAACTGGCAAAAAAAGAGACAGTAGTCGATGAATTTAAGGGATCGGAATAAGCAGATAATGGCAGTAACAACGGTGTATTTAACGAGTTATGTGTGCATATTTTTGGTGTAATAGTGTAGTGTATAGTATGATTAAATGTGTGCATAAAGGGTTGTTTTCCAAACAACATATTACAATGATTTATATTTAAGATTATAGAACAAGACTTATAGTAAAAATATGGTAAAAAAATTGAAGCATGCATAACATAGAACTTAGAGCTAGACAAACATGATGGACCCACTTCCGAGTCCAGTCAGTTGGTACACTTTAGCTTCTCAATGTCCGCTTCCGAAGTTATTCGAATTTGAGGTTCATTGACTTGTTTCCGAAGATACACAATTCCATTTGCGGTCCAGCAGAACTGATAACCATGGCTCCGCTGTAAGGCTCTGGCGTAATAGTAGAGTTTTTGAGCTTTGTGTGTAAGATACTCTGAGACATAAACTGATTTCTGCGAAGATTGTATTTTAAAGTGCGAAGTATTGAGTTTATCTTCCTTTGTCTTGGATTTGTTGAATTTTTTTACTCCATTTATGACTTTGTTTTTTATAAGGATTGTGTTAAAGTCTACAATGATGGGATAAGAATTATCTTTGGATTTCAGTCGATATATATCTTTTATTTTGGAGTCATCAATCTCAATATTTAACGATGTCCCCATGGTCAGCACTAAGCCGCGAAGGCTTTCCTTTGTCTCAGTGTCCGTTTTAGGGATGTTTCGGATCTCTATACCAGTTGAACGGGATTTACGCTCCAAAAGTTCTAGCTTTTCCTCCAATTGATGAATCGTCTTTTTATCGTCTTTCCTTTCCGCCTCCAGGGTGGCAATTCGGTGTAAGAACTCGTCGTACTTACTCGACATAACCTCGACGCTGTGCATTAAATCCATGTTTTGTTGTATAATGCTGCTGACTTTTCCCATCAGATCTTCAAAGCGCCTCTCCTGTTTATCGGAGAAAGCGTCAAAAGTGGAAGTAGTTAAGGTTACTGGCTCGATTTCTTTTCCGCCTTCGAACTTTCGTTTCTTATTTGTTTTACGCTCAGTGACGTTTGTTGCTATTTGGAATTCATCAGGCGCCGATGCAGATAATTGTAATGGTAAGTCATGCGGTGGTCCCTGCATAGATGCTAGGCTTTCGGTTGACGTCGTAGGGGTCATAGGTAGCGGTGAAGACGGGGGAGGTGTGCGATTTAGAGTCATATTTCTTCTGGGGTGCTCTATCCAAGTACCAGGAGAGTAGATATGAAGGAAGGCAAAAACAAAATACGCAGCCAAAAGTTTAGGTATCGAAAGCAAATAGCTATAGGCTCTCGTTTGTTATAAGCAAAATAATTGAGATGACTATGAAAACTCCAGCACTTAATCCGAGCTATTAGAGTAGTGTAATCACCGTCAAGTACCAGGAGCGCATAGAAGCAACAGTGGTAGCACAACGACAGAATGACAGAACTATACAGATCGTATAACACTATCTCTTTCCCACACCAGACTCATGATGATATTACGACATCATAGCAGGGAAGCTCCTGGTCTAAACAGTCGATGAACATCTGTTAATATAATCATGGATGTATTCCCTTCCCTGAACAGCTCTGTCTTGTCTCAGCATTACTTACGTACCTGTATCTCAGGTTTCAATTTAAATTGATACCTGAGATACAGGTTTTATATCTATTTCGGGGTGAAAGAAAAAAAAAAACAACTCGATGAGCGCTTGGACCCCACGGCCCTAGTGTTTCAACCCTTTGGGGTCAAACATATAAACTCCGATGAGGTTATTTTATTTACGCT
Organism: Mythimna pallens; assembly: GCA_961205895.1. Taxonomy (NCBI): domain Eukaryota; kingdom Metazoa; phylum Arthropoda; class Insecta; order Lepidoptera; family Noctuidae; genus Mythimna; species Mythimna pallens. Next base: position 18,548,323 of record OY540844.1, read on the forward strand.
GTTTGAGGTTTTCAGAAGATGGGATGGCGCAAGGCGCAACACATGTTGCATCCCACACCAAAGGCCTACCCAATTTCCAAGGCATTATAGTCATCCCGTCTGGCCTCTTATCAACTAAAGGTAAAGGATTATTGTACCTTTACCTTTAGTTTAGAGGCCCAAACACAAAACTGCGATGCGACGTCGCATATCTTTAAAAATCTCCGAGCACGCATGACGCATCGCAAGGACTTGCGAATTGAATCGCATCGCATATTATATGGACACCTGAACCGATGCCATGCCGCACGAAATCACATCGCAGGTTTTCGCATCGTATCGTGGTTTTGTGTGAAAGGCCTATGCCCTTAGACTTCATAAATTTTTATGTAAAACTAACTACTCTCGTATCTGGTATGTCCTCAAGTTCGTGCAAGGAAGACGGAGAATGTTTTAAAGCAGGGATCTAGACAGACACTAGTGCCGATGCCGCCAGCTTGATTATTTATACATTACAACGAGGTACCTAACTACACCGCTAGGCAACCGGGCAACCGCAGTACGACGAACCCATAGTAGGTCAGATAGGAGACCGCAGCTTATGCATAGAACACGAAACACTGTTGTAAGTACTATCCAGTAATTTAAAAAACAGGGTTGATTTATCCCCAACTTTAATCTATATATTAAAAAGGAGAAACTGACTGACTGAAATATCAACGCACAGCCGAAGCTACTGGGACTAGGAACGTGAAATTTTGCACAAGATTTCTTTTTATGACGTAGGCGAGCACTAAGAGAGAATTTTCCAAAATTAACACCCTAAGGGGATGAAACGGGGGTCCAAAGTTTGTGAAGCCGCTGGCAGAAGCTAGTTACGAATATTTGTATGTCCTCCTGATAGTTGTTCCTCGCCTATAGGTGTCTTGTGTATGTGAGTTTATATATTATGTTTGTGAACGCATCCACATTATAGAAGTTATAATTCCTAGCGTGGGGTAACACCGTTTTTGTTCAAACAGACCAGTCTTCTTCGGCTCACGAATATACAACGACACTTCTAACTACTGCTAAACTGCAGACGAACAATAACACAAACGTTGCAGATGGAGTTTCTTGCACGTTCTTCTCCATAGAGATCTACGCTTTGGAACGTGCAATTTAGCTTCACTTATATTTTTTTTTTTACTGACCGACATTTTGACAATTCAAAAGTGCCTGTAATTTGTCTATTTGAAATAAACGTTTCTGATTTCTGATAACTGTTTGTTTTATTATTATTATTTAGGTATCTCGAGATACTTTCATAGGAATGTAATTAATAGGGACCGGATTCTATGCATTTGTATATTTAAGCCATCCTCAGCGGTAATAGCATATTTTACCTAAAATCTACGTGATGCATTCGGTATATTTAAAATATTTTTTTCGAGTGCAGTGCACTAAACCTATGTTCCGAAATGCGATAAAAGTGATCATATCGCGAATCCAAAGTACCACTGAACAATACTTGATTGTTTATTTTTACGAAAACCTAAAATAATTTTAATGTCATGTAATGTTACTGTACCATATTGCGATAATTTACTAAGTAATTGTATGCTGATTTTGAAGTAAAAAATTAAAACTTACTTTTCATTTTTTTTTGGTTTTCTAAAATTTATCATTTCATTTGCATATTCAGCCAATTGTCATGCATATTTCAAGTATTTTTCATGCATTTTTGCATACATATAACAAGCTTTTTTATGTTGCATATAATCCGGTCTCTAGTAATTTGCATGTTTATTATCCCAAACCACCAATTTGCTCACTCGGAAATTCGCAAACAAAACACCAATAAACAGTCTCGAAATACCAAACAGCTACGAAAAACGTACCAAAAACACGTAGAAAAATATCGCAATGCGAATATCCCGCACAGTTACGTCAGCGAAGCACACCTGCTCCCACCGGACCACGTTTTCGCACTAACGATCCAGCTCGCAAAACCGTGCCCGCCGTACAGCGGATAGCGGTACTAACTTCTGGAATAGACACTGTTCTATTCTCGTCTCCTGTCCTTGTCATGCTAAAAATGTCACCCTGATACGTGTAAAGCTGCTTCATGTTATTCCCACGTGGTTTGTGGACGATAAATTGGGTCAAGGAGTGGCTAAAGAGATTATTATCCCTCGGCCAACCCTTCTGTAGAGACAGGACACACCTGCCGGTTTTATGAGATACGGACGTAGTTATGAGAAGGACCATACACCATTTTTAGGTCGAATTTATGGACGCAATATTTTTAACTGGTCCTTAATGACGAGCCCCCAGATATAACAACAGTGTTATGAAAGGGCTAGTTGCTGCTAACGGCATCGCCCTATGTCACACAATGATAAATTAGCACATACTACTAAAAGAATTTTCAAAATCGGTTCAATACATGGGCGTACCCAGGGGGGGGCAGGGGAGGGCAGCTGCCCCCCCTTGGAAATCTCGCAGAACATGTATGAACTCGCCTAATTACTAATTAAAGTGCAAACGGGGCCTTACGCTCTAACTTTTAAATAAACCGCACAGTAGACACTGGCAAAATGCACGATGCAATTGCCAAAAAACCGCGCGCGACGATGGCGGACGTACATTACCGAATCTAGCCGAGCATTTGAACGCTCGGCTAGATTCGGTAATCTTCGATAGGGAGTTGCGGGCGACTAGCATTAATTTTATTTGACATAGTCACATTTACTTTTATTTATTTAACTACCTATAAAGCAGGATCATTTGCGGCTGTTTGCCCTACACACCACTACATATACCTAATGTTTCATGTAGGTGTTTATGTGTAGTGTGTATGACAAAACATCCGCGGACGATCCGACCTAAAAAATCTGACTTGCCCCCTCCTAGGCTTGAAGTTGGGTACGCCCATGGTTCAATAATTACAAATTTTACTTCTTTGCAATAATAGTACCTATTGATTGAAACCAGGTATTTTCTCTGGCATAACTACAAAGAAAAAGAAAAATATACACACAGGGTCTAATACACTTTCTAAACTAATAGGTAGGACCGACTCACTTTCTCAAAAGCTTCACTGTTTATCACTCCGTCACAAAAATACAACTGCAGCGGCTCGCAAGTGTTGGACGCTTATATCAAGTTTGCGTATGTACGTGTAATAAAACAAAAAATCTCTCAACAAAATAAAGGAACGAGACGCATTGCAAGTTTTGCAAGATGAATTCAGCGATTCCCGAAACCCAGCGGGCGTTTCAAGCAGTTTTTTGTATCGAGAACCTGATTTATGTGAAGTCAGTGCAATGTAATGAGGTCTGGTTTCTTACGAACCGAAAATGTTGGCTGATGTAATTGATGGTGCGCACAGCTTCACTGGATGTCTCGAATTCGAAGGAAACAATTACAGGGCGATGACTCTCACAAATATTCTGTCTGAGTTCCCAACGAAGACGGTTATTTAGCTAGCTACACAAAACATTCTGGAATCAGCTTACGCAATAACACAGCTTAACAGAAGAGCAGACGCGTCAAGTAAAGTTTCATTATGGAGATCATGAATAAATGTTACTGTAAATTCGATTAACTTATGTACACACGACACAACACATTAATGTCTCACCTGCAGCACAAAATATTATAAGAAATTCCAACACCGAAACAACTAGCGGCAACGAAAGACGCACGACCCGTAATCCTCTTGGAGCACTCCTATAATAGTCTACTAGCTTAGAAGCGAAGTAGGTAACTGTCTTAGATTACACCTAATGGAATAATAGCTTCGGTCCAAATGAGTTCATTTACAGTAACGATAGTGATGATACGTTCCGAGAATGGACCCCATTTAGACTAGGATACCTTTACTAGATGATTAGTAACTTAAGTGGCTAATTAGATCCATAAACATGAAGTTGGATTCTACCATCCATCGGGATGCAAGACACACAGGACCGGTCGTTGTGGCGATAATCGGGGGAGGCATCTGTCTGTCTTTGTATAATGAGGAAGAAAGCCATAAAAGGGATTGTATGAGCATAAAATAAAGGGTGTGAATGCTCGGTTGATAGGGGAGGTGTAGCAATATCTTTGACGCCACATAGAAACTAAAGTTGCCTAAGAAAACATGTTGCGCCAACCGTAAGCAACTTAGGACAAGAGAAATTTTTAGACATTACTTATAAATAGGGAATGTAAACGAAGAATGTTGAGTTCCTGGGTCAAAGTTTAAAAAGATGCTAAGTATATTGACCCTAGGCACACTTTATCACATCGCTACTCCTCGTTTATTTGCTACATTATCGTGAGTGGCCCCATTTCTTCAAGTGATTGAATAGCCACGAGTGTAGTGGACTGCCAAGTTAAGGAGCATTTCTGCCTGAGATGTGCTATGCTACGTTGCTATGAATCCATTTGGCATCTGTTAATCACTTTCATTGGTCCTTATAGCTTAGCACTGGTAGAAACGGGTTCAACTATGTTTTTTATATGGATGGATTATAAAGCACGCAGTCTAGATGGTTGCAAGTAGTGTAGCTATTATGTGGAGTACGTCCAATAGGGGCGCCTTCACTACCGTCGATACATCGCATACCTCCGCTGCGTATCTTCCTCGTACAGTTACCTCGCGGAAGCGCATCTTCATAACATATCTTACTCGACCAGCTAAATAGCGTAGCATCAATAGAAACATGGTTTCGTAGTTTAGCTTTCATATTTTCGTGGCATAGCTGCATAGCACATCTTTGGGCCTTACAACGTGATAAAATGTCAGACGGGGAGCTAGAAAGAGGAATGGGGCTAAACTCCATAAATAGCTTTAAGCCATCTCTTTAACAGTTCAGTTTAGGTTGTCAAATGGATCGCGTTAAGAGCTCGTGGTAGGGCATTTGGTGGGAAAGCAAATAACAACAAATAAAACAAAAAGGTAAAGGTAATAATAATATGCGGTGATACTTTGAGAAATGTACCAGTTGGAATGCGAAATGAGATAATTGTCTCTACAGTAATAAGAAACGAATGATACGATGTTTTTATTAAATATCGTACGTGCTTAAACTTCCGATTCGAAACTTCAAATTTTAATAGCCTTCGTTAGATATTAAATCGGTGTTATTAGGAGAAATGTAAGTTAAATGGACGCCAAACGGCTTCAATTGGAAGTCCCGTTTCATGATGCAACAACTACAGGAAATTACTATACGAACGCGAGTTTCGGCAATAGCGTAGCTGCTCCAAGCGTGGGGAAGGTGGGCCCTCACCCACACGAGCGAGAACTCTTTAAGAACGAGGGTTTCTTTATAATTGATAGGTTCGCGTTTGTCCACTATTTCACCAGAAGGTAAGCCACGATGTGGTCGAACACTGGGTTGCGTTGCGACAGTCGCTGTCTCGTTTTAGAATTTATGAAAGAAAAAAGCCTCGCTGATGTACCACGTCTAAATTAGTCCACGCTACGCCTCTGAGTTTCGGCTAGAGACAAATCTGGGCAGAAAAACATTCGGACATGTCTGATTCAGCATAACAAATTAAAATGGTTCAACATTGCCATGCTTTTTCCGCTATCGTGAAGATTTTAGGGAAACATTTATATACGAGGGAGTTTTTTTTTTTTATAGGTATCTTCTTCTTCTGGCTAAACCTTATCCCATTTAGCTGAGGCCCGCTCTCCTTGTCTTTATTTCCCATTCAGTACAATTATGTGCCATGTCTGCATCGATATGAACTTATTTAAGGTCTCTTAGGGCCATCGTCAGCCAGACAATTTAACTATCTTCCTATAATTAAAAGGCTACAAAAACAGGGGTTCAGTTTTATAGAGAAACCTACGAGTACTATTACACGCGGAAGTTATTACCATATAAAGTTAACCAAATCAAACAAGAAACAAAAATAATATTTGCCCTAACCTCACCTAGATACTCCTTTCTTCACCAAGACCTATAAACTCACTTTAGATTGAACATCAACGAAAACAATGGTCAATTTTACGGAAATTTCCACTGGAAATTAAACTAGAATCAGTTAAACACGGCCTCAGTGATAACTAAGTCTTTTGTACTGACCAGAACCACAGGCCTCTGAGCATAATCAAACAGTCGTGTGGCAAAAAAATAGCGATGGACACAAGTACGTACTAACTTTATTATAAACTAGCTTCTGCCAGCGGCATCGCCCGCTTGAAAGTAGGTTTCTCTATAACTTTGGACCCTTTCATCCCTTTAGGGGGTGAATTTTAGAAATTCCTCTCATAATGCTTGCTTACGTCTTAAAAGGAGTAGTTAACTAAACGTTAACATTTAAAAAAAAAAAAACATATAAAAGACAGAAAGATTATTTAAATTTAGTTAATTATCAAACATCGAGGCAAATAACAAATTAAAAACATTTATAGATAACTTTTAGATAAAAGACATGTCAATAATGTATACATTTAGTTAATTACCTAAACAGACGGAGTACCTACAGTCCCAGTAGTTTCGGCTGTGTGTTGATATGTCAGTCAGTCAGTTTATCCTTTTTTAAATATAGATAGAAGGTTTGAATTATTATTTGTTAAGCAAATCGCGTAAATAGATTCAAACGATATTATGTTTCACTGATTTCTGCGTAATTTGATGTAGAATAATTTATTGTTGATTTCATTACTTCGATGTGCTAGTAATCTAGTTTGCTAAGTTTATTTATATGGATGTATTTGTTTATTAGATGCCTGTGTAGCTAACTAACCGTAACCAATTATGTTAATACCTTTACTAGCTGACCCGGCAAACTTCGGACCGCCTAACAGTCAATAAATGTAGTACCTATATCTTTCTATATAATCAACCGATTGTGATGAAACAAAGCCGAAGTAATATATCAAGTTACACACAATTTTAATGTACAAAAGTTATCGACATCGATTTTGTACATTTTATGTCATGCGCGCACAACTAAAAGCTTCTAGAGATTTATTTTAAACCTAGATAGAAATGCATTTTCTCCATTCTCCGGGTGGTTTGCTACCCACAAAGAAGAGACATGCCCACTTTTATCACACCACACCCACACCCTAAGCTAAAGCATGAAGCCAGTTATTGTATTTCGAACTTTGTTCCAACGAACATAAAGTTCTTCATACATAACTAAAGGGCCTATTACACTACTCGATATTCAGACAGTCTTAGACGATGTCGCGTAGTGTAATAGAGGTTATACCGGTCTTACTCGGAACAAAAAATAAGACTGAATATCGTGTGCTGAATATCGCGTAGTATAATAGGCCCTTAACTACAGAACCGAGCCTTTTTTTAAGTGGATAATCATATAAATAACTTCCGCCGCTCTGGGTGATGCGAGAGAGTGTTAAGAATTTTACTGACTAAACCCAGTGTACCATCAGTTGCTATTTGCGAGGGCCATGGTTACTCTTTCGAACCACCCGCAGCTCTAACTATGGAACCAAGTTTTTTTATAGCTCAGAAATCATTCAATGAATTCTTCCGCCCAGGAGTGAAGCGAGTGGGTCTATCATTTTTACTGACTAAAACCCACCGGTGTCCTTCAATTGCCCTTTGCGTTCCAGGACCACGGTATCCCAGAAATTCCTCGCGGCCCTAGCGGGTATAGGCCCTACGCTATTGCTGACGTCTCTTTGAGGCGTGCTTGGAACACTGCGCCGTTGACGACTCGGGCTCTGGGCTCCGGGCTTACCTACTGGACAGCCGTAGTACGGCGAGTTACCCATTGCTCGGCATTCGCAAGCCCGCGCTTACGGTAGCCGGGGATCGCCCTGCGACTCCCGATACCCGAGAACCGAGCCTATGTTGTCAGTTTTGTAGAACTTTCCGATGCAGGAAAATAAATAATTAATGAGCTTGTATTGAGCATTTGTTTTGAAAAGAAAGAATAATATTTCTAATTTATACTGAAAAAGTTCAAAACACATTAAACTGACTCGACGCTTGAACTAAATTCCACATTGTCGATCCCGACGTGAGTAAATTTTTTGCCCTAGCCAAGATATCAAAGCAAGAATACGTGACTGCCAAGAATTCTATCCAGAAATAATTAAAATATTACAAGAAAGCCAACTATATTCTCCATAGGGGTAAGTAAAGTTGGAAAGTACCTAAACCCACTTTGATCATGTTGACTAAATTTGATGCCAACACAATGCTGAGTCTCCATTCATAAAACTGATTCAATAAGCCTAAAATAGGTAAATGTTTCATTTTATTGTTTATGTAGACAGGATAATGTTTTGAGGAGGAAAATATGTTTAGCACCTGGGACATTCCCATTAACAAAACACTAACAGTAATCATTTTATTATAAAATTTATTTACCCATTTTATTATTAGAAAAATACATTCACATTATTCATTCAAGTTTAAACTAACCCATAAAGGCATAAAATAATTCCAATTATGATTCTTAGATTCTTCATAATTTAAAAAAAATACAAAATACATAGACAACACATTCAAATATTTTTTGGTGGCATCTAACAAGGAACTGTTGAAATAATGTTTTTTTTTTCTCTCTGTAAAAAAGATAATTCCAATGATTCTTCTGCTTGAAATTTAAAATAAATAGACAACATGATTCAAGTATTTTGGTGTAAATTATCAAGGAACTGTTGAAATAATCTATTTCTTTCTCTCTGTATACTATTTGATTCTTGCACTATATTTATTAGTCTATCTAACTTTTCTTCTACAGTCCTCTGTCTATTTCTCATTTCTAATGTTATTTTCCTAAAGTCTGTGTAACGTTTTCTATTCAATTTTCTTTTGGACTCTTCGCTCTGTCCATTTGACGTTTCACCATTTTCTTGTATATCTGGCTCATATTTAGAAGGTTCTGCCATAGACAATAAAGCTTTAGTCACACTCTCTGTGGTTCCATCTTGTATCCTCTGCTGAATCTCGGGCTGGTATTCCCCATTAACATTGTAAATCTGCTCAAAAATATCAAAATAAGGCCATTTGACAACAACCACTTCATTTCTATTTCTCTTTTTCAATAATCTTATGTATGTTTGTTTTAAATTCCGGAATTTCTTATCACAACAGTCTGGACCTTTACCCACTGCATTGGCTATGTCAATCCACACATTTTTCTTCTTCACTTTTGGACTTCGGAACTTTTCAACATTTTGTAGATATGCATTTAACAGCATTTTGATACTATTGTGCTCCCAGTGGTCATCTAAATCATCTCCTGCTTCAGTTTCCATTATCTCACTTTGGTTCAGTTGCATGTATACCTCCTCAGTCTCCAGATACTCAACAGGTTCAGCTGAAAATAAACTCTTTGGTGATAGCCTTCTTTATATGAAACAAGTGATTGATTGAACATTCTGTTGGGTCTCAGACATAAATTTAACTGAGCTGACCATTTTGTGACAAGCAGTCCATTCACACACTGTCCTGTTCAAGTTGATTCAATTTGCAGGAAGTTTCAAAATGGACAAGTAGATAGAAAATGCCACTTGTCTGAGTTAAAAGAAAAAAGTAAAAAAAACATGGTTACCACTCATTTGCTGCACCTCTTCTTTAAAATCTTTGGTGATTACTTTTGATCCTTGATATTAATAACGTTTTTAGAATGCAAACAAACTTGTGTCTTGCATCATTCAGCGGACGAGAACAAAATGGCGCTGACTACCGCGGCGAATAAAGCGCTTTATAACCCGACCGAAAAAAAGAGTCACGTTGGTATGATAAAAATAAATCACAATTTTATTAGACTTAATGTAAAAAAACTGTTACTTGGATTTTATTGACTAAAAATAACCATACAATACTGTAAAACACGATAAAAACAATGAATTAGCATTCAATGTAAGATGATAAAATAAAATCGAGTCGACGATAGAACTTTCCATTTTTGCTGGATTCCATCTTTGCTTTTGACATTTGCTGTCGGCCTTGTTATCTTTGCTTTCATTGATAACGTCATGACACAATAAATTGATAAAAGAGAAGACAGACCAATCAAGGCTTCTCATTTGAATACGAACTTGATGAAAATGACGTCACAATGAAATCTTTTTATCACGCAATTATTGGATATTTTACGATAGAGTTAGATTACACTAAAGTATGAAAAAACGGTCAAATAATGCATAAATAGTAGCATGTTTCCTGATAAAACAATAGGTATACCTGTATCCGTCTCAGGGATGGGCTTGTAAGACGCGACGTGGTCGTCTTCTTTCACCTGCCCTCCATCTATGGAGAGATGGTTTTTCCGCGGCTCCGACATGATGAATTTGGGACACACCCGACCGGTTTTGCAATGCCAAGAAAGCGGACCCTTTCCCTTCAATAAATAATAATTAAAATAATTAACTTTCACAAAGTGCTTCCGCTGCACGAAACTCAACAGCTGTCAGTGAACGAATGAAGGAAAGAATGAGTTGGTAAGGTATTGAAGTTAAAAAGGCGATAATGCCACGCCCCATTGCCCTCATTTCAATATTGATCTTCAGTTCATTCACCCACTCCAATTTAGAGGTGCGTTCAATTCTTTCACTCAAATAAGGCTCATTTTATAGTGACCCCCATTTTAATTTCAGAAAACTTAATCAATTTCAGTTGTTAGAGACGTGTGTTGGTCAACCAACACACGTCTCTAACAACTGAAATTGATTAACGATGATTAAATGATTAACGATGAATGGAACCCGTACGGAACGTACTTTGTTCCGTACGGTCGTCGTCAAGCATCGACAACATCGGCGGCGACGCGGATGATTTGTTATCTGATGGCCATGGCGTTTGCTGTAAAAACAGGAATTATTTTAAAATTAAAGTTAAGATTAAATAGGTTACTTCTAAGTAAGCATGCTCCATCGTGACCATATCATCAGATAAGATCTGGTCAAGCGCTGCGCGAGACTATGAATAATAATAAAAAAAGACTCACTTTGTGCGTAAAGTGGAACGCAAATATTGTCAAGGTCCCGTTCATTTGTCAGCTGTCTACATGTCAAAAATCAAAAAATCATTTGTCAAAACAATCGGTTGTCAGTTCAGTACTTCAGTAAGCTTTAGAAAACTGTGAAATTAGAAAATAGTTTTTTTTTTTTTAAAGGATGGTTTAGTTCAAAAATAGTAAATAAATACATAGGATAATGAATAAAATTGCTATTTTTAAAAAAAACAAATGCTTTATTTTGTCATGTTGAATTTAATTTAACAAATTTATATTTATTGTTATGTAATTTGTAATATTTTAGATTATTTAATATTAATTGATAATTCAAATCCTTTATTATGTGCACAATACCACCTCCCCCGCCGCCACCAACAGTGCCCGATATCAGTTCGTCCAAGAAAGAAGTGGAAAACACCAGTGTTTACAAGCCTTACTTTGATCCTGCAATATGCACTTGGGCTTCTGACCACGACGAGTTAAGAGAAGCGTGTACTAGAAACAAAATCTGTTATGAAAGACCTCCTTTCAGATACAAGTATAGATATTTTAAATCAATAAAACAAATAGGCCCAACATGTGGATTAGTTGCTTTATCAATGTCAGTCAATGGAACAGTATTACCTGAAGAATTGTTAAGTATTGCAAAACTAGAAGGATTCACAAGCAATGGAGAGATGTTCAGCTGCAAGCAAATGGTCAAACTGGCTGAGAAAGTCCATAGCTTAGCTGAAATTGAGCATGTTAGCTGTACTTTGAGACGAGGAGGCCTTTTTAGCTCGGACACAATTGAAAGACTTATGAATGGTGCTGTTTTATTAGTTCCGTATCCTTTTCAAATACTCACAAATGTGTGAATAAACTTAAAGCTGGATTACTAAATATCTTTTTTGTATTTTTTTTTTTTTTTGCATCAGACAAAATTAAATAACCTTTAACTCAAAATCAGCTATGATGCCGACTGTGATCACTCGCCGTGCCTAAGGAACGGTCGAACAGCCCACTGGGCTATCATCTGTGGAGTCATAGTGATCAATGACCCTGGATATGACTATGTCAGTGACCCTAAAAATGTCTATGCACTTTGCAAACATGGCAAGTCTAACTACTTAGCTGCATGGAACTTATATGATCTTGCAGAGAGTAACAATAATCTGTTTGAATTCTCTCCTAAGAAGGGGGCTGATGGCTTAGTTTATATCCTTCCTGAAGGAGGTTTGGGAGGGGAGAATGGACTGAGGGACCAATTCTTGATATTTGAAGATTTTTAACTAGTATTAAGCATAAAATGTTGAATCATAATATCAAAATAGATGATCAAAAATATGATGTTGGTACTTTTTCACTAAATTTCAATAAAAGGGTGTTTTAAATTATGGCACAAAAAATATACTGTAATCTTAAAATATAATATAATTATTGGCCTACAGTACTAAGTACTCTTTATCATTGATTCAATTCCTAATTTATTATTATATTATTCATGTTTTTATATAATCAAGTCAAAAGTTTATTATATGAATGAAATAATATTAGATTGACTTGATACTTCATAGGAATGTTGTTAAGAACAGCTGGTTTATAAAGTGTGTGATCTTCAATTATGTAATAAAATAATTTATTATACTATACATATAGCTACCAAAGGGACAATATTGTATGTAACATACTATGTTGATTTTTAAAATAAATAAAACACAAGTTTGTTTTAATGCAAAATGTTTATTTGTACAATAAATACAAATTATACTTGCAAATTATGATAAAATAATAAATCTCATCACATTACTTAAAAACATCCTAATGAAATCATATTTTTATTGACTTACATGTCAAATTAAATGAACATTAAATTCTCAAGAAACATTCACAATATTGCACAGTCTACTTTGCATTTTTGCGAAGAATGCATTGAATTCAATTAATTAAATAGTTAAATGTTAATGAAACATAAAATTTAAGATATTTTTGTACTAAATTTATTCAACTTAAATGAACTTTCCATAGCACTAATATAAGTTTGTTCGGCCACTCTACATGGACATAACAATAATTTGTGATGGGTCATTTACAAATAATACATTATAAACGTCGATGACGATTCTGGCTTTTAAGCTCATTTGGAAAATAAATAAAATTTGAATTCCATTGTAATAAAGAAATGTGCCAACTGAATCAATCCATCAGCAGTAATGAGATCAAAATCATAGTTTCAAGGGCAGGAATCAATAGCTACAGATGTCGAAGCTAATGTGAGCTGATGCATGGCTAAAGATGGTCACGTTCCCACCCTTATGATATTTTAAATTATTAAAAAATCTTTAACATGCTACCTCTGACCCTCGTAAATTAAGTGATGAAAACCATGCCTCAATAAATCAAAAAACTATCTCTCAATCGAATATTACAATCCTGAAACTCAAATCGAGACATAGTTTTTCACAACAACACAAATATTTCATGGTTTTTCAAACGTCATTTATCTTGTTTTTTTTTCGCAATATCGTCAAATATGTTACTTGCAAGTGGCCAGAGTCGCACGTAAAATAAAAATAAAATAATGATTAATACTTAATATTAAAAGTTAATGTCATTATATGGATTCGTTTGGCTAAGCCGACAACGAAAGCTTGGGAGACTTTTCGCAATGTTTCCTTTCAAAGACCAACACTCGTTTTGGGTCTAAAAGAAGGCTATACTATCAAGATTTATTTTTCCTTCCAATACTGGCTATCTGGATGTTCCTTAGCCCTGACTTCGAAGGACTATTTAGAAGTTGTGATAGTTTTCTTCAGACCCGTACTTAATAATTTCCAACGAGTTTATTGTAGACCATGGCGTAGAGAGAAAAACACAAAAGACTGTACAAAGGTCAAAGAGCCCGTTATTCAAACTTAGTTTTTTTACAGAACCACTTCAAAGTGATGAGCTTAAGGGCCTTACAGTAACTTCTTGGACGGCGAGCAATGGGTAGCTCGCCTTTCGACCGTCCAATAACCGTCCGGAAAAAGTCTAAGTCATCGACGGCGCGTAGTGTAGGGGCCCAGCAGGGTCGTAGCCTACTAGAGCCATGGGCTCTCAGTAACTTCTATTTTACAGCGACTCTATGTTTTCCATTCTAAATCATGGTCTCTATCTAACTTTTTATTTGCATTTTGCCCTGCGCTCGCGCACATATCTTGGTTCTCACCATCATAAAGATATTTTAAGAAGGAATTTAATGTAATAGTAGGTTTATGCAGAATTAACACTGACGAAAAATTTACAGCTCATTATCGTTAATAAATATTTACAGAATATTTTTACGAAATATACATTGGTCTTGGGTAGTAGAAGAGCTCAGGCTGCCACAAGGTGAGTACGTAATACCTCTAGTACCTGGTATATGTGTACGCGTGTCAGGGTTTCGAGTTCACAAAGATATGTATTTCTGTGAAAAAACCTCTATGGTAGACAAATGGTAATCTTCTAAAGATTCTGGTTTTCTTCCAAGGTCGAAAACCCAAAACAATATATTGAACCATCATAAATAGCTCGATAAATCTCACATTTAGTACCTATATGAATATTTTCGACAGCCAAAATAAATATTTCATCAATGTTAATTCATAACATAGAAAGTACATTAGTTAAGATAATTAATTTTAAGATTTTCATCAAAATTTCATAAAATACAATGACTAAACATTTTAATCAAATTATAATTGGCCATAATGTCTCCATGTAAAAAGAAATATACAAACAAATCATTATACAGATCCTAATTCTATTATAATCATATATTTTATTATGGATAAATATAAAAGTCTACTCGGCGTAATATTGTACCGCTTATTTGATGGAATATTAAAATAAGGGTCGTTTACATTTGATAACAAGACCCTAGAGATATTATCGACAAGTTAATTTGTAGCTTATTTTACATATTACAACATACAAGCGATTTGATATGATACACAGTAATATTTTGTTGTTCTATTTGCCAAAACATGTCTAGGTAAATATTATCAGCACTATAAATTTGTACGATGCAATCACACTAATATTATAAAGGCAGAAAGTTTATGAATGGATGTTTATGTATGTTTGTTACTCCTTTACGATGAAACTGCTGAAGGGATTTGGATGAAATTTGGCACACGGGTAGACCATTTTCTAGAATAACACATAGGGTACTTTTTATCCCGATAGTACCTACATTCCCTTAGGACAATTTATTTTTCCACGCGAGCGATGGCGCTGATAGTACCTAGTTGTTTTTATATAAAGCTAAGCTTATTGAAGAAGGAAACTACCTTCAAAACATTGTTTATACTGGGCTCAGAGCTCAGTAACACTATCTCGAAACCAAATGGTTCATACTGTTTAGTGTTGGATTTGTTCATAGATTGAAATAAGGTCAGGAGTCGCCCTTCTGATCCTATTAAGCGTATTTAGGTCACAGCGATCGCAATGCTTGGCTCTTTATGGTAGTTGCGAGCTCAAATATGCTGTTCTGATATGTGCCCTCAAAGTTGGATATGCAAGCCACATGCTTGCATATCCAACTTTGGCCGACAAATTCCGAGCATAGAGTAGACATGTCAGAACACCATTGAACGATATGATAAATTATTACTTTTTTTTTTATATCGCCTTTCCTTGCCATAAACAATGACGATTGGCCGAGGCTGGGCCCACATGTAAACGGGGCATGAGGTCGTCGTGTTTTTGGTCTATTTCCAACCTCCTTATTTTCAAAGGTCTGCAGTCTGCACATGCCGCTGCTCATAAAGTCTCAATTCAGGCTTATCTTGTGCGAATTGAACTAAAGAAAGAGCTGTTGATATATTAAGTCTTAAACTTTTTATCAGATTGCGCTAATTTGGTATATTGCAGCTTGGGACATAAATTCATTTTTGCTCAGTGTTGGCCTTAAAATAGCAGATTAATTATAACTTCAGAAAATAAATTTATACAATATTTTTTCATGAAATATTTTGACAAATAGAACAATTAATTATAATTGCTGCGCATAATTAGAGTTAAACTGTTATTGACGCTATTTTACAACAGTTGTCCTGTTCTGACATGGTCCATATTTTCTTTTATTTGCATAAGGAACAAAATTCTTCATAGTTCCCTCAGTCGAGGTCTTAAATAGGAGTTGCATTATTAGCTTAAGAAAGCAAGCATTTACTGATTTGAAGTTAAGTTAGGCTCTGAAATTCATTTGACAAGGTAAAATTCATAATTTATATTACAATAATTAAACAGTAAATTCTTTTACACATTCACTTCAGGGAACTGAAGAAATATTTCATTTGGGAATAAAGTAACATTTTATTCATTGCTTATTAACATAATTAATTATCTCCATATCGATAAGAATGCATCGGTAGAAGATAAAAACAAGTTGTAAAACATATAGAAACATCAACCATCTCAGAACGGGACATGAATAAAATCGAATATAAGATACGGTTAGATTTAAAATGGTAAACAGGTCTAATACTATAATAACACGACTTACACTAGGAGCGTACATTTAAAAAAGTGTTATTATTCTGAAAAAGCGTACATTCAATAATACGCGTACTATTGTCACATTATTTGTGGGTTACATCCCGCTGCATACAAGCTTCTGTAACAGGGTCTTCCCAATATGTTGTTCAAAGACTGGTAGGAAAGGGAGTACATTTACAGTCACTGGCGTAGTTACCAATGGGCTAAGCGGGTAACTGGGAGGGGGGGCAAAACCTCTTATTGAATGAACTACCGAGAAATTCTCCCACCTTCGAAATCTAAACAAAATAGGTTGCTACACTATCATGACAATGGTTTTTGTTAGTAAAATCTGACACTCTTTCCCGCTCCACCCAGAGCAGGAGAGGATATTTGATATTGTCCCATGTAAAAAGGGACCCCAGTTTGTTTACCCCAGGGCTGTTAGTCACCTAGCTACGCCACTGTATTCAGTACTTAGCTCTGCTTGCACAGTTTAATTCCGCCCGCGCCCGTTCCATCATCGGACCACTACAACGTACAGTGATGCGCCACCAATACATGTCATGTCATCCATAAGCACAAACAATTCCGGGAACACATTCTAAGCACAGCTAAGAAGTGGAATTCCTTGCCGGAGTCTGTTGCTTGATAGTTACATCCTGAATACTTCCAGACAAGCGTGATCCATCGTCGACCACATCATGGCTTACCATCAGGTGAGATAGTGATCAAATGCGAGTTTAACAGTAACAAAAAAAAAAGTTGGAAAACCTGGGTTGAGATGGCGAGACGACCTGGACGCCTACCGCAAGGACTGGTTCGAGAAGATATGTGGGGGGAGACCTTTGCCCAGCTGTGGGAAAGTATCTGCTAAATTTTAAAAAAATAACGTGCTTTTTCAGCATGCTCTCTGTATGTTATGAAGTTATACTCCATTCGCTATAAGATTAGACATTTAAACATATTTTTTTACAGTCCGTTCAATCGATTTTGACTTTTATTGCGTTGGTGGCACGACAAATGGCGGCTGCAGTAAATAGTTGGTATTGCAACCACTTTTTTGCTTTTAATGCCATCCTTATACCTACGGAATAGAAGTTAAAATCGGTTGAACGGATAGTAGGAAAGGTTTGTTTAAATGTCTTATTACGAATGGAGTACAATGTGACTTTATGCGACATAGCTTTATAGAGTTGTAAAATATTGTCTTACTAATAATAATCAATATACGTTGCGTTGTCGGCCCTAGATGATACTAGGACTATGATTGATATCTTACTTGCTTCATTTCACCGCGGCATGGCCAACGAAGAGATCGAGAGAAGACTATGTCAGTAAAGCTAAAAATTGTAATAATTATTTTGGCAATTGGCTTTACTTACTTTTAAGCGCGTATGCTACTAGAAATATTTCTGGAACCTCTTTAAATACTGCTTCATGATTTGAGCTTTCAAGCTCAAAACTCGGCGGTTCTTCATTGGTTACACACATCGAAACTTCAATATAGCAAGGAATACTTCAACTACATTAATCTATAGAATAAGTAATTATCTAGCGCTTCGATATGTCGATATATTAAAAGGATATTATGAAATATAAGACCAAAATATTCGGAAGTCCTGTGTTACTGTATCATGGCCTCCGTTCCGATATTCAAACGCCTTTACTATTAGTCTACAAGACTGATTAACATTTTGTTTAATTTAGTCTTCTCTACGAACGAAACTAACATCGATAAAATGTTTATAATACAGAATATCGAGACGAGAAGCCATTCATTCAATGTCCAATTTTGATGAAATCTCACAATGGATTACAGACTGTAAGCACAAGCATTAAAGTCGATTTTTCCAAGAAAGATTTCGTCAAAGACGTTTTCAGTATACCTAACACACGTACACACAGCCACATATTATCTGAATTACACACATAGTTATATCTAAGTATTACACATAGTATATGTAAAGTTTGAGAATATAGTACTAACTCTATGATATCATGAGACAGTCGTTGGCCTGCAGGGTCACTAACGCCCTCTACTGATTATCGCTACAAAATTAAACTAGCCGAAATAGAAAATAAGTTTCCAAATTGGCTCGGAATAAATTTCGAATTTCATTATTTAGGACTAAAATATCAAAAATTTTGGCTTGGTCACAAAGTAAGGAAGTCGAAGACTTTGATCGAAGTATGCAAGGAAATCGATTAGGAAGATATTAATCGCAATCACTTTAATATCTTTTATAAATTTAAAACGTTTACCGTTATGTAAAAATCTACATTTCATTCAAAACTTCTATGACGTATAAAATTATAAATGTAAACACCGCACTGTAGCTGCACTTATATAAAAATTACACAAAAATATGACTGCAAAATCGCGTTTCCATTGCCTTACGATATTAAAAAAAAACTGCATTCACGAATCACAGATCAAAAATAAAACTGCGCGCAACAATAGCCCCGAACCTACGCTGATATGTGCCGACGATACTCGCTCCAGTAACATAACTACACACTATCATTGACTTACTCATTCACATACAAACTTTAGCCGAAACGAGCTCCTTTTTAGAAAAGTTTCGCTGACTGCCTTCGGCCACATTAAAACCGACATACAAACACCGGAATTCGGTGAAATTTTGGCTAAAATGTAAGCTAAGATTCGTTGAAAGTTCATTACCACACACGCACCTCGGCGAAGCTCTCGCACACAACTTCGGTGACCTACACTCACCGACGCACTAACCTAAATTACATACACATATTGGAAATGTCACGAACCATTATTTCTCGATATATACTGAGTACACGGATAACAACTACATTATATATTAAATATGATAATAACTAATTAATGAATGACTATGACGATATAGTTAACGCGTTTGAGCCTTCATTATGTAGCTTGAATCACGACATCGAGCCATACAGCATGCGGGTATATGGCGGATAACTACGCTAGAGGAATAATACACTAACAATAAAATTTTATTTTAACGCGAATAATAAAACTCAAGATACATAACAGAAGGCGTGTTCTACGCAATAATCATGGCAGCTCGACAGCTTAATAAATAAACGTTCAATTTTACAATACGTTTGTCAGTTTTGTAAGACAAAGTTTAGAGCCTCTGCTTCGCTTCGTGTTTGTTCGTGTTTCCGGAGATGGGCGAGCGCTCGCCCTACGACTCGGCGGGCGCCAGCGGCGCGCCGCACGTGGCCACGGGGAACGTCTTCACGTGCGTCTGCCACTGCGTCGACAGCTGGAAGAACTTCACGCCGTTCAGTTCTGTGCCGTCAATGTAAACTGTGGACAAAAAAACAAAATGAGATAAGACATTAGGCAAAAAGCTTCCCATTTTAGAGCAATTCAAAACATCTGCAGCAGCAGTGTAGTTGATTTCACATAATAAATATCCAGAATTCTCATTATTTTGTTTAATTAAGGCTGATGAAAACAAACACTATCACCAGGTTTAGCCAGTGGCTTCACCCGTAAAAAAAAGTTATCTGTAATTTTGAGATTTTCTGATAATTACAATAATTCACTAATGAAAAAATATTGTATTCCACAACATGGCAAATATTTTTCCACGTGTTAAAAGTGCAAAAAATAAAAGTACTGAGATATTTTAGGTGTGTGGAAATACGATAATGATAATTTAGACCCTAAAGCAAGGCATGAAGGTTTACCTTTGAGCGGCACGTTGTGCGAGCTCTTGGCGGAGCAGATGAGCCGCGCGACGCCGTCCACGGTCTGAGCGCGCCCCACCTCCGCCTCGCCAGTCTTCTCTTTCTTCTTTCCCAGTCGCATTACTGAAAAAGACAAAGGATTTTAATAAATTGTAATAATTTGAATGTCGGTTCGCTCTGAAATGTAAGATTATGTGTTGATTGACTTTAAATTAGTCGATTAAAAATCGATTTGTGAATTGAGAAATTAAAGTTAGGCTACGTTGACGCGCTTTTGTAGCGATACAGACGCGATATGCACGCGAGTCACTTTGTGAGCGAAACAATGTGAGCTTGTTTCGCTCACCCTACCCAATTTCTTTGATTTGACGGCATGACGTCACAACATGGCGTAAAAATCGATCCTATTCTTTTTTGGAACGCGTAGTACAAACTCTTGTTTATTCTGACTGAAAAGTGATCTATACTAACTCTTTTGCTTCTTCTCCTTGGTGAGGTAGGTGATGCAGAGATGCGCGTTCTGTCGCGTCACATGCAGTGCACGAAAGGATGCTTTTACTGTCACTTTGCTGTCCGTACCGTCGGATTGACGACCTGGCACCTGTGGGAAAATATTGGAGTTTGAACCTTATGCCAATAACACGAAATTTTCGCTTGATCATAAAAAAGACCTAACTGGTGAAGTGTTTGAAATATAAGTCCTAAAACATATGACTTATGATTAAATTTTCAATGAAGAATCCGCCTATTACATCTTCGTTTATGTGACCACCCGTTTAGAACGATGTTGACAACAACTTGTTCAGTTAGAATGACGCGCAGTGTTTTGTTTCGATAACTTTGCACCCTCGCCACTCCGCATCTCTGCTAGCTAAGCCAAGGGATAAAATGAATAGCGGTATCACTCTCTTCCAAAAAAAAGTTTATCATCAATGCTAGAAGGCATTGATGGTAAACTTTTGTCTATATAATCAGATTTTCTAAAATTATATGGTATATAGGTACCTAATTGATTTCTACCTATTTACTTATAACCATACTTTAAAATATATATTTTCAAAAAAGTCATCTCATAGAAGTGTCAAGAGATTGTTTATATTTAGTTAGGTATCTAAACAAATGAAATAGGTAATTAAAATGAAGTGTATATAACTTTGTTGGTTTTGTATGTGCGTTAGCTTTGCGTTCATAATTATGTAAATTTTAAAAGGTAGACGTTATTATACATAATAATGTTAATTATTATGTTTACAAGGTAGGTAAATTTTAATAGGTAGACATTATTATACATAACTAGCGGTCCCGGCAGACGTTGTTCTGCCCAAAAGCGGGATTTAGTAAAAAAAAAAATTACCCTACTCTACCCTAATCTACCCTACTCTACCCTACTCTACCCTACTCTACCCTACTCTACCCTACTCTACCCTACTCTACCCTACTCTACCCTACTCTACCCTACTCTTTTCTTTGCTATAAACCACATGGAGCCCGAGACCTTTCCAACGAATGCAAAACCGTGGAAATCGGTTCGTGCGTTATGGAGTTATAGCGCCAGGAAGGAAAACCCGACTTATTTTTATATAGTAGATAATGTTAATTATTATGTATAATAACGTCTACCTTTTAAAATTTTGTAAGATATATTTTCAGTATAATTATGTTGACCTTGCATTAGTAAGGTAGTCACTAGTACTAGGAGGTCTACTTATGTTGAATGGTCTTTAAGGTCATTGACTCGTTTACGTGAAAAATGACGCAAATACTTGAAATAAAACTCGATAGAATATTCGATAAAGAATTCGAAAATAATTTTTGTTAGCGCGGGTCAAGCGGCAAATAGAACATGCGTGTGACACTGCCGAATTTAGCCTTGCAAGTGAGGCCGCGCGGCGTAGGCACTTCTATACCTAGAGTTAGGAGTGCGCCAGGCCTGCTGTTGTTCATACAACTTACCAGCCAGTAGTCTAGTTGGAGCTCCAGCGGCTCAGTCCTCGCCAGCAGCGGCAGCGGCAGCGGCAGCGAGGGCGCGGCCAGGTCCGGCAGGTGCGGCGGGTGCGGCGCGGGCGTGGCGGGCGGAGACGCACGCGCGGGCGGCGACCCGCCCTCCTCCAGCTCCATCGACGACACTCCGCCCTCGCTGCAGCCGACGCGGACCTCCTAGAGACCAAAATTGTCAATTTTATTTTGTGTCTAAATATATACAATCTGACACTAGTTCAGAGGTATGCGAAACAGAATGTAAAGTCCCTCTAACCACCGTTGAAAAGGGAGGATTGTCCGACCAGACAGGTTTTGTGTCTGGTCCGGGCAACTGATCGGATAGTTGATTTCAGACTATTGTATAATTATGTTCTAATCGCGCGAAGAATTCTAATATCGCGGTGCAAGATTTTGAAGTTTAGTTTCTATGTGACGTCATAGATGTCTTCGACTTCGCTAGGCTGGAAGCCAATCTTGGGATCGACTGGAAGCCGATCCCAAGATCGGCTTCCAGTCTAACCGGGTAATCTGCCTAGCCTTTTCTTGACTATATTGGTATAGTCAAGAAAAGGCTAGACAGATTGTGGATAATACACACAAAGATTACTCTGACCTCTTTTTCTCACAAAATACCGTATTTCTAAAATCTTCTTCTTTTCGTGTTGATATACTAAAATTATCATTTTTCTGACCGGTATTTCGCAACCTGTACAGCTCTGTTATTGGCCTCGTATATATCCTGAAAAGTGCAGGTGGTTGTGCAGGACGGGCAGCATATCAAGTGATGCATGTCCTATGAAGCGGCTTCTACATACAACCTACTACTACTCCATTTAAAAAAAACTAGAATACGAATGGAAAAAGACTCATTTTCTGAGTCGATTTTTTTGAATTATTGGCAAAACTCACCGCGATGAAGGGCACAAACGTTTGGCTAGAGTCCTCATCGCCCGACTTCTCCCGGTACGCCACCATCGCCTCGCCGATCGGCACGTTGTTCACTGGACCGATGCTGTTCAGATACCTGTACAAGACAACACACAGGACGTTACAAATATGTGTTAATTTTTCTTCATTGGTCGACGATGGAAACGCTTGCCTAGAAGTAAACTATTCACTCTTGACTTACAAGACCTCTAGGTTATAGCTATCAAGAAACAAAGGCTCCGACTGGGAATTGCAGTACTTAGCTGTACGCACAATCTGGGCCCGATCCAGCTATTTAGCCGCTCCGGGCAAAGATAATTTTTGCCGCCCTTAACATACACAAAACATAATTATTTTTACCAACACTTTTGACTTTTCTTAACTTTCGTCGGCAAATCTACAAAATGGGAGACCCACTCTGCCGACTGGCTTTTTCTTTTGGGTTTGAAGTTGTACACCCAGGTTTCGTCACTGGCCTACTGTGTATGTGTGTGTGCTGTAAAAGTGTATCTCGAGGACAAAACGGCTTGGGATTGGCCTATTCCAGCACTCACTATAATTGTTGTCATTTCTTTTTTTTTTAATTACCTTTTTCATTACTATTATTTTTTTAAATTAACGATTATTGTTATTTTACTATTGACATTGTATTTATATATATTATTTTTATAATTATGACAAAATTGTAACTGACCGGCCGATCCGCGAGGACATCTCGGCGACATCGGGCGCCGAGCCGTCGGCGGCGCGCTCGCAGATGTTCGCCCACGAGTCGCTCGTGAACAGCGCCGCGTAGCCGCCGTCCGTCGCCGCCAGGTGGCGCGCGATCACACTCGGACCTGGTGGGGGCATTTGTGGACAACACATCAGAAAAGTGGAGGCAGAAAGTAAATGGGTAAAAATACGAAATATTTTTTATAATTTCAATACTGATAATAGTGGCAGGTCATGGCTATGGGGTACCATCACCAAACCACGTGTAACATTTATTTATTTGATAATTCATGTACAGACATATAATAAAAAGACAAGAATAGGATAACTGCCAGCTTCCAGCACACCTGCGCAAGGAGAGTTGAAAGAAAAGACATTGGATAGACACCGTGTGTAATATAATAGGATAACTTTAAAATAAAATATAATGCCCATAATTAAAAATACTTGTTCAATAATATGGAGGTGTCCTGTCTATTTTGATTTTACATGTGAAATGTTTGGGCGTTGAACCGTCATGATTGGACGTTAAATTGTTAAAAATAACACAGTTGTCATGGGAGATGTTACTAACCTATCGGCACGTAGTAGAATCGCACAGTGGGCGCGTCGTGCGGGCGGCGCGCCGCCAGCTCGGCGTGCGCGCGCAGCGCCGCGCTGGCGGCCGCGTCACCGCCGCAGATGGCCACTCGAATACAAGAGCGACGCGAACTTCTGCGGACAATGCTCCATGTTCCTACATTTGTATATTAAAAGGTTTTTAGGGTTAGGCTGAATAAAAGTGTGCTGTTGTATTTTTTACGCTTAGCTTAACGCGTAGAGTAAATTTTTTAACAGTAACCACATCTTATTCTTTTTAGGGTTCCATACCTCAAAAGGAAAAAACGGAATCTTTATAGGATCATTTTGTTGTCCGTCTGTCTGTCTGTAAAGACACTTTATCTCGGGAACGCTTGAAGGTATCAAGTTGAAATTAAAACCATATAGTCAAATTCAAATCACATCAGGTACAGAATGCTTTAGTAATGGGTTGCATGACATATAAAAGAGTATTATTGAGCAAGTAGTGTAAAAAAAAAAGATAGTGCACTCACTGCTTAGCCCTCGAGTACAGCGCATGCAGCAGCGGGCGCGGGTCGGGCGCGGGGTGCGGCGCGTGCAGCGCGGGCACGGCCAGCGCGTGCAGCGCCGCCGCCGCCGCGCCCGTGCCGCCTCCCGCCGCGCCGCACAGGGCCACACATTCCGGCCCGGCAGCCTCCTCGCCTAGTAGGCGGGATACCTGCTCCGCCCAGGTGCGACGAGGCTTGGGTGAAAACAGATAAATACGATCAGAATATCGTCGGCCTATTTATCAGAATGCGTAACTCCACAAAATATCGAAATAAAATTTTTATGCCATCTCGTGGAGTATTTTGAATGGGGGTAGGCCCCCATTTATTAAATTCCTTGATCTGTACTTCCATTTCCATTGTAAAAATAAACAGTTTTTACTTGCTCCTGTAAAGTTCATCCAGAAGGAGTTACGCATGCTGATATAGGGTTACCTAGGTTACCTAGGTTTCTGTTGCGGCTACATGGATGTAAACCATGCGCCAACGCATTCGGTGGTTAGGAAAGCGCGCCTCCCAACCGAAGGCGTTGAAGGTCATGGATTACAACTGCCGTCTACACAGATTGAAACTAGCAAGGTTACCTTGATTCGAACGCTAGTTTGCAACCGTCTGATCAACCCTTTTAACTAGGCCAATCACTTAATCGATCCAAAGAATACTGATCACACTAATGCTATAACTATAGACGTAATACCGCCAAGTCCGTTTCATCCCCGCACCACTACACTTATGGCATTATACCACCGATACATGGAAGATATCAGATAATTTGACGTACAGCTAAGGAGTGAATTCCCTGCCGGAGTCTGTGTTTTCTGGTAGATACAACCAAGGAGTCTTTAAGCTAAGAGTGAATAGGTTACTTCTAGGCAAGCGTGCTCTATCGTCGACCACATCTTCGCTTACCATCAGGTGATATAGTAGTCAAACGGGAGCCTACAACTTATAAAAAAAAGTCTTTAGTCGAGGAAGTTTCCGAACAATTATCTTCTGGTTAACACCAAACACAGAACTACCCCTAGCACGAATATTTGTAGGTTTCGTATCGTAAACGTATCGAGTTGGCGATACGTTAACGGGATACAACTAAAGTCGGAAGCACAAAGCTCTATCGTAATCGTATCGAGGTCTCGATACGATTACGTTAGTGATGTCATACTAATGTAAGTAAGGATGTACAAAATTGAACGAATGATCTTAGAATTGATTGAACGTTTCGTTCAAAAACTAAATGAGTATTTAGTTCTTAGTGATTTCAGGGCTTTTAAAACTTTAACACTTTTCAAATTTTGATGCAATACGAACAAATTGCAGTAAAATGTAACCTTCAGTTAAGATAAATGATATAATCATTTAATTTATTATTAAAACTTTGTGTTTAGTAAGACTGTGTTCCTAAACGAACGACGCGTAACACTTGACTTGACATTTTTTGACGCGAAGCTCATTCAAGGTCAACTTTGTTTAGAAGTGAATTTGTGTTTCTTTTCATCTAAAAGTTCTAAAACTTAACTATCGCAGCAATAAAACCAATAGAATGCTTTCGACATGAGAACCAGCTACCCAATACACAATTATGGTAGAATTTATGGAAAAGTTAGTAAATTTAATTCAAAGAATTTATTGTAAACATATCTGTTGATTGTCAGTGTTATAATGAGATATTTGGATTCTATTTTGTTAAGGATAAAAAAGCTACAGGGTTTATTTGTATACACAAGTCATTCAAAAATAGTTCGCTATTAGCTTGTTAATTTGTAAACAAATTTAGATTAAATTGAAATAAACTTTGATGGGGTATGTGTGTTTTTGATAATTATGTACCTAGGTCTATAATTGAAAGGCAACATATTATTAGAATATATATTGGAATACACAGTCCTTTAAATGTTAAAATTAATAGGCATAATAGAGACTTGTCCAAACCCAGCGGGGGCCCTCGTGGTAGACAATATATGCAGCAAAAATGTACACTCGTACATCTTCGAACATTTCTACTTTTAACAATCAATCGCGCCGCAAGATAATAAAACTACTATGTCGAGGGGTGCTTCTTGTTAATCTAAGCATTTTCTAACAAAATTTACTAACACAATCACTTTAATTATTATTTTATGCTTCCAATAAACTCTGACGAAAGTTTTCTCACTGCCAAATTTAAAGTGAATAAACTTTCGAGAAACTCGCAAGCCAGCCTACGACAATGACGATACTATACGTCATTTTATGCCTTCGTGCTAGCTATCTTCATACAAACGGCTCAAGGTTACGTTACGAATTCGATACGAACACGATACGAAACTTACTTGACTATGTTCGTGCTCACAAAATTAGTTCAAATTACGCACACTAGAGGCGCTGTTCATGTTTCCATATAAAATGCGAGACGTTAACGATACGAATACTTTTTCGCAAGTTGTTCGTGCTAGGGGTACTGTATCCTGCGCAGA
The DNA here is from genome assembly GCA_961205895.1 of Mythimna pallens. NCBI lineage: Eukaryota > Metazoa > Arthropoda > Insecta > Lepidoptera > Noctuidae > Mythimna > Mythimna pallens. The sequence goes on from OY540844.1 coordinate 18,575,594, forward strand.
GTAGCGTAGCTAAGCGTGGCCGAAGCACGCCCTCGCCCACGGCCTCGCACTCTAAGGGTCCTCACCATCGATCTATATGTACTACGCACTAAATGACGCGTGCCGGACACTCACTTCAATCGACTCAGGTGTAGTGTAATCCATACACCTTAAACATTACACTATGTTGAACGAAACGCGTAAGTGCCGCGAAATTCATGGCGCTTAAGACTATTAAATTGCGTAATGCCAATGTAGCGCTGCAGCGAACTTTTGTTTTAACTTTTCAGTATTTGGACAAATATTTTCCATGAACGTGCTTGTCTATCTCTAGAATCTAAGTCGATGGTCCTCACGCAAGCGAGAGCTGTTTAAGAACGAGGGTTTTATTTTAAAATTAATAGGCTCGCGTTTGTCCACTATTGCAGCTGATGGTAAGCGACGATGTGGTCTGACACTAGGTTGCGACAGTCACTGTCTCGTTTTCGATTTCATGAAAGAAATAGGCCTAACTGATGTGCCTTCGTCCACGTCTACATTAGTCCACGCTAAGCTCCTGTCTGCACCAGTCATAGGAGATAATAATGTTTTTGCTTGAAATATAAATAAAAGAAAAAGTTCCAAACGTCTAAAATATGGATTGCATCAGCATCTTTCTTGATATATTGATATTTACTTATGACAGCTATGTTGACCATTCTAATCACTAAGCTGCATTTCTTCCATCTTCAATGAGGATCAGTCGTGATTTTTTGTGGAGTATAGCGTCAAAAAACAAAGTAAATACTGTGAAAGAGTTATTTAAATCAGACCAAAAATTACGAAGATACAGCAATTTTACTGTATTAGTTCCAGAAACGCGCCCGAGAATGAGGCGACTCGTTGTGACGTCATCTGTCAGGATCGGTCTCCACCGGCGAATGAATACGATCAAGCCGTTCGTCGCACAGCTTATGACAGATGACGTCATCATAAAGAGTCCAGCGAGAGCGCGCGTTTTCAAGTAGCCGTTTAGAAAGACTTTATTAAACCCACCATTTCTTGACGGATTTTAACAATTTAAAAAATTAAATGCTCAGTAAATTATTACAAATAACATACGATGCAAAAATCGGATTTGCTATTATGTGATTGATCCTCAGAGAGCAGAGGTGGGCGAGTGGTAGCGGCCCCGACTTACGAATTGTTGGTCGCGGGTTCAAACCCAGCCAGGCGCATTACTTTGTGTAATTTATTTCATCACCACTGCTCTCAAAATGGTAAAGGAAAACATCGTGAGGAAACCGGCATGTCCTAGAACTAAAAATTCGAAGACATGTGACATTCACCAACCCGCACTGGGCCCGCGTGGTGGATTACGGCCCATTCCCTCTCCTAGAGAGAAGCTGAGTCCCAGCAGTCCGAACATTAAAAGGCTGAATATGTATATGTATGATTGATCCTCATTAGAATCTGTTACCTCTAAGGTAGTGGGGCTCTGCGCGGGCAGCTCATGCGCCGACAGCGGCCGGTCCACGCCCACCACGAGCGAGTTCTTCTTGCGCGTCACGCCGCCCCCCGGTATGAGGTTGCCGCCACTCGTCGCGCTACGGAATAACCTGGATCTCTTGTCCTCCTGAAACAAACGAATATCTTAGATACATATCCATCCATTTTAGCTCTAAAACTTTAGCGTTGGCTTATTTCAACTACACTGCTTGCTTTTTTTTGAGGTGGTAAATCATCTAATGACTTGCGGAGGGCGTGTCAGACTTTTATTGACTAAAACCACACATACGTTAATACCAGTTGCCTATTGTGTGCTAGGACCACGGTTTTCCCTTTCAAAAGTAAACCCATGGCCACAGTAGGCTTCAGCCCTGCGTAGGCGCTTGGAACACTATGCGCTGTTGACTCGAGCTCAGTCCAAACAGCAAACTACCCATTGCTCGTCGTCGTTGGAAATCATCAAATAACTTATCCCGCTCTGGCTGGAGCAGTGGTGGCCGAGTGGTAACGGCCCCGACTTTAGGTTGAGTTGTAGGTCGCGGGTTCAAACCCAGCCAAGCGCATTACTTGTGTAATTTATTTCATCACCCAGAGTCCCAATAGTGGGAACATTATAAGGCCGACGATGCTATACTAAGCTATACTCTGGCTGGAGTGAGTTTCAGACTTTTACTGACTAATTCTACTGCGTTCCTTCAGTTACCATTTTTTTAGGAGAGCTATGGTAACTTCTTCGAACAGTCCGCAAGGACCAACTTACCCTGAGCTTGGTTTCATTAGGGGGTGAGCTGGACACCGAAGCGCCAGACACGGGCGCGTCGATGGTGGCGTCGCCGTCGCTGTTCCCATCGCTGGCGCGCTCGTCGCCAGCTGAACTTCTCACTGCTTCTGATTCTATCATTATAGTTTAAGTTAGAGGAGAGGTTAGGGATAGTAGACGGTATAACTTTTTTGTTTTCAAGACTAAGTTACCAATTTAATGTAATTTCTGGAGAATCAGAAGCAAAATGGGAACATTTTGTAACCATAATTTTTTTTCAGAAATTTTTACAGGGTGTCTACAGGAAGAAGCAAGGTGAAATGAATTGGTTGATTAAATTTGTGAATAGGTAAATTTTTAAATCAGTTGTACAGTTGATATTTACATTTTTCTGGTTTTTAGATTTCGAATTTATCACCCTGTATTACGTTTAGAAATATAAATCAATTTATAGTAATATATTAAACTTCTGAAATAATGAAATATTAGGTATATAGTATGTTGTAATAGTTAGAAATTATAAATTAAAGATGTTCAAACCATGCAATCGTGCCACCTGTATCGCGTGGACGGGTGAAGACGGAAAGCAGTGATAGTGATAATTATAATAACATAAAATAACAGACAGAAGCACGCTAATAGTCTTAACAACTAATGACTTGATAGAGATTGTGAAAAAACTTAAACATAAAGAAATAAAAATGAAAAAAATTATCTACAGTAGAAGGTCATATTTTTATGGATTATTTTATCATTAGCTTTAAATGTTATGTGTTATGTCACAATCTCGATCAAATATTTATTTAAACTTACTTTTTTTTAAAACCAAAATAGACGAGTACGAGTAAATATTTGACAATGATAGCTTGTCCATGTAGTTTATATGTTACTGTGTGATATATAAAAAAAGTCATAAACATTCTGATAAACCAGTTTTACACTATATAAAAATGTTTCGTCTGGGAAATCATCTTTTTTGACTGGCCCTATGGTCTAGTGTTCAGCGGCCCTGACTGCTACGCCGGAGTTCGTGGGTTTGATTCCAACCCAGTACAAATGCTAGTGTGATCAGCACAATCATTTGTTTTGTGTGTGGCTGTAATTTATCTATAATATGTATTTATTTAGAAATACATATGTATGTTTATCAGTTATCTAGTGCTCATACCACAAGCTCTGCTTAGTTTGGGACTAAATGGCGTTATGTGAAAGCTGTGGAATATTATTATTATTATACCTCCTCCCTCTCGGTCTGAGTTTTACTGACTAAAACCCACCCACCTTCCTTTAGTTGCCCTTTAAGTTTCAGGACCGCGGTGAATCTTTGACACAATCTCGCACTTCGCCTCTAACCCGAGTAAGGTTCAATATTTGCCAGAATTATTTTGATAGTACTCTTTCTTATTTAAATGCATAAGTGTATTGAACCCATTTTTCTTTAACGTCAAATATTTATCGTATCCATTTAGATTCATGTATGTAGTTATCTTTTGACAGGTTAATAAACTTATAAGTACTAAAACCCAGGAGTCGATAGATCCCACAGTCCATAGTACCACAGGTAAACAGACTCAGAAGTCCAAACACTCATAAGTCCACGAACTCATTAGGCCATTCACCTATAGTCTATGGACTCACAAATCCACATAGTTCAAGATCCCAGAGCGATCTGACATAAATCCATGTGAAAATAGGATGAAACCTTAGGTTCTCAGTAGCGTCTTATGTGCTTTGATAACCTGTGTGCTTGTGGAGCTTTCACTTGGGGCCCCCTGGGCAGGTACCAGGCGAGAAAGGGAACTAAAAGTAAGTGTTAATTAATTTAAATTTTGATGGCTGATTTTTATATATGTTTTGTAGAATATTAAGTATTATTACTAAGATTCCAGATCGCTCTGGGATCTTAGTATAACAGACCCAAAAGCCAATACATTTATATTTCCATAGATATATTTATACGTCTATAGGCGTCTCCCAAGGTCCGATGATCTGGTGAAGGTCGCGGGTATTCTATAAATGCGAGAAGCACAGGACCTGTCGTTGTGGCGACACTTCGGGGAGGCCTATTTCCAGTAGTGGACGTTTTTCGGTTGAAATGATGATACGTCTATGGTCTTATACGCCCACAGAGCCATCCATAGATCAATAAGTTCATAAACCTGTCATGTATTACCTGTCAATGTCTGCGTAGCGAGATGCTTCTCCCTGAGCGCGCTGAGATCCGCGCCCGACGCGACGCTGGCGTGCCGCACCACTGCACATGCGCCGCCTTCAGAACCGCGTGCAATGTGGAATACCGTGGTCGTGCGATATGGTCGTTGTGAATGAGTTCGTGTTTAGTATGTCTGTCGTATTGGGTTTAGTTTACAACAGAGGTTATGTACCGTAACGCCCAAGGAAACGGACTGGGTTTATATTATACCAAGACGTTTTGTAGTGTGGCTCTTTAGGTTTCGAAGAGGGCCTTTTCAGAATGATACTGGCCGCTTCTAGTTTAATACAAGACTTATGATTGTTGATTGCTTGTAAGAACCTCTTTGGTAAAGAAAAAAGTGTAATGTCAAATTGGTTCATTTTTTTTTTCTAACGGCAAGAGCAAGTCAATAAATACTGCAAAGGTACTTTAAATGTTTTAATTGTCGCCTCTTGTTGTCATTTATAAATGAATTCAATTTCTAAATTATTCTTATTACCAGATCAGTGACTCATGTACATAGTATTCCACCTCGCACACATACTAATCTAATGCACACAGCGTTACAAAACAAAACATAAAAGATATCTCAATGTATATGTTCTCCATTAAAATGTATGTAAGCAAAAACAAAAGTGAAGCGATTACGTCACACGATGCATCTCCGAATGTATGCTTCGATGCTCAGGCAATTAATAATAATTATGTTACTGATTATAATGTTGATCATACACTAGTAATGTTATATTATAAATGGGTGACTATGTTTGTATGTTGTGTAGCTCTTGGTCTAACTATTGAAAATTGAGACCAAATATTGTAATGTTCAACTGTCTTGTGTTAAATTTAAGGAATCAAGAAATGAAAAACGGTTTCAAAATTGACATTAATTTATTGTAAATAAAAAAAAAAAATAGAAATTCACAAAAACAAAATAATAATAATAATACAATATCACAAAAATGTAAACGCTTTTTGAAAAAACAGTTAACAATCTTCAAAAGTTGGACCGAGAGCTAGGCAACATAGTTTTTACAATATTTCTGACATTGTATTATGTCACCGGGAGATACGTACCGTTGGAATGCCTGTGGTGCTCCTGATTGGCGAGGCTTCGGGAGCTACTGAAGAAGGGTCGCAGCGAGGGTTTGGGGGTGGAGCCGATGCTGATGGTGTCCATTTGATCCGGACCTGAGTCCTCGCCCTCACCGCATGATAAGGAGTCTAGTTCCTGAAATAAAAGCAAAGTGACGATTTGTGAATAAAATGTATAGTGTACCTAAAAATTAGTACATTATCATCTGATTAATCAGTCCAAGTGAGACTTGTGAACATGCTTCCTGCAAAACACTGCAGCATTTCTAGTTGCCACTACCCAAAAGCTCTAACAGCTCCTCGGTAACACGAATTTTCTGCTTCAAATTGTGTTGCTGTAACATGTTTTGTAACACTCACCTGGAACAGTTCATCGATGTCATGTTGCGCGTGATGCGTGTCCCGTGTGGCACCACGCTCCGACAGTTCCTCGGGCACGCGGAACCGCCGCAGCAACGCCGCGAACTTCTGCTTCAGGTTGCGTTGCTGTAATATGTTGTGTAACGTTAGTTGCATGTTGATTTTGTTTGCGAAGGTGGTGCTGTGTTTGGTGAAAAGACTGATAAAGGGTGATCATATTGTCTAGAATTTTACGTGATAATTGAAGTGCGAGAAATACCTAAATGATTTGTACTTTTCAGTTTCTAGGTGATGTAACTACGACCTAGGTACTGTGGTAGAGTATTTTTTGTTGAGGATAGGAAATCAAATACCTTCTCCTGCTCACTATGGAGCGAAATGGAGTGACAGTTTTTTTTTTTTTTTACTTACTGGAACCCACCCATGATTTTTCCAGTTGCCCTTTGCGTTCAAGGGCTGCGGTCACTCTTTCGAAAAATGCCGCAGGTTTTATGCTCAATCATAGTTTTACTTTCCGTCTCCATACTTTATTTTCATTTATCACAATGACTAATAACATCAATTCGAAATTCATTCATCATTTCTAATCTTCAATCTAATCAAAACCGGACTGATAGTATTTTTATTGTTATTTCTTTTACATTAAGTATCTTATCTGACCAAAACGTTGATACCGGACCATAGATACTGAAATTCAATTGTTTTTTTTTTCTTATTGTTTCCCATACAACAATAACAGAAAATTGGATGTCACGTGTGAACGTAAAATATTAACCTTGGACACGGTGCATGATGATATAATCAAAACTGAGATAAGTGACGACATAAACTTATTGTTGGTGTAGTCTAACAAGATTGTATAATTCAGGGCGGTCATGGCAACAGTTTTTTCACAATTTCAAATTTTTATGTAATTTCAGGGAGCTTCCGGCAGTGGGACAGTAGATAAAGTAAACAGTATTAAAAAAAAAAAAAACTATAATAATATTCCACTCATATCGACGGTGAAGTGTCAATACCTTCTAACTAAAATTTTTCGAGAAAATTACTTTTTAGCGCTTTTAATTCAAATGTGTGTTTCCGCATGTTTTTGTGAAATCTCTGAAGCAAATACTCGTATTTAGTTGCAACTGCACCAAATTAAATTGTGGAAACACTTCCTAGCTAAACCAACATGTCAATTTTTGGTATTACCTCCTAACGTTTTTAAGACAAAAAAAAATTGACTTCGACAGTTACGAGTTCTTGTCACTTCGCCGTCGATATTCCATTTAGTGGTTAGCGATGGGGTCTCAATCGCCTATAACTGGGCAATTATAGATTGATAAATAACCATTTATGAAATAACAGAGATTAAAACAGTACTGTATAAAAAAAAAAAACAACAACACAGCACACAATTCTATTTATAATCTACACCCCACTACACAAAAACATACATAGACTAATACTGTCAAGCGCAAAGACCACAAATACATACAGTTTTCACCTCCATGGACGGAACACTACTGAGCACTCACCGTCTTAGGTACAGCTTATCTATTCCAGCTATGATAAGCTCACAAACAACGTGACATAATGTTTATACTACTTAAATGATATGACGCTACCTTGTTTGTTATTTGAAAAAGGCAGAGGTCGAGGGTTCGAGTTCTGCTTGTGTCTACTGACGTAATATGACGTTATGTATGGATTCCCCTCAAAAGTTGTGGCAGACAGTTTTTAACGGGACTTTTTCGAGGAAAGTTCTGTGCCTGTTTTTTTAGGGTTCCCTACCTCAAAAGGAAAAAACGGAACCCTTATAGGATCACTTTGTTGTCTGTCTGTCAACACCCTTTATCTCGAGAACGCGTAAATTTATCGAGTTGAAATTAAAACTATATACTCAAGTCTGCGGTCCCTTAAAGCTGTGAAAATATTAAACTTCTGAGTTAACAAAAAAAAAAACGGTCGTTTATGTAGCAAAAAAATCGTGCATTTGAACACTCTCAAGGGAATCAAAATTCATACTGTTCCCGTTGACCTAGAATTCTGAAATTTGGCATGAAGCAAGGTCTCATAATGCAAGTATAGGAAAAAAAATTTACGATTTGGAAAAATCTTCGTAACTCAATTCGGGAATTGAACTGTTTTCATAGGTAAGTTTGTACGGAACCCTTAGTGCGCGAGTCCGACTCGCACTTGCCCAGTTTTCAGACAGACAGACCGACGGACAAAAAAGTGATCCTATAAGGGTTCAGATTTTTTCCTTTTGAGCTACGGAACCTTAAAAAAATTCTGCCAGTTATGATAAAGATAGCTTCTATTAGGAAGCAAGACTTTTAACATCATCATCACCTTCCTAGCCTTTTCCCAACTAGCTTGGGGTCGGCTTCCAGTTTAATCGGATGCGGCTGAATACCCGTATGATACATGGAGCGACTGCCTACCAGACTTGTACAACCCAGTTACTGGGCATCATATAGATACTCCTTGGATAGACTGATGGACAGACTTTCTGGCGTCTGAGTACCTTGTAACGACTGTCAAAGATCTAAAGACTTAACATAAACTGGAAACAGATTTAGATTGCTGTTTGCTACTAATGAGTACAACATACCCGTTTACACTTTGCTGGACAGCAATCTGTGACATTTTAGTGGTGACGACGGGTCATAGCCAGACTAATGATAAAAAACGTCGTCACAGAAAAAAAAAAAGAAAGAAAGAAAAAAATCTAATTAACGAGCTTGGTAATCGTCACATTTCTTGGCATACCTACTCTAATTCTTTTTTTTTGCGGACATCATCACTGCCAGTAGCTTTACTTGAAAAAATGTTTTCTTTGAATTGAAATAAGCCACAATTAATAGAGCATTTATTTAATTACCAACCGCCAGCGGAATAGTAACTAAACACTTATGAAGAAACGAGTGAAAAGCTGTGAAAATTTGTTAGATTTGAATGAAGTTTATTTAGTTCGGACCGGATAAGTTAATAATAAACTAGTGCGATTCACCATCAACGATTGCATTATTGCTTACCATCAGGTGGGATCGCTGTCAACTATTCGTTTCTATCATTAAAAAAAAAGTTGCCCTTAAGATAGATCTTTTACTCTACACCACAACTTCTCCCGCTCTGGGTGGAGCAAGAGGGAATGTCAGACTTTTACTGTCTAAAACCTGTGTCCCTTCAATTTTCCTTTGCATTCCGGGGCCGTGGTAACTCTTTCGAATAACTTCAAAGCTTTGATTACGCTGTTTCCCTGAATCTCATAATTATCTAATGGTTTCTAAACATAAAGTTTTCACTAGAATTTAAAAGGCAAAAACATCTTGATACTGCAAATGGAGATACTACCAAAGAGGTGGCTAGTTTTGAAAATGTGACCATGAGTTTCTATAATCTACAGAAGTTTAACAGCAAAACAGCTACTATATACATGATGCATGCTATTCCAAACTAGAAGACCACATCTCTACGGTATGAGAATAGAAATTTTAAGCCTTAAAAATATAAATATACGGTTCAAGTTTGATTGAGCTTTCTGGAACACGATTTTGAAACTGTTTATTTTAGGCAATGTAGCCAGTTTCTTCATGTAAGTGCATGTCAGTAATAGGTAGAGTATGACAGAAAGAAACTCACCCGAATACATGCATAATGCGATAGAAAGGACAACAGGAAACTAATCGATATTTTATAGAATTTTTTAGTCCTTTATTAAAAGACGTAAGTTTCCTATTTTTAAATTGATCTCAGTTCTGGAAATCCTGTAGACCCTTTTCGACCAATTTTCATCCTTATTTCCAAGTTCACAAAGGTTAAATTCATGCATTAGACACACAGATTTTAGAAACGTCAAGGTCTCTATGAATTAGGGTTTTCAGTTTTCAGTACAATTTCTATTCTCATACATTAGTATACTAAGCGTGCGTGCGCAAGCGCTCACCGCGAGCTTCCCGCGGCTGCCCTTGCGTTTCGCGGCCGCGTTCTCTAGCTCACTGTCGCTGTCCCTGTCGTTCGCCTTAGAGTGCATATAGCTCTGTCTTTTTCGCTCGCGCTCCATGTAGCTCAAGTCCCGAGAGCGGGACAACTGCGTGCAATGCAACGCCTATTACGCACAAGCTTTATCTTCTACTTAAATATTTATAAGCTACAAAAAATATAACAAATTATTTCGGTATAAATTCTTCTAAAATAATATTATAAATAAAATAATATGTATAAATTATATCTGTATAAAACTTTGGCCTGTAAATAGTAAAAATATGGTAAATATGAAAAGCTCCCCGAAGCAAAAGCGTATTTTCAAAAACATGCGATTTTATTGCTTTTTATTTAAAAGAATTTATTTTACAAAAAAAAAAACAGGCCTTTCTGCCAAATCTTTAATAAGCTAATTCAGTTTTCTGTTATATATGAGAATATCTTTACATTCCCCTAATAATTTCAAGCTAATTTCATTTAAAAAAAACTGCTAATTTACAGAAAAAAAAAACAATATTTGCTACATTTTTTGAAGATAATGCTGGCTTCTACTATTAAATCTTCCTAGTTTGACAGCTGTATATTTTTATAAGAGAAAACAAAAGTTCATTATATTAACTTAGTTTTAAAAAACCTGTACACTGATTTATGATCCTTATTACCTTGGTATAAGAGAGATCAGTTTTGTTGAAGCCCAGCTGTCGATGCGCGCGCCTCCTGGCGGGCGCTCCGTACGTCATCTCGTCGGCTTCTTCCACTGAGCTGAATTCACCTTCTTCTTCTTCGTCTGAGTAGCCGCGTTCTGTAAACATAAGAGAAATTTAGAAGTTTAAAACATGACTGAGGGACTGAGGTTTTCTTGCCCGTTACCAAGGAAACTATAGTTTCTTATTAGACGAGAATGAAATACCAGTCGCAAATTCAAAGAAAACTCTAATCTTTTTAAGACATCAGCCCCCCTAGCCAAGTTACGGCAGTTTCGTTTCGATTCTCTTGCGTCGAACGCCTCGAGTAGGCCACGCCTCCGATGACCACGTGACTGAGCGTTGAGATGACGTCAGAACAAAGGAATCGGAGGCGTGGCCTACTCGAGGCATTCGACGCAAGAGAATCGAAACGAAACGGTCGTAAATTAGCAAGGGGGGCAGTTGCCTCAAAGATAGTTTTTAGGTTTATCAACCGCAATAACACACCGTTTACCATTTCAACCCACCATACTTTGACTCCTCATTTTTTTTTTATGTGGGAATTCATTCATTGACTTCTTCCGTTCTTGGGTGGAATGAGAGGGCGCATCAGAATTTTACTGTCTAAAACCACACCTGTGCCCTTCAGTTGCCATTTTGGGTTCCAGGACCGCGATATCTCTTTCACCAATGACCAATGTTTTTTCTTCCAAGTCTTGGATGTGCAGTAATTTCTCTGATACTGCCCATCTTTGAGGAGACAACATTGTCGTCATTATGAGACAAAACCTGGATGACATGGATGATGATTGGAGACAGACAGGAATAAATTAAAATGGTGAAGGCTTACCAGTAATGAGTAAAGTGTTGTTGTTCTTAGTGTCATGGTCCACCGGTGTGGAGGCGAGCCCGGTAATGGTCAGCTTGGCCACCGGCTGACCAGCAGCGGCACCAACTTTGCCGCCAACGCCCGTCAGCTCCAACTCCATGTCCATTGAGCGTTGCAGCACCTGCGATTGAGTAAATTTAATTTTGAAAAAAAAAAAATATGACAGAAGCTAAACGTGACAGAACCTAGAAAAAACTGGTTTATTTTTGACAACACATAATAAATAATCTGTCTGCTGATGGTGCACGCTGAAATCCGTACGGGTGCTTTTAATATTGTGCGGTTTTCATCACGCATCCGGGATTGTTCCGCACGCGTAACCCCCGCTAATGTCCATTTCATACAAATATTTATTGTAATGCGTGGAAAACGCACGCGGGTCGCGTTTTTTGCTTTTCGAAATTTTCTGCATGCGGAGCAAATCCGCATGCATAGGTAATGAAATCCGCACGATATTAAAAACACCCTAAGTTAATAGGGGGACAAACTTATTCTTTCTTTCTATATTAAAATACAACATTGCCGTTGTACCCATAGATTTAAGTTAGTGTAAAAGTTTTGTTACTATTACGATACGATGATATATTTATTATGAAACGGGTGTCCAAACTTTGTGTGCAGTAACCTATTTTCACGCGGGCGAAGTCGCTGGCAGAAGTTAGTTGTATATAAATAGTGTGTATAATAGTACTTAGTACCTGTACTATGTACTCATAGTAGACATCAATTTGCGACGGAAACCACCGGAGGTTCGTAATTTACACACATTAGTGGCAAATTGTTGGCGGACTCAAAATTGTACATCGATTAGCGGTCGGTGAACTACACTAGCTAACAAGATAATCAATGTTGGACTATGTCGGTCCAAACAACGTGAAATTATATGTTTTCCTCTATTTATCACATAATTGTAATAGTCTCTTATTATTAAGAACAGTGTCCCATAGAAACGATCTATGAGACACTATTCTTAATCATAAAAATTTGTCTCCCGCGGTTTCATCATCGTCTGTGATTACTGCTCTGTGTGCCTAGTGCGAGTTTGAACGTCAAAAACACAGTCGGTGCTCCAATTGGCCCTCTCCAAGCTCTTAAACCAATCAGAGAGCTAAACGCGGTTAACGTTTCGATCGCGTTAACGGAAAAACAAGTCGAATAATTTTTCAATTTGTACCATTAGTTCCTGAGATTAGCGCAATCAGCCTAAGTAGTGACCCGTCCGAGCTCCGAAAGGGAACTAGAAATCTTTAAAAATTCTCGGCTTTTCTCAAATATATTCATGAAAACCGTATGATAATCCGTCCAGAAGTTGAGTTTATCGTGAACATACAGACAGACTCGTTAGGGGGAATTTGTTTTATAATATTTATGTACTCGTATGTAAGGATACGTAGGCATAGAAGATTAAAGCGAGAACTACACTAAACCGACGCACACATGGACCACGCCTGATTTGTACGTAGCGGCGCCTTGCGTGGCGTGGATCTAATGTAGCTCTGCAAGTCTAGTTGCCATATAAAATGTATGGAGATCGACGTACGTGGCCCATGTGTGCGCTATGTAGCTTACGTAAGTAAGTCCCGCTACCATTTTTGCCGAGGTATAAACTGTTTACATAGACATGAGCTTAGTTCGTACCTACCTACACGAGATAAAAATAAAACATCATATCAGTTGAAGACCGTTTCCGTACGACCCTCAGTAATCGATTTTCCGCTGATATGATAGTAGGACGATACAATGCAATAAGGAAAATATTACTATGAAAACTGGTAATCGGAACGTCATCACAGGGACACAAGGAACTTATCCCATGAACAATACTGATCATAATTTTGCCTTATACGGCGCGTAGGCATAAAAGAGGATGGTACAGAACCAAAAAGCAGAAGTACCTATCATCATCATCATCATCATTTCAGCCGAAAGACATCCACTGCTGGACATAACCCTCCCCGTCGCGTCGCCACAATGAACGGTCCTGTGCGTCTTGAATCCATCGAAGTACCTATAACCTAAATCTATTTCACTCATCATCATCTTAGTGCCCTTGATCCTTATTACTCGTTTTTTTTCCATTCTATCCTGTCAGCCGTCATGCTATCACTCACTCCCTTTTCTTTCATATCACTCACACACAGACAGTCCATCCATCTTTTCTTTGACCTCCCTTTCCCCCTCCGGGTCGTGGGGCTCTTTGCAACGGGACCGCGGTCCCAACTTCTACCTATAAAAATAATTTTCTTTTTTGTTAGAGTAGTATTATGAGAGAACAAATAAAATAAATACAGTTTTTTTTTGGTAACTGTTCTTTAATGCCTTTTTCCTTGTGGTCCCAAAGTACACTTCTCATCAGAAAAATAGAAACACCTTGCAAGTTTATATTTTGTAAGGATTTTCAGAAAAATGTTTGTTTTTAGGAATATATGTCGTTTAATAGTGAATATTATGGGCTTTTCAAATGCTAATGTTCTAAATTCAAATTGCCTTTAACCACCTTTTTTGTTTATATTCTAAATTCAAAATTATTAAAACAAGATTACCCAGGCTACTTCGCCAGTGGTACCATGAAACATTGCGTTAATAAGAGAAAACCATTTTAATCCCGCTGGACAGCACATTTAACAGTGACTCACTAATTACGGCAAATGTCCTGCGAGCCTTGATAATGAGGGCGTTGCAATTAAGCAGCTAATTTTAGAATTATCTACTCGCATGTTGTTTGTATGGAATTAATGGCGGGTTTAGAGGACGCATCCGGTATGTCAGTAAATAGAGGAAATATGGATTGAATTGCGAGGTGTACTTTTTGTAGAATCTATCCTCGAATGAAAACAAAAAACCTATGTATTTTTATTATCTACAGGCATGCGTTTGGTCACTATCTCACCTGATAGTAGGTAAGAGATAATGTGGTCGTCGATGGAGCTCACTTGCCTAGAAGTATGCTAAGTAGCTACCGGATAATCCGAAACAATTTCAGCTCTATATAAAAAAAAATCATTTTTAAATGAAAAATCGTATCTACAACTACGGTAACACTTAGTACCTTGCACCGTATGAAAAATTCTGTTAACCATAATTCTTAGCCCATTTCGCCACAACACTAAAATTCTGATAAAAATCTGTGACTTACTAACAAATCGATTACAAACAATCGCATATTCAACGCGGTGGCCTTCAAAGAATAAATTGAAACAGTTTACGACTCCGAAAACACTGAGATCATAACTTTATAGCTCTTGGAGATCTTTGAAAGGTTTACTATATATTTTCAGATGAGTCTATTGAAGTAACCTTGATCCTTGGAAGTCAGTCATCTGGCATTAAACTCGATCTGCGCTTGCGTGGCTAGCCAAAATTTTGGCAAACAGAATTAAAATAAGATGTTTCTTTCAAAACCGGGCAAGTGCGAGTTGGACTCGCGCACTTAGGGTTCCGTACAAACTTACCTATGAATTGAATTGCTAAGATTTTTGCGAATCAAATAAAAAATCTTTTTTAATTTACAGTTTCCAGATTTTTTTTCTATACTTGTGCTATGAAACCTTGCTTCATGCCAAATTTCAGGATTATAGGGCAACGGGAAGTACCCTACCTAATTTCAATAAGATACCTCCACGCGTTTCCGAGATAAAGGGTCTTAACAGGCAGACAGACAGACGGACAACAAAGTGATCCTATATATAGGATCGTTTTAGGGTTCCGTTTTTTCATTTTGAGTTACGGAACCCTAAAAATAGAACGCACTAAAAGGTACGAGATCAAATTGAATTCGATTCTACTACTTTTTTTCGTGGCGATGAAGTCCATTTTTTTTTTCTGGATAATATTTGGCAACTTGTACAGCTCTGTTATCGAATCGAATAAATCCTGAAACATGCAGGTATTGTGCAGGATGGCAGCATAGCCTTTGAGGTAGGTCAAGGAAGCCCCTTTTGTCCAGATTCTTGTGCAGCTTATTCTATTGTGTTAATGCACAATCATGCCATTATATCACAAACGTTCAGCATAAACTAATCTGTAGTCCTGCACCGATCAAAGGGAAGCAACGACCCCCTTCGGCCTCGAGCATGTCAAGGCACAGTGCAACGTACTCGGCTTATAACCGAGGCAAGCTTATACACTTGTTGACAAAATCCATAGCCCACACATACGTACACTGTAATATATAGAACAGTTGTCAAACAGATTAATAGAAAGACAATGGAGTGTGCGATCCACCTGTGCAGTGTACTAATACGATCATACTGTTGGTCAAGCATGACGATGCGATGGGACAATATCCGATCGGAATCGTGGATTGTACTTCGATATAGGGGCAACGGAACAGACTACGGAGTTTGCAAATGCTGGACTAGCTATTTGGGATTTCGAAGATATGACACAAGCTTGTAATTGGGCCTGTGCTTATTTTTGTACAAAATATTTTATACTAAACAACAAATAAAACAAAAAAAAAATAATTAAAAGTAGGATCAAATTTGATCCTTTATTAAGTGAAGCGGCAATTAGTACACCATATATTGGTTTGAAGAAAAGTAAAGCGCTTTGTGGCTTGACAAAAATTGTAAACAAAGGAAACAATATAGTTATAGGTACGAGTACCAAATTTCTTCGACGTGTTTGAATACATCAATAACAGTCTCCTTTTCTGTTGAATGCATTGGCGTTTTCTTTGCACGCTTTTTCATCAGCGAATAACAAGAATTCAACGAATATATCTCTTATCAACAAGTTAATCAATAGTGAAGAAGATGGCGCAAAACCCGCCCGATTACAAAATGTGACATGCATTGTTATGTAAAATGTTAGCAGTATCTGTGGTCTATAATTTAGAAGTTGTAAATGGTTTGTGTACCTTTTATGTCACGGCTCCCTGAATAGGGTATAGATTACTTTCTCCTTTCTCAGGCGGCAGCCTGACGGAAACGGGAAGGCATTTCCGTTTTTAAATCATCAAACGGTAAGAACCGTCCAATTCACCAACTGCTAAAGATAAAAGAAAAGATAGATATGGACTGACCTGATCCATCCTGATGACGCCCTCAGCCAAAGTCTTGTACCCCAGAATTGTGCGGTTCTTGTATTTCTTGCGGCGTTGCAGCATTATTTGCAATCTGGAAACGTTCAAAGAGTGAGTTTGACACATGTAAAAATGATATTTAAGAAGATTTTTGGTCCGAAAAATGCCTTTTATTGAGGTGGATAATTTTCAAATAACTTATTCCACTCTGGGTGGAGGCGAGAGGGAGTGTCAAATTTATACTGATTAAAACCCACTTGTGTTCCTTCAGTTGGCCTTTGCGTCCTAGGGCCGCAGTAACTCTTTCGAAAAGTCCCGTGACCCTGATGTTTCTCTGTCTAGGTTTTCACCAACAGCTCCGCTTTTAAACCTCCTTCAAATTCTTCTACTCATATATCCAAACGACCAATCATAATCATATCCAAAATCGATTATACAGTCGATAAACATATGAACAAATCGAATATTCGTTCATAAAGTTTTGTTTGAACTAAGTGCGACGTTGGATCTTCAAAGTATCAGTATTAGTTTTATGGGACCATTTTATTGTTCAGAATGTTTATACAATTGTTGTATAGCTCGAGCGTTAAAACTTAGTCTAGTTTTATAAATAGTTGCTGCTTTATAGCCGCTTTGGGAGCTGGACGATTTGTGCTCCATATACAAATCTGCCCCCCCCCCCCCCCCCCTTAGCCATGTTACAACCGTTTCGTTTTGATTCTCTTTTCGTTGATCGCCTCGAGTCGGCCTCGCCTCCTATTCCTTTGTTCTGACCACTTGACTGAGTGTTGAGATGACGTCTTAGCCCCCTGAGGTGTTGGTACAGGCTCGTGGATATTAAACCACTAGCAGACACGACTATCGGTACAATGAGTGCTAAGTACACATCCCACATGTGGACAACTTCGCGATCCAAATCAATATATTTAATTTGCTTATGATTAATTTCTCTATCATAAAGTGGAGTACTACGGGATTGCAAAAATTAAACTCTACTTTCTTTTTTATCTTGTCCGATATGAAAATCCGATGGGAAAGTACCACAGAGTAAAGGTCACATCCAAATCTTTCCAGGTATTGTTTCTTGAGCTACCTCAAATTCTAGTACAGACCAGTTTATTTGTCAACCCTTTAGGGTTGGGGTAACAACACTAACTACCTTCTACTACCCCAATAAATTAATAGTAACTATTTTTTCCATGGGAAATCATCAACCACCCTGACGTTGTTGAAACGTCTACGGTCCGGACTAAGCGTTTCACCTCGTCGTTTATACCGCGTAGATCGAAGGACTGAAACAATTTGCCTGCTGAGGTCTTCCCATCCGATTATAATTTGGATGTCTTCAAGGCTAGGGTGAATAGGCTCTTAATAAACTAGTGCGCCTCACCATCAACGATTGCATCACTGCATACCATCAGCTGGGATTGCAGTCAAGCACTAGTTTATATCAAATTTAAAAAAAAAAAACCAAACTATTCTCCCGCTCTGGGTGGAGCGCGACGGACTCAGAATTTTCCTGACTTAAACCCACGTGTGTACCTTCAGTTGCCTTCTCTGCATTCTTACAACAAATATCTACACACCGCTGAAAACTTATCAATACCTACATGTACGAAATGAACAAACCCTGCTAACGTCTGGGTAAACACCATTCATCAACTAAAGAAATCTGACAATTAGCTACAAAGAAGATTGAAGAAAATTAATCACAAATACAACCTTGACCGTTTAACATAAATACTATAGAAAATTCCTATTTTAACGATTACATTAAAAACTACTAAAAAAAACCGGCCAAGTGCGAGTCGGACTCGCGCAATTAGGGTTCCGTACCGTCGTCGTCTGTAGCAAAAGACGGCTAAAAAAATCACGTTTCTCTTATAGCTATGGCAGCCTCACTTAAATATTTATTTTACTCTGTTTTTTTTTTTCGTATAACGGCAACAGAAATACATCATTTGTGAAAATTTCAACTGTCTAGCTATCATGGTTCATGAGATAAAGCCTGGTGACAGACAAATAGACGGACAGTGGGCAATGGGTCCCGTTTTTACCATTTGGGTATTTTTTTTTTTTTTTTTTTTTTCGGTGGGAAAATCATCTTATGACATCCCCCGCCCTTGGGCGGGGCGGGAGATAGTGTCAGACTTTTACTGACTAAAAACCCACTCCTGTTCCTTCGTTGCCTTTCGTACCAGGGCCGAGTCTTCCTTTCAGAATCAGACCCTTGGGGTCGAAGCCTACTGGGGGTAGGCTTCGACCCTGCTAGGCCCCTACAGTTGCTGACATCTCCTTGAGGCACGCGTGGAACAGCACGCGCCGTCGACGACTTGGGCTCGGTCTGGACGGTTACCAGACGGTCGGACGGCGAGCCACCCATTGCTCGCCGTCCGCAAGCCTGCGCCTACGATGGCCGGAAATCGGGATCGGAATCCCGGCGGCGATTGAGGCGTGAGGACCGTTGCCTCACGCGATCGGCCGCCTCCTTTGCTAGCATTACTGCTTCGCAGAAGGAGGCGACCGCCTGCCACTCCTCCTCACTCCGGACCATGGCCTGTACCAAGGCCCGGCGCGAGAGATCGCCGCCGCCAATCGCCCCCACGAGGACACGGCGTTGCTCTGCCCAAGCGGGGCACACCTCCACCGTGTGCTCCACCGTGTCCTCCGGGCGGTCCGCACAATGGTGGCACCCGGGCGTTTCTTCCGCACGAATCCGGTGCAGGAACCTCCCGAACTTACCATGTCCGGTGAGGACCTGCGTCATGCGGAAGGTAAGGACGCCGTGTTGCCTTTCCAGCCACTCCTCAAAGAGGGGACTTATCGCCATAATTATGGCGTGCCCGGCACTGGGTTGCGATAGTCGTTGTCGCCATTCCGCCATGAGACCCCGCCGGAGCTCTGCCCGCCATGCCTCTGCCCGCCATGCACCATTTGGGTATGGAACCCTAAAAACTGCTAAAACTAACTATAAACAAACACAGCAAAAAAACTAGATTAATGTCTCAATAAAGAGAGGAGACGGGAGACATGGATCTTTTATTAGCTTTCTTACTGCTAGTGGATTCTGGAGACCATACGGTTTCGATATTTTATTGTCAGTATTCTGGACGATAAAGCTTACTACTGACCATTACTTCAGTATAATAATACGAGTACTAAGGTGGTTTATGACTACATTAGGTTAGTCTGGAAGCCTAGGATTGAAACGATTAAGACCATTAAGTGCTAGTAATATTTTCTGCTGGTAAGTGAATACGTGCAGTTATCTAGTAGCATTTTGTCCCGCCAGAACAGCCCCCTAGATTCTCTTGCGCCGAATGCCTCGAGTAGGCCACGCCTCCGATTCCTTTGTTCTAACCACGTGACTGAGCGTTGAGATGACGTCAGAGATGAGAATCAAAACGAAACGGTCGTAATTTGGCTAGGGGGGCTGAACAGTCAAGTAACTAAACATAGTTACATAAATGTAGCAGAGTAATAATAATGTAGTTATGTGGGAAGAAAGTGTCGTCTTTTATCACTTACGCAGTTTCACCCGCGTCTTTGGTGTCTACTCTGTAGTCCCGTTGGGTAGAAGTCTGATGTTACATAGCCTATTATAACCTTCCTCAATAAATGAGCTATCCAACACTAAAGTTGATCGAGTATTTCCTGAGATTAGCGCGCTCAACTAAACAAACCAACTCTTTAGTATTATAATATTAGTATCTACGTGACGGGCTCTTGTTCTTAAAGCTGTGTCACATTTACCCCTGTGTTTCAAGTTTATATATTCAAAACTGACCTGTTCCCATCCCTTTTCACAAAGTGGGGGTACTGCAGCGAGAAGCACAGGTCGAGCTCGACATCGAGAGGCGGAACCGCGATGTCGTTGGAGCGCAGCGTACGCTTGGAGCTGTGCATACGCGCCGCAAGTATCACCGCACCTGCGCCCGCGCCGCTCGCTGCACCACCGCCGGTATCGCCCAGCGCACCGCATACGCGGAGCCGGGTTATTCGGAGTGTGCATAGCCTGCGGACAAAGGAAAATATTATGCGTTAGTTACGACATACTTTAACTTAGACAAGCCTGCTCTATCGTTGAGTAGATCATCATCATGTAAGCTCAGAGAGTTCAGTGTCATAGAAATCAAAACTTTGTATCACAATTAAAGACCAACGTTCTTCCGTCTCACCGCAGAGGCCATACTCCCGTCAATGCCCACCCTGTCCCTTCTCGTAGACGACAATTGTAGGTTGACCTGGGAGTAGGACCTCAAAAAAAAAAAAAATTACAATTCACACCGTAGAACAAGCCTTACGACGGACAGCTACGAGTACTGTAGCAGCGTAGCATTTGGATCTCCTAACTGTATTTTCCTTAATTTTTTTCCGTATCCTTCCAGAAGACACTGCACCTCATTATACCTATATTTTACCACACAGCAATACATTCCCTTTCCTTATAACTTAAGAAGTCAGAAAAGCAATTCCGAAAATATCTCGTGTCGCAATAAATAACCGTAGACAAGTGAAAAATGTATGCCATGGCAGAATCATGTCGACATATCTCGTTCTCGGCTCGCTACACCGAAAGATGACATGTTATAACTGGAACTACATGTTGTACCGTGTTTGTCGTGATTGGCAAATATTTGGATCATGCTACGAGCCTTTGGATGTTCCGTCTGTAATGAAAATAGGTATTTGGGCCGAAACCTCGGTTCCAGCCACGTACAATGTCCATCATGGGCTAAATGCGGAAACCAATCTCCATTAGATAGATAGAGAGAACCTCGGGACGGCTTCAGTGTCTAGATGAAGAATGCTACAGAATTTAATAAAAATATTAGCAGATATTTATTTATGGTGCGGCAACACATTCAAAGGAGGCGAAATATCCCATTAGTTTTAATAACATCGTTGAAGATAAATAGCATAGCTAAAAAATTGGTCAAGTGCGAGTCGGACTCGTATCCGAAGGGTACATGCACACTTACAATTTTAAGGTCAAGCAAAAAAACGCTCACAAAATAACGTTTCTTGTGGAACCTCCTTTAATTTTATTGTTTTTTGTTGCACCGGCAATAGAGATATTCATTTATCCATTCTGTGAAAATTTCAACTCTCTTAACTCTTATGGTTTATGAGCAGGGTTGGCATGATTAAAACAAGATGTTTTAAAACACAGATTAAAACTAGTTTTAAGCATTGTTTAAAACAATAAGAAAAAAAAACAAGCTTTAATACTACTTGTCATGGTGAATGAATGGATATTAAATGAAAATAAATTAACATAAAACCAGTTGAGTTTAAGCTATTGCTATTTTATTTAGTTAATATATCGATGTGGACGAATTTTTTGATGCCCTATGAGTTTTATTTCTACCCGTTTGTACATATATTATTTTCAGTTTGTTTATATACTTATTAAGTTATTTATAATATTTAGGATTAATAGTTAAGGTGTATATATTGCTATTTTATATTTTTTAAATTTTATTGGCATTGCAATTAAATAAAACATATTTTTTGTGAATTTTGTGAGAAGATATTTATTCAATCAAACAAAGATCTAAGTACCCACGAGGATTTCTAAGGGACAAGATAACACCTATTTTTGAAACATGCAATTGAATATTCAAAATTTCAATTCAATCAATAAGCCGCCAGGAAAGTCCCAATATCAACCAATTTAAAAATCAACATTAGCTAGACCATACAGGGTGAATGTAGAGCGTTCAGTATTGATTAGAGATATGCAACATAAAATAAATGTTTATTCATTGATCGTTTTTTGTATATATTTCATTTACTGTGGTGAATTTGAAAAGATCTAGTCTAGAAACGAAACATTATAGGATACATTAATTTTGAAATAAAGCCCTAAAATAAAAAGAACACTCGTTTAAAACAATTTGAACAGTGTTTTTTATATAAAATTTAAAAAAAAACTGTTTCCAATCCTGTTTATGAGATACAATCCGCTGACAGACAGACGGACGAACGGACGGAGAGCGAAGGTTTTGTAATATGGTGCCGCTGGTACCCTTCGGGTAAGGAAGCCTAAAAGAGCAACAGTAAGTTGATATTCCAATCTAAAAATTAGATTAAAGCAACGTTAATGAATCCCTCATCTCCAGCAAATAAATAAAAATAATTTGCTAAGCATTCGAGATGTTTTTTGAAATCTAATATCCTGTGCGCAAAATATTAATAAAGCCCTCGGGAGAGTTAAGAGAGCAAATACGCAGAAGCGCCCACACAATATTATCTTGTTATTTACAAAGGACGGAATATTATTCTACCAAACAACGTTTATTTACCAAAAAATATCAGAAGCTAAACTATTGCGGGCCGATTTTGCACTTTCGACACCTATTTCTGTTCCGACAAATTTTAATCCGAACTCATATTGGAAGTTTATACTTGTCTAGAACCCTATTGAATGGCCATTCAATATGGTAAGACATACTGAAAGCATATAGAACCCCAAGCCTGGATATTTAGCCAACAAATATCCGACTATACTCAAGCACAATAGTTAGACATTTGGCGAATTAGGTAGATTTTGAGGTACTTACTTTAGCTAAGTTCAAAATAGTGTTTTTTTTTGGTGGGAAAATCATCTAATGACAAATCCCGCTCTTGGGCGGAGCGAGAGATAGTGTCAGACTTTACTGACTAAAAACCCACTCCTGTTCCTTCTTTGTCTTCGTCCCAGGGCCCCGGGTTTCACTTTCACACTACCCGTGGAGCGCGAGGGCGGGTCAGACTTTTACTGAATGAAACTGGACCTATGTTCCTTCTTTACCCTTGCGTTCCAGGACCACGGGTTTGGACGTAAACCCACGGCCCCAGAAAATAAAGTGGTGTGCCAGATTTCTGCGGATACCATTTTTTTTACTTATTATTGCTCCAATTAAACTAAAAATTTTGAGTTCAGCGCCATCTAGTAAGGAAATGGCTACACTCGGCCACGTAGCTTTAATTTTAAACGGCTGAACAGATTTGGACGACATTTTTTGAGTAGTGATTTTTTTACCATGTGCTATAATTTATTTATTTAATAACTAACTTATATAACTAAACTACGAGTAAAATAACAAACTAAAAGTAACAAACAATAAAAATGCTCAAATGGTTCTGACGGTTGTAAAGTCCGGTCCGGAACTAAGCCGGATTTAGTAAGGCTCCGGAAAAAGAAATAAGCCGAATAGATCGACCAGTATAAACCAGATTCAAAACCTTTTATAGGAGATTCGATTCCGATGACTTATCTGACGATCTTATCAAATGCGACCATTTATTTTCGACTTAAGTCTGGAGAAGATTTTATTACCGTCTTTAATATATCTGCGTCCAATTTCGAGGGTGTTAGGATATATCTGTCTTAATCCTTTGAGAACAGCGTGGAATTGAGATCTATTTTGGATGCCCATATTTTTTTTTTCGGTGGTAAAGTCATCCAATAACATCCCCCGCTCTTGGGCGGAGCGGCAGGTTTTGTCAGACTTTTACTAACTAAAAACCCACTCCTGTTCCTTCGTTGCCTTTCATACCAGGGCCGAGTCTTCCTTTCAGAAGCCGACCTTTGGCCACAGTAGACTTCGACCCTGCTGGGCCCCTACGGTTTGCTGACACATCTCCTTGAGGCGCGCGTGGAACAGTACGCGCCGTTGACTACTTGGGCTCGGTCCGCGGTTACCGGGCGATCGGACGGCGAGCTACCCATTGCTCACCGTCCGATGCCTATATAGATTGATTTATTACTTACGCTTAAATAATTATGTGATCTCAAGTTCCCGCAGATAAGCACGATGCGACAGTACAATAACGGTGCGAAGGTGAGTTTTCATAGAAATTGTTCTACGGATAATGTTGGGGACATTAACGAGCACGAGTCGAGCTCAAATTCATGTAGTGTCGCTCGTGCTCGGTTCCTTTAGAGTTGGTCCACACTATTCGGATTTGAGCTCGGCTCGAGCTCCACTCATGCTCGGTCACCTTTGAAAAGAGATAAATATCGGAAGCCTAGATAATATCCGCAAGATAATGTGTTTCCAAAATATCTAATTAAAAATGTGTAACAACTTCATAATCGCGTAAGAGCGGTTGTATGAAAAACAGTAAAAATGATGTCGAGTTGCATCCCCTTAACACGTCATGTTAAGGCGCCAGTGACTTGTATTGCGCACCAAAAAGTGATTACCGAGTGTGTTTATCGTAGCCCCAAGATATTTTCTCTGACATAAAGACATCGACCTGGTTGGCGCCTCGAGCGAATTCCTCGTGCCAGAACACAATCAGCAATAATGTTAATAAGTATTAACAAAAATAACTTTTCGTACCAGCAATAATATGGAGAATGTTTTTCCTGTGGTTTTATTTATTTTTGTTATGATTTTCCGCGCTTTGTTTGTAGGCACTGTAATTTGATGATAAAGGATACTATATCAATGTTAGGTAACAATAGATACCTATACTAAACCATTCAAATATACCGATAATTATTTATGTATTGTGTTTTATTTATAATACGTCGCATGTTTACTCATAAAAGGTCTAACTCAAAAAAGGTTGTTTGAATTTGAAAACACACGTTTCAAAAATAAGGTTCGATTTTCAATAACCTCTTTTTTGAGTTAAATCTCTTTTTGATTAAGTGTGCGACGTATTCAGGTGAATAGGCTATCATTTGTATTAAATTATAAATGTAAATGTATTTAGTATTTTTTCCTGTAACATTTCGCTCGCTATCAGTTTGAAGAAATTTAAGGGAGTTAGTGATAGCATGACGGATGACAGGACAGGATGGAAGAAAAAAACGTTGCGCTGACCCCAAATAACACGGGACAAGGGCAGAATGATGATGATATCTCTGATAGATATTTCTGTAAAAGCGCTAACTGTCGCATATGATGTTCTTAGTAAAAAGGCTCGATATCTTTACACATATAATTCTTCTGTACCCATACAGGTATTTGTCACGTATCTCCTCTCAAACGGCTTGACCGATATGGATGAAACTTTGAGTGTATATTTGAGTGGTTCTTGAACGGTTTGAAAATAAAATTGAACCCGGTAGGTTTTTTTTTTTCGGTCGGAAAATCATCTTATGTCATCCCCCGCTCTTGGGCGGAGTGGGAGATAGTGTCAGACTTTTACTGACTAAAAACCCACTCCTGTTCCTTCGTTGCCTTTCGTACCAGGGCCGAGTCTTCCTTTCAGAATCAGACCCTTGGCCCCAGTAGGCTTCGACCCTGCTGGGCCCCTAAGGTTTGCTGACATCTCCTTGAGGCGCGCGTGGAACAGTACGCGCCGTCGACTACTTGGGCTCGGTCCGCGGTTACCGGACGATCGGACGGCGAGCTACCCA
The DNA here is from genome assembly GCA_961205895.1 of Mythimna pallens. Taxonomy (NCBI): domain Eukaryota; kingdom Metazoa; phylum Arthropoda; class Insecta; order Lepidoptera; family Noctuidae; genus Mythimna; species Mythimna pallens. The sequence goes on from OY540844.1 coordinate 18,601,404, forward strand.
TTGCTCGCCGTCCGCAAGCAAGCGCCTACGGTGGCCGGAAATCGGGATCGGAATCCCGGCGGCGGCGGCGGGACGGTAGGTAGCGCTTGAATCGGGTGCTCAATTATTTTTCTGACGAACATCTAGTTTTCAGACAGGACAACGATTGTCGGGACCGCTAGTATTCATCTATGAAACTAAAGCTAGAACTACACTGCGCACACGTGTGCCACACACGCTGATCTGGACGCGTCGGTCTCCATACACTTTATATGGAAACAAGACTTGTAGAGCTACACTTGATCCACGCCACGCGACGCCATGCGATGTCTTTCTACATACAAATTTGGCGTGTTACACGTGTGCTTCGGTCTAATGTAGTTCTAGCTTAATACGTAAACTCACTACAAATACAGTTACAAAGTAATCTGAACCTACGCGGTCAGGTCACACGGTCTAATTTTGCTAATTGCTATGCGTAATTCACAGAATTCAGTAATTCGTTTCGTTTTTCTTTGAATTTGACGAGCATATATGTTCATACATTAGCGGAATGTTTGCTTTGAATAAAAGGTTTCTATGAAATTAACATTGCAAATATAGAAAAAAAAAATATATCTACCTAAAAGTTTTAGTTAAGTATTTTTAAGTATATAAATACTTAGCATAGTATAGTCGGCCTTAGTTCGGCCTCCTCTCTCTAGGAGAGAGAATGGGCCGTAATCCACCACGCGGGCCCAATGCGGGTTAGTGGATATCACATGTCTTCGAATTTTTGGTTCTAGGACATGGCAGTTCCCTCACGATATTTTCCTTCACCGTTTTGAGAGCAGTGGTGATGAAATAATTACACAAAGTAATGCGCCTGGCTAGGTTTGAACCCACGACCTACAACTCGTAAGTAGGGGCCGTTACCAGTCGGGCAGCACTTCTCTCTAAAATACAAGTACTTAAATAGTATTTAAAAGCAAGTATTAAATAACAATACGCCAATCACGCGTAGCATATCTAGTAAAAACCTAAGACACGAACTTAAGTACCTACATATTTGATGATGCATTCACCACCACCACACTGATCTATGCAGGACCAATTTGGCTTGCGGACGATGAGTAATGAGAAACTTGCCGACCGGCCATCCGACAAGGATTAAGCCCGAGACGTTGACGGCGCGTAGTGTTCCACACACACGTGCCTCAAAGAGATGTGAAGCAAAACCGTAGGAGCTTAGTAAAGCAAATACACGCTAAGGCTGCGGAAATTTTTGAAACTTGTTAAAACGAGTAATCGTGGTCCTGGAATGAATAGACCAACTATAGAATACAGTTCTGTTCAGTAAATCTGTGATACGCCCTCTCACCCCGCCCTAGAGAGGGAGAAATCAGTTGAAGATATTCCACCTCAAAAAGAAGGGACAATTTCATGTTGTCATCAAATTGCTTGCACAAACTATTTACTACGACCAGCAGCTTATGTGACCCTTAAAGGGGTAACCAGACGGTTGCAAACTAGCGTTACAACCAAGGTGACCTTGGTTTATGTGTTTGGTTTGTGTTGCGGCTACTTGGATGGAAACCACACGCCAAAACTTTCGGTGGTTGGGAAAACGCGCCTCCCAACCAAGGGTGTTGATGGTCATGGATTACAACTGCTGCCTACACGGATTGAAGCTAGCAAGGTCACCTTGTTTGGGACGTTGGTTTGCAACCCCTTTAGTTTCGCAAAAATTGAACGCATTTTTCTTTGTTTTCAGTACGAAGCTACCACGCATTCTCACGTAAACCATAGCCGGATTTCGAAACATCGCGCAACTTTAACACACTCGGTTGGTCGCGAAGTTAATCGCCTAGTCTGTAACAGTCCTTATCTAGTCAGCTTTATACCGGCTAGAACAGGGTTGCCACCTAACTTCTCCCATGTTCAGCCATGGTTTAAGTTTATGTTTCCTGTGTAAAAGTTAGCGGTATTCCCATGGAAAACGCGTACATAATAAAGTAGCTTATTGGCAGTGTTTAATGATCGTTTAGTTGTCCCGATGCTATAGGCGGTCGTAAAGTTTGCGTGGTTATGGTGGACGGTTTTAGGGCTGCCGGAAGTTCGAAAGTCACCGCGGCCGAACGTAAAAGATAGATAGATAGATATATTCTTTATTGTACACCAAAAATACAAATTACATTAGGAACTTAAAAAGGCAAGTGAAGGACTAGTACTGACTAAAAAACCCACCCCTGTTCCTTCAGTTGCCCTTTGTGTTCTAGGGTCACGGTAACTCTTTTGAACCATCCCGCAGAAGAAAGCTCTGAAGATTTCTAAGTAGACAAAATCTTGGTCTGAATTTGTTTTGTAGACTATGTTAAGCTAATTGACTCACCTGTTGGTCTAGTGGTTAGTGGCCCTGCCTGTTATGCCGGAGGGTCGTGGGTTGGATTTCCACCCACGAAAAATGTTTGTGTGATGAGCATGATCATTTGTTCTGGGTCTGTGTGTAATTTATCTATAATATGTATGTATTTAGAAATATATAAGTATGTTTATGAATTGTCTAGTACTCATAACACAAGCTCTGCTTAGGGACTAGAAGGCGTTGTGTGATAGTTGTGGAATATAAATATCTATATATATCAAATGAGAAACTGACTGACTGGCATATTAATGCACAGCCAAGATTACTGGGACTAGGAACGTGAAATTTTGCACAAGGTTTCCTTTTATGACGTAGGCGAGCACTAAGAGAGGATTTTCCAAACTTCACAACCTAAGGGAATGAAACGAGGGTCCAAAGTTTGTATAGAGAAACCTATTCTCATGCGGCCGGAGCCGCTGGCAGAAGCTAGTATAGATATATATATATATATATATAAATTAGACTTTTTAATATGCAACTAGGTTCAATAAAACGTGTTGTCACGATGAATAATGGAATTAGACTAAGCTGTGGTACTGAAAATAATTATTCTCTATAACCTAGAGTAATTGCTAAAACAGTTTAACCATTTCCATAAAACAGGTTATTATACTAATAGTTTAATGTTAATAACCGCAGTGTCAACGGCTTCTAGTCTAGAAAAAACTTAGCTTTTAGTAGTAACTTGAGCCACTTTAAGATTTTACGATCATTTTTATTTTTAAGATCAAATGTTTGTTAGAGAAATTTTATCTTGAATAATAATCCTATCGATTGGTGTAATAAAATAGCGAGTGTTTGTTTTTTTTTTTAATTTTAGTTGGTTCGAGTCCCGGACGAGGCAAGCGACTTTTAGAAAATCTTTGAATGCAGTTTTGTTTCTTTTTAAAAATAAAGGAATGTCTCCTTTAAGTAAAATGAGCCTGCTTAAGGATTTAAGGTAGTTTCCCTCCAGGGCCCGACAACTAATAAACATACTTATATATTTCTAAATACATACATATTATAAATAAATTACATCCCGACACAGAACAAATGATCGTGCTCATCACACAAATATTTATCCTGGGTGGGAATCGAACCCACGACCTCCGGCATAGTAGTCAGAGTCACTAACCACTAGACCAACAGGCTAGTCGATACCGCCAGTCGAAATTGAGTAAGTAATAATTTTTTTTTCGAAATACTCCTCTCCCACTTAAAAACATAAACAGCTTCTTCCTGCCAACCCTACATATGCCAGTGTCCGGGGCAAGAGAAAGCCGACCGGAACGCGCATGTCTGTCGTTTATAGAGTAACACGTCGAGCCCTGGGACACCTGCAACTAGATCACGACAAACGTACCACCTTTCACCGATTTAAATATCACTGGACACGTTCTGAAAGCTTTATTTGTTTATTTACTCAAACTTCATGGATAGTAGTGGTACATAGGCGGACTTAATGAAACAAGACATTCCCAGTCAACCTTTGGGTTAAAAAAGACTACATTGTGGTATATGTGCAAAATAAATAGTAGGTATAGAAAATTGAATGCTTTACAGATCTAGATTGAAGTCCGATTACTGGTACGAAAATTAATGGAGTGGAGTGTCTTGCACATTCTTCTCCAGAGATCTACGCTTTGGAATGTGCAATTAGCATAATTTTCCGACTGACTGACTTCTTGACAATTCAAAAGTGCCTGTAAATGGTTTATTTGAAATGCTTTGACTCTTGATGACCATGTCCTACACATAGAATACTTTTTAAATTGGGAAAATGTTCCCTTGGGATATTTTTTTACGATCACGCGGGCGAAACCTCTGGCAACAGCTAGTATTGAATAATTTTCAACTTCAAATTTAATAAATATTCTAAACATATCGATAAATAAATACAAAGCGGTTGCCATCAAGTACCGTCAGTCACAACGCCATAACATTTGATTGGCAGGATTAATTACAATCCGCCATTAGCGCATGAATATTGAATATTAATCTGCATCAGATGCAAATCAAATAGTAATATAATATTGGATGCATCGCTTTGTAACAGACAGACGCCATCACTGATTAATGGTTGTATTTGTGCACAGTTGAAATAATCTTATGCGAATATAGTGGGACTATATTGTAGTATTATGTTGCAATTGAATTGTAGCTGATTTATTTCAGACTAGCTGGTGTCAGTGGCTTCGCAAGCTTGAACATTCCTCCGGGATAAAAAGTACCCTATGTGCTATTCCTGGACATGGTTTACCCATGTACCAAGTGTTATCGATATCCGTTCAGCCGTTCGAGCGTGAAGAAGTAACAAACATAAACACACACAATCGCGAATTTTCGCCTTTATAATTTCTTGCTAAGTCATCTAAAACTAGAAGAATACTCAAGCACATCGTACTTCTAGACAATCAAATAGATTTTTTTTTAAAGATTACCTACTTTGCCCCCACACTAGGATTGACTCCTGTGTCACACTAAAGTCACATACACAAGACACCCAGATCCAGAACTACTAAATGTGTGTCGTCAAATTGGAACATTAGTACTCTGAATAAACAATGAATACAATGGAGGCGGGATAGACTCCAAGCTAAATGAATATTTGATATTTCAATAGTAAATTCTGCTTGAAATATCGCGCAAACTGTCAACAGAGTTTACCTAAAAAATCACTCACTGAACACAAAATACATAACTCTCGAATCGCCAATTTCACAGCAATCCAATCAATTCGATGGTCACAGATCGCAGACCAAATAAAATTTATGACGGCCCTCATCGGTTCGCGAGCGAAGAGATAACCGCAAAACTAAATCATTGGTTAGCTAACCGACGTATCTCTAACAATAAATCTCATTGAACTGCGATTAACAACGGAAAACCTAGTTCAAGAGTGCTTATCGAGTGTATCCATAATTAAACAAGTAATTAAGGAATATGAGTGGTTCCCCAAGGAAACATTTTTTTATTACACGGACGCGTAGCTTCATAGACGCGTATTATACGCTTGGGTTATGCTTACATGCAATACTATGCAACCCTGTCGACGAAGCGGCATCGCTTCAGGCAGGAATTCGCGTCTATGAACAGTATACGTGTGTGTATATGACAGTAGGCCTAAGGGAACCTGTTAAAAGGGAACGGGGGTTTTATTTGTTGGTTTCAGAGGGGTGTTAAAAGTGTAATTTTTGTTTATTTTTGCTTCCCTTTTGTGTGGGATTGCGTGACGCAACAATTGAAACTCTGCCGAATACTTTTGGAGATATGAGGTGTTATGTTATGTTAAAAATTGGGCCGAAGAGTTACTGGATGATGCTGTGTTTTTTTTTTGGTAACAAATCATCAAATGACTGACCGCTCTGGGTGGAGCGAGAGGGAATGTCACGACTCTTACTGACGAAAACCTAGCTGTGTTCCTTCAGTTATCCTTTCCGCCCTATGGCCACGGTAGCTCTTTCGAATCGTCCCCACACCCTGGTAGGCATCGGCCATGGCAGACCTCGTCAATTTTGCTGACAGTTCTTTGAGGTGCGGGTGTGTCATGACGCTCCGTCAACCTGGGCTTGGTCGTTGCTGGCCGTCCGCAAGCCCGCGCCTACGCCCGGAGCGTCTCCGGCGGGGGACGGGACGTAAAGATTGTCTACTCCTCACGCTGTCCACCATCCCCTTCGCTCGCGTTACTGTTTCGCAGAAGGAGGTAGACTACTTCCCATTCTAACGTTCCGTACCATGGCCTGGACCAGGGCCAGAATAAAAGATCCAACTGTGTTTGAAATTGTAGCAGCCGTTTCAATTTAAAACTGTTGAATTTACGAGTATTTTAGAAAACCAATATACTCTGTTCGCAAATTTTAATAATGGTTTTCAATTTGTTTGTTGGATACCTATAACTGTTAGGTATAATCGTTATGAAACGTTAATTCTATGGATATTAAATCTGTTGGAACGTTATATTGTCAGAAAAAACACATTATGGGTTCCAGAATAAATGGCTCTTGCGAAAAAGTAGTCTAAAAACGCTTTTTCAGGATAATGGCATTTCCCGTTGGATTTATTGCGACTTTCATAATGCGAGGCTGTATATTGTGGATATTTCAAACTTTGTGACAAACGAGAAAAATCGGGAATATGGCGTTTGAGCAGGGTGTGGGTCGTCAAAGATAGCTCAAGGATTGTGTTCAGAGGGTTGTGGGATTGTTTGAGAGTCTCCGTGGCCCTCGAACGCAAAGGGTAACTGAAAGTACACAGGTGAGTTTTAGTCAGTAAAAGTCTGACATTTCTTCTCACTCCACCTAGAGCGCGAGGTTATTTGGTGATTTCTCACGAAAAAAGAGGATAAACAATTTTATATTCTGTTAGCTAGCCCCAACAAATAACAGTCAGATTATAAAGAAACTGGAGCTTTAGCTGACCCGGCAACGTTGCTCTGCTATATAAAGAAAAAATTCCCTGTTGTGGTCTTCTCGTCCGATTAAAATTTAGGTGTCATCAAGGCGAGAGTGAATAGGCTCTTAATAAACTAGGGAACCTCACCATCAACGATTGCATCACTGCTTACCATCAGGTGGGATCGCAGTCAAGCACTAGTTTATAAATATCAATTTTTTAAAAATGGGGGGTTGAGAGTACGGCTTGTTCTCAGGTCTCACAAAACTCCATAAAATCGGTCAAGTCGTCACAGAGGAGTTCTACACTGCAACAAGAGATTTTTTATTTATTAGAAAATTTAAGTTACAGGTTCGCTTTGAAATTAATACAGTAATATCAAAATTCAACATACGAGTGCTGAAAAACTTAGTTTCCGTGCGAAAACTGAATACAACGCAAATTCCATCGAGTTCATCACCACTTACAAATAGCAAGCACATGTAACAAATCAAACTAGTGCCGCAAGAACGTTTATACCACCGCAGAAATTCGGCAAAAACTGTAGCAATGAACTCATAAAATGGCCGACAATATATCTGAAAGAAAAGTGGCTTTCAAAGGTATTCAAAGAATGGAAGGGCTCAACACAATGGAAAACTTTTTAATAATATAACTTTTTATGGAGAGAAAAAAAAAGGAGAGAAAACCGCTGTACGTGGTCCCGATTTTCAAGTCGACGGCTAGTGAGCAAGAAGCGATTATGTAGTACTTAAGTAAAAAAGATGGAATCTTTTTGAATAATAGGTCTTTACCTATAAAATTGCCGTTTTTTAAAACGGATTGCTTTGATGTGTTTATCTTTAAATTGATTTGGAATTATTATAAGTTCAAATAAAAATTATATTAAAGGTAAGTTATTCTTTTTTCGAAATTAGGTATCTATTGGTTTCTTTGTGTTTTGTATTTTCTGTATAAAGCTGTTTATGCCAACTGAAACTTTAAAACTATCGATGCGAAGTTGATCGTCAAAACCTAAGATTTGAAAAACCTGTTTAAAGATTTTTTTATTTTTATTGATAGGCTCGCGCTTGACCACCATCTCACCTGATGGTAAGCGATGATGAATCAACGGTGGAGCACACCTGCTTAGAAGTAACTTCAATAAGTTTACTTACTTTTACGTACTTTTGACTTAAAGACCCCTAGGTTTTAGCTGTACGCATAATGTATGTAAGTTATCTAAAGCAACAAGAACTATACACATGAATGATGCTGCTCAGCACATCAATTTATTGTATATTTTTGGACAATTTATTGATACAATGGTAAGAAAAATAGATATTCAGAGATATTTTCTATTTCAAGTTACATATTGAAATAGTTTTGCAAATGTGATTCCAAATACGTTTGCATTCGAAGACAATGTAATAAAAATGAGATGAGAAAAACATTGTCTCTCGTTTCCTATGCAATTTCTTTATGTGAAAAAAGTCATGACTGTTCACATTCACATACTTTAAAGGACTCCTAAAACTGACACGATTGACTGACTGTCATGGTATTTTGAACGCTTTGAGGATATTTACATTCCGAATTTTGATCTCTTCCAAATTATTCATCATCATTTCAGCCGAAAGACGTCTTCTGTTGGACATAGGCCTCCCCCAAGTGTTACCACAATGATCGGTCCTGTGCGTCTCGCATTCATCGGATTCCCGTAACCCTTACCAGGTCATCGGTCCACCTTCGACCAACTTCGCTCGCAGAACGCATGGTCGTTGGGGTTGAAAGGTTCTGGAATGGCGACCACGTACCGAAAGACGTAGCGTTGGAAGGCCTCCTCTTCCAAATAAAATATATTATTCCATTATCCAAGTCTCAAGGCGACGTTTTACGAACATAAATAATATAATTTGAGATACAAAGAATATGTAATAAGAAAAGTTTTATCATTTACAAAGGATGCTAAGAAATGATTTTGGTATTTCGCGTTTCGAAATTAGATTTTCACGGCCGTAATCTGTCATGTTCGTTTTAAAAACAATAATATAAATAGACTTCAGTAAATTCGTTATGCATTCAAAAAGAAAAAGTCCTACAAAGACAAAATAATTTTGTCTTTGTAGGACTTTTTCTTTCTTAATTATTTACCTACTGCTAATATTATTATGGGGATTGTTTGTCTTGATTTCCATCAAGTTTATATAAACAATATTTCTCTTCCCGGTGACCTTTTCAATTTCAATAGTAAGTACCACGATGTGACGTGGTCTGTGATCTTCAGCTAAAGAGGAGCTTATTACTACACTCATTCCATTACAAAGATATCGTTTGACGAATACGTTTAATGCATCTCCATCCATTTCAGCTAACCAAATGTCCTTTTCTTGGTAATAGTTCGTCAAGTCGTTGAGCTCTACGAATACATATATAATATAATAAATGCTTGCACTGACTGGACAGGTCCACTCCAATCTGTGGGCGTCAGCGCCCCTACAGTTTTATCAAAAAGACCATCTCAGACACTAATCTGCACGGTTCTCATGTGATTTTGACCATTATATATTAACTGTATGAACTTTAAAAAAGATTTTGACCCCTGAGTCAAGGTGTTTCGTCTCAGGGTAGTCAGCTAGGAAACACCGGCCTCATCTAGTTTAAACTGACAAAACAATTGACGTGTAAAAGTATTTTTTTAAACTATTTGCAAAATAAATATAATTTATCATTTCATTCACATAACTATCAAAGAAAATTCCGCCAACCATTCCGGCTAAGGAAGCCATTACCCACACATGCATGGCCCAATTCCCGCCAAGCACAGCCACGTCATTGGAAAACCCCTTACCAGTCCGCCGCGGTAATTGCAGCGACTGCAATCTATGTAGACCGGGCATTAGGTCGACGACATTGCAGGCCTACCGTGCTAATGGGGGCGCCAAATACCGTGGTAAGCTTTTGGCGTGTTTAAAATGTGTAGTTTAAATTCTGTTTTATAGTTTATGTGTGAGATTGTTGGATAATTGCGTAAAACGTTGTAGTAGAATTATTTATTTCTTAGTTAAGTGTTTGGTGCTTTAGTATTTTTTTTGGAGGTGGGAAAATCATCCAGTGACATCCCCGCTCTTGGGCGGAGCGTGAGGGTGTGTCAGACTTTTACTGACTAAAAACCCACTCCTGTTCCTTCGTTGCCTTTCATACCAGGGCTGAGTCTTCCTTTAAGAAGCAGACCCTTGGCCCCCGTAGGCTACGATCCTGTTGGGCCCCTACGGTTTGCTGACATCTCTTTGAGGCGCGCGTGGAACAGTACGCGCCGTTGACGACTTGAGCTCGGTCCGGACGGTTACCGGACGGTCGGACAGCGAGCTACATTGCTCGCTATTCGCAAGCCCGCGCCTACGGTGGCCGGAAATCGGGATCGGGATCCCGGCGGCTTAGGCGTGCGGGCCGCGCCCTCGTGCGTGCACGTGCGGCTTCCTCCTCCCGAACTGACCATGTTCAATGAGAACTTGCTTCATGCGGAAAGTGAGGACGCCGTGAGGTCTATCCAGCCACTCCTCAAAGAGGGGACTTACCGCCATAATTATGGCGTGCCCAACACTGGGTTACGATAGTCGCTGTCGCTATTCCACCATGAGATCCCGCCAGAACTCTGTCCCCCATGCCGCGAGTTGTCGCGGCTGCGGAGTTGCACCTCCACGCGCAAATCGTGCATGCGTGCAAGAGATTGCATGCTAAAATACAAACTGTAGTCGCACTAAAAATCCTATTTAAAGTAGTATAAATAATTTTCACCGTTCACAAAGACCGCATTTTCTTTGTTCTTGTCATTGCTGTTCTTTGCTGGGCAAAGGCATCCAAATACTCATCTTCAACGCCGTCTAGAACTAGCCTATTTACAGCTAGCTATTGTACAGAACTGGCGGATACCCGGCGTATCAAAGAAAATTTAATACGCTAAAAAAGGAAATACATTTTGTTTATTTCTTGGAAAAAAAGGAAATTTTCGTTTATTTTCTAATGCATTGTTTTAATGGTCTTAAACCATTTTTACGTTATTGCCTTTGTAATGAAACTGGTTTTGAGGCACATCGGTTCGATGGTTTCAACTTCTGTAACAGCCATAGGTAGAAACTATTACGAACATGAGTAAAACCTGTTTAGACCAAAACTATATCAAGTTTCGAATTCCGAACGAACGCTTAGCCGTCATTGACTATTGAGTCGCATGTCAACTTGTCAAATACATAGCTACGAGCCGGCACAACGGATATCGAAATAATTTTTGACTGAATATTATTTAGTAACAAAAAAATATGTTGCGTTTATATGGACACGCTTTCAGGGAACATTTGGTCAGGTAATTATGCCAATTTATACATTTTTGAGAGAAAGAAATTGAGCACAATCATTTAAGCTGTTCTCATCAGACTTAAAAGCTACAATTAGGGATTCTGCTATGAGAGATGAGCAGCAGCCTAGCAGTGTAGGTAATGGCTGACCTCAAATGGCTCGGTGATCATCAGCACCATTTTAATTTAATTATTCATTCGTAGCTGCGGTTCACACGACAGAAATCAAATAAATGCAACCTAGTTTCCGAGAATATTAAATTAATTTCGGTTCACTTATTAATCACACATTCTGCGGTTGCTAGGTACACAAGCCACATTTTAATATAATGAACCACGGGCTGAAGGCGGTGTGCTGTTGCAATGAACCACAGTTCCAAAGCATTAGGGTTCTTTCGACTAGAGATATTAGAGGTAGATAGGTGGTGCGAAAATGTACTAAAAAAATGTGTGATTGTTTCAACTAAAGCTGTGTGGAGGAGACTGAAGACGCGGTGCGAGGATGCGTAGCAAAGCTGTGAAACTGAGTGTAACCGAGATGTGCGAGAATGTGCAGTGAGACTTTTTTAAGCTGTGCAGGATGCATTTTGACTTGACACATCTCTTGCTTTTCTACATAGTATTAAATAAAGTCACTTTCAGTGTCTGTCGGAATTTAATGTGGTTTTAACTAATAGAAAGAGCAATCAATGAAAAAAGTTTGTGTGTATAATTTGCACTAATGCAGAGCCGTGTCGGGTTACTAGGTTCTGTATACAGAGCTGTGCTAACCACGCTTTGAAAAATGAAGTGAATCCATTGGTTGATTTCCCTCGCACGCTGCCTATAATAGCTACCTCGGAGATGTGCTCAAGTATAAAAACACCATATGCTTATGTAATTTAATGGTATATGGTACGTCAGTTTTATGAATGCGGCTAAATGTCGCTCTAGTCACGTTCCACCTAACGAGGGCACGCCGAGTGCCAAGGATTCACGATCACACTACATTTAGTATTATCTAGACAAAGAGACAGTTTAAAGAGAACAGAATTCACATATTAAAATTTGACGCTTGTTAACTCAGAAGGATTTTTTTTGTTAGGGTTGGAAATCATCAAAAAAATCTTCCAACTCTGGGCGCTATACCCAGAGCGATGGAGTGTCAGACTTCTAGTGACTAAAAACCCATCTGTAATTCGCCAGCTGCCGCTTTAACTCTTTCGCACAATCTCGCAGCCCTAGACGAAGCTATAACACCTTTCGACCACCTTTTCATTTCACCAGTTAATTCCCAATAGGGGGCGAGTCAATTGCCAATTACGATCATCCAAAAGCTCCTACCAAGAAATTTCTGGGGAATAAACACAATAACACTTACTCGAACCTAGGATCGCATGCTCAACTGCTAGTGAATCGGAGCAATTAAAACCAGAATAACCAGAACCAGAATACAAGGGTACCTAAATCACATCGCAGGATGATTTCCAGCCGCCGTAGACGCGGGCTTGCAGACAACGAGCAATGGGTAGCTCGCCGTCCAGCCGTCCGGTAAGGACCAAGCCCGAGACGTCGACGGCGTGTAGTGATCCACGCGCGCCTCAAAGAGATGTCAACAAAACCCGTAGGGCCGAAGTCTGCTAGAGCCGCGGGAATATTTGAAATAGTGACCGCGGTTCTAGAACGCAAGGGGCAACTGAAGGACAAAGATACGTTTTTGTCAGTAAAAGTCGGACACGCCCTCTCGCCCTAGAGCGGGCAAAGTCATTTGATGATTTCCCACCTAAAAAAAAAGTAGGTACCTAATTCTAAATATTTGCTGGAAACAGTGTAACTACTAGTAAAACTGTTCATGCCCCTAGAGAGGCGTATAGTTTAACAGTGTAAGTAAACAGTATCCCAAAGGAAGTATTTAAACATCAGAGATGCTGTGCTAAAACTAAACTGCAAAGGCGGGTTAGAGCTTCGTATTAATAACAGGAATTCCCTGAACGCACTTCCTATCTTGAGCTTGAAAACTAACTCCCTGGCAAAGTAAACTCAGCAAGATTTTCTCATAAATTGTAAGCATGTTAAAGAAGCTTGATTTCATCATAATGAAAGCTTACACATTACATATTATTAATATTATAAATTTAAAAGTAACTCTATGTCTTTCGCATTCACGGTTAAACTACTAAACCGATTTTGATGAAATTAGATACGGAGCAGGCTTGAACTCCAATAGGCTATCATTTATTCTTCAGTTTCGACTTCGCGTCCGCAATAACCAATATTTACGCGGACGAAGCTACTGGCAGAAGCTAGTAAATTTTATAATAATATTTTGATCGGATCGTCCTCGCGGTGTCGGGGAATAAACCAAAACGGAAAGTTTTTCCTTCATGTGTTGAAAGTGCAAAAAAATAAGGCAATACCTGACTGTAAAAAAATACCATGTAATGGAATATTATATTCTTACTTTTAAATTGCACCCTTTTATATATTACGTTACCAACCAAACATTTCATCGATAATACTTGCCAATTAACCCTAATTTTGCACCTAATAATAACACGTCTCCGTTTTCACCATACAATTACGTCTGCGAGACGATACTATATTAAACAAGTTGTTGATATTTCGAGAGTCAATTAAAACTAATTACACTTGAGTTGCGACTTATGTTGATGAGTGAGCTTTCATGTACACTAACAAGATGGAATTAGCTACTGATACGTCTGATAGACGTGATCATGACTGATTGTTGCTTCATTTGTGTAATTCTGAATTGAATTTCTGTGTTCTCGTTTGTTTTGAATGATGTTGAATAAGTTGAAAAGCGAATTTGACTAGCGGGCTGTTTGTAACCGACTTCAAAAAGGAGGTGGTTCTATGTTCAGACATATTTATGTATGTATTTTTTTTATGTTTTGTGGACCGATTTTGAACATTTGTTTTTTTTTTATTTTTAATGTTGTGCATTGCTGTGTATTGAATTAATAATTTTAGTATCGGTACATCGAAAAGTTGAAAGGGTATCGTTTATCTTGGTATGGTCATATGATGTGAAGAGCAGGGATAAAACGTATATGTTACTAAAATAGTTACATGTGTTTACATGAGTATACATATGGATGGATGGAGAGGTAGAGGGAGGCCAAAGAAAAAATGGATGGATTGTATGAGGAGTGATATGAAAGAAAAGGGAGTTAGTGATGATATGACGAGTGACAGGACGCAATGGAAGAAAATAGCACGTTGCGCCGACCCCAAATAATACGGGACAATGGCAGGAATAGGTACATCGTCATAATATTTCCACCCTCATGTCCCATATTTCTTGGAGTCGGTGCTACTCATCAACATTCTACCCTAAACGTGATGCTTTCATTTGAAAAAGTAGGTACAAATAAAAACAAATTTCAACGCGCTTAAAACTTGCATTTTACGATTTATGTATGTTGACCTGAAGATGGCATTCCTCAATTAATTAGCTTCAAATTAGAAAGTAAACTATATTTCATGTCAACAAAATGCAGATATTTTCAAGTCTGGTTCTTGATACGGTACCAAGTGTACCAGGGTCATAGGATTCAGGGTCAAATGTGTCACGTTCGCAGATATCACTAAATACCAGAACTACCAATCTTTTGTTTGTAAAAAAAATTATGTACCTACGGAGAATTTTTTTTTTCTTACGGCCCTACCATGAGCTCTTAACACGATCCATTTGACGACCTAGACTGAATTGTTAAAGGGTTGGAGCTATACACAACTAATTTAAATTAGTACAAGTACTTAAAGGGCTTGTTAGAAAAGGTCTTGTTATTATCTATGTAGTCTCAATAAATAATATTCATAAATAGCAAGGTTATTAGCGTTTGTTTATATCCCAAAATATCACTCAATTTATGGAAGCATTGTACAAGCTATTATGAATATATTAAGAATGAATAAATGAAGAACAAAATGGAAAAACAGTGCGCGTAGTATTTTCTAGTAGCAATTGTTATGAATGATTGATTCAATTATGAATTTACCTATTAGGACAAATTTTCGTGGACAATTTTGGGATTTCGTTATTTTACTCTTTAGATTTTTTTCTTACGTAAAGGCAAAACAACGTCTGTCTGGACTGCTAGTATCTTAAAAAATCCATGTTTACGTGTTTACAACGAGTTGAATTATATTGTGGTGTAGGGCGGCTTTTTTATGGTCTCTCGCTTGACTTTTTAAACGACCTCAAACATCGAATACCTACAACAATGGTGTTTTAACTTGTCCAAACTGTGAACGCACCTTCACAATAAATATAGGCTATATAAGAGCTCATAACACGAGCGACATGTTGCCAACGGCAGAGGTAACTGCAGCCGTCGACAGGTCGGTGGCAGCTGTTGACGCGTCGGTCGACGCCAGCCGTCGACATTCCAACTTTGAAGATCAGCGGCAGCCGTCGTGTGTCTCAAGTGTCACTATAGGTCGACGGCTGCAGTTACCTCTGCCGTTGGCAACATGCTGCTCGCGTGTATGAACTCTTAGCCACATTAGAGCACATGACCGCAACCCGTAGTTGCACCCATTGGTAGTGTGAAAGCGAAACCCGGGCCCTGGGACGAAGGCAGCGAAGGAACAGGAGTGGGTTTTTAGTCAGTAAAAGTCTGACACTATCTCTCGCTCCGCCCAAGAGCGAGATTTGTCATTAGATGATCTTCCCACCTAAAAAACCTGTAGTTGCATTGATTCAAACGGTGACAACCGTAACCGAAATCAGCACGGGAGTATATTATATGTATACTAGCGGTCCCGGCAGACGTTGTTCTGCCCAAAAGCGGGATTTAGTAAAAAAAAAAAATTACCCTACTCTACCCTACTCTTTTCTTTGCTATAAACCACACGGAGCCCGAGACCTCTCCAACGAATGCAAAACCGTGGAAATCGGTTCGTGCGTTATGGAGTTATAGCGTCAGGAAGGAAAACCCGACTTATTTTTATATAGTAGATTGCAGTGTAAGCAAAGGTCATGATTAACGTGTCAGTCACGTAGGCGTCAGCAACAGGGGTTGTCATCAAACTGCTGACCGCAAAGTTACCTTTCCTGAATAAATCAGGAACATTACCCTTAGCTGAACTTTGTTTACTAAACCCGTTGCTCTTAAAAGGAGCACTTCTAAGAAGCTTACATAATTAATAAACATTAATTTTCTAGTTATTAAAAGCCAACCTAATATTATAAACGTAAGTAACTCTGTCTGTCTGTAACGCTTTCATGTTTAAACTAGTGAAACGATTTTAATGAAATTTGATACGGTAAGTTTGAAGCCTCATGGATGGACATAGGCTACTTTTATGTGGCTTCGACTTCGCATCCGTAACCATCTTCGTCCATAACCATCTTCGTCCATAACCGACATTCACACGAACTAAGTTGAGGGCATAAGCTAGTTTAGGTATATATTATTGAGATGATGGCAAATACATAGAAGTATGTCCTGCATAATGACCTGTAAATCCTGTATCGCGGTCCGCGAGTAGCCCGCACTATCGGGCAGTTGTCCGGGCCAGACACAACACCCGTTTGGTCCGAAGATACTCCCTTTTCAACGGAGGTTTGCGGGATTTTACACCCTGTTCCACCTACCTCTAAAAATTTAATTGGGTCCGGGTATGATGACGATGAGGTTATCTACGTCTGAAATCACCAGACCGTCTTGAGCAAAAGTGGTGATTACTGGAGCCTTCTCTGTATCAGTAGATGCTTTTGCTTTGTAGTGGCTTAGTGGCAGTGGCACTATTACGATTCATGTCTAATTTTCGTATTACAGACCCGAACACAGTTTCAAGACGCTAGTATCTTCTAAGAATGAGGTTATGTGGAGAGTCATCACAAATCGTACGGTTCATACTAAAGCCGTAGACCAGAAGCAAAAGCCAACGTGTGACTGCGATGGCGCAGGTGCTAAGGCCTCCAGCGTCAATAGAAAGGTTCCCCCCATCTTCCCCCACGCCAGCAAAGCGTACCAGCCGGATGATGTCCGAAGATATTCTCCGTTCCACTACCCTGGACAGGTAATGGATTTAGACATTTTTGGTATTGCGTTAATTAAACAGATAATGCACTGATTATGGATTTTCTCTTGTTGTAATCTATGACACTCTGATCGTGAGACTCCCGAGAGTAACGTAACGATACATAGTGCGAATAGTCAAGAGCCCGAAGGTGAAACAACCATCCTTATCGAAGAGTATTCTGTTATCGTCCGGCCCGCAATGGCCAAAAACAGACTTATCTGGAAAAGGGAGAGGGAGACCTTCGTCGAGCTGTGGGACATTATCATTTCAGCCGAAAGACGAACACTACTGGATATAGGCCTCCCCCAAGTTTCACCACAATGACCAGTCCTGTGCGTCTCTCATCCATCGAATTCCTGCTACCCTCACCAGGTGTTCGGTCCGCCTTGTCGGAGATCTTTCAACGCTGCGTCTTCCGGCATGTGGTCGCCAAATCAGAACCTTTCGGCCCCATCGACCATCTGTTTTGCAAGCCATGTGCTCTGCTCACTGCCACTTAAGTTTGGCGATTCTTGGGGCTATATCCGTCTCCGTAGTAACCTTGGCTCTCCTGTGAATATTTTTTTTCTGATTCCATCACGCAAGGATACACCGAACGTAGCCTTCTCTTTATACATACAACATAATGGGCTAATTTGATTAGATCCCGTTTTACCCTAGGTTGTGAAAGTTGGATAACATTCGCTCCAAGTAAAATATTGGTATTCAGCTGCATCCAGTTAGACAGGAAGTCTAAACTTAAGTTGGGGCAAGGCAGATAAATCATAACATAAATAATTGTTACTCATTCAAGATCTACATCTGTACATTTAAAATCTTGTTTACCAAGTCGGCAGGATATCCGCCACTTCCATTTAGCAATGGTAAAAGTTTCCAAACATTTTTATATTCCTTTATGCTTTATTCAAAAATCTGTGCTGAATTAAATCTCTGCGACCGTCTCTCGCAAACTTCGCGCTCAATATTATATTCCTACCGAAGCAGGCGGTGGTGCTTAAAAAGATAAACTTTACATTCAAAATTGAAAATATGGAAGATGGAAATTGAAAACTTTCGTATATGTGTGTTGTACGATTTCTATCCTTCTTTTTTAGGAAACTTTTATTCAGCTGATGGATTTGGGGTAACCTGGCTACGTATGAATAGGTAATTGGGATCCCAGGAAGTGTGTTGTCAGCAACTGGGCCATAGGTCCTGTGATTTGTTAAATTAATTGTCAACAGTCAAACACAGCAGTCAATTGCGTGCACTTGACGGTTTATCAAATAATTACGCGACAATTTTCGTTCAAGCAGTTCGGGGTTCCTATAAGGTAGGCGAACATAATTCCGCATTGTATGCATCATATCAAATCTTTAATTTTGCTGCAGACACAGTAGGCTCAATGCCACAGACCATTTGATACGTTTAGTCCGATGCAGAGCCCGTGGCATAAAGCAGAAGCATAATCTGCCTTTTTAATGTACCCACTGCTCAGGCCTCCTCTCTAGGAGAGGGAATGGGCCGTAATCCACCACGCGGGCCCAGTGCGGGTTGGTGAATATCACATGTCTTCGATTACAGAGCCCGTGGACCTTACCATTATATAAGCCTGTCTATCCCTACATTTATTTTTTTTGTTTTAACATTAGTAATTAATTACTCCTGATCGTAGGTGCGTTTACAAACATGTAAACTCACATTCAGAAAGCACACGGACCAGCCCCCCTAGCCAAGTTACAACCGTTTCGTTTCGATTATATTTTCGTCGATTGCCTCGAAAAAGCCACGCCTCCGATTCCTTTATTCTGACGTCATCTCAACGCTCAGTCATGTGGTCAGAACAAAGGAATAGGAGGCGTGGCCGACTCGAGGCGATCAATGGTTGTAACTTGGTTAGGGGGGCTGGAACAACTTACTGTAGGCCATATAAATATTTGTTCCGTGCGGGTATCGAACCCTCGACATGCAGTACAGCAGCCAATCCCTCGATCAGTTACCTAACCGTGCTGACCATTTTACAATTTACACTGGGATTATTTTTACAAGAAAGTAAACTGTACATAGAAAAAAAGATAGCCTTGTCTAAAATAATAATGAATGGCCCTTGTAGAGCTTTTGGTTCTTGTGTGCAAATAGGCCATAGTGTACTTACATGACCAGACCAGTACTACAAGGTGGTGTATACCTACTCCAAAGTTGCTACGTAGCCTGTGTGTACCTTATAATTCAAGAACGTGAGTTATGGCGTGACAACTGTGATATACGAGCCGGTGGAATATGCGACGAATTTCATAACGTAGAAAAGATGGAAATAGATCAACGAACGAGCGATCGATTAGTATTTTAAGTGAGGTGAAGACTTTTAAGGGCTTTTTATTAACAAGTGCTCTCTGACTTTTTTCTTGGGTGTCTCAGGCTAGGTATCGCCTAGTGGAGATGAGCGGAGAAGAAACGACGCCTAGTGAACGCGCCTAGAAACGAGACTTGCAGGAACCTAATAAGGATATCTTTGTGTGATAGTAATTGAAAGAAAAAATTTCAAAATCGTTGATAAAGATCGATTCCCATAATTCACAAATCAGCCGCTTCTAAACTTAGGCTTTTCAATGCGCACAGAAGCTGCTGTGTTTGCAGTCATTTGTAGCCTACTTCAGAGCGGAATGAAAATGAAATAAATGAAAATACATGACGTGAATTATATAAATATCGTATCGGAAAAAAAAAATTGGTCCTGAAAGTCGCGTCTCCTCTACCTTCGTTTAAAGCCCATTCCGATAACTATGGAGAGTATCAAACTTTCTGAAATCTGGCAAAATCCTTGTTTATTTCATAGGCTGACACAGAGCGTATACACTTCTCACATTATCACGGATATAGATTACGGGATATATTCCCTCGACTTGTATCCACTTCAAAACAAAGGGATTTCTTGGAAGTCTGGATGAAACAGAAGTCATTATTATAAACTAAAGGAACTTTATACATCGGGTATTATTTATTATCTACATTAATATTAAACATCGCTTTGTTCGCTTCACCCCCAGGCCGGTGTCTGGCATTAGCCACATTTGCGTCGTAAACTGTTTGATAGAAAATATAATAAACATTTCTGTATTGAAACCCCTTTTTGTGTAGCTGTTCGTTAGTCTCGCTATAACTCGCGAACGGCTGGACCGATTTGGCTAATTTTGGTCTTGAAATATTTGTGATAGTCCAGTGAAAGGTTTAAACGGAAGAAATATGGAAAAAAACTTACAAAACAAAAAAATTGTATACAACGCCATCTCTAATTAAAATGTCATTTTAAAATGAATTATGCTGTAAAGGTAATACCAGTAGATGGCGTTATCCTTTGACAGTTTAGCTAACACAACATTGACTATTAGGCGAGGCGGTACGAAATTTGCCGGGTCAGCTAATATAAATAAAACTGTATCTACACAATAATAAATAGATCTAGAGAACACACATAACTATATTTTGTGATGTTCTCATAAAGATATAACTCCTTTCTTGGTACACGAGGCCCAATCGGAATCGGAACACTAATACCGTTGCGTTATATTTACTATTTTTTTTTAAATATCGCAGCATATGCTGAGATAGAGGTCTTTTTGGCATCACACATATTTTTTTAATATTTTTATTTTATTTTAGTCAGTTTAAGTTTTATTTTAATTAATTCCTTTTTCTTTAAAACTGCTTGGTAGAAAGTATTCCGCTTGGATTAAGTGCCTAGTCGAGAAGAATGTTTATGTTACAACACATGAACATAGTCGTAATGCATATAATAATGTACAACCATGATCTACCTAACGTTACAACAAAACAAAAACTCACTGTAGTACGTCCAAGAGTAATATCCGGCATATAAAGGGCTGTAATCACGGATAACCGGGATTTGGGACGCGTATTCGACTTTTCGTATTCCGTAGGTCCCCCCAATGTGACACAAGCGTATGCCGCAGTCGCCTCGACGGAACGTACAGAATACAGTTTCCCAAGCGTAGCGCCTAGAATACGGAAACGCAAATACGCATCCAAACGTAATACGTTTCGGGATCACACGCAGCTGATAGAGGTGTTATAGTGGGTTGGATGTTATTTTCAACCGACTTCAATAAAAGGCAAAGGTTCTCAATTTGGTTGTATTTTTTGTATAGATAAAGTAAAAGAAAGACAGAAAAATATTTTATTTGGCACACGTATTGTGTGTCTACAATGTAGAAACAGCATGTAAACACTTATGATAAAAAAATTAATATAGCATGTCTCGCGCCTGCACCAAATAGGTCCAGTTCAACAAAAATGCCAGACAACTTCGATAAAAATCAGATAGATCCTTACAATCGAAGTTAAAAGATTTTTAGCTCGAATTTGAGATATTGTGATATTACTTATATTAAAACAACAAAATTCACAAAAAATCCATTTTTTTTGGGAAAGCAGTAGGCCGTCGTTATTTCAATGACAATATACGTCTAAAACGGTTGACAGGATAGAATAGAAGAAAAAAACGTGTTGCGCCAACCACAAATAAGATGGGACAAGGGCAGGAATATGATGATGATGATGATGAAATGTCTAAAACTTGTTAAAAATGTGTATAACTCAGAGGGAACCCTTTAGAAAATCCCTTTTTGACAATTTGACCCTAAGATTAAAATGCGATCGTTATTAAAGTATAGGAATTGCCCCTCACGTTTTCCGAACAAGCTAACCCTACGGACATTCCAATTACATACAGCACAGAATTGAGCGTTATCCGGACATCCGGTACGTGTCCGTCTCTAATCAGGTCCCCGGATTGCAATACAGGAGGATGTGGACCGAAATAACTACACACAATGCGTCACGTGCCCGAGATTCCAGGGACATACAACCTGAGGAATATCAATAAAGAAATATGGACCTTTTTGAAGAAAGAAAAAATATTACACGTAAATTTTCGTATAGCAAAGCTTAGGTTTTTTTTAAATACATTTTTATAAGAAAGCACCTGATATGCTGTTTCTATAATAATTAAGTATTTCATCATCATTATCATCTTCCTGCCCTCGACTCGTGATATTCGTGGTCGGCGCAATACATTCTCTTCCATTCTATCTTGTCAACCACCATGCTATCACTAACTTCCTTTTCTTTCATATCACGCCTCACACAATCCATCCATCTTTCTTTTGGCCTCCCTCTCCCTCTCCATCCATCCTCATGTATACTCATATCTCTTTTAGTAACATGCGTTTCATCTCTCTTCTTCACATGATCATACAAACGATTCCCATTCAACTTTTCAATCACTGGCGCTACTTTCAAACTTTCTCTAATATGTAATACACTCATTTCTCACTTTATTCTTTCTCGTTACACAGCACATCGAACTCAACTTTCTCATCTCTATTACATCCTTTTTTTCATCTAAATATATTTAAGTAAGTATTTGTTAACCCAAACTATAAAAGCAAAATAAATTTATGACAAGTTTAAATTCTGGTATAATCCTGTTTAAGTTGATATCCGTGGTGTTCCTGCAACATTTAGCCAGAAGGACCAACGCATTGATCCAGAATTCCAATGTCCCGTAGGATGGGTAGGCGGGCCCCGCCATAACTATTACAGTTATTCTGAACATTATTTCTGAACTTCCTTTGTTAATTGTATATCAAATCTCAATAGATATTAAACCCATAATTGGCTCAAGCTTTGTGGTTTCCTTTGCTAAGCTTTAAATGGGAGAATTAATTGGAAGATCGCTACTATCAACTATTGGATTTGACAAGCTTTTGACAGAATTAATTTCACCTTAAAGGTGAAATTACTTCTGAGCAAAACCTTCTACCATCGACTTCAAGAGCAAAATGAATGAGCAAAGCGATATATATTACACGTGTAGCGGGATTCTGAAGTTACTAAGGAAAGTAATTTGTTGTTTATATACTTAATTATTTTTATAAGAAAGTTATTTACCACCTGTTACACAATTCCTGGAACTTTGGTCCTGTTATAGTTGGTCCTTTGTTCCTGTCAAAGTTGGTCCTTTGTTGCGCATGGTTGAAATTAGTAGAAAGTTTTGTCGAATAGTTCGAAATCCCTGTTACTAATCAACTAGGAATCTCTGACATCACTGGGCACTTGTTACTAATAGCAGATTACGCACTATTCTCTCAAAAGAACACATTAATTTGATTGTTGGCCAAACTTTGGGGAGGAACGTAGGAGCTACAAACATTGGTCCAATATTTTTTTAAGGTGGGAAATCATCAAATAACTCTCCTGGTGCTCTGGGAGAAGCGGGAGGGATAGTCAGACCTTTACCACCCGTGGTCCTTCAGTTGTCTTTTGAGTTGGCAGTGGTAACTCTTTCAAACAATCCCGCATTTTTTTTGAGGTTGGGATTAAAAATTAACTCCTTCTAGCTAATAAAACTTCTCTCCGCTCTAGGAGGAGCGAGAGACAGTGTCAGACTTTTACTGATAAAAATCAACCCTAAGTAACTCTTTCGAATGATCCCGCAACCGACAAACATTGGTCCAACATCATTCATTAAACATTCCCGATGATACATTTAATACTCTAAAGTCGGAATGCCCGAAATATTTATTGCATGAGTCGTGAGTTCAATTTCGGTCAAATTCTTGGTCACATCACGCACGAGGCAGAATGTCAATGTCAAAATGATAACCGGCGGCGGCGTGTGCGATGTGGGACGTCAATGTTGCAACAGTAATGTAATAATAAATATGTTATGTGCACACACGAAATATGTAAGCTATAATATAATAAGCTTTATTATCGACTCTTATTTTTATTTATTTATTGCGTACCGTAAGACGGAGCTTTGGGGCTTGCAGACGGCGAGCAATAGGTAGCTCGCCGTCCGGCCGTCCGGAGCTTATGTCACCGACGGCGCGTAGTGTTCCAAGCGAACGTCAAAGAGATGTCAGCAAACCGTAGGCGCCCAGCAAGGTCGAAACCTACTGGGGTCATGTGTTGTGCGAAAGAGAACACCGGGGCCCTGGAACCAAGGCAAAGAAACTACAGGACCGAATTTATAGTCGTTAAAAGTCAGATACGCTCTCCCGCTCAAAAAAAAAGATGGAGGGTTAGAAGGCCTCCTATAAGATAGACTGATGACCAGGTACAGAACGCGGGAAACCGATGGTGCAAGAAGCATAGGAGCGGTTATTGTGACAACGTCTATGTAGACGTCTATTGGCTGAAATGATGAACGACTCTTTACATCATCATCTCGTCGGCTTCCAGTCTTAGCGAAGCGGCTGAATACCAATGTTTAACATGGAGCGACCACGCGACCACCTATCAGACCTCTCCAACCCAGTTATAGGACAACACGATACTCTTTGGATAGACTGATGATTAGATTTTCGGGCGATGATCGACTCTTTACAAATGGCATAAAGACCATTATGTGGAAATTGACTGTTGGATACACTTTTCCTTAGTGTTTAATTTATTTTTCGTTCAGTTTATTAAAATTGCGTAGCTACTAAAACAATATTTTTTACTATCCAACATTTCCGTAATGTTTTTTCCTCCTACTGTTTAACCCGCTAAAATATATCTTCTGGATTGGCCATAGGAGCGAAGTCCGGGGAAAAGCTAGTACTTAAAAAAATAATATCTTGCTTCGGTAAATAAACAACAGGACATGGTAATTATAATTATTACCAAGTCCCAATTAAAAGGGATACACTTTGAGAGTTCCCATTAATTTCGTTTTAAATAAATATTATTCGCAGTCAATTCTCGGTGTTGACTGAGTGTTAATTGGGAATTCAGTATCAACGCAGTTTTCAGACATATTCATATCAATCAGTTTTCCAATAATTAAATCGGCACAGACAAGTAAAATGCATCTCAGTATTTGGTGTCAAAAATTTCTGTTAACTCATTTATCTTAGGTACTTTTTGCTAACAATTTTTAGGGTTCCATTCCTCAAAAGGAAAAAAGGGATCCCCTTATAATTGTTACTTTAGTAGTAGTAGTCCGTCCGTCTGTCTGGCTGCCAAGATCCTTTATCTCGGGAACGCGTGAAGGTATCGAGTTGAAATTAAAACTTTAAACTTTTTACTTTTGAAATTAACATTTTAATAATAATTTCTAATTACAGTCAATGGCGGAATGGGTTATGGCCCGTTCAGACGATATCCTCAACTGGAGCCGTAGGAATTCTCTATGGCCTGTGACCTTCGGGCTAGCTTGCTGTGCTCTCGAGATGATGCATTACGCTGGGCCCAGGTACCTTATTGATTATGTTATTATCTACGTATATTGACGGCTCTTAAAAATCCTTTGAATCACTTATATGCCGACATTTCTGCGTGAAAACCAACGTGTTTAGGTACGTCACCTAATCCGTTTGAAAAACCTTCAACAACTCTGAAAAGCCCAAACAAAAATAGTACATTTTGATACAAGGGCAAAAAGTTTGCACGTGTATCAAACGACTATTTTCAATACACTTACGAAGAAATTAATAAACCGGGATTGACCGGCTTTGGCTGATACGATAAATGTAATAAAATTGAGGCGAGGGAGAGCAAGCGCACTTTTTTGCACTAGTGCGGAAATAGTCTACTGCGTGCCTAAAAGCGGTGGGATAAGAGCCGGTTTTCTAGTAAGTGTATTGAAAAAAAATAATCATCACTACCATTTTAATAATTACAAACGCGTTTTAGACCAACCGGTGCAAGCGCGCTTTTTGAAAGGATTACCATAGTCCTGGAACGTAAAGGGCAACTGAAAGGCACAGGAGGGTTTGAGTCACTAAAAATCACACGCGCACCGCCCTAGAGCGAGAGGAGTCACTTGACGATTCTCCACCTCAAAAAAAAAAATAGGCCAACCGACCTAGCAATCAATCAAAACCACTACAGCTGAGTACAAAGCAATATCGCATCGTAACCGCGTAACCGATAGGAGATCGTTTCAGTCAAGGGAGCCGAGGCAAGCCGCGGTTATCGACACGCTTCATTGCACCTTCGTCACATGTACTGACGCATAATTGACTTTAGAGTACAGGAAAATATATAAGAATCAAGAATGGATTTATCAATATATATAAAAGGAGAAACTGACTGACTGACATATCAACGCACAGCTGATGAAACAACAAAGCCTAGGCATAAAACTTTGCAAGGTTTTCTTTTACAACGTAGGCGAGCACTAAGAGAGGATTTCTCAAAATTCACCCCCTAAGGGGATGAAACAAGTAAATGGTTAATTTGAAACTAGCTTCTACCAGCGGCTTCGCTCGCGTATTAGTAGGTTTCCCCAAACAAACTTTGGCCCCCGTTTCTTCCCGAAACTTTGTGCAAATTTTCACGCTGCTAGTCCCTGTAGTTTCGGTTGTGCATTAATAACTTAGCTGGTACTTAACATGACTACAGTTACGCAGTAGGTAATTAACGCAATTTGTAGAGTGTAATGGATGTAATAAAATACCTAGTTTTGTACCTACTTGTACTACCAGAAAGGGATCCCAGGGGTCCTGGGACGCAAGGCAAAGAAGGATCATTGCACATGAACACACGACACACAACTAGTTAAGATGTCAGTCAGTTAGTATCTCCTTTTATATATATATAGAAGGAGAAGACTAGTTTTTGCCCGCAGCTTCGCTCACGTACATAAAATATAGCCTATGTCAGGAATAAAGCAGCTTTGTATCGGTGAAAAAAATGTTAGCAATCGGACCAGGTACAAACAAAAAAAAAACTTTACTTATTTATAATATTAGTGTAGATTATATGAAAAACTTAATAATACATCTACTTCGTAAACATTACCGTGACATTAAACTTTAAAGAGTAGCAAAGGTTCCCATCACGAAATCGCACCAACAAACAATACTATTGTTCTGAAACGAAGCTAAGATTCTCGATATCCACGACTCGACCCCTAAAGGTTGAGACATGACATTTCCCATCAAATGTCATTGTAAAGCAACATCAATGGGTTTTGCGTACAACGAAGCCCCTGCTAAGGCTGTATGGCGGGGTCGTTGGATGTCTATTCAATTTTATAAGTCAGTCGTGACAATGCATGTTGACCCTCAACTTTGGAATCTTATAGCTTATCTTAGTTTTTAACGTCCCTTTTTATTTATTGACCCAGCTCTGAGGCCCTACAAGAGCTCTTAACGTGATCCATTTTACGACCAAAACTGAACTGTTAAGCTCCAGTCACAACGGGCCTTTTATTATTTGACAACTTTAGATTCGTCTTAGTTGTGAGTGTGACACTGGGTAATTATGTTTTCAATAAAAACACATTCAAGAATGTTTTATAAGGTATCGTATTAAAGGGTTTGGGCAGACAATTTTAAAAGTATTACTCACTAAATAGGAAATAAAAAAGTTGACAATATCAAGAAACCGACCGCAAAAACAACTAAAAGTTCAAAACAAGTCACTAAGCAATCTGATGCAGTTGATTGGTGTCAAATCTATGATTGATTGAAATAAATTCCAAGAACTGCATCAGACTGCTTAAAGTAACTTCCTTTGAACTTTTAGTCGTTTTTTGCGGTTGGTTTTTTATAAGCTTATATTTAACTTGCAATGTTTGTGTGTATGCTTTAGGGCAAATCTTGCAAATGGATTTTGAAACTGTTACTGCGTTATGTAATTAAGATGACAATGCATTAATTTAGTACTATAGAACTGGTCTGATGATGGAGTCGGATAGTGAACATAGGAACTAATGAATGCATCTCTTCGAAATATTCTTGATGATTTCTATGCCTTTTCTCTTATTTCTCTGGATTTCAGGAGTTGCAGTGGTTGGAACAGTGGCGGCACTTTCCACTAATGAAACACTGTACAAAGTCAGACTTAATGCCGTAGGCATTTTCTACCAGTCGACCTACTTGTACTTTGTACAGTCGAGATACTTGGTAAAACCCTAACTCTTTTCTCAGATACGACATGGACCGTTTCGGCATGGTCTTTCGAGGTACACCTCGTCAGACCGACGTGATCATCGTGGCCGGGACGGTCACCAACAAGATGGCGCCCGTCCTTCGTAAGACCTACGACCTGATGCCGGAGCCTAAGTGGGTGGTGTCTATGGGCAGTTGCGCAAATGGCGGAGGCTATTACCATTACACTTACTCTACTTGTCGGGGCGCCGATCGAATTATACCGGTAATGATATTTCAACTTGAGCATCTAAAATCGGATAATTGTGTTTTTATGGTACAATATGTCATGTCTGAGAGTTTAGTTTTTCTTTTTTCTATACTTAATTACCAAGCCAATAAATCAAAAAAGAGTCTAGCTCGTTAGAGCTCGTTAGAGCTAGACTCTTTTTTGACCATTGTTAAGTTTTTGACCATTGTTAAGTTTTTGACCATTGTTAAGTTTATGACCATTGTTAAGTTTTTGACCATTGTTAAGTTTTTTGGCCATTGTTAAATTATAAAGGCAGCAGACTAGCTCAAAAAAAAAAGCATTGGCGAGACCTTAGTTCAGCATTGGGTCAAAAAAATTATAATAAGCAGCGAGAATTCAGTTTTCTTCGGAAATTGGCTGAAATAAAAAATATTTTAAAGAGTGGGGATTCCCTGTCGGAGACTGTTTCCTGATAGCTATAACCAAAGAGTTTATAGGTCATGGTACTTCCTAGCCAAGCGTGCTCCATCGTCTACCATCGGTGTTATAGTGGGCAAGCGAGCCTATCAACAATAAAAAATAATAAGTTCAGAGAGCAACACTAGAGATTTAGTCTTGTAAACCCGTTAAGTTTTAGTCATCCCTACAATAAAAGTATAAAATATTATTATCTTTTTTCAGGTGGACATATACGTGCCAGGCTGTCCACCGACGGCCGAAGCCCTTCTGTACGCTATGTTGGTTCTGCAGAAGAAGGTTAAACGTATGAGGGTCTGCCAGAAATGGTATCGCGGTTAACCACGTATTATCTAGTAAAGTTATTTGGTTTTAGTTATATCCGCTTTTTAATTTTCATCAATATACTTGTATTTACTCGTTAGTTAGAATTTTCTAAACTTAATAATGGGGTCAATTGATTGTTCAAATATGTTTGTAAAAAACCTTTCACAGATAGAAAGCTAGGCACTTTTCATTATAAAAAATGTAATAGTTCTACAGGATAAACCACGAAATGAAACGGCGGGTAAAATCTAAGAATATTTAGGTAGGTACACAGCTATTTTACCGGAAAGAAACTTATTACGGGAGATTAGATGAGGGAACGATCTGTCAGATGTAGGTAAGTTGTATCCTACTCAAACAGGGCCAAAAGGGACCAGAGTAATCCTAAAGTTATTAATCAAGGTGTGGTCTTGACCCGAAACTACAGAACATTACGACGGTATTGTTTCTGCTCCCGACAATTTCTGGTTCTGTCCTTTCACACCGCGATGAAAACACTGCGACTGTATTATGCGCTCCTGGTAGCTCACGGAATTTAATCTTCAAATTTTTCATGGAAGCTTGTTTTTCGGTCACTTTACTTTACACTAGTTTTCTGTATTTATTTATTATAGACCTATTTAAAAAAATATAAGGGAAAACAGTTGTAAATTTTTTAACTAATTTCACGGAGGCGGAGCCGCGGGCCACAGCTAGTTTTTAATAAATAAACTTGTATATACACGCGTTCAAAAAATCTAAAGAAACAGCATTCAGCTATATTGAAGGAGGGGTAATTCTTTGCACGTGTCTGAGGTGTTTGGTACTTACTCCGTGTCAAGAGCAGACACGTGCCGGGCTCACTAACGCCTCTGTAGAAAAACCCGGTAGTATATATATTTATGTCAGGACACGCCACGATTTTACGAGCTTTCGGAGTTTTTAGGAGGTAAGTTATGTTCTTTTTTCAGGTTTTTGGTCCGTATGTTTTACGAGTATGTTAGCTAAGAGAGGCTGTTGTTGGATAGAAGATAGTATGGCCATTAGGGAGAAGGTTTATAATCAGCAGTGGCTAGAACAAAGCTCCTAATTGATCTAATAAAATATTTTTATTGAAGTATTTTATGTTGCACAATAACAATTGAAGCCCTGACTTGGTTGGAAACGGTACGGGAAGTGAATGGCTGGAAGGATTGAGGCCTTTGCCCAGCAGTGGGACAGAAATGGCTAGAAAAAAATCTTAAGAGTATTGTATTTGAGTATGATAATGATGTACCTACGAATGATGATGAGATGATAGGGTGTTGTTAATGGAAATTATGTTTTTAGGGTTAAAGGGAATGAGTTTAATCTTACAAGGCATAATTCTACGGTTATAAACATTGGTATAAACTGCATCAAAGTTAATTTACTCAGTGGTGGCGGTGTCAATGGTAGACTGGAATATCCAGTCATTCGCAATATACGCCATATTCTTTTTTTCTAAAAAGCCATTGCCTCACAAACATGTAAAGTTACATACAAACTCAGACCCGAAACTCCTATCTGTAGGCCATACAAATATTTGTTCCGTGCGGGAATCGAACCCGCGATACACAGCGTAGCAGTCAATCGCTTAACCATTGCGCCAATCATGCCTTCACATTTTATTCGTGGCAATACTTTTCATAACTTAAGAGTAGCTTGCCAAGTAAAAAAAGTTAAAAGGAAGTATGCACTACGTCCATGCCTTATACAACCACCAAAGCAGTGGCTTAGATAGGTGACCAAAGGCCCAGCGCAAAAAAAAACGGGGCCCCTTTTTTAACGTGGGAAATCATCAATAACTTCTCCTACTCTGGTTGGAGTGGGCAGGAGTGTCAGACTTTCGCTGACTTAACGAATTACCATAATATTAAAGTAGTGTTGCAACTTCTTTTATTTAGATTTCGAAGGTGGGAACATTTATCGTTAGTTCAATAAGAGGTTTGTTAATCAGGTTTTAGGGTCCCCCGAGCTTGGGGGCCCTGGGGCACTGCTAGGGTTGCCAACTTTTATTAGAAGAAATAGAGTATATTTGATTTCAAAGGAGGTAAATAAAAAGACCTTACGGACTTATAAAAAAAGAGTATCTTTTATTTGAATTTTTTTAAAGGTATTTTTTTGGTACTTTTTCGAGCACACAACCTTTTTTTCATTATTTTAAAAGAAAGGTATGACTTTAAACATTCTAACTCTAAATTTACATAGATCAGGAGCTCATTTTTAATCAATTTCAATAAAGCCCTGTTCCTCTCTTCCCGCCACATCTAATTCCGAGGAAATAGTCGACTTTCACCAATAAACACTGTGTAAAGAATAGTATTTTAGCGTCCTCTATTAGCGTTATAGCTTATAGAATACGCCTACATGATATAGAGTACAATACTCTATTTTAGAGTACGGTGGTAACCCACTGTCCCGCCTAGCCTTTTGGTAGCTACGCCAGTGCACTAAAGCTTAGGACATTTAGGTAACTGTACCATAAACTGAGCCCGATACCAGCTGTCACTGGGTCGTGAGGCTTAGGCATTTCACGACACCCTCATGAATATCCGGCCGTTCGTAGCGAATTTATGGAGATAGACTCACACATACACACGCATGTAATGGAATTTAAAGCTTAACGGTCTGGAAGAGAAAGATCGTAGATGCGTGGGAGGTACGAAAGAAAAGGGCGAGAAATTACGCATGAGTGGTGTCATGTACTTGAATGTATAGGAAAAATGGCGACCCGAAATACCAAATGCCTGATAGAAATAATTTGTGAAAAAAGAAAAGCCGAGTCGTAAAAAAACTAGGTTCTGCCAGCGGAATCGCCCGCGTGAATGTAGAAAATATATACAATGCGTTCCAAATAAGAATAGGATTGATTGCCATGTTGTGACGTCACGTCATACTGTCAAATCGTAAAAATTGGGCAAAATTGAAGAACTAAGATATGAGCAAAATTGAAGAACTGGATTTTGAATAAACATTTTCGTTCGCAGTACGTAAATAAATTAAATTTAAAAAATATCCTGTTTTGCTCACCCTGTTAATTCTTCGATTTGACAGTACGACGTGACATCACAACATGGCTTTCGATCCTCCTCTTATTTGGAACGCATTGTATGTCAATTTCATGATAAAAGAAGCATATTACTTTAAAATCGGTCCGTTTATTCCTTATATTATTATACTAGCTGACCCGTGAAGAGCAGTGGTGGCCGAGTGGTAACGCCCCCGACTTACGAGTTGTAGACCTAGGCGCATTACTTTGTGTAATTTATTTCATCACCACTGCTCTCAGAACGGTGAAGGAAAACATTATGAGGAAACCGGCATGTCCTAGAACCTCGAATTGTTGGTTGATGGTTGTAGTTGGTATGGAGACATGTGACATCCACCAACCCGCAATGGGCCCGCGTGGTGGATTACGGCCCATTCCCTCTCCTAGAGAGGAGGCCTGACTGGCCCTACAGATTTATTATAATTATGTATAGATTATAAAGAGGTGACACGGCTTATAGAAAAGGGATAGGTACAAAGATTAGAATATGACGCACCTAATTTTCAGTTACCTTATACAAGAAGTATCAATCTTTAAAATTTTGAGACTACACGCAACTTATTGCTTCAATCACTCAAAACGCCGGCGTTCGCGCGTGATTTCGCGCCATTCGGTTAAACACCAAGCGAACACTGGCGTCCGCATAGATTATAAAATATTGAGCGTTTAATTAAAGGGTATTTATCCAAGAACGTAAATAAAAAGTTATCCATTAAGTAGTCTGTAAATATCGAAAATAAGCAAACATTTCCGTTATTCCCTATACCTACCTATAATAATACAAGCTCGATCGGCTAGAACCATATAATGTGATAAATTACAAATAAGTTTATCAATCTTTACGTCAATTTAAACTATACTCCATTAGCAATAAGACTAGACATTTGAACAAATCCTCTTTACTGTCCGTTCGACCGATTTTGACTTCTATTTCGTTAACATAAGGATAGCATTAAAAGCAAAAAGTGGTTTCAATACAAACTGTTTACTGCAGCCGCCATTTGTCATGCCACCAACGCTATAAAATCAAAATCGGTTGAACGGATAGTAAAAAAAAGGTTTGTTTAAATGTTAAGGCTTATTGCGAATGTAGTATCTATATGAGGCCGAAATGTAACATTGTACAGTAACGAAAGGGCCATTTTCTCAAACCGCAACGTCTGCAAAGAAAGCCCAAAACCACACTAAACATTAACATTATTCTCTCACATAAACCTAACCTTTTTGTGGCTAAATTCTTTATGGAAAACAGAAGGACGTACTAACTTTTTATTTTATTGGGACTCGTATCTCTAAGCTTACGGCTTAGAGATACGAGTTCGCTTATATTATGCCTACATTTCCTAATCTAAACTAAGATAATAAAGTAAATACAATAATATATTATGTAGGCACATTAGTGACTTACGCTTACGTGCCTAGAGGACTGCAGCATTGCCAAAGAATGAGCCAGCCCAGCCTGTGTTGATCAGTCGACGAGAAAAAATATCTTTGAAAAGACGATTGATGGTGATTTGAATTTGGACTTCATGATCCACGTGTCAGTAGGACTGATCCTGGTGCCCGAGGCTGATAGCTTTCATCCAAATCTGTTCAGCCGTTCGTTCGTGAATCAGTAACGAACATACACGAATAGATAAAAATTTTCGCCTTTATAATATTAGTCTGATTTTATAAATAATTAGCTTATGCCCGTGGCTTCGCTCCCGTCAACTGACAACTCTATTCTGCTCTACCCAACTCTACCTTACTCTACCCTACTCTACCTTACACTACCCTACTCCACCCTACTCTACCTTACACCCTACTCTATCTTACTCTATCCTACTCTATCCTACTCCACCCTACTCTACCTTACACCCTACTCTATTCTACTCTACCCTACTCTATCCTACTCTATCCTACTCCACCCTACTCTACCTTACACCCTACTCTATCCTACTCTACCCTACTCTATCCTACTCCACCCTACTCTATCCTACTCTACCCTACTCTATCCTACTTTACCCTACTCTATCCTACTCTACCCTACTACTATTTTTTTTATTTTTTCTTTCATAAGATCCTTCTCTTAACAATAACAAACACAACAAAAAACATTAGTGAAATCGGTCCAGCCGTTTACACGTTATGGCGTGACCAAGAGAAATTGGGATTCATTTATATATATATATATATATAGATAATACTGCTGCTACTTGTTTATCAGAGGGTTCGCTAAAATCTTCTTATCTTTTTTGTCAAGTGACAAAGTTATCTGGAAACCTTCTTTTGGTTGAGTAGCTCTTCAGGGCCTAAAGCGTTTTATACTTCAAAAAGAATATCCCGGGATCCTTATAATATCACTTACGTACTTCGTAAACCTGTCTGTTACAAGTTTTCGTACAAAAGAAACTATTATACTCTAATAGCGTTATATTGCTACATCATTATATCTTCGAAATTATTCTTTATATCGTAAGTCACGATTTGCGTGATCAGAAATAAGACAGTTTTGTTTTTATTCTTGTCCGTTCACTAAGTATTTTATTAATAGCAATCTACGAATCAAATTACATACAAATATTAAGAAATAAATATGGTTACATTTTCAAATAATTACATTCCAATGTAGCAATATCTTAACTTAAAAATCGCTATGATGCTACTTTTATAGATCAGAATTTCCCAAACGATGGGTCGCGACGTAACCCTTCGGTTGGAACTTTGAATGCCCCTTGAAAAGCCGACGCCTAAGCTACAAAAACATCCTTTACATTTAAATAGAACTTCCACTTAACTTAGCATAACTTACATACATTGAGAGCCTGTAGATGGATCGAGTGAACTTAGTTTTCTTTTTCTTTTAAAATTATTTAAACAGTTTTTCATTCATATGCATAGTAATGTTCCTTTTTCCTTCATGAAGGCCAAGAAATTAATCACGATTTCGGAAGCTTTTGTTAGTTGAGTCACGGTCCAGTCAACTTTAAATACCACTGCTATAGGCATTAAAAGATGAAACTCTCAAAGAAAATTTTCTCAATTTATAACGCTATATCAAAAAATTAACATTCCCAACACACGCTAAGAAAACACAAAAACCTTTTCATAATATTATGATTAACGAAAATATGAGGTGGAGCGATTACAGCTGAAATATACCATTAAAATGAGGATCATTTATATTCCTGGTATCGCTCTCCAACATATGGTAGGCCTTGTCGTGTGCATGCAGAGAGAATGATTAAGAATAATGATTATGTACATAAGAATCAGCCATGTTTAAAATGGATTATGTTGGCAAATTCTCCGAGTAAAGTAGAATTTATTCACAAAAAGTAAAAGAATCTTATTACTTCAATAGAATACCAATATGCAAGGTTTATATCTATATATTTATATATAAATGGAGAAGCTGACAGACTGACATATCAACGCACAGCCGAAACTACTGGGACTAGGAGGGTGAAATTTTGCACAAGGATTCCTTCTATGACGTAGGCGAGCACAAAGAGAGGATTTTTCAAAATTCACCTCCTAAGGGGATGAAATGGGGGTCCAAAGTTTGCATGGAGAAATCAACTTTCACGCGGGCGAAGCCGCTGGCAGAAGCTAGTCTAGATATAAAAGTAACAATTCTCGCTTCCACAAATTCATTCTAACTGCTCAAGAAAATATTCAGCAGATACATCTACATTATTTCCTCGTTCGAGATCTTTGTGGAACCACTAGACAAATGAACAAAAGAACTGTTTGATATTCGATCTGAAATCAATACCTAGCAGTATCTTAAAAAGAACGCTTCGAACGGTAAAATACATCTGCGGACTGATACCTATCGAGAATAACGTGGGTAGAGAGCTAACAAGTAGCGAATAGTCTGAGATATCAGTAGCGAAGTTATGAAAATCTGGGGTACATGAACTTGAATGCTACTTTATGGTAAGTAAGACGACGAAAGAAGCATACGTAGACCGATAAATACATAGGTAAGATGATGTTCAACGTACAAAGGACGGCGAGCAAAACGACCCGCGTTTACCAAGGTAACATAAAGTCAAAAAGGCTACACTGTAAGTGTAATTAAAATCAAGAGATAAACCGTAACTCTTCTACCCACCGTAATTCTAAATGGCATCCCGCTTGGGCAGAGCACCGCCGTGTCATCGTGGGTGCGATCGGCGGCAACGATGGCTAGCGCCGGGCCTTGGTACAGGCCATGGTCCGAAGCGAGGAGGAGTGGCAGGCGGTCACTTCCTACTGCGAAGCAGTAATGCTAGCAAAGGAGGAGGCCGCACGTACACGCGCGAGGGAGCGGCCCTCATGCCCCAGCTGGCGGGATCCCGATCCAGATTTCCAACCACCGTAGGCGCGGGCTTGCGGACAGCTAGCAATGGGTAGCTCGCTGTCCGACCGTCCGGTAACCGTCCGGACCGTGCCCAAGTCGTCGACGGCGCGTACTGTTCCACGCGCGCTTCAAGGAGATGTCAGCAAACCGTAGGGGCCCAGCAGGGTCGAAGGCTACTGAGGCCAAGGGTCTGCTTCTGAAAGGAAGACTCGGCCTTGGTATGAAAGGCATCGAAGGAACAGGAGTGGGTTTTTAGTCAGTAAAAGTCTAACACGGATGATTTTCCAACTTACAAAAAAACACACACTGGCAAGCGTGCTAATTGTTATTGTAAGCCACCTCGTAAACTGTTTATAAAACTACAAATAAATAACACGTACACGCACTTGAAATAACCATTCATTACTACAACTACTACCCATTACCACAAGGTGTAGCATAAACACACAACAGATCTCGCCCAGGTTACACGTAGCTCATTGTTGTCTGATTACAACGAAGTTTAATTGGCGCACGCAATCGATACTGGCCGGCTCGGCTAAACGCTCGGTTAACGCACTCGGGCTGTTGCGTAACGTGTCAAGGAGATAGGGGGCAGAAGATCCACTCGATAGATAAGAGAAGGGATAACGGGACATTCACAGCAAGCTTAAGGGGATCCTAGCATAATAAAATTTGCATTTACCATTGGTTCATATCCTAAAACCTACGCACCAGACGACCCACACAGTTGGCCGGTACAGCCCATATTTTACAGTCCTGTCACAGACATCGGGTTCTTTGAAGGAACGATGTGTCAACATAAAGTCATAGGCATTTAGACCAGTGATGTGATTGTATAAACATCAGATAATTCTGTAATAATAAGTAGACTCTGAATGATGTCAGATAAAATGAGACTTTCAGGGTTGTTATGACTAAATCTTCTGTCCTATTTCCAGGCCAATATCTCGATTGATCAGGACGCTACAGTACCTATCGATTATGTTCAACAATGGCTGTTGCCATGCGGGTCGGCTTCGCTCACGTAATTCACATAACACGATGTAGACGATTCGCACGATGTCATTGTTTTGTTTTTTCTAATCGATTCGATTGAATAACTTGCGGCTGTCACGAACTGAAAGATGGTTGTAATGGAAGACTTTGCGGTGTCGTGCCGGTTTCTCGGAATGTTTCGGAGAAATACGATCTATTGAAGTATCACTTTCTACAGAATAAAAATATTAGAAAATGTATTTGATGGAATTGGCAAGAGCAAGGTCAGAAAAACTGATAATTGGGAAATCCTCAGTCACAAATTACCAGTTTTTTATGTGGAAAATTATTAGCATCTCCCGCTCTAGGTGGAGCAGGAGGGAGTGTCAGACTTTTACTGACTAAAACCCACAGTGTTCCTTGCCCTTTTTTTGCGCGGGCTACGGTAACTCCTCCAAATAATCCGTAGCCCTGGTAGGCATATAGCAATTTTGCTGACATGTCTATGAGGAGCGCGCGAAACACAACACGCCTTCGACTCAAGCTTGGTCTCTATCAGACGGCCGGATGGCGAGCTATCCATAGCACGCCGTCTGCCAGCCCGCGCCTACAATGGCTGGTAATCGTCCTGGGACTCCCGACGTCTGGGGCGCCTCCGGAGGGAGTCAGAGCATGAGGCTAGTCTCCACGTTACGGTAAACTAGAAGCCTGTAATCTGTATTTTTTACCAGATTAATCAAAACAGGCTCGCTAGCTACATACGTATATTGTTTATTGTACTTTACAAATGTAAACCAAACAAAATGCTCCTTACATTCGTGAAGCATGCGAAGTACTTAATCTACATCTCCCTCGACGCTACTAATATTACAGTTCAGACAATAAGACCCCAGAGCGTAATCCGGCTATATTATGACAGTTGAGCTGCAATAAAGACAAGCATTCAACTAATGAGCTTTATGCTATTAGCATCAGCGTACCATTGGTGGAGCCATCCGACTGGATAATTACTAGGGGATTGTAGAGAACCAAAGAAGCTTTAGCAATCGATTAATCGTGGAATAATTGGAATCCAAATAAACAGGGGAGAACAAAGAGTTGGATTTAGAGAATTAATTGGAGAAATCAGTAGTAAAATAAAATTGATAAGGCTCAAATAAAGGGCATTTTTGTGAATTTTTACTAGTTGAAGAGGCACTATAAGAATTTATTTTTTATTTTTTTTATTTGATATAAACCAGTGCTTGACTGCGATCCCACCTGATGGTAAGCAGTGATGCAATCATTGATGGTGAGGCGCACTAGTTTATTGAGAGCCTATTCACTCTAGCCTTAAAGGCACCGAAATTATAAATGGACGGGAAGACCGCAGCAGGCAAATTGTTTATGCGAATAGTAAGTTTTCCCAAATGAAAACGATTGCAGTGATATTTATAGTTTCACTTTTTAGCAAATCTAACTAAATCGTATTAGTGTCAATCCACGGTCAAACCACTAACATCATCATCATCATCATCATTTCAGCCGACAGACGTCCACTGTTGAACATAGGCCTTTCCCAAGTGTCGCTAAAATGAACGGTCCTGTGCGTCTCGCATCCATCGGATTACCGCAACCTTTACCAGGTCATCAGTCCACCTCGTAGGAGGCCGGTACGCGGTGGCCACTCGAGAACCTTTTAGCCCCAACGGATATCGGTTCTGCGAGCAATGTGCCAGGGCAAATTTAGTGGCAATGGACTCATTGCCACTAAAATAGTTCCTATAACATATATCTGACGTACATACAAAACCAACAATCATATAAAAAGCATTTTATTTTTATCAACCCTTGCTCACCTTCATTAAAATAAAAATACACATTTCCATTGAAAACGAGTACTAGGTTCACATGAGTTGGAAGAATTGAAATGACGTCATCAGTTGTCTTGTCGGAATTCCTATGCTGACGACCGGTAATTATCGACGCATCGAGGGGTCACGCCCGACGGTTTTACTAAGGATGTCCCCTTTAAGTATCTGGTTATAATGTTTTGTGATATTAGATAACAATCTGCCTAGATTTTTCCCCAAATACGGTTATAATCAGGCTTCAAAATCCCTGCGGGAATGATCCGAAGAGTTACCGTGGCCCTGGAAAGTAATGGGCAATTCCTGAAGGAACAGAGTCAGTTTTAGTCAGTTCGCTCCACTCGGCAAAAAAGCTTCGGAATTCCCGTCACAACTGTCAAATCTACAAATGACAGTGGGACCAACGGTTTAATAGCTTTGGGATTTCCTACGCTACCGCTTACCTTCACTTCGAACAATACCTACTTTAGCAACGAAAAAAAATACATCAAAAATCTTTTCTTAAGTTTTTGAAGACATAATTTTCTCGATAATAAAGGTAAAATTTTCAAAGTACGAGGGTTGTCCCAAAAGTACCCGACCTGTTTTATAAATATGGGTAACTTTCAAAAACGGATTACTTCAATCGATAGTACCATCTTTCAACTACATAAGTTATAAGTTTGATAACGTTACGTTAAATAATATTTTTAAATAACCATCCAAAGTGAACGCACTCAGTGAATTTGTACACATAGAAAAAATTTTGTCATCGATATGTGAAACAAAATTTTCCTCTGAAAGGTTTCAGTCCAACTGATATAAAACCCGAGGTGGATTCTACTCTGGAGGAGTCTGTTCTTTCGTTTACAATAGTGAAATATTGGGTAGCTGAGTTCAACCAAGGTTGGAACTGCCAAGACGAATACTGCAGTGGTCGACCAAGTGAGGTCACTATGCCAGAATGTCATGAAAGTCCACAAAATGGTGTTGGATGACCTTTGATTATTCGATATTCGAATTATGCTAGATAGAAGACATGGTAGTTATTTTAAAAAGTGGACATAACGGCGCGTTTGTTCACAATGGGGCACAAACAGCGTCGTCAGGATGTTCCCATCAAGTGTTTAGCAATGTTTCGCAAAGCCGGATTTTTGCGTCGATTCATAACCTTGGATGAAACATGGGTCCACAATTTCACACCTGAGACGAAAGCACAATTAAAGCAGTGGATCGTAGGGGAAAACCGACTCCGACGAAAGTAAAGAGAATTCAGTCGACTGGTAAGATTATGGCGTCAGTTTCCTGAGATGCGCGTGGAATAATGTTTATTATCTATCTTGCTAAAGGAAGAACAATCAACGAGGAACATTATGCAGCCTTATTGTAGCGTTTAAGTGATGAACCCAAAGAAAAACGGCCGCATCTGGCGAAAAAGAAAGTGGTTCGTCCGTCAATGCGATGGCTGAAATCAATGAGTTAGTTTGAATTGCTTTCTTATGCTCCATAAACGCCAGGTCTGGCTTCATTGGACTATTTTCTTTTTCCTAATCTGAAAGAATGCCTCGGTGGAAAAAGATTTACCAACAATACAGAGGTAGAGTCTGCGATTAATGGCTATTTTGAAGAGCTTGACGGTTCCTACTATAAATATGGTATCGAAGCTATTGACCATTATTGGGAAATATGTATAAACCTACAAGGAAACAAAGTTACAGAATAAAACCTATTTTTGCAATTATTTTATTATTTTCTTGGCCAGTTCGGGTACTTCGGGAACCACTCTCGTACAGTGCACCGAATACAGTGTGTTTAAGACCGCTTTCCGTTTAAATTAATACTTGACCAGCCCCGAGACAGTTTAATTTTCTCGGGGAAATCTCAAGTGTCCTTTTGGTAATTTTTCTTTAACTTGAAAATAACGGTAGGTAATCTGTCAGAGAGAGGTTTCAAGTTTGATTTAATTTTCTGTTTTATTTGTTCTCTCTTTGCTCTACTAATTAAGTAAAGCGAAGGTATACTTGAGAGAAACACTTGGGAAACTCTGAAATTAAAATTTTCTCATCCCGTGACGACACATTATTATTTTTATTATTAATTTATGTAGGTACGCCACTGCCTAGAGGTTCGGGCCCTTGAAAAGTCAATCAATTCCTTTGCTACAATAATAATCTTTTGGTCTAGCTCAGAAACAACTTAGATGGTAATACTCCATAATAAGCCACAACGCGATACATTTCAATCGATGCTTCACCTCAGGTCGTGGTCCTTGTGCAAATAATGTTATTTACGCAGTTTGAAAGACCTTTAAGGCAATTATTGATTCAACTAAATCTGATAGTAAAAGTCTAGAAGCAGAGTTAACGACCTCCGTTTCAGAGATGACCACAATTGAAACAGTATCTAATAAAAGTCAACTCGTTCAAAAAATATATACAACAGACAACACCATTTTAATTTCAGTAGAAAATCTTCTAAATCTGTCCAACAAATTTTTGCCCATTGCGAGGCAACACAGACTCATACAATTTGTAATGGCATAATTGATACGACGCAGAAAAAGTAGCTTATGTGCTAGAAATGTGCCATCCTGCCCGCCTAGAGCCATGTGAAACCGTATGAAAGGGAA
The DNA here is from genome assembly GCA_961205895.1 of Mythimna pallens. NCBI lineage: Eukaryota > Metazoa > Arthropoda > Insecta > Lepidoptera > Noctuidae > Mythimna > Mythimna pallens. The sequence goes on from OY540844.1 coordinate 18,643,244, forward strand.
ATTCGTGATTTTAGAACACAAAAGCAACTGAAGGAACATAGGTGTGGTTTTATTCAGTAAGTCTGACACACCCTCCCGCACTATGCTCTGCGGGAGAAGCCATTAGATGATTTTCCACCTTAAATAAAAATGCCGTCTCGTGCCATCACAAGACCTGAATAACAACAAGCAATATAGTGCATATAACGATGTCATCGTAAACGTCAATATACATATTTTTATTAAGCACTGGGCTATCCAGTGGTAACGCTCCCGACTCAGTAGGTGGCAGGTTCAGACCCAGCCAGGCGCATTACTTTGTGTAATTTATTTCATCACCACTGCTCTCTAAACGGTGAAGGAAAACATCGTGAGGAAACCAGCATACCCTAGAACCGTAGACATATGACATCCACTAACCCGCACTGGGCCCGCGTGGTGGATTACGGCCCATTCCCTCTCCTAGAGAGGAGGCCTGAATCCCAACAGTGGGAACACTATAAGGCCGACTATGCTTATGGTATGCTATTTATGAAATAAACAGTTAGTTTAAGAAAGAAAATAAAGTGTGTAGGGCGAAGTAGGCTCGGGGCAACCCTACAGACCAGTCGTACAGACGTGCGGGCAGACGAACTAACAAATATGACTCATACCGAAGAAGGCGCGGGCGCCGCCACGCTCTACCTGCTGTGGGAACTTCTAACAATTACACGTTAGTCATAATTATAAGTCCTAGTTCTTCTCTAAGACTTGAAGGAGGTAATAATGGTGTAGATGCAAAAAAGTAAATGTTGAGTCTACCTAGCAATGAAGATGAGTCATTTCAATTTTTAAGCGATTTCTCGGAAAGTTTCTGGAGAAATCAATTCGTGTAACCTTTTCCAGTCAATCAAGAAACGTTGAAACTTTAACGGTCCGGACTAAGCGTTTCGCTTCGTCGTTTACACCGCGTACATCGAAGGACTGGAACAATTTGCCTGCTGCAGTCTTCCCGTCCAACTATAATTTAGGTGTCTTCAAGACTAGAGTGTATAGGCTCTTAATAAACTAGTGCGCCTTACCATCAATGATTGCACTGGTTTATATCAATTAAAAAAAAAAAATCTCCCTAGCCTTTTACCATCTATGTTGGAGTAGACTTCCAGTCTAACCGGATGCAACTGGATATCAGTTTTTCACATAAAGGAACTGCCTATCTCATCTTCACAACCGAACAATTGGTTAACGCGATACTCCTTGGCAAGACTGATGTCAGATTGCTTGGCTTCTAACTTAACTAAACTTCCGCAACGACTGTCAATGATCTACAAACGACACCCGGGACCAACAGGTGAGGCACAGAGGTATCTCGATATGTTAAGATAGTCACCAATCCACCTACCTATTTAGCCACGAGCTCCTCAACCTTCACTTCATTCTCGACTAGCCTTTTCCACAATACAGTCAAATGGGGAGACTAGAAACTCAGGGGTGAATAGAAACAAAACTTCAAATGGTATTTTCGCGGTATTAGAATATTTTTTGCAGAATTTAACTATATCGATTTATCAATGAATTGTTAATCTAAAAAGTCGATGCTTTGTTAGAAGCCGATAATATGGTATCAAAGTGAAGAACCAAACCAAAGTTTTGTTCCTATTCACCCCTACGTTTCTATTTACCCCGTTTTACGGTAGCAGTACTTAACATGGAGTCACTATCTATCCGCGACATTGTCCATGGTCTTGTACAAGTAATTTTCAACAGACAGTTTCCGAAAATATCTAGCCTATAAAGTTACTGTGTGATAATTGCAAGATATAAATGATAAGCACTACCTGACAGAAGCGTAGACGTACAGTCAGACGCAATGACGCTCCGGTGAGCCACGTCACTGCCGACGCTACCCGAGAGGGTTATTAGCTACACTATTTTTGGAAGTGCTATTTTTAGGTACGAGGGGTTGTATAAAGAATTTAGTTAATAGAATGACTGCGGTATAAAGTTGGGTTATTATATTTGGTTGATTTGAATGTTGGAAGGTTAATAGGGGTAAATTGTAGACTGTGCTGTTTAGTGTAGCCTGCGATATTTAATGACTTTATCGTGAAATAGCCATTCGATGGAGTAAGACGAACTGAGAGGGTTGTATTTATGATTTTAATTATTATAATTCTGTAAATATATACGTGTTACGGCCGCCAATTATATTTTTATCAACATACAACTTGACTCTGACCTACAAAATGCTAAAAATTAAAGAAAATTTGAATTTTGTGGGCTACCTTGGAGTAGTCCCCTTAAATGACCTTTTGTTTGTATTTTGTGTGAGTGTACGTTACGTAGTACATAAAAGTTTTCGATGATTTATATGAAAGTGCCTTATTTACTTATTTATAAATATCCAATAATTTAGTTTTTCATGAATATTGCATGACGCACGAATAGGTGATACATTAGATATTTATTTAAGAGTATAAAATGTCACACACTTTTGCCTTTGATAACGTGCTTTGTAATGAATCGCAAAGTCATCGTTGTGGCAACTATCAAAAATGAAAAACAGATACAAATTTCGAAAACAGGGTCGTTCAGGCCTCCTCTCTAGGAGAGGGAATGGCCGTAATCCACCACGCGGGCTTAGTGCGGGTTGGTAGATATCAAATGTCTTCAAATTTTTAGTTATAGGACGTTTTGAGAGCAGAGGCTGAACCTACAACGTGCAACTCGTAGATTGGGGCCGTTACCACCACTGCTAGTCCATTGAGAGAAAATTAATTTCTTAAAATCCGTAGGATATAAGCTGAGAAAAGTTTATCAAAACTGAATATCTTATCTTATCTTGTTGTGGGGCTGGCCTTAAACCAGAGCACTTCGACCCTTCTGGATCTTTTGTGCTAAAACTGAATATCTACTCGTAATCAAAAAGGTATGAAAATAGTTAAATAGCCGACCTATTTAGCTAAAATAAATTAACATTTCATGTTAGTATACCAAGCCAATTTGTAATTTAACTGTTTGAACAAAACCTTTAATTATATTATGATAATAATTTTAATTAGCAGACCCTTGCGTGAAAATAAAAAAAAATATTAAGTAGCTGTTTGTTGCTGACCTTAATCAGTTTATAATGACAAAAATCCCTTCATGTTCAATAAAAAGGTGAAAGCAGGATTTAATTAGAAGTAAGTATAATGAGGTCAGTGTAAACAAAAAGCGTCATTAGTTGAACAATAGAACACCGTAATACAAACTAACAAAGGGCTGAATTTTAAAGCCATGTTTTTAATGAATGAATTATTAGTAAAAAAAAATCAGATAATAAGAAGAATACAACCCTTATTTAAGCAGGGTAAAGGTTACGTTGCTAGATTTTCTACTGTTTTTTAGAGTTAGAATTCTTGCGTAAAATTGTGCTATCTTTACAGAATCATTATGTAACTAAAAAGAACTATTATAATTTGAATTAGCAACGATTGAAAAAAGATCCTTTGGCAGGCATCGTTATAATCAGAATATAACGATGCCTGCCAAAAGATCTTTTGACATAGTTACCGCGCCCCTGGAACGCAAAGGGCAACTGAAGGAGTGTTCCTTCAGTTGCCCTTTGCGTTCCGCTGTAAGTAAGTCTGATACTCCTTCAATTCACCCAAAGCGTGAAGAGTCATTACGTATGATGATTTCACACCAAAAAACATATCCACAAAATACCTCTGCCGAGTATAAACTACGAAAAATCGTAAACACGCATGGAAGCTTTATCATATACCTACCTACTATCTACAAAACAATACATAAGCGCAAAACGTAAAAATAACTATGTTTATAAATAGCTGAAGCGGTTAACGTAAACGTGTAGTGAAACAAAACATACGAGTTATAATTAAAAATAATATTTGGATATTAGCATACCGCGTTTTGACACGTGAAGAGTGGGCAAGGCCACAGCTCAAACTAAGCTAACTTGAGCTTCGGGATCTTTCGAAAGATTTACTATAGCCCTGGAATGCAAAGGGCAACTGAAGGAAGACTAGTAGGTTTTAGTAAGTAAAAGTCTGACATCAGAGGCGTAGCGTGGACTAATTTAGACGTGGGCGAAGATGCATTAGCGAGGGCTTTTTCTTTAATTAATTCGAAAACGATACAGCGACTGTTGCAACCCATCGTTGCTTACTGTCTGGTGAAATAGTGGTCAAATAATAAAACAAAACCCCCGTTTTTGAAGAGCCCACGCACACACGGTGCCCCTTTGGGTGTGAGGCCGTGGGCGAGGGCCCAATTCGCCCACGCCTAGCTACGCTACTGTCTGACAAAACTCTCTCTTGCTCCACCCAGAGCGGGGGAAGTTATTTGATGATTAAGCAGCTCAAAAAAGAAGCCATAGTTCACCTCTGCCTTTGAAAATTACAACATTTTCAAAGGCAGGTGAACTATGACTACATCTAACTCCAGGTGCACGTGTGGTGCAACTGATCAGATTATGTCCGAATGGCTGAAAGCCCTTCCACCTGTACTCTTGACGATCTGAAAAATTGCTGGAGCGTCTCAAATGCCCGTGCCCGAGAGTACAGATATACTCTGATGATCTGAACAACGCTTCGGACGAGGAGCAGAGGGAGAGGTTAAACGATGATTACCCTGAACCCCAAGGCTAACCTCAAGGATTCCGGCTAAGCTATATGAACTCTGTCCCTCTTCACTCCACCATATGTCTAGTTTCGTAACCAAATTCTTGGTTGGACCCAAATATCTTAATTAGATCTTACCGTTGAACTCTATGCAACGTAAGCTAAACTTGAGCTTAGCTCGTTGTACAGCCAGCACCTAAATTCGGGAAAGTGCGTGTGAGTTGCGTATGAGAGGGTAAGTATGTGCGTGTTTGAATTTACCAAGATTGTATGTTTATGAAATATTAAAGAAAGTGTTAGAGTATATTCTATACATGAATTCGGTTTAATATGCACGTTCAGGAAGTGGTGAATCAACGGTGAATAGGAAGTAATTTGTAATGGTTTCTTTAAGTTAATTAGGCGAATGTCTGAAAGCCCGGATTACTCACGTCATGCGGAAGACAATATATGTTATGAGATTAGTGTTTCTCAGCCGAAATAACTGAAAAGTGCGAAAAAAGATTAATTACAATAGGATAGAGACGAAAAACACTTGAGAACGTTGAAAAGTTGAGACACAACGGGATTGTATGTCACCGCAGCCCTGGAACGAAAAGGGCAACTGAAGGTGGGTTATAGTCCGTAACAAACTGGGGATCTTTAAGTCAAAAGTGAATAGGTTACTTCTAAGCAAGCGTGCTCCATCGTCGACCAAATCGTCGCTTTCCATCAGGTGAGATAGTAGTCAAGCGCGAGTTAGGTTGTTGTTAGGTAATAGCAATAAAAAAAAGTGTCTAACACTCCTTCTCGGTCCACCCAGCGGAGACATCACCAGAGAAGTTTGGAGGAGGAAGAAGTGACTTTGCTGTACTGTGGCATAATTTATATGATAGTCAGATAGAAATAGACAGGAATACAGAAACCTTAAAGAATTATTTCAGCAGATTCCAAAAATATATACCTACCAGGACGCGATCCACCGAATACTAGTAACACATTCTATCACTTTTTCAGTCTGTATGAACAGCTGTTACTCGTGACCGACAAGATATTTCAATAAGATCTGCGTAAATAATTCGTATGCGTACACTCAGCAATGCTCAGAGAGTGCGATGATAATGATACTATTTCTGTAACGGGTATCTGTACAAACTCTGAGGATGACTGTACGCAACGCACTTGTTTGCCGAGATTAATAACAGGGAAGTCGTTTAGTGTTTTAATGTGACAATTTCGTCTTTGTCAAGAGTAATTTCTAGATAGAAGATATTGTTTCCTAGTTTTTTAAATACAATTTTCTTTTTTTATGCACCTGCCATTGTCTCTTCTATTGTTTTTTACGTCTAGGTTGACTGGTAGAGAATGCATAAAGGGCCTATTACACTACTCGATATTCAGACAGTCTTAGTCGATGTCGCGTAATGTAATAGTCCCTTACGCCTTACCCTTGTTTTAATACAGCCTTTTTACTATTACATGTAGATTAAATCTATACATTTAATAAATCTGTAGAAGTTTGTAGTTGTGCGGTCATCACGTTACAGTTCGAAATCGATGTAGATGACTTTTATACAATAAAATAGTGTGTAACTTGATAGGTATATTAAATATGAAAGATTCATTGACTACACGTACGTACGAAATACACATTTTTTTGCGACACAAACAGCTGTGTCTTTTTTTCCTTAACTTAGAAGTTTGAATTTTTCACAGCTTCAAGGGACCGCAGACATGAGTATATGGTTTTAATTTTAACTCGATACCTCCACGCATTCCCAAGATAAAGGGTCATGAGTTGACAGACAGACAGACGGACAACAAAGTGATCGTATTAGAGTTCCGTCTTTTCCTTTTGAGGTTCGGAACCCTAAAACTATGACAATGTAGAACTCTAGAGCTAGGTTTATTAATGCGAAACTCAGCTGAAAGAACCCAAAATAGACAAAAGCACCCGGAAGTAGGCGGCAACGACAGACGTCATATAAGTGTGCCAAAACAGCGCTAATGTCTGCAGCGCTTTTCACATTTCCTTTCAAAGAGAAAAGCGCTTCACAATTAAGCTGCAAATCGGATGTCAAGACGTAGAGAGAGAGCCAAGTTTTGAAACGTAGAAAACAGCCATTAAAGCTGCCAGCAACACTCGCTGCAAATTAATGAAGTTTGTGAACCGCCGCCAGCGACAGCCAAGTTCGCGACCTTCACCCCTGCTATAAATGTTATAATTTATAATACACTGCAATGACATTTAGCAAGCGAATTAATTATGAAGTACTCAAGTACCTATTACACGGTTATATTAGAAATTGCTGCGGGTACACGTGATATACCTAATAGTTTCTAATTAATTTTACGAGCAGATATTCCTAGCGATGTAATGAGTCTTGAGATTTATGTATCCTAATTGAAATTATCGGTCCATTGTTGTTTCACCTCACCAAGGCTTTCGAGATGGTAAGATAGTGATGAGTAATATACTAAACAATTGGGTTTTTTCTCTGTTTTATTTATGCACAATATTTTATAGTTAAACAACAAACAACAGTAAAACTAAATATTTTTCTGAAATCACTATCATAATTGGTTATATGAAGCAGCAATTAGCATTTCCAATATTGGAATTAGAGAGGGGGGGGGGGGCAAGGTGGGAAAATCTCCCTTTTTGTACGTAGGTAACATTCTAGTGACGTCACTTTTTATTTTGTGCATCCTTTTTCTGTTACTTGACATTTTTCCCTTCCACCAGATTTGAAAGGTTTCCATACTGTATTCGACGTAAACTTCTATACGATATAAATGGCGTATCAGCAAGTTTCCTAAATGTTAATACGCCATTTAAAAAAAAATTGTTTCAAATAAAGTTGTTTATTTTAAAAAAAAAAAAAATCATTTACCTATCTAAGTGTTTAGTACTTGCCTTACAATAATCAAATTTATCTAATTAGGGGGAGGGGGGGTTATTTTTTTATTTTTATTAATTTATTATTAATTTATGTTAAAATTTTCGAAACATAAATGTGTGCACGCTTACTTCTATGAACCTCTTTTGTCTTCTCATTCTAATGCAGTATATTTTACATAATTTTGAACCGATTTGAAATATTCTTTATATTTGCGAATTTTCATAAAAAATAATTATTGAAACAAATATTTCAAAATATAAGACAATTACTCAATTAAGAGATAAACCGATTTCTAACTAAAACCGCTAATTCGCCGTATGGAAAATAAACTACGCCGCAAGGTCACCACAAATTAGGTTGACATTACATGCACGGATGCGTCGACCGACCCCGGCCCTGTAAGCTCCACTAAACGGTGTAATGCCCTAATTTATGTCCAAGAAGCTCAATAACTCTGAACAAGGAATATAAGAAAATCAACTGTGTGTTTCTCTCGTTGGACTTAGCAGTAATTTACAACTGTCAAGCAAAAATACGCTAACGAAAGAACAAGTAATCCCAAAGACAAATGTCTTGTTGTAAATTGGGAAGTTTAATTCATCATTCCAGTCGAAAGACGTCCACTGCTGGATATAGGCCTCCCCCAAGTGTCGCCACAATTAACGGTCCTGTGCGTCTTGCATCCATCGGACTCCCGCAACCGTTACCAAGTCATCGTCCACCTTGTAGGAGACCTTCCAACGCTACGTCTTCCAGTACGTGGTCGCCATTTCAGAACCTTTCGGCCCCAACGGCCATCCGTTCTGCGAGCAATGTGCCCTGCCCACTGCCACTTAAGTTTGGCGATTCTTCGTGCTATGTCGGTGACCTTGGTTCTCCAGCGGATATCCTCATTCGTGACTCGATCACGCAAGGAAACTCCGAGCATAGCCCTTTCCATTGCCCTTTGGGTGACTTTAAGTCTTCTGATGAGGCCCATTGTAAGCGACCACGTTTCGGAAGTTTAATTAATATGATCAAAAGTCTACTGTTACAGTGATTTACGAGTATGACAACTAGAAAATCGAACTTGAAAGCAGGCCCAGTAAAGGTCATGGTGAAAATTGAGAACGATCTATAAGAGAATTCAATTCCAAACGATTGAAATTGACAGAAATGGTAACAGCTGTTCGAAGAAAATTAATCTCCCAAGTTCGCCTAGGGTTTGTACTAAAAAGCATTTAAGTAGAAAACTTGTTTACGTAAAAAGTTTAGGGGTTCAAAGTTTGATACACGACAAGCGTAAATAAGGGATTTACTTGGTTTATTATAAAACTGACATACTTTATTGTGTAACTGGCTTCTACCAGCGGCTTTGCCTGCTTGAAATCATGTTTCTCCATACAAACTTTGAGCCCCATTTCACCCTCTTAGGGGGTGAATATTGAAAAATTCTCTCTTAGTGGTCGCCTACTTTTTCTTTTCGTGTCGATGTACTCTAACTAAATTTTATCTGACCAGTATTTGGCAACCTCTACGGCTCTGTTATTGGCCTCGTATAGATCCTGAAAACTGCAGGTAGTTGTGCAGGATGGACAGCATAGCAAATGGCGCATGTCCTGTGCAGCGGCTCCACACTGGCACTGTGTTAGAGATGGGTCGAGGAAACCCCATTTGGCCAAATTATTTAAAAAGTCATACGTCTTAAAAGGAAACCTTATGCAAAATTTTACGCTCCTTGTCTCAGTAGCTCCGTCTGTGCGAATAAATATGTCAGTCAGTCAATATCTCCTTTTATAATATAGATATCCCGTGCCTAGATTTATATCTAGAAACATTAGCTGTAACGTTAGGCAGACCTGAAAATACATCAACCTTAGTATCAAAATCGTCTCAAGTCTCGCCGTCTGAGTTAAGCTCAACGACTCGGTCCGGAGCTCCGGGCAACGCCCGTCGGCGACACCTAGTCTATTATTAGCGGCGCCATACTTATCACGAGATAAATTCGAGTACACGGTCTAGGTCAAATGATACTGTTTATAGGTGCAAGGTTGCCCATGGGGGTCGCGACAAAACAAACCTTTATGAGATACCGTAATTCGTTCCAGAAGGTCAAGACTATTCGGGTGACATAAGCAGGGAAAGAAATGATATATTTTATGATCAAAACACTCGTTTTACTGCAGACGTTTATTATGATAGTCCGCGTCTAGATTGACATTGAAGGCTGAAAGAACGAAATAAAAATAATACACTAATCCCGTTCGGTTCACACGGAGTCGATCCTCAAAATAAAATTGTGGTCATGTCTGGACGTGGGTAATAGAAAATTTTACAGTTTTAAAATTTGATTGATGAAACTAGGGATGTTATGGTGCACTGCTGTAACCGAAACTGAAAAACTATCGGATATCCGAAACAAAAAATATCCGTAATCGTAATCGAAATCGTTATAAAGTTTTCGGATAAAGGACTTACAAGTGCCTTTATTTACCTATATTTAATTATATGATTGCAAAAATTAATGATAATCTAGATTAGAAAAATAAAAGTAAAATCTTACAATTTGTATTTTACTTTTAAAATTTTAATATCCGTAACCAAAACTAGCGGATAATCAGGAATAATTTCATATCCGTAACGGGTACAACATTATTATTTCTATATCCGTATCCAGATCCGAAATTTCATGTCCTTAACATTCCTGGAAAGTTATTCTTTGTTACTTTCCTCGTCGAATGATCTGGATTATCCTGATTCACATCTCCAACTACTATTATTAGCATTTTCTCTTGAAACTTACTGATGACCAATCTGAATCTGTACTCGATGACTAAATTCTCGAGATAATCATCTTCGTGCCTCATTTATGTGCTTTATTAAAATAGCTTATTATTCAGTATACATTTATTTGTACATTTGTGACTGTGTGAAAATTATCAGTTTCCATTGAAAGTTATCAGATTGCACTTATTGTGCATTATTGCGTTACTGATTTACAAAATGGCATCAAACTGATACATAATAATTATTCATGATTATATCACTATCTGCCCTCTGCTACGAAATTCAGGAAAAGAAAGTCGCTTATTTTTACCTCTCGTATTTTTTATTATTATTTCGCGACCTCACACTGACCTTTCGTCCACACAGTCAACGTACTCATATGTCCATCAGTTATTTTTCCATCATAAATCTCGACTTTCTATTTTATTGTACTTTTTACTAAAACGTCATTTAATGCTAACGAGGGTCTAAAATAAATCAAACGAGAGTTTCTCTTTGAAAACTTGAAATCGCATGCCCTTTTAAAACAATGATACCAAATGTAGACCTACGTTTAGCCGTCATTATTCATGTACAACAAAATAGTTACTGAAGTGAAGCATGATACAAAGATAACAAATACAATCTTACGCTCGTATTAAAAATCTCAGCATTTATTAGTGATCCATCTGTAATAAATTATGATCTTGTCCAATATTATCATCATGTAAGTTATAACTTTATTAACGCTTTATTTCAAATGACTAGCAATTGTCAAAAACATAAATCAACCACAAACACCCCGTACAGAATTCCGCATTAATTGACGTGCCAAGCCTAGTGTTTTAAACCAATTTACACCCAGAAAATAGTTCCTATCAGAATGATTCTACGGCGCTATTTTTACACTAGTGGAATAAATGAAACGTGTTAAAGCCGTTAAGGGGATGTGAATGTCAGGGACGAGGCGTGGAACCAAGAATGGTCATTTGAGATCCGCAAAAACTGTCGCAGAGGATAAACTTGACCCAACATTGCAAATTGGTTTCTGAAAGCTAATACTACTAATACAGATCGTGTGTTTTATTTTGGTTAGGATCAAATGGATTACCAGAGAGCAAAATTGTTTATCAAACAGTTAGTCTCGTATGAATGTAGCGTTTATTGTCAATGTATTAGGTATACATTGATTTCTTCCTAGATTATGAGACAATCCTTATCGCGCACGTGAACGAATTCAGTCACTTATTCTATTTGCTCTTGCTCCAAATTTTTATATCCCTTTCGTTGCGTCCATAAATAATATTCGTCTTGCCCGTGACTGGAATTTCAGGGGCAGGGAGTTGTGTAAAACGAGGATACACGAGCATCTGAACTTAACCTAATTTGGTTTGGAAATATATGTAACGGCACTTTTAAGACCACATTTCAATATCAGAAGCTGAAAATTGTATTTATAGAATTCTATACATTATTGATGATCCTGTTGCCACGTAACTTGATTTTTATACTGTTGCTTCCAGGAAATAACGTTTTACCCCTAGTGTTGTTATTAATGACTATGGCATACAGAATGAGTAGGTCATCAATGTATACGAACTCAATTTCTTGAAAATCAAAGACACGACCTTAATCGATTCCTGAACATCATAATTTACGGTTACGAGGCCATCACTATAATGGCAGCTAATAAAGCTCGAGAGACAGAAGGTGACATCAATCATACATCAAAGTAGTGAATTAAATATCGAGGCGAAACAAAAGAACCGAGGGAATCAAGAACTATTAATGAAGCACTATTACGTAAAAGATTCTAAGATATTAATCATCCCTTTCCACCCCCAAGAGAATATGATTCGAGGTTACCATCAATCATGAAATAGGAACAATAGCTAGACCCATTTTATCGGTACTAAAGGTTGTATGCTTCTGTTACCATTTGCAAGTATCTTGAAAATCCATCGATTTATTATTCAAAATTATTTAAAACCATATTTCCATTTCTCTGTAGGTTATAAAAAACATTTAGTCTTATTTAAACGTACCCGTTTGATTTTGATAAAGTTACATCATTAGCAAGACAAGATCCCTCCTTTAATGATCATTTTATTTGGTGGAACCCTTTCGTTACACCCAGGTCATGTTTATTCTAGATATTTTTCACTTTCAGTTCTAGTTTTGTAACTTGTTACACATACGGATCCTGACTCACACGTGTGTCGCAGAGATATCTAATTTAAAGTTTATGTACGAAACGAAATCTTTGTAAGCAACTAGATATTCTTTATGCAGTTCTAGGTTTAAGGACGATACTGTGAAATTTGAAATTGGGTGCTTTACTTTAGTAGGTAGTTATTTAAAATTCAGAATTAACCATGGTCCATCTATTAAATATGGTTTAATACTAGCCAGGAAGTCAGTGTCGTATGAACGTAAATAATACTAAATGCAGTCAAAAACGGAAGATGTCTCCTATAATTTGGATGATATCCAGTCTTTTATTACTACGCACGGATAGAGTTTGGCACAGCGCTCGTGTTTGTATGCCCCCCTAGCCAACATATTTGAATACCGCAACACGACTTCTATTGCTAAAATGTACCATGACCTTTAACACTGGCTGTTAAGATTCAAATTCGAAGAAATCCGGAAGATGTGCTGGCATTTTAAGTTCAAGAGCGTGCCAAATTTGCTGAATGGACGCAGCAGCTGTTGTCTTTCGACATAATACGAGTATCAACCCTATTATATAAACGTAGTCTCTCGCATTTTGGCAACGCAGTAATATTATGTGAATATTTTAAAAAGTAGTCCATATTTTGGGTGTATTAGCAAGTTTTGGTCTGACGGAAAATAACTTAATAACCTTGATAGTTTTTGATGACATAATGTTTTGACATAACAAGTTCAATTATATTGATTGGGTATTTAATCCTCAAGTTGTTTTCACCGACACATGTTTATATGTAAGCGTTGATAAGCTAATCAGAAGTTTTCCACTTAGCAAGTTGCGATCGAGAAGAACTTTCGATTATTTCGATTAGCAAAAGGTCAAGCGTGTTTACACTGAAGACTGGGAGATTGATGATTGGCAGTATTACGTTAAAGGTTACGTCAAATACTCTGTTGTAGACTGATACATGCCGTGATGTTTATGCTATAACAAGGAAAGCTATACGCACGCATTGTGTTGACTTACGCGAAATGTATCAGTCGGTGCAAAAGTGCATACCTACTTATTAAATGGCTTTATTTACAAACCAGAACATAAAAAATATAAAATAGTGAACCTAAGACTGGATAGCAATTTAAATTATTTTCAAGATTTCTACAACTTAAGTGACGAAAAAAATCTGAGTTATATATTTTGAGAAACAGCAAAAAATCGAACGACAAATAAATGAAAACAACGCTATAATCAATTCTGCTGATCGCACCTTTTCTATAAAATTCGGAGGCCAAAATTATCAAAAAGTTTCAGCTGGCGAGGGTGAATTTAATAATAATAAAGCTGTATAAATTAATACGCTTACGTAAAAAGCTGCAGTATCCGACGACGGCCATGCTAATGATGTTATCACCGACATCGTCAGAAGCACCTGCTACAGCTGAGAGTTGGCAGATGTGGCTGGTTTATTGCGAACAAGGTGTGTTTGATTTATACAATGTGCTTATTATACAGGAGTAGGTACTAAGTACTGCTTTAGGGACTAGGTCCGCCTAAAGTAATGTTTGTTGTTCAGTTAAGCTTTCTTAATAACACTAAAACCCAGTCCTCAATTTTCAAATTTGGAAAATCTCTTTCTTTTGAAGGACTCTAAGCAATTATTTTTATCGAGGACTTTACAGACGATCCGATCCAAACTGATATTATCCCAAATTGGGATATTATTGAATCGGATTCGACCGTTAGGAATTTCTAATAATTAAATTCAATTAACGTAACAGTAGGTGCTCAGTACTTAGTGCTTTACATACTTTGTAAAGTCAAATATGTATTAATCAAATGTGTGCCAACAAGTGCAGCGAACATATATTATGTTCAATGAAAATTCAGCTCACCATTTCATTACAGCGAAGCGTGTCGATGCGATTACAAATACCGAATCAATTTGTACGCGACTGTCCACGTACAAGTTAACCGCACGAATGGCATGCGAACTTGGCGAGTGGGTGTAGGTATAGTGCGACGCAGACAATATGAAACACATAAATTACGATCATTTACATAATTATGCACTCGCATGTATGACACATGTCACTTGAAGCAGACGAAAGTTTGTGTATGTTGCTGAAATATGCGGTGTTGTGAACGAATATACGCACCGGTTAGGGAATACATTTTGATAAGGCCGTTTTAAATGAAGTGAAGTTATACTGGATCAAGTAAATAACAGACAACAAAACATTTTCTAAAGTGAATAATTACAAAATTAACCCGTAGTTGTCTACTATACCAAATTCCGGAGACTGTGAGAGGCATCACGAAAAGGAAAAGATGGAACAGAAAAAGAAATTATGAGAATCAATTTAATCCCATATTCAGTCATAGCGCTGAAGTAATATCGGTGTTATATATTAGAGGTAAAAAAGTACCTACGAAATTGCCGTTTTTTTTTTAAACACGTTGTTCTGAAGTGTGATATTACAGAAAATGAAAAACACAAAGAATCCAATAAATACCTAATTTCAGAAAAAGAATAACGAACCTTTAATATAAAGTTTATTTGAACTTATAATTCCAAGTCAATCCAAAAATATAACACTTCAAAGCAATCCATTTTAAAAAACGGCAATTTCAAACTTTAAGCCCTATTATTAAGTAGCTCGCAACTACTTCGAAACCCAGCAGCACGCTAAAGTTTTACTCAAAAGCTTCATGTTTCACCGTAATGCGAACAACCTAAAGGAGATAGTATACTAAACAGCAGTGAAGACATCCGAATATATCGCAAGATTGTACCCGTCTTATAAGATCCTAACAAAGACGCTAAGCTACCTGGTGTGTAGTCTCTCTAACACTTATGTAAGATAAGTCGATCGTTACCAAGTTATACATAGTTTTCTCTTTGGAGAACTTGATAACGTTACAGGCTACAAATTCTAGCTCATATAGAAATGCACACTTCAACTTTGCAATATGAGCTACGGAATTGTTTGAAAGAGTAAGTGTGGCCCTGGAGTGCAAAAGGCAACTAAAATAAAACAAGGCTAGTGCGGTCCTGGAACGCAAAGGTAACTAAAAGAACACAGGGCTAGTCCGGCCCTGGAACGAAATGGGCAACTAAAAGAACATAGGGCTATAGGTGGGTTTTAGTAAGTAAAAGTTTGACACTTCCTCTAGCAGTCTTGCCCCACTCAGAGCGGAAACAATCATTTGATAATTTCCTACTAAAAAAAAAAAAAACAGCTATGCAGTATAACGCTAGTGCATAGTTGAAAAACATAATTAGACCAGCAAATATATGATGAAGATAAGCCGTAGTACAAGCTATTATTTGAAAGCGAGCTACTGCCATCAATTGTATGATTGTTTATTCATCAATACATAGTAATTTCGCTTCGAATGACACTATTTTCATTGCATTTCTTTATGATATAATCAGTTTTAGGTTACAAAGATCTTTTACTGATTATGTCATACATATATGATATTGATCATTCACACGAATATTTAAGGGTCATCATTTCAAAAGCACTTAATTACTACATGATTTGCGAAGGTGGTCCTATTCTTCTTAGCGTATCGATGGCAAAACTAGTTAAATTCCTTGCCTGGCCCAGTGTTCGGCCACGGCAGTGCCGTCCACTGATGCTGTCATTAGGTCCCTAAGTGAACACGTAACAAGGCACGTGATGCAGGATCGAAGGTGACAGGGACATGATCACACTTGCACCACTGCTTACCATCAGGTGGAATCGCAGTCAAGCACTGGTTTATATAGAATATTAAAAAAAAAATGGTCTGCGGACAGATGCCGCACAAACACTGATGATCGGATCCGTCCGAGAACCCCCATCTGTAGTTTGTGGTCCTATAAAAAATATTTTATGACATAAACAAGTAGGAAAATGATAATTGTGCAAAAATCCAACGTATAGGAAAAGAGAGGTAAAACAACATTTTGCCTGCATAGGATGTATCAAATAGGATATTATAAAATCTTTTTAAATTTGTAGCCCCTGCTTTATATTTATTTTTCACTGGTAAAAAGAAAAAAAAAATTGTCCTTTCATATACTAGACACATACCCTCAAAATTGCTTTCAATTCATTAAACCCCAAGCGAACGCCGGCGTTCGCTCGCTCATTGTCGCGCAATTAGAGACAATAGAAATATTGTGTCTCTAATTACGCTACTCAAAAGGTTGCAAACTGCATTCTAAGATACAAGGTTTTTAACAATAGATCTTTTGTTAAATAGTAATAAAAATGAAAACTAACGAAGCCATGAGTAGTTTCGTATGCAATAAGGGATTAATAGTTTAATTTGTACCCAAATTAACATTAAGACCCCACTTATCGACGCTATATTCAGGACGATCTGAAATCATTTTCGGGGTTATACAGATAATGGACCCTATACAGATGATGGCTTTATCGAGTCATTTCAGGGACATTGACGACCGGACAATCGGAGAACCGCACTAACCGACAGGGAAAGGGACTTTATAGCAACATAACAATCATATGAGTCATCTTTACACACAATCACAGGACATATAAATATCGGAAGAGGAAATATGACGTCAACGTACTTATGTTTGTGGACGAGAGTTTTATTTTATTATTCGAATAAAGAATTCTATCATAATATTTCAAGCCAATTCATCAATTGAAATATGTCCGGTCTTCTGTAATGTTACGTGCGACGCTTGTGTTTAAATTCTGCTACCCAAAACAAAAAATACGTCATCCCAGTACCAAAATATGTGATTTTTGTCTAGGACATTTTTTAATGAAAAGTTTATTTTCAGAATAATTTTGATTCGAAATCTTTTCGAAATTCGATGACCTAAAACCGTCAATCAAAATAAAGGAAAGTGTTTCATTGAAATGAAAGCTCTCGGCGATTATGGAAAGCTTCCGATACGCCGAGCCGATATCCAGCCCCTAATAACGGCACCGCATTAATCTACGTTACCCTTTGCGTCGGGGCAGACCCCAGTATTTCACGCAAACGAATTAATTCCTGTCTGCATTGTTTTGTTGCATGAATAAAAAAAAATCTACAACCCTCGCTCGGTTCGTATTAAGGGTTTATATTAAGGGTTTTGCAGATCCTACTAGAAAATATGGTGTTGCACGTACTCAATCTCTCTTCTCTCTTCATTGAAACACTTTTTCAGATAAACAGAAGAGCACTTATTGACAATGATTTCAAAACCATCACGACACCTATGTTTAGTATAACATCCAGCAGCACGCAAGTCGAAACCCATTTAATCCAAGAAAGTATATGTCAATATCATACAAGTCAAACGACACGCCAGGATCTGATTCCGTACAAAAATAGCCCATCCAATCCTATGACAAACATATTAAGGAAAAACATGGCGAAACGACGTGACAAAGGCCGTGTTTTAGCCCCGTATCAAATAACTAGAGAAGGTATTAATCTGCGAAAGTGCCTTCGCACCCTCACATCGCTGCCTTCGAAAGGCGGAGGCTCGTTTTAGATTTTCTTACATGAATATGGCAGAGGTTATGATGATGATATACTTAATACCATCGTAAAAGAAAATTACAGTCATGTTACAGTTTTCTCTAGGAATGTCAAAGAAAACAAAGTTGGAACTTGGCACCTTGTTTACCTAAATGAAGTCATTTGGGCATTAAAACTTGCTAGGCAACGCTAATTGCTTTGGCGCCGGTCATAAGCATATATTCTAGATGTTTATTACAGCGCTAAATTATAAGGTAGATTTTAGCTAGGTTGTTCATATTTATCGACTTTAGGGAGGTAGCTATGAAGAAAGTTTCATATATTTCCATTAATCACCATATCATGCAGCCAAACTCATTTGTATGCAAATCAGTTCTAGCTTGACACATGTGCCTCAAAGAGATGGTAAGCACAATGAACGGGGCCCATAGGGCCGATGCCTTTCAGGGCTGCGGATCGTTCGAAAGAGTTACCATCGCCCTGGAACGCAAATGGTAACTGAAGTAACACAAGTGAATTTAGTCTCTAAAAGTCTGACACTCTCACTCGCTGCACCCAGAGCTGGAGAATTTATTTGATGATTTCCCACCAAAAAGCAAAAATAAATCTGTGAAATTTTATACAATTGAATGTCCGGACCAAAGGCAGTCATTTCAAGGCACTCATTTCGAAACCTTTTAAAGAAGGCGTTGAAAACCTCACATACAGAATAAATCGACAAACTCATCGACTCTCACAAACGGTCAATACGTTAAAGTCAACCTGCGCCATCGAGATAAGATCGACGATTTGAAGCACCGACCAGCGAGTTTTCTTCAAAGCGTTTGTATGAATTCGGCGAAGAGACTGTTCGTTAAGGATTTAGGAGGTATATCATGTGACAAAGTGGTCGTGTCGAAAGAGTTTTATTTTCTTTCGTGCGCCCCTTCTTATTTATACCGTCGTAATAAGTTGTGACGATGTAAAAATTATTCTTCCAACGCTGTGGGTTCAAGTTACGTTCTCTGTTTTATTAGCTGGATATCGCATTTAGTTTAAGTTTGTAATTTTAACTACATACCAAAGATCAACAATTTTTGTAGGTTTTCTGACATTTTTATGTGAAATTTTGTGTATACGACGTTTAGGTTAAGTTGGCCCCTCGACTTGAAAATAATCATATTAACGAGATAGCCATGATTATTTGAACATATCCTTTAGAATTGCGAAATATATATTTCGTTATTCTGTTTGATGAAAATATACTTACTATATTACTGACGTTTATGGTAAGTATTAATTTATCGTAGGAGCCCAACAGGGTCGAAGCCTACTGGGGCCACGGGTAGTGTGAAAGTGAAACCCGGGGCCCTGGGACGAAGGCAAAGAAGGAACGGGAGTGGGTTTTTAGTCAGTAAAAGTCTGACAATATTTTTCGCTCCGCCCAAGAACGGGATTTGTCATAAGATGATTCTCCCACCTAAAAAAAAAGTCGTTATTTGGTTTAGCAGTTCAACAACAAAAAATTTCCAACCAATTAACATTTGTGACACTGTTGCGCCGAAGCCATTCACAAAAGACGAAACAAAGACAAACAAAATCTCCTTTCAAGAAGTTAAGCAATCAAAAGCGAAAACAGGACGTTGTTGCAAATGGAATGAAGCCAAACACTTTTGAGCAACAATGAAAAGCCAGTGGGAGGGGCGAGACCAAAACAGTTCACCAACTGAGGCGAGTCAGGCAAAGCAAAGGCCTTTACGGGAAAGCTCTGGCTTGGCAACTCTGCCAAGTTGAATTAATTTATTCTTGGAGGGACGTGTGTAACTTTGAAGCTTCACTGTTGCTACATTCATCTGAATTCAGATACCAACTTTGTTTGGTTGAAAACCGCAACCTAAATTCTCAGTAGGATTTCATATTTATGTTCGTTAGCAAAGTTATTTGGGTTAATTAATAGTATATAATAATATAATATATTTCCTGGACGTAAAGTGGACATAAAGTAAATTACAAAAACAATTGAGATAAGTAAGTACTGGTTATTAAACTTGATACAGCTTTAATAAAACTGTTTCTTTCCTCCTCATTTAGTACCATAAGTTATAATTGCAGTGAAAAGGTAGAACAAAGTAAATACCTGAGCATCAAAACAGTTTCCCAAATTCTTTAAACGATAGATGTTAATCTCCAACAAGGATCCGCCAAGACAAAATCCCAGGCACCTCCAATTTCAAATAGCAATCATGTAGTAGGTATATTTACCAAATCGTCAAGAATGTTAAGTACAAATACCATTACGCACGTAGGAGTTAAGCCAACACATAATAATCAAACAGGCGACATCATTAGAACCCCGAACATGCGCGTCCTGAGGTTGATTAAAACGTAAATACATATTTAAGCAGCACGTGGGTATGCGACCTTCGCAGGGCTACCGGTGCCCTTAAAGGATCTCCTTTGTCTTCACGCACGATCGGATACATCCAAACCAAATGATTGCCTGCTTGTAATAAACTTTGGTTAGCACGTTTGGGAGATTTGTATTTTATTCAATATTGGGTGTTTTCCTGTCTTCGTTTTGTACGAGATTGTATGTTTTGTAAGATATATTATTTTATTTATTTGTTTGAAAAATTGATGCTGTTAAAACAAGCAGCAATTTGCATTGAATTTTAAACATTAGTGTGAGGAAGAGTTGGGCGTAGTAGAAGCATTTTGTTATCTCTATTGAGCTCGCATAACCTAATGGCGGTGATGTCACATTTTAGCGAGTGCATCCATTTTAAATGTTTCTAAAATACTCAGTTTAGAACAAAAATTCTTTCCATTTCCGATTTATGATAGAGTTATTTTTCTATACAAATAATAAAAAAAGATTAGTCTAATACCCAATTACAGTTATTAGTGAAGCAATCGGAAGTGTTGTTTTTATTTTGCGTCAGGCATTATCCTCTTCGTATTCTAGCACGTGTCGTGCCATTTGACCTTTACAGGACTACGAGCGCCGTTTAAGGCTCGCCTTGTTATTCACAAACGATCGGATTTGATACAATGTTCCGTGCTGCCTTTGTATGTTAAGACTTTGTTTGTTTTTTTATTTGGTAAAGTGTTTTGTAGTTGTATTTTCTTAATTACCGTCTTTGGAGCATCCAGACCATTTTAAGGGCAACTTTACTTTCGTTGGGCTAGTATCGTCTGTTTTTCTTACACGTGTAAGTGTTAGACCTTTACAGGGCTGGCGTAGACCTTGACCTTCACGTAGCTTCAAGCCTTTGTCTTTACGCATGATGAGATACAATTCCTGCTACGTTTGTTTCTTCAGATTTCTTGAGCAGTAGGACAGACTAAATTAATCATCACCATCATCATAATTTCCGAA
Organism: Mythimna pallens; assembly: GCA_961205895.1. NCBI lineage: Eukaryota > Metazoa > Arthropoda > Insecta > Lepidoptera > Noctuidae > Mythimna > Mythimna pallens. The sequence continues at coordinate 18,664,481 of OY540844.1, forward strand.
AGCCTAAAAGACGTCCACTGTAGGACATAGGCCACCCCTAACTGTCGCCGCATCCATCGGATTCCCGCAACACTTACCAGGGGGGTTACCATGACGTGTGTAAGAGATGGCGCTAGACAACCTGTATAGCTCTGTCTCTTAACCACACAGAAATAAGAATGAAACAATCTTACTTTGAACGTCATGGTACAGGGGCTAGTCATCGGTCCAAACTAAATTACTATTTATATTTTTCTTCTCATAACATACTCCAGCTTTAGTACCTAGAGACCTGATCATCATTAAATACGTGTCGGCTATTTGACCTTCGAAGGGCTTGTGCCCTTAAAGGATAGCCTTTGTCTTCACGCACGATCGTCGTATTTAATTCAATGATCTCTGCTACCTTTGTGTTTGTTCAGAACATTAATTGGAGCTTCGGCCATCGACATTGAGGCCAAATTGGAATGTTTAATTAGATTCGTGATTCTAAAGGATTTGTGTCCAATTTACATTCGCATGCATGAAAAAAAGCAAATATTTGAGTTAATATCCTTAACTATTTTTCTCTCAGTTACTGGGATTGCAGGACTTGCAAAATTTCACTTGTCAATATAGGTAAGTACTGTCCATAGCATTTCATCAGCATGTCGCAACTACTCGAGAAACCACAGCGCATTAGCAATCACCAAAACGAAAGAATATTTGGCCCTCACACTCATAATGATTCCGGCACGTGCCAGTTTAACCTTCAAAGGGCTACCGGAGTGCTGGTGCCTTTAAAAAAAGCTTTTGTCTTCATGCACGAATAAATCTGATCCCTGATTCCTTTGTGTGCATTCTGAATTCGGTAATTTGAGCATCCCCCATGGATACGATTACTGACGGTAAATTGGGATTCAATTAGAATTTCAAATCGTTCTGTGTTTGTGTGCTAGATTTGTATTTGATTACATTATCGTTTGAGGCGAATACAAAGCCTGAAGCGAATTATTTGTTTGATCTTTTGAGTATTTCTGGTAACATTTACACTCACACACGCACGTTTTTGGGAACACATTCATAGTGCGTACAACTAAGGAGTGGAATTCCTTGCCGAAGTCTGTGTTTTCTGATAGTCTGTTTTTTTTTTGTAAATACTCCTAGGTTATAACCTAGGAGTATTTAAGGTAAGAGTGAATAGGCTACTTCTAAGCGCGCTTCATCGACGACCACATCCTCGCTTACCATCAGGTGAGATAGTGGTCGAACGCAAGCCTACCCATAATAAAAAAAAAAGTTTTAAATCTGGATTTATAGGTATGCGGAACAGGGTATCAAAACATCTTTTAAAAGCATAAATGTGAATGCCTACTCCCATTTCAAATGCAGCTATTACAAAAAACAGGAAACCTATAAACCAACCTGTCGTAAACCCTAGCCTAGACTACTTTAGGACAAATAAAGCTCAAACCAGCCAACCTAACGTAGCGTAGCACATGAGACTGGATAACTGGGCTACGGTCACCGTATTAGCCGACGCGCATGACTGCCCATTACGTTGCCAGCCTAATAGAGGCACTTCATCAATATGGGCCCGAAGCTAGGTAGACTACGGTCCCTAATAACTCTGGTTCCAAGGTCTTTATGGAAGATTTTAGTATAAATCTTAATTGAGATCAAAGGAATTGTTTCAGATATTATCATTGCCGATAAAACCAAGCCTCTAGATGTAATTGGACAAAGACTAGAATAAGACTTCAATTAGGGAACTTGATTAATCTGGAGCTTTTCCTCCCGCTGTTTATTTAGGACCTCAAATGAATATAGAAAGCCCAGCGAGTATTTTCTTTTTTAATTTTATAAACTAGTGCTTGACTGCGATTCCACCTGATGATAAGCAGTGATGCAATCGTTGATGGTAAAGCGCACTAGTTTATTAAGAGCCTATTTACTCTAGCCTTGAAGACGCCTAAATGATATTCGGACGGGAGACCGCAGTAGGTAAATTGTTCCAGTCGTGTACGCGGTATAAACGACGATTATGGGCAGCAACAATGTAAGAGTGGACCCTCGCCTTAAATCGTGCGTCGGATCGACCGATGGCAGAAAAGCGATGGCGAAATCAAGTCATCCACAAAATAACTTCGCTTGTCATATTTGACTTTGAATATTTCAGCTAAGCTGGTGAGACAAGAAACTTTCACAGTCTTTACATAATTCACAGACGATCAAATCAATTTATGTTAAATGTGAATGGTGTCAAGAAATCTGTTTGTTATCCTGGGAACTTTCTTCTCCAGTTTCACTTCGATGTCGTTTTGTTTATTTTAAACTGAATATGTTAAAAGGGCCTAGTTAATAAAAATACTACCCGTACGATCCATTACTGTTTAAATTTTTAGATTAAATTCTATCTGACCCCTCAAACGTCGCTCTGTCGTACTGTCAAACGCGCGTAGGTATTTTAGTCGTAGTTTTCTGAAATATCCTAATCTTCTGCGCCATTAACATTGACATTGACTGGTCTACGCTGTCCTTACATAATATCTACTAATACTGTAAGAAGGAATATTGAAAATATTTTTTTTTTAAAGTGTAACCACGGAGTTTCTTGCCGGTTCTTCTCCATAAGAAACGACCAATTTGGAACCGTGCACTAGCTTCTGACGTTTTATAAGTGCCCATGTAGGCCAATGTGAAATAAAACTTTTTTTTTTTAATTATCTTATTTTATCATTCTTTAAGAACCTTCTAGAAAGTTAAAAAAAGAAACCGTTTCTTCCTCTTGTTTTTCAACCGAACGTCTGTTACTAAAAATGTTTAGTACGTTCACATTCATGTGGAGGCTAACATCATACTTTACGATGGTGCCCATATTAATTTCGTCGGCCATTATCACCGAAGACGACGCTCCCCAAACGTTAGCACCGACAAATGTGAAGGTAAGACCGTCATAAAAGTGCGGATGAAAGTTCACGGACTATGTATTATGCATTTAGCTGATTATTATTACACAGGCCTGTTGTAAGGGCTTATGGAGGGCTTACGTACGAGTCCGATTAGTTTACAGACCAGTGGAGGCTTTGTTTTCGCACTGAGTTTTAGCTCCTGCTAGTGGATGTTTTCATTGTCAAGCGTAGCACTTAGTAATAGCAAAGGGGATGTCCGGTGCAACCTTGGAAATACATAGGATGCGTTTTCATTTAGGTACCTCGCCTTTAATAAGAGCTGCGCGCTCGAAGAGTGCAACGACAGTGCGTTTGTCGTGAGTTAATGCAGCAGATAGCTAATTAGACTAGTAAAAATAAACATCAATGCTGAAAGGCTAAAGCTACATAGAACTGTGCAACGTGCGCCCTGGACTTTCTTAATAGTTACGAATAATGATGGGGAAGATCACAGGGAAGGGAAGGTCACTACTTAGTACTACCCTAAATCTTGTTAACTTGGTACTACCTACATTGTTGTGATTGGATCAGCTTCTGCCAGCGACAAGGGAAATTACTCTCGGGATAAAAACTATGTGCCCACCCGTGTGACAAAGTGGACTCTGCATATTGCGTCAAATTTTATAATACCGGAAGAGATATAATCGTCACACAAATCGATACGCATAACCAAGTAAGTTCGAAACTATCACAAAAACACATAAAAACTAAGAATAGAACAAAAGTAAAAAAACTTGGCTCATAAAATCAAAACGAACGATGTTAACTTATTGACACACCCTAATTCTGACACAAAAGAAGCGGCTAAGTCGTCGTGAATACGTAATAAAGTAATACAAACGATACTTCCTAGGAACAGAAATAGAGCTGCGTATGAGTACGTCTGCTCTGAATATTTATTAGTTTCTCGACACTGCAGTCCACGGTTATAGCGACCGGTTTACTTAAAGATGTTGAATTATGCACTGAACTGTTGCGATATTGAACTGCATGGCGAATGATGACGGAACATATCGAGCCATTTTAGGAAGTAGATTTGATATTCTGTTTTTTTGACGTAGGAAACCATGTAATAACTTCTCCCGTCCTCGGGCGAAGCGGTGTTAGACTTTTACTAACTAAAACCACGCCATGTTCCTTCAATTACCATTGCGTTCTAGGACCACGGGATTCCCTTTCAGAGGTCGACCCATGCCCCCAATAGGCTTCGGCCCTACGGGTTTTGCTAATATCTCTTTAAGGCGCGCGTGGAACACTACGCGCCGTCGACAACTCGAGTTAGGTCCGGACGGTTGGCCCATTGCTCGTCATCTGCAAGCCCACGCTTAAAAGAGTCAGCGCACACCAAGAGCAGAGCAGAGCAGAGCATTTTCTGAGATTATTGAAAAAAGTATCTTATGATTATTATCATACATCGTAAAATTGAATACACGCCCAAATTTTGCTAGATCATGCTCGAGCAAGCCGACTGCGTGTTCGAGTATGCATTCAACATGCGCGAAAATTTTGGTTGACCATGCGCGAGCATTTTGTAGTTCGGTCTGCGCTGACCCTAAGGTGGCTTTTAGTCGAGGATCGGGATCTCGGCGGCTGGAGCGTGAGGATGTCCGTTTATAACTGTGCTGTGAGCATTACTGCTTCGCAGAAAGAGGCGCAGCAATGGTACAAGTTTTTTTTTTTCATAATTACAAATTTAAGTTTAAATAAGTGTCCTTAGAGCAGCGGTGGCCGAGTGATAACGGCCCCGACTTACAAGTTGTAGGTCGCGGTTTCATACCCAGCCAGGTGCGAGAGATCGCCGCCGAGATGCTTGGGCTTGGGCTTAGCCTTGATAAGGCAGTAAGTCAGGACTTAGCCTTAAAAATATACAGCAGATATAGGTATGTCCCATATAGAAACTATTCTGATAATCTCTACACCGCAGGATCTTTTCAATCCGCTGATCCCTCATCCCTTAATCCAGCACATCAACAACGCAATGTTAAACATTCTAGCCGAACACGTAAACATTCTATGTACGGAACTCACGAGGAATGAAGATACGCATTTAGATTTAATTACACGAAGCTTGTTTACGTTGAGACCGAAGCGGTGGGCACCTAATTTGAATAGGAATGCCTATTTCCTCGACTTTAGCAAGTATTGTTAGAACGCGGTACTATTATTTTGTTTGCTTAGGATTTTGGGTAAGGTTAATGGTTAAGAATGATATTGCAAATTATTTAATTAACGATTTCTTGTTTGGGCAATTAAATTCCGAATTCAGGTAACCTTGTTAATAGGATTGCGGGGTCGTTTGGAAGAGTAACCGCGGCCCTGGAACGTAAAAGGCATCTGAAGGAGCACAGGTGAGTTTTAGCTAGTAAAAGACTGACACTTCCTCTTGCTCCACCCAGAGCGAGAAAAGCTATGTGATGATTTTCCACGTAAAAAATCTAACCTCATTAGCTTAACTATGCAGGTAGGTAATGTATTAAACATACGGTACCTCTTTGACAATTAAGGAAACTCTTCGAGTTTTTTAGGAGTCACAGTAAAATTCATCTCTCCGGTAGAACATCTGCCACCGGAACACTAACTGCAGTGGCCAATCTGGAAATCTCTAAACTGATGATGGCGGGCTCAGTTTGGCTGCTACAGAAATAATCTGGTTAAATGGGCTTCGTCATCATCATTTCAGCCGAAAGACTTCCACTGTTGGACATATGCCTCCCCCAAGCGTCGCCACAACGACCGATCTTGTGCGTCTTGCATCCACCGCATGCAAATGGGCTTGACCCATCGCAAACACAGTGACAATGTTGAGCCTCTTCACAGGATATGCGTCCCCTCTTTTCCTGCCCATCATGCACAACCACCTGCACTTTCCACAACTTTACACCACTAGTTTTTAATTAGCACAAATACTTAGAGGGCTTATTAGAAAAGGTCTTGGAAAGTCTCAATAAATAATATTCATAAACAGCAGAGTTATTAGCATTTGTTTATATCCCAAAATGTCACTCAATTTATGGAAACATTGTACAGGCTGTTGATTATGAATGGAAAAACACTGCGCGTAGTATTTTCTAGTAGCAATTGGTATGAATATTGATACAAATTTTCGTGGACAATTTTGGGATTTCGTTTTTTTTACTTTTGACTACGTAAATATGATCAGTAACGGGTACGGGTAAAATGGGCTCTATGCCCCAATTTTTTTGGACTAATTAAAAAATAGGGGTATATAAGTATGAGGCCAGCGACAGAGCTATCCAGGTGGCTAAATATTAGTCGGACAAAATTTGAGCCAGAACAACAAAAGTAAATCTCATAACGGCTAATCCTAATTTAATTATAAACACAAAACTAGAATGATCCATCATCTTGAAATAACCCATGAATCATCTTGAAATAACACTAGCTCAAATATCTGAACCTACCACAAAGATGTATTCATCTGTAGTAGACAACAATAAACAATACCGCATTCTAGGAAGATGATTGCCGTATTGGTTCCCATCAATTAAAAGATAAAGCACACTTGATTGATTCACTGGGGCAACAAGGGGTGCGTTTACGCCGTCAAGACCGATAACCCCTGCAACTGCATGCCTAAGTTATCTCCGAGTACAATTATAGTGACTTATGAGTTCGGGAGACTCCACTTATGTAAGTTTATCTGTAAACATTACAAGTTCTGTTTGTGTAATAGTACCTATGCTTGTTTTCACGATGCGGTATCAAACTTATCACATACACACCTATTCGTTCAAAATGGTCGATTTGAGTATCGTTCTTATAAAAACCTTCCTAAAAATTCATACTCTCTATAAAATATCAATGTGAATGACGTTAAAGATTTTTTATTTTATTTATTTACTAGCACTTTGCAGCGACTTCGTTCATGAGAAACAGAAACAAATAGGTACTATTTGTTTCAACGTAATTCCCCCTTTTCACCTCTTTAAAGGTTGCATTTCCAAAAACCCCTGCTTAGTGCTCGTTTATATCATAAAAGGACAACTTTTGTAAAATTTCATGTTTCTAGGTCCAGTAGTTTAAGGTGTGCATTGAAAATGTTAATTTATTTATTTATTAAATATACACACACTATCTTTACAGGCTGAACCTAATACAATAGTGGATACCAAAAAAAAAATTTATAATTGATAAAGTCATCATCTTACACTAACTCTTAAAAATCTAAGACAATGAATGTGTCAATCAGTCAGTTTTTCCTTTTGTATACATATTTAGAAGATTAAGGACCTCCAACAAAGGATTATTATTCTGTTATTACATACAGAATACGCGTAGTAATAAAGTCGTGCCTTCAATTACAGGAGGCCACAATATGGTACGAGTTTAAACAATTAAAAACTAAAATTATAAATCTACTAAACTAACATATGAAGAACAACAGGAGACCACACTTAGCTTGCAGGCGGTCGCCTCCTTCTGCGAAGCAGTAATGCTAGTAAAGGAGGCGGCCGATCGCGTGAGGCAAAGGTCCTTACGCCCCAACCGCCGCCTGGATTCCGGTCCAGATTTTCGGCCACCGTAGGCGTGGGCTTGCGGACGGCAAGCAATGGGTGGCTCGCCGTCCGATCGTCCGGTAACCGTCCGGACCGGGCCCAAGTCGTCGACGGCACGTACTGTTCCACGCGCGCCTCTAGGAGATGTCAGCAACCGTAGGGGCCCAGCAGGGTCGAAACCTACTGGGCCCATGGGTGATGCGAAAGAGATCCATTTCTCTCACTTAATATACTTTTAATTTGTTTAGTTCTAAATTTGCGCCTAGTTCCGCCAAATAAAATGTTTTTCTTTCTTTCTTCTTCTTTCTTCAGATCCATGGGGCCCTGGAAAAATGGCAAAAAAGGAACAGGAGTGGGTTTTTAGTCAATAAAAGTCTGACACTATCTCTCGCTCCGCCCAAGAGCGGGGGATGTCATTAGATGATATTCCCAACCGGAAAAAAAAGACCACACTTAGCTTAATCATTTCAGACATGAAACAGCATTAAAAAGGGACGAAGGACGTAAGGCATTAAATGTAAATCCTCGGTTGAAGGACACATCTGTCCTAAAAGACGGTTGAAAGAAAAAAGGCTAGTTGACCAACGAACCAGAAACATATTCATTTATCCGTCTCAAAAGCCGGTTGGTCAAGTTTGTAAGAAGCTTATGTCTCTTTCAGCAAAAAAAGTCCTTTGTATACAACCAAGGACCATTAATAAATGACAAATATGCTGTTATTTTTTCGCTAAAAACCTTCTAGACTTATATACTTATCTGTTCACATATATTCGGTACTAGCTGCTACATGCGGCTTCGCCCGCGTGATAGTACAAAATTATCTCAAAAGATAACATAGGCTCAATGAAGATGTAGCTATCCAATGGTGAAAGAATTTTTAAAATCTGTTAAGTAGTTTTTAAGTTAAATCGTAACACACAAACAAACACAACATCAAATCTTTCCTCTTTATAATATTTGTTTGGATTATGCGAGATGAAACTAGTATTTCAATTCAATATAATGTGAAAGAGAAACTGACTGATTTTCGAATAAAAAAAAACATTTGTTTATTTTTCAACCAAACGTAGCCGGAATCGCAACAACCGAAACTGATTAACGGGTGTTGGTTCAGTATTTATTGCGAAACCAAGTCAAATAAATCTCTAGCTGAAAAATAATGCCGAACAATAAATTCAGTATCATATATCAGCTAGTACCTTAATATTTTCTAATGGACATGGACTCCTCATGGAGTTACAGGAGCCTTAGCCTCATGGACCTTAAATAAAAGTCATAAACACCTTTAATCGATGGTATATAAAAAAAAACTGGGCAAGTGCGAGCCGGACACGCTTACTGAGGGTTCCGTACAACTATACAACGTGTAACAAAAAGGGTATATACATACCAAGTGCACGGCTTCTTGATAAGATAACAAACGATACGGGAAGGGTTTTCTAACATTATGTTTACATGGTAGGAAATTATGAATTATTTCAATACACATGATACCAGAAACCGAACATTTCAAACTGAACTCAATACATCACTAGCAAAAAGTCAGCTGATCGGTGTCAGTGAACTGTTTATGAATAAAAACAAACCTCTTACTCCTGGTACTTTTTCAAACAGTGGATAAAGGGTTCCGGATGTTTATTTTTCTTAACAAAATTTTTCAAAGTAAAATAGTTTTGAGAAGAAAAATGTTTTTTTTTTTAGTTGAGGAGACTAAGTAGATAAGGGTATTCGTGTGGTTATGGAATAATTAGGTATCTATCTGGTATCTACGTGAAACAATAAGAAATACCTACTTTTTTATTGTTTTACGTAAATAGGATAGCAAACAAATGAGTGAACGTAACAATTGTCGACAAAGTAATCTACCATAGAATTGAGTAGGTACCTACAACACAGTAAATAATACTTACCTAATTTAGTAACTACATTCCTACAAATGTTCTTACGTACCTAATTCTTTTTATGTCGGTTGCCATACATAGTAGGCACTTAGTTTGCGAGAAATTAATTACTTGATTAACGTGCGAAAGACGCCACGAAAAAGGATTTCATATCATAATATTTGAACCCAAAATATCATTTCTAAGCAACTTATGTCTCTCCTAGTACAAATAAACTCCCAGTGGGTTCCGTTCTTGAATTTAATTTAATTAGAGGACTTTAATAAGTTGGTACTTTTTTGCAGAGTTGAGATGATTTAAATCATGGATTTTAATAAGTAATTTAAATCTCAATTAAAATCAAATGATATAAAAAAAAAATCGTTGATTTAAATCGACTTTTTTGTTATAACACAATTTAGTTTAACTTAAAACGCATACATTGATAGTGATACACTCTTTAAAATAATGTTTGTGAACAACAAGCCATGCCAAAAACTAGAGCGAGTGCGCGCGCCGCTTTTAGAGGAGACTCTAAGTAGGTAAGGGTATTCGTATGGATATGGAATAATTAGGTACTCGTACCTAACTATCTGGTATCTACGTGAAACAATAAGAAATACCTACTCAATTATTGTTTTACGTAGATAGGATAGCAACAAACAAATGAGTGAACGTAACAATTATCGTCAAAGTAATCTACCATAGAATCGAGTAGGTACCTACAACACATTAAATAATACCTAATTTAGTAACTACATTCCTACAAATTTACTTACGTACCTAATTCTTTTTATGTCGGTTGTCATACATAGGTAGGTACTTTTTTTTTTCGCTGGGAAAGTCATCTTATGACATCCCCCGCTTTTGGGCGGGCCGGGAGATAGTGTTAGTCTTTAACTGACTAAAAACCCACTCCCGTTCCTTCGTTGTCTTTCGTACCAGGGCTGAGTCTTCCTTTCATAATCAGACCCTTGGCCCCAGTAGGCTTCTACCCTGCTGGGCCCCAACAGTTGCTGACATCTCCTTGAGGCGTCGTCGTCGACGACTTGGGCTCGGTCCGGACGATTATCGGACGGTCGGACGGCGAGCCACCCATTGCTCGCCGTCCGCAAGCCCGTGCCTACGGTGGACGGAAATCGGGATCGGAATCCCGGCGGTGGTTGGGGCGTGAGGACCGTTGCCTCACGCGATCGGCCGCCGCTAGCATTACTGCTTCGCAGAAGGAGGCGACCGCCTGCCACTCCTCCTCGCTCCACGGCCTGTACCAAAGCCCGGCGTGAGAGATCGCCGCCGCCGATCACCCCCACGAGGACACGGCGTTGCCCTGCCCAAGCGGGGCACACCTCTACCATGTGCTCCACCGTGTCCTCCGTGCGGTCCAAACAGTGGCGACACCCGGGCGTCGCTTCCGCACGAATCCGGTGCAGGAACTTCCCCCGCCATAGGTAGGTACTTAGTTTGCGAGAAATTAATTACTTGATGGACGTGCGAAAGACGCCACGAAAAAGGATTTCATAATATTTGAACCCAAAATATAATTTCTAAGCAACTTATGCGTCTCCTAGTACAAATAAACTCCCAGTGGGTTCCGTTCTTGAATTTAATTTAATTAGAGGACTTTAATAAGTTGTTACTTTTTTGCAGAGTTGAAATGATTTGAATCAATTGATTTTAATCAGTACTTTAAATCTCGATTAAAATCAAATGAATTAAAAAAAAATCGTTGATTTAAATCAAAACCTTTTTTTCTTATAACGTCGAAATTAATACAATTTAGTTCAACTTAAATGCATACATTGATAGTGATACACTCTTTAAAGATAATGTTTGTGAATAACAAGCCATGCCAAAAACTAGAGCGAGTGCACGCGCCGGGCAGCTCATTCAATTTTTCAAAATATTAGACACGCAAGCGTGCGACCTACGCCGCTTTTAGATGAGACTCTAAGTAGGTAAGGGTATTCGTATGGATATGGAATAATTAGGTATCTATCTGGTATCTACGTGACAATAAGAAATACCTACTTTTTTATTGTTTTACGTAGATAGGATAGCAACAAACAAATGATTGAACGTAACAATTGTCGACAAAGTAATAATCTCCATAGAATCGAGTAGGTACCTACAACACAGTATGAACCTTTGTCATAGATAATACCAACAAGTACAAAGTAAATGAAACCTGTCATAATACTGTCAAATGTTACGAAATAATATCATTTTTTTTTTTTCTAATCAACGCTTGCGCACATCGTCACACGTCTGCGTAATTACTTCTTAGACATAAATAAACCTTTTCTACAAAAATATTATAAGCTTATAACTCAGCAGCCGGTATGGTACAGTTTAGCCAGTTTAGTCTTAATTTATCTTTTCAAAATAAATGAAAAACATGCAAAAGTACTAGGAGTCCATAAGAAACGAGAATTGTTATTGCTGAATTTAACAGCGGCTTGCGCAATCACAGATCCCTAATTTCCTTTCAGTATGATATTGAATACGATAAATTATTGTATCCCTGTCGCACGCGCCACCTGCGTGTATTATGTGAGAGAGATGGCAATGTTTCCATCGTTCGTTCGGCTACTCCCTTTGGCGGCATGTGGCATCTTTGAGCGCGCCGAAAGGCTAGCCTAAAGTGAAATTAGGTAAATAAATAAAGTAAAATTTTGCATTAGTGGACGACCAATAATCGTACATTGCAGTCGCATATCCGGTTCGGTGCTTGTGATTTATTGTGGTTGTGACAATCGTATGATGGTGTAAAGTAATAGTGAATATTATGAGATGATGTTGTGTGTCGGAAGAGAGGACGGTAATGTGCGAGCTGCTCGCAAACTTTATCGTCGCCGATTTATCGAGGGTAGGCCAGAAGCTGAGCGTCGACAGCTTCCTTCGGTGGCGTGTTTCCATCGGATGGTACTTCGTCTGCACCAAACCGGTCCCTTCCACGCTCCTGGTTTAGGGGGTCGCCCGAACACTACCGATCCAGAATTTGAGGAAGCCGTACTGGAGCATTTTGAAAATAACCCGCGTACTAGCACTCGGCGAGCTGCATTAGCGCTGGATGCCTCAAACCATATGCAAGTATGGCAAGTGTTGCACAATGACGGTCAGCACCCATACCATTTCCGTCGCATCCAGGAGCTGATACCTGCAGATTTTTTGCCTCGCGTAACCTTCTGCGAGTGGTACTGCAATCAGGTAGAAGCTTCAACAGATTTTGTTTAGTTGTCATCAATCACATCGAACCACATCTTTAAAAATGTAAGTTGAATTATTATTTTTCATTTTAATATTTACTTTGCTCGGACTATGGAAAAATATTTCCATTATTGATTGTTATTATTTATTTATCATTTTTTATTTTAGTTAATTTTTAGTCCGCCTTTGTACAGTGTTTCTTACTAGTGCATAAAGTTTTAATAAATAAATAAAATAAATAAATATTTTTTGAGACAAAATTTTAGGTAGACAGGTACTAGGCGAACAGAGCGTCTCATGCAAGCGCGCGCCGCGGGCAATCTCTATCCCTAGCTATTGTGTAAAAGGGGAAACCCCGTTTAAACAATGGCGATTGGCCGAGGCTGGGCCCACGTGTAAACGCAACATCAAAATTAGGTAGACAGGTACTAGGCGATCAGATTTACAGAAGAAATGTTTCGTAATATTAGCAAGTGACGTGGAATGTTATTGACCCTCGTAGTGTCGTGACACGTTTGTTATGATTTGAATTCAAGAATCATACGATACCAAGAATTTGGTATCAATTCTTTGAGTAATTCATTTTGAGCTGAAACTTTGTATAGAGATTCTATACCACCTATAATCTTCACCGCTTCTTGATGTATATACCCTTTTTGTTACACGTTGTATAAGTAAACAGTTCAATTCCTGAATAGAGTAGTTTCGAAGAAAAATTTTTTTTTGTTTCGTAACAACAAATTTACTGTTTTTAGATTTATTCCTATAACTGTACTATAAGACCTTGCTTTATGCCAAAATTCAGGATTCTGGGTCTACGTGAACTACCCTATGAATTTTGATTTCCTTGAGAGTGTCGAAATATACGTTTTTTACGATATAAACGATCGTATCTTTCTTTTCGTTCAGTTCTTTACAGCATCAAGGGACTTGATGACTATATGGTTTTAATTTTAACTCGATACCTCCACGCATTCCCGAGATAAAGGATCTTGACAGACAGACATACAGACGGACGGACAACAAAGTTATCCTATAAGGGTTCCGTTTTTCCTTTTACATTTACGGAACCATAAAAAGAGATGTAAATTTAATTTCAAAATAACACGCCTACTGCCGTTCTAAATACAAAATCAAAGGCCGTTGATCTACTACTAATAAATAATGAACTGATAATAATGTTCATTATATCGTCCATCAATCAAATGAAATCGTATATCGGATGCAACCCGATCAAAAACAACTGAAAATTTTCATAGTCATGCTCAGATATTAGTTTTTCAAACAACATACGACCTTAATAATTTAGAATCGATAGCCTAGTTTTAGTTTAACGCCTTAACCTACAAATGGGGGTTAATATATTGTTTGTTTGTGTTTATTATCATGGTGGTTGGCTTGCATGGTAAACATAATTCTGAAGGGGTAAATGTTGATGTTATTGATGCTGTCATCCGCTTCTAACCATGTGTGGGTTGGGTTGTTTATCATAACATTCTGTCACTTCACTGTTCTTTAAGAAAAGGGTAGGTGTACTGGGCCGCGGGATTGTTGGAATGTGTAACCACGGTCCTGGAACGGATGGGGCAACTGAAGGGAGACAGGTGGATTTTAGTCAGTAAAAGTCTAAAACTCCAGATCTCGCTCCACCCAGAGCGAGAGCAGTTATTTGATGATATCTTAAAAGGGTAGGTGTTAGTGACGTGTATATAGATAATGATGGTTAAAGTTTTGGTAACAGGGATGAGATAATCCTTTATTAAGGCACCATATTCTATTCCTAAAGCCAGCAACAACGAAGTACATGGAAAAATAATAAATATACAAATGTAAAATAAAGAAAGAATTCCGCACGCCTTCGAACTCCTTACAAACGTATTTGTAAGGAACTGGAAGCCGCGTGACTATTTCACCGCGCCAGTTCTTAACAAAACGTGCGCAATAAAACATGTCGTATTTTTTCTTACAATTCCAAATAAAGAGTCGGAAGTCTGGAGAAATGTACTAAATAAATTAAAGCGAAAGCCACGCGATCCAGAATCTATTAGAATGTTGGACTGTCTCCAACCCACCCCGTAGTTACTGTCAGCTTATTTAATATCGTCCAGAATACAAAACTGGTTCAAGGTTACTGGAACACGAGTAAGATAAATTGGAATAGCACGAAGCATCTTTAGTTTCAAGGTTAGTCTTCGTAAAAAATCAATTAAAATCGATGAAAAACTTTTTGGCCATTGACCAGAGCTTTAGTACTCGGTGTCGCCAACTTTTACACCACAACATACAACTTTTAACCGAATTCCGAAAAAAAGAGGAGGTTATGTATTTTTTGTTATTGGTTTTTTGTTGTCGGTGTTAAATAAGCAAACAGTACTGCGAAACACCGACTTCCGAAATTAAAGTTATTTTGATCGTTTTAGTGTTTTTTTTAATGAACGCGGATTTTTTATAGTTTATTTTTTGTCCTATATATCCATTACATGGAAGGACATCCTGCCCATAAGCACAAAACGTTTAGGGAACACATTTATTGTGCGCAAAGCTAAGGAGTAGAAGTCACTGCCGAGTCTGTGTTTTCTGATATTTACAACTTAGTGTATTTAAGTCAACAGTGAATAGAGTACCTACTTTTAGTCAAGCGTGCTCCAACGTCGGCCATCATCGCTTATCATCAGGTGAAAGGTCAAACGCGAACTTAACAACGAGAGAAATTTATCAAACCCGAATAGAATCTGCGAAAATAGAACATCATAATCTGCAATTACAAAACAAGACAGTTCTAAACAAGGCCATTGAAACCTGAGTTACTGAACAGACTTGAGAGGCCACAGAAGATAGTTTCAATATGCGGGTTATTCAATATGCGATACTAAACTGCTCTGGAACTTCGCATCAAAGTAATGGCACCCACACACTGCCAAAGCTCTTTAGATGCACTTGAAACAAACATTAAATGCAAGACCGAAGCTACTAAGAATGCGAAAGTCATTTGGACTTCACTTAAACGATTATTGTGAGCCGTTTGCGTCCCGTAGAGTAGCTAAGTATCCATTATGTGTTTTTTGCTTACATAGCTTTGCAGAAGTGTAATCTGAGGTAGATCTTGGACTTTATAGTGATAAGCTAATGGGTTAAAAAAGTGCAATGGTCGAGATGGATATAAACGCTGTAGCTTTCTTGGTGATTTAAAAAAAGTTAGTGTAAATCGCAGACGGGGATTTGTGTAAGAAATAAAGATTAACACATAATACTATTAGGTCTTATGAAGTTGCCGTTTTATAAAACGGGTAATTTTTTCTGAACTTCAATAAAAATTCGTTGATATAATTTATACAAGAAAGTAAAGAACAATAAATCAAATATTCAAAAATATAGAACTGGTTATAAAACACCATGCGAAGTCTGTGTTCAGTAAACCAGTATAGGTAAAAACCTACAACTGGTTTTTGTACGGGGGAATCATAGACTGCACATGCAGAGGGCATGTGCAGTCTATGATTGTAAAATAGGGAGGCGTTTAAATAAAATATTATCTTTTCTATTGTATTATTACGATATTAGAAGCTATTAAATCGCTTGGACAACCAGTAATTTTACTTAGATGATGTCCAGAGTCTCTTTGATTCGAATTTATTAGCGCTGCTCTCACACAGCATGTACGTCAAAACTGCACTAATGTCAGATGTGCGGCCCGCAGTTCACCTGACACGAGCTAAGTGAGTGTACGGTACGCGTAGAATTTATAATATTTTAAGTCAATCCGAGACTGTCAAGGTATTATCTATACCTTATTATAAATTATATTACCGTGGTCAAGGTTCAAAGCGTGCAGTTTCATAAAACGGCAACTATATAAGCAAAGACAATATATCATCCTAAGTGTTGTAAGCTGTAATTACGAAACGCGAAGTCTCTAACGATAATTATGGAATGTTAACATAGGCATAAAATTACAGTGCAAAATTCTGATATCCCTTAGAAACTGCGACTGGCGGCAATTACTCGAAAGCACAAGCTTAACAAGGGATGCAGCTCCTAAAACAAAGTTGGTATCGGATTTATGATCAACAAGATCCTACAAAATCTACCAACAGAGAATGGAGTAGATATTTCCTTCAAGCTAGAACAACATGCACTAGAACGGGGATGGTGAGCCTATGATGCATGTGCCAGTTGTAGCACGCGGCAAAATAATTCGGGCACGCCAATGTAAGAATTTTAGCATGATTTTGGATCATTCGACCCATAGATTGCCCGTGTACATACTCTGGCAGTATACCTTGAAAAGAGTTATTTTCACCTGGACAGTACACCGCGCAAATCTACGGGCCAACATACTTCTCCAGACTGCTAGAGCCCAGTGCTTCCTTCTCTATATCCACATCGTCATTAAAGTCGCAGGCAAGAAAATGCCCTAGATATTAAGTGGACACCCTGCTTATTACCCTTGCGTTCAGAAGCAACTCGAGCCCATCTTTACGTTGTTCGCTGGTGATCCTACAGACCATGTATTAACTGGTAACTGTAAATGTATGTTTAAATTATTTCGTTGTAATTAGTTCACGTTGTTCTGATAAAATAACTTACAAGTAGGCTAATGTTTTCTTTAATTCTGTGCTTTGGTTCATGTTCTTGCTAATTAGGTATGTTTTAGGCTTCTTGTACTTTATGTAGGTTTCTTGTATATGGTTCGTTAGTTACGTTGTACAGTCATGTTTCTTCAGTAAGGTTTCTTTAATTAATAATTAGAAATTCAACAGAAAACAGTCTTTAGGTGAGTATTTTCATGTTCATTAAATTCGTTTGATGGTTCGTTCGATTTTGCAAGACAAAAACATAATTTATTAAAAATAACATATATGCGGAAATACATAAATACATACAATAACATATATTCATACGTTTACTGCTGCACATAGACATCCATCAAATGTTGCGGCAACAACCGTCTCGCAAACATCGCACTCCCGCGACCCTCACCAGGTCTATCTATCTATCCACCTCGTTTTGTTGGTTACCAAATGACAATAGTTTCCACGCAGTTTTAAGGATAGCTTGTTTGATAGTTTTCATAAATTCAACTCTACCCACCAAGTGAGCGGTCCTGAAAATACAAGCCTAGCTAATGGTTACTCGGAAAACCACAAACGTATAACTGTGTTTAAATAGGAAAGGTTTCTCTTGTAGTGAAATTCTGTGGCATTGCGAACTCGTCTTATAGGGATGTCTGAAGTTGCGGAAAATTCGTCAGCACACTTATATTATAAAGGCGAAAGTTTGTGAGTGTGTTTGTTTGTTACTTCTCCCCGCTTCAATGGTTGAACGGATTTGAATAAAAAACGTCGTATGATACACGTGGATATTTATAATTACCGTACGTTTCCCACCTATACGCACGAAACGTTTTGGGAACAAATCAATTGTGCGTACAGCTAAAGAGTGGAATTCCCTGCCGGAATTTGTTTCCTGATGGCTACAACCCAGGAATCTTTAAGTCAAGAGTGAAACTTCTAGGTAAGCGCGTTCCATCGTCGACCGCATGGTCGCTTTCTATCAGGTGAGATAGCGGTTAAGCGCGAACCTACCAACAATAAAAAAACCCGCTCTTAGCTCTTAAGACTCGCGTCTTCGGCTCAGATCTGGAATACTATAATATAATAAATTTAAATAGCACATAGGAGTAGACTTTTTATCCCTGAAATATGTTCTCTTGGGACAATTTTCTTTCTTTCAAGCAGGCGAAGCCTCTGGCAGTAACTAGTGTTCATATAATTTTTAATCTTCTGGATAATATTTTTACTGTTTATAGGCACTTAAACCGTTATCATTTACGCGCATAGTCTAAAAGCCAGAAATAAGATTCCTGTAAGCACAATGACCGGATTATGTTTTCAGTCTCGTTTAAAATTCTCCGAATTTTCAACTGCTTTTTGTCAGGTCTGTCCAACCCTAATCTCTCGCCGCTTTCCCAGCCTTTTATTTTATACAGCTTTAGATCTAGCTCTGTCTGGTGCCTCTTTGAATGTCGTGCGAATGTCGATGTTTTTTTAACTGCTCTCGGATTCTTCATAAACTGAATGGTCCTTTTTTTAATTCATGGATTGCTAAAACGTTTGCCTTTTTGCATGTCTACTCTTGTTTTGATAGTGTCAAAGTTGGTACTTGAAGTCTTTAGCAACAAATTGTGCAGTAACATAGGTATACATACTCCAAAAAAGAAGCAAAGGGAAAAACATACTTGATACAGCTGCTGATTTAACATCGCGCTTAAAGTAGTCTGCGAAATTTGTCTAATCCTATTGAATGACCATTTCATTAAAAAATCATTCAATAGAGTTAGTTGGATTGAGAGGGAGAGGGAGACCAAAGAAAAGATAGATGGATTGTGTGAAGAGTGATATGAAAAAAAGGAAGTTAGTGATAACATGACGAGTGACAGGGCAGAATGGAAGAAAAAAACGTGTCGCGCCGACCCCAAATAATACGGGACAAGGGCAGAAGATGATGATGATGATGAGAGTTAGTTGAACTGAGAGGGTTGTATTTATGATTTTAATAATTATAATTCGTGTGTGTCTACATCTCTCATCCAACTCTCCTTTCGCAGGTCTGCTGGAAGAAATTTCAATTGAAATAAGCAGTACCTTGTGCTCTTTTATCTGCTTTTATTCTTTTCATTTTTAAGTGTTTGTGTGTACATAAATAAATAAATAAAATAAATAAATAAATTCGTGTTATTTCCAACAATCACATTTTAATCAACATACACTTGATACTGATCTGCAAAATGCAAAAAAAACTTAAGAAAATTTTAATCAGATATGTTGAAAGCGTATAAGCAATCATATAATGGTAAAATATAATGTCAAATATGTCAAGAAATTTCGGGCTACCTTGGAGCAAGACCTTAACAAAACAAAACTGAACTAAAGAACATAGAGAAACCTTATAAAACCTCAAGCCAAAGAACCTATGCGTCGATGGAAAGAGATTACTGCACTAATTACTGTCTAGTGCGCTAACTTAGTCTAAATAAACTAACTTCAAGTTACATAGCAACTGTTGAGTAATATATGATCAAAGCGCTAACTAACAGCTGCAACAATGGAACATAATAAGATAATCTTTGTTTGTTCACACCATAAGACAGAAAAATTCAATGTTTATGAAAATTACATAATACACGTCATTAACGCACCTTTATGAAACCAATTAAATAATGATACAAAAGCCAATAAAGCCACAAATAATGAAGCATTAACCATACCTTCACACGTGGGACACCTACGCCGACCGCCAAATGACTCATTTAAACATTATAGCGGAATAAAAGGGTTTATTACGATCTTTTAAAACGTTGAAAACGTTCCATTAGTAAAGAAAAGATTGACATTGAGAAAGAAATAAATGCTATTGAGTGTGTTGAAACAGAAGACAGATGTTTCGGTAAACGATTCTTTGTATTTGCTGAAAATTCGTAGGTACCTGAAACAAAAGAATTCGTTTGTTTAACAAAAATATAAGAGAGCAGACTAAAGCGTGGGATGAGGTATAAATAAAAATTGGGACAGAACTTAAAGTAAGGGTCGTTTGCTTTTCGCAGCAAACACATGCGGCCAGCAATAACATATAAAAGGATGCCAATAAAAAGAATTACTGCTGCTACCAATTCAAACCCTTTACCAAACAGGAGGTACAAGACAAAAAATATACCACGTTAATACGAAACACGTTGACAAGAAATAACAAGAACGTATTAAGAGGTTAACTCAACAATAACGATTAAACCCTGGAGCAGCTTGCGTTTAATTGCTTTAAGCAATTAAAACAACTATAACCCTTAATTGTTACAGACCGCAGACTGACTCACAATCTGCGTAAACTCAGTTTAAGAAAATAGGTACTCTCCATCTCCTTCACACTTGACGTTGGCACACGCGAAATGCTAATATTATTGCTGGCATCTGCTCGATTCGTAATCGATTTTGTAATAGCACTTATCGAGTGATATCGATGTTTACTCGCTGCGTATCGATTAAATCAGCACTCTGCAAGATATACATTTTTATCATTCGAAATTCAATTAGGTTTGTTTTGATATGTCTCCGGAAAACTTGTTTGCGTATTTAACTTTTTGTGTTGTATGATTTTCTTTAAAACGTTCCGCGAATTGAAAGCAAAAAATAAATCTATTATGTAGACTGCTACCATGTTCATGTAACTTTTATCGTAACTAGAATAATATTCAATAACAGTCGTTATTCAAACATCGCGGTGCTATAAACTACAAAAATTCAACATGATACCACACGCATAAAAGCTCCAACGTTCACAGCACCATAGGTAAAATTTGTTTACTACGGTTGTTCCAGAGATCACATAAAACTCTCCAAACAGAATAATAAAAGAGATCATAAAAAAATACTTTGTGTTCATCCAGATTAAAACGTCGAAATAGAGCTTAAAATAGACGAAATCGTTTTATTCAAAATGCTTGAAGCTTACACAAAAACGCTGAATTATGAAAAAGATGAGTAGATTACCTCTAGAAAAAATTCCACTGAGAGTAATGGCATGTGAGGTCACTCCTGAATCGATTACGCTAACTCCTTACATATAACGTCGTTAGTAGAAGCTCACTAGTATTATACTCGTACGGAATAACAATGAGAAGATCCATGTAATAGTTTTACTCCAGCTAAAGTACGCAGCATTATAATAGCTACATATGGCTCTGAAACATGGTCGCTTACAATGGGCCTCATCAGAAGGCTTACAGTCACCCAAAGGGCAATGGAAAGGGCTATGCTCGGAGTTTCCTTGCGTGATCGCATAAAGAATGAAGATATCCGCAGGAGAACCAAGGTCGCCGACATAGCCCGAAGAATCGCCAAACTAAAGTGGCAGTGGGCAGGGCACATTGTTCGTAGAACGGATGGTCGATGGGGTCGAAAGGTTCTAGAGTGGCGACCAGTGACGAGTTGGAAGGCCTCCCACAAGGTGGACCGACGACCTGGTGAGGGTCGC
Source organism: Mythimna pallens (assembly GCA_961205895.1). Classification (NCBI taxonomy): domain Eukaryota; kingdom Metazoa; phylum Arthropoda; class Insecta; order Lepidoptera; family Noctuidae; genus Mythimna; species Mythimna pallens. Next base: position 18,686,021 of record OY540844.1, read on the forward strand.
GAGAGTGCGGTGGTTGCGAGAAGCACAGGATCGGTCGTTGTGGCGACGCTTGGGAAAGGCCTATGTCCAACAGTGGACGTTTTTCGGCTGAAATGATGATGATGATGAAACCTCCCTCATTTAGCTATGGAATATGATTATGGAATATCATTGGACTAAGTTTCGGGCTAAAGAAACAGTCCAATGACTAATGATGAATGGCAGTGAGCAGGACACATTGCTCATAGAACAGATGGTCGATGGGGTCGAAAGGTTCTGGAGTGGCGACCACGTACCGATAAACGCAAGAAATTAGACCGATGATCTGGTGAGGGTCGCGGGAATTTGAATTTGTCGCATAGTACAGGTGTTTGTACAGCGAAACTTGAAGACCTACGCAACGTCTTCGGGCTGAAATGGTCAAGTTTCGAGCTTTACTGTTCAGAAATAGCATAAAAGGTACCCAAAAAGTTTTAACCAATATAAGCCTATACGAAAATCTTTTCAGGAGACATAACATTGTTCATTCAAGCCTATTAATGTAAAAAGTATCATCCCACGCAAGGGTTCTCGGTTACGTGGCCGTGGGTGTTACAGCGAATAGCGCTTCGCATTATTACAATTCCAATTTCGAATTCCTGTACCGACTATGTTACATGAAAAGGCACTGCGAAGTTTTGTGGAAGGGATTAGGATATACCCGAAGAAGCAAAAATAAATAGTGGAATTAGTAATTGAGATATTCAATCCGTATGTAATGATGATGATGACAATGGTTTACAAAGAGCAGACCAATTCGACATTGCTGTAGGAGCTGTGGTAGCCCAATGGTAATAGCCCCGACTTACGAATTGCACGTCGTGAGTCCAGACTCAGGCAGGTGCTTAACATAATTTATAGCATCATCACTGCTCTGAAAACGGTGAAAGAAAACATCGAGAAGAAAAAGGTCTTAAAACCAAAAAATTAGAAGACATTGACATCCACCAACTCGCACCGGGTTCGCGTGGTAGATTACGGCCCATTCCCTCTCTAAGAGAGGAAGCCTGCGTCCCAGCAATGAGAATATTTTGCAATATTGGTTTATGATTTGTTACGTGATTGAAAAAATAAATTGCTACAGCTTTCAGTCTTGCTTCAAAAAGCCATAGTCAACATCCAATCTCTCGCAGCCCTCAATTAAGTATCCCACAGATTGCCAGCCTCACGATCGAGCGAGCCTAGCCGCTGCAAACACAATGTCGTGATAATTGATTTTATAACAAGCCTTTGTTCTTCACTTACAATATGTTAACTTGTATTGTTCCGTTTCGGGATGGTTTCATTGTAGGCCGAAATCGATGAACGCACTGGAACGCCCATTTCTATGAAACATTTTATAAGCATATCTAATAAAGTTCCCACTTCTGGGACTCATGCCTTCTCTCTATGAAAGAGAATGGCCCGTAATCTACAACGCGGCGCCTAGTGTAGATTAGTACGCACAAAATTTTATAAATAAATGTAAATTATAAACTAGTTTCAATTTTTTTATTGTTATTATCATCAGCTGTGGGGCCTGTGGGTACGGAAAGTACCTAGTGGTTGAGTACTCTCAGTAATCTTGGTAAACAGAATTCCAGAATTCAGAATTCAGTTTACCAAGATATCGGTTTGTACAATCTTTTTAACATAAAGATGATATTTATATGACTTGGATTTACACTGATGTCAATTTACTCGTTCACAATTAATGTTTTAAACCAGCAGATCAACCCATGATAATGAACATGGAACTGAATTCACTCGACTGAAGCGAAACCATATAAATCAACGCTAATGTTCCCGAACCGAAACAATTTTCCAAATGTAAACCGTTTTATATTCTGAGTGTGTCATCAGATGCACGAAGCGGAGGTAAACACTGCAAAAAGTTTTAAGAGTTCTTCCATTCCTCCTAATGAAGGCAATAAATATTTTATAGGTTCGGATGAAACTGTTTTTAGGGTTCCGTACCTCAAAAGGAAAAAACGGAACCCTTATAGGATCACCGTCTGTCTCTGTCTATCTGTCAAGAACCTTTATCTCGAGAACGCGTGTAGGTATCGAGTGAAATATACTCAGGTTCCCATTCCTTGAAGCTGTGAAAAAATGTAACTTCTAAGTTAATGAAAAAAAAGATACGGCCGTTTATGTCGCAAAAAACGTATATTTCGAAACTCTCAAGGGAATCAAAATTCATAGGGTGCTACTTCCCGTTGACCCAGAATAAAGCAAGGTCTTATAGCACAGGCATAGGAATAAATCTAAAAAAAGTAAACGTGTGACAAAAAATATTTTTTGTATATTCGGGAATTGAACTATTTACAAGTAAGTTTCTACGGAACCCTCAGTGCGCGAGTCCAACTCGCACTTGCCCAGTTTTTGCTTTTATTGCAGAAAATTGCGTGGAGATTTTAAAAGCAGTTAAACATCGAAGCGATGTTTTGGAGGATGTTGAGATTCATCACGGTATTGACGGTGAATTATGTCAAAGTCCGCTTGTCTGTAATAAACAGTAGCAAAGCTATTTTAGTTCCAGAAGAAAGCGCTGCTTAAAAAACTAACACGAATTTAAATTAGTTCCACTAACTATATGACTGCAAAAGCGTGGACGGTTTTAAATGCGTAACGTATGCATCTTTAGTATTTTCACTAATTAGTGAGGGTGTTTTTGAAGGTTGGAACAATTTGCTCAAACCACCCGTAAAAGAAATTTATGTATGTAGTTGAAACGACTTCGCGCCATATTCGTGTGACCATTAATTTTACAACGTGAACGAATTCTTTACATAGAGAAATTGTTTTGTTTATTTTTACAGACGACATCTAGTTTAGAATTCGTGTAGTATTTAAGTATATTTTTTGGCTATGGCAGAACAATTTGGAGCTCTATTAAATGTTAACTTTAATAAAAATATACAAGTAAGCATTTGCATAAGGTTCTATACTTAGTTCAAGATATTAAGCTATAGATTACCTGCGTCTTTGCGTGTCACCTTACGTGAAGGTCTAGACGCCCTAAGTCCTCACAGTCGACTCTGACCATGAACTTCAATATATAGTAAAGCTTTATTTAAAAATCAATGTAAACCTATAACAATATTTACGCACGACTCACTATACTTATAACGTAAACTAAGAAATTTGCTGATCCTTAACAAGTTGAAACTCGCCTGAGAAAAGTAACATCTTAAGCGATAAAGAAAATTGAAAACAAATGCCTAAACATCATGTCTACAAAAGAAAATCTTAAGAGAAAAAAAAAACGTCAAATACATAGTGGTAGGTACGAGTATTTCTGTAGAATTAAGAAAAACTACGAGGACTTCAAGACTAATGCGCAGTGGGTAACACAAAGCACTCACTCGCATCGTTAAAGTTAACACATTAGCCTCTGACTTTTAAGAAGCAAACAATTACTTTAGTTACAAAAGAGAGTATTTTACTTGAACTTGGCAGAATGGACGTAGCATTGAGTTAACGTGCAGCTGGCACGACAGGGGGCGCGAGAAGGGGGACGACTCGAGAAATTGACACAATATAGTGCCCACTCAACTCTCTTGGCCCCGTTTAAGTTGCATGCGTTCTTAGACAATGGGTTCACCTATTGTCACTGATTTCTATATTAGCACTTAGCATTTGATTGTAACAAATTTAATAAGCATTGAAAATTGTATATAAACTATAACGTGTCGATTCATTTTTTACTAACCGTTCATCAATCAATTCATCATCATTCATTTTCAAGTCAACCTTTCATCGATAATTCAATTCATTTCCAATTATAGGCACTTGACAACACGGTTACAATATAATTCTACCTTATTACTGTTTTAATAAATCTATCTAGTTTGTTTTCCAATTGGAACCCAAAAGTTCCAACTGGAAAACATACTCCTAGTTGAATCCAAAGTCCAGGCACGTTTATCGTTTAATCTATTTGTTAACGATCAAGTATTCCGTTGTTCCTTTTATTCCAAATATGCAAATGACTAAAATATTTTGGATGATCCTACACACGGTGTCATTCACATCGACGCACAAACGAATACCAGGGATGGAAAAAAACCAACAAAAATTTCCACCATTGGGGGGTCCAGAATCATGTACTAGATCCATGGTATTCGTTTGTGCGTCGATGTCAAAGACGGACCAGAGTATATGTATTTAGCACAAAAGATCCAGAAAGGTCGAAGTTCTCTGGTTTTAAGGCCAGCCCCACATCAAGATAAGATATGTATGTATACATATAATAAATCTGTATAAGTTTTTAGTTGTACACGCATCACGTAAAATGTACGAAATCGATGTAGATAACTGTTAACTTGATATATTACTTAGGCTTTGTTTCATCGCAATCTAAAGATAGACTAAATTTTAAATAAACTTATAATTAGAAAGAATTTTAAAATCGAAAGATAAACTGTTAAGCGGTACGAAGTTCGACGGCCGGCTAGTTTTATAATAATTTCAAAGAAAATCGTTAGTAAAACCTGCCCAAACACCCGTTTAAAATAAAACATCCAAAGAACAAAATAACAGTTATTTTTACTTTATCAATTCCAAAGAAGAAAAAAAAAACAACAATGGGATCGTCAGCAACTTTCCACGTTTCATTCCGGTTGGATTCCGAGATTACGTTAAAGCTATTGTCATTTAACATTACTGCAATCTGCGAGCATAATGCAGGATCCCATTGTGTTCACATCAATACCTTCGATGCTTATAGGTTTATACGAAATCCAATAAAAGGATTGGAATTAAATTAAGCTTAACAAGATCGATGATACACGTACGAATACAGTACGGTCAAAATGTGTTAGCTACTCTGATTTCTTTTTTCTTATATAATCTGCGATAGGAGACTATAGTCAGATAGGTTGTAGTAGAAAGAAATTTTGGTGGGTTATTACCGCTGAATATACTATTCTTAGTAATGCAACACATTTGCTCTTTTCCGTCGATTGATTGGGTTTTGTATTAGAATCATATTTGTTTGCGCTTAATATGGTCTTGGTTTGGTAGTTTTTTTATTTTGGGTTAAGACTCGTCAATTATCAACCTCAGCATAGTTTAAAAGCTTGCCGGTTCATCCGGCGCAATTTTTAATAAAAAAACAATGCGAAAACAGACAGATAATACCTGGAAGCTCTGCTGGCACTCGGTAATACCGTCGTTCACTCGAATATTTCACAAAACATGTTCCAGAAAATATGTGTATTTTTTTTTTAACTGTAATTGTTTTTCATTATTCAAAATCTTGCTTAAATTTGCAAGGATTCTAGTTTTATTTTTTCCTTTTTTAATTTTTGAGTATATTATGAAGGGTCAAAATTCATGCAAAATAGCAGATTTTCAGAGGTCTTTACTGAATTAGTTTTACACAAATGTATAAATTAATTTCAATATAAGTTTAGATAATATCCACAAGATATCTATGTTTCCAAAATATCTAATGAAAAATGTGTAATAACGTCATAATCGCGTAAAAGCGGTTGTATGAAAAACAGTGAAAATGTATGTCGGAGTGGATGGCCTAAACAGTGAAACTTAAATTTGGCGTTTCGAACTATCGCGTATACTCGAAAACATAGGCAATACGCATTCGCCATATGATTTTTAAAAAGAATTACTGCGTAGTCAATTTTATTGTTCGAAGTACGGAGCGGTCAAGTTATTTCGGCCGTACAGCATGTTTCTGATTAATTCATTCCATCGTAATGATCTCCCAATATTAGCTTTTCGGAGTCTGTTTCCTGATAGCTACCAACTACGATTTTTTAAGCCAAGTGTGAATAAGTTACTTCTAAGCAAGCGTGTTCCATCTTCGAACACATCATCGTTTACCATCAGGTGAGACTGAAGTCAAATGCGAACCTATCAACAATAAAAAAACGTTAAGAAAAGCTTCGGTCTTTGGTAATTTCTTCGACCCTGCGAATAGTGTTATCTATAATAATATATATATAAAAGGAGAAACTGACTGACTGACATATCAACGCACAGCCGAAACTACTGGAACTAAGTACGTGAAATTTTGCACAAAGTTTCCTTTTATTACGAAGGCGAGCACTAAGAAAGGATTTTCTTAAATTTACCCCCTAAGGGGATGAAATCGGGTCCAAAGTTTGCATGCAAAAACCCACTATCACGCAAGCGAAACCGCTGGCAGAAGCTAGTCTTAGTTAATTTCATCAACCTTGCGACTGCCGGTTAATTTCGATGCCTAGTATTCTAGATTCAGCTGAATCATTTCTAGCTTTTGTGAGACATGCCTAATCGTCTCTGGCTAAAATCCATCTAGAAAGACATTACTTACACAGAAGCTTCAACTTTGAAAAATCTTTTTTGTTCTTGGCACTAATCTGATTCATTAATATTAGATTACTTATAGACATGACTACCGTCACAGTTGCAGTATCCACATGTAGGACTAGCTCTGCGATATTGCTCACCGGCCTTAGAATAAAAATACCTATAACAAGAGCATTTCCAGTAATTTTTTTTTTTGGTAATTTGTAAATAATCAAATTACTTCTCGCGCTCTAGGGTGGAGCAAGAGGGCGTGTCAGATCTCGCGATGCGATACTAAGAACTGCTATATCTTTATGGCAGTTCTTAGTAAAGCTAAAAAAAGATTTTTGGTCGAGATTTAGCTTAATTTTAGTAATATCCAATAAAGATTAAATAAAATTACTTTACAGATTACTTTCAAAATCTCGTTACAGACCACGCTTAATTTTCTTTTACAAAGACAATTTTATCTCTTGCAATTTCCTTCAACCAACCGTCGTTTAATGTAATAACAATATACTTTAATTTTAAATTAAAGTCAACATTAGATATTCATTTTTTGGGTTTCGTATGGCAACCAGCAGACATTTTTTTTTTTTTATATTGTTTAATTTCTTTTTCTGCAATAACAACAAATAGTAAAATTAATTCATTGAAGAAGATCGATATACCGTGCAAGCAAATGAAGTGCATAGGTGGGTTTTTGGCAGTAAAATTCAGTCACGCCCTTTCGCTCTACCCTAGGCGATAGTCTAGATAGAAGTCATTTGATAAATTCACACATCAAAAAGAAAAATGCCCCATATAAAAAAACGATATTTTTTTTAGGTACGTGGACGAATCGAACACTCTTGGGCCGCTTGTCAACTGATGAATGCCTCGTTTAGTTAAAAAAAAAAAGAAATTGTTATTTTTATGACAGTGAAAGACATCTGCATCGTTTGTCAAGCACGAAGTTTTTGTGTAATGCCAAATGAGTTGGCATAACAATGTAAGATATAATATTTTTCTGCAATGCGTTGTTCTGGGTTTGGTGCCAAATGCCAGTCCACGTCCTTGACCATGGCAATCAGAAGATTTTCTTTGAGTCATGAAGTTTTCTCAAAAAATTTGCTCAAACATCGAAACTATTTCATCATCATCTTGCTCTCATGTCAATTTATTCATTGTCGAAGCAACATGTTCTCATCTTCCATACTTTCAATATATATCATCTACGATTCTGCCAGCATCTTCGCACGCGTGAAAATAGATTTCTCTATACAAAGTTTGGACCCCAGTTTTTTTTTAATTGTTGCTATTTTCGCGCTTGACCGCTATCTCACCTGATGGAAAGCGACGATACGGTCGACGATGGAGCGCGCTTACCTAGAAGTAAACTCTTGACTTAAAGATCATCATCATAGTTTCATCCACTTATGTGGTGTTTTGGAAAAACCTTTCTTATTCTTTGTATTAATCACTAGCTTCGGTCAGCGGCTACAATCGCGTGAAAGTAAGTTTCTCTAAAACTTTGGACTCCCACTTCATCCCCTCCGGGGGTGAATTTTGGAAAATCCTCTCTTAGTGCTCGTCTGTGTAAATGTCGTTGTGCTTATGTCATAAAAAAAACCTTTTGAAAAATTTTGCACTCCTAGTCCTCGTAGATTCGGCTGTGGCTTGATATGTCAGTCAGTCAGTTTCTCCTTTCATATAAGTAGAATAAAAGGAACTTCTGTGCAAAAAATCAGCGTTTTATGTCTGAGGGGTCTGGGCTGGGCGTTGATGAGTCAGTGTGTGATTCAAAACTTTATCTTTTATATATATACAGAAGATTCAATTCAATTCAAATTCTTTATTGCGAACAAGTGTAGGATTTGAATATGTTAACAATAAATGCTAGGTAAGCTAATAGCTACCTAGTATATAGGCATACCTTCTCAATTTAACTTGTACCTACGTAATATTCATTTATTTCTGTACGACATATCGTTACACTAATAGGTGACGGGGGTACAATTAAGTTACAATAAGCATCGAAAATACATTTACCGAAATACAACTTGTAATTTGTATAAAAGATTAAAGCGTAGATACTAAAATTCAATTGGACATGTCCTTGTAACGGCGGCGCAAAACCACGTATTAGTTGTTGGTGGAAATAACACTTTGAAATAGAAAATACTTACGTACTCCGCAAAGAAAACGAACTGTGTATATTTTAATAAGTGGTAATGACCATGGCATTCACAAGACGGCTGTAAAGGTTATGGCAAGAGCAACCTTGGTTCCGGCTGCAGCGTCCTTGTCGTGTCTACCCGCATTTTATCCAGCAATGCAGCGTACTCGTAAAGCATGGTGCGCTTTAATTTCGACACTATTTTATATACTGCAGTATTCACGTCACTGTTAATAAATTATCTTGATACTAGCAGTTGCCAGCAACTTCACCTACGTGAAATTAGGTGGACATTGATTGCGTTCATCCCCGTAGAGGGTGAATTTTGGGAAATTTCACGTTTCTAGGCCCTGTAGTTTCGGATGTGCATTAATATGTCAGACAATCAGTTTCTCCTTTCAAATAAATAGATTAGAGCCGCTGCAAATTCCATCTGACACTAAATAGTCATTTAATTTATTAGAGACACGTTACTCGTTTGAAATTAGAACTTCAGTTTGACAGCTATCGGAAGCAGCTAATGTAGCATTGAACAAATTAGTCTTAACAAGCTCTCAGCGTTTCAGGAAATGATAATGGATGTCGTAAGTGGGAAGTTTTATAAATTTCTTACAGAAATTCGATAAAGTGTAAACGTCACATTAATCTTGGAGCGAAATACTTCAATAGAAGATAACATTTACACTAAAATGTCAGTCTAAAAATGTTTTACGACAAGGCAGGTAATCGCACTTATGATCTACGGCGTTTGTTTTTACGGCCACACACAGTTTACCAGTTTCCTCGTACTAATCATTTACGAGCTGCGAACAACGAAACACAACTGACAGTACTATTTCATCTTATTCAACATTTTTAGTACTGGCAACAATTTTTAAAGCACGTGCTCCATTCATAACTGGCTAAACGTATCATAGAGAATAGACGGGCCGTCTGCACAATTGTGCGGTCAAGTGTACTCAGCCACGATATTAGTACAATGTGAGGAATTTTAATGAACTGAAAACTGAGGGAATCCAGGTCACATGGACGCTCGGAAACGTTGAATGGAGAGCTAAATAAACGCATCTATGTTGCAAAAGGGCGCGGGACTGCGAAGTTCTCGTAAAATGTTGGTGCTTTGTTTGATGCTGGCAGTGTTTTGTGTATAAGCAAATTGGGTTTCTTTGATAAAATGCTGCTGGTTGGGAAGCTAGTGCAGCATGGCATCGTTTATTTATGCGTCTTTTCTTCATCATGAAACAGTTTTGAGAAAGGAGTTTTCACTAGCAATACTCTTTGTTGCCAAAATATAGCTCCAGATAATTAAAGAGGAATTATTTAAAGCCCTTAATAAAAATTTCAGTTTTGTAGATCAAGTAGTTTCCGAGATTCTGTGTTTAGTCAATGAGTGACTACTTTCTTCACTTTTCTATAAATTAATAAACATCTTGTTTTTTTGATTTTTGTTTATTTTTTTTATATGGCATAAGGTGTTTTTTTTAATTTTTTTTAATTATTTGTTTTTTAAAATGTCGTCCACCCATCTTGTATGCGGTCTTCCCCTGTGTAGTTTTCCACTGTGGGCCTCTCCAACGAGTCGCCCTTATGGTCCATCACTCGTCTGACATTCTTGCCACATGCCCGGGTTTGGTAACGCTTCTTATTTTAGAGTGTCTAATTTTATTTTATTTTTTTATTTTGAGCATGCTCCGTTCTAGGTTCCGTTGACAAGTTCTAAAGCCCTTAGTCTAGTTTATTTTAAATCCAAGTCCTCCGAAATGGCTGGAACGATTTTGAAGGGACTTCACAGAAGTCATAAGTCATTTAATTTCGTAACAATAGAACATTGTGTTGAAAATAAAATATAAAAAAAAAAAACAATTGCTGCTATTATATAATTAATTAATATAATTATTGCAATTGCAGTGATGAACATTCTACAAAATCCTGATAGAAGGACAGCTGATTGATAAAAAAAATTAGGAGTCAATGAATTTTGTTTTAAATTGTTACCAAATGGCAATGTGCTGTTTTACGAAAAAGCGGACGAAGTCGCGGGCAACAGCTAGTTCAAAATAAAATCGGAATACTTAGATCTCAAAAATTAAACAGATAAAAGAAGTCTAGTCACATATTTTTTTTTAGGTGTGAAATCATCCAATGTCATCTCCCGCCTTTGGGCGGAGCGCGAGGGCGTGTCAGACTTTACTGACTAAAACCACCTGTCACGTCTTTGCCTTCGTTCCAGGGCCCCGGGGTTCTCTTTCGCACAACAAGTAGTCGATGAGCTAACATTAGAAATTAATAAAACAAATAATATGTCTGGTCGCGAATTTTTAAAACCACTAGACAGCCGCCGAAATGTCACGATGACTCATGTTTCGGATAAAAAAGGAAGGATAAAACAATAGACAACCGCCAAACAGTCATGATGACTCATGTTTCGAAAAAAAAATAAACGCCTCCATCCGCATCCTAATCAATTCAAATTTATTCGAATTTGGAACGTAATCAAACCGTTCGCGGAGGCTTGTCAGTGTTTTTCACATTAAAGAGATTTTTCTCTGTCATTCAAAGTCAAGTAGGCTAATGTATTTACCCGCAAGCGTACTATAGCCATTTTCCATTAGATAGCTTGACGCAATTTATTAGGTTTACATTCAATGTGATTACGACGAGAATATTTTTTATCGACAAGCCCCTTGTTCTGAATTGCAAAAAGCTTTTATAATGTTTTTAATTAACTTTTGTTTGTCTACATCCGCACCGCATTATTTTTGTGATTGATTTTTAATGGACGCTTAGTCGACGAGCATTGTTATATTATTGGATCGAAAATACAATTATTTATTTGTTGTTTTAACAAAACCTTAGTTTGAAAAAGCTTTTATTTTGAAACAACAGAAAGAGAGTTTGCCTTTACGTGTTTTCTTTGAGTAATACGATCGTGCAACGGTGATCATTAGCACACTATGTCGTGGTTAAACGATACGTTGAAACAACGATATCATCAAGTGGTATGGTAAACGGTAATTAGAATAAAAATACAGTATAAATCTATATAAAATGCGTTTGGATAAGATGCCGTTTTCGCTCTACAAAAGTCTAATCATATCTCAAAATGATAAGTAAAAAAGCGTGCATAAAACACGCATATTTAAAAGAAGTTTACGATGTAGAAAAAGCTTTACAGCTTCATAAACAACGTGTTATCGTGTTAAGATCGTATAATTTAAACTTAAGTGACCGCAGCTAGCACTAATCACGTTAATCAACCTCATTTCTTTTCACGAAGCAAAAGTTAAATATTATCAAGTTAAAAAAAGGACTAAACTCTGAAATTCTTTGCTGAATAATCGTGATTTACGTAATTTTTGTTCTATTAAATTAATATTGGGATGGTACGAGTATTTAATATTTTACCCCAAAAAGTAATAAAGGAAAACCATTTTCAGAATTTAATATAATTTCGTAAGGAAAGTAAATTAAATTGACCTAGTAATTTTGGTAAAAAAACATTTTCTTTTAAATTTTCCAGAACAGACAAAAACTATACATTTCTTTTGCGATAAAGAAATGTTTGTAATAAAGAAAAGAAATGGGGAGTTGTTTTATTTAGGTCAATAGAATTGTACAGTTAAAAGAAATCCATTTAGTCGAAACGTTTTCTAAATATTACACAAAAGCAATGTCTATTGGATAGGAGTTTAATTCAGAATCCACTTATTATAAGTGTTATTAGTATTTTTACTTTACGTGAAAAGGTAGACAGGTAACCTATACAGTTAAATACTAAAATAACTTTTGTACTTTCAATTTCAAATCATCGGCTGGCGATGATTGAAATTTTTGATAAAACTAGTCGTTGAAAATAAATATTTTAACTATTTACGCGATTGACATCAAATATACTAAAAGCAAACTGATTGACAGTTCTGAATATCAGACAGACAAATTCTAAATAACGCCAATATTTGAAAAAAAAAGTGTTCCATTTGACATCGACTTTTTTTTTTGTGATGATTTTAGCCTGGATACTAAATACTTTAAGCCATAATCTGGATGTCTGGCCCGTGTGGCGTAGATTAATAATATTGTACACAAGCCTTTACGATACGATGATAAATTACTGCGAACCTCTCCATTACCTACTGTTAGAACATTACCGCGGCCATAATTCAATCTGGCTCGGGGCCTATATATTGCACACATTGGAAACTATTCGCTGTAATTAGATTATTATCTGAATAATTTTGAAAAGCTTTTGATGGATTATTACATGATATAGTATTTAAGCAAAAATTGTATAATCATTAATTAAATACCTAAGTAATAATTAGCTATCAGCTTTTCTGTAACAAAAATTATATGACTTTATAATTAAATTTTATTATGGTGTATTGTGAATGACTAATATAATTATGATTTATTGTACGAGATGCGACTAAAGATTAAGATTTATCCATAAACTAGCTTCTGCCAGCGGCTTCACCCGCGTGCAGGAAGGTTTTATCATAAAAACTTTGGATTCCCGTTTCAATCCTACGTCATAAATGAAAACCTTATGCAAAATTTCGCGCTCCTACGCCTAGTAATTTCGGCTGTGCTTTGATATGTTAGTCAGTCAGTTTCTCCTTTTTATATTTATATTTTTAGTGACTTTCCGATGCCGTGTCACGTTCCCTTGGTCAAGTATAATTTATGGTCTGAGGATGACATAAGACGCAATATGTCTATCTTGTGTGCCAAGATACCTAATATGGCCTAGACTAGACCATAACGAGGTCTATTTAGGATAGATTTTACGACTCGGCACCGTCGTCTTAGGTTCCATGATGTAACCTCGAGGGAAATATAACTATGCTCGCCCTAGAGCTCCTGAATTTCCTGGCTCCCTGGTACTTTCTGTGCACGTTTTTCCAAATCTAATTTTGATTTGCTCTCAGTCATTCAAAGCAGAGTTGTTACGAAGTTCACATTCCGATTCCAAAAGGTAGGAACTTCCGATTGATTTTGCTCTTTCGATTCCGATTAATTGTAGTCGGAACTTATGTTGGGGGTACAGAAAAGTTTATACTCGCCGCGCGGGGAACCTCGTTCCTCCTGAGCAATCGACAGAAGACACGGGGTGCCTTCTGTCGATTGCTCTTTCAATTATTTTTTTATTTTTCGTATTTTAGAATATTGTTTGTTCTTGATTTATACTCGTTCGATTCTTAATTTTTGTAGTGTTTCATTTCACGCGTCTGCTTCCACCTTCGCCTCTGATTCCAGTTCCGACACCAGTTAAGATTTTGGTTCCGATACAACCACTTCCGTTACATCCTTAATTCAAAGTATGCTGCTCAGCTATCGATAGATTAACTAATCATTTCTAGCTCATTCATAGTTGGAAGTATTTATTAGAGATAAAAGTGATCAGATTAACATCGATGAGTCACGAATGAACGGGTTTTATTGGTCATCTTTAACTTGCATTTAATTAGCATTCATTAGTAAGATTTGTAATTGGTATATAACTATAAAAGGATTACCTCGTATACTGATCATGTTATAAGGAACATAGCTTTAAAAATAGATAGTGTTTTCGAAAGTGAAAGACCCGTGACGTTACTGAAGTTCTAACAATGCATAAGCCAATGAATATTAAACTGAAGAGCAAAATAACAAAAATAAATGATGATAATCAATATTAAAAAATCCATTTTATAAGAAGTATTTGTATGTTTTATGCGTTCTGATTAGTTGAAACGAAACACATCCTTTTTCAAACCACCAATAGTAAAAAAAATTCACACCGCCAAAAATTACTTACGCAATATAGGTATTGATATCACAAAATATTATGTAAAGCCAAGGATTCGCCAAATAAACAAAAACCAACTTTCACTAAGTGCTTTGCCAATACCTGCTCACATTTCCTCCTATAAGTCCTTTATTTATAGACAGACCCGTTTTAACCCAAGTATAATTTAAAACTTCATTAATATTCATAGAACTTCAGAATCTTCGAGCCAATTTACCTCGTTAAACAAGAATAAGAATCGATTTTTGAGAACTGTGACTCGATTAACAATAAAATCGATGTGGTTCGAAACGAATTCGAGTTAGGGTCAATCAATCATAAGTCGCTATCAATAGAAGATATGAATCAATTGACGCCAATTGACATAGCCCTAAGTTCACCGACACCATACCTTACCTCATTCACATTCAATCGAGCACTTTGTAACCATTGAATGCGATGCTTAGGATGTACAATTGTCAGATATGCGATACGGAGCCAGCGGCTTCGAACGCATACCAGACTGAGTTATTGGCTCACGGATGGACAGATAATACATAATAGAACCTGAAGGTGGTCTAATGCATGGCATTTTTTACGCAATAGCAGCTGAGATAGTCTATGCGTGAATGACTCAGACGATGATCGATCGGGTAATGGGTGAAAGAGTATTCGGGATAGTTCGAAAGAGTCATCAGAAACTGGAGAAACACGGGTTAGTTTTAATTATTAAAAGCCTGACATTCCCTCTAAATCCATCCAAAACGAAAAGATGACGATGTTTGATGATTTACCACCCCAAAAAAAAAATGGCTAAAAGAGAAAACCTAAATAAAAAAAAGATGAGGCTGGAAAAACAACAGTCTCGTAGATACCGCTGTCAATGATAAGACCGCCATTGTAGCCATAGATTTAAGTTTGTGTATAAGTTGTGTTACTTTTTGGTGTACAATAAAATTTATTCTATTCTTACTCTACATGAAGAATAACAAACCTAACATAGCAGAAAGGGGACCACACCAAAAAATCTTATTTATACAAATCAATTTTATTTATTTTAAGGCTAGTACATGAAAAATATGACAAACATTGCAGATAGAAAACCAATAAGTTATTCTTCTTGACTAATATGGTCGTACATAGAGTGTGCACGCCGCAGATGTCCGGTCAATAAACTACGTAGGTTTGCAAGAGGACCACGTCTGGTCTCTCTATCGCAGTGAAGAAAAAGAAGCGAATCGCCCACTCACAGCGATATGGACATTTGAAATGCGTAGGCAGAGTACTGCCGACGTTATAAAATGATTATGACTGTGGGGATTGCAAAAGTAATCACATTAGAGTCACGGCTAGTATAAATGACGATTATTTAAAGCTAACGTACATTACCAATTGAATGGTCAATAAACTTTGTGTAAAGTTCAAACCCAAACAAAACCTTGATCAGAACAGCAATATCGCTCCTTAGACGTAATTACCTGAAACAAGACATAGAGTTGAATTAAATAAAAAGTCAAACATCGTCGGATCATTTAGATCCGAATCAGTCACTCAAAATCGAAACCTACTCTAATAATCGAACCCTCCGTACTGCACCAGTTCAATTCCCACAGCAGTCGTGACATAGGAAATCAAATAATCTGGGGCAAGCGAACTATTCCGGTATCTGTAATGTCTTTGATATCACAAGTGGCTGTGACGGTCGGGAGTGCTGCATATGGGATGGGAGCTCCCTGATAACAGCCTAATGGATCAGTGGTTTAGTGTCAAGGATAAGCTTGATAAAGTTAATGCATCATCACAATTTTGTGGTAGCACAAGAGAAAATTGCGAGTAATTTGATTTCCGTCCTGCGAAAAAACAAATTTGACTTCACACTTCCAACGTTCACGCTAACATATTTACAGGCAAATGTCACATTGAACAAACTTAGCGAAACTATAAAACTTTCGCCATTTTGCAAGCGTTGAATAACAATAACGAAAGATTTGAAGTTTTGCAATCTTTGCAAAGAAAATATTTTAGAGAATTTATGACGACTTTTAGAAATGTATACATGTTTTTGAGCTGCTTTTTAGAGTGACAAAGTTTTAGACTGGCTTTGTAAGTTGTCTAGCTTGAGTCTAGGTTGGATTACTTTTAGCTAAAAGTGAATAATGTGTAATATCAAGTCAACGCTGGTTATAACATTGAAGCTTGATTGATGATAGCCGCAGCTCGCATGGAGTTGACAGAACGGAGACAAAGTTAAAGAATATTAAATTCTTCATCATAAAATACAATTCTTATCGGCAATACCGCTGTCTATAAAATATTAGTTGTATTCCATATATAATTTAAAATTCCAATCGCTTCTTGGAAGCATATCATACCACTGCGTCGGACGATGCAATAAGTCACATAATATATCTCTAACGGAATATATGGCCTTATTCAGCCTGCCTGGAAACAGCCATGTCTATGCGAAGGACGTGTTCTAACAATAAAAATGTTAGCGAGCAGGCAGTTGGGATGCTGAGCCGGTTAGTCACGAACTCTCACAATTGTGCCGCTATTTTAGGGCTAGGAGTTGCGCGTGAGTCATCCACTACTACCAGCCGGACAATACCAACTAGCGCATCGTTATGCAATTTATGAATGCGACCACAATTTGTTATTCGATGTTCACACGATGTAAGTACTTTTGTTGATAAGACTAAAATGTGTAGACGATTAATTTATGATCTATTGTTAATAAAGATCTAGTGTTTAAAAACAGTGTCCTTTGAGTTTCTTGCACGTTTTACTCCATAGAAATTTACTCAATACTCAATACTCAATACTTTATTGCAATCCATATGTATACATAGATGGTGTCAAAAAAATTTCACAGACCAATATGGACCCTGTCGGGCACAGCAAAGTTAGGAGAGAGGAAGAGAGTTAGGTAGTAATTTACGGAATTCAATAGAATTTTATTTAGAATGTGATGCGTTTAATTATGCTTGTACATTATTAAAATAATTATGTCTGTGTATAAGTATGAGTAAATTATGTCAGGTATGTTTATTTATCTTGTAACGTCATTATTATTAAATTATTCAAATAAAATTATGTATGCATATTATTTTATTATGTTTGTGGATAAGAAATAGGTTTACGTCAGATATTTTTATTAATTATTTATCGTCATTATTATTAAATTATGTTTTTATTTAAGTTAAATTTTGTAAATAATTATTATTATGTCAGTGTATATAAATAGGTTTGTTATGTCAAGTATTTTATTTATTCCTATCGTCATTATTATTAAATTATATTTTTATTTAAGGCAAATTTTGTGAATATATTATTATTATGTCAGTGTATATAAATAGGTTTGTTATGTCAAGTATTTTATTTATTTTTATCGTCATTATTATTAAATTATATTTTTATTTAAGTCAAGATTTAAAAATATATTATTATTATGTCAGTACGCTTTGGAACGTGCCAATACCTTCATTTTTTGTATGAGTTACTGACCTTGACAATTCAAAAGTGCCTGTAACTGATTGAATTGCAACAAATGCTTTGAGTTGAGTTAGAGTTTGTGTCTACATTGACGATTATTTGTACATTTAAGAAATTGACAAAGGTAATATTACGAAACACCGAATTCTTAACAAAAATTAATTTCTCTACAATTCCATTTTCCGTATGACCTTAACTCTGAAAGCAATAAAAGATACCATCATACTAACAACTCTATTACAAGAACCCATCACACTAAATCACATCATCCAACCAATAAAAATAAAGCCGAACACAACCCGAATAAAACCGAACATAAATCGAATCAAAATAAACCGAATGAATTGGTTTTCCACAATTTAATTACAATAAGACCCCCATAAAACATGGTGAATAATAAAAAGCACGGTGGTCGCCACGTGCCTGAGATAACTAACGCGCTTGCGAAACCGACACCGTTGCACAATCAAATTAACCTAATTGATTTAATTGATTATGTTCTGAGACCTCTAGTAGCCTGGTACCTTTATGTAGCGATAAAATGAGAAAGTGATTAAAACTTGTTGATTGGATAATTACAAGATATGGAGTTATGTTTCCTGTGTGTCGATGATTTGAGGTCGATCATATTTTGGAACGATTTTGTGAAACGATAAACCGGTTGGCGACATAATACTCAGAATATAGGTAGGCCTAAAATATTAATAATGTATTTAATTGTAACTCGATATTATAAGTTGTATTTTTTTATGATATGAACTAGTATTTGAATGCGATCCCATCATCAACGATTGCATCACTTCTTACCTGATGCAATTGTAAATAGTGAATTGCACTAGTTTATTATGAGCCTATTCACTATAGTCTTGAAGACACCTAAATTATAATCGAGAAAGACCTTTGCAGGCAAATTGTTCCAATCCAAAAACACTAAAACAAAAAAAAAATAACGCCCCTTTGCAAAAGCGTCCTTTTACAAGTCCGTAACAACATAGGTAGTTTTACCATGCTGACTTGTGGTAAGTGTTATAAAACTTTTCTCGATCTGATGATCGACTGAACACTATCAGCCAAATATACATCTTCACTAATAAAGCAGGTAATAAATCATCATTATAATAAGGTTAATTGGAAGCAAACAAAGTTACACATGGTTGTTGCTTGTGACAAATCGTGTGATCACCCACGTCCAATTAACTCAAACGCGAACATAGACAGGAAGCATATTTCAGGTGTGTCTGGTAAAGATAGAGTTGGACAAACATGCGAAAATATATAAAGATTTAAGGTAAAACTACACTGGGCACACGTGGGCCACGTACGCGTGGGCGCGTCGGTCTCCATACATTTTATATGGCAACTAGACTAGTAGAGTTACAATAGATCCACGCCACGCGATGCAACTCTAAGTATAGATCAGGCGTGGTCCACGTGGGCTTCGGTCTGTAGTTGCCGCTTTATAAACAACAACAAAATTGGCTAACGCCAGCCATAAAGACTAGCTAAATAAAAATAATATTCACTTCAGTAAAAGAGTTCAAATCTTGCTACGATATTCAATTACTTACGTAAAACTTTTTCTGAATCGTCTAACGATTTTGATGTTATTACCAAATCAGAACACGATGTTATTTTTGGAAAAAGTTTCGAGTTTCAATCGAAATTCAATAAATACTTCGTAAGGTATATAAGAAACTTTTCTTCGTAGCATTTTCACTGATGAGGCAAATAAAGCTCCAAAGTTCCAAACATTTGCTTTTTAACAAGTTTATTAGAATTATTAGCTTCTGCCACCGGATACACCCGCGTTAAAGTAAAATATGTATTATCGGAATAAAAAGTTCCCTTTGTGCTAATCCATAAAATGGTCTATGTGTGTCAAATTTCATCCAAATCTGTTCAGCCGTTTGAGCGTGAAGGAGTACCTAACAAACATACACACACCTTTATAACATTAGTGTCATAAAAAATATGGTTTAAAACATAATTGTATGGAGTTCAAGTACTGTTCTTACTTGTCAACAAGATGTTGATGATGTTACGATATGCTATTCACAGTTGGTGCCAAACTGTGAGCAGCTGAAACAATCTGTATTCGACTAAACATCCATACAGCCACATGAATATTCATGAGGACTGTAGTAAACAAGATATGCATATATAACAAACATACCGTAAATGATTCATGTCTGTTTTCGGTACGTTTCTACACCTGGACCGTTCGTCAATCAATCATTTTGACAGTCCACCACAGTAGGCAATGTAACAAGTGGCTACAACTGCGCAGTTTCACACAAATATATACGTACAATACTGATTTGGTTCGTGCCCATTCATATTCAAATTTGAACAACTCGTGGGTACTGTTGAGTACTGTGGGTAAGTTGGTGATTACTTGAGACAAGTGACAATCAAACAGAAATTTGAAATGAAATCTTGTATTACATCAAAGCTGTCGCAAACCCTACCAGAATCTGTGTTTCCTGATAGATACAACCTAGGGGTCTTTAAGACAAAATGATTAAGCTACTTCTAGGCCAGTGTGATCCATCGTCGACCTTATCGTTGCTTACCATCAGGTGAGATATTGATGGACAAGTGCCAGTCGGACTCGCGCCCTGAGGGTTCCGGACCAACCTACCTATTTAATCAGTTTAATTCCTGAATGGAGTTTTGAAGATTTATCCGAATCGCAATAAAAAAATTTTTTTTTTGACGTAACAAATAGGACAGATATAAGACAAATCTGAATTATTGTTTTGTTGTTGTTATGCTTTGTGCCAAATTACAGGATTCTGGGTCAACGGGAACTACCCTATGAATTTTGATTTCCATGAGTGTCGAAATATACGTTTTTTTTTTATTTTTTCACGGCGTCAAGGGAACGAAGACTTGACTATATGGTTTTAATTTCAACTCGATACTTCTACGCGTTCCCGAGATAAAGGGTCTTGACAGACAGACAGACAACAAAGTAATCCTATAATGGTTCCGTTTTTACCTTTTGAGGTACGGAACCAACCCTAAAAAATCGGCTTATGCGGCGAAAAATATTTTCTATACTCATCGGAATCAGTTCAATACTCAATGCTTTACGTGACAAACGGTAAGTGCACTCGTGCCTGAGCGAAAATCCAGCACTTCGAGAATTATAATATATTGCGAGCACAGATTGTGGACGGAAAATATTAATAACTTGAGTGATGAGATAAAAGTAAGAATATTGGTAGTAGAGGACGAACTACCCTGAAGAGCGATGTTGATGTATTTGGAGTACTAGAGAAAATTGAAAAAGATATCGACCTGAATGATAGGAAGAACATTGTAAGCGATAGTCTACATTTATTGCAGGAACGGATTTTCTAAAATAACAATCCAAAAAAAACTTAGCTTATTATTCATATAACTACTGCTCTAAAAGAATAGCTGCCATCAATATATTTTAATAAATACTTTTTAATTATGGAAGAGAACACACATTCCTGCAAAAAATGCAAATTATCACTTATGATATTGTTCCTGAAAAGGCTCGATACATAGTAAAGAGTTTCCATGAAATCTCTGATCAAGTTAAACGCAAAGGACAAAAAGCTTTCACAAAAAAACAATATAAAAAAAAAAACGATAAAATATGATAAAGACAGCAACGCTGATGTTCCATACGCACACGAAAACACAAATGACATTAACGAAACATGTCGGAACAAACCACTTAACTCCGAAGAGGGGAAAGTAACGAAATTGAAATGAAGTGACATTGTTGTTCACAAAGTAACCGGGAACCGGGCCGGGTGCCGCTCTGTTAATCCGAGTAACCGATCGACGTTCCAAGGGCAGAACACAAAGGAACCGTGGGTTACTTTGTATACTAAATGTTACATCAGAAATTGCGTCCACAATGAGTTTATGAGCATTGTAGTGTGTTTAATGAGAATCTGTGCCTCTCGAGAGGCAACGAACGGTTAGTCGTCTCTGAAGTTTGAAGATATCTCAACTAATGGAACTATAGCAACCGAATGTAGGCACCAAAGGTTCTTATAGATAATTTTCCTATCTCTTATATCGTCACGGGGGCCGTTAAGGCCGATGCCAGCGTTGCAATGATTGTTCGAAAAAGTTACCAGAGCCCTCGCTAAGGGCAACTGAAAAAATCAAAAAACACAGGTGAATTTAAGTCAGTAAAATTCAGATCTTCTCTCGCACCACCTAAGGCAGAAGAAAAATGAGTGAAATCCTAATAAATGCGAAAGACGAAACTTTACAGGAGGAAGAAAAAACATTGCCCTGTAAAATTATATAACAAAAACTAATTATATTTGTGAGTATTATAGTTTGTAATTCAGATAAGTTTTCAGATTTCAAGTTAGGTATACATATATGTCGTCGTATCGTCTTTTCGTAAAGACACTTTTTTTTCGGTGGGAAAATCATGTAATGACATCGGGGGATGTCTCTTGGGCGGAGCGGGGCACACCTCCACCGTGTCCTTCGATCGGTCCACACAATGGTGACACCCGGGCGTTTCTTCCACACGCATCCAGTGCAGAAACCTCCAGAACTTCCCATGTCCAGTGAGGACCTGCGTCATGCGGAAGGTAAGGACGCCGTGAGGTCTTTCCAGCCACGCCCCAAACAGGGGACCTTACGCCATAATTATGGCGTACCCATCGTAAAAACACTTGCGAATTTTTACAAGATTCACATGTATGATGTTACAGGATACTAACATTTTAAAGTGAAATTAGGACATGCGTCTCGAGCTTTTCATTCATAGAGCGATGATATGATTATAAATCATCCGTGGTGATACAAGACAAGATGAGTAAAAAGAACAGCTTTAAAAAACTAGCAATATAGCTCTTGGTAAAGATAATAAATGTATTGCATAAACTATGGTAGGCACACTAGAAACTAGCCAAGCGAGAAAAGTCAAACATATTACGTCAATTACTTATCGCGCGGCGCACGTTGCATCCCTTGGCAGAGAGAAATTAGCAAATTAATCCTACTCGGTTGGGAAGACCACGTCCTTCTACATATAATAATTACGAAGATAGAAATTGCTACGCTTGACTCATTTATCCGTCTCAAGCGTTAAATATCTTCATATTTCCAGATCCTGTCGCCTGTTACAAAAACAAAGCTAGCATTATTTGGCTGTAATAAATCATCATAACGTTGCTATTTTAATATCTATATTTAGTTTTTAGTTTTACATTATTTACATTGTTCTCACATGATAGCGACAAGAAACATGTAACAGAGATATTTGTAATTACAAAACATGATTGAAAAGAGTGTCCATGGAGTTTCTTGCACATTCTTCTCCATAGAGATCTACGCTTTGGAATGCGCAATTAGCATCTTTTTTTTTTCTGACTTCTTGACAAATCAAAAGTAAATGGTTTATTTGAAATAAAATGCTTTGAATCTTGAATTTTTGGGCATGAGAATCCTAATGTAGCTAATAATCGAAACAAAATAAATATCGCTGCACGCAGGATTTAAACGATCTGGTTAAATAATATTTATTTATTTATAAAAACTTCATACAACACAAAAGAACAAAGGCGGTCTTAATACCTTTGGCATTCTCTACTAGTCAACCTAGGGTGATGAAGAGAAAACATATATACTCGTAATACTCAAATATAAAGAAATTTTGGGAACATTACCAGTAGACAGCAATTTTTTTGGGATTTTGGAAATCATCTAATGAGTTCTCTTGCTTTAGGGTGGAGCAGCAGAGCGTGTCGGATTTTAACTGACTAAAACCCACTTATATTAATTCAGTTGCCTTATGCAGCCTAGGACAGCGATGCCGAAGGGTTTTTAACGGCAAATCTTAAAAACTTTTTAGTTACATTTGAATTCCATAGAATTATTAGTATTTTTTTAGTGTCTATTAGCTCCTACCAGCGGCTTCGTGCACGTAAAAGTAGGATTCTCCATACAAATTTTGAATCCCCGTTCGAAAGCTTTAAGTGAATTTTGGAAAATCCTCTCTTAGTGCTCGCCTACATCATAAAAGGAAACCTTGTACAAAATTTCACGTTCCTAGCCCTAGTAGTGTTGGAGTCAGTCAGTTTCTTCTTTTATATATTACTAGCATCTGCCAGCGGCTTCGCCCGCGTGAAAGTCGGTTTCTCTATGCAAACCTTGGACCCCCGTTTCCCCCCCTTAATGGGTGAATTTTGGAAAATCCTTCCTTCGTGCTTGCCTACGTCATAAAAGGAAACATGGTGCAAAATTTCATACTCCTAGGTCCTGCAGTTTCGGCTCTGCGTTGATATGTCAGTCAGTCAGTTTCTCCTTTTATATATATATATACAGATATAGATGTCATGATAAGTTTGTAAATACTTTGTGTTACTTATAAAATACAAAAAAAAAAATTCATAAGTTAAACGATATTTAGGAGCTAAACAAAGTGAAAAATCACCCGACGAACGCTAATAGACCAATCAACTGTAGAATTAAAATAATTATTTAATTCCTCACTCATAATTACAAAAGTACTATCATAAAGAAACATTATTTAATATATAGTTATTGTTTTATGAAACGAGGAAAAAATCACAGGTGTTGTTATAAAAGCTATTATAGTATTAAATGGTTAGACAAAATGGCGCAGATGGTGTCTGGCACCAAAATGATAATGTTACACGAAAATTTCCGCTAAAAGGATCTTTTTAGAGAACACGGCGAGTGAGGTAGAAGAAATAATTTTCGAAACATTATCATTTTTTAACATATATGTATAACCACGTTGTATTTGGATGCATGACACTCGTTGCCCCAAGATATTTATAGAATTGAGTAGTTGACTAAATTTTTTTAAATTCTTAACTTCAATAAAAAAAATTAAAACCCGCGTACCAATCGTGCTCAACAAAAGTACAGTTAAACCGATTTTCATTTGTCATACAATTTAATAATGTATAGCTTCTATCCTTACATTCCTACTTTGACGGCCTCCATAACTTGTAAATGGTTAAACTGATTTTGATAACACATCTAAGAACGTCTAAGAACCGAGAGTCGTCGACGAGGCGTCCTGTTCCACGCGCGCTTCAAGGAGATGTCAGCAAATCGTAGGGGCCCAGCAGGGTCGAAACCTTCTGGGGCCAAGGGTCTGATTCTGAATGGAAGACTCGACCCTGGTACGAAAGGCAACGAAGGAACAGGAGTGGGTTTTTAGTCAGTAAAAGTCTGACACTATCTCTCTCTCCGCCCAAGAGCGGGGGATGTCATACGATGATTTTCCCACCAAAAAAAATATGTCTAAGAACCATCGCTAGCTGCTTTCGAATAAAAGAAAATCGCATCCAAATCGGTTCATCCGTTTAAGAGCTGCGATGCTATAGACACAAACATATCGGTCAAACTTATAACACCCCCCCCCCCCCACTTCTTGCGTCGGGGGTTAAAAATCGCATATAGAAAGGATTTTTCAAATACGTTCAAAATAAAGATTCTTAAAAATATTTCTAATTTGAAGGAAGAGGAAACTGTCAAATAACAGAAAAAGGAAGCACAAACTGAAATGTGACGTCACCGCCATTAGTTTACGCGCGTACAAAAGAGATAGCGAGACGTTCCCACCATGCCCCCACTCGTCCTTATTTATTTGAAATGCTAATTACTGCTTTATAATATCTGACCAATATTGATACTGTTTTCGGAAAAAGATTAAAGCTAGAACTACATTAGATCGACGCACACGTGTAACACGCCTAATTTGTACGTGTAACGACGTCGCGTGTCGTCGCGTGGCGTCGCGTGGCGTGGATCAAGTGTAGCTCTACAAGTCTAGTTTCGAGACCGACGCGCCCAGGTCGGCGTGTGTGGCACACGTGTGCGCAGTGTAGTTCTAGCTTTATTTTAATGTTATTTGCTGTTTAGTATAAAATATTGTACAATAAATATATAAGAAAATACCGATTCGCTAAAAGAATTGCTACTTTCGACAGGTACTGCCAAATGATCACCCACATACAACATAACTAGATACCTATTACCACAACTTCCTCAACTTTCATAGTTATATCACGTCCATGTAAATTCAAGTTATTTCACAACAAATTTGCACCATTCTATTAACATAACAATAGAGGCACATGATCACAATGATGTAAATCCAGAAATGGCAACAATTGAATTTAAATCTTACAGCTTTGTTGCTAGGGGTAAAAATATAGAAAACCATTTTGAAACTACTTTTCAGAAAGGAATCGATAAAGCCCTTAAGATTTGGACCTCCCAAAAGTTTTGCAGAACCGAAATATGTGGATTAATGAAACAAACGTAGGAATAATATTTTACGCATTTCATCAATATGGGCGCCGTCACTGCGAAAGCGACCGGCGGCCCAGCTGAACGCGTGCCAGAGGGTCATGGCCATACGGATGGTGCGGGGATACCGCACGGTTTCTCGCGAAGCGGCGAGCCTCCTTGCTGGCCAGCCACCATGGAATCTGGCGGCAACAGGCCTTGCACGCATGCACGATCTGCGCGTGGAGATGCATCGTCGTAGGCACAGTATAGATAATATGGAACAGTACGGAAACTACCTACAAATGTTCGAAACGGCTCACTCACACAAACATACGCATCGACGAGACTCATAAGCGGCTTTCGCTACTAACAGGACCGCGAGAAACAACAAAATATATAATGTGTCGTAGGCGAGCACTAAGAGCGGATTTCCCAAAATTCACTCGCTAAAATCATGAAACGGGGGTCTAAACTTTCTATGGAGAAACCTACTTTGTTGGCTTGGCTAATTTGAAATAAAATATCACAGACGGAAAATGATTCCAATAAAAAAAAAGTTAAGTAAAAGCAACGACTTCTGAAATGAAATTCAGTATTATGTTGCTACGCGAAACATAAATTAGAGCTTACTTTGTACGTAAATCTAAAAGTAAGTGACATTTCAATTTGAAGAAAATCCAAACGTTCATGTTTGGTCTTGGCTTAACGATTTTTCCCAAGAAATGAAGAATAATTTATTTGTTACTGGTACTAGCTTCGCACGGGTGTAACAAATCTTTGAAATTCTCGGCTCATTCTCTACTACAACATGCATGTAAACACACCTTAACATTCCTCTATTGAAGAAAACTGCATGAAAATCCGTTCGGTAGTTTTTAAGTTTACCTACAACAGACAGACACATGGTTCGAGGTAGGGGACTTTGTTTTATAATGGACCACCTCTTCTCACAACAGACCCCGTCCGACCTACATGGACTCAATCAATAATAATAATTGTGGTCCTCGGACTAATATACAGACTGATTTGGTTCGGTAGCGAGCTAAATTCGTACTATTAAATGAGAGACGAGGACGAGATCTGAGTACTCAACTTCGGTACTCAACTTCGGATTCAGATCGTAAAGCTCAAAAACAGGTAAACCTAGTCAATTAGGCTGTGGAATAAAATCAAATTTCCATAGTAGCTACACCAATCAGCAGGTAGACGATTCGCTAATTTTACCTGTTACGGCTGAAACATTCGAAAGCGCTTTCTGCAATTGAAATTTGCTGAGCCCAGTGATTTTGTAGAGAGATATACCTTTTACCTCGATGATTCACTTCCAATGCAAATGTTCTGATGATTTTTTTTTAGATGGGAAATCATCCAGGGGAGCGAGGGCATGACACACTTTTACTTACTAAAACCCACTCCTATGTTCCTTTTTTGCCTTGCGTTCCAGGGCCCCAGGTTTTCTTTTCCGAAGCGAACTCATGGCCCAAGTAGGTTTCGGCCCTGCTGGGCCCCTACAGTTTTGCTCAGATCTCCTTCAGGCGCGTGTAGAACACTACACGCTGTCGAGGACCCGGGCTCGGTCCGGACGGTTACCGGGGGGCCGGTCGACGAGCTACCCATTGCTCGCCGTCCGCTAGCCCTCGCCTACGGTTGACTGGAAATCAAAATTCCTTCAAGCGTGCGGCCGCCTCCTTCGCTAGCATTATTGCTTCGCTGAAGAAGGCGACCACCTGCCATTCCGCCTCACTCCGGACCATGGCCTGTACCATGGCCCAGTTGCCGCCGATCGCCCCCACGAGGCTACGGCGGTGCTCCGCCCAAGTGGGGCACACTTCCACCGTGTATGTTCTGATGAGTTCAGAAAATCTTTTTATTTGCAACAATATCATGTATTAGGCGTATTGAAGTAATCAACTTGTGTTATCGTGGACCGGGTAAGTACGTGTCTGCGTAACATTTAAATGTGTTTGTTTTGATACATTATAATATATGTTAAAGGATGTTGACATGCAGTAATTGATTAAACAGTCGTTCTAATTATAAAGCTGTTATCTCTCAATAATTGTTCCTATTCTAGTGTGTTGAAGGCATTGAACGAATCACTGACTGTTATACGAAGATGAAAGTTCTAGAATAGCCCATGATATTCCTGTTTTTTTTTTTTTATGTGCATTGAAAATCATCCAATGACTTCTCTCGCTCTTGGGCGGAGCGAGAGGGCGTGTCAGGCTTTTACTGACTAAAGCCCACTCCTAAATTCCTTCTTTGCCTTGCCTTCCAGGGCCCCGGGTTTTCCTTTCAAAAGCGAACCTATGGCCCCAGTAAGCTTCGACCCTGCTGGGCTGGTTTTGCTGACATCTCAATTTCATTAGAATCGCGTAAGAGCGGTTGTATGAAAAACAGCGAAAATGTACGTCGAGTTGCATCCCCTTCAGTATAAAAACGAAATAGTTGGTACAATGGATGATAAAAAAAATCCATTAATTCAAATTATTCTGTGAGCATTTGTGAGGCTGCGGGATTGTTCGAAAGAGTTACCGTTGCCCTGGAACCGAAAGGGCAACTTAAGGAACACAGGAGGGTTTTAGTAAGTAAAAGTCTGACATACCCTCTCGCTCCACACAGAGCGTTACCCGAGGACCTATTTGATGATTTCTCAAATCAAAAAAAAAAACAGTGGCGAGCCTTAACAACCCAGCTTTAGCGTGCCTCACTGGGATGCCATGGCGGCTTAGCCAGGTCATGACGATCAACAAAAAACAAAAGAATATCAAAACCAAAAGCTCTACAACTCCACGAGAACCATGAATGGCGTCGAAAATGCCAAAAGCTAGGTAATCGTACGATGCGTAACTGAACTATGTTACGAGCGGACCGCCAACTTCGCTCACCTCAAACTGTGTCACAAGTTCAAGGATCACGACGACGAGCATGTCCTAAAACACCGACCGGTATTCGGTGCTGCCGGTAAACGACCTGCAGTACAACGGTGACGTTTATTGTAATCCTTACATATTATAAACGAATATTAGTACCAAAAGCTCTACAACTCCTCGAGAACTATGAATGGCGTCGAAACATGCCAACGGCTTTTTTTTAAGGTGGGAAATCATCCAAATTACTTCTCGCGCTCTGGGTGGAGCGCGAGGGCGTGTCAGACTTTTATTGACTAAAACCACACCTGTATCCTTCAATTACCCTTTGCGTTCTAGGACTACGGGTTTCCCTTTCAGAAATTCTCCGCAGTCCTAGCTAGCGGGCATCGGCCCTGCTGGGCCCCTACGGTTTGTTGACATCTCTCTGAGGAGCTCGAGGATTACTACGCGCTGTTGACGAATGGGCTCGTCCCGGTTAATTACCGAACAACCGGACGGCGAGCTACCCAGTGCCCGACGTCCGCAAGCCCGCGTCTACCGTGGCTGGTAGTCGGGGTCGGAATTACGGCGGCTAGGGCGTGAGGAACGTCTAGAACTATGTCCTGAGCAGTACGCTGAGTGCAAGTAATTTTTATAATAACACGATCAAAACGTTTACCGCGTTTGGCTCTCTGATTGGTTAAGATCTTGGAGCGGGCCAATCGGAGCGAAGAACGTTAGAAACGTGTAGATCCATGGGTGATGCGAAAGAGATTCGAACAGGTGTAAGTTTTTAGTCAATGAAAGTCTGACATTATCTCCCGCTCCGCCCAGGGGCGGGGGATGTCATTAGATGACTTTTCCACCCGAAAAAAAAAAACTAAGTTGGGTTGCTATTTATTTTCAAGTATTTACTGAAATTTTCTGTGTATGAGCTATTTTCTCTGGCAGATACTGTCCGTTCTGATTAAAGGTTTCAGTCCCAGCTAAATTCAATTTCTATTGTATCGGCTTCCTTTACCCCAATAACCACAATTCAATTATTTTGAAGGAGATTCCTTGTAATAAAGGAAACCCATATAACTTGATAATATAGATTAATGTTACTCAATTTTATGGGCTAATGTTGATTGACATGGTTCGTTACTCCACTTCATCACAGATTTCAATTGAATTTGAAGGGACAATGATCTGTAACAAAAGGATTATCTTGTTTGCTTATGGCATAAGCATAGCAGGCCTATAATGTTCCCACTGCTGGGACTCAGAGCTCATCTCTAGGAGAGAGGACGGGCAGTACACACAGCAGTGTGGGTTGGTTGATGTCACATGTCTTCGAACCTTTGGTTCTAAGATGTTTTCTCACTATGTTGTCCTTCACCGTTTGAGAGCAGTGGTGGTAAAATTATTTATACTAAGTAATGCGCCTGCCTGGGGTTTGAACGAAAGACGCAGCGACGTACGAGTAGAAACAAGTTAGGGGTCTTAAGTCAAGAGTGAATAGGCTACTTCTAGGCAAGCGTGCTCCATCGTCGGCCACATCATCGCTTACCATCAGGTGAGATGGTGGTCAAACGCGAACCTATCATTAATAAAAAATAAATAAAAAAAAAATAAACTTAGTGCCATAGCCACTGGGCCACCATTGGTCTATAGCTTATAAAACAAAACACAAAACACACACAAAGTCCCCCACCGCGTCTTTTTGGCTGTATGTATGGTCGCGATAAACTCAAACACAACCGAACGGATTTTCATGCAGTTATTACTTTCACCAATAGAATGATTGATGAAGAAAGTTTAGGTATATAATACATCCATTTTACAGTAGTGAAAAACCGAGAATTTCAAAGATTTCCTAACACTCGCTCGTCTAAAGCTAGGATGGGTAGTCAGTAGTCTTATAATTTAACTTGAAACGTTTTCATCTAATTTCATTGGCACGCAGAAGGAAAATTTTAATGGAATTTGTTTTATGTTAATTTAAAGCTTATGAGATTATTCGACCCATTTTCGGATCAAAGAACAACTCGAATATTAAATGGTGAAAACGATGTGAGTCTATCACGCACTTAGTCGATATTTCTCGAATTCATGCCGATGGCCGTTATTTTATAATAACCGCTCAAATATGTATCCTAATAGAAGTATTTATGTGACCTCGATTTCCTATCACTATTGTCTAGTTAATGTCCAATTTTTGTCACTAATCTAATACTAATATTATAAAGCTGATGTTTATTTGTTTGGACTTTCATACCTATTAATTAATATTATGATATGGTTTGATTGATTTTACAATAATTTATTCTAAAATAAAAAAATACAATAATTTATTTGTAAAATTGCCGAGAGTGGCCTAGAGGTCCAGAGCAAATTGGAGTTGTCGTGGCACAAACTGGAGAGTGTTGGCTTAAAATTGAGCAGAGTACTTGTTCTGCGATTTTGGTTCCACTCAAAAACAAACTTCTTGAAATTGTGGCCAAATCGCATTGTGCTGTTTTACGAGTCTGCCGCGAACGAAGACACGGGCACCAGTTAATATTAGAATAGATTAGGTAATTAAACTGAATTAACAGTTGCAGCAAAAACCAGCTTCACTTGAAACGCTCCAAAACATACAAATTGCAACTTCTTACTGGGTGAAGGTCAGTGTGGCAATTATTTGTTTTTAAATTAATGAATAAAATACTTGGTTAAAATGTTCATTGTCTAAAGTGTAACGTATTCAAATAAGTTTCGCTTTCCACTCTCCTTGTGATGCTAGCTTGAATGATTTGAATATTGAAATCAATGCATCGATTTCTAGTTTCAAGTTCATTGGACCATGTTTTAGTTTTACTTTTATTTCTTACTTAGTTCTGTTTTTTAAAATCTGGCCGAAGTTACTCGTAAATGCACGCATACTCATACTGCCGACTGCGCCCGCATAGAGCCCCGCTGACCTTTAATCCATTTTCTTTTCGAAATATGGAACGATTTAGATATGCTATGTACATTCTGAAAAACACTTAACCAACAATTTTTTTATATTTCTAAAGATCATAGCCGTTTGAAATGAGTATGCAAAACAAGCGAACAAAATATCATAGCATAGCATAATCAGCCTTTTTTTTAATGTTCCCACTGTTGGAACTCTGGCTTCCTCTCTACGAGAGGGAATGGGCCGTAGTCCACCACGCGTACGGGTGCGGGTTGGTGAATGTCTTCAATTTTTTTTGTTCTAGGACATGCCGGTTTCTTCACGATTTTTTCCTTTACCGTTTTGAGAAGTGGTGATGAAATAAATTACACAAAGTAATGAAAAAATCATATATTATGTTGATAATCTACACTAATTTTATAAAGAGGTAAAGGATGTTATTTTTGTTTGTAGGAGATAATCTCTAAAAGTACTAATTCGATTGCAAAAACTTTTTCACTGATAGAAAGCTGCTTCATTCCTGAGTGACACAGACTATATTTTATGAAGAGTAGGCTTCAGAAAATCACTGTTTTATGGCACTGTTCCCCAACCTAGGAATTATTGCATACGGTGGAGGTGTGCCCCGCTTGGGCAGAGCAACGCCGTGTCCTCGTGGGGGCGATCGGTGGCGGCGATCTCTCGCGTCGGGCCTTGGTACAGGCCATGGTCCGTAGCGAGGAGGAGTGGCAGGCGGTCGCTTCCTTCTGCGAAGCAGTAATGCTAGCAAAGGAGGCGGCCGATCGCGTGAGGCAACGGTCCTCACGCCCAAATCGCCGCCGGGATTCCGATCCCGATTTCCGGCCACCGTAGGCGCGGGCTTGCGGACGGCGAGCAATGGGTAGCCCGCCGTCCGACCGTCCGGTAACCGTCCGGACCGAGTCCAAGTCGTCGACGGCGCGTATTGTTCCACGCGCGCCTCAGGGAGATGTCAGCAAATCGTAGGGGCCCAGCAGGGTCGAAGCCTACTGGGGCCATGGGTAGTGTGAAAGCGAAACCCGGGGTCCTGGGACGAAGGCAACGAAGGAACAGGAGTGGGTTTTTAGTCAGTAAAAGTCTGACACTATCTCCCGCCCCGCCCAAGGGCGGGGGATGTCATAAGATGATTTTCCCACCGAAAAAAAAAAAAAAAAAAAAAAACCTAGGAATTATTGCTTCCCTTCTTTAACATTTTAAAACCGACCTTCGGTCTAGCACTCAAATATAAATGTTGCCACATAAAATTAACTTGAAAATTAAATTAAATACTAAGCTTTTATTGATACCTAACAGGAGGATATTCCGAAATTCGCCCCATAAGGGCATGAACCGAGAGTCCAAAGTTTGTATGGAGAAACCTAAATTCAAGCGGGCGAAGCCGCTGGCAGAAGCTAGAGACATATTAGTCACATCATTAACATATTTTTATCTCAACAATAATTTTAAACTGTAATTAGTTACAGTTGAAAATGTTGTTAAGATATTCATTCAAGTATATTATCTTTTTATATTATTTTCCAGTTTCCACGCTCTATACGTTTTATTTTTTTGAGATATACATATCTTTATTACATACAACGTTCAATAAATCTCTTAGTAATCTTATAATGGATTTTTGGCGGTACCATGAAAATGTACCTAACGTCTCATTTAAGTAATGGGATACTTATGAAATTGGGAACTAAGTAAGAGATAAATAAGGGCTACTTTGTAAAAATAACCATTATCACGTTTTTTTTAATATCTCGTTTCTTTACTTTCCATATCTTTTTTTAATGTCTTTAAATGAAAATAGAGATACTGACGAAGAAGTGATAGGTAAAGAGGGGCAGAACAAAAACCGATTGAAAAATAAAAATTAACGTTTAAAAATATTAGTTGTATAAAATTCCAAAAATGTATTTTTTCTGATATTTTTTATTTATTTATTATTGATAGGCTCGCGTTTGACCACTATCTCACCTGATGGTAAGCGATGATGTGGCCGACGATGGAACACGCTTGTCTAGAAGTAACCTATTCACTCTTGACTTAAATACCCCTAGGTTGTAGC
This sequence comes from Mythimna pallens, assembly GCA_961205895.1. Lineage (NCBI taxonomy): Eukaryota > Metazoa > Arthropoda > Insecta > Lepidoptera > Noctuidae > Mythimna > Mythimna pallens. The sequence goes on from OY540844.1 coordinate 18,719,855, forward strand.
TATCAGGAAACACAGACTCCGGCAGGGAATTCCACTTCTTAGCCTTAAGAAATAGGAACTTCTTATCATCACTTTCTTGATAAGCTGGCTAGACTGAAGTCTTCAACTAAATTTAATTAAAAAGCTTTTTAATAGTCAAGAAAACAACAACTTAAACGAAACTGACCTAAATCTATCAAAAGCCTTTGTTAAAATTAATTTAAACATAAAACTAAATCTGTAGCTTCGTGAGAATTTAAACAAATAAAAGTTCTAATTAATTAAGGAAAACAAGTGGAAACAATAGTTAGCAATTCATCCTGTCACATTCAAGAAATAAACAGTTGTTCACACATGACGTATGTTTAAACAATTAACATTATACAAGAAACGACACACAAATACGTTATAATTACTGTATTAATGTGATGATAAAGCAACTGCGACCACGGGTTAATAATACTGAAATGGTTAATTATCAACTCTCTAGTCATTTTCCGAAACTTCCAATCTGACCGGATGCGGCTAAATACCCATGAAGCGACTGCCTACAAATCCAGTGACTGGGCAACACAATACTTCTTGGCTATCCAAAGAGTATCGAGTAGCCCCAGTAGTGGGACAGAACAGGCCAGATATAATCTTTATTAATATTATAAGGATGAAAATTGGTGAGTCTGTGTGTATAATTGTATGTTTGTTACTCCTCCACGATTGAACGATGAAATTTGGCTGGTAGGTAGACCATGCCCAGGAATAGCACATATACTCGTATGTAAACACTTATTATCCAGGAGGTATGTTACCTTGGGATAATTTTCTACATTAATACGGACGAAGCAGACGGACAGATTGGAAGGAAAAAACGTGTTGCGCAGACCCCAAATAAAACGGGACAAGGGCAGGAAGATGATGATGATGATGATACGGACGAAGCCTAGCGGTAGTAGCTAATAATAATGATGCTCTAAAGTTGAACAATAAAGCCGAAGTAACTTTCCGTACAAGTTTGGAGACGACAATAGATTCAATGAGACGGACACAAGCACCAGTTTGAAATCGCCCGGAAAACCCGATTGGTTTCGCGAGTTAAGACAATAAAGTTTCGCAGTCAAGTGTGAACATTGACTAGAATTCACATTAGTGAAGGTGATGCTTCTGGATTGTGCCTTGTTATAACAAGTAAGTGTTATATGGGTACCTAAGACTTCTTTACTATTGAAAACTGATAATAATGCCTAGTGCGAGTTTGTTGATACGTTTATGACTTTCGGCGCTCCGATTGGCCCGCTTCAAGCTCTTAACCAATCAAAGAGCCAAACGCGGTAAATTTTTCGATTGCATTAACATAAAAGCTACTAGCACTCAGCGCAAATTATACCACAAAGTGTAACGAAAACATATTTCGTCCTAATTAAAAATAATTGAGAATTTTGTTAAAAAAAATTAAAGCCCTAGATATACACGTATATCAGAGTGTTATTTAATAATACATAAGCTTAACATAAAAGAGACCTAAGTAACTTAAAAAATTAAATCGTAAAATTGATAAGTAGTAAAATTATTTTACAAGGGACACAAGCGATCGTAGATAGAATAGAAGAACGTAATATCTATACCATCAATATCAAACAAAGAATCGGACAAGTCATAGAACATCGAAAGATAAGACACTGTTTTTATTAACCCTCAAAACAGTATTGAAACACGTGTCTGCACATAAGTATGCGAAATCTGATGCATATTTATACGCAAAACAGTAACGAGAACGTCTTTTAATGAGATCGAAGCTTCTAATAAAATTACTAATTCATTATGTACCAAAAGACCAATTAAGCTCAGATACAAATCGAAATTCTTACAAATTGTTTTTTAACCAGACACGAAACGAACACCAAAGTATTTATTTATTTAAGAAAAGAGTTTAACAGCATTTATAAAAACACGTCTTAAAAATATAAGAACGCGAACAAAGAACGCGTCTGCCGCAGTAGTTGAGCGATTGTCTGCTGCGCTGAGTGTCGCAGGTTTGATTTCAGCACCGAACAAATATTTGTATGGCCTCCAGAGAGTTGTTCTGAGTCTAGGTGTCGTGTGTATAATAATAATCTTTATTTACATAAGACATTTTTACAATTTTAGTGAAGACTCCTGTGCTAGGTGATTTCATGTGTTACAAGAATCAGTGTTCTCTCCCGGGAAAAAACAATTAGTTCATATGCAATATATATTATATGGATACAAAATAGGTAAAATGAATTAAAGTTAAAATAGAAACAAAAAGTTCTTAGTAAGAAGTAAGACTTATAGGTACACAAGACGCCTAGATACTTAAATATATTACTGCTGTATCATATAAGTAAACTTTTATGAGTTTACACACATGACACAGCAGTAATTCCTAGTGTGGGACAATGTTTAAAGTAGTAAATTTAAAAAAAATCGCAGAATTAAATGATGAAAAACATCACGACGAGTATAGCGAAAAAATCTCAGTCACCAACAATTTGAGGTTGGTTTATTCGTAAACATCGGCTGAGACGGCCATTAACGTTAAAAGCTTTATTGATTTGGCGAAGGAATTCGGAGGGGGAACCGAGTGGATAAAAGGGGGATTAAGAGAAATATAACAATAACGTTAACGTGGGTATGCTGAGAGACCAGTATTGTTATCGGAGCAGCGAATTTACTGACCACTCAGCCGATACTTCCACGACCAATTACCATTTTTGACAATTTAGGTAAATTTTATCTATTTATTCATATACACACAAACACTTAAAAGCGAAAAGAACAAATACAGAAGAAGAGCACAAAGGTGATGCATTATGATCTAAATTTGCAACAATGGCATAAATGTTACCTATATTCTTTTTGTGATAACAAATATTAAGTTTTTGAGGATAGTAAATTATCAAATAACTTCTGCCTTTCTGGGTGGAGCGAGGAGAGAGTGTCAGACTTATACTGACTAAAACCCGCATGTGTTCTTTCAGTTGCAGATGCAGTTGCAGTTGCTTTGATTGCAAAAACTTTAATTTTAATACATATTAATGAAATAGATACTAACATTTTTAAGTAACAACCTAATTGGCCACTACTAGGTAACTACTTTGATTAGCATAATATAGTAGATCGCCCGAAAGGCCAATCCGAACAATGCCATCATCTTCGAGCATTCCACTATCACTTATGTGATTAGGTAAATCGCAGGACGGTGGCCTTCTGCCAGCACAAGTTATGCTGTTACATAAACAAAAGCACTTTAATTCAGAACCGTATACCTTTGCAATAGAGGCTACAACACTGTTTGCTTGACATTTTAGCAAGCAATTAACTTTGGTTTTCCAAGCCGGTATGGCAAACATACCCAGTTCACCGACCCCGGTAAACGCGAAAGTGAAATCCGTCACTTGTTGCTACGATACGAATTTGACGGAAACGTGTTATGGTTTAGAATAAGTGGTTCTGCACGATATAGGGTCGGAATTAGTATGCCAATGTTGCTCATGGAACCTAATTTAGAATTTGATTAGCTATGCTAATAGGAATTTCAATTGAAATCGGATTAGATTTGCGGCCCCCTGTCATTGGCTACATTATTATTGATAAGCAGCGCAAGAAATCACGCATTGCAAAATCGGATGCAGATAAGACTTCAATTGATATTTAAATAAAATATACCATCCGGTGTCCCCAAAGTAACTTACCTAAGTCCTGTTCTGTTTTTATTTTTTTTATCAAAACTCTTCTGCATACAAACAAATATTACCTGAAACAAAAATAATACGAAATAAGTATAATGATATAATATTTACAAGTACGACGATATCTGAATGCGATAACATTTTATTTAGACCTTGTTGACTTAATATTACATTATGAGTGCAAAATAAACAAAGAAGGACAATGAACTGATTTCAACCAGTCTGCGGAGATTAAAAATACTTCCCAGTGAAAGGAAAATACCGAATATGAATGTCACACAGCATTGCAGCAACTTCGGTAGAAAAATATTATGTCAACAATGAATCAATAAACAAAACATACCGGATTGTTGAAAAGAGTTACCGCGCCTCTGGAACGTTAAGAGCAAGTGAAGGAACACGGATAGGTTTTAGTCAGTAAAAGTCAAACACTTTCTCTCGCTCCACCCAGAGCGAGAAGAATTACTTGACGATTTGGCCTCAAAGTAAAAGAATAAAAACAGCAAGTCTTGTATATAACAAATACCCTGGAAACCTTTGTCAAACGTAGTTAACGTTATTATAAAATTCCATTAAAAATATATTATATAGTGAGTTACATATTATAATATATAGTAAGTTACATATTATATTAATAATAGTAAGTTACAATACGCTTCAAGCGTAATGACCAAACCTCGATTACCACGAAGTAAACCACAAATATGCAAATCAAGAACTTTAAACCCACGTCAAAGCTCAAACTAGGACCAAAGCGTCAAAGTAATAACAGGAATGATACAAAATGCTCCAAATTCCGAGAATCGTGAACAATAGCTGGCATCAAACAATGAGAGCGACATCAACGCACATATGCGCGATATGTAACCAACGCGTTATTGTAATTCGCACAGCACTAATTATTTCATATAAAATCGTAATTAAGCACAGCTGGATAACGCCACTTATAGGACAAGCGATTAAACAGATGTGATATTAATAGATTTACAGAACGTTGCAGAAATGAATGACAATGGATATATGTAGAGATTAAGATTTGAAATATCTCGGCTGTAGGTTGTTGAAGATGTCTTACCGGATTTTAGGGATAACATTATCATGTTAAATATTTAAAAAAAAAAACTTTTCATATCGATACAGACTGAGACCTCAAGATATTTATTTATCAACACTGTAGCAATTATGGAAATTCGAAATTCATATGATTTACTTAATTAAGTATTAAAAGAATTCTGCCCGTCTTTATACTTATTTACTTAAGAAAAAAAAAACACATAGCCGAACATAGAACCTCATTTTGAAATCGGTTAAAAAACAGTTACGTTTGATAATGAACCATCTGCATAACAACAAATGGCAATCGAAATAGACGGGGTCACGATTTAAGTTCAAGATATCTTAACCGCAAATAGGGCGCAACGATATTAACGGTTTGAGTAATATTAAACGTCAAGCCCACATACGTGATATTTTTTTTTTTTAATTGTAATTTTTTCTATTTTTTTTTTTATTGACTACATTCCTTGGTTTTCTTACAAGACAACATACCTACATTTGAATATGTGACAAATCGTTTACAAAGATACGAGATATCTCATAATTTGGGGACGGGTTCAAGTGGTATCATCCCTTGTCCTCCATCAACATTCTCAGACAGTTTCGGGAGAGGATAATGTTTCAAAGCGGCTGTCGCGTCTACATAATTTATAACGTTGGTCTTTGAAGCGTCGCAGTCGCAGCGCCACATGGCGTGTTTGAATTAATATGAAAACAAATATTTTGCGCCGTAAACGCGAACCGTCCGATCTCCGAACACGTGTACCAGTTCAGTGCAAGCGAAATATTTACGACTGTTGATTTGTATTGTTAAAGCTCTATGCAATTTTTGTAAAGTATTTTCGGTAGCTTTACACCCCATTTTATGGATGTGAAATCATTAAACAACTTCTTCCGCTCTGTGTGTTGCGAGAGGGATTGTCAGAACTTAACTGATTTAAACCCACCCGTGTTCCTTCAGTTGCCCTTTGCGTTTAAGGGCCGCGGGGACTTTATCGAATAATCCCGCAACCCAGCTTTTATATATACGCCGCCGATTTTTGTTGGCAATATCGTTGGCAAAATAACCCAAGGCGAATAGTTGGACGAAACAAATGTGGGGTCATAAGTAACATACGATTTTATAGCTACCCAAAAAGGACTGACACATAAAATTCCAGAACAAAAGGAATTTATTATATCACAGAGTCCTATTATCCCTAACATAAAAGTCCTTATTGTACAGTAAAGCTTACCCTACTTACAGACATACTGGGTTAGATAGCAGAGGTCAGAACGTCACTGACTGATAAAACGCCAACTGCGGGGGGTGGTGAATGCCAGATAGCAGAAATGTGTCTGATGCGGCGTATCGCAAGACCTACATGCGTCCGAGAATATAAATGGATGCTCTGTAACAGTACGATAGAGTTAACACTAAACCCACATAATTTATCTCCGAAATTGCTGGATTTCACATCAAAAGTTTGAAGCGTCCATATCGAATCAAAACGTAATTTGTTGATAGATTCAGAATTTCAGATACGAAAACAAATAAGATGGATTCTGAATGTTCATTGAGAATTCAATTTAAATACCACAATGTTTAAATTTCATTGTATATTCTTTGTTGCTACATTTCACCGAAGAATAAACACAGATAATGTATTGATTTAACAGAAAGAGCACATGATCATTGCAAAGCTATGAATTATCCGAATGGACGTAACGTAACAAATTGCACAATTGAAATCAATTTGGCAAGTTGAATAGCGAAAAAAAAAAACACTCGTGAAGTTTTTCTTCTCGCGTTTCTGAAGATCATGACTAGTTTCAAGTGATAGGTCACGATCGGATTCTATAATGGTACTTGTTAAACGAATATAACAATGTACATATAGAATGTTTGGATCAGATAAACATTGACTTTGATACCAAAGTCATTTTAGATTAATCATGGAATGTCGAACTGCTAATTTATCCGAACCCAGGAATCTAGTAACAGATTATTTCAGGCAGACACATGATTAAAGCTATTTTTTTTAAAGTAACACTCTGTCAAACAGACAGACACCTTTGCTACCGGTTTCAAATAAGCAACGTCTGCGTCGTTTAGACAGGGATCATTTTGTCAATCCAATGGATTAGCTTGTTAGCGTAGTCCGAACTGAAGTATTTTTTCGTTCACTAAATTTGATTTCTTAGTTTGCTTGAACATTACCAGAACTCTGCACTATTAATGAAAATGTGAATATACATACTTAGTCCAAAATCTTTTCAAATTTTATTCAAAATTTTGTTTTATCATTACAATTTGTCAATTTTATTAGAATTGGCATCTGTTTTAATAACGTGCAAGAAATTTATAGCAACACGTTGTGTAAATTCATCTTCTACCATTTCCATTTAAGTCTAGATCGTATCTCTATATCCAAGCGGCTCAGCTCTCAAAGCAATCTGATCGAACTAGAACACTTTACCGACATCTTGCACTATTCTATAGATATAGGTTTTCTTAGCTTTGGGATTATCCTACATAACATATTTAAACGAGCTAGAATTTTCCTCTGAATAGCAATATTAAAATCCATCGCTCCAGTTTTGAGGCAGTATAATTTCGCAGTTAATAATAATACAATAATCGGTGAAATAAATTAAAAAATACCAAAAAATCACTGTACTGAAGTAAATAGGTGCAATCAGAGGCACGCATTGTGCAACAGTAGTAAATATCCAAACAAATCTCGTTACCAGTGGGCCCGTAGTCACGCAACATACCACGCACAATATCTGCTCACGTGCTGCTCAATCGCTAATTGAATAAACTGAACTAATCCATGTATAAATGGCAATGCGTCACAACGCCGCGCGCCGCGAACAATAAAAATTGCACGCATTTTACACAAACAACGACGTCCCTGCATACTTTTTAATGGAACTGCCAAGTTTATTAATTAGAGTAATTAACAATTACAAGCTTGCTATGCTCATCATGTTAGAACAGTAAAAAGGAATGACGGTGTCCCACCTAGATAAAGAAATATGCAAGCTCATAAAAATAATTGTATCGTGACAGGTGAAGAATACAAGAAAAATAATATTTATTATAAGAAACTGGACATGATTCACAATATTATACGGTTCCATATTTTAGCAGATTTAGTAAAAGCCCGCTCCGATAATAATGACAACGTAAAGAGTGCTAAACCGAAAACCAATATTTTACACAGACAGTATCTAACAGTGAAATGTTAGACCAATATCACAGTAGCATAATATTTGGGAGACGTGATCCACAGATTTGTGGTTCTAGAAAATATTGACAGATGTCCATCGAAATCATTATTGTTAATGGACTGTTATATACACTTGTGTATTATATTATATTATAGCACTGACAATCCAACTAGACACGATCAAACGAGTTACATAAGCAACATTATATTCAGTAAGCAAAACAAGGATTTACAGTAAGTCACGATTAATAAAGACAAGATAATTTAAAATATTTTTTCTACAAAAGTCATACCTCTAAAGAATGAAGAACTATCTCACTAAACAAAAGAAGCTGCATATTGTTTCGATTCTCCCACGATATCCGATAAGGTGAATTAAATTAATGGCCATAAGCTGACTGCTTTATTGTTTAAAGGAGGTTGAATACAGAAATATGGAGATTGGATTATCTCACCCATAATTCAACTGTGTTGGAATAATCAGTAAGTGTTTCAACGATAGTAATCTTTCTGAAATTGTTTTTAAAGAAGCTTAAGATAATCTGATTGAAAGTTATGAAGTGATCGATAACGTTTGGCAACCATCATTGTTTTGTATAATTATTATGAAAAAACATTTAATTTTTGAAAAATCTACATCTAAATCATTGTCCACTATCGCAGTGTTGATAGTGGAGAATGATTTTCTGGAATATATTTATGTTTCTTATTAATTACGCAGTGGCTTCTGCATAACATCCAATTAACAGAACTCCATTCATCATTTCGAAAATTCTGGATCCGTGAGCAATTACGCAAATCGTCCATCATCCAAGAAATAAATCTCGGAGAAACACCGAACAATGGTCTGACTGGTCAGAGGCTGGCGAGTAGCGGTCGTCTCAATGACCCGATATAACTAGAGTAATGAACGATGACAGAAACATAATGGAGAAAGTGACTACTAATAGAAATGTGCGCTACCGTGTGTTTATAAACTGCTTTGCACGCGAGTTCGATGATCGGAATCGATTGATCGGTTTCGAAGATAATATCTATTGAATAGTACATGTAAGTTTTGGAATATTTGCAGAAGTGACTGTTGGTCTAAAAAGAATTTTGTACATTATTATGGTTATCTTGATTAGGTTATCAAAATCCGCCATTTTATCGTGCTTAATAATGTTTTGACAAACAACATGATAAAGCTGTAATGAGGTGTCTTTTTCGTACCAATATTCTTGGAAATCTAAACAAACACCTAACCACAATTGTATCACCATAATGAGATACTTCTACTCAAGCCTAAATGAAGTTTGAAAGTGGCGCTAGTTACTGAAAAGTTGAAAAGGAACCGTTTATTTTGGTGCGACCATGTGCAGAGAAGGGATGAAACGTTACTAAAAGAGTTATGAGTATACATTTGAATGGATGGTGATAAAGGGAGGCCAAAAGAAGGATGGATTGTGTGACAAGTGTATGAAAGAAAATGATAGTAAGTCGGTTGACTGGATGGAATGGAAGGAAAAAACGTGTTGCGCTGACCCCAAAGGACATGGGCAGGAAAATGATGATAATTTTAAAACTGAGTGCTCAAAAAATTAAGTAGAAGGAACCACATTTCCCTGAGTTACGGACGATGAAACTAAAATTGGTAGCACTTTTACAGAATATCCGTTTTATTAATTGGTAGCACTCTTTTGTACTCCTTTTACTTGCTTATCAAATCTATTATTAATTACAATAATTACGTGTAATTGTTTTTTGATAACTAAAATTATCGAAAGCGCACGGGCGGGTGATTAATTAATCCATGACACTAAATCGTGTTCAAAAACACTTTTACTTGAAATCGATCCGTTCGTCTTTTAACAGTAAATCGAGAGGTATAAATGACCATTCAATGTCCATAGATAATCTTATATTGATAATAGCAGGTATATCTGTTGATTGTAACACAAATCGTAAATCGATTACACTATGGTAATTTAATGTCTCCTTAGTTTTCTTTGAAATCTAATCTATCCGAGTCACGTTGTATCCTAGACTAGAGACTGGCTCAACAACCCATCATTTTCGATTTTATACACCTCATAAACACTTGCAATATTGCAGCCTCTTATTACGAAGAAATTGTTATTTCCAATGTGCGCAACCATATTATTCTTGGTTCCCCACGGATGCTATCGTGACGGTGTTTTGTAAATAAATCTAATTTTCTATAATAGAACCGTAGCGAAAGCTCAGTAAATAATTTCATAAATAAATTCATAAATAAATTTCTTGACTATTTTCTTCGAAGAAAGAATCTTGTGGTGTATAACTCTGGTTCTTTCAAGCTATTTTATACAAATTATGAGGCAGTATATTTTGACAATGGCGCAAATATTTTCGCAGTCAAACTTTATAACTAACAGCGCAGTCAATATATCTGCAGCAAGACGGTTTCCGCATAGCATAGTCTGTCTCGCTGTTGGAGTTAGTTTCCATGACATACGATAGTCCATATTGTTTTGTCACTGGTTCAGATGAAGGGGCAAGTTTGCTATTGCAGCCAGTCACCCGCTCGATTGAGCAACGAACCTCGTCGAGCGTATCGGAGAAAGTGTCGTGTTCAGTGCCCGATTTTATTACTGCCATCCTACGTTCAGAGAAACTCAGGATGTGAACGGTACCGAAAGGCGACTCGAATATACAAGCGACATTTAAATTGCAGAGGTAAAATTGATCTTGGGTACCTACTCTTTGAATTTTGTATGCTTAGGGAGACGCTTTTGTGCTTTCGTTTATGTGAACAGCTAGTTTCACAGTAAACACTTATGTGCTTCAATTAGTTGCTGCTCACGGTGACATTGCGGAGGATGGAAGCTTGTGGAAAGTTATATACTGCTTAAGTAAATAATTACGCTTTTGCTAATTATAATGTGTTCAGAACGTGCAAATAAACATTACATTATCTACAAGGACTGACAAGAATATCTTGCGATGAAAGCATATCTTCATAACATCAATGTGGCAGTAAATGAAAGACCAAGACGAAAGAAAAAAGGCGATTATAATATTATTATCGAGCGTTCGCATGTTTAGGTGCAAGTGTACTTAGTTTACAGTAAACTTATCAATACACACAGCCAGACCGATAACCATAGAAGTGTGTCGACACCTAAAGACACAATCTTAGATCTAATAAACTATGAATCACCTGAAGATAAAGAGCAAAGCTTACAACAATGATATCGTTTAGGAAATACAAATATTAGATATGGTACACAGAACAATATTATCATACAGGCAATGATAAGGATATAGCGTAGAATATGCATTGTATTGAAGTTGATAAGGTTTTAGCATTCACGGCGATTGATAACGCAGTCGATAGTGCCGTTTCTTAGGAAATTACAAGAGTAAAATACATATTCGTTCATAAAACAAGGGACTTATCTTAACATATATTGGCATCTGAAATTTTATATGGTTTGTGTTAGTTTTGTTCCTGATAATAAATAGTACCTTATGTTTTTAAAGATAATTGTTGAAATGATTTAAGATTGTAAGCATTTTTGTTTTATATAAACATTTATGTTTTATGTCACTGCTTACCATCAGGTGGGATTGCAGTCAAGTACTGGTTTATATCAATAAAAAAAAAGTAATATCTAAGGTACGTTGTATAAGCGATTAATCTCTATTGTTTGGGAATGTTAACCTTTGATCTATATTGATGGCTAGATTGAGTGGCGGGGTAATAAATGGCTCAACGATTGGGCCACGATCCTGACATCACCTAATGTCATGGACCAATTGAAAAGCGAGATTGACGGCAGAACCGTCGGGGGTTGTTTAGCTAGGAGCGAGACATTTGATTGGAATATTAGTTCTAAAGGCTTAAAGTCACTCAAAGGGCAATAGAATGGGCTATGCTCGGAGTTTCATTGCGTGATCGCATCAGAAATGAACATATCCGCAGGAGACCCAAGGTTAGAGACATAGCCCGAAGAATCGACAAACTTAAGTGGCAGTGGGCAGGGCACATTGCTCGCAGAACAGATGGTCGATGGGGACGAAAGGTTCTGGAATGGCGACCACGTACCGGAAGACGCTGCGTTGGAAGGCCTCCCACAAGGTGGACCGATGACCTGGTGAGAGTCGCGGGAATCCGATGGATGCTAGACGCACAGGACCGGTCATTGTGGCGACATTTGGGGGAGGCCTATGTCCAACAGTGGATATCTTTCGGCTGAAATGATGATGATGATGATTAGTTCTGAGCATTGTAATGATTAAGTATTACATAGTTGTTTGCTCTTAACGTAATTAATAAAACTAAATGAACAGTTTGAGTTCTATCTTTATACAGTCCTTCCAGTTAAAATAGTTTTCCCGTAAGAATTGTGACTGCTAAGGCAACGAGTGTTATACTTGATAAACTATTTTTCCTTATAGAGACAAAAAAAGATCTTATGTACTTTGAAACAAATACCATTATTTTTATGAAACATGTGATTGGTGAGACTGTCGTTGCAACGGTTGGCGCATAAGTCAAGTGATTGGCTGCTAAGCTGCGTGTTGCGTATTCGACCAAAGCACGTACAAAAAAAAAATATGACCTATATATAGGTGTTGCGCCGACCCCAAATAACACGGGACAAGGGCAGGAAGATGATGATATAGGTGTTCCGGGTCTGAGTGTCTTGTATATGTGAGGTTACATATTAGTGAAATTGTGAACTCACCTACGACAAGTACAGGGGTTATTCCAAGAGTGAAACAAAAAATTTGTTCCACGCGCGCCTCAAGGAGATGTCAGCAACTGTAGGGGCCCAGCAGGGTGGAGGCCTACTGGGGCCAAGAGTCTGCTTCTGTAAGGAAGACTCGGCCCTGGTACGAAAGCCAACAAAGGAACAGGAGTGGGTTTTTAGTCAGTAAAAGTCTGACACTATTTCTCGCTCCGCCTAAAAGCGGGGGATGTCATTGGATGATTAACCCACCGAAGAAAAAAAACCCCGCAGATTTGTCAACGTATTTTTAGGTACTACTTCTTCATCGTTTTTATCGTGTAAGCTTTAATTGCAAACATTAATAAAAACAAACACATATCAGAAGAAGCTATAACTCATGTCACCAGGTACGCGTCGGGTTATCTGATGTATACATTTATTTACGACAAACTCTCACGAAAGCTGTAATGTTGGTTTATATGTTACTTTCTAAAGCACTCCTATACTACATAAGTGCATAAAAGCCAGACTTGATCGAGTAAAAACCGACCAAGTGCGAATCAGACTCACACAATAGGGTATCGAGATAGGGGAAAGGGAATAGGGTCCCGTTTTGCCCTTTGAGTACGGAACGGAACTAAAAACGTTGGTAACTGCAGATTTGCAAAGACATGAGAATTTGTAAATTGATGATTGGATAGCTAATGTCACGCAACTTCATGATATGGATCTACAGATGGACAGACAGGCAGATGGACGGACAGCGGACTCTTAGTATTAGGGTCCCGTCTTACCCTTTGTGTACGGAACGGAACTAAAAGCGTTGGTAACCGCAGATTTGTAGACTTAAGAATTTGTAAATTACTGATTGGGTAGCTAAAGTCAGGCAACTTCATGATATGGATCTACAGATAGACAGACAGGCAGATGGACGGACAGCGGAGTCTTAGTATTAGGGTCCCGTCTCACCCTTTGTGTACGGAACGGAACTAAAAACGTTGGTAACCGCAGGTTTGTAGACTTGAGAATTTGTAAATTGCTGATTGGGTAGCTAAAGTCTAAACTAAACTTCATGATATGGATCTAGTCGACGATGCTAACGACGACCCAATTTTGGGAGACCTTATCAGATCGACTTACTATATTGAGTGTGAAGCTGGTACCCTATTAAACACTCTCACTGATCTGGTTAATAACTTAATGGAAGCTGAAAGGTAACGCCGGGGTAATGTATACACGTATACATAAGCATACGAGTACACGTGTATGGTTATCTAAATCAATTTTCAGCTACTTGTCTTAAAGAAAAGTAACTTGTGGCGTTACAAAATTAGGAGTGTATACGGATGCGGGAATGAGTTACCGTGGTTGCCGTGGCACTGGAACGTAAAGGGCAACTGAAGTAACATAGGTGGGTTTTAGTAGTAATTGAGTTATGAAGAATTTTTTATGTGACGTAACTACAAAATATACAGTTTTCAGATTTTTTCCTATACTTCTGTTATGAGACCTTGCTTCATGCTAAATTTCAGGATTCTAGGTCAACGGGAAGTACCCTATGAATTTTGATTCCTTTGAGTGTCGAATTACACGTTTTTTGCGACATAAACGGCCGTATCTTTTTTTTCGTTAACTCAGAAGTTTTTATATGGTTTTAATTTCAACTCGACGCGTTCCCAAGATAAAGGGTCTTGGCAGACAGACAGACGGACAACAAAGTGATAATATAAGGGTTCCGTTTTTTTCATTTTTAGGTACGGAAACCTAAAAATAATAAAGAAAATATTGTAAGAGATGATAAGCTTTGAAGCCCCGATATATTAAACACTAGCTTTCAACTCGCGTGAAAGTATTTCATATTTCATACAAATCACAAACATACATACACGCACTTACAAACAAGCATTCGCCTTTATAATATTAATGTGATGCACGACTATTCTACCTTTTCAATTCGCCATCTAACAATATCGTCAAACGAATTAGCTTCGTCTATCATCGACACATAACAAGGCACTACAACCTTCCACTAACCACGGTCATTGTCCGAACTAGCACGTTACGTAAATCAAACGCATATGGTTACGTAAACGTATACTATCGTTGAGTGCGTTTGCTCAAAGTGTTAACTGCTCAAGTCCCTGAGCGTTTGAAGAAGCAGTTTATGGACTTGGAACGTTTGCGTTTTCTAGATTGACAGCTAAGATTGAATACTCAGTTTGGTTACGAAGATGATATTGGTGTCAAGGTTGAGTAAGAAAGGGAGTGCCCTTAATAGGCGCGTTAAAACGCTTCTCTTGTTACTCGTGTATAAATCTTAAATGAAGGGAGAAAATCCTCCGGAAAAAAACTGTCAAAGCTGAGTTCAAAACTTTTTTACATCAACTTGAAAACTTGAGCTGTTCCATCCGATTAACTTTTTCAAGGTTCATTTCTCTTGATCGTCGATGAAACAGATTATCGATATTTATTCGATAGCAGACTATGCATTAAAAATCTGCGAACATAGTTTGAAAAAGAATGCGCTGAGGAAATTGAAGGGCAAAGAAATAAAACTCATCGAGTCAACAGTCCATATTCAACTCAGTATCCACGATTAGATAAAAGATAAAGTACTACCACTAGATACTAGATAATGTTTCACATATCATAGAAGTGCTAACAAAACCGAAAATATATTTTTATTAACTGGATAAAACCCGGACGATCCGAAATTCGCGTTAAGCACCGGAATGGACGAATAAATTCTAAAACGAATATCCTGAGCGCCTTTAGAAACATAATTAATTTTCTGCAAAAGAAATCCCGGGACTTCGAAGCTTCGGGAATGATCCAGGGCTCTCTCGAACGTGACTGGCATAATTTTTATTTTTTTTCTTCAGAATACACAATGCCCAGGGTCCTACTAAGTTTAATATTAGCATTTTATATTTCTTGTCCCGCTCAAATATATTCAAGTTTAAACATTATTGAAAAAACAACGTCTGATATTGGAAAAGTAAACAAGGAGCACAGAATGGCTTTAGAATTACAGACCTTTAATTCATTGTGCGTACAGTTAAGGAGTAGAACTCCCAGCCAGAGTCTGCGTTTCCTAATAGTTACAACCTGGGGGTCTTTAAGACAAGAGTGGACATGCAGTGAGCATGCTCCATTGTCGACCACATCGTCGCTTATCTCCAGGTGAGATAGTGGTCAAACGCGAGTCTATTAATAATAATTACCGACTACAACTTGTCTGAGGGCTTAGCCAAATTGATAATCTACAATCGTTAACGTTAGTAGAAAACTTCAAATGTATGGGAATTACGTCATCTCAACGCTCAGTCACGTGGTCAGAACAAAGGGAGGCGTGGCCAACACGAGGCTTTGGACGAAAGAGATTCGAAACGAAACGGTCGTAACTTGACTAGACCTGCTGAACTGCAGATATCCTTAAAGATAACCTAGCGCATCGAAACAATGTTTTTTTCCAAGTTGTAGTCAGGAAGCTAATTAGGAAACATTATTATAACAATAACAACATGTAACTAAAGATAATAATGCTAGAAGCGAATGTCGAGACCAGACATAGCATGTTGTGTGTTTATCTATACCTAAGAAGGTATTCCACAACAGGAAAGCCGCTTTCCGGCTGTATCAATAATACAAGTAATGTTTAGAATAATAACATGAGTTCTGTTTACACAGGTTGCGCCTCTCGGTTTCATCGTTCCTCTCTGACTTGGAACTTCAAAGTAAAAGGTTTCATGCTGAAGTTGAAAATCAACACCATGTTCAAACGCAATCGAAGACTTGATGTAGAGTATATTTTTGTTACCCAAAATATCTTTCTACTTAAAATAAATAAGACTAGCTTCTGCCAGCAGCATCACCCGCGTGCAAGTAGATTGATTCATACACAATTTGGACCCCTGTTTCATTCCCTTGGGGGGTATATTTTGGAAAATCCTTTCTAAATCTTTGTTCATGCATCATAAAAGGAACCTATGTGCAAAATTTCAGCGTTCTAGGTCCAAGCATTTCACACAAGTCTAGGCGTTAATGTCCTTTGGTCCTATATAAATTAGTGGTAGTCAAAAAACACCAGACACAATTTTATATTTCCAGACGTGCGTTCCTTTTATCTCTACAAGGAAATAACCCTAATGAAGTGATAGATGATAAGCAAATACAAATTTGCAATTCTATTGACACAACCAAACTTACAGAAATCTAATATGGATCCCTCGGGGTCACTAAATAGCTTGCTTGTTGTACCAATGAGCATTAGAGCATCATAAAAAAAGAACATCTATAAGTTATGACTGGCAAGCATGGTTTACGTTAGCTAATCAATTACAGTTTTATTGATCAATGCGACGGTGGCTTTCAACTAATTAATTAATATGCTTTTCTTTCATTACCTTCGATCAACAAATTACACATAATATGAGTACCTACCTATATAATTAACTCATTGCGATCTAAAGACTTGCAAATAACTGAACTCTTCAAAGTCATCCCAAAACTTTCGCCTCTGGACTCCAGTCACAAAAGTATAAGCTGAAAACTTTCAATATTTTACTAAAAAGGACAAGTTTATTCCTAAGGAATATTAAATGGCAATTTGCTATCAAACGGAACTTCATTTACATAAAACCGTGAGCGACAAATAATCAAGGGAGTTGGCAAAAGCCAGACTTCGATAGAATTACTAATGAATGCCTTTGACTTTCGGATTCCGGAGTTACGCTTTAGGCGTCAAGATTAATTTGTACAGTTCCAAATTAAACTGGATGAAATATAAAGGGTCGGGAACTTTCTTACCAAACGCCAAGCCAGTCTAATTTTTTTTACCTATATTATTATTGATAGGCTCGCTTTTGACCACTACATATCTCACAAGATAGTAAGCGATGATGTGGTCGACGATGGAGCACGCTTGCCTAGAAGTAACCTTTTCACTCTTGATTTATAGACCCCTAGGTTGTAGATATCAGAAAACACAAGACTGGCGTTTTGTATATATGGATGGAAAACGTCCATCATGTACCAGTGGCGCAACGCCGTAAGTTAAGTGGTCCGATGATGGAACGGGCTAGAGATCTAAACGATAGAAAACCGTCACGCTAGAGAAAACTTTGGAGTTTTTTTCGACGAGTGCATCATTCCCAATGATCTTCTTGACTCGTTTCTCAATCGACTCAAGCTGCTATTTGGTAGATCGATCTCAAATATGAGAACAGTACTCCACACCCATAAATCCTTCCTAACAGTTAATCATTTCCAAAATTATACTTCACATTGCTTTCATATGCAATTATGCCTACAATGTGATCTCCAGAAGATTGTACTCAATCTAAAAGACAAAAGCTTGTCTAATCATTCTCATAATATCTATCATAAAAGGGCATTTACAATTCACTTTCATCTGTTAATATCTGTTATTCCAATATACAACTTTCTTTATAATACCTTATAAGAACTGAACTGATTGAGAGGGAAAGCGAACGCATCCAAACTTCATAATGGACATACAATGAATTAAATCCTCTATTGTGTTGTCATTTATATTTGGATGGAAGCTTTCGATACGACATTATGCAACTTGGTTATTAAGATCGATCGTGTGATGACGAATTTCGATAGCTTTAGCACTTTCACCCGTTCGTTCCAAGCGTTCTTGTCTCCCTTGAAAAAACAGGTCGCATTGATAAGATACTTCCTTATTTAGATGAAATAACATTCCTTTTTAAGTCGTGAATGTAAAAAAAGTGGTAGCGTATAAAACAAGTATGTTGTTCATTTCTTGTTTACATTCAAGTCAACGTTTTTCTACAGAAAATGTTGCGTCTTAATTGAAACTTTAGCTTTTCCTTTTTTTCGCCTAGGGGTCCAACTTCTCTGATCTTTTTTTTTGGGTGAGAAATCGTCAAATAACTTCTCCCGCTCTGGGTAGTATTAGACTTTCACTTACCAAAACCCACTCATGTTCCTTCAGTTGCCCTTTGCGTGCCAGGACCGCGGTGTTTCTTTCGGATAATCCCACAGCCCTAGTCTGGTCTAAGTTTGCGAACTATTAGATGCACATAACCCATAAGGGCGATAAAATGTCAATGATCAAGTAGATAATAGTGAGCACACAACTTCTTTACGTGCCTTGAATTGACCTAGATCCAAGTTCCTTTCAATATTCTTATAAGAAGTACTTAAAAGATTCAAGTAAAAGTAAGTGTTCCAGATTTAGAGCTACTAGAAAGAACTCACATAAAATTGCAATGCAATCAAGTTTAGAAACTTGCAGCTCAAGATCTAGTCAGTACAAAGTAGTATGATGATAGTCGTCTTGGTAGATTTCACCCAACGTTCGGGAAACGCAGTTGGCTAGTCTCCACTTCGCTACAACTAAAGGCGCTTATACGGGCAATTTATTGAACAATAATTGCTCGGCAACACAAATAGATCCACAAACCCGCACTGAGCCCGTGTGGTGGATTACGGCCCATACCCTCTCCTAGAGAGGAGGCCTGAGTCCTAACAGTGGGAACATTATAAGGCCGACTATGCTATGCTAACACAAATAGATCAATCTGAGGTTATTAGCGGAGCAATATGCAGCAATTTCAAAAAAAATCTAGATGCTCCATATTGCTCAATGTCGCTAATACGAACTATACTATACGATAGAAATTCAAGTCAATTTGGTTTCTATCTCGTATGCACTTATTTATTCTGCGGCTTCTACGTCTTGGAGCTTTCTAGCTTGATATTTTGTCAGGTCGCAATGGACCATCATTGCTCATAATTGAGTAATTTTTGTTGTCCATGTAAGCACACCTTTCAATTTTATCACTAGTTTATTTCCGTGTCACGCGGAAGGAGAATATTGCGGCAATATGGGGCAGCTCAAATCAGTTTTACTACTCATGGTAAAGTTAGCCGGTTTTAATCTTTATGCTATGCGGATTGCAGAGCAGGTCGGCAATCTAACTAAGAACCGATTGGGTCAAACTCATAGTAAGTAGGTAAAATTATACTGAGTTAATTCCCTACATGCTGTTACAGAAAAACAACTTCAAAAACAGTTACAGGTAAAGAATACGTTCTTTGTTATACTTGAAAAACAAACCTACGAGTAGTTTGAAATTCAAAGAGGTTTCTGTAGAAAATACTTGTTGAAACAAATTTTAAAAATGAAATATTCTGCTTTCTGCTTTTGAATTTCTTTGTGAAAATAACAGGATGAACGGTAGATGGTAAACTATTACAATACCAATTGATTTAATAACTGCTGCTGAATTGGTTGATGAAGCAAGTCGCTTTATACTTGCTAAGATTAAACTATTCTTACATAAAATGAAATAGTTTCGTTTAGTAGATATCGCTGTCGGTGTTAAGACTACCATTGTCCGCCCATTGTCCGCATAGATTTAAATTTCTGTAAAATTGTAGCTATTTTGGTGTACAATTTCTATTCTATTCTAAAACTCCCAAAAACTTCTAATACTTCAACCCGTTACATATTTCTGCCAGTGTATAGTATATTTAACGATGCACTTCATATTTGAAATTAATACAAACAAGCATGGAGAGGATGGAAGAGGAAAAATGCTGCACCGGCCCCAAGAAAAATAAGACAAGAATAGGAAAATGACGATAATGGAAAAACTTGCATGCATGACTTGTGGACAACGAGTAATGGGTAGTTCGCCGTTCGGTCGTCGTAGTGTTCCACGCGCTTGAAAAAGATGTCAGTAAAAATGTAAGGGGCAAGTAGGGCCGATGCCCGGTAAGGCCACGGGAATATCTGAAAGGGATATCGTGGTCCTGGAATGCAAAGGGCAACTAAAGGACACAGGTGGGTTTTAGTCAGTAAGAGTCTAACACCCTCGGTGCAGCCTAAAGTAGGAGCAGTCATTGGATGATTTGCCACTTCAAAAAAAGGGAGATATGATATAATGAAAACATGAATTTACGGAGATGAGATGATGACAATGAAACTCATGAATCCAAGGGAAATGATAAAACGGGCAACATACTAAGAGGAAATTCACATGATATGAAGACGTTAACAGTACTATTAGGTACTATTGTTTAAGCTTCCTCGTCTGTTCAATGTTACATTCGTAATGGTTATGTTATTATGACTCCGTCGGAACAATGTCTTGAATAGTAAACAAACGATAGTAATTTTGACTGGCCTGTTGGTCTAGTGGTTAGTGGCCCTGACTGCTATGCCGGAGGTGTCAAATTCAAATTCAAGTTTTTCAAATTCAAAATTCAAAGCGTTTATTTCAAATAAACCATTTACAGGCACTTTTGAAATGTCAAGAAGTCAGTCTGTCAGTGTGGGTTCGATTCCCACCCAGGACAAATGTTTGTGTCAATGAATACAGTGTCACCGAATTTCCTAATGACACAATTGTTTGACTGGTTCGCCTACACGGTTACATTAATAATTTTGTTGACATTATTTACAATTTTAATGTTATTTTTGTTTTGTGACATTCTATTTTGTTACTTTGTTACATTTTATTTAAGTTTTTTGACATTGTATTTTTTACTTTGTATTTAATTTTTTGACATTGTATTTAATTTTTTACTTTCTATTTAATTTTTGTGACATTGCGATTATTTTGTTTTGACATTCTGTTTCGATTTTTCTATTTTTTTTTTTTGAAATTTACTTTTTAATTGTTTGGCATTATAATAAGATTTTAAATATTTGTTACGAGATTGAGATATAGATACTATAAGTTTGTATGCCAATATTTGGCAAAACAGCGCACTGTACATTTATAATACCACCCTCTGTAATACCTGTGTTTTACAAACAAAATAAATGATTATTAAATCGTATTGTTGAATATACTTGAACTGAAAGACCCGTTGCGCAATTTTCTAGAAAATAGTAACTCTATGGATCCTAATAAGTTTCCAAATGGAAAGTAATGAAATTCCTAAGGCCTTCATTGTCCCTCTATTCAATTAAGAAGACTAATAACGAACATATTAGATACAAAGAGGTCGAAGTAATAGAATTTGTTGAGAAAACAAGACGTGACTTTGGTGAGAACCTAATATAAAAATAAATTAAACTTAAAAGAATTATGTGGATTATCTACTGAAGAAGACACTATAGAAGTCTTTATACACGAAGATATAAAAAATACGTGATTGTTCCATTAACATAAGCTTACACAATAATAAAAATATTACAAAATTATTAAAACACGAACCGTTGAAATATAAAACACTTAATATTATGTTAATGGCATGAAAACAATGTGTTAACAGGAAATATGGCGTCGTCCACAAATAACAAGTGACAATACGCACGGCATTGCTGGAATCGTCCATTGTTCGCAGATTAAGGTGGGTGTCCAATAGACGCGACACCATTTGTCACACCGGTAGCTCCAATCGACACTGCAATGTCTCAGCCATATTTATTACCTCTAACCTCTGTTCGCTTGAGATACTTGTAACATCAGTATCATTATGTTCAATAAGAACCTTATTGGTCATAATGCACAAGTGTCTCGTTTGTAGTATTAAATAAAGCAGAACTTTTGATTAAATTAGACATCGTAGACTAGAGTAATGCAGTAAAATTTGATGTCTATAATAGAAATAATAATGAAGTTGATTTATGATGAATTAAACTAATTTGAGAAATATTAATAAAGATCTTTATTATTTGATTGAAGCAAAGCCTAAAAGCAATCAAAGCGAGTAATCGCACGTTTATCGCATTACATGCACGACAATCACATAAAGCATTGGTGCCCCAATGTCAGAGTTGAACAAACTATCACTTTGAGTCACGGTCATTAGCAGTCGCTGACAATTAACACCATGTTTTATTTAACCTTTGCATGATTTATAAAACATAGGTACTTGAATGAATTAAAACTTGCTGATGCATGAAGTAGAAGTTAAATTGGCAGTGACGAAGTTATTAACAGTGCAATTGCTAAAGATGTGGGCTAAAAGGATGTCAACAATTTACTGGGTGGTTGCCAGTCTATACTTTCTCTTAGTTGAGATTTATGGTTTGCGGTGACAAGGTGCTGTTAAAGTTACTTTCAGATCTAAAAAGATTATACAAATTCAAAACATTTTGATCTATTTGTAAGTACATAGCATAGCTTCAATAGCATCACTAATTGCAACACGTAAAATTACAGTTACTTTTGAACTTTGAAATGAAGAAATACGTGTACCTGTATACGTGAGCCGTTTTCAACCAACCATTAATCAAAACAGCAGTTAACTTCAAAAAGGGAACAGCTCATGACAAAGCCATGGAACAGAACACTAATTGCAGCATTGCAAAATCGCAGCCAGATATACAAAAAGCGGTTTCACAATGTTTTCGGATGTGTCACGTAGGGAAAATTACCTGTACTGTATATAATAGTGGAGTAGACATCGTTGTGACATCAAATTGCGAAGCAATGCTCAACATGACGAGGGCATGATGGTTGTGAAAAATTAAATTATGGTATCTGACTTAAACTGGTAAGAAATGGGACGCGACAAGCACGATTGTGATGAAATCAAAGAGGAAGGGAACTAAATAACAATACAGTTAGAGATAGAGTAGAAAATTTGTGAAAAGTTGAAAAAGAAGTGGTAAATATTCATGTAATTAGTAAAGAAAGATTGGTTGCAATCTACAACCGACAAGACATGATGGAACGCTAATAAACAACGCACTTGACACTTAAGAATGCATTTGATTGGCGGTTACTTAAACGATTCGCGACATAAGATACAAGTGCACTTGAGTTAATCATCGCAATCTCTTCATGTTAGATTTGTTTTTGGTAATCTTGGTGTTTTTATTCCAATTTTCGAACAAGGGACCAGAAACAAAGATCTACCTATTGCGCATTAAAAATGGACACAATGTTTAGAAATACAACAAATAAGATGAATCAGTAATTACTCAGTTATTGATGATTCATTAAAGTTAAGGAAACAGTCACCCACGCATCAATAAAATAAACAGTGTAGTAGCACCTTTGTTATACAGTATACCTTTGTTCGATTCCAAGTTTTTTTACAATGAAACAAGAAATGTTGTTTCCATCCATTCGAAAATTGCATCATGATTTGATCGAAATTTCAAAACCAATCAACCGTAAACTGTCGCTTCCAACGAGGCACATCAAGCGTCAAGCCATCAAAACTGACTGACTCCGACATTCGATTAACTCTGCGTAATTACAAGAGATCTATTCCGGCCATGATGGCTCTTTTTGTTCTATTATCCCGAAAATTGATTGCGTCCGTGCGTTTAACATCACTAGCCGTCAGATCCCAGCTGACGTCAAACTGTTCAATAATGAACACGCTAATAAATGAACTAAAACCCGTTATAGTAAAATCGTAATAGCGTAAACTACAGAATTCTTAACAAATGAGTCAATCATCAGTCTCTATTTTAACAGTACCGAATGTACGGAAAACATCAACAGTAATCTAGCAACAGCCAGAGCTAAAATTACTCAAGATTAAGAAAACTGTTACGCTCCAAACAGTTTTAATTTCAAAGCCTTTTCAAGTTCTATTCAAGCAAAAAATACCGCAATAAGTAACGAAAAAATATGGCCCATTGTTAGCCGAAAAAGCTTTGATGTAAGACCTGTATTAAAACTTAAACTAGACTGAAATGAGGAAATAAATCACGTAGATTTGCTGTCTCCAATTGATGAAACATATCAGCCAGTCCGCCTGGAAGAAAAAAACCGCTACTTCAGAGCACTAAATATTCTTTGGATTGAAATTACAGGTACATTTTGAAGAGTCTCGGTAGATAGGATAAAAACAGATATTTTTGCAAACAATGGGCTTTTGAGACAAAACGGTACTGTCTGATTAAAGTTTTTTGTAATTGGAGGATGATTTGCTTGCGCAGTTCTCAGAAAATAACTGAAAATAAGAATAGACGTTTGTCTGGGAATTGTCGGCCATTTTGCCGTTTTTTAGCCTAAGTCAGTACAGCAATCTAGAACACGATTTTGGAGAATGAATTTGGTTTAAACTGATCCAGTTTATTCCAAATAGGTTGAGTGAGGAGAGTTTAGCGTTCATTCCGCTCCCTACTCTGATCACAGCGATCGCAAAGTAAAAAGCCAAAAATGAAGTACTTCTCGATTAGATGGAGCGTAAGGTAGACGGGTCATCGACCAGTTCACAAAAACTGTACCGATCTGACTGGGCTGTTCACACTCATTGCAGTTAACGGTATCGAGATATGGGGCCGACGCGAAATTACTGTTTAGATTTACCGAGCCAATTGTAAGTGTAGAGTAATTGTGTTTTACAGGCATTGTATCCAATTAATGTTGGTAATGTGAGCTGTGGCAGTTAGGAAGTGGGACAGCGATGTATCACAGGTACGCAATATACTCGCTCCGCGCAGGTTTGTAATTCTATCGCTCGACAAATTGCTATCACGACGGGGCTGGGTCCTGGTTTGCACGTGTTTTCGTGTGACGATTGCGTTGGAAATTCTGCCGTGATAACCTAATTAATAACACTTGAACTAAAAATTGACAAAGGCTAAATAAATAAGATTATTTTTTCAGCTCCCGATGACACAAGAAGTATTTTAATAACGTTCAGAAAGGTAAGATTCGATCACGTAAGTAATAACCGACTAAATAGAAGTCATTATATATAATACAATATTGGCAATCAAACATCGCTTTAAGCAATATAATACGAGTTCTGAGTACATAGAACAAACATAGTTAATATACCACGCGAACTAATTACAGACATAACGGGTTCTACTGGAATTGGAAAACTTGTATATTGATCTCCAGGACAATGCTCAAAGGATCCGCTGTGTTAAATCTTCGAGATGAAGCTTCACTATTGTGTCCACAACTTTGTAAAACAATGGAGCCTTCCAATAAATATTGTTCGTAAACCGATACAAAACATGTGGTCGACATCTGGGGAATATAACGTTTTACTACAAAGATTTTTGCCAAAAATTTATTGGTAAAATGTTTGATGTATCAATATTGGATGATGGATCGCGGGTAACCGATTTCTTTTTCAAATACTTTTGATCCCTTGGCACCAATTGTGTAAGTAGTATATCGTTAACGTGAGAAATGTTATTAACTCCGAATTCCGAGAGAAGTTATTATTAGATAAGAAAAATCCAACGTTACAATATTTTATTACAACGTATCATAATAATAAAATTCGGCTTCTCCTCAATATTTTTACAATAGTCTTAATATTGCTTTTCCTTTACAAAATGTAAATACATTTCTTCGTTTCCATTTGAGGGTCTAAGAATTTGCTTATTGAAACTTTAGCAGCATTTATTACCGTCGAAAAAGATAATGGGTGTCGCGTTGAATGATTGGCTCTCGAGCAGACTCGGTGACTCGGTCACGGATGAGCGGTTACTATGGCGAGGAATTTGGGACATGCATTGTACCGACGAACAAGGTCAGCTTGTAGTCTCTAATATTCTTGTTTATAACTATGCCGTAAACATATGTAAAATACAGTACAGAAGCCAGAGACCTCGCAAACTGTAGACTTTCGATCGGCCGATAGTTTGGTTGGTAGCGAAGCTAAACTTTTTTGTCGGACGATTCTGAATCGTTTTGTGTGCGCACTACCATACAACTTCATAGTCGAAAGTCTGCAGTTTGCGGGGTCTCTAAGCGAGAATGGATATCAATTCAAAGAGAACGTGAAGCTGACCATGAACCATGAATGGAAGTCATATAACATTTGCTAAAGAAAATACTACGATGAATACGATTTAAAAATAGATACATTCTAAATCTAGATTTAAAAGTACACATTCACATACTTAAATACTTACATTCATTCTAAATCCAGATTTAAAAATAGATATTCTAAATCCAAAGTCCAATTCTTTAGTGTGTATGAGTAGTAAATACAACCTTTAACTTTCTTCACGTTTTCTATTTATTTATCTGAATTAGTCTTCATTGTCATCTAATATATATATATATACATAAAAGGAGAAACTGACTGACTGACATATCAACGCACACACGAAACTACAAGGACTAGGAGCGTGAAATGTTGCACAAGGTTTCCTTTTATAACATAGGCGAGAACTAAAAGAGGATTTTCCAAAATTCACTCCCTAAGGGGTTGAAATGGGGGTCCAAAATTTGAATAGAAAAACGTAATTTCACGCGGGCGAAGCCGCTGGCAGAAGCTAGTCATCCATAATCCGACTTCACCCGCGGTTGAAATCGGCCTCTCTTGTCTTAGGTCAATCCCCATGTTCCTGTTTCACCCTTATTCAAGTTATATCACGAAAGCAACAGTATCGTCTGCCCATGTCGCAACCGGACGACCAACATTCTTTATCAGTCTTATATACAGCTAAACTTAGAGCGATGACTGTTCTACTACTTACCTAATTTTAACTCAGTTTCTTTTTATCCTGTCTTTATTTTTGTAGATGGCATTTAAAAACTCTTTGCAATCTTGCTACGAAAGCAAGAAATAGAGAGCAATAGTGAGACTAAGCATGTAACGAAAATTGTTGTATCGGAACTGGAGTTTTGTTTTATAATCGGAGGCGGAGACGGAATCGTCAAATGAAATTCTACTAAAACTCGGACAAATATAAATGAAGAACAAATTCACAACATTACAAATATGGAACCAAACAAAAAGTGATAGAGCAATCGACAGAAGGTACTAGGGGGGAAATATTACATCCCATTGCATGAAAAAGGGATAAATACCTGAAAAGAAGAAAGAAAGAAAGAAAAATATTTTATTTGGCACACATGGATTCACACACTGTAAAAAACAAAATTTAAACTAAGAAGAAGAAAAAAACCTAATAAAATAATAGATATTCCTTATTATATTTACAAATCACACTGCCATCTTCAATTTGACATTGACAACCACTTAGGTAACGCGTAGATTGTCCGGTTTAGTCAGGCTTATTATTTCACTATATTATTTGGACATGCCATAATCAACTTTACATATTTAGTATTGTAGGAATGATTCATTACAGAAACTTATGGCAAAAACATAATAGAGGCAAAAAATATGGAATTTACTTAATTCTTAGTCTTTGGAGGCATCATGGGTTATCGTTACTTCGTAAGGTAGGTATTTTTCTTCAAAATAATACGGTTTCCTTACTTTGTTAATTATCTTACGATTGGGTATTTCCTGTGTTTATTTTTGTACAATATTTTATACTAAACAACAAATTAGCATAGCATAGTCGGCCTTATATTGTTCCCACTGTTGGGACTCAAGCCTCCTATCTAGGAGAGGGAATGGGCCGTAATCCACCACACGGGCCCAGTGCGGGTTGGTGGATGTCACATGTCATCGAATTTTTGGTTCTAGGACATGCCGGTTTCCTCACGATGTTTTCCTTCACCGTTTTGAGAGCAGTGATGATGAAATAATTACACAAAGTAATAATTTGCCTGGCTGGGTTTGAACCCGCGACCTACAACTCGTAAGTCGGGACCGTTACCACTTGGCCACCACTGCTCTCACTCAGCCACCACTGCTCTCAATAATAAATCCTCTTCTAAAAATTGCATCAAAATTGTTTACTAAATGAAGCAGCAATTGGCATTTCAAATATTGGTGTGAGGAAGAGTGGAAGCGTGGTGGGAACATCTCACTATCTCTTTTCTACGCGTGTACCCTAATGGCGTTGACGTCACATTTTAGCTTGTGCATCCTTTTTATGTCATTTGACAGTTTCTCCTTCTATCTGGTTTGAAAGGTTTCTAACTTACTTTCCGAAAATTCTATCTAATTGAGATTTTGGTTAGTTACTTTTTGATCCAATTTAGCTACTTTATGAGTGACGTAATTACATAATCTATGCAAATTAATATAGTATTATGTATTAATGCTGTTGTATAATCCTATTTGTTACTACGAGTTACGTTGCATAACTAGGAAGGTCGCCTCTCATTAACACGCATAATCTTTGTTTATGGCCTTGTTTATCTAAGATTTCTCTCTATTGTCATCTCCTTTTAAATATAAACCGTTCCTCTATTGAATCTTACATGAAAAGGTTATCGCGAAGTTTATTTTTAAATGTTGTGTGACTTTTTTATTGTTTCTTGAACTTGTCTAAAAAAATTAATCGAGTCTTTGCAATGCTATGCAGTTTCACGTCTTGTTCTTTTGTTATTGTTTATGAGAAGCGTCTCATTTATAAAACAAAACTGTACTTGTATAAAAACTTGTGTCATTATATAAACGTCCTAAAGTCTTAACTACTTTTTTCTGGTAAGAAATCATCAAAAAATCTACTTCCACTTAAGGTGAAGCGAGAGGGAGTGTCAGACTTTAACTGACTGAAACACACTTGTGTTATTAAGTTGTCCATTGCATGATAACTATTCCGAACCCTACCGAAACCCTGACAGGAGTCTTAGAGGCACACATCGTCCATTTTATCGCCACTTGGACATAGACAAATAAATAACTTCCTAGATGTTTCGGCGAATCTAATACTCATGCATATTCTGCTTTCAAGGGCACACGATCACATCAAGCATTTTAGCAAAAAATTACATGAAACACAACATTTTTTGTTGTGTATGATTAATAGACTATAATAACAGGCATAACTCTAGTAATCATAAACAATACGTCTAGAGTGCAACATGCACTGGTTAGTTTATTAAGGCGTTGCACTTGCTATAAAAACTAGCGACCTTGCCAGACAAGCAGCAACGTGATAATTATTAATTATGTAAATTAGATTAAGACAGCCGTGACCTCGATGCTTTCGTTAATTACCGTTTTCCTTTATGTTTGTAATAAATTATTACTCTTAATCAATTGCCGATGCATTTCAGGGTATTGAGTTCAAATTAGATGTCCTACATTTTGAAAAGTGGGAAAGTAGTTTAAAATTTGGTCTACTATTTGAGCATCTTTAGTATTTTACCTTGACATACTTAAATAAATTCTAGATTTTCTGATTTTTAAATTATGTACCAACTATGTAGTTAATTTTTTTAAAAAAAAAAGAAAGAGTACCGTTTGGGGTCAAAAGTGCAGTTGCACTGCATTGCAATGCTAGTTTCTTAACATTTCCTTGTAATAAAAATTCAATGGTCCACAACGAATATATTAAATAATTATATATAATATAATATATTCAATACTTTCGATTCTATGCTAAATTAAATCAGTCGTGAACCATTGACCCCGTTCTACAAAGACATTTTAGACATTAAGCATTCGATTATTCTAAAGTGCAAATGCACTTTTGACCCCGACTGTACGAGACTAGTTTTGTAGTACAAAAATAAAAAAGAAACTCTTAATTATCAAGTTCAATTAACCGTTTCATACAACGGTACAGTATGAAAACACGACACTCCAAATCGACATCCATTACGAAAAACGGCACCCGTGCGAAAACAGAAGGGGGGGGAGCGCTAATTGTTAATAACAAAATCACTAAACAAAGGAGTACCGTAGCCTCTCAGCCTCTATACAGAACCCAGGCGATACAATGACACATCGAGATAAAGAAAGCTGTTACTATATTTTTTTTCCAAAATTCAAGCACTTTTAAAAAAAAAAGTCGTAAGTAATCAATACAATTTTATAGTCCTTAAGTACCATTTAAGTTTTTATATGGTAATCGCACAAAAGGAATAAACAACAAAATTCAACGTAAGGTGTTTTTGAGATTTGTTATCACCTTAAACTGCGGGTCTCTGTAGCCATTTCTAGATCTTTAACAGTCGTAACGGGCAGTCAGAAGCCCAAAGGTCTGACAGTCTTGACAAAGGGTATCGTGTTCCAGGGCTTTGATTGTTCTAAAGTGTCACCGCGGCCCTGGAATGCAAAGGGCAACTGACGGAACATAGGTGGGTTTTGGACAGTAAAAGTCTGACACTCCCTTGTAATCCACCCAGAGCGGGAGGAGTTATTTGATGATTTCCCACTTCAAAAAAAACAGGCATCGTGTGAGGTGTCCCTAGATATAAATAGCCAGGTAGAGTATTTCTAGTTCACAGAACCCTGTCCAAAATCTTCAATATCGTAGTAAGATGAGTCTTATGTGGGCACTGACCACAGTGACTCAATCGATCACCCACTCGATGTGTCACCCCCCGGTAACGTCGACCTTGCGGTCACCCTCGGCGACGCGACGCAAGCGCATCAATTACGAGCGGCGACGAGCGTTGTTTCACGTTCTTTATTTGAATTTGAAAATAGAATATGGCAATGAATGGTCTTGATAATTATGAGACTGGTTGTTATTTTTTTGAAATCAGAACAGGAAACTGATGCGTGTTATATTTAAAAAAAAAGGTAACGGTTATGTCACCATTGATTCAGAGTCGTAGGTACCTATTCTTTTTGAATAAATTAATTTATTGTTGATATTGTGTACGGGGAAATCCGCAGAAAGATACCTACACTTCCAGTAAACAACATTTCGTGGTTTATTAATTTTGTACAGAACATCTTCAAGGAAAATATTATAATAACATCCACAATTAAACACGCTTTTTACATTTTAACATGACAATATCGAAGTGTAATGTAGTACCAGCTTCTCAAATAAAATCCTATAATAACTGACACAGTTTACCGCCCACACAGTAATACTGTCGTTTACTTTTAACCTCTGACACAGAAATATCGGAAGGTTATCAACCGCTGAAACTTTCTCTAAGGTTCGATCTACGATTTTATTTTAGTATAATTTGGTTTATCGTGTTTTACATTGACAGGTCTCTAAAAAATTGTTTTTGTTTATTTTAAACAAACGTTGACCCATGAAAATTTAAGTTAACAATTACATAATTGGTTACTTCTAGGCAAGTTTGATTCAACGTCGACCACATCTTGACTTACTAGGAATAGGATAGGTGAAGGTTATAAAAAAAAAAATGATTATTATAATTCAAAATTGTGTTCCGAATTGCATTAAATGACAGCTTGGAACATTTGTATTTGTTTCACATGATAACCTTGTAAAAGAAAATTTTCGTGTTGAGACTGTATTCTCTATATTATGCTTATTTGGTTAGACTATACTAGTAAATAATACCAAGTTTATTTTGTACCCAATAAAACATCCTGTGAAGAGGAGCTCATATCGCACTGTGTGCCAAAGCCAATACGGCCATTTGCATAACTTGTATTAGCATAAGACTGACTGACTCACAGCTCTCACTATTTGTAAAAAAATTGACTACATTTTAGTTCCTAGAATAAAATATTATTTTTTTAGCAAGACGTATTTTATAGCCCGGCTAGGAAATTACGTTTTGTCAATTCCTAAGACAAACGCTTGAAGTTGCAGCATGAAGGTACTGAAGTGGCGACCACGTACCAGAAGACGCAGCGTTGGAAGGCCTCCCTCAAGGTGGACCGATAACCTGGTGAGGGTCGCAGGAATCCGACGGTTGCGAGACATACAGGACCGGTTGTTATGGCACGCTCTGGATAGGCCTACGTCCAACAGTAGACGTCTTTCGGCCGAAATCATGATGATTTGTGAAGGGTTTTTCATGTTTTCAATATCAAGAGTGGCTCTTTCAATTAATTTTTTAATTAAACCATGCCCTGATAAGAATGAATGAAGATGTTACACAATACCCGATGATGAATCTGTTTCGCTGGTACTTGCCAGATGGAAGCTTATGAATTTTCGTATAACACAAGTAGTCAGTTCGTCATCAGTCGATGACGAATTCATTAATACTTTTCGTGTATTCGAATTAAGGATAAACAAGAGACAAACGAAATATCATATAACAAAAGGAACGTACTTTGACGGGCCTTCCACATTTTTCTATATCAAATACATTTTTGGTCCTTTGATACGAAAGAGGACAAATAGCGAAACCTTTATGAAATACGACACAAAGAAGAAATTAAATGAAACGAAATACCAACAGATACAAAAGTAGTAGTGAAATATTTCATTTATCTAATGGAATCCCAGAAATAAAAAAACTTTATACAATAAAGTTATTTAACACTGCGTGTCTTCGTCATCACTTCCACTTCATCAAGTGATCCTACTTGACTTCTTGATGTAAGTAGGTACTAATATCGCTTACATAAATACGTATGCATTTATATTTAAACAGTTCTCAGAATTTCTCATGAACACCATTACCAGAACCGAATTTTATTAAAATGGAACCAATCTATGAGAATCCTATCAAAATAAAATACAAAAAACACCAAACATTTAAAAATATACAACCAAATTGAGAACCTTCTCCGTGCTTTGATGGCGCCATGTCGGATAAAAATCACTCTAAGTAAAAACTTATCGACAATCAAGTCTACAGTGTAGACAACAACTGGTTAATTAGTCTATGGAATGTAAGGATGTCCCGAGTCCCCGGCAGCTGTACAGTTGTACACTCAATTGTTACATAACATTAATTAATGAATACATCTTGTTTACGTTTACGCCAAACAATAATGAATGCCTTAATGACATTTTTTTGCCCGCCACACTTTTATTAACCAAAAAAGGTTTCATCTTGGCTGAATATTTCTTAATGCCAGTGCCTGACAAAGACAGTTTCTTACAGGCGATAATAATCTTCCCAAAGGCGGGGATAAGTGGTTCTTTGGTAAACATTGTATTCAGGTCATGAAAAACATTTTAGGTGATAGAAGTTTCGCAAAGTAAATTGGTTAAAAGCGAAGGTAGGAATTAGATTTCTTTTAGAAAAAAACCAGTTGGCTAAGTGTGGAAGGTTTGTGTTTGTTTACTCGTTATTATGTAAGATGTACTTGATACTACTTAGTTATATAATAAGTGTGTTTTACTTACATATATTTATTGTTATCTAACTCATGTTTAACGGCTTTGATTATACTAGAGCGGAAAAGTCTCGACACTTGATAGTTACGATGCGAAAATGTTGCAGAAAATATTGAAGGCTCTCGTAGATATGCGTAACGCTACATGGCGATAATGTGACAACGCGTTCTCATATAAATTGTTCTTAGAATTTTTTGACAACACTTATTCGCTTAGTCACATATTCGCAGTTAAATACAAAAGTCACATAAACTTATTTTTTGGTGGGAAAACATCAAGTGACATCTCCCGCGAATTCTGGATGGAGCGACAGGGAGTATCAGCCGACCGATCTATGATCCTACAGTAGCCCTTTACGGTGTAGGGCCGCGGTAACACTTTCGAAGAATTCATTAATTAATTTAATTTGATATAAACTAGTGCTTTACTGCGATCCCACTTGATGGTAAGCAGTGATGCAATGATGTTGATAGTGAGGCGCATTAGTTTATTAAGAGCCTATTCACTCTAACCTTGAAGACACCCAAATTATAATCGGATGGGAAGACCTCAGCAGGCAAATTGTTCCAGTCCTTCGATGTACGCGGTATAAACAACGAGGCGAAACGCTTAGTCCGGACCGTAGAGGTATCAACAACGTAAGGTTGTCCGACGGTAGAAAATCTCATTTCTCGAAATCATCGGCGAAATCAAGTCATGCAATACCACAGCCCTAGCAGTAACATAACCCTACTAGGGCTATCTTATTATACCATACCGTAAGATAGTTTAAAGGCCTTATTTCCTAGTTTTTTCTCTAATTAGAGTGGGTCCACGAGCCGTGCTCACGACCTTACGAGAAACGGGTTCGTTGAACACTTCCTTGAACAACACACGAACTTAGACGTTAACTATTCAAATGTAAATATCGAATGCAGCTGCTTCAATTATATTGTATACTAGCTGTTTGCAGCGGCCTCGCCCGCGTGGAAATAGAAAATATGGCCTACCTATGTAATATGTTACTCACTGATAAAGTAACTTTTGAGGTTCCTACTGAACATCAAAATTTACTTTTTAAGTTAAGTTTTTGAGTTAAATCGTAACATACAAACAAAAAATCAAATCTTTCCTCTTTATAATATTAATAAAGATGGATGAAGGGATATAATAGGGATTGATGTACATGTTTATATTATGATAACTAGTCAGGAGTTGATTTAGGCAAGTCTCTGCTTTGTTCTTGTCTTGCAGGTAGGTTTGGTTGCCAGTCGCCAGGGCTGAAGGTACACGGGTGATGCTCTCTCTCATTCTACCTTTTATTTTTTTTCGTTGATGATTTCCCACACTCACAAAAAAAAAACAAAAAGGGCTTTCGATTCCCCGGACGGGCGGTGTTGGCGTTAGCGCGCTTCCCTATTCCATGGGACTAATCTATTTGAAAATACGTTATGTAATAGACGGACTTTCACGTATACTCTTGTCGGACGGCAGAAAAAGAGTTGATGATACTCAGTGCCGTAACAAGAGCGTGGTGCCATCTGTGCCCGCCTGGGCACAGCTGGCACCACGCTCTTGTTACGGCGGCGCAGTCCCTGGAGGGCGCAAAAACTTTATATCTAGTCCTTTTTGTTTGTACTAATTTCTAGGGATGCAGTTAGAGAAGCTCTCCCCGGGGGGATAACAAAAGGCTAGTTAAGGCCCTGATGATACTTCATATCATGTTGAGGAAATCAAGAACCAGAATAAAATTATTGGAGCAACAAATATCGTGAACGCAAGGCCTTTCGGAAAATTTAAAGAATATCTTTCACTCGGAAAATAAATCTTTCAAACTTTGTAAAGCGGTTATTGCTAAGCCTCCCGAGTCAGATCTTGCGACATCGAAAAATCGAGCGTATCCTAACCGGACCAAACATGCGGACACAGCTATAACTGGGAATAAACATTTCAATTGAATAATACCGTCGGCCTTGTGTTAAAAACGTAATCAAACAGTAACAATTTATTGTGAATCAACGGCATCCTGAAGTCGACACCCACATACATACCAATCACTCGTATCGGGACTGTTTCCTACAGGCACAATCGTGTGAACGTAGGGGACCCTAAAGGGCCTATTACACTACGCGATATGCAGCACACGATATTCAGACTGTGTTATTTTTTGTTCCGAGTAAGACCAGTCTAACCCTTATTACACTACGCGACATCGACTAAGACTGTCTGAATATCGAGTAGTGTAATAAGTCCTCTAAGTATCTTTCCGGGTGTATAAATGATACAGAGAATTTTAGAAGGAGACCTTCACGCTGCACATAGTTAAGAAGATACGATTTACAATGTCAAACTTGATGTGCAAGATAAACCGTCGCTGAACCTATTTGACCGAAGATCAAGAGTGCAAAAGTAACTTGCAAGAGGCGTAGATAAATAGAATTCACTGTACTGACTTAGAAGAAAGTAATTGCAGCCAGATACCGGTCTAGCTATGCAGCCCAGAGCTGTTTGAGGTGAGGTGTTTCTTTAGTTGACCTTTGCATTCTAGAGTCATGTAAACTCTTACGAAAAATCCCGCAGAATATTTACCGCCCTTGAAAATGCCGCCCTTGAAAATGCCACCCTATTATGGGACAGCTGCAGATGGGTAAGGGTTATTTTTTAATTTCGTTTTTTGTCAGTCGGAACGGAAAAAGCCCTTTTAACGCAAGTTCGAATGAAGGTGAAAACGGAGTTCGAAAATTTTTGCAAATAGGATCAGAGACCTAAGAATTTTCACACCATGATAGCTACTTTATTTACCAAGTTATTTAACGTGATATTACAAACCAGACCAAAAACTTGCGAGAGTTCGCACCCCACGTACAATGCGTTCCAAATAAGAATAGGATCGATTGCCATGTTGTGACGTCACGTTATATTTCGTTTTTGACGCTCTTTGCTCTTACTACGATTTACCCGACTTACAGACGGCGATCGACAACAAAACTGGAGTTTTCTAAAATTTCACTATTATAGCTTTAGCCAAATAATTATGTACTTAAGTATGTGGTTCTTACGAGCGGAACATGTCCGTGCAACTGCAATTCCAGAGAGGCTTATATTTAAGCTGGATTGGCGAACACGTACTCACTTATGTACCTACTCAAAACACACCTGAAAACATTCCAGGTAGTCATGTTGTTTGTGTCTTAAGTACAGCATACTAAGGTCGATAGCCACTTGACAATCATTTAAACTGTTCCCTAAGGGATCCAGCTCAGTCTTTTGAATAGAGGGAGCCTGTGTGTGTGTAGTATGTAGTACACGTCGAAAATTGTTCGTGAACGTGCAGCTTTAGAGGGGCTAAGATATGCTAAATAGTCATAACATACTATGTTAAATATATGGTAGTATTGTCACCCATTCAGAATGACAAAAACCATTAAACCAATTAAATGAAGTGAGATTATAGAAAGCCTAGAAAAAGTAAAAAATAACAGCAATTATTGTTGTTACAATAACTCTGATAATGCTGGACATGTGAACATGTGATTGAAGAGAACAAAAACATTTATTAATGTGTTATTTTTAGTATTTATTTTCCTAGTATACATTTTGTCATGAATATGCTGTGGTTTCTGTTTATGCTACATCTGTGATAGGAAGTTGCTGTACGTTGCTTTAATAATAAGAAATGTGTTGGTAAAATAAATATTATACTCAGGGTATATTTCATGATAAGAACATTGTTTTATTATTTCTACAGTTATAAATATAAGTTATCCTATTAAATAAAAATTATATTAGGTAAGGTCTCTTTTACATAGTATGGGTTTTTTTTTCGTGTGGGAAAATCGTCTAATGACATCCCCCGCTCTTGGGCGGAGCGGGAAATAGTGTCAGACTTTTACTGACAAAAAAACCCACTCCTTCTTTGCTATTTTTTCCAGGGCCCCGGGGATCTCTTTCGCATCACTCATGGCACCGCTGCTGGGCCCCTACGGTTGCTGACATTTCCTTGAGGCGCGCGTGGAACACTACGCGCCGGACGATCGGATGGCGAGCCACCCATAGCTCGCGGTCCGCAAGCCCGCGCCGACAGACAGAAGACAGCAGGACGAAAATGTGCATCTCTAAGATGCGAGAAAAGGATTGATAGCTACATTGTATGAATCTGACAGCTGTCGCCAGCACCATCCTATACTGCAATTGTAGTGTAGTTTGTCAATGACATTCAATGCCTAAGTCACCATGATAATATTTTTTTATGTTAGATATTGTTCTGAAATAAAGATAAAATTCATCTTTAACAAGACAGTGTAACAAATAATAATACTTTTGTAACTATGTAGATAATGAAGTTTTAACTAATTACCTAATTAGTTAACTGTAACTATTTTACCTCTTTGAAGCTGCTTTACAGCATATTTAAGTTGGATAGGAGAGAATAGGATGGAGGATGCTTTGAACAAGAAGGTGAAGAATAGTGTATGGCAGCAGAAAAGTAGACATATAATACATACCAAGCAATAGATGGTTCCAGGATGTTTTTTTTTTCAGTTAGGATATCATACAATGACTTGGATTGGACTTGGAAGGTGTGTCAGACTTCTGCTGACTAAAACCCACTCTTATATTCCTAACTTCCCTTTCGGAGTACCCATGGTGACAGTAGGCTTCGGCCCTGCTCAGCCCATACAGTTCTACTGATCCCAAACTGCCTTAAGTGTCAAGGAAGGTAGTAGGAAGGTGAGGTAGTAGGAACTTGCTGCTTATGAACCTATGGTGTTTAGCTGATCTTTTAATCGTTTTGTTTTATGAATGTGGCATCAAGCGAAATTTGCTAAGTAAAGACAGCCAAATAAAACAAATAATACTTAAAATGCTAATGTTCATTGTTTGTTAGCTCATTAAATAATTATAATATAGTAAATAGTTTTTTTTTTTTAGTTTACAGTAATGATGTTATTGAACTTTAATTAGGTGTTAATCAATAGAATAGTAATTAGAATTAAAGTTTATTAGTTTTTAATGTGTTTGTTGTTGGATTTATTTTTTGTGGCTGCAATAGGGTAAACGTCAGAGAAAATTATTTTGTTTTTTTATAGAAATACCAACTACACATTATATTGATTTTGTGTGTTAAAATAGTAAAATTAACACCTAACTACTCATCAATCTGGAAGAGTTTAAGTGTTCTAGTTCTGAATGAGATTTGTATAAAAAGCCAGTTAGAACACAAAAATACTTCAATAACATTGAATGATACTTCAATTTCTTATCTCCTACATACAAGTAAGTATGTAAAAAATGATATCAACAAAAAAAGTCACCATTCAAGTTGACTATGGTTATTCTAATAAGTATGCTAATTGGACAATACCATAGACTAACAATAAACAAGAAAAAAACATCATCAATACAACAACTAGTAGTTTTAGACGAACCAAACGATGTGGTATCGCGCCGATAAGCCGGCGAGCCGATTACGAGCGACGCCCCACTAAAACATCGTTATAAAGAACATAATACTACAGACACGCACCGAACGTTACAATCTCCAACCAATACAAAGGCATGCAAATCATCAACGGAATATTCGGCGGAATGTGAAACTCAAAACTTAACATAAACATCATACTTTTTTCACTTAAACAACAACAACAGTACCTGGGAATGCAATTGGAAGGCGTCCTGTCCACTTCCCAGGCCGCAAAAAGTTTCATGGGAACAGGTTTCGATGCATTAGTCATCTTTTCCGATTTATTTTTCTCGGTCATCTTAAACAGCACCAAACAACGGTTTCACAGCACAACACTAATGTACATTACAATTGGCATTGTTATTTAATCACTAAACACGACACTGTATTCATTTTTATAACACAGTTCATACACGAAGCCGATGCCGATGCAATCACAACAATACTCAATAATTTTAAAGCACGGTCGACTGGAGAGAGAACCGCAGCGGGCCAACCGAGGACGTTCGATACGTTTGACAGCCAGCTGCCCAGTGTTACCTTACTATGAAAATTTATTCCTGATACTTGACATATTTTAAAGAAAATATTAAATAGTGTTCTTAATGACATTTAATTTTAAGTAAAGAACTGAATAGTTGATTATGAATAACTTGAAAGATGATTGGGGTTTTCGCCCTGTATCAATTGGGCACAAGTAGATTAATACTTAACGGTGGTTTGGTATAAATAACGAGTTGCTGCTTTCGGTAATTTAAATACTTTTATACGCCTTTAACAGTAGATAACGAGTTGTACACTTGTACCATTTTCACTATATTAACATATTTTAATTTAATTTCCAATTTAAGTATACCAAAAATACTTAACTAACTATAATTACAGCAATAACAAAAAGTAATGATAAAAAATCTAAACTAATTACCTAAAACTTGTGTCGATACTTTTGCTCCATCCCATCTTCCTAGCTCCGATCAGGGAGATTTTTACCTTAGACAGAGGATAAGCATTGCCTAGCATGTAAAAATATAATTAATATAAATCCATTAAATTAATTGTCAAAACTGTTTCATTTAATAATTTTACTGTAAGGAGTTCTATGTTTCACTTATTATGGCAGTTTTTATTAGTCTTGCTACACCCTTTGTTGTCAAAAAGCAACGACAGATGTCACTTTATGGATGCGTTCTAATATAAGCAAATTTATATTTTCAAGTTATCATTGATGAAGTTTATTGAGTGGTTTAAATATTTTATCCAGGGGTTAAATAAAATTATTTACCTTTTCCGATGTGTAGATGCAGCAAGCTATTTAAAACAATCTAAACAATTTGAAAACTTACATTAAAGATGATCTTTTATTTATTGTTTTTTTTGCAGAGAAGCGCTATTGAATGTGTTGTTATTGCTGCAGTTTATTTAGTTCCTGAAGGTGATCAGCAGCGGTGACCTCTCGCGCCAGGACCTGGTTCGGGCCATGGTCTGTAGCGAGAAGGAACGGATGTGCTAATCTCGAAGGGGTAATACGAGCAAAAGAAATAGCCGCAACCGTGAGCGAATGGTCATTCTCACCTTCACAACCCCCCACCGTATGCGCAGGTTTGCTACGAGCTATGTGTAGCTCACTGTCCAGCCGTCCGGTAAGGTTCGAGCGCGTAGTTTTCTACGACCGCCTAAAGAGATGTCTAGTAGTGCCGATTCCTGCCAGGGCGACGGGGATTTTTAAAATAGTTACCGTGGCCCTGGAATACGAGTATAAAGTGCAACTGTAGGACACAAGTGAGTTTTAGCCAGTAAAAGACTGACACGCCCTTTTGCTCCACTATAAAATATGGGAGAAATCATTTTACTTAAAAAAAAAAAGAGCTACCTTTCAAATTGTGTCCTCGTTTGTTTTGTCTTGACTTGATTTGGTTTTAAGATCTTGACTAACCAGTGATAAACTAATTTGAATATTATTTGAACACCATTTAAAACGATTCTCAAAATTTTTTTTAACGACTAAAAAGGGAAAAGTTATAAGACGAGTTTTAGATAAATAATGAGCTCCGTCCAAAACACCTGTGTATTGGACTTGAGCATAATAATATATCGTCTATATAGGTATATAATGATTTAATAGGGGCTAGCTCATAAACTCAATCCATAAATACTATAGGTACTATTCCATACCAGGATAAACTGTAGGTATGTAGTAGTGTATAAGACTGCATACCCATACCCATTCAGAGTAATACCTGCACTACCTACAGAATACCGAGTACTAGACATACGACCACAGTAATTACGAGTCATTTGCTGTTAGTTAGAATTCATTTGGCTATCCCCGAAGATCTTCAGCAGGTCCTAATAAATTGTATTGTAAAACCTTCCCTCAAAAATATCTAAGTATTTATGAAAACTCCATCTAAAATCGGATTAGTAGTTATTAACCTTTTAACCGGGATATATCTGACAAATACTCTCGCAGTCAGCTCTTCTGTCACCTATGAGGATTGAAGAGCTAAAGGAGATGGAGTACCCACCCAGTCGCAAAGACATGACCCTGGCAAATTAGACGCGAAAACACTCGTCGTTCCAATCCGTCGCAAGCAGTTAAAGGGTTAAGAAACCGTGGACATCGAAACTGATCCAAACATTTATAGTATCTAATCGATTTTTTTAATCGGTTAGAAAATCATTTTGATACAAGTGCAGAAAGTTTGTCATTGCGACCGAGGCGGAATTCGCACGAGCCGTAGGCGAGCGTGTAATGGAGCCGAGGGCTGCAGTGACAAATTTGTACGTGTATCTAATGACTTTTTTCAATACACTGACAAATAGTACATTTTGATACAAGTGCAGAAAGTTTGTCATTGCGACCGAGGCGGAATTCTACAGTGACAAAATTGCATGTGTCTCAAACGACTCTTTTCAATACACTTATGAAGAAATTAATAAACGGGGGTTGACCGGCGACTTGCGGGGGTCGACTGCGCGGCCAGTCTGATACGATAAATGTAATAACATTGTGGTGGGGGAGAGCACGCGCTATTTCTGCACTAGTGCGGAAAGCAGTCTATTGCGTGCCTAAAAGCTCTCGGATAAGAGCGGGTTTTCGAGTAAGTGTATTGAAAATGAATAAACGGGGGTTGACCGGCGACTCGTGAGGGTCGATGCGCGCCCGGCCTGATACGATAAATGTAATAAAATTATGACGGAGACACTAGTGCGGAAACAGTCTATTGCGTGCCTAAAAGCGGTGGGATAAGAGCGGGTTTTCGAGTAAGTGTATTGAAAAAGCTTTTTTCGGAAATTGTAAAGCTTTTAAATTTTTTACTTCACTGTGCGTTCTCCTCCGACTTTCTTCCGATAAGATCTTATGAAAAATCTTGTGAATATGCGAAAAAAGATAGGTATTTAAAATGCTTAAGATGCGCCGGTGCATTCCACAACTATCTTGGATACCTAAATCCTTTACTGTTCAGGCTACCCGGCTGTGGAATGCATTGCCAGATCCTATAAAACGCGCTCAATCTTGGCCTGTCTTCAAGTGACTTGATAAATAGAACACTACATGTCGCTGTGATTATCGAAAGTCGCCATTTCTTATCATTGCCCCTATATTTGGTATGTATCTAATAAAATGCATATGTATGTATACCGACATAGCCTGATGAATCGCCGAACTAAAGTGGCAGTGGGCAGGGTACATTACTCGTAGAACGGATGGTCGATGGGGCCGAAAGGTTCTAGAGTGGCGACCGCGCACCGGGAATCGCAGCGTTGGAAGGCCTCCCACAAGGCGGACCGACACGACCTGGTGAGAGTCGTGGGAGTGTGGTGGATGCGAGACGCACAGGATCGGTCGTTGTGGTGACACTTGGGGGAGGCCTATGTCCAACAGTGGACGGCTTTCGGCTGAAATGATAATGATTTTTTTATTAAACACTTTGAGATTATTTTTTAAAATGTAATAATACTAAGGCATTCATAGCTTAAAGCATAGCCAGCCTTTTATTTTAATGTTCCCACTGCTGGGACTCAGACCTCCTCCCTCTAGGAGAGGGAATGGGCCGTCCACCACTCAGTGCCAGTGCGTATTGGTAAATGTCACATGTCTTTGAATTTTTGGTTCTAGGGCATGCCGGTTACCTCACGAGGTTTTTCTTCACCGTTTTGAAAGCATTGGTGATAAAATAAATTACACAAAGTAATGCGCCTAGCAGGGTTTGAACCCGCGACCTACTACACTTATGTCGGGGCCGTTACCACTCGGCTACCACTGCTCTAGGGCATTCAATGTCATGATATTTCTATTGCTAGAACTAAATAACAACTTCACAGATGAACAAAAAATATTTTATTTATAATAATAATACAAAACATAAACAATAGAAGTCACTAAACAATAATAATAAAAAAATGGGATCCACTGCCAATAGATAGCATAACACAATTATCACATAACTGGAACATTTTTTAAATCTTAAATTTATAATAATTTTAATATAAAATAATGAACAAAGTATATATAATTTTAATATAAAATTAAAACGTACATTGATACATGTATTATTTACCTAATACCCAAAAACCTTACAAAATGGCTTAAAATTAGTTACCAAACTAGATTAGAATTAAAAGCTTATGACTATGTTCAGTAAAATAAAAGAGCGACTTTTGTATAAAATTGCAAAAATCTTGAGAAAAGAAAGTAACTACTCTAGTTACACCTATCATGTCCACAAATTGGTTATACACACTTTTAATATCTTTTAAGTATATAGAGAAGCAGTATATCTTTTACGCTTAAAAAATTCCACTAGGTATCTCATTTTGGATTAAAAATATTAAGATCATAATATTTATAATGGCACTGATATTTACTAAAATTCGATCCTGCTTCTTTGCCTGGTTTTCCGATGACATATTGGCATTGGCAAAACTTGTTTTCGTCAAACTTCTTAACATACTACATCGGACACACGTGGGCCACGTACGTTGATCTGGACGCGTCGGTCTCCATATATTTTATATGGCAATTAGACTTGTAGAGCTACTTTAGATCCACGCCACTGGACGCGCCTCTACGTGCAGATCAGCCGTGGCCCACGTGTGCGTCGGTCTAATGTTGTTCCCGCTTTAGTTTCTGACATAGTGCTATAAATGCGAAGTCAGGTATGTGTGCGGCCAATGTGTGGACGTGGCATCAGTTCGGGTTCATTTGGCGACTTCCGGCGGGCAGTCGGGCTGGGATGACGGGTGAGCCGCGCGGAATGCTGGATGGTTCTCAAGTTCGCGGTCGATGCGAAGGATGATGGGGAACGGGCGTAGGTCCACATGGAATCTGTAATGATAAATGAAACAAGAGAGATTTATCAGTTAGTTCACTGCAAGGTATAACATCAAGTAGTTGTTTCCAAAACAATCCATGCTGTGCTATTTGCAACTAAAAGATGCCTGCTAATATAACTCTTGTTACTGAGTATTTACTTAGCTTCAGTATGACTAGAACCGTTATGATCACTTAAAAAAAAAAAAATACCTTCTAGCATTAAACACTTGAGGCACCAGACAACAGTCAGCCAGAGTGATCTCGTCTCCCACACAATACTTCCCAGCACATGCTGAGAGAAGTTTCTCTACAGCACGGAATCCTCGAGTAATCCAGTGCTGTGCCCATTCCTTCTTCTTCTCCTCTCCTACATAGATAAGGACTATCAGGTTCTGGAGAGGCTGAATGCCTGCAGATATCACCTGGAATGTTGAGCAGAAAGAGTATTATTTTCTTATAAGAATGTAGAGTTAAAGGTCCAAACATCATCTTTCTTTTAGCCTTATCCCAGATTTGATTACAAAATTAGAGGTAAAGTAAATCATCATACCTCACATATTTCACGAACTTTAGCCCGTTTAAAACAATCCTGGGGCATAAGTGGTCTCTGATTTGGTCTTGTCTCTTCCAGGTAATGCATGATATTCAGTGACTCTACAAGAGTGTGTCCATCTACAAAAA
This sequence comes from Mythimna pallens, assembly GCA_961205895.1. Classification (NCBI taxonomy): domain Eukaryota; kingdom Metazoa; phylum Arthropoda; class Insecta; order Lepidoptera; family Noctuidae; genus Mythimna; species Mythimna pallens. Next base: position 18,764,774 of record OY540844.1, read on the forward strand.
AAAAAATGAAGAAGTTAATGTAATATTCAAATAAAGAATTCTCTTTTTATACACAACAAAAAAAAACATGTTTTATTATACATGGTAGTTATGAATGGGAGAATTATTTTTTACCTATACAAAGAGATGGTACTTGTTCCATAGGGTTGACTTCCCGGTACTCATTGCAGTGTTGCTCTCCGCCACCCTTGATCAGGCTGACTGCCTTAATGTCATATGGGATCTCCTTCAAGTTGAGCGCGATTCGCACCCGCCAGGAACATGAGCTTCGCCAGTATGAATATAATACTGGCTGTAAAAAAAAACATTATTGTTGTCATAAAATTATGATTAATAAAATATTGTTCTAACTTTTCTGTAATTTTTGGGCGGCAAAACTGGTAGCTTAGGGAAATACCTATATACAGAAAATATAATAAAATAATGCAAATACCTATGGCTTCACAAGTTTACTGACAGGGTGGAGCTATGAACATAATACCATTAGATAACTTGTTGCGTACTTCTAGGTAGAACAAGTATTTGATCAACAGGTCTGTATTTTTTAATTATTTTGTTTTTTTTACCTTAGTTTCAACGACATCGCCCATTTTAGGAATAATTTAAAAGCACGACTCGGTATTTCGGTTAAGACTGTACTTAAACACTTTTTGATTTTTAACCATAGAAAGACAGTCATCAACAAGTCAGACCAGATATTTGTAACAAGTTTACATAGCAAGATTGTCCAGTATGCAAATATCTCGGTAGGTAAATAAAAAAAATAGATAGATCGCGAGAAGTAAACAGGTGTGCAACACTCATACCTTAGCCATGGCGGAAATATTCCCGTTGTATTTGGAGTAGTAAGTAATTTTGACGGCGTTTATGTACTTTTTCGATAAGAAAAGTAATTACTTATTGTTTTATTTCGTAAAAACAATTAACCAGCTCCTTTATCACTGAAATAGCAAAGTGTTGCACAGAGTTCATTTGCTATTTATCAATTACACGTTCGGATACACGCAAAGTGTATAGTAAATATAGTGAAAGATACACGCAAGTAGCAGAACAGCTTCCACAGTAAATTAAGGGATTAATGTGAAACTACCATATATACTTATTTTAATTTTAGTATAAGTTTTAAATCATGAAATGCAAATTCCGGGCAAAAACCAAATATTGTAAAAATTAAATAATTTTCGTTCAAAAACGTTTTATTGCCATTGCTCATATTTTTGACATTGATAATTTCAAAATGACATTTATTAAATGTCATAAAGTTGTTTTGCTGCGCACGTGAGTCGTGAGGTATAAAAATTACGGAATAACAAACTTTTCTCAATTAAAATGGGTAAAAGCAATAAAAAGGGTTCTAAAGGCAATGTCTTCAAGGTAGCTGGAGCTAAGAGCCTCAAGAAAACGAAAGCGAAAGCCGTCAATTTGGGATTGAAAAATGTAAGGTTAACCCTTTACTTATGTTACTTTGTATTATTTACATTAACACCACGTTAGTGGTTAGATTTTAATCTAACATTTTTCCCACTGTTTCACTTTGTAGTAGCTGTTGCATGGTAGTAACACACTCAATTTGGCTCTTTTTATTTGATGTTCTTTACTATCTGGACTAGGTAATGTCAGAAATTGCATTTCTGTGAAACTGAGACAGATTGCAAGTTGCATTAATATTGTATTGGTAAAAGTGTATGAGTGAAAAGTAAGGGTAAAACTGTACTATAGCGGACAACGAAATAGTGGGTTTTTTGGGGAGGGGGGGGGGGAGGGGGGGTGTCCCCACCCCCCCAAACCCCCTCCCAAATCTAGGAATCATATACTTTTGGAGATATTCAAGATTCAAATTTTGAGGTTAGGAATCACAAAATCGTACATTTTACGCATTTTTGGGGCAGATTTGGGGGTTTTAGGGAGGAGAATCACCCTAAACCCCTTGAACTATACACCCACAGTAGCAATTGTATACTTTCAAGTATTTAAAAATGAAAAAAACAAAATTTGTTCTCGGGGAGCGCTCTACTATTGTCTACAAATATTTGTGCACTGAAATATAGTCTTCTGGGTGGTTTAAAAAAAAAATAACCCTAACCTAACCTCCCACTGTAGCCATTGTATACTTTCATGTATTTAGATGAAAAAAAAAAAAAAATTGTTGTGTCGGAGAGCGCTCTACCATTGTATAAAAATATCTGTGCACTAAAAATAGTTTTCTGGGTGGTTTAAAAAAAAAATAACCCTAACCTAACCTCCCACTGTAGCCATTGTATACTTTCATATATTTAGATTGAAAAAAAAAAAAGCTTTCTGGGTGGTTTAAAAAAAAATAACCCTAACCTAACCTCCCACTGTAGCCATTGTATACTTTCATATATTTAGATTGAAAAAATAAAGCTTTCTGGGTGGTTTAAAAAAAAAAATAACCCTAACCTAACCTCCCACTGTAGCCATTGTATACTTTCATATATTTAGATTGAAAAAAAAGCTTTCTGGGTGGTTTAAAAAAAAAATAACCCTAACCTAACCAGTGGGTGGTAGCAATTGTATACTTTCATATATGTATTTAGATTGAAAAAAAGTTTTCTGGGTGGTTTAAAAAAAAAATAACCCTAACCTAACCAGTGGGTGGTAGCAATTGTATACTTTTATATATTTAGATTTAAAAAAAAAGTTTTCTGGGTGGTTTAAAAAAAAAAAATAACCCTAACCTAACCAGTGGGTGGTAGCAATTGTATACTTTCATGTAAACTAAGTAATAAGAGCTTGATAAATTAAACACTAAAATTATAATAAACTATTTATTAAGTAGTAACATATATTTTACTTTTTTCAAATATTATTAATTTAGCATTGGACAAGCTAAATTCACTTAGATGATGTATAATATGTCATTTGGCTATATTACTCGTCATTTGGCTATATTAATCGTCATTTTTAATGCAAATAAAAGAAAATTTGCGTTTTGTAAATATTCATTGTGGCTGTATGAACTAATACCTTTGTCATAATATTACAAACAAAGTAAAAAGTGAACGAAATCTGTCAAAATGGCGTCAAATATTACGAGAAATTATCGATTTTAATTATTTTTTTTCTCAAAAACTATATGTTTCCTAACATTGAGACTTTGCGTAATTACTTTTTAGACATATACCTTTCCAATATAAAATTATGAGCGTAAAACTCGTTGTCCGGTATAGTACAGTTTAGCCAAAGTAAGTAAAGTAAAGTGTGTATGAGTGCATGTTTGTTTGTTACACCTTCACACTTAAACGGTTGAACAGATATGGATGAACTACTGATGTATAAGCTATAGTACTGTAAGGTTTCATCAAAATCCGTATTGTTACTTTTGTGTGAATGAGTAACAAACATTTATACATCCATCCACGCTAGTAGGAAAGATAGGATAAGATAGGAAGTAGGATTACCTGTATAGAGAATTTTCTATTTATTTTATTAGATTGAAATTTTTCCCCAATATTATTCTATACACTAAAACCCTGTTACTTGCAGGCCTTCTTGGTTATTCTCTTTGGGCTGATTTCTCTGTCACCTTATAACTCCTTGCATTGGTTGCATTGACACTGTATTAAATAACTCATGTTTTTCTTCCAGCTTAAACAAAAAGTTCAAGACATAGATAAGGAATTTGTAGAAATTAACAAGAAACCGAAGGCACCGCAGCACAAAAATGCACCCGCTATCATCAAAGTCCCAGCAAAAGTGAAGAAGTTAGAGAAACCAGTTTCTAAAGAAGAAGTTGCAAAAACTGCTGAAGGAATGGTGAAAATGGACTTATAATTTAGAATTATATTATAAAGTAGTTACTATTTAATATAAGTTATATTGTTAAGTATTATAATTAATTTTTTTTATTTATATCCATTGTGTATTATATTTCTAGAATCCTAGCAAAAAACCCACTAATCTTTATATCTATAAATCTGTAGATTAGTGTAGTGTAGAGCATCTCTAGACAAAGTATAGTCTATAATACTGATATTATAAAGAGGTATAATTTGTTTTTTTGTATCTGGGAGAGTATTCTCCTCAGGTGCTGACCGAATATGGCTTATTTAGACATGTGCAAAATGGTGCTTCACAAAGTAATGTGATGTCATTATTTTTTGTGCTAATTAATATAACTTGTATATTTTATTATCATTTCAAATATCACATGTGATGTTGTGCTTAGTGACGCAATGCGACCCTCCTTCACTCCTCTAATATTGTAATGTAATGTTTAGGTGTATTCGCTAACGAACAGAAATTATAATAAGGCAGCAAGTGACGTTACTGACTGACATTTGACTTATTGTGATATGAATGGAAAGTAATAAGCAGTAGCAATAATAATAATAAATAACAGTACCCAATGTCGTAATTTCCATAAATGTAACAAAATCGATCTTCCTTCATACATAAAATCCTATATCAAATCTATAACAAGAACAACGGGTTTCTTCTGAGTGTACCAGGGCGTCTGATATAACCGAAAATTACAGTACAGTACGAGTACGCCAAGTGCCTCGCGTCATGTTTAGTGTTTACGAAGCCGCTACGTGGCTGGTCTTTTTCGTCAGAATCTGGCGAGACCTGTCTCTGCCAGCAGTAGTGAGGGCTATGCTGCCGTAGGCAGAAATCTGGAGACATAGTTGTGTAAGACCGTGATGGTCTTGGAGGTCGCGGAGATGAAGGTTTCGAGTGGCAGGCCGCCTCGTCGCCTAAAACACCGAAACCCCGTCTGCATCGTTTAAAGCGTCTATTACACCACTCGATATTCAGACAGTCTTAGTCTATGATAAGAAAAAGAGCAACATACGCCAATGTCGTGAAAAGGAATGAAACAAAACTATGAATAGTGGTCAAACGCGAGCCTATCAATAATAAAAAAAATTGAGATTAATAGATAAACATATACTAAGACTGTCTGAATATTGAGTGGTGTAATAGGCGCTTAAAGTAGGCGGGACTGTGCGCACCGAGTGACCCCAAGAAATACGGTGGCACGATGATCACTTGATGCTTTGCCGCAGGAAACACCTTTTCGGTCACCCCAGTGGTGTGCTGGTGTTTTATAAAGGGAGTAGGGTGGTATGTTAAGAGGTTACATACAGGGATCGATTGAAAGAGTTACCGTCAGTACAAGGTCGATACGTACTCTCGCTCCACCCTAGATCGGGAGGTCATTAGATGATTTCCCACCTCAGAAAAAAATAGGTGTGTGGAATGAAAACATCATTTGCTGCACTGATGATTATTCTATTAAAATGAGGCATCATTCTTTTCCTGCACATGTCTGATTGTTGCTGCCTCAAAGCCGGATTGGTTCGCTAGAGTAAAATCATTTTTCCATTTATGACCTTAGAACAGGCTTTCAACAATAAATCCAGCTTTATTTTTTTGGGAGCTCATTGTACTTGTATTTTCATTTCATTTGGGTTGTGGAGGTCACATACTGTGGCATGAGCTACTCGTATAATGTGATATAAATACTATGCTGATAATAGTATAAACTGAAGGCCAATCGTTGCCGGCACTTACTCTCACAGTTACTATTTCATCACGGTCACCATGAAGTGGCTACGTTAACTGCAGCATCGGTGGCACTCATTAATTCCTTCAAAGTGCACGTGTATGGGCACTCTAACGTGTGGCTCATGTTTCTAACATGAGCACCGCACTCACATTGAGTATCCGACGGGTCTTTAAAACCACATTTCACCAAGTTGTGTTTGCAGCAGCGTACCGATTACGCAACCGATTTAGTTCATTCCATATAGTCCACTACAATTCACGTCCAGGCGGGAGATGTTCTTGGGGTTTCAAGAAGTTGGATGGTCGTATGTAATGGTCTTCCCAAACCAAAGCTTGGCCGTCAAGGATGGCCTGAAAAATACACTAACAGTCCCTTTTATCATATGAATGAAAACCAACATGTTAATATGTCTTTTATTGTTAAAATTTAACAAAATATAACATTATTAAAACACTTAAACTAGTAACATTTAAGTTTTAGTTTAAAAATTTACTTGGTTAACGGTGGTAGATTTCCTAAACATAAATATACACAAGGAAGGATGACTTTCATTGATGCGTAATTTGATTACGCAGAAGAAAGGGCGGTGACAAACTTAACCACCTTGGTGCTATCACATCATTCATGTCTACTCTAGAAGAAAATGCGCATGAATGATGTTTAGCATTTAGATACATACATTTAATAACAGAAAATTCTTAACTATACAAATATTTATTAGTGCTATGGATTTTTATTCTTCATCAGTTAGGTCGGGTTCCGCTTTCTCGTCTTCGCTGACGTCTCCGCCTTGTTCCGCCTCGGGCTCGGCTTCAGCAGGTGTTTCAGGGAGAATTTCAGGAGATTCGGGCTCTTCTACAATGGGTTCTGGTTCATCTGCAGCAGGTTCACTGAAAAGTAACACGATAGTGTTTTTATTAGTAAGAATGAAAGGAATTGTGTTTTACGTTCGTACAGCTTTGAAGATATAATTGTTTTTACAGGTATACCCAAGATAACAAATGTAGTCGCAAAATAGCCGCACTCAAAGACGCCACCCACAGACTGATCAAATATCCATTAGTTTAGGCAACATACATACATAATAGTCGATGGTCAGTCTCAAGCAGCGCCCTGGAGAACCGGCACAAGTTACACATAGGACAACACGCTTAGTGTCACCCTCTCGAATTCCGCCAATGTGCAAGAAAAAATCTAATCGCAGAGAGAGGCTATTAAGTATTTCAACCGTCCGAGTCACGGGTGCGAACTTTAACAGATTTATGCGGGCTACCGGGACTTTAAGCAGCCTTTCCCTCGGTCCTGAGCGCAGCCTACTGTTTGGAACGATCAATCTCAACGATTTTAGTATTTTTGGATTATTTAGGACACGTAACACCTGACACATACTTTGTAAGAGCGAGATATGAATTGTTGGAACTTTTTGGCTTAGATTGTGGATATGATCCATAACTTCATAGTGATTTATAATATCATCACATTGATTTCTGCCATGCAGTGGCAGCGTGAAAGACGGAATTTATTAAGGGAACGTATATCCTTCTCAACGACCAAGGTCCAAGCTATATCTATTCCAAAATTCATCAAAAATATGTCTACAGTTTAGGCGAGAAAACGTAATAAAAATACAGACAGACCGAGAATGCGCAAGTGTGTGAGAATTTAGACTCTAAATCCTCACCTGGCATCAGCCTCAGGAACATCAGCAGCAGAACCACTGTGTGAGAGCTCCTCAAGACGCGCGGCCGCAAGTTCAGACTCTTGTCTCGCGATCTCGGCTAATTCAGCAGCCTGAAATGATGAGAAAATCAGTAATTACTATATTTTCTAATAATGTTTGTTCTCTCAGAGATAAGATTTTTAAGAGAAAGTTTTGTACCTGTCGTGCAAGTTCGTCTTCGCGTTCCTCCTGTGCTTGTTTCTCTAACTCCTCTAACTTCGCGAGTTCCTCCTGTCTTCTCTGTTCCGCCTGCCTTTCCTCATCGAGTCTGGCCTGTTCCTCGGCTAACTTCGCTTCTTCAGCGAGTTTAGCTTCTTCAGCTAATCGCGCTTCTTCAGCAAGTTTAGCTTCTTCAGCCAAACGTGCTTCTTCAGCAAGACGGGCAGCCTCTGCCTCCTTAGCTTCCTCGGCTTGTCTTGCTTCTTCAGCCTTGCGGGCTTCCTCTGCAAGCTTGGCCTCTGCAGCTGAGCGGGCTTCCTCAATTAAGCGAGCTTCCTCAGCTTTGCGAGCTTCTTCCTCGGCTATCCTAGCATCTTCTTCAGCCTTGCGTTTGGCTTCTTCAGCTTTACGGGCTTCATCTTCGGCTCTCTTCTTCTCTGCGGCTTCACGTTCAGCCTGAAAGTGAGAAAGGTTTTATGTTGATAAATATAATCTAATCATTATTAGTAGATAACTCTAAAAAATGTGAAGATACGTACTTGAGCCTTGCGTTCAGCCTCACGTTTCGCTTCCTCTTTCAGTGCCCTGTGACAGGAATTAAATCCCCGTTAAACACAACTTTAAACCACCATTAACAGTTCGTCCGAAAAATCTACTAGTATTCTAACAAAGTATACGTACTTTTCCTCAGCAGCACGGGCCTCTTCCTGCCTTTTCCTTTTGATTTCTGCTAAATCAGCTGTTGGAGTCAGTATAGGCTCAACGGTAGTCGCACGGAATCTGGCTGCACGGTCAGCCTTGGCTGCCTTCAATTCCAGAGCAGGGTCTTCCATCATTTGCGGGACCTGGAACTTGCGGCTCGGCCTCCATGGGAGCAGCTTGACTGCACCGAGGCCAATGTTACGCGCGTCCCGTAAGCCAATGACCATTGGTGAAACAATTAGCTCTCATTACGACAACTGCTAATCATCCCACAGCATGAATGATGAATGTCAATGGTCATTGTTACAAGAACGATGACGGACAGTAAGCGACGCAGTACAACGCTCATGATTATGATGCCGTCTAATCGAAGCTGTTAGGCCCCAGCACCAAGCTCGATGACAAACCCTGATGGCATGGTATTCGCTATGACTTCGTATACTTGTTTTCAGTGCTGCTTTTCATGCTGTAATGCGAATGATAGTGCAGTTGTCCAGTGTGGTGTCTATATATTGGGTCCATTTTTTTCTCAAACATTTAATTCAGCAGACATGAGCATGTTCCAGAAAAAATGGTATTTGTGTAGTCTAAATGTGGATTCAGTGTTTATTTTACATTTAATGCTAAATAACTTAGAGGGATACAACAATTTATATTGTGATTTTATAATAATTATTTACGTGTGTTATACGAACAGTTAAAACAATTTTAGTCAGAAAGCTAAGCGTTATTAAAGCTTGGATTTATAAGCGTGACATTGGGATCAATGAACGTGCAAATGATTAAAACAACTACATTTTCAGTAAAAATTCTTTATTGTTAAGTAAAATCAGTCGAGTTAAGTGAAAACGAGACGTCTCGGTCACCGACAAAATTCCGGTGCACAACACCGCGCTATCACAACGATGACTAGTAAATAAATAAAATTCGTTCGTCGCAACTCGTAAACTTAAGTAACAAAAATATGTAATCTGTAATATGAATAAAAAAATAGATGATCTTGGTTAGTTCTAGCGTGTTATACCGAGATCAGAGAGCGCGAAGGGCGAACGCGGCGCGAGCGCGGGGCTGCCCGATGCAGGCAGCTCCAGCGCCCGCGCCGCGCCGCAGGGAGCTACGCGCACTGCGCCGCCGTCGGCTGTTCCGGCGCGCCGCCCGCTGCAAGAGACACCACACGCAGGGTTAGACACGGTCCACGGACTTTATATCTCGGTTTAATAATCGTTTAGTGCTCCGAGCCCATCAAGGCGTAGCTTTTCACTTTTAGACCGGTTTAAAGACTCATTTTAAAGAATTAAGCGAGGGGTTGTAAGCGAGCGCTAGCGATGCGACGGTGGCGAGGTACCTGTGGCACTCTCGACGGCCAGACCGGCGGCCGCAAGCCTGTTCTTGGCATAGAAAGAGAGGAGGTTCACGTCGTCCCTGATGCTAAGCTCCTTGTAGAGAGGCCTACGCTTGGAGAAGGCCTTGTTACCGGCGTATTGCAGACATGCGAGGTGACCGCGTCCTGGCGAGAACACCTCACGGTTACCACAGGGTCACACTAGAATTAAACTGTTAGTCGGTGGTCAAACAGAAGGACAATGGAAGACACAGTTAAAGACAAATATAATAAAATTATCGGGTTTTTTTGTTTAGTTGGAAGAAACATCCAGTGTCTTATTCGTTTTGTGATGTAGGTCTTTGGTATTATTCTTACCAGTGAACTTCTCGGCGGGTTTGTTGTAATAGGAAATGTTGCGGATGTGGTCGGCCACGCTTCGTAGGGGTACCACGAGCTTAGCGAGATAAGACTCATTGCTGAAACGATACGGAACTGGTTCCCCGTACGAATATCTGTTGATGAAGTTGTAAGAAAAATAAATAACCGTAGTTTATGAGTGTATAACGGATGTTATAATCTTCGCCACGATAAACATGCCAAGATCTGAATGAAAATAAATCGTTAGCTGTTTTATTAGTGGACACAAGACAACAAACGCTGACATTTAACCGAGATATAAATAAAGCCATGGTGCATAGTGGATACGAACGTCACTCTCAAAATAGGCAATATGGCTCTGACGCAAGAAATAAGCTATGAAATGTACACCCACGGTACGGACATGCTTCCATTTTAAAGGTCATATTTTTTTTTCGTTTCCGAACCCCAGAAGTTCATTGAATTTTGGCAGCAACACAGGTTTTTCATTATTGCATCGTGTACCTACATGATTGCCAAATGACATGCGACAGGTAGTTGTGTCGTCAATGTCACTGCCAGGGCGGTCTTTTGATAGATAGATGCATCAATGGGCCATCTATTTCTGTACTGTCACTTCAGGCCAAGAAAAACTTGACCTATCCTTGTAACTGGTAATATGCGTAAGGTCTTCAATGTTCTTGAGACCAAGAATGTCAAATATGCCTTTTTAGACATCACCTTTATCATTAATGGGTACCATCTACCTATTACTACAATTCCAGTAAAAATAACAGGCATAACGTTTGCATTTAGAAAATACTGCAAGAAGAAGCGAAGTTTGCGTCGTGAGCGTGATGTGTCTACTCACGAGAAAATCGTATCGAGGGGTGCTACGGTTTTAGCACGGGGCACGACGGAACGCGCGCGCGAAAGTAGCGAAGCGGTGTCAGCGCGGATGCGGCTTGTCTCATCTTCGAAATTCTGGAAACATTAAGTCGTGATTTTTTTTAAATCCATCTAAAGAAACCGGTGCAGACAAAAATGTAAGAGTTAAAATACACATAACTGTAAGAGTTAAAATAGCCTTTTTTTGGCCTTCAAGATACATGAGAACTTTCTATGCTGCGCAGAAAAATGGAAGAACGTCAAAACTCAATTATCAGCTTGTGAAAACTGTTATTTAACATTGAACGTCAAAGCTTCAATAACCTTACGGACGTACCTTGGTGGCTTCAGAGCGGTAGAAATCGTCAACCGCTGAGATGGAATAATCGGGGCGACGGCGATATGCGATGCGGTCCAACTCCCGCAGGACTACTGAGGGTCGCACGCGCACACGCACTACATGGTGGGGTGCCTCCGGGTATGTCACGAGTCGAGTGACAGTGCGAGAAGCAGACGGCCTGTATATCAGCTCAGCCTGGAATGTTTGTAAAGCCGAAGGTCAATCGGGATCTAGCAGACGCTTTATGATGGCTAAAACTATGAATTCATGTGTTTACGAGTGAGCATATGGCCCCTTCTTACCGCCATGCGCGGTTATTTATAAAGTTTCCATTGTGCTGGTATTTATGTGTCAGTAACATTTGTAACAGCCCTATTTATTAAGACATTTATAATTGAAGATGAGGTAGCCCATATGCTTACCCTAAAATGAGTTTCAGCTATGCGAAAGCTAGTAAAATATCAAGATAATACCAGTACGCATTCGTGAACTCACTATAAAACTTTAACAGCCATGCTAGATAAAAAAATTGCCAAACCAAACATCCTATAAATGCTATTATTCTGCAGATTTTGGATTTTCTGCATTACAGGCAATGCCGAAAGCATGTCATGAAATGTATCGTCATGATGGTCATGCGCATGCAAGAAAAACGTATTTCTAAAGAATTTGAAACGTGCACAAACACCGTTATTATTAAAAAGCTTCTGACAAAAATAATCTTACAATAATAACTCTGTTTATTGAAGCTTTACTAGTGAAACATTATGTGGGTGCAAATGTAACGAAATATACCTAAATGAATGCAGATTGCAACATTGACGCCTTTCGTTGGATGAAATTCTGCTCAAAACATGGAATTCTACGCAGTTCTCTAAAGTTCTATTTGTTTATAATACGTTAAATCATGGGGCTATTTCGGTGGTGGACCTTACTGTACGTCTCAATGGCGGCGTGAATCATCGGCCGAGTGTTGTAAAATTAGATTGTTTCGCTGCGTACACGCCGCAACGGAGATGGCGAGAGTGATTGCAACTTTTATTACCATAGCGACTTTCCTAGCTTCTATTTATATAGTAGAAACATGATCTAGCAGTTAGCATCCATAACCTTGCTCCAAACGTTAATGAGCAGCCACGATATTATTTTTCGCGCTGTCCATTTATTTCTCATCCACTTCTAGTTACCAGACATTTTTGAAATTTGCGTATTTAGTTGTTTAATTGCCAAGTTTCAATCAACAGGAAGGCATCAATCAGTCATGGAAGAGTGACGGGCTATGCTATCAAGTTACTATGTCCATCTCTGCCAGCGTCACCAAATCATCCGATCTTTAAATAATTTGATGCGTCGTTTGTGCTATCTCGTCTTCGGAAAATGCTAAGGATAGTTGGAAATTTTGAAGAGTAGAATGTTCTATATATTTCTTATAATAACATGGGCGTTAACGGTATTCTTGGCTTCTGTCCTGTTGCCAAAAATGATTCTCCCTCGAACCGGCTCCAGCTTTTGTTTTCACACTTTGTCTAGGAGTGATACATCCGGCCAGTGTTTTGGATAAACATATTTAATTAAAGACTTTCAAGGTTCTTGGATAACGAAGTATTTGGAATGTGTGAATTTAAAAGTTTTTCATTGCCAGTTTAATTTAATAAATAACTCATTGTGAATGTTATGAAGTGTATTTTTGGATGCTACAATGTCAATATCAATCACAGCTTACTATTTATTTCAGTGTAAATAGAGCAATAACACTAACAGCTTTTTAAGCTCTCGGGTTTTTTCCTTTGGTCTTTCACGTTGTAAAATGATTCCTTGTGTTGTTGTTTCTTAGTAAAATCATGAATTATCTTTAAATGCAGACGTATTTAGACACTTTTGACTCTTTCTTATCTGCAAGAGAGCTGTTTTACCTATTGTTAAACATCCCTCCGTAAACTACGTCTACTAGAAACGTCGGTATTATGTGTGCCTCGTACAAATCTTGTATAATTGTAAACGAGTTGTTTTGAACATATATTTTATTACGACGAAGAATGTTTTTAACGTTCGTTTTGATTACAGTATGTTGTACCTACCTCCATTGGCATGCTGCCACGCCACGGCTCACGTGTTACGTGGATTGCTGTAAGCTGTAATTATTTTACTGTAAAGTATTGTGTATACTACAATAAATAACGTGAAATTAGCCGATACTTTCAGCTTCAAACAGCGTCAGGTTTAAATGTATTTTGTCGGGTGTTACTTGAAGCTGTAGGTGTGCATCCAAATCAGGCACTGGACGCAAAACAATGAGAACATAAGATGTAGTGACAAAGAAATAAATTGAACTACGAAGCTAAATAAGAAATTGATTTTACAAGTACTTAAATATAAATTATTATCACTGTCATTTTCTTGCCCACATCTCAATCTATTTGGAGTTAGTATAACGCGTCTTCTTCCATCCCTTTCCAGATGTCAATCAGTAGATAACGTATCGGCCTTTCTAACTTCATCATCTTTCACAGTCCATCCAGCGTCTCTTTGGTCTGCTCCTACTTTTATAGCCGTACACACTCATACTCAAAATTTTCCTCTTTCCTCCGAATCGCATGCGCATATTATGACAAATCATTTCCACATAACTTTTCAGTCATCGATGCCACCTTCAAATTTCCTATTATAGAGATATATTTACTCGTTACTCATATCTTGTTGGATAAACCATTTTTATCCATAATTGATTTATATACTCTACCTAAATAATAGCTTGTCCAAGTCTGTTCATGAACTCGCTTTGCTATATCTATAACTGAACAAAACTGACATTGATTCTACGCCTGTTGTGTATGTGGCTTATCAAATTACCTCTTTTTTTTTTGAGATTCGGGTATCATCAAACAACTTCCCTCGTTCACCGACTCTAGGTAAAGCGAGAGAGTGTCAGTCTTTTACTGACTAAAACCCACCCCTGTTCCTTTAGTTTCTCTTTGCGTTCAAGGGGCGCCGTTACTTTTTCGAACTATCTTGCAGCTCATGTTACCTCCTCAAACCTACTTTTTTTAAATTTTACATGCTCATGTATGCCCTCTATCACACCTGATGCTAAACGGTGATGAGACCTTTTAAGATTATTTAAGAACCAATCAAATCGCCACCTAATAACGTGTAGCCATTTCCACTCCACATGAACACAATCGCCGTACCCGCTGCGTGCACGTGCGCGTGTACCTATGTGTTCACTCCTTTTCTTAGATGACATTGTCAAAGCATTACTGGTTTTACATAGGTAGGTACATAAATAGTTGTTCAGATCTCACCAAGACTGGTTCACGTACAGTTTTTTCAGTGTGCTTATGGTCAGACTGGAGCGCTCGGTGTCAAAGAAAATAGCTAGTACACTAAAACCATATGTAAGATCAGATCTACACTCACATCGAAAACCTATCCAAGAGATAGAATCATTGTACACTTTCTTCCAACTTTTGGACAGTTTTGGATTATGCTCAATACGCATTTCTCTAAAGTCGAAGTAAAGTCAAAACAAAAAGTAATGACAAAGAAATGGAAATTCTAAATTGTGTAGCTGTTTTAATTTTAAATCAACAGGTGTATTTATTATTTCATGTGTTGATTTGTATTTTAGAGTAATGGAAACTTATTTCGACACCATTTGGTAGGTCTATCTGGACTAAATGATGCATTCCTGAGATATTTCGTCTGTCATGAATTCTGGCAAGAAATATAGACCACCTCGTATTTTGTTAATCAACTGCGAAAACATAATAGATAGGTAAAATGAATGTTTTTCGAGAAATACTTCATTTAAACTGGATTGAGTCCATTTGTTCAGAAAATGAAGTGATTCCCACAAGCATGTGTTACGAGTATTCTGAGATAATGTTATTATAGATCTTTGTATTTTCATATCTGTTTCTTTGGGTATAATTCAAGGGCAACATCTGAAGTCGTTGATCCCACTCGAAATACCAATTTGTCCTACGCTGTTCAAGAAAATATACGAATCTATCACCTAGCTAAATATTTAACCGTTTAAATGATTGAGATTGTTATGCAGGTTATGCCAGACTTACAAAACACTTGCGGTTCGAGACGTCTGATTCAACGTTTTGGCTGCTATTAAATTGCGCTCGCCACAGGTGCTTTTAGACTAGTTATGAATAATGTCTACCAACTGCCAAAACTACTAAAGCCATTTCTGTTAAGATCGTCTTGGAATGAGTTTTTAATACATTTCAAAATTAACTCGTAATGAAAATTGTAATGGAAATCTAACACTTTCTTGTGATCACCTAATATCGTTGGATAGGATTCAAATAGTTAAAATTCAACTTCTCTCAGATATTTGTTAAATGTTTAAATATGTTATGTAAGTATAACTTAATTGCTTAGGTTGAAAGTTTAATGGTTTAAAATTATGTACATACCTCCAATTGGTTTTGAACAAACGCTACAACACTAACATTTAGCGAATATTTCCAATTTAATGTCGGAGACAGAGAAAGTCGTTAAGCTCATTAAAATATCAGATATCTTTAATACGCAGCTGACTGAGTTGTAGTAAATGAACACAGTATGCGTAATTAAATAATATTCGTGTCCCTTGTGCTACAGTGAAACGTTGGAAATTCTTTGATACCATTAACCTCTTTTGAAATTACTAAAAGAATTGGTGTTTCGCAAAGAGTTATTTAAGTAACTTGAATTTTGTTCAAAAGTTGGTAGGCAGCCCTTCAGTTTCAATATTCTGGCACAAGATGTTAAGAAATAAAAAAATGCAAGAGCATTTAATTTTACGATTTGTTGAACGTTATTAGGTCGAGGTAAACTAAAACTGATTTGATTGATTGAGAAGATATAATCTTTAGACTTGTTTATTCTATCAAAACTTATGTTTTCTTTGAGTTTTTATTTATAACAGCCTTGATGGGTTGTTAACGTCGGCTACTGAATATTTAATATGTATTTGAAAAAACGCAAAATCGTTCAGCAGTCATTGTACTGTTGTATGTGCGACTTATAGAAGGCTTTTGATTGCGTACACCTATAGCACAGGTTGTTAAAACCCAAGGGTAATCCCGATATATTGTTATATCGACCTGTACCTACTTAATAAAGGCTAGGTTTTACTTATTTGTGTAAAGAGAATGAATGAGATGCAACAATCAAGGTCACTTTCTTTCGGGGTCCCTGTGGGTTTGGTTATTGACCCGATTTTGTCTTTATGGATCAACTCAAAAAATAATATTTTTCTCTTGTATCTGAGAGAACCTATTCCATCTAGTATACTTATCCAATTAAATATTATAGGTAAATATTCAACACAACTAGTAAATAAATGAGAGAAATCTGAAATCCTGCATATAATTCAGTTAAGAACCTACTCAAAAATTAAAATGTCCTACTTCTCGTATGGATAAGAAATAGGTAAGAAATATATACAAGTGATATTTAACACGAAATCGGAATATTTACAATTACTGGCAATGGCATGTACGTGAAATATATACAAGCACATTGGGTACAATCTTAAAATAATATGCATCTTGCTTACGTGTGCTGGAAGCAATGTTACTTACTTAGCCAGTGCGTATGTCCATGGGCGGTGTATATGTATAGCGGTGTATACCCGGCAGCCAAGGATGATCTACTTACAGTGCTCTATCTACAGAATTCTCCAACTTACCTGTGAGAGCTTAGGTATGTACGTTATGTACGGCTCGGAATAGTAGGAAACGTTTGACGTGTAGTAGGGAAGGTATGACGAGTAGTTGGGTAGGTAGTACACTGACGACCACCACGGCTGTCAGGGAAATTGACACCAGTTAAACTCATCCATTTAAAAAATCAACCTAAATTTCCCTACTTATTTGTTCTCTGTTGTCCTACGGTTAAAATTTACTATAAAAAAGTTCTGTTCTGTTTTGAAAAAGGCCTGCGTCTTGTTTGAACTCGGTATCAGACTGTTCTTTAAGTTCATGTTCTATTTTGAGAATACCGTGCTTGTTATGTGTCTAGAAAAAGTTTGTGTACCTACGTAAACACATTACCATGTCTTATAATTGCAAAAAAAAATGTTGTTCTTGGATATAGGAAGACAGTATGATGTCATGTTCGAGTTTCAATACGTAACAACTCTTGCTATTTTCATAGTTTGTTTATTTTGATTAGACGCTATGGTAGTGTAATATCTCATTTTAACTCAATAGTTACTGTTACAACTTGTATTTTTCTATCTTTTTGATTTTCCCTACACGTAAAAATAGTAAAAGAATCCAAGTTATTACAATAGGACATACAGAACAAACAAACATAAAAGGGGTAAATATGGAACTGGAAGTAAACTGTTAGTAAACAAGGATCGAGCTCATCATCGACCCGTTTCTTTAGGTTGTTTTGTGAACACGACACAAAGAAAATAGAAATATATTAGAAAACGCAAGCTTTATTAAAAATTCAGTCTAAGTCACATTTTAAATAATTTTAAATAACATTAAAACAAGCTCAATAGGATCAATTTCCACTTATGAACAAAATAAAGTAGAATGATCACATTACGTTACAGCGAATACTGATTAGGTAGTTACATATTGGGGAAGCTGGGGGTCGGGGAGTTAGGGAGCAGGGGACATCAAGGTGGGGCCGGGGCGGGAGCCGGGGCGCTACACGCGGTACGAGTAGTGGCGGTAGGTGGTGCCGTAGGGCAGGCGGCCGCTCGACGTGGACGAGTACGAGTAGCCGCCAGGGCCGCCCAGGTTGCTGCTGCGCTCGCTGTTGTACGAGTAGCCGCCCGGGCCGCTGCCGGTGCGCCGCTCCACTGTGCTGCTGTACGAGCTGCGCTGCGGCAGGCCGGAGCCCGCCGTGCGCTCGCTCGTGGTCTTGTAAGAGTACGAGTACTGCTCCTCGGCGCGGCGTGGGAGCACGGGGTCGCGGTCCACCACCACGTAGTGACGCGGCGTCTGCAACAACCCCGCCCTATAGCCACCGCCGATCACACCTCGCCGCCCACCCTCGCACCGACCCGACCCGACCGACTAGCTTACTATAGCGAAAGCGACACACGACAAAGACTCTACGCTCGTCAGTACGTCGCGTAGTTGCTGTAAAAGACATGGCGGTGTGCCGCGTGCAGTGGCCGGCCGTGCGACTGTGCCAGCAGCACGTCCATGTGGTCGCGTGGCGTGTGCAGCGGGTCTGCCTCCAGGTTGCGCTCGCGCTGGCCTACAGCCGCCAGCACGCGCGCCCGAGTCTGATCGCGCGGCGACACGTACGGCGCGAGCGGCGTCAGCTTCGACTCCGGCTTGGGTGCGATGTTCTGCCGCGTGACCGGCTCGAGGACGGAGTGGCGCGCGCCGGGACGCGAGCGCCGCCCGAACGCCGTCACCGGATCCGGCACGAGACTCGGCCGCGGCACGTACGGCACCTTCTCCCAGTCGCCGAGCGGCTGCCGCTGCAAGCGGAGAAGTCGCCGTTAGTCGGGCGGGCGCGGCTCCAGCCGCGGCTATATTTGGCGCGCCCGGTAGCTCCGCTTTCCGACTCCAATTCTCGACTCGATGACCCACTTGCGGAACGCTACCACGAACGACGCCTATCAAAACCTAAGTCCTTTCAGATAGAAGCGGCGACGTGGATCTAGCTTATCATTAGCAATGATGTTTACAAGCGACCTAACGAAAACGGGAACAAGTCAACACTTGGGAAGACAGCGAGAAATCATAGTATCACGTTAACATTGTTGTGGATTCCAGTCACTGAACAAGAACACTATGTACATATTCGATGAGGTGGGAGTGGCGTCGATAGCCGTTTGTTGAGGGACGCGAGTGGCGAAGGTCGAGCTGGTGCGAGGGGCGTCCGGCTCCCGGGAGAGAGTGGAGCGAGGTGCGAGGCACGCTCAGTAGAAGGTGTTAGAAGGGCGGCGACGGCACTCACCGTCACGCTGCTGTAGCTGGTGCTGGGCCTGTAGGGGCGGCGGGTCGTGTAGAAGTCACTCTCGTACACCATGGCTGCTGATATATGTTCGTTCGACTGTAACTCGCGACGGTTGGTCCTCGACTGAAGAGAGCGCGCACGCAGCGGCGCGACGCTGTCGACCTTATTTTTAGATCACTGTCATTGCAATTTTCACGTCATTCCCGAACCCCGCACGGATTTCTCACAGAAATTATAAAATGCTTGTTGTTTTGTTTGTGATGTCACAAGTGGGTTAAGGATAATCAGAATGTCAGCGAGGAACGCTGGGTACAACAGAAGACAAGCAGAGGTTAATACAAATAATTTATAAACTGACGTTGCACGGTTTGGTGCATTTGAATCATCCAAGATAATTATAAGTAGTAAGTAAATTTTCAGATTCCAATGTCGGACGAACTTGTGTAGGACGAGGACACAAAAGGGAATTTGTGTTGTATTTTCATTCTGTCTTTTATGTGGGAGTTGTTTTGAATCATAGTTATTTTGTTTCAATAGGTAAATAGTTAGACTTTGATGATTCTACCGATAAAAATACTATGTATGTAGGTAGCCTACCTACTCGTACTTGAAGATAGGCTTCTTGTTAGACTCTGATCAGGGCTGAGCGATTGTTCGAAAGAGTTGATGTGGCCCTCGCAAAAGGCAACTGACGGAACACTCTGTTTTAGTCAGTAAAAGTCTGATACTCCCTCTCGTTCCACCCTGACCAGGAGAAGTCATTTCATAATTTCTCTTATGAATTTTTCTTTAAAGGATTCTTGGTAGGCAGAGAATAAGTAGGTTATAAAATGACAACTAACGATCTGTTTAGTAGGTATATTTTCCAAAGTTGCTTCTATATCTACTACTCGGGAACCGAGCAACATACCTACTCGTTAGCTTGTACCGTTAATTACCCATTTGTTCTAATGGCACCACATATTTTGCCCAGGTTTGGTACAACTACAATAGCCCACAGATTAGAAATATTTGACAATGGCAGGAGTTATTTTCACTGTCATGCTGCAGAGACGTCCAAACCTAGTCGTACGCAAATTAACATTAGATACAACATGTAATTTATTACTTCCTGTATAGTAATTTCCTCTGTGTATAGTTCCTATATTACTCAATATAGGAAATATTGGGTAATAAAAGAACTTTGTGGCAAATGCAATAATTAAATGATTGAATCAAATTAAATCGAACAGAATAAATTTTGTTCCGTTCGGCCTGCGGTAATCGAACCCGCAACAAATTGAACAAGCAGAAGTTACTCAAACCCAGCTATGAGTATAATAACTAGGTACCCAATGGCCAATGCTCTAGTTTTCAGGTTCTCACCTTTCGTCTGACGCAGGCCCTCACTGGCCGTGACCAGTGAGGGAGGTTACTGTTTTAGGGTTAGACGAAAAAAAAAAACTCCCGGGTGGGTGTCACCAATGTCCAGATTGCCCAGAAGACATGGTTGAGCATACGGTGGGAGTCTGCCCAGCTTGGGTGGAGCGCGTGTGAAAATAGTACATTTTGATACAAGTGCAGAAAGTTTATTATTGCGACCGAGGCGGAATTCACTCGAGCCGTAGGCGAGTGTGTTATGCAGTGACAAATTTGCGTGTCTCAAACGACTATTTTCAATACACTTACGAAGAAATGAATAAACGGGGGTTGACCGGCGACTTAAGGGGGTCGACGCGCGCCCAGTCTGATACGATAAATGTAATAACATTGTGGTGGGGGAGAGCACGCGCTATTTCTACACTAGTGCGGAAAGCAGTCTATTGCGTGCCTAAAAGCGGTGGGATAAGAGCGGGTATTCGAGTAAGTGTATTGAAAACCAATTATAGAATTCAAAAATGGAAAGAGTTCCATTTTGCGAGCATGTTACTTTTTAATTTGCTAGACTGTCATTTGTTTTTTCATTGAAGCGTCCTTGCGAAGATAAATAAATTTAACTCGTGAACATTTTCGTTCAACCATTTTTTATGATTTTCGTGTCAACGACAGATTTGCTAGAGACTTCAATGGGCATTTGGTGATGAAGCACCCCGTCGCAACTCTGTGTAGGTATTCATGGTTTAGAGAATTTTGACTTGGACGTGATCATTTCTAGGACGAGGTACTTACATGAAGGTCGGCCGGCGATTGCGGTTACAAACTCGAATATTGACACCGTACCTACGACAACTTATTGAAACTGACAAAAAAATTACTTGCCAGCACATTGTGCTTTCAACAACTCACTTCGTGCTTTGTTAAGCATTAGAATGAGCATAACATTTTACATGTGCATCTGAAAGTTCGGAAGCTTTGCACTCGATGTAAACCACATGACTTAACGGAAGACCAGAAACGACTGCATGTTCAGTCGTGCCGTAAAATAATAAAAAAAAAATAATGGAGGACAGTCATTGGCTGTCTATAATGCCGTGACAGGTGACGAAGCCTAGATACCTATGCCTACTGCTTTGAACCCGAAAGAAAAAGCCAGTCGGTAGAGATGCTCTTTCCTTTTGAAGATTTGCCAACGAAAGTTAAGAAAAGTCAGTGTTGGAAAAAAAATGGTTGCTTCTTTTTTCGGGAAATCAGGACATTACACTACAGAACTTATCGCTTGAAAATCAAAGGACAGTGACTGCAGATTGGTACGTCAACACTTGCCCAGAGCCTTCGAAAAGCGTCCTCACATTCCGCTAAGGTAACAGAAGCCTATTTGAAGACTTTAAATGTGAACTGATGACTCATCCGCTTACAGCCTGGATCTCGCACTCTGTGACTTCTATTTGTTTCCAAAAATTAAAGACAAACTTAGAGGCACACGTTTTACGAGCCCTGAATCACCGGTGAATGCGTTCCATAAAGCCATTGAAGCGGTCCCTGAAGAAGATTGGTCCAACTGCTTTGTACAGTGGTTTCAGCGAATGCAAAAATGCATTAATTGCGAGGGAATATACTTTGAAAAACAATAAATAAATCGTAAGTCTTATATCTATATCAGAATCCAGAAACTTTCAGTAACTACGAGTATATAATTAAACAGGATCACCAGTCGAATAGTATCAGAAGACCATATTCACCCCCCAAGTTTGTGCTCGTTGTGAGGTAACCCATCGTCTCGCACGCTTGCCATAGTTTGTAATTGTCGAGTTGGGTAGTTATAATTATACTGTTTCATTTTTAGGGTTCCGTACCTCAAAAGGTAAAAACGGAACCCTTATAGGATCACTTTGTTGTCCGTCTGTCTGTCTGTCTGTCTGTCTGTCTGTCTGTCAAGACCTTTTTTCTCAGGAACGCGTGGAGGTATCAAGCTGAAATTCATATCAAATACTCAAGTCTATGGTCTCTTGGAGCTGTGAAAAAATCAAACTTCTAAGTCAACGCGATCAAAAGATACTCCCGTTTATGCCGCAAATTTTCGACACTCGCAAGGGAATCAAAACCTACAGGGTACTTCCCGTGAACTCAGAATCTTGAAATTTGGTATGAAGCAACGTCTTATAGCAGAGATATAGGAAAAATTGCGAAAAGTATACATTTTTAGTTATATCATATAATAAAAATATTTTTAATAATTTTAAACTTACTACCCCTTTCCTCATGAACGCGTAGTGGTATTATATTGAAATTCATATCAAATACTCAAATCTATAATACCTTTAAGCTGTAACAAAATCAAACTTCTATGTCAACGCAATCAAAAGAAACAGGAATTAAAACCGCATATTTTGAAACTCGCCACTACTCGCAAGGGAATCAAAACCTACAGGGTACTTCCCGTGAACTCAGAATCTTGAAATTTGGTACGAAGCAACGTCTTATAACACAGATAAAGGAAAAATTGCGAAAAGCATAAATTTTTAGTTACATCATATAATAAAAATATTTTTAATAATTTTAAACTTATTACCCCTTTACTCATGAACGCGTAGTGGTATTATATTGAAATTCTTAACAAATACTCAAGTCTATAATATCTTTAAGCTGTAACAAAATCAAACTTCTACGTCAACGCAATCAAAAGATACAGCAATTAAAGCCGCATATTTTGAAACTCGCAACTACTCGCAAGGGAATCAAAACCTAAAGGATACTTCCAGACGACCTGGAATCTTGAAATTTGGCATGAAGCAACGTTATAAAGTACACATATAGGAAAAATTCCGAAAATCTTAAATTTTTAGTTACATCACATAGTATATTTTTTTTAATAATCATAAACTTACTAGCTGACCCAGCAAACGTTGTTCAGCGATTAAAAAAAAAAAAACAGATGTTGGCCGATTCTCAGACCTACCCGATATGCACACAAAATTTCATGCAAATCGGTTCAGCCGTTTCGGAGGAGTTTGGAAACAAACACCGCAACACGAGAATTTTATATATTGGACTGAAGGGTTATGCGATTAACAAAAAAAAATTAAAAAATAGATTTTGGCCGATTCTCAGACCTACCCGATATGCACACAAAATTTCATGCAAATTGGTTCAGCCATTTCGGAGGAGTTTGGAAACAAACACCGCGACACGAGAATTTTGCTTCCCATTCCCTCTCGCTCCACACCATGGTCTGAACCAGGGGCCCGGCCCTACGAGAGGTCGCTGCCGCCGATCGCCTCCACGAGGACACGGCGATGCTCCGCCCAAGCAAACATTTACTCCAAAAAAAAAAAAATACGATTTAAAAAAAAAAAAAAAAACCATGTTTATAAAAATAAAAGGGAGAGCATCTCTTCCAAATATAAAATAAAAGAAAACTAATTAGTGGACCCAAGTGGCTGTGACTGTGGAGCAGGACCAGCATTAAGCCAAGCTTTTTTATCAAGGATATAATCCTCTAATTTATAATATGCTTGTCTACATAGTGTGCGTTTTATGCATGTTTTAAATTTTGTCTCGTTCAGTTGTAGAATCCGCAGTGGTATTTTATTATAAAATTTTACACAATTCCCCATAAAAGAATTTCGTACCTTAGCCAATCTAAACCGAGATTGATCCAAATTGTGCCTATTTCTAGTATTAAAATTATGTCTATCACTTCTCTTCTTAAAGAGATGAAGATTTTTCCGAACATACATAATGTTTTCATATAATATTATTGACAAGGTACCGTCAGCTTTCCACATTGTTATGTTATGGATTTCATTTAGCAATAAAAATACCATAACTTTTACTTATATACCTACAGGTTTGTACGGAACCCTCGGTGCGCGAGTCTGACTCGCACTTGGCCGGTTTTTTTATGAGTACAGCGCATACAACTGCAATCCTCTCGTAACTACAACTTACCCAGGGCTGACCGAAGTATACTACTAACTATTTATATGAATGTTCCATCACCGTAGGCTCGGGCTTGCGGACGGCGTGCTATGAGTAACTCGCCGTCCGACCGTCCGGACCGAGCCCAAGTCGTCGTCGTCGTCGGAATCGAAGGAAATGTCAGCAAACCGTAGGGGGCCGGCCCAGCTGGGCCGAAGCCTAATGGGGCCAAGTGTCTGCTTCTGAAAGTAAGACTCGGGCTTGGTATGAAAGGCAACGAAGGAACAGGAGTGGGTTTTTAGTCAGTAAAAGTCTGACACACCCTCTCGCTCCGCCTAAGAGCGGGGGATTTTCCCACCGAAAAAAAAAATTAACGTGCCATGCAGTGTCAATAATTACAGTCAGTCCCAAGTACCTGTATGTTTTTACTTGCTCATAGCACATCATCAGTTAGATTTTTCTAGTAGCCTGAAGTGCAGCGCCATCTCTCGGGAAATAGGGTTACTAATTTATACAAACTATACAGACGGGTTATTTATGTTAGGTTTTCGTTGGTAATTTTGCGTGAACCGATTTTAAAAATTCTTTTTTATTTGAAAGAACATACGTTTAGGATAATAAATTATGTAAACTAAGTTAAAAATAAGTCTTGCATATACAGTTAAATTACAAACAGTTAGTTCAGAAATGATTTTGGACAACTTTTCAAAAACTGTTCAACCCATCAAGTTCAAAATAATTTTTCTAAAAAGTCTTTATAAAGTTCTATTTGTGATTAATTTTTTCATATTTCTAAACTTATAGTTCAAAAGTTAGAGCCCCCTTCTAACTTTTGAACTCATTTTTTTTTACTTTTCGAGCAATTATTTCCGAAAATATTAACATTATCAAAAAAAGATTAGTAAACCCCTATTCATTTTTAACTACCTAACCAACAATATATCACACATTAGGGTTGAAATGAAAGCCCTAATAAAACATTTTTTTCCACTTTGTCGGCGTGATTGATATTCATATTAGTACTAAATTTCAGCTTTCTAGTGCTAACGGTCACTGAGATTATCCGCGGACGGACGGACAGACATACAGACTTGGGGAAACTATAAGGGTCATTCCTAGTTGACTCATCACCTTCCTGCCCATGTCCCGTTTTATTTGGGGTCGGCACAACACGTTTTTTTCTTCCATTCTGTCCTGTCACTCGTCACGCTATCACTAACTCTCTTTTTTTTCATATCACTTCTCACACAATCCATCCATCTTTTCTTTGGCCTCCCTCTCCCTCTCCATCCATACACATGTAAACTCATAACTCTTTTCACATGGCCATACCCGTACCCCTACGATTCCCTTTCAACTTTTCACAACTGACCACCGGGGTGGTAACGCCACCTATTAGTGCCCACCACCACTCCGGTGGCAAGCTCAAATGGGAACAAAGGCAACCCTGTACCAAGTTCTCCTGACACTTGGGAGTCAGTTTCTTTTTAACTGTGGCCTTCTACAGGGTTACAGTGAATTCATTGTAGTTTTGTGTTATACTTGCTCTATAATATCATCATCATCATCATCATTTCAGCCGAAAGTCGTCCACTGTTGGACATAGGCCTCCCCCAAGCGTCGCCACAACGACCGATCCTGTGCTTCTCGCATCCACCGCACTCCCACGACCCTCACCAGGTCGTCGGTCCACCTTTTGTGTCCCGGCCTTCCAACGCTGCGTCTTCCGGTGCGCGGTCGCTACTCTAGAACCTTTCGGCCCCATCGACCATCCGTTCTACGAGCAATGTGCCCTGCCCACTGCCACTTTAGTTTGGCTTGCTCTATATACCCGTTGGATATATTGTGATTTAATTCTGGAGATTATACATTTAGCCATAAACTTTGAACAGCATGAGTTTCAAGTTCAAGTTTAAATTTCTGGATAAATGAACCAGAAAATTTAACTTTTTTGAAAGCAATATTCTTCGAGCTCGCTCTCGTACGTGTCTGAGCTTTTCTGCAACAGTGACTATTCTCCCAGAAATTAATCCTGCCCGCGCTACACGCGACTCCCTACCACCTGCCAGACATTGATCTGCGGCCGCGCCTGATTACTTAACTAACGTGATGGTTTTTAGTTCCTATGCTGATAGAAATAGCAAAATCATTTTGACAGAAACTAATAGTAATGAGTTTGTTATCAGGCGCTTTTGTGACTAGTCAATAACCAGTATCTAATAACCAATTCTTTTTGACCAGGCGATTTCTACCTGAAGTCTCTACCATGTAGGTACCTAATTTATTTCATGAAGTCCAGTAACGACTAAATTGATTGGTTCCCTTTATGCAGAGCCGAGCGAGAATCTTCTCTTTACCCCTACCCTCATTTCTGACTTCTATATTTAAAAAAAAAAGTCAGATAAAATGCTGCTAATGATTCCAGGTGTTCTTACATCTAGCCCTAACGTTGATCTTGCTTTGGCGCAGCCTTCACAGAACACGTACTAAATTGTTTCACTCGTAATGTATGGGTGTTTCGTCTAAATTTCTTTCAAATTATTGATGAAAAAATTATTTTTTATGTTCTCTATTTCAATTTGGGTAAATAAAATATCACGTTTTATTGTAACAGTAGTATTTTAGTAATATTCGTTGATTTCGAAATATATTGTCTCAAATAGGTGTAATGTAAATCAACTCATGTTTTGTAATGAAATTGTATATTTTCTGCACACTTTTGTTGCAATATCTCTCTAATATGCTAAGATAGGCCGTACACTACATAAGCCTCCAACAGGTAAGGCCACAACTTTTTTTATACATATTATTATGTAAGACCAATATACGTGAGCCGTGCGCTTTTATGGTGTAAGGCCTATCACATTCGGTGATAACAGTAATAACAAATCATTCAAAATCCCAAGTTATAAATTACTTCACAACAAGGCTACGTGCCTCCTGCATGTGTGATTTATAGAAACTGATCGTTCTGGAATTTCACATAAAGGGTATATCGTAACAGAGATCGACGCCACTAATAATACAACAATAATCAAAAGTAATTGTAAACTTAAACTATTTATTTATCCTTTTACAAAATTTTACCTTTTTCATTATGAATTTACAATAATTTTTAATCAATCACGTCATCCGAACGTATGCTGTTTTCGATCACAGATGGACCTAGCAGTCGACTCGTATAAAAAAATTTGGACCCAGAAACATAATACAGTTGTTGTATATTAAATCTAGACGGCAAATCAAACACCCGTTGTCCCAGACCCACAGCTTTATTGACTCACCAGTGTTTCCATACAATAAATCATAACAATTCAGGTCAAACAAAACAACATGTGCCCAACTTAATATAAATAGGTCAAAACTGTCTGGCGCGTCGTGTGAGGAGTCTCGGGGAACATAGCTCAGTCTGCCAGCGCAGGGCGCCAATAAATATCAACGTATGTACACGAGGCCACTCGCGACACTACTCCCCCTATATATTTATAACTTTTCATTAAAAATTTATAATTTATTTCGTTATGTCCTATCTATGTAGGTCGACTAACACCGTTGCGCCGTGAATCCGAAACTGTACGGTGCTGCGAACATAGCGTCATTTAGTTGTGTCTATAGAAACTAGATGGCGCCGGACAACACTCTGATAATTTAGTGAGTACGGTCGGTCAATAGCAGCCACGGGAGTCCACGGCGGGCGCTGTCCGGCGCGCCCACGAGCGTCCGCCGGCGGACGGCGCACCGTCCGGAGCCGGCCGCGGACTCCCGTCACTAACCACCTGTAACATGAGCTGAACGGTATTGCTATTTTCCAACATTTTTGTACACTGTTTGTCTGCTCTGCCAATGTCAACATGTCGAGATATGTACGATAACTCGATTGCTTATATATTTCGGCACACCACCCGCACTTACTGACGATGTTAGGTCCCTCGACTGACAGTGTGCAATGTTATGAAATATACATTTGCGACGAACACCATCGCCGTCATATTATACAGTAACAAGAACAATTTTATACAAATGTAGTTGCAAGTTCGCAACGCGACTTATCGGAGTCTCTACACGGAAAACCGTTTGGACTTGTACAAAAATAAAATCTAAACCAAAACTTATCTGTCCAGAGACAGTTTTACAAAATTGACGCAGAGTTCGTATTGTATTACGTCGGGTCCTGGGGACCGCGTGAGGCACAGAATGTGGCGACATTGCACGGCGTCGCGGGGGGTGCGCGGGCGTCTACTGCGACGGGTACTGCGCGGACGGCATCGGCGACGCGTACATGAGCGGGGGCGCGCCGCCGCCCCAGCCGCCGCCCGCGCCCGCCGACCCGCCGCCCGGCATGCTCATGCGGTACCCCGCTGCAACACACAAACAATCATATAACAACACATAAACAAGGCCCGCTGACAGCGTCCTGGGAATCTATTACTAGCCCACAAATCTCAAGCTAGTGGTTATGGTTAGTCAGGAAAAATGAGTCACTTTGAGCTTAAAGAGATCCCCACAAGTAATTAGGCAAACAATAAAAGGTTATGTAAGCATTTTTTTTAGTAAACGATAATGTACCGCCTGAGCTAAAATTAATCACAAAAAAATCCTTCATTATTCTGCTTACAGATTCTGGAAATATATATACATTAGCTAGGACAAACCAGAGAATTGATGAAGGTTATCAAAATAATGGCTCACTGAACTCGACCTTTGTATAAGAATTCCTTTATACAGGAAAAATATTATGCGAATGAATGGCTCAGAAGGAATCATTAAAAATTACCGACTCATGCTTACATGGTTTAGATGTTTACAAATACCTCAAAAGCATAAACCTTAATGATTACGTAACATTCTCAAACAGTATATGACTATACGCATGTTATTCCAGAACGTTGGGATATGGCGTTTGAGAAGAATTGAAAAAGAACGTGTTGCGTCAACCCCAAGGATCATGAGACAGTGGCACGAAGATGACGAAGGAAGTCTCTCAAAGGAACAAAAAAGTCAAAATACCGACTCAGAATTTGCTAGTAACAAAAAGTTTGTGGTAAAATACCCACGTCAACTAGGAAATATTCCCTGAAACTTAATACCTCGCGGTGCTGCACGGTTTTAGCATTTTAAAAGCCTTGAACCCACAAACAAGTTAAAGTGAAACTTCACCACCCATTAACACTATCTGAGCAAGATTAATTAGGCCGCATTAATGACAAGTTTAATGACCGCTATAGTGACTTATTATGATTGACTGTAAACCAGATCGTATACGTCACGTTATAGAGGAATTTCTTTCCATGGTCGACTGACAAATGGAGATAGGTGAGATTAGAGTTACGAGATGACATCACTCCTGGATTCCCGAAGAGAAAAGATAGGTGTATGTAAATAGAACCACCATATTAGATGTCGAGGAAGTCTAACCATCAGTCTATCCCAAGAGTACTGTGTTGCCCAGTAATTGGGTTGTGGAGGTCTGATAGGCAGTCGCTCCATGTAGAACACGGATATTCAGTTGCATCCCGTTAAACTGGAAGCCGATTGAATATAAGCAAGTTGGGAAAAAGCTAGAGAGATGATGATATTTCCATTTGTTCTAAACTGGAAAGTAAGACTACAAGGAAACAAGTAATCTCTCGAAAATCGCACTTCGAAATTTGTTTTAACGATAAACCACGGCCACTTAGCAATAAAAATCGGTCAAGTGCGAGTTTGACTCGCATATGGGTTGTGTATGCCGCAATAGACATACCCAATCTGTGAAAATTTCTACCTATTACGATTCACGAGTTACAACCCGCTGACAGATAGAAAGACGGAAGCACGGTCGGATAGAGGAGGCTCAGTAACAGGGTTCCGTTGGTTACCCCTTCTGGTAAGGAACCCTATAAATGATGGCAGCAAGTCGTTAGTTAACACGCCAGAGATGATAACAATAGAATGGAAGTAGTAGATAGCAGTACTGATAGCAAAACCGTGTATGTTTAACAACATAGCTCACGTTTGTTTTAATTAGTTAACAGTTTTGTTTTTATCTTAATGATACTTAATTCTGCTTCAAATATTATTTAATAGCGACAGCGACCCGCCCAGTGGCACGTGTGTTCTTAAAAAATCTCGACTTTCCTCTATTACATGCTTGTGCATGCATTTTAAACCTTTTTCTCACTCTGTCCGTTGGAAAAAAAGTCGGCTTTGTATTTTTGAGTTTGTCGCGAACAGACAGACACGATAGCTACAAGATAGCTTATATCTTGAAATAACCATCTTTACATAGAATAAAACATGTTGTTTTCCGTGTCTGTCTGTTTATCCGCTAATTCCTCCTAAAGCACTCAACGAATTTTAATACGGTTTTCGCTAATACTAAGAGCAGTAAGTGAGGAAGGTTCATGTATATAATTTGCGTATCATGCAACGCAACAAATTTGTTCATACGTGCGTACCGGCTTCAGAGCCGAGAGGTGTAAATCAAAACCAAAATGTCACTTCATTGCATTTTCAGAGGCTATAGGTTTATTTTGCGACAAGCAAGTTGAAGAATTGTGCCAAAAAGTTCAGTTACCCATCAATTAAATTATATTATTTGTCACGTTACATACCTGCTGCAGCGGCTTGCGGGTTACTGTAGGCGGTGGCGTACTGCTGATAGTACCCCGGAGCCATGTATCCTTGTAACGCCGGATAGCCCTGAAATAACACGCGTTCTCATTAATACCGGTGCATTGCGATTATCGGCCGATAGACACGCAACATGACTGAACATTGAGAAATTCGTGAATTGAATTGTTTGCTTTTTTTGTGATACCGCCACAAAAAAGCAAAAAATTCAATTAAAAGCGGTGAGGAATTATTGAGACCATGTTGATGCCGTCTTGGCTGATGTCGGTCGGTAGTGTCATGCATCGATAATAATTTGATGTTACCATACTCTATACTAATATTATGAAGAGAAAAGATTTGTATATTCGTTAGCTATGATGCAATGAATAAATTCAAATACTACTGGACCGATTTAAAAAAATCTGTCTCCTATAGAAAGCTACAATATCACTGAGTGTCTTATTATTAGGCATATTTTCTATATTGATGCAGGTAAAGCTGGTTACTTCGGTACAGTACTAATATTACAGTTGACAAGTGTCTGAAAACGTTGTTGAATTCTTACCTTCATTTTCAGATATATGTATACTTTATAAATATAGAATTTTGTAAAAATACTCATATGATATCATTGGTTTGTACCACTTCCTGTAATATTTCCTTATAACGAGAATTTCTATAGTAAGGATAACATATATTTTTATAGAATTGATTCTAAGAGGAAATTTTATAATGAGCCCGCAACTTTCTACATTAAAATGTAATAGGAACTTATTCGAAGCGACTGGACAATTATGAAGTAATTTCCGTAAACGTTTACATCCTAAATTCATAAAGTTAATCATGCTAAAACCTCCAAAACAACGTAATTCACACAAGAAGTCAATGTAACTAAATCAAACAAAGAAAATACATAAAATCTCATGCCTCATTATTTACGAGCACTGTCGAATGTCATGCACACTATGTAGCGAGTAGCGTCAAGACCACGCATAACTCTCACAAAAACAACGCGTTTAAAATTCAATAGTTGGCATCGTGAACGTGAAACTTTCAATGGACGCATTTGCATATTTCATGAGCACATATCGTGGTCTGCTGTAATTCAGATCTTTAACACTAAGTATTATATTCACGCTGTTGTTTGCACGATTAAAAGGTTACTGAGCTTAGCTATAACCACCTGTAGATCGAGTCTAGAATTTTTATAGTTACGACTGGTTTTGCCGGATTAAAATTTCCGTAAATATTAATTAGTATTTTCCTGTTTTAGTTTGCAGTAATTAGTTTGAATGCTTTAGATGTCTCATTAGAGAACGAAACTGCGGCAGCTTGTCTAATTTACAGTTGGCAACTAGGATTTTATCGCTCATCTGATTGGTTTACAGGTATACCACCGTGTGTGTATCTGGTTAGTGTATAGCCTGTAAATTATTACCAGTTGGCCTTTACAGCTTTCGCAAATGACTGGTAGGAAATATTTTAGTGATGGCGAATTTTCGACTATAAAAAATTCAGCAGTTCATTAATTTTACGCATTAACTTTATTACTTTCACCTGAACTATTAGGTGAGATTTTTTAAAAGCATGGCTTAGCTTCAAATAAAACTGTGAATTTATGAGATATTGATTTACCGATTTGTGGAACATATGAAAATGAATTTAGTCTTAGAACAACTAATGGAAAAGCAAAAATCGATTTGGTAGTTTGGTCCACATGTTACAGAAAATGGTTCAAATCTTGGATACTTCATCTGGCATTTGTTTGGAAAAGTGATAACAAATTCTTATCAAAGCGTACACGTAACACCATTGGCTAGAAGAATTAAAAACACGCGTTTGCTTGGAATTGGATAGTTTCCTGTATTTTTTTAAAATTAAAGTGGTTATTAAATGAAGTAGTAATTAGCGTTTCAAATATTGGTAAGGAAGAGTAAGGGCGTCGTGGGAACATCTCGCTAACTCTTTTGTACGCGCCTAAACTAATGGCAGTGACGTCACATTTCAGTTTGTGAATCCTTTTTCTGTTATTCGACAGTTTCTCTTTTCGCCAGATTTTAAAGGTTTCTGTTTCTAACTTAATTTTGAAATCTGAAAAACTATGTCTATATTCCATTTACGATAAAGTTATTTTTTTATAGGTACCTACTTACTCAAATACAAAATTTTTAGCTTAGGTAACGAAAGGGCATTTTTGGCATAGGGATAAGATAAGTACCTATATGCATAATTATTACAGATTACTCATAGGTGAATTATAATATTTTAGTACAGGAAATAAATATTTAGAAATGTGACAATAGACTGCTCAACAGGAAAAGGATGTTTAAATTATTATTTTAAAGATAACAATAGTTTGCTATCTTATAAAATTAATTTATACATCTCGAAAGGAAAGTTCATGGGAACTACAGTATAGGCATAGCTAAGAATTGGTTGAATGAAACTTCTTGGTTGTTAAAATATTTACATAAAAGGTACATAATATACCTACTACTGGTTTCAACATTTTAACGGCATGCTATCGCGCTTCCAACACATTCTAGTTCGAGCATTTTTATGATTCAGAATGATGATTATATTCATGTTTTCAATTCGACTAGAAAAGCAAGCAAATACAAAACACATTTACCTGTTGTTATGTGAATATGTGCAACTAAACAGTTTTCAGAGTTACATTTTACAAGTCAAAAAACTACAACACACAGTCTAGAATATTGTTGAAAAGAAGAAAAACACAATAAAAAATCTATTGTAATTTGTAATACTGTGTAAAAAGGTTAAAACTAGCAAAAAGTGCCAAAGAATTCTATCTACCACACAAAACAAAACGAATATTAATTCAAAAGTACTACCTGATTCTGTATGCAAAACAAAAAAACAATCTTTATATTACAATGTTACATATCAACATCTTACTATATAAATATTGGTCAAGGTTACAAAGTTTTTTAGAAGTTTTGTTTCACACAAAATGTCATTACATCGTGGGTACTTATTTCATGAGATTTGCGCTTGCGTCGCTTCTGCTTTGGCCAACGAAGCGTACGCTTTCTAACCTTGACCCAATATACGATAAAATAATCACACAGTAACAGTGAACACTAATCCTTCTGTAATAAAAAATAGTAATACTTCCGATTCGATAACTCTGGACACGAAACTTGCGTTCTGCAGTTTCATTTAAACCTTGTTATGTACGTTATCACGGAGTTGTAAGAAATGGAGTGATAATGTACACGAACTGTGTGATGCACGTTTGCATACGCGGTTCGAATGACGATAGCGACCAATCAAAACAATGTTGTATTACGCGACACAGGCTATCAGCCAATGAGAAACGTTTATTTATTTGGCGAGTGTGATTCATTATAATGTACATGACAGCCCCATTTTTTTCTACTCCATGGTGATTTTAAAGAGAATGGAGATAACCGTCCAGTAGCTACGAACTGGACGGAAAAATAAGTTTTATTTTATTTTAAATTTGCGCCACCATAGGAATGACTCTTGTAATGTGGGTGCAATCACAAACATTTCACATTCATTCATTTAAGAGTGAAGAAGAATATAATGTAGATTTAGTTACTAAAGCAAGTATGTAGTATTGTTGATATTTACCTGAGCATACCAGTAGCCCATTCCTTGCTGATAGGGGTACGGGTACTGCGTTTGTGCACCCATCGCAGGTGGTGCCGCTGTCGCGTTGTTCGTACTCTGAAATCACAAATATTCTCATGTTAATAGAACTTACAAAGTAATTATCTGCACATTTAACATAATACGAAAACAAAGTATGCAATTAGGAACACTGGTGAAGTTCACTGACCGAGACAACAGAAAATATGATAAAGAATTCTGATTGGTTTGTTCTGAAAATTAACCATTCTCTTATGCACAGACACATTTTAAGTTGAAATTGTTACTTGGAATTATTTCTCAGTGCTTACATTACAGTAATAAACGTTTACTCTATTTGGCACACTTATCAAGTCATTAAAAAGAAATAAATATTAGTTGCTGAGAGGATAACATTTGTTTATGCATAGTTTGAATTTCATGGTGAATATTTGAAATATAAACTGATTTTTTCTACTTGTATTTGCATTTATTTTTATAAATATTTGTCCTAAAATAATATAGGTGTACAATAAAGAATATAATAAATAAATAATTGTAGATTTAACTACATTTCTCATATATTTAACTAGTTATTGATATCAGTAAGTAATTTTGTGAGTCATAATGTGTAGTAGAACTTTAAACTCGGTACTATATATACAGCACTTCTTCACTTTAATAACATAAAAGCCAACAAGTAACTTATTCTTAGAATCAGATTTTCTTATTTTTATTTTGTTTTCGCGTTGGACTTGGATTTTGTACCAGTATTATAAAAAAACAAATTAATCAACAATTAATACAGTAGTATTAATTGTTGATTAACAGTATAATCATTCTCAAAATAGATTGAATCAACTGCTCAAATAAACTCCACACAGCACCCTCCTTCTGTTGTAATTGTACCAAGTGCTGTCTCAAACACAGCTGTGGTTTTGTTTCCATGAATTAATGCCAATTTACTGTTTTAGAGTGAGAGAAAGCTTGTAAATGAAAAGCAACCAAAACTTCAGCTGAATAAGGTCAACTTTGTAGCAACATAAATTTAGGGTGACTTTGCATTTTTCTCCAAGCTGCATATTTCCCACTTTAACATTGATAACAATATTTTTACATTGCATTTATTTCGATAAGTATGAGGAAAATAGATAATAAATAATCAAATAAAGATAACCTCAAACATATGACTGTTCTAAAACTCTCCGGTGATCAACAGGTTCATTAAAATTGAGAAACAGGTCTTAAAATGTTAAGATTTACATATTATGCAGATTGGAATTATGTGCAAGAATATGTATGATCCAAATAATTTCTGGTGTAAACACATAAACAATTTGGGAAGTTCGATGGTGTAAAAATATTCTAGAGAATACCATTTCAACATTGTTATATTATTTTTGCAGTAAATTATCAATCAGAAATTGAATAAATAGCATTTTATAAAATTTTAATACAGTACAAACCTCCATCAATTTGGCAAAAGTTGGTCCAATCCAATATTTGATCAATAACATTGGTTACCAACATGATGTATTCAACATTGTTATATGAACAAAAGATGCCATGCATGTGTCCAACTGTTTACCTACAATGTTGGATGTAAAAATGCTTTGAAACCAATAATTTGGCATAATTAAGGCTCCATTAGCATTTAGGCCTGTAGTTAACAACAAAGAATGTTGATTGAATATCAGAAGCGGCATTCCACTCTGAACGTCTACTTTTCCAATCAAGAAATGTTTTTGAGAGTATATTTCTTAATTTAATTAATTCTACAGTAACAATACATCTTTGAATGATTAAAAATAATTGATTTTTAGAAAGCCAAAGCTAAACTAGGGTTTAAGGTCATTAAGAAAATACACATGTGGTTTTTTTTTACTTACCAGTTAATTACTTACCGCTACCATTTGTTTCATATTAACATAGTATAAATTGGTACAATAATGGAAGATTCATTAGTTTTATTAAGAATATTACTAGTTGATACTTATTACACAAGATGCAAGCTAAATGCTTGCTTCTTTGATGTCAAATTGTTGTTTACTAACTTTTACACCAAATATTTGATGAAACATGAAAGTCTGTACACACTGTAATGAAATATTAGTTACCTGGTCATTAATATACAAACCTGGTTATCTCCTCCTCCATTCTCTTTGCCCCAGAAACATTTAACTATATGCCCACTAATTTCTGTGTTGTGTGTCGCTTCAATGGCATGTGCCGCAGCTTCTTTAGTTGTAAACCTAATGAAGGCATAACCTTTATCCCTGAACACTCGTATGTCCTGTATCTGGCCAAACTGTGAGAATGTGTTCTGCATCAACTCCTCAGTTATTACATTGCTAGTGAATCCACCGCAGTATACCGTCGTGTTCGTCGGTGAGCTCTGATTGTATACCTCATCAAAAGTTGGCTGCTTTGCTCTCTTGCTGCTTGGTGCACCTTCATTTGGCTTCGACGGTGGCTTGCGCGTCGACCAGTTCGTACGTATGGAACGTGATCCTAACCACTGCCCGTTCATAGCCTGAATAGCGGCCTCTGCATCAGCCTTCTTAACGAAAGAAACGAAAGCGTACCCTTTAGATTTGAGCGTTTGTGGGTCGCGAACTATCCGACAATTCGAAATTTCACCGAATGGCGCAAATGCTTCTCGCAATATGTGCGTTTCAATCTCCGGTGATAAATCTCCGACGAATATGTGATGATGGTTGCTGGTATCAGTCTTCGGCTGATTGCCAGGACTCGTAGCCCAGTTAACCTTCATTTCCTTGTCGAGGACCACTCGCTTGTTCATGGCGGCCAGAGCTGTAGCTGCCGCCGTGTGACTTGTAAACTCGAGGAAGGCATAGGGATCGTTGCCGGGCTCGCGGATTATCTTACAACCTTTTACTTCGCCTATTTGTCCGAACAACGTACATATGAATACTTCTGTAACACTCGCGTCCAAATTACCGACGTAGAGAGTTTTAGGATGGCTTTCGTCGCCCATATTAGCTTATATCGTAATCTAGCGATTACTTAATTACGACTATGAACACTAATATTGAAAATAAGCGTTAATCAACGTGTTATTTCATCACATAAACCATTGGATGACGGATAAAAGAAGGAAAAATGTCGCAAACAGCGCCTAGAACTTCTCGAAAGACGTTGCTGTTGACTCGTGAAACGTTCACTTTTCGGAAACAAACGCATCTATAGACGAATTTCCGGTGGAATTGATTTGAAAAGTTGGCGGGAAGAAACTTAAATCATGCAAAGAGAACATAAAACCTCACAAAAATAGGCAAGAGAAAATAAATTATTTATAATAAAGTTAAAGGCAGCTTTATTTTAGTTTAATAAATAATTTATACCCCAAAAAATAATTTGCAATTCAAAGCCATAAACAATGTAAACTAATGTTCATAGATTTTATGCAAAACTTCTCCGGAAACGAGTGTCAGTTGAAAGTCTATGACTCATCATAAAGTGCTCTTTCGATTACAAATATTTTTTAGTAATTCTTTGTTTCTATTGGCCGCATCAAAACGATGTCAGTTTTGACCAACTGGGAAATGTTCAGTGTTTTCAAATAATGAACATACCATATATCATAGACAAACCACCGAGAAAAAATAAAATGAAATCATTTGCAACATTAAAATCGAATCTGAGTTAAAATAAAAAATATTTATTTAAAATTACATTATTATATTCACGAGAATTACCTATGTTGTAAAAACGCTTTGAATTCGTTTCAATATCATTTTTGTATGGCAAAATTAAATTTAATAAGGTACTATTAAATCACGTCATCACATCTTCATCTTTATTTAAATTTGTAATTTTAATTTAAAAAATACAATTCCATGTTTTCATGTCTCTTACACAGACTTTAAACATAAATCAATTTGGAAACTAAATTCCTCGAAAATATTGTGAAATAAATAGGAAATCTCTTTGCGTTTTGTAAAATGGTAACACCGTATTTTTTTGACAGTTTTCGAACGACAAGTCGGGTTGTCGCACGATGTAAAGTTTATAAATTATTATAAAATCATAGTTAAAGTTTGTGTAAATGAAATAACTAACGATACTAGACACTGAAGTGTTTTAAATATCGTTATTTTTCCTTAAAATCCTTCATCTAAGTTATTATCGTGCTAGGTTAGAACCGCTTGTCAAGTACACGTATGCAGCTATGTTACTAATGTTCAGTTTTGGTGATTTTTGAGTGAAATGACGTGAATAGAGCCCGCAGAAAACACAAGAGATATTATGTTGCCCCTTACTCAAAAGGACACGCGGCTTCCGCGGGGTACTGTTGGCGGAATACGTGAAAAGGTTGCAAATTGGATGAGACTAATTTATTCTGATAAGAATTCGAGGAATTTATTCATGTTTCTTATTCTAAATTTGTCCTTTGCATTTGTTGAGTTGTTTTACGGTGTTTGGACGAATAGTTTAGGTAAGTTGGCAGTAAAACATTTTCTTAGCTAATTTTATTTTGTTTTTTCCTGTAAAACTTGTGTAGCATATTGTTAAACTTATATGCTACAATACTGATTTTTGTTTGTTCTGCTTTTAGGTCTAATTTCTGATGCATTCCACATGTTCTTTGATTGTACGGGTCTGGTGGCTGGTCTGGCGGCCTCCTTAGTCTCGAAATGGCGCGCAAATGAACGATTTTCTTATGGATATGCACGAGCTGAAGTACTGGCTGGTTTTGTAAATGGATTGTTCCTGTTATTTATTGCATTTTTCATCATGAGCGAGGCTGTGGAAAGAGCAATTGAGCCACCAGAGGTAAATTCTTTTTCTTAGTTTACTTCATTCTTAAATATTAGTTTTAATGAATTAGTGTAAGCAGCCCATAAATTTAAGTAACTTTTCAGTTTAAAGTTAGATATGTTAAATGTTTTTAATATGTACCTATCCAGTTTACTGCTGGCTGACCTTTTACACTATTACGGAATTTCCAAATATGCTCCAGTCATTATATTGAGGTCATCCAACAAGATATACATACTCAATTGTTTACAACAAAACATAGCATAGATTATTTATATAAAAGCAAATTGTCCCATGCACTGTTTTAATATCTGTAAGTCCAGGAGGCACAGCAACAGTAAGTACTTAACTACTAATTTACTCAACTCAATCAAATCAAAACATTTTATAAAGAAAATCAATTCCATTAACAAATAAAAAAAAATATCTTTCTATAATTGGGAACTAGTTTTACTTTGGTAAATCAGGTAAATCAAGAGAAATTATTACAGACTCAATTATGCAACAATTATTATCTGTACATTGATAATGTTTTACTCAAAGTTTAACTTAATCTTTTATCTGTATTATTGCTTGCTATGATAACCATACAACTTTACAACACCCAATGTTTCAAATTGTGTAACATACATTTACTCAAAACAAACATAATCGTATGTATATCAATATAATTTTACTGATATTAATATATCAACCCTCTTTATGAGAGTCACCCATCATCGATTATCCTATGTCTTCTCCCACCCTTGAACGGGAGAAGGTAGCCATTGAATGATTCCACCTTAAAAAAAAAATTTTTTATGAAGACTATTATAACTATTATAAGCAATAGTTTTTTTTTGTGTTTGTATTTCGGGCTGGTGTCTGCAACTTCATGACTAAAGTATGTATTTTGCGTGCAGATGGGACAAACGTCTCATTCGATGCACCTCAGCTCCTCAAGGAAAGCCAGCAGCGCCTTGGTGTTACTGACCATTTTGTGGAGGGTACCTGAGTTTCCGAAGTATTTTGCCCTGTATCTAGCGACAATTGAGCAGCTAAAAAGCAGATGTGCTGCTGTCACGTCCTCCTCCATACAGGCGCTGCACAGTGGCGTGTTTGTAACTCCTATGACAGGTGCTTATTAAAGGTCCCGTGATGGGTGGTTTGGTGACACTCGTAAATCAGCCCAGAGTTAACTGTGTGGCTGTTCAGCGCTTGCTTGCAGGACAGATATGCTGTCCAAGAGTATGAGTAGGTATTGAGTGGTCCTTAACTTGCTAAATGCCCAAGCACTCAGCCTGAAACACCGTGTTATGAATGTTTAGATCCTCCGAGAAGACTTCCGCATTCAATGAAGTTGGATTTACTATTTTTTATCAAAGATAAATTGCTTAGGTAACCGGTCGTTGATCGCTTTCGTTATGGGAAGCTCATTATTAGAGCTCCGTAAGCAGAGCTGTGTGTTGTGTTTCTCTCTTACCCCAGAGATCCAGTGTTTTAAGACGTACTGCTGCCATTGTCGCTTCCTGTTGTATGAACAGGTGGTGTGGGGGAAGTCTCAGCATGGCCTCGTGCACTGCAGTCGGAGTGGTCCTCATGCAGCCCATAGTAGCCATGCAGGCCAGCCTTCGCATGTGTTGTAGTTTGTTTACGGCTGTAGCTAACTTGGTGCGGGCGAGTTACTTCGCTATGCAGCTAGAGTTGATGAGATTTTGGGGGATAGGTCCCACCTCTTACCTATCATTTCCCTGCATTGCCAGATGTTGATGCAAGCCTTGTTTAATTTATTGTCTAGAAGAAAGCTCCAGTTTAACTTACTGTCAAGGGTCACCCCCAGATCTAGACCTGGTTTGATAACTGGAGTTCTGTTGTTGGTGTTCAGTATTGAACAGTTTAGGCAGATTGTGCCGCTCTAGTGCTCGTCTTTGCGTGAATATGACTAATTCAGTTTTAGAGGGGTTCACTGAAAGATCATATCCCTGCACCATTGTTCCACGATGCGCAGCGTTTTTTGCATGAGGTTGCAGATCGTTCCAGTGCAGGTACAAGGATTGCGAGGTCGTCAGTATACCTTATAGTAACAGTTCGCGTTGAGTTTGGTGATAAGTTCATTGATATAAAAGATATAAAAAGTAAATGTTTTTTTTGAATGATATTGTCATAATTACGACCTGGTATCATTCTAAAAAAAATTACTTATTATTCATACTAAAAAAAATTACTTATTATTTATACTAAAAAAATCGACTTATTATTCATACAAACAAAATGTAATTTATTATTCATACAAAAAAAAGTAACTTATGTATTATTCATACAAACAAAATGTAACTTATTATTAACACTAAAAAAATAACTTCTTATTTATATATCTACTGATCTAATACAATAATTGCCATTTACATATCAATCAGGGGTTAGCTTGACCCCTGCCTAACAGTTTATTTTAAATAATTATTATAATGTTTAGCTAAAACTTATTTGGCACTTTGATCTGAATTAAAATCTTCAACAATAAGAACCAAGATTAACCATGGACTTTCTTGCCGGTTCTTTCTATAGGATCCATGCACTAGCTTTGACGTTTTATAAGTACCCATGTAAGTACATCCTATGTGAAATAAAAATATTTTAAATTTGAATTTGAAGAAAAATAGAAAGTATTAATATAATTTGAAAAACTGTCCAACACTAATTTAAAATTTCGTAAATAATTAAGCTATAAATGTTATAATACGAGTACCTCAATGCAATGCTCTTATTTACGTAAGTAATTGTCTTATAAATACACTTTCAATGCACTGCAGTTCTACTTCAATAAATGAAGTTCACTGGCTGCAATGAAACAGATCTTTGTAAGTAACACCAATATTCAGCAATCTTATGACGTAAACTTTCATCAAGTTGGTCCTTGAAGGGGGCTCCAGTAGCGTGGGGCGTGGAGCAACGCGCGTCGAATTAAACTTTTTCAAGTCCAAGCGTAGCATAAACAGCCTATGAAGTTGCCACTGTTCGGAAATCAGCCGCCCTTCTATTTAAACAATTTTTTTAAATGATATAATATGCTTGACTGCGATCCCACCTGATGTTAAGCAGTGATGCAACTGTTGATTGTAAAGTTCACTAGTTTATTAAGAGCAAAATAGATACAAAATTAATGAATGAAATAATATTGCTAATATAATCAAAGTATTGAGATGATCATTGAAAATTATATTTTATTTTATCCTAAGAAAATCTGTACTAATGTTACAAAGAGGTAAACTTTGTAAGTTTGTATGTAGGGGGTAATCTTTGAACTACCGAACAGATTCTAAAAATTCTTTTACCAATAATGTAACTGCACTATCCCTGTGTGCTGTTACTGGCGCCACTTTCAAACATCCCCTTATATACTCATTTTTCAATTTATCCATTCTCGTCACACCACACATCCATCTTAATATTCTCATCTCCGCTACGTGACAGCTTTTTTCATCCGTCTTTTTTACAGCCCAACATTCTGATCCATACAGTATTACTGACAAGCTTTATCACGGACTTGTAGATTTTACCCTTTAACTTGAGATCTGTGGGTCACAAGTTGTTTCCAGTGACTTGTCGCCATTTCATCCATACCTGAGTTGACCCTATGTGTTACATCTCTGTCTAGCTCACCATCCCTTTGGAAGACCCGACCCGAGATACCGAAAATCGTAACAGATTAGATTGCTAGTAGCACATAATTATGCAAGGAATTACAATTAATACCTTGTTGCTTCACTGGACGAAATGTTAAAGTGTTTAAGGCTAAAGTAAATGCAGTTTTAAGCGAAATCGGTTGACAAGGTAACTGCAGTGAGAAAATATGAAATTACTATGTATAAATGCAAAACATTTCAATGGTTTTAAACTACCTTGTAATATTGATAAGATCAACACCAAAAAGTCACACGATATTGAATCTATGGTCATCAAAATAAGGTCTAAAATAGATTAAATAGTAGAATCTTTAATAGTATCAGCAAAACTAATCAGCTTTATGGTCCCATTGACTTAGGCAAAACAATAAAGCTATGAAATTATGTGTTATTGAAGAAAAACATGGTTTCAATTATGACTTAACATTGCTCATATATTTTGAAACATTTAAGAAATTACATTTCAGGGGCCTTACCATGAATGACGTGTTAAAATGTCGAGCGAGAAAAAGGGATGGAACTATATAGAGTGTATAACAATTCAGTTTAGGTCGAAACATGGATCGCGTTAAGAGATTTTGTGGTGAGGCCTCTGTTCATTAAAGTAATTTTTTCAAAGTATCTTTTTTCATAAAGAATGTGGGTTCTGCCATAATTTTAAATGTTTATTTTTTATTTTACTGAAATATTTAAAAATATAATTTATATGTATATACCTAATGAATAAACGATATAATATAATATTCCACAACTATCACACCACGCCGTCTAGTCCCAAGCTAAGCAGAGCTTGTGTTATGAGTACTAGACTACATACATATACATGCTCATCACACAAACATTTGTCCTGGGTGGGAATCGAACCCACGACCTTCGGCGTAGCTGGCAGGGCCACTAACCACTAGACCAACAACCCAGTCAATATCGCAGAAGAATTGGCTATCAGATATAAAGTGTAAAACCAGACCATTTTATACCGGTGTTCCAATTTCCATCCAAATTTGTTCAGCCACTGTTATGCATGACTTTAAAGATATTAAAAACTTCACAAATATTGAGCTTGATTTAGTACCAGCATAACTGTTACGTGACTTCCAAATTGGTGCATGCAAGTGATCTGAAATGTAATCATTCAGCCATCAAAAATCAATACATAATCACACCTAAAAATGTACTACTACAAACCTAACTTTCACCTTACTTCAGTCACACGATTTTCAACACACTGCCACTGTAACAGTGTTGAAATTCTCTTGGCAAACAGTAGTCACTATTCTTTCTTAAAGGCACGTATTTTATAAGTATGACCAACAGTTTGTCATAAATAACCGTATCGTTGCAACATTGGTTTATTGTATGGTGTGGTCTTGACTTAATTTACATGTGACAATAAAAGCATAACGCTTACAATAGAAATTGCACCAGTTTGAAATACCCCATCTGCTATACTCATCACCCATCATCCTTCCCCATCCTTGAGGTTGTCTACCGCCTGTCATGCCATCTGTAGTAAGTAGATGTAGATTCCAAAAAACAATTTTTCAGTCAGTTCCTTCACTAAATAGTAAATACCGTGGCGTGCGAAGCCGAAGGTCAGGCGCGTAAACCCGAGTAATCTACTCGTGGTATCTTTAAAACATTGACGAGACAGTGTTACTGAACTCTAAAATCTTGGGGTCAAACAAATGTGGCGGGTAATCCCTGGATAATGAATTATACACTAATATGGACCTGGGGATTTCCGGTTACCTAATTTTTCACGAACACTGATTGAAATGCAGTGTGACAGAATATTTGGGCACACATGTAGGGCACCTTCAAATTAGCCGCACAGTGCCGCGCGACGGCAGCGCTGCAGCGGTAGGGGAATCTGAAACCTCATTGGGCAACTGCACTTGGATGGTGAATGCGCTTGAGCAACGGGCATGCGTCTTGACCAATAATTTTAAATTAGCAGGTATCTGAGACTTCTGCGTATTATGATTACTTCGAGTAGCCTATGTCCTTGGT
This sequence comes from Mythimna pallens, assembly GCA_961205895.1. Taxonomy (NCBI): domain Eukaryota; kingdom Metazoa; phylum Arthropoda; class Insecta; order Lepidoptera; family Noctuidae; genus Mythimna; species Mythimna pallens. The sequence goes on from OY540844.1 coordinate 18,809,675, forward strand.
CTCCATGGTCCAGTTTATCTATTTACAGAAATTCTTTAAATTGGTTCAAATGTTTATTTTTTTTAAACTACATGTACAGAGTGGTACTTATCATAATGCAACAAGGCATTCCACTCAACCTTTGAATTAAAAAAGACAACACTGTAGTAGGTATGCAAAATAAATAAATAACAGATATTCCAAATAGAATGAAGTATCATTAAACTAATGAATACTATGATAAATATCGAACCGTGAATAATAATGTGTACAATGTTGGTTTAGGTGTGAAAAAACAACAAACATTTTAGTATTTATAATAATGGAGTAAAGATATGTATGTTTATGTGTGGATGTCTCAAATAGAAACACTCGTCATTGCGTTTGACAACTATTTCACCTGATAGTGATGATGTGGTTGACGATGGAGCACGCTTGCCTAAAGGGTCCCCAAAACGGTCCTAAAAGGCCCGAAATGGTAAATTGATATGGACTACATTTACGTAATTGACGCTATTTGGTGCAAAAAATAATAGTTTACAATCAGATAAATGTTGGCAATCGTAATTGATCGTTTTGGGGGTCCTTAAAAGTCACCTATTCACTCTCCTCAGCAGGGCTGAAGCCTACTGGGGCCATGAATTGACTTCCGAAAGGGACCTAAGGAAGAAACCTAGGGTCCTGGAACACTAGGCAAAGAAGGAACTTAGGTGTGGTTTTAGTCAGTAAAAGTCTGTCACGCCCTTCTGCTCCGCTCTAGATCGGGAGAAGTCATTCGATGATTGGCCTTAAAAAAAACTTTATTCACTCTTACAACCTGGGGGATTGCAGCTATCGGGAAACACGGACTCCGGTAGGCATTTCCACTCCTTAGCTGTATGCACAATGATTTTATAATAAAATAATTACTTACCTATGTTAATTATCACACTATGTGAATGATGGACTGAAAACCGCATCGCATGATAAAATCTCACGTATTGTTTACCTAAGCGTTCTGTTCAGGAAATGCCTTTTCATTAAATGTGTCTTGCAGCTGATAAAACTTACCTACTTATTATATTTTAATTCGCCAATTGCACCGATGCTTTAACATTTATTATTATTTTTATACTCAGAACTTAACCCAAAATTATTTTATTTCAAACTAGCTCTCTCCCGCGGTTTTACCCGTGTCCTTAGTTGCTGCTCCGCTCCCGTGGGTTGTTGCTATGATTACACTTTAAAAAAAAGATTGTTTCCACAATATTTCAAATATAAACACAATATTAATAGATATGAGAAGACAATGCAGACGGGTCCACTTTGTACGCAAAAACACAATTTTAAATAGTGCCATGTTTTGATGCCCTCTTAAAAATCTTACAAAAAAAAAAATGGATGGATTGTATGAAAAGTGATATAAAAGAAAAAGGAGTCAGTGATAACTGACAGGATAGCATAGAAGAAAAAAACGTGTTGCACCCATCCCTGGTAATATGGGTCAAGAGCAGTAAGATGACGACGATGATTGTTAATAAGTAGAAGAAAACAGCGTAGAACATCAAAATTGTACCCCCAAAAAGTTCATTAGAAATAATATCTAATAATAATAGTAAAAAAATTGGTGACTAGTGAGTCATGAATGAAAAACGTACGCAAGTTTGTTAGGGTAGGTTTCTGAATTATGTATTTTGAGTTAAGTATGTCTCAAACTGTACTTAAACTTTTTTTTTTTAATTTTGACAGGTTTGCTGGCTAAAGTAGAGTTTGAGAAATAGTCAACCTCTAATGCCTAAATCAGAAATTTCTCCCGACCGTGTTTCGATCATGGTGGTCAATATCAACAGAGATTAGCCAAGTACGCTGGAGGTATTATAGTGCACAAACACAAGTGCACTCTCTGTTTCTTTACTCTCATAGTCCGATGTGACGGCAATCCGTCATGACCGGAGAGGGATTAGGCGCAGGACCAGCGGTTTTACGTGCTTTCTGAGGCACGGGGGTTTCACACCACCAACTTCCAAACTCCGGGCTGGTACAGAGTAATTCGTTATGGAAAAACCCAACAGCAATTTTTTCAGGACTAATGAGGCAGTTAAAAACGGAAACTAGATCAATAGCAAAGGTGAAGGGCCACATATCAGAACATTTTTCGGCTTCACAATAATTAGATAAAGATTGCTTAGCAAGATAAACTAAGTATATTTTCACCGGAACGCGTCAACACGTGCCTAAATATTTCGAGGCCTGATGTGATGCAGATAAGCCCCATACTTTAGTGCACGTGTTTAAATATCTGTGTATTAGTGTCGTAATTTATCGCTTGATTGTAAATTGAACTGGAACCACGTTCCATCAGTCTACGTCATCATTTGTTTGACTGACTGCAGCGGAGTAGACTAGATACCCAAACAATAGTTGCTGGCTATCGGAATGCATTGAAATGTTTTTTTTTTTTTATGATTGGCAAAATTGCGAAAGTATTTGGGCTGAGACTATTGAACATATCAATGGCTGAGACTGTCCTCATTTGAGAAAGAACCACCACTATGCTTATATTTTTAAAAGCGTTTTTTCTATGGATATTGTAATTGGGTAGTGAACTAAGATTTTTTAACAAGTGACGAGAATTTATAAAGTGAGAAATGAGCACATTAGATAAAGTTTGAAAGTGACGCCAGCGACTGAAAAGTTGAAAGGGTATCGTTTATCTTGGTATGGTTATGTGAAGAGGAGGGATGCAATCATGCAACACATGTTACTAAATGAGTTATGAATGTACATGTGGATCCATTCAAAAGTAAGGAAGTTCAATGTCAACTAGGTAACAGAAAAAGGATGGTCAAACTGAATACACACCGATATAGGGTACATGCCGCCGTTACACACGTACAAAAGAGATAGCGAGATGTTCCCACCGTGCCCCCACTCTTCCTTAGGTTGTTTTTAATTTCATGCGGTTTTGATAACGCATGCGGAATTGCCCCGCACGCGTAACCCTCGCAAATGTCCATTTCATACAAATATTTATTGTAATGCCACGCGGGACGCGCTTTTTGCATTTTGAAATTTTCTGCTTTTTTTCCATCCTGATTGCTACAACCCGCTCTATCGCCGCAAGGTAAGCGCGCTCTATCGTCGACCGCATCGTCGCTTTCTATCAGGTGAGATAGCGGCCAAGCGCGAACCTATCAAGAATGAAAAAAAAATTGAAATACTAATTGCTGCTTCATTTAACAACCAAATTTTATACTGATTTCAGGAAAAGATTTCTTGTTGGTGTTACTTGTTGTCTCTAAACCCAATTTAACGAGTATCCGTACCAGGATAGTTAAAGATATCGCCAGGCTGGTATAGATACCGGCACGGATCTTAAGCGCTGACTTCTACGGCCCTACTTGCGCAGAAGCAAGTAGAAGTGAAATATCGGGTCTCTTTAGTGGTATTAAGAGAGATGCGGGGGCGGGGAGTGAAATCCTTGTACAGTGATTGGCTCGCCGATATTGTACGATGCGCAAAGGAATCCCCGCTCTTTCGCCAAGCGCTCAAGATTCGTGCCGCTATCTGTACCTAGTTTCATTTATCTTACGATGTTCTTTTTTAAGATGGGAAATCATTAAATGACTTCTTCCGCTCTTCGTGTGAGATTGACTGACTAAACATATCTGTGTCCTCCAGTTACCCTTTGCGTTCTAGGGCTAAGGGTTTCCTTTTCAGAAAATCCCCGCGGTTCTAGCGGCATCGGCCCCACGGTTTGCTGACATTTCTTTGAGGAGCGCGTGGATCACTACGAGCTGTTGACGACTCGGGCTCGGTCCGGTCGATTATGACGGCCAGACGGCAAACTACCCTTTTCTCGACGTCCGAAAGCCCGCGTCTACCGTGGCTGGTAGTCGGGGTCGAAATATCGGCGGCCGTGGCTGGGTCGTGAGGACGTTCGTTCCCTCAAGCGTGCGGCCTCCTTCGCTAGCATTACTGCTTCGCAGAAGGAGGCGAGCGCCTGCCATCCCGCCTCGCTCCGAACCATGGCCCGAACTTATCTGACAGGTTGAGTTGAAATTAACCAACAACTTGTATCGTTAGCCACCGAGCAGTCTCGAGTATCTAGTACCGGCAACTTACATCCTTCGTAAGAAAATGTATGAAACAAGCAGTCCGCCTATATCGTGTCGTAATTGTTGTCGTATATTGGGAAAACGGTAATTGGAGGTCTTGCGATGCGATCGGTAACGGAGCAAGTAGAGGCTGCTCAAATCCAGCATTCAGTTTGACAAGCTCTTTGATGCGACTAGTTTCCCTATGTTCTGGGGTCATACCATGACCAGGACCTGTACCATGACGTTTAAAGTAAGATAGTTTCAATATTATTTCCAGTGTGGGTAAGAGATGGCGCTAGACAACCTGTATAGCTCTGTCTCTTACCCACACTGGAATAAGAATGAAACAATCTTACTTTGAACGTCATGGTAACCCCGCTGTTAAAATTTCAGGCATGCAAGAGAGAAAGAGGGATGGATCTATACATCTCATATAGCTCCATCTCTTTAACAGTTCAGTTTAGGTCGTCAAATGGATCGCGTTAACAACTCTTAGTAGGGCCTCAGTTCTAAAAACTCCATAATCTTTTATACGACCTAAAATAGTCTTTAGTTCTAAGACTAAAATGATTCATCACCATTCAGAATAGATTATCGTCATATAAGATCGTATCAATAACATCAATTAGTTATTATGATTTAATAAAATTCCAAAACAGTCCTAGGACACAGGTACCTACCCATCATTCTTTGTAATACAATGGTTATACTTTGTATAACAAACTTACGACCATATTGGTCTCAAGGCCGTCGGCCGTGATGTTAAATTTTATCTAAACTATAGACTATGTCTGTATGTGTGACTAACATAATTATACAGACATATCTACTTACAAAATAGTCACACTCTCATTTTTGTTGAACCTTATTGGATTATCTTGGTTCGGATAACATACGCATATAGGAGCAGTGGTGGCCGAGTGCTAACGGCCTCGACTTACGAGTTGTAGGTTACGGGTTCAAACCCAGCCAGGCGCATTACTTTGTGTAATTAATTTCGTCACCACTGCTCTCAAAACGGTGAAAGAAAACATCGTGCGGAAACCGGCATGTCCTAGAACCAAAAATTCGAAGACATGTGACATCCACCAACCCGCACTGGGCCCGTGTGGTGGATTACGGCCCATTCCATCTCTTAGAGAGGAGGCCTGAGTTCCAAAAGTGGGAACATTATAAGGCCGACTATGCTATGCTATGCTATGGATAACATAACTGGTAGATTATAGAATTTAGGGCACCTTTTTTTTGAATATGCAAAAATGCAGCATATCTCACGAGTAATAGATTCATCCTTAACCCTATAACCAACGTTATTTCAGTTTTAGCTAGTATTTAATTGCCTTATAATTACCTACAAGAACAATAAAACTAAACGACTAATAAAATTGCAGTGTAACTGCCAATTTCGAATCTAATTGATTTTGCTGGAACCAGTTGAAGCTAATCACATTGTGAATAGTTGGCACCTACTAACTTTAAAATTGATGACAATATTGGACTTAAATTAAAATTAATTGGCAATTTCTATACCTTCTGTATTTTTATAATAATTTAGATATATCCTGTAATAAAATATTTGTGTCATTTCCAGGTGAAACATGAACGCCTGCTGTTGGTGTCGATCCTGGGCTTTTTGGTAAACATGGTGGGAATATACGCGTTCCACCACGGGCACGGGCACGGGCACGGTGGACACGGCCACTCTCACGGTGGGGGCGGCCATGGCCATTCACACAACAGCCATGGCCACTCGCACGATGACGACACCGAGGCACCAACAGGCGCCGGCTCCGCCATCATGCGGGGCGTCTTCCTCCACGTCCTGGCTGACACGCTGGGATCAGTTGGTGTCATCATCTCAGCCATCCTCATGAGAATGTTCGGCTGGATGCGAGCCGATCCTATCTGCTCAATGGCTATAGCCCTCCTTATAGCCGCTAGTGTGATACCTTTAGTGCGCGACTCCGCGGGCGTGCTAATGCAACGGACTCCCACGTCACTCGAGCGCGCGCTACCGAACTTGTACACGCGCGTAGTCGGGCTGGCTGGCGTGCACGCGGTGCACGAGCCGCACTTCTGGACCCTGTGTAGTGACGTGCACGTGGGCGCGCTTAAAATAGAAGTGGCGAAGGAAGTGGACCCTAGGTACGTGACTGAACAGACGTCGCGTATCTTCCGCGAGGCCGGCGTGAAACACCTCACCGTACAACTGGACTACTATCCCCTCTGATGATCACAAACACACTCATGACCACGCAGTGGCCCGGTGTCTTGTATATAAGCAGAATAAGTTAATTAAATATACGGTGCAATTATGATTTCGGTGGGATGATCGTAAGTTTTATTGTTTTGTATGATCTATTCATTTGTGATGAAGAAAATTCTTTTTTTTTTTTACTGTTCACATTTCCATTACTGCCTTTGAAATTACCTGCTTGAAAAGTATTGGTTTAGTGTATATTAGCATAAATTGTATGTTATTATGAATTTTAGTTATGTGTAGTATATTTTTATATTATATTTTTCCTTTGTATTTAATTTTATTTGTATTTTAACATTCCAATGGATTAATCAATCGAGGAACTTCGTCACTTGGTTATTTTGCAATCTAATAAAATAAATATGAATTAGTGATATCTGTTTGCTAGGGAAGACACGCTGTTGATGAAATGATGTGTCAATGGACCATTAAGGAGCGTTTTACTGAAGCGGGGCGGAGTGGAGCGGAGAAGAGCAGAAAGCATTTTACAGTTTCTACTGATACAGTGTGAAGATTTCGATCACTGTGATGGGCCAATTTATAGTCCGCTTCTCTCCAGTCCGCACCCTTATGCCAGGAACTTAACTGCAGAAAAACACATGTGGAGCATCTTTTCATTCCAGTAGCGCGTCTCGCACTAAAGCACGAAGATATCCCCTATAATATTATGAAATTAGCAAATTATAGTTTAATTTTAACATCCAAATATTTTTAGACCTTCTAAAAATGTACATAACTACTTCGGCTTGCTCTATCGTTATTTTTAACTTATGGATATTTATGTAATTGTATATTTTAATTTATACTTCGATACACTACTTGGGGTTGTGCTTACCCCGCATTAGAAGACGAGCATGAAATGGTAAAAAAATAAATACATTTAGATTTCTCAAAATTGTAGAACTAAGGATCCATGACCCAACTTATTTGTATATTGAAAAGTTTTATATGTAAAAAGGCCACAAAATATTTTTCGCCTTAGGATACAATACCAGGGAATTGGCTGTACTATGTTTAGTACTGCAATAAATAATACTCTATGTGATAGAATCACGGCGTACATTTACAAAGTGTTTTTCAATTTTAACGCTTAGGCGGAGTGTATAAAGCTTATACTCACGAGTGGTTGGAGGAAGTGGAATCGAAATTACTACCTTTATTTCGACCAGCCTTTAGTTGTTAAATATCACACTCTGCTGTCGTTCTTAGCTTTCTGCCTGACGTAAGATTATTGATTAATTATACCTGTTGTATTAAACTGTTACTTATTTGCCTCTTTAGAAAAGATGATAATCTACGAATAAAGTGTGCTAACGTCAGTAAAATGTGTGTTTAAAAAAGGCGGATTCCTCAGGCACCCGAAATAAACTAAATGTTGAGTTTAGAAAATAAAAGAAAGAAGAAAGAATCCTCGCTCTTCTTTATTGTGCCTGGGAGAAAGAGATAGCATTATTTGTAGATTTAAGCGTAAACTGCATTAGACCGACGACGCAAACGTGAGCCACGCCTGATGTGTACGTAGAGTCCCATCGCGTGGCGTGGATCTAATGTAGCTCTTCAAGTCTAGTTGCCAAATAAAATAAATGTAGATAGACACGCTCAGATCGGCGTACGTGGCCCACGTGTGTCCAATGTAGTTCCACAGGTTACTACAAATTTCATTATTCGCTTGACGATCGTAGATTATCATTTTGCCTTAAAAGAGGAGGGTGGTCCCAACACTTCTAATATTTCGTTTTTATATTACAATGTAAAGGTACAATATTTTGTAAAATAACTGCTCTTCCAATGAGTGAGAATTGTATTTAACCCGCGAAAGTCCGATTAAATCAGTTTCTACGAGATTAAACATAAGTTACCGAATTTTCTTGACTTTTATTTTTACGGCCTGTTCACTACTACGCTCTTAACAACGAGCGGGGCGACATCAAACACTTCATACTTTTGATTTGACCGCTCTCCGCCCTGCGCTTATTTACCGCTTATAGCGGCAAGGTCGTGGACGGGCCGTTACTTCGCATGTATAATTAACCTTATATGTTATCACTGTTGGCTGTCGAGACTAGACAAAGGGAACGGAAGTTCGAGTCTTTATTAGACACGAACACGACACGAAACGTCTGGTATGTCCCAGGTAATAGTGGGTGACCTTCAACCGGGCACAGATGTTGGCTCCGGGATAGCATAATTCAGTCTTATAATGTTCCCACTGCTGGGACTCTGGCCTCTTTCCTATTAACTATGGAGCCGTACCTGCTCCGGGTCCGTCGACCAATGTCTGTTTATGGGAGGACCTTCTCTCTCTTATATTATGTCGTAAGACTCAGGGGACCACAGCGGTCCTCCCACAGACAGACATTGGTCGACTGACTTAACTGTGGATCCGTACCCGCTCCGGGGTACGGATCCACAGTTAATATGAGAGGGAATGGGCCGTAATTTACCTCGCGGGCCTTGCGTCCCAGGGTTTTCCTTTCAGAAGTGAACTCATGGCCCTAGTAGGCTTCGACCCTGCTGGGCCCCTTTGGTTTTGCTAACATCTCCTTGAGGCGCGCGTGGAACACTACGCGCCGTCGTCGACTTGGGCTTGGTCCGGACTGCGAATTACCCATTGCTTGCTGTCCACAAGCTCACGCCTACGGTGGCTGAAAATCGGGGTCGAGATCCTGGCTGGGGCGTGAGTGCTGAACTAGCGCGCGCGGCCAACTCCTTTGCTGGCATATTACTTCTTCGCAGGAGGGGCCCGCCTGCATTCCTCCTCGCTCCGGACCATGGCCTGTACCAGGGCTCGGCGCGAGAGGCAAGAGAAATATGTAACCAAGATTTATGTAACACAAAATATGATTTAAAAGTGTGTGTCATGGAGTTTCTTGCAAGTTCTTCTCCATAGAGATCTTAGCTTTGGAACGTGCAATTTAACTTCACTTTTTTTTTTTTTGACTGACCGACATTTTGACAATTCAAAAGTACCTGTAATTGGTCTATTTGAAATAAACGTTTCTGATTTCAGAGGTTGTTGCCGCCGATCGGCCCCACGAGCAGGGACTCAAACTGTAACCGTAATAAGTGTTTTTAACACTGTTTTTTAAAACAGTTTTAACAGAAAAACACTTTTAAATGTAACAGATACAATAATGTTACCGAATCAAACTGTAACCTTTTATATGTGTTAATAAGTGTTAATATGTGTAACAGAAATAATCGGTTTTAGTATAGCTTTAGGTAGGTATAAGTAATTGCACAGTACGGCAACAACGCGTGGCGGCCGTAAGATTGTTAGACGCGCATTGTTAAAGCCTACGACGATCTTCAGTACACACACACTAACGCATTAAACATAACATAATTATATTTGTTTTGTTTAGTTCCGATTCCGACTTCCGATCGGCACACACCATTATTTTTTATCTCAAGTCACCATCTCTTGCTTACATACACTAAGTACCAGAAAGTATGCTTCGTAATAAAACCAATACCGTTCACAGATATTTTACATTTATTGGAATTGTCATGAGAAATAGGCACTCTAGTTATATACAGGTTTGGTGCATCGTGTGCCAAATTGAAATGGTCGATTGGAGGGGTCATCTGCTATCCTTTCAGACCCTTAAACACTTCTCATGCCCTGTGGATTTTTTTCATCGACTTTTTATTGCTTTATGAAAATAAGACCCAAATTTGTAATTCAAATACCAATTTAAAAAAATATATAAGGCCTTTGGATGAGGCCCATTGTAAGCGACCATGTTTCAGTACCATATAGTCATCACTGGCAACACGCACTGGTCATTGGACTTTCGTCTTGAGGCACTGTGGTATGTTGGACGAGAAGATACCGCGCAGCTTCCCGATCGCTGCCCAGCCGAGTCGGATTCGACGATTGACTTCTTTCTCAAAGTTAGACCTACCCAACTGGATTGTCTGTCCCAGGGAAACGTAATCGTCTACAACTTCGATTGCAGAGTCTCCGACCTTGATCGGAGTGGATGCTACATGGTTATTTACCATGACTTTGGTTTTATCCATGTTAATTTTAAGACCCACTCTTTCGGTAGCTCTACTAAGGTCATCAAGCATTGTAGGTACTGAGCTCCTCCGTAGTTTCAGCCATGACTACAATATCGTCGGCAAACCGAAGGTGAGTGATGTACTCGCCATTAACATTAATCCCTAGTCCACTCCAGTCCAGAACCTTGAAGACATCCTCCATTGCAGCCATAAACAGTTTCGGAAAAATGACGTCTCCCTGCCTCACACCCCGCTGCAGAAAGATAGGTTTCGAGGTCCGGTCCTGAAGGCGGACTGACATACTGGCGTTCTCGTACAAACACTTCAGCACATCGATGTACCGATAGTCAATCTGGCACCGTTAGAGAGATTGCAGTACAGCCCAAGTCTCGATCGAATCAAAAGCTTTCTCGTAGTCCACGAACGCTAAGCTTAGCGGCAGGTTATACTCCTCGGTCTTCTGTATAACCTGCCGGAGCGTATGTATGTGGTCTACGGTGCTGAAACCTTTTCGGAATCCGGCTTGTTCGGGAGGCTGGAAATCGTCAAACCTGCGCGCGAGACGATTCGTGATGACTCTGGAAAACAGCTTGTAGACATGGCACAGAAGTGAGATGGGCCTGTAATTCTTAAGCAGTGCATTGTCACCCTTCTTAAAGAAAAGTACCACCACACCTCTGCTCCATGCCTGTGGCGTCTTTCCCTCAAGTATGACGGAATCGAACAACCTTTGAAGGGCCTTTAGGACCGGTTTTCCACCCGCCTTCAGGAGTTAGGCTGTAATTCCGTCGTCACCCGACGCCTTATTGTTTTTAAGCTGCTTCAGAGCCATCCTAATCTCGTACAGGCTGACTTCCGGGATATCCTCGGTATAGTGCCGGGTTAATCTAGATCTTGGGTCGTTTACTAGATTCGTTGTGGGTTTTGTGACTGACGTATACTGCTGTCCATAGAATGCCTCAATCTCTCCCAGGAGCTCCGATTTGGCGGATATGACTCTGCCTTGCAAAAACCTTGGGGTCTTTATTCCGCTCGATCGCGTCCTTAATCCGTTCGGTATTAAAGAGGCGGAGATCGCGTTTTAAGGACTTGGAAATCCATCTATTGAGCTGCCGGTAGATGCACGCATCGTCTGAAGACTGCAGAATCATCTCACGCCTCTCTTTCAAGAGTTCGAAAGTCTGACCAGAGAGCCTTTTCTTCTTTGTACGACTCTCTACGGTCTTAAAAAACTTAGACCCGACCGTATGGACAGTTTCCACGAACCCATAGTTGTATTCGTCCACGGAGCCACCTAGGCACTCGAAACGATTATGAAGTTCGAGCTGAAAGCTCTCGGAGTTTTGAATCTGGATCTGTGCTGGACGGAGCGTAAACTTCATCAGTCGAGATCTTTCAAGCTTGATATTGATATCCAATGTGCCTCTTACCATTCGGTGATCACTTTCAGTTTTCACTGCGTTGATTACAGAGACATCATTGAATATTTGCTTCTTCGTCGACATGATGAAGTCAATCTCATTTCTGGTCGCACCATCAGGGCTTTGCCAGGTCCACTTCTTACGCTCACGTTTTTTGAAGAAGGAGTTTATCACATATCCTTCTCCATAAAACTACCCACTAGGTGTCCCTGGCGGTTCTGAAGTCCAAATCCAAATTGCCCCACTCGCAGCTCATCACCGTCTCGTTTGCCCAGTTTCGCATTAAAGTCCCCCATGACCACGGTGAAGTGAGTCTTAGAACCATGCATGGCTCTTGATATATCCTCATACATAGATTCTACTTCGTCGTCGGAATGTGTCGAGGTCGGGGCGTAAACCTGTATTAGCTTTAGCGAATATCTTGATGATATTCTGAGTTTAAGGTACGTCATCCTGGTCGACACACTCTCGATCCTCACTACATTGTTCATAAGGGACTTGTGGACGATAAACCCGACACCACCCTGGGACTGCTGGTCCCACTCCCGGACATAAAGCAGGTTACCGGATTTGAGAATTATCGTGTCCTCCCCCTGTCTCCGGACTTCTGATAATCCCACAATACTCCATCGTAACCTGCTCAATTCTTCCTCAAGTTCGGCGATCTTCTCGTCGGACCGGAGTGTACGCGTGTTATATGTTGCCAGGTCCAGTCGTCGTTTTCTAAAGGAGTAGCCGGATCCCATCCGGAGATTCTTTGCACCCCTTGCCTCGCCATAACCTTGACCACTACCGGAGTCAAGGGTAGACGGGCTGCCAGGCACTAGGGGCTATTCTTGGTTGTGCTTATCATTATTGGGTGTTGCCATAATCGCCACGCTTGGCATGCGGGTTGGCGATCGGAGTGTGGTTGTTGCAATTCACAGAGAATGCTGCTGCCCTTCTCTGGTAAGTCCCTTAGTCGCCTCTTACGACACCCACGGGAAGAGATGGAATGGTGTTATTCTTTACGTCCGGACACCATACGGAACAATAAATTACTAAAATGCTTGTTTCTTGGATCCATTGGTTCAACTAAACCGTCACTATGCAACGCACACTCCGAACATTTCCTACCACACTTCACAATGTGGGACTGTCAAGACGCACAACTTCTTGTTGAAGTGGTAAATATCTAGATTTAAGAAATCTAGATAGATTTAGGATAGTCTTCGTTCGTATCCAGACGGGTTTTTTTCTTATAAAAAAGGATTTATTGCGAATAATCCTCCGAATATACTTCCGACTCTATCAAGATATTGGGACTATCAGGACGCACAACTTCTGGTTGAAGTGGTAAGAAGTTAATTTTAGGATGGTTGTCATCTTGATTCAAACGAGGTTTTTTTTTTAAAGAAAAGATTGATTGATCCATTGCAATCAATACTGTTCACATAAACTTGAATTTTAAATCACGAATATTTTCAATACTGTTTTGCACGTATACAACAGACTGCGACTGGATTTCGGCTATCTAATGCTTTATTAACCATAAAAAAGTACATTGTAAATTTGGCAACGCTGCGTTTACCTGTTACACTTATTAACACTGTTAACACTTTTATATCTGTTACAGATATGTTACGGTTACACTTTTATAAGTGTTTTGGGTTAACACATTGAAAACACATTTATAAGTGTTACATATTTGATTCTGTTACCAATTCAACATGTAACACTTATAATTCTGTAACCTTTATGAAGGTGTTTTTAAGTCCCTGCCCACGAGGGCACGGCAGTGACACCCGGGCGTTTGTTCCGCACGAATCCGGTGCAAGAATCTCGCGAACTTACATTGTTCGGTAAGAATCAGTGATGTGATCTGTGAAAATGCCTTAACGTCTTACCAGCCACTCTTCAAAGAGAGGATTTACCGCCATAATTATAGCGTGCCCAGCACTGGGTTGCGACAGTCACTGTCGCCATCCTACCATGAGATCCCGCCGGAACTCTGTCCGCCATGCCGCGACTTGTCACGGCAGCAGAGTTGAATCAATTTCAAGAACTGTTGAATCAATTTCAAGAACAAGGAGGCTCTGTGTTGAATCAATTTCAAGAACAAGGAGGCTCTTTGCTTAGCGGGAAACCGTGGGGTATCTTCGCACCATCCGGTTGGCCATGACCCTCTGGCAAGCGTTTAGCCTGGCCGCCGCTTGCTTTTACAGCGACGGTGCCCATACCGGTGCCCCATTAAGTGCCATGGACCGAACAATACCCGCGTAGAGCCTCCTGCAGGAGGCGTCTGAACTCCCTAGGTTAGGCAGGAGTCGCGTGAGAGCAGTCGCAATCCGATCCGGTTTGGAAGCCCGACTTCGGAAGTGGTCCTCGAAATTCCACCGGCCGTCGAGGACGAGTCCCAGGTACTTCATTGTCGACTCGACGCCGATGTGAACTCCCACTGTTATTCGGGAACCCGGTGGTGGCGCGTTGCGGGGGCACATGGCCTCGGACTTGTGCAGTGCCACCTCCAGTCCCATTTTTCCTAACGATGTGAGAATGTGGGTAAAACAAGGCCGTGTGTGATGTTTACCAAGTGTTAATTCCCCTATTCATAGTCGCTTAAAGAGCAATGCGCAAACGCATATCGTTTTGTGTTGATTAGCGTTTGAAGACACCTAATGAACGCCACTATCAATGTCGGCTTTCTTTTCCCGAACAGAAAGATCTGTACTCCTAGCACGAACCACTTGCGAAAAAGTATTCAATTCGTATCGTTAACGTGAGCATTTTATATGGAAACATGAACAGCGCCTCTGGTGTGCGTAATTTGAACTAATTTTGTGAGCACGAACAGAACACAGCCTGCGACGATCCGTACATATTCTTTTAGCTTCGTAAGCAATTTTTCCTATGAATCGCAAACTTTACTTAGCAAAAGTTATGTCAAAGTGCGATCGGGCGGATCTAAACGTTAGGCCTCGTTTACGGAGGGGCGTCGGGCGTCGCGGCGCACACTAAATTCAAACATTATGATGTATGACAATGTTTATGGAGAAGCTATTTTACACGTGTCTACTTGAAATACAGGTGGAGCCCGCGGATGGCACCGCTGCGTCGCACGCAAACTTTTGACACGGTGCCGCACGCAGCGTTGCACGCGCCAATGCGAACAAACGGTGATTAAGGGAATCATACAATGCAGACGTGAGTCACCGTCAGAAGTAAAGTACGACATGAATTTTTTAAAAGATAATTCTCTGTAGGTAATGTCACACCAAATAAACACTACAAACAGTCGGGCACACTGTAGAGGTGCCCACAGTATGCTACGTTACACGCTAGAGAATCCGCGGCGGGCACCGATGCTCTGCACGCCCCGCGTCTTCATACAACATCGTACATTGCCTTATGTTTGCGTGTAACAGTAAAACCGCCCGACGCGCCGCGACGCCTCACGTCTCCGTAAACAAGCACTAAATCTGTTCACGTTAATAAAACAAATCATTACTTCAAATATATTATTTACCACATTCGTAAACAGACAAGAACGCAATCATTTACAACAAAATAATTAAATAATAAATCTGCATTAAGTATTCCAAAATTTTATTATTTTAAATATAAAGTAAATAAGATCTATTCTCGCGGTTAAAGTGGCTTGCGGGGTGTTGTGATGAACTGTTTCAACATTTCATTAATTATCACTAGGAATTTGATCGAATTCAGTGTTGCCAGTTTTTAGACTTGAATACTACTATGTGGCTGTGAAAATTTATTTAGACATAAAATATTTACATCTTTTATTTTTCATGTAAAGAAAGGAATACTTGAGATCATGTAAAACACACTTGACGCATGCAACATCTTAGCGAATTTCTAGCTTACGGGCCCGCACGCAACTTTAGCCGCGGCTAAATATTTATTGTGCTATTCAATGAGTTTTTTGGCCTTGAAGTACCGACGAAGGTAGAGAACCTGCCACGTGGCAAGACCCAGGAGACATGCCATCGAGAATAAACTGAAGAATAGAACGCGGTTGTTTGTGGACTCTGAAACAGAATGACAATGGAAACTATGATCAAATTATAATTATTTTTTTATAATGAGATGAATGATATCATTACATCGGAAACATACAAAAGACTCGAAAACGAAAAAGAAAGTTATACTGGTTTCTTGTCGTAATACAAATCGACAATTTGGTTTTTTTTTAAACAATTTATCAGTTTAAATAATGGTCTTTTGATCCATGCAAACCTCTCCTATGATCCTGGTTTCTTTAACTGTATGATACAAGCAGATAATTAGTAAAAGTAAATAATAATTACCATTGGTATCTCTCATCTCTTCTTCTCGTTTTCTCATGAGGGTGAAGTCCTGAACGATGGCTTCTGACAAGTCCTCTAGTCTCTTCAGTTCAAGTTCCATAGGTTTGAGCTTGGCAGCTTCACCAATCTAGATAATTACGACAGATGTTTTTAAAAATAGTTTTGTTTTATTTACTTGGAGGGGATCAAATTGACTTGCAATTATATGAGCAGAGTAAATGAGGTGACTTTTATGGCAACGTCGAATATAGATGTATGTTGCTGTCCATAAGCTAGACTGCCGTTAAATGATGTATTGAAAATCATTATCGTTTTGTTAAGTATTTTTCTTATCATTAGATTCCGATGTAAATAAATAAAATCACCATTAATCTCTATATGGTGTCAGTAAAAGGATGACGGCTGATAGGATTTAAAATGGAAGATAGTTGCGCCAACTCCAAGTTAAAGAGGACAAAGGTAGGAAGATAACAAAGTTCCCTTGACTTCTACGTAAATCAATGCTGCTTTATTAAGCGTCACTCAAAATTTGATTTTGTCAGATAATGGCGTTATAGCTTGTGGACGGGTATGGACGGAATGGCCACCACAACACAACAGGCCAGAAGCATGCAAAGATATTTCTCAATGACATAGATAAGGCCTGGACCCAAAAACTATGGAGGTACAGCAGATCACAGCTCCGAACAATCACAGGAGTCTTCACGGGGCACTATGCCACCAACAAACAGCTCCACAACATGGGACTAGCAAGCGACCCGACTTGCAGGACCTGTGGAGAGGCAGAGTAGAATATGCTGCACTTGCTGTACGACTGTGCAGCACTAGGCTCCAAAACACTAGAGTATCTGGGCCAACCATTTCTAAGACCAGAGGACTCCAGGCTCAGCCCCATCGAGGCCATACTGGGCCTCATGAAGAAGGTGCACGGAGGGCTAGGGGTTGAGTAGAAGGGAGGGGAACAGCACAAAAGATCCAGAAAGGTCGAAGTGCTCTGGCCTAGGGCCAGCCCCACAATAAGATAAGATGGACGGAATGGAAGTTGATCAGCGCCGACCCCCAATAATTCGAAATAATAACAGAAGGATGAGTATATTTATATTATACCCATATTAGCAAATAAATGATTATGAATGATGAATTATTTAAGTTAGAGATTTTTGAGGGTTTACCAGATTTTAGCATTTTGTGGATTCATAAAACTCAATTGTAATAATGGTTTGATCTCAGTGAACCATGAAATTGTTGGATATAATATCAAGTACATATTTTTAGTTTTGTAAAATTAAAATATTATACATTACTAGCCGATCTGGCAAACGTTGATCTGCCATATAAATAATAAAAGTAAAAATGGGGAGTGGGGGTGGAAGAGTGAAAAATAGCTTACGACCTATTCTGAGACCTACCAAATAAAACATTTAAAAAAATCATAAAAATCGGTCAAGCCATTTCGGAGAAGAAGATAACACACACTTGTGACACAAGATTTTTATATAGTAGATTTAGGGTTAAATGATATTCTTAACCTATGTTCAAATAATAGGTTAATTAAAGATAAAAATACAACACAAAACATTAGTAGCAGACCCAGGCATTTTTGTTTGTAAATAATATATAATTATCAAAAAACTCCTAACATTAGTAATTAAATGGTTATTATTATTAATAATATTGTTTTTGGTTATTTGGTTCTTGTAAATGATTTAAAATTAAATTCCTCAATAATATAATTTCAGTAATATAAAGGAATTAGACCAATATAGTGATATTATTATTGTGCATGCTTCAAAAACACACTATCAGTCACACGTAAAGCCATTATTACCCAAGTATTCTGGTGAGATGTGGATTTTCATAGTAGAGTCACCGATAATCAAGAAAATATATTAGCATACTTACATGACATGAAAATAAAGAGAGATCTTTAGAGCATTCAAGTGATGGAAGTTTGAAAATGTTGCCATAAGTTTAAATTATAATAAAACTACCAAGTATAATGTAGCCAGTAAAATTATTCTAAATAAATACTGCTTTAAATCAACTACAGTGAAGTGAGCAGAAAATTATTATGTAAGATATTAAAATAACGAAAAAATATAAAAGGAATACTTACGCCTTCATAATTTTTGGCTTCTATTCCAATTTTGATATCCAACATCACATCTTGGCTGACGCCACGGCGTTCTGAAAAAGTAATTTAATTTGTAAGAAAATAGAACATCTTGATACAAATAGAGAAAGTTTATCATTGCGATCGAGACGGTGTTATACCTAGAGCAGTGAATAATTTCTATGTGTATTTCTTATGAAAAAATTAATAAACAGGGGTTGAAACGCGACTCGTGGAGGTCGCTTGGCGCCCAGCCTGGTACGATAAATACAATCAATTGTGGCGGAAACGAGCTCGCGCACTTTTCCGCACTATTGCGGATAAGAGCGGGTTTTCGAGTGCAGAGAAATGTGGTATGAAGCCAGATTCATTGAAAAAATTTAGAAAAATGGTAGTTTCTTACACATCCTTCCTTATGAATCATACCAACTCACAACTTTTCCCATGAGGAGTACATTCCTTTTGCTTTGTTTATATTTAAATCATCGGTACAAAATTAGGAAAATGTAGTGTAGGAACAAGATAGCGCCTTATATACATTACTATTTATTGTCATAGGTATCATCATTATTAAATAATGATATTATGAATAAGCAGCTGGATTGTTAAAAAAATAGCATAGTAGATATGTAATATATATATATATACTTTACCATAGCCACTAGTCATATTTATTACATAAGCTATTGACCAATATTTTATTGTTGTAGTAAACTATACCATTCGAATGTTCAAATGTTGAGTTTTAGATTTTTGTAACTCAAACATTCTAAATAGCTCAACAGAATTTTAATTTTTTCAAATTACCAGTGTTATATCCTGCATTTATACATAGTTATATTTTTAACCCAGTAAATTAAACCCTTAACTTTGACCCCTGAGTTTGTTTCGGTGTTTCTGCTCAGGGTAGTCAGCTAGGAAACACCAGCTTCATCTAGTTTAAATTGATAAAAAAAAATTGACGTGTATGTAAAAGTGTTTTTGAAAAACCTACTAGCAAAATAAATATAATTTATCATTTATCAAGCCTTTAGACGCTTGCCAATGGTGGCATTTGGAAAAATAACTAGGGCACACCAAGACAAGACTAAGGAGCATCATACCTTGCGTTCCGAATTGCGATAATATCGCGAATCCGACCAACGCGCAACATCACAATTATTACTCATTGTACCTTATATTTTATGACTACTAAATTTGGTCGGATTCGCGATTTTTAGCGCAATTCGGAACGATGGGTAGCTAATGTACATCAATAGAAATCATATTATTTTTATTGCTATTTAAAAAATATTTAGTACATAACATTATGCTTGCTTTATAAATTTTAGGTTGCAAATAAAAAGTTATGTTAATTGTATGTAGTGCGTGTGTTGTCCATTAAATCGCCAATTTTTAATATAGTAATTAAAATAACATTCTTTGGTATGTCAGTCAAAGAACAACATTGGCATCATTAATCATCATTATTGCTGAAAGCTAATTTTTATTGGTATAACCATGAGGTACATACATAATTTTTATTCTATAAATTAGACTTTATTTTTATAAATTATTACATTTTTTATTTTGTTCAAGTGTGAATCTGGCAAGTGTTGCCAAATAAAACTAATTTAAATCTTTAAAATTTTTTTTTAGGATGTGATCCAGATAATATATGAATCTACTTACACATTAGCTTGCTTACCTGGAGGAACTTTAGAAATGAAGCACACTTCGAATGTGTCGTAAGTTTCTGTTACAAATGTGAACTTCCCTTTGGTTATGGAATCTCGCTGTGATAAAATGTGGTCTTTGGAGTCGCGAATCTGAAAAGAGCAGAGAATAAAATTGTAGTTTTTTTTTTTTTTTTTTAATCTATTATTTAGAGGCTTCAGTGCACTCTGGGTGACTATGCCAGCCTCATGGGATCAATCCTATTGTAGCATAATAGGCATCTTGCAAGCTGCGGTAAATTGTAGATGGTTTTAACAATAACTTGTAGAGACAAACAAAAACTGAGAAATTGCAAATAGATTTAATCAGGTATATTTCTTTCAAGTTGAGTTTTCGAAACATATAATGTAAAAAAAAAAAATTGGGATATACACACCCAAATAGATTATAATCACATAACTTCATTTACACTACATTCCTGCTGCCATTTAAACATTTGTTTAGTACTTTCAGTGCCTAAGACCCAGGATCTGGATCACACAATAATTGAAAAAACATAGTTTGCTCACCATACTTTGATTTGAATCGCTAGTCAGATACTGCGCATTAACATAGGTCAACAATAGCTACATTTAACAAAAACTCGGGACAGATCACTGTGGGTAGACAAACAAATTACTGTATGTTTTTGACTAATCCAGTGACTTTCTCAAGACTGAATAGAAGGGTACCTTAAAATCTAATTAAGGCATAACCAACTTGAATGATCAATAAAGAATGGGTGTGGCAGTGGTTCCATACTGTGCAAGATCACTAATACCACCATATACTTATTGCTAAATTTCCAAGACCAGATTGCAATAAGGAGAAAAAAAAACTCCTTACAAAATTATACTCAGATATCCAAATTATTAAAAAAATACTTGCTTGCAACCTGCTTAGGTTTGTAAAACTCAAACAATGAATTAGTACTCAGTAGCTTATCAGTAGTACAGCTATGCTCAATTAGTATCAATAGAGAATAAAGTTAATTATTTTATACTTCAATGTTTGTAGATAAGCTTGTAACCTTTTATAGGCTTTTGTTTTTTTTTTTTGTTAGGTCGGCCAATCATCCAATGACTTCTCCCACCATAGGGTGGAGCGAGAGGGTGTGTCAGACTTTTGCACTCCTAAGTTCGTTCTTTGCCTTTGTTCCAGGGCCCTAGGGTTCTCTTTCGCACACCCAAGTAGGTATCGACCCTGCTGGGCACATACGGTTTTCATAACATCTCCTTGAGGCGCATGTGGAATACTATGCGTCGTCGATGACACGGGCTCGGTTCAGACCATTATCGGACAACAAGCTACTCATTGCTCACTGTCCACACCTATGGTAGCTGGAAATCAAGGTTAGGATTCTAATGGCTGGGGCATGAGGAAAATCATCTACAGGTTATGTCAGCTCCATTATATCCTTAAGCTAGTTACAGACTTATATTTACTAAATATTTATAAATAAACCTGTTCAGCTATTCTAATAAGTATGAGTAAACATTTACTCATACTTATTAGAATAGAAATCCATTGTTAACAAGAAAGGATATTCAAGAGCATCACAAGCTATTGAACATTTTTTCTTGTTTACAATTTCAATTAAGTCAATAATAGATAGTTTTAAATGAATCAATCAGTCTAAGCTATGTGGTGAGTTGTTGTATGAAACCTGTCTTGAAATGGAACACCTATGTCACCAATATTTTTAGATAAGATACAAGATTAGACAACCCTCAACAGATTTTTTAATGCATGTTAAGAATAAATTGTTTCTACAGTGTTACAACATGACAAATGTACACTTTTACAGTTATATCAATCCATCGTATGGGCGGTGGAATTTTGCCAAGAAAAAAGATCTTTGTAACTTACGACATAGTCGACTCTCTGTCCGGCAACCTCTGTGACTTCATATTCTCCTGCCACGAGCACGTTAGCATGCAGTTCTTCCTTCAAACACTTCTGAGTGTTGGGCGCTAGGTTCCACATGATAGCGTCCGTACTGTGCCATAATACACTTAAAACAAACACGAGATATTGCACCTCCATGTTTTTAGTTAAAAATGTACGTCTCTATCGCAATAATTCAGTCACAATTCATAACTTAAAAGAACTGAAAACAAACATATTCTATGTCAAAACGACCGATGAGTTGGCCCGAAACGAGAAACGTCGTCGACTTTTTGAGAAAAGTTGCCAGGTTATGTTACACGTCAGTAACGAAACGGAACGTATTTTGAGAAGAACTTAAAATCAACACAAGATTGATCAGATTCTGCACCTGAATTGAACCGTTGCAAATATTTGTCATCATTTTTAGTAAAAACTTCCATTTTGTTTGTTTTTAATTCAATAGGAAGAGCAAAGAGTATAGTAAATATATAAGGAAGAGTTTCTCCTATTTTCAACAATTAAAAAAAGCGTCAAAAAATTCTCCATTAACTGAAAAACTTCAAAATTATTGTTTTTTTTTAGTATTTCGTTTGTAGCTCCGTAGGAAAATAAATTAATTGATAATAGTCATTCTTCAAATCTATTTTTAAAACGATTATGTACGTTGAAATGTAAATTAAAATGATCTGTATTTAGAGTAATTTAAAAACAATTCATGTTATTTAAATTGATTGTAACTACTGGTAACACTGAGATCACGTTTCAGTGTATAACCAGGGAATTGCAGCTGTATCAAGCATAAGACAGAAATAGCCATATAGATAAACCATTTGCATTGAAAAGTGTGTAAGCAAGATAGCTAATCACTTCATTACATTTATTGTTTATTGGAATGCACTTTTCAGTTTTACTAGAAAGTGCAAGTGGATAAATAACAGCATTATAACCTAATTAATTGATTTTAGATTTGTGTTTGCTAAAATTGTGCATATCATAGAAAGTGTAAAATAAATGTAGTTATAAAAAAGGTTTCTGTAAGGCTATGCGTAGTAAAGTGTCTGTAAAATCGTGAAATCTGAAACTGCAGCCTTGGCTGTTTGACAGTTGCCTGGTTTTTACTTTTCCAGAAATTAATAATTATTATTTGATTCATATCAATACGATTGAAAGCTTTTGAATATATACTTGTCTCGGTGTTATCAAAATTGTATACGGAACAATTCTGAGTAAGTAGTTATATTTCACAAGATATATATGTGTTTACATAATAGTATAGTTTTCATCAGAAATGCAACTGCATTTTTGTGAAACAGTTCCCTAGATAAGTTTATTTTGTTTTTATTACATTTCATAATATAAAGAGTTCAATGACTTTTCAGAATACCTGTGGAGTCATACATAAACAACAAGAAGTTGGAAGTCTTCCATAAAACTATCATCCTTAATAATCTAATATTATTCATTTTACTGTAAGTATCAATTAGTTAGATATTAAGCGACTTGTTAGATTATTATTTTTAAAGTGTTTGCTTATATGTTTTATGTCTTTGTACATTTGTGAAGGTTTATAATACCAATTTCTGGATTTCAAAATTACTGTAAATTGACACTAAAAAATTTAGTTTTGTCTCATGAAGATGGTTTTAAATAATTTATCAACATGAATAAAATACATCAAAAAATAATCTCTGAAAATTAGATCCAATTAGATTTTTATTATCTACTTTTTCTGATAACCTATCTACTATTTTTATTATCATCCACCATACTTTAAATTCTGTGTAGTGCTTGTATCTTTATAATGTTTCAAGGAGTTTGAATATGCTAGTAAGCAAATAAAAATTTGTCACAATGTCATCTTGGTATCAGTATAAAAAAAAGGTAGTCAGGGTCTATTGACGGAATAAGAATGATTAACACTTTTGTTGCCAAGGATCTAGACCCAGTTATACAACAGTTGAAAAATGTGCTCCTAGACTGCACAGGTGTCACTGAAATGCGCACACAAACCTTAGGATCCCTGAACACCCTTATTGATGCCCTGAAAAACCTAAGAGGCCTAATCTGTTTTTGGAGAAAGGTGGGCTGGTTGGAATGAGCCCACCTTAGGTTATGGCCGCCATGGCCCACGTACAATGGTCCACATAGGACTAAGTGTGGAAACCTAAAAAATAGATAGATAGATAGTTGAAAAATCTAAGTATGCTAAGTTGTGCTCGCTAGTTGAGTTCTGGTTATGAACACAAATCAATAATAGTTATGTATAATAATGAATCGGGAGGCGGGTTGTGGGCATATAAACAAGTTATTGTATGTTCCTGGCAATGGCACTGAAAATGCTAAAATAAAAATGTTTATTAGAAATAATAGAAGGGCTCTTTGATCTTATCATCAATCTGATGCACACACAGCCTTGTTGCAGCCTGGGCTCCACTGTATGTACCAAAACTACAAAGTAACCATAAATATTTATTTTACTTTTCCATCAACATAAATGTAAATATCTTCCTTTTGAATTGATGGTAAACTCATTAAACGCTTTGATCCCAGTAGATGGCTATGTTAAATGCAGCATCAGTGGCACTTATTAAATAGCTCATAAACTGGATTTAGTTTATAGGAATATTAACCAATTAATGTTATATTAGTATTGAAGAAACTCAAAATTGTATTTCAGTTAAAACCTGGCTATGTCTCGACATAAACCTGAGCTCAATGGCATCGTAAACTCAGGAGAAATTTGTGAACGACAACCAGAAATATACAATTGTGATTATTAAGGTAAGTTGTGTTATAGTCAACAAAACCTCTTGATTTTGGCTTCATATGGACCCAGAGAATGAAAGCTTTATGGAATGAATTTAATTAAACAAGACAAAATCATTCGGTTCAGTTATTTATTTTCCTGACTTATAATTTTGCTATAGATTTACGGCAGTATAAAAACGGCCATATTATTTGCACTTATATGACAACTTAAAAAAAGCCTCTTATCTCAGCAATTGCAGTGATATTTAAAAAATTATAATGCAGTTTGAAGCAGTCCAATGCTACGCTACAAAATAATGTGAGCGTTTCCACTGATGCTAAGCTAAGTGCGATGTGTAAGAGTCACGAGGTTGCTGCGTGAGGAGGATGCATAGCTCGAGCTATGCGATGTATCGATAGTAGGAAAGGCTCACGCCGATGCCGTCACCATCCAGAACACGCACTAATCCATTTAAAAAACATACTCGTAGCATAGTTGATCCCGTTTCCACCAGTGCTAAACTATATGGATCAAACCCAGCGTTCCGAATTGCGTTAAAACTAATTATATCGCGAATCCAACCAAAGAATAATGCCCATATTAGTATAGGGCTATTCGCCAGTCCCCAGCCACAATACCCAGAATGCAGATTTATACATTTTTATTTGCCTTTTTTAAATACCTAGATTTAACGTCATACAAAGCATGGGTTCAAAATATTTATACGATATATTTTTTATAATTTTAGCTTCCTACTGATTTCTCATACATCTTATAGTATTTAGGCAACTTTACTATTAGTAATTCACTAGGCGCTTGTTTTCATTTTTAACCGAATTAAAAAAAGGAGGAGGTTATCAATTCGGTTTTTTTTATTTATTATTATGTGTGTTACCTCAGAACTCGTTGTTTATGGACCAACTTGCAAATTTTTATTTCTTCTTAGAGCATATGCTTTCCCATTCCCATTTCTTCAGAATCCATTTCGGATGATTGGATCCATGAGGAATCGAGGGAACTCCTCAAATATTATAGGCAACTATATAGTGATTTTAGCATTTTCATCGAGAACGTAAGTTCTCGTTCACTTACAGTCAAAAAGTAACATTTGATGAAGTGGAATTATGAAGAAGACCAGAAATGGTCAACGAAACTTCATACTCACATAGATATCACAAATTGTGATATCTATGTGAGTCGCTTAACTATCTTCATTGTGATTCACAATGAAGATAGTTAAGCGACTATGACAATACAAATAAATAAATGGTCCTGAATAGTTATGTTGAAAATGGTATCATCGAAGTGATCTGATGATGATGGAGCCGGAAGATAGGCACCGGAACTCTGTAATTAATCAGTTTTTCCTAGACTTTTTGGGCTTATTAGAATTGTCATGAGATACAATTTGGCTATAAGGTACTATCGAACTGATCTGATGATGGAGCTGGAAGGTGGAAGGGAGATACGGGAACTTCATAAAAAAATAATGTATCCTAGCAGTGTTTGGGTTAATTGAAATTGTCATAAGAAATAGGCACTCTGGTTATAAGTGTATCGCAACAAAAAAGTGTGAAATAAAAAAGGTTTTACAAAAAAAAAAAAAAACCGACTTCACTAAAAAAGACACCAAAAGGACCAAAATAACTTTAATTTCGGAAGTTGGTGTTAAATAAGAAATACCGACTTCCGAAATTAAAGTTATTTTGATCCTTTTAGTGTTTTTTTTTTAGTGAAGTTGGTATTTTTTTTGTAAAAAGTTTTTATTGAGAAAATGCCTTCCCAACCTAAGTTGTGAACTAAAATATTCAAAGATTTTAGATATTGGCGTAATCTGTATATTTTAGGCTTTTTTTTGATAATACTAAAATGTACAAGTCGTTTCCTCTAAGGGGAAGAAAAATGATCGGTATAAATATTACAAATCCGATCGATTTATGTACTTACGAAATGGATGAAAATGGGAGTTTGGCCTGGTGACATGGCTGTTCTGACTAATAAAAAAAAAAAGAAATCATCGTACACTGCGTATAATTTTGTTGTTATTTTTATCAATAAACTGAGGCGTGGTGGTACTCTTCTTCAAGAAGGGCGATAATGCCTTGCTTAAGAATTACTTACAGGCCCATCTCGCTTCTGAGCCATGTCTACAAGCTGTTTTCCAGTGTCATCACGAACCATCTCGCGCGCAGGTTCGACGACTTCCACCTCCCGAACAAGCCTGATTCCGAAAAGGCTTCAGCACCGTGGACCACATACATACGCTGCGGCAGGTTATACAGAAGACTGAGGAGTATAATCAGCCTCTCTGCTTAGCGTTTGTGGACTACGAGAAAGCCTTTGATTCGATCGAGACTTGGGCTGTACTTCAGTCTCTCCAACGGTGCCAAATTGACTATCGGTACATCGATGTGTTTGTACAAAAACGCCACCATGTCAGTCCGACTACAAGACCAGATCTCGAAACCTATCCTCTTGCAACGGGGCGTGAGGCAAGGAGACGTTATTTCTCCGAAACTGTTCAAGGCAGCAATGGAGGATGTCTTCAAGGTTCTGAAATAGAGGGAGCTAGGCATTAATGTCAATGGCGAGTGCATCACTCACCTTCGGTTTGCCGACGACATAGTAGTCATGGCTGAGACTACGAAGGAGCTCAGTACAATGCTTGTTGAACTCAGTAGAGCTTCCGAATGAGTGGGACCTAAAATGAACATGGACAAAACCAAAGTCATGGTAAACAGCCATGTAGCACACACTCCTATCAAGATCGGAGACTCTACACTCGAAGTTGTAGACGACTGGGACAGACGGTCCAGTTGGGTAACTTTGAAAAAGAGATTAATCGTTGAATCTGACTCGGCTGGGCAGCGTTCTGGAAACTGCGCGGTATCTTCTCGTCCAATATACCACAGTGTCTCAAGACGAAAGTCTATGACCAGTGCATGTTGCCAGTGATGACTTATGGCTCCAAAACGTGGTCGCTTAAAATGGGCCTCATCAGAAGACTTAAAGACACCCAAAGGTCAATGGAATGGCTCAGAATTTCCTTGCGTGATCGAATCAGGAATGAGGATATCCGCAGGAGATTAGATTAGAGAAGGTGCTCGTGTAGAATCTTGTGAACGCTTCGCGAACCAATTTGCAGAGTATGCTGGATCTCTTCACACGTAATTCACCTGTTTTCTTAAATTAATTTTTCTACTGTCAGCACACTCTTCTGTGATCGCCGTCGTAGGACGACCACTCCTTTGTTCATCCCCCAAAGTAAGGCGACCGCGCTTGAGCTCGCTATACCAGTGGTATATGGTTGCTTTTGAAGGTCATTTCATCCATGCAATTTGAAGTCGATCAAATGACTCGACCTGATGAGTCCTCATTTGAAATCATCGCATGAAAATGTTCTCGATGCAGATCTATTTTTATATGAGACATGATAGTTTGATTTGGCTTTCGAAAATTGTGAAGAAAATTTAAAATTCGACCAATGGTATTTTTACTTTTAAATTACCGAAGTTTCCAGCGTAAAATACATAAAAACATTTTTTCGCAAAACTTTCTGAGTGACCTGGTATTGTAAAACATCTACATTGCCAAGAAATCCCCGCTCTTGGATGGACCGTGTCGTACTTTTACTGACTAAGACACTGTTATGTTCCCTCTTTGCCTTCGTGCCAGGACCCCGTGATTCTCTTTCGCACAACTCATGACCCCAGTAGGCTTCGACCCCTAGACCCTTACGGTTTTGCTGACATCTAGAGGCGCGCGTGGAATTCTACGCGCCGTCGAAAATTGAAACAGCTGCTTCAATTTCCTAGACACTTAATTAGTAGGATGATGTCCGGGTTCAATTTTGGTGCGAAAATACGAAAATGACAAAGCCAAAGGAAACATTGAAATTTCATAATTAGATTAAGAGTAGTAAGAGTTTGCCGATGTACCTATTCGTGTTTTCTGACAAAAGAACAGTTGCGACAGACCAGGGGGAGTAGCTGGGAAATACCTGAACGACGTATACGTCTTCCTAAGGTATTGGCAAGAATTTGCGCTAGAACCAGTAACAATGTAAGAAACAGAGGGGGGAAAAGCCCTGCTCCGTTTCTTCGGCCCACCAGTAGGACAGTACAGGCTAAATATAAAATAATAGACTAAGGAGTTTAGTGAAAATCGGGACGGGTCACCTGATCCCTGAAAATCGGGACGTCCCGCGCAAAACGGGACACCTGGCAACTCTATAGATAACTATTAGACTATGTTACAAGGCCAGGTTGGCAAAATTAAGTTTGAATTAGAATTCCACGTCTAAAAGTTACGACACTTGTCTTTTTTTAATTATTGATAGGCTCGCGTTGGACCACTATCTCACTTGATGGTAAGCGATGATGTGGCCGACGATGGAGCACGCTTGCCTAGAAGTAATCTATTCACTCTTGACTTAAAGACCTCTAGGTTGTAGCTATCAGGAAAACCAGACTCCGGCAGGGAATTCCACTCCTTAGCTGTAAGCATTATGAATGTGTTCCCAAAACGCTTTGTACGTATGGGTCGGATGTCCACCATGTACCGATGGCGCAACGCCGTACGTGTAGTGGTCCGATGATGGAACGGACTTGGTGGAATTAAATTGTGCAATTCCAACGCACGCTCTCCGATGATGATGATGATGATGACTCCCCGAAGTGTAATCGATAGAAAACTGACAGTCTCTTATTTTAATTTGTAGCGTGTTTTTTGCTGACCGTAAACTTTTGAAGTTTGTTTGTTTGTTTGATTATTTATTTCTCAGGTAGGTATTTTTTTCTTGAGTTCTTAAAATTCAAATAAGGATTCGAATAGTGCTAAGTCATTGTTAGTAAGGTTTGTTTTTTCTAACCATATTTTGCGAAAGTGTTGTAGGTATACGTGTTATTTTAAATTATTCATCTCTAAGAGACCTACAACTTAGCATAATCCCTTAAAATTCTTGTAGCTTTTTCTTCTCATTCTCGTACTTCTATGATTACTGTAGGTTGGCTATCAATTCTTATTTCTTCCTTTGCTTTGCAAACTGGAACAGCTCGAGAGTGGTTATGTATTTTGTTTTTTTTTAGTTATGTAGTTTGTGTTAGAAGTCCTATCGACCTTATTACACAACATCATCATCATCATACATCTTTATCAGCAGTGCTACCCCGAGCTCTTAAAGCGATCCATTTTACGACCTAAACCGATTTCTTAAAGGGATGGAACTATATAGAGTGTATATAGTCTGTCTAACGAAAGCGCGAACTGAGAAAATTAGAACAATTAAAAAAATATTGAATGTGGTATTACTGACATAGTTGGAGAAAAACGGTGCACAGACTTGATCTTTGACTAACATCCAAAAGTTTAAACTCAAGGTTTGTCAACGTGCTATGGAGCGCAGCAACTATTAACCTTTTCACGACGACTTGGATGTCTTGCTTAAGAATTTGAATGAGAAAGCGAGGAACTGTGATCGTTAGAAAGAGTGTAGGGAGGCCTCTGTCCAGCAGTGAAACAATACGGGCTAGCTATAATAAATAACCAATACAATACAAAAACGAATAAAGATTTAATTTTGGTATATTACATTATACTACTCTGACAAGAAAGTACCGGGAAAAGGTAAATAATACACAAAATGTTCTTTCAAATTTATTTTATTGGCTTCATAGTATGCTCTTTCAGAAATGATACACTTTGACCAATGAATAATCAAATCATCGAAACATTTTTAATTGAATGCAGGGTCGGAAACGACTCGTCCTGAGCGGCTCTTATGCGATTGAGTTTTTGGAGAAAAGCAGGTCTTTTAGGACGGTAACATGTTTATATGCAAGTAATTGTTTCAAATAGATCGACTAATGATACACAGAAAGTTCAGCAGCTATCTCTTTCAAACATGAAAAAGGATTTTCAGTCACTATTTCCTACACTTTTGCGATGTTAACTACAGTTGAAGACGTTGATGGCCTACCAGATCGAGGCAAATCTTTCATCAAATCTCGACTGCTTTTGCTATATATACCACTCTTAAGCACATTAATGAAGATATTTCTTTTAAGAACTTAGTTTAAGTGTACAGAATTTTCCTCCAAATTTCTTAGTTTCAATAATTATGAAATAATTTCGTTGAGTCCCGAGATTATAAACATAAGAAAAAGTGCCATCATATCGTAAATACTAACTTAAAAGTCCGAGATCGATGTAAACATTGTTGTTTTTCTTTGAAAACAACTTCTTTCTCTTCTTGTTTTTGTTTAAACTTACTGATCATAGTGTGTAGCAGCTGTGCACATAACTTTTTATTGTTTTACCCATGATAAAGTTTGTTAAAAAATAAATCTATGTTACAAAATACTGACAATTGCAATGACAGACTTTGACGTGCCTTTGATGGCTGAATAATGTTTATGAAAGTTAATATGGCAACATATCAACTTAAAAAAAAAACTTCAGGTTGCGCTTTCATTAAACAGACTAGCTTCATTTCCCTTTCTCGCTTGCACGACGGACATTTTCACACGTCAAGGTAAGTCCCCAGGGGCCCAAGTCTGCTATTTTTATGAATTCGTCATTCCAACACGATCCCATCGTCATTTTGCTAAAAGTTCTTAATCTGCTCATTCATAATGATCGATCATTGATCGGTCAATGGTCTCGTACTAAAGTTGTGGTAGAATGACAATATCGAGCTTATTAAAAGCAATGACTGCACAATGACGTTCTAATGGTCACTGATCAAAGGAATTGTCAAAATTTTAGCAGATTACCGCATACGTCAGAAATTCATTTGTCAATATGTACGAGATTACCATTCTATGCCACTTCTTTCAACGGAGTATCAGTGGTTGACCAATGGAAAGTCATAATAGACCATTCCACCATTTCTGACACTATTGTAATAGTAGAATTGAGGCCCAGGTTTGTATCAAAAACTTTTACATGATCAATTCAATTCCAACTTTTGATATTAATCTCAATATGATTTCTTTACTTGTATTGACACTTAAACTGCACACTATATCATGATTCACTGAAACGTTTTGGCTGCATTTCAAACCGAAGCCTATAGCAGTTGAACTGACCATTAATTTCGTCTTTCATAGCAGAGCTAGATGGCGTGACTCACAATGAAACAAAGGCCGATAGTGTTGTTTTGACTGCTTCATACTATTGCTGATAGTCGATATAAGTACTTCATTAAGATCTTTATCTCAGTCGGAAGTTACCAGTTTTCGAACGATAACTGAAATGAAAAAAAATACACATCAGAATCAAAATATATTTACATAAAATTTTGCAAATTATTTGTAATATTGTTGAAAAATTTCGGTCTAATGAGATAAGTTCCTCACAATAATATCCACGGTAACTGAATACTTTAGCAGTTTTATTCGGATAGCTTCACAGATAATGGAGGCAGCTCGGCGGCCGCTGTTAGATGTGGCATTGTAAACTTGAAATACAAACCAAGCATGTCACCATTTATCCGTACTACTGAATATGTGCGTGCAACGCACTTGCAGGGTCACGAACTTTATTAGTTGCTACTGGCGTTTCTAGAGACTGCTCGGAATTGCCTCGAAGGCAATTCTGAGCTCAGAGGGTAGCCCCAACCTAAAATAGCCAAACATACCTAAGTGCTAAAAGACTTGCACCCAAACCAAAATGCTAATAAAAATGCCGATGGAATTAATCAATCAAGGTTGAAAGAAGTTTTACTCAATAAATATTTAAATATAAACTGTTTACAAACACCAAAAACAAAATCAGAAACCAGTAGACCGCTGTCCTATAAACCCGATAACAATGTTGTGCATATATCACTTTCCTACAAAGTTCCTGTTCCAAACTTTACTACATAATTTGCCTCTAATTTCAGCCTACCATAACAGTAAATTCTGAGGTTAAAAATACGTACTTACCTACTTCCACAAGATAAATAAATTTTCTTTTAACATTAAACGAAAGGACACAACAAAAAACAACAACAACACAACAAAAAAGAAGATTGATCAACTATTGCAACACTTGAATCATTGTATGATTAAAATGCGATGGAAATGCAATCTTGTTGCAGTTGTGTAGTAGCGTGCATCCCCGTTCATTGATTGACCTTAATCTGTGTTAATATTCTTGTAGGCATGCCCATTGTATACATATTTATGTACGAATTTGAATCAATATTCGTTCTACTTTTCTCGCGACTAGCCTAAGTTGATTGACATTCTTCCAACATGCTCAGTTCTCACTAGACTTATTCATTAACTTTCATCAAATTCCTGATGAGAGTGAGACTTGAGTCTTAAACATATACATTTATCTATTTTTCAACCTGTTTTGTATTTAGGTATTCTAAGTCGTTTTACCTTCAACATGCATTATAGTTGATGTCTACTAGCGAGATTTGTTAGGCTTCTGACTGGTGTATTTGGACGATTCTTTTATTTTGACTTGTATGTATGTGAGTGTGATCACTTTCGTGGTGATATTGTTAATTATATGTATTTGGTTAGTAATTTTTTTTTAATTATTATTATTGATAGGCTTGCGTTTGACCACTATCTCACCTCACGGTAAGCGATGATGTGACCGATGGTGGAGCACACTTTCCTAGAAGTAACCTATTCATTGTTGACTTGAAAAACCCCTGATTTATAGCAAACCTCTAAGTTATAGTAATTGTGAGGTGAAGTTAAGAAAGTATAAACAAAACCTTAGGTATAGTCCGCGAAGATTCCAAGAGTGCAATGAGATCACGTTTTACTCAGATCACATCGTAATGCTCCCGCATGTCAGCCACACGCTGTAGAAACTTTGAACTTGATAACGATGCACTGCTTCGAGTCCAGCACCTGAAACATTTAGCCCGACACTTAAATAAACCCGTATCTGTAAAGTGTATGACAATCAGTGATGGAATAATTAAGTGAAAAGGAATTCGTTAGAATTCCTTTTCGTGGAGTCGAGGTCGAATAAAAAGTGTGTGATACTAAATAAAAAAATGGTGCAGATAAAAATAAAGATGCCATTACGTGGTTTTTGTTATGTCTTGTTCTTCAATTGAATGATAAAAAATATATCACCAGTTCACTACTAAATCTACGACTTTGAAAAAAAAAGCGTCAAAACATTGTCAATAGATCAAATAACGAGGAAACGACGAATCAGCAAACCAGTACTCACATCGTTATAACATTCGTGAGAAGTTTCTGCCCTGCTATCGGCCGCACTGAACGTGTGCAAGATAATCCAGCTATGTAATGTGCAGCGTGACGTAATACAGTACGGTGAAAACGAGAGTGTTCGGCGCCGCCATGCGAATATACGCCTTATGCTGACTAAGATCCATTCAGGTGGCGCGGCCGTGACAATGCCGCCGAATGCGCGCGACTGCCGGCGGGGCGCGGGGACGCTCCACAAAAGTGGGTCGCTCGCGACGTGTACAGTCAAGTTCAAGGCCACACACGGAGGCAATGGGGCGCCGATCGCCCCTAGATGGCGTTGCGCGAATCGTTTGAAGTTTGAAAATTTTGCGAGCCCGGGGGTGCGGTGCGGGGCGCGGGTCTGAGCTGCGGGAACGAATTTTCGGTGCAACACACACTACACGACGCTGCACTCGTGTACCGAACGTCGCCACGCGCAGTACTTTCGCGCAGCACTAGATCCAGACTTCTAAGCTAACCTAGACATACAATAACAAGCCGACATGGACTGGATGGAGATGGAGGATGTGGTGCGTACATTTCATAGTTTATTTTATATCCTATAAAAGATTTACCGGCGTTTTTATTGTGAGAATTGTGGTTTTCTCTAAACTGAATTTTGCCTTGACCTAGGCTAACATTTTATCAACATCGACACGCGGGACTGCCGAATATTTATCGCAGAGGTGTTATGTTTTTGCATGTTATTAAGTTTTGAGTGTGTAGACCGATACATTTTAAGCTCATATATAAATCTAATAGAGACTAAATTTAACTTTAGAATAATTATATCTGTGTACGTTCTTTTTTACAAACTTTGTGTACTTTTATATATTTGGAAATATTTTAAATCTTGAAGTGATTTTAATAAAAATCATGAATCAAAAAATAACATGTACAGATTTATAAAATTTAAAGTTTCCAACTTCACATTAATTATGTTTTCAAACATAATTTATGTGAATTTTTATGTCCGAAATATTCGTCTACACTTCGTTGGTTCAACTTGTGTATTATTTAATTTTCTCATGCATCATAATTCTCACTTTATATATCAACTATATCATACATAAATTTTATAAGTAGTTTCCAAAATTTCAGTGCGGCAGGCTCGGCTCCAAGCGGCTCAACACGTAGACCGCGGTGTGCCCGACCTGCCCCAACCCGTGATCGATCGCGCCGCCTACCATTACCCGCCTCTAACTGTTGTGCCTTGTGCGTAGTGTCTATTTTCTCAACGCTCTGCCAGAAAAAATCACGCCGCACGTTCTGCCTCTATTCCATATTTTTCCGCCGTCGATCTAGATTCCTCTAACAGAGTTTATGGGTTTTTTCATTCGGTACATTATTTAATAATTATGGGTTTTTAATTTCTAAGCCGGTATTTTTTCTTAATATTAGAATTTTCTTCCTTGTTTTTCGAGGAAAAGCATGCTAAGTTAAATCTACTGACGTAACATTTTACAGGCAGTTAAAAGCAACTAGTCACGCAAAATTGCCATATCTTATGGTCTTTAAAAATATTTAGAGCCGTTAGTATATTCTAAAAATATTTTATGGCTCCTGGATTTTAGATTTCATGCTTGCATATTTCTGCATCAAATTTTTACTCTTGTCCATTTTTTTCTCTTCTTAAATAATACCGGGGCCCGTTTTTATCGTATGCGAGTATAATGGCTTCTTTGATGTGCTCTATATTATTAAGTCCCCGAGTTTTATCAATAAGTTTCTTTGTTTGTTACGCCGTTTCAAGTTTAGGTCTACCTCCTTAGTATTTGGAGTACTAAGTTCAGGATTGGTTTTTTTTATTATTGGTCCTTTGAGCTATTTCCTTTATCACTGGTCTTAAAAATGAACATTAAACTTATAAGAATAACACTACCTCATACAAAGTTTAAAAGAAATTTTTATCAAACTATGACCAAAATATTTATTAAATTTTTGAGACAAAAGAAAGTGGTGTGTTGTATACTTTGTGCAGCGATTACTCTATCTAATCATTTTTTGTTGCAACGTGATGCAAGCGGGTGATATAATGCGGCCTTGACTGAACTTATCGACTCAATATTTCCATACACTGACACATATTTTTAGCAGCATATCCCCCTGTACGAAATAATAGGTAGAAATTAAAGGATTAAAGAACGAACGTTATTATATTTTAAAGTGTCGTTAATTCTTCAAAACTATCTTGCGAAGTTTCACTACAAGGCCTCCACGATAGGTATCAACGAAGGCAGTTTAACATAATTTTATTATTTTCCTGGCCCTGGTCCTTACATAATACTATCTATATGAGCACGATGTAATAATTAAGTACGATAACAGGCTTTAACATTTTTATCACATGCTCTGGCCTCTGTCCGTCGTGTAAGTTCAGTTATTACGAATATTTATAGGCATACAAATAAATTTATTCAAACAAAATCGTTTAAATTTAGTCAAGTCCTCTATCTCTTATCTTTTAGATTTTTTTTTTCGCCAAATATACGAAATTATAAACTTTGTATAAATAGTTAATTACTCCAGTTACTGGATTTGTATTAACAAAACAGTTTGCGTTCGAATATCTTTAATTAATTGCAGATGATACACTGATATCAAGCGACCTTAGGTTATAAGACTACTGGTCACGGGCAGGGTAGGTTTCAGAGATAATAAAATAATTAGTTTATGTTCATGCTTCCGCGATCAATTTCGATTGTAATCGTTTATCGAAATCGCAATAATTGAAAACTCTCCACAAACCCTTCGTGAATGGTCTGTTTGTTTTAAAATTTCCGCCTTTATCTTGCCTTAACGACAGTTACATAATATCGTATCAGACAGTCCAGTTCATTAGTCACGCAATTTACATAGATCTGTGATCAAATTTGAGTAACGACTAATGCGGCGGGCGATGATGAAAAAAACATGGTGATGTTTTAGCGTTTAGTCTAGACCGATAGATGCAAGCCAGTGTTGTTTTTATTGCAATAAGATTTCCTACTGACGAAGCGGCACACCGTAGATTAAAAGTTGGCGGAATGCGATATGCAACGTTAAAAATACTTGATTATCGCGTCGGCAGCAACCGCAATCCTTGTACCAACATACCAAACAATAATGACACCAACTAAATGTTTTACAGAACGGTAACTATTGCTGCTCCACTCAGGAGCAATGAAATAGAAGGTTTCGCCGGCCGAGCAATATGCGCGTAGCAAACCAAAGTTTTTAGCGAATTCGAATGACTATGGATGGAGTGAGGCGGGAGTGAGGGGGGGCTCGAGCGGGAGATTTGGCTGTTGGCCTTGACAATGAACCGGCGGCGCGCACACAAGTGTGATTTTATTTGTATTTGAAATACACGCACACACACAATTAGGATCTGTTCCACGAATTGCCTCCTCCCACACAATTAAATATTAGGGCTGTCTTAGGCAGATGATTAATGAATGTTCACAGTCCATAGGAAGTCTGATCAGGACAGTAACAAAAACCTGAGACGTTAGGTCTTCCTTAGGTTAAATTTGATGTTAAAACCAAAAAAAGAACGAAAGAATCTGTCTCGATCAAACCCTTTAAAATGTACAAAGCAACCATCTTTTGATAATAAGACAATAAACATTAAAATAAACAACCATTAATCGATACCTACGGCTAAATTCAAAAAGAGTTCTATACTATCCTGGATCTAGCTAGATAAGTTAATTATATTCCATTACATTCTTGTACCTTGTCAATTGTCAAATATTGAAATGACCAAAATAACGAAGGATGCGATAGTAGAGACACGGATTTTGAAAAAGACGACGTAGGACAATCTTCATGACCAGTATCTCATACGTCACTCGCGACAAGCACAGAGCCAACCCTATCTCCAAAAAAGTTAACAAATTCGGTCTGGCCCGGCGCGCCGTCGCCGCGTGCCTGCCCTAAGACAACCTATACATAGACAGCCTAGGGCCCGACGGGATGTTTATCGATAATGCCAAAAGATTCCCCACTAACGAGTCCTGAGTCTGGCTTGTGTTGCGTTACTATATGTACCCGTATAGCCTTTCGTTTGCGCATTCTGTTTGGACTTTTGGAAACGTTAGCATTCCCATAGCTTAATGCACCTTTGATATTTCTGAAACGGCACGATCCTGATTTCTGACAATAAATTGTAGATTAATGAAGTTACATAAAAATAGTAGGTACGCAATTTTGGCGACGATAAATTATCTGATAGGTTGTAGTAGAGATTCAGTAAAAGAATTAAGTAATTGGATTTATACAAGTGTAGAAAGTCAGAGTTGGCAACAGACCCCAAGGCCACTGTCTCATATTGAGCTAGACGGTAGGTAATATTAATATATCCTACAGGTACAAATTACAGACATATGAAGGTATAGTCACGTTTTTGTCTGTCTGCTTTAACTTTTGTCTATGACATCATCGTAACTGTTTCTTTTTGTTAACATTTAACTGATCTAGCTTCAGTTTTTTGTTAATTTAGATTCCTGTGGCGTTTAGAATCGGGTGCTTCGTTTTTAAGTTCGTATTGTTTCTTTGATTTTGTAGATTACACACCTTTATAGTGTTTTCAGTATTAGAATTTGGGTTTGTATGTTTTATTATAAGTTGCAGTAACCTTGACTCAGACATTGCAGCTCGTGCAGGATTTCGTTCTATGGATTTAGTGCTTTTATTTGGTCTGATCTAGTGGCGATAATGCTAGAATTCTCAAATAGATTCAACAGTTTGATTTAAGTCGATGATTAGGTTTCGTTTCCTATTTAGTTTATTTTTAACTGTAATCGAGATAGATGGCTACAGATGATGATTAAAGTAAATCACATTTTATTATAACAGCGCACCTAATTGTTTGCCTTGAAACTGTATTTCAGACACGTGTATGGTTTTACGATTATATCTAAGCATGTTTCTAGGTCAATTTTTCAGCCTAGCCTTAATTAGTCTCAATTTTTCTTTTCATATTCGTGGTTTTCAGCCGTTATAAGAGATACATTACTGGTAAAATCTCCCTGAGTAGGGAATCTAATCCCACAAGCGCAGGATCTCGCATATTTTTTTTCGCCAAATACCGCGCGTTTGCGTTTTTTTATAAGAAATTTGAAATTCAGACGACGCACCGTTCTGATTACACTGATCAACAAAAATTAACTTTTTTATTGTCAGAAGAATTTTATTGCCATATATGGCTTTATTTTGACTCCCTCTGGCAGGAAATACTCGTAGATATAGACAAAATTTGGCACGCATAGTTTTTTTGTGACAGCAACTTTAGTTTTCATGAAAGATATTGATACTTTACTTACAATTATGCTTGAAAACATATTTTTTAAACCATATGTTACGATTTTTTCTAGTTCAACCGAAAACTGCTAATATTCAAGGACTCTATTTTCACTGGTTTTTCATTCTGGAAATGACCTGCTGGAACTTTTCTCCATTGCGTTGCCATTGCTCCCAGATTTTTGTGACAGAAGTCGAAATTTGTAAAAATTATATTTTTAGTGGCAAATTATAATCCAATGCTTGATAGGTACATTCAAATTCGTTCCTATCAGCATCGATCAATATCGATCTTTGCAGTTTTTTTTTAGTAAGTAATATTAAAAAAAATCAAAATTATTTTTTAAACCCGTTTTAAATCATGAAAAAGATGATCTAGATCATTTGTGTCAGTTATTAGTGTTCCTCTCTTATTAGGTACAAAGGCTAGATCATGAATTTCATCTGCAATTGCATTACATGTTGGCATCAGTTCCTGCGCATAGGTTTAATTTGGCAGTTCATGTATTGGTACATCAGCACTATGAGGAAGTATATCGTAGAATCACCACTGCAAATTTTTTTACTCATGTCGTAGAGCTCATACGAAACGTCCAATTTATCTTGATGAACCACGGTAAAGCTAAAACAATCACGATAACACTGCTTCACAAGTTCAGCAAAATTTCTTCATTGACTTTTAGAATTTGATTCACCACATACATAGTAAAAACTGTTAGGGTGAACGACACGCCTCCTTTGCATGGTGAGAAACAAACAGCGATTGGCTTATGCATTATAAACTCACAGTTGACCACTATTTTTCAGGAAAACTTGTTGCAATTCGACCGTACGTAGTGGAAAATTCAGTAAAAATTAAGTGGCTGTCACAAAAAATCTGTACCTACGTGATAAGAAACAAATTATGTTAGTGTTTTGTAACGAGGATAGGTAGATAAGTAAGAATACACAATCCCTGTGACAAAAACCTTGTTCACTAATTATTATAAATTTTAATATGTAACCAAGATCTATGTAACACAAAATATGATTTAAAAGAGAGCCCATGGAGTTTCTTGCGCGTTCTTCTCCATAGAGATTACGCTTTGGAACGTGCAATTTAGCTTGACTTTTTTTTTAGACTGACCGACATTTTGACAATTCAAAAGTGCCTGCAATTGATCTATTTGAAATAAACGTTTCTGATTATTATTTGTTAGACCCAGCAACGCCTCATTAACAAGTGATTTAATATCTCTCCATGGTTCTCGTGACTTTTCAATAGAATTTGTACCTATGGCAAATGATTGAATTTCAATTTTTACCTTAGGTATACCAGCTCATTAAATTTTGAACTTACCTACTTTTACCTATTTTATTTTGTGTGAGTGCTTTATCGAAAGTGGTACGGAACGTTATCAATGGTAGTTTACTGAAAGATGAAACAATAAATATTTTCTTACATCTTTCCTTAATTATTTGTAGATTCTAGAAATTTTATTATATTAGACAGCTCTAAAATATATATTCAATGTAATTAATATCCAATATGTAAATAATACAAAATATTTAGAAATTAACTCGACTGTAATTTCTTTTTTTTAATGTTAGGTAGATATCTATTTATTATTTATTTTTTTACTTTTACTATATATTATTATATTTACTTATCCGCGGAATTGCTGACTGTATGTAATCCTGCAGGCCAGCGGGATCGCGCATGATTTTATTCACAATTCCTGAGTAATGAATTTAAAACGAACTTGGATAATCGTAATTGCCTATGTATGACTAGCTTAGACGATTGACTTTTTGTGGATTATGAAATATAAAATTGTTTTTAAAAAAACAATATTGGTTCTTGAATTTTGCCAGAATAAACATGGCAAGGGAATTTCCGATACAAAAGTTTTTAGTAGATCATATTTATTGATATGACGCCTTGTTTTTTTTTTTTTTTTAAATCTTTCTGTAGATACCCAGATAGATATACTTAAGTATTTATTTATAAATTTCTAACTCGATCCGTATATCGAATTCGATCGTAGATATTATAATTAAACTTATTCTACATAATATGTTAGGAATTATCTATTACACTCCAAAACAAGCGATAAATATCTATTATTTACAATAATCAAAGTAACAAAGTTAACACATCGTTATTCATAATGAAGTACCTAACTTAGCCGTTTCGTAAGATTACGATGTATTTAAATGATAACACCAAAACTGTTGTTTTTGTAAAAGTGTATATTTACAACCCAAAATTACTAAATTATCGTTGTTTGTTGTCATAAAGGTCTCAAAATGTTCGATAACGTTGGAAATATAGCGTTTGCGCGCTCGACCAATCACGGTCGCCGTCCCTTGGCAGCGCTTCAGGAAAATTAACGTTATACCTTTATTCGTCGGATTGTACGTGAAGGGACCAATCTGAAAGGCGGTTAGCACGTGGCGCATGGTTGGGCGGCGCATGCGTAAGTCGTGAACATTGGAGGGGCGTGGAGGCGTGGCCTGCGTGTACGCAATGCGTGCGGACAGTGCGTACGAGTCGCTCAGCGCGCATCAAGCTTTTCCACCATTGCGCTCCACTAAACACAAATACATTTAAATAAACGTACGAAGTGCGTTGAACTCCAATGTTTGTGCACAAGTGCTGTGATTTGTTTTAATAAAGGCATAAAAATGTGTGCGGTAGAGGATGCATGGTTGTTCTCAAATATAGCCACTACGCTGGATATGATCGAATCTTCTCACAATGTGAGTACGGAAGCCTGCTCAAGTTTGGAAGGTGCATTGTATGGTAGGGGTTATTAATTTGTGTTATTAAGAAAAAGCGATTTCTGGGCGGAAACATGTTTTCGTTTGTTTTTGTTATAAATCACTATGTAAAGTTAAATGTATCAGCAGTGGATTGAACTCTGTGTCCGAGTTGGAAGTAGGTAGTATCTACTACTCAGTTTATTGAGTTCTAAAATTTATTTTATCTACCTACGTCTATACCTAAGTAATTCACCGTGGTATTCGTACGTAAATGTCATAGGAATGCTTAAAAGACGAAGAAAATGCGTACATGGACAGTATCTATAGTAATCAAACAAACAATAACTCCAACGCTTATTATAATAATGAGAAAGTAGCAAAAATCTACGTTTTCAATAGTTGATCTTTAACCTTTAAATTGGAATAAAACACTGACGACAAATAAACATAATAACGAATGGCTAAACACGTGACGTCTTCATGATAAGTACAGATGTTTATATTTACTCGATACCTACTAGATACAATGTTCGTTAATACTGAAATAGATAAACTATAATTTACAAAGACCATTTATAAATTGGTATAGTGATATAATATTGAGAACAAATAAGTCCCTGATACGCGTGGTTAAACCTGTCGAAAGCCTTAGATAAATCTAAACCTATTCCCGTCTGAAATATGACGATTGGTAGGTACCTATAAAAAGCAAACCTAAATCTATTGTTCTAAATAAGAATCCAGATACATGAATGCCAAAATATCGTTGGCCACACCTATGTCAGCCACATCAAATTCTGACATTTTCGACGTCCACAGTTGTCAAATCTCAGGAAGTCAGTATCATCGTATTCGCAAGATAAAGACCCTAAATATGCAGAAACTCGATTTCATCAGAAGTTGGTTCGGAAGTGAGTCTACAAGTATAATGAGTGTTTATTTTATATATACATCACGAGATAGACGATAATAAATGGAACTGCATTTTGTTTGCCTTTTCAATGTCAAATGGGCATTGAACTGCATTCAACACTTGTTGCACTTTTTATCTAAATATTCCTGTTGTAAGATGACCGACACAAATGTTTCTGTTTTACCTAGGTATTCGGCTATGCAGTTTTTGTTTAAGTTTTGTTTGAAATAGATTAGTTTTTGTTCTAAATACCTAACTAGCCTTCCGGTCTTTTTTGCTATTGGTGCAGAGTACTTATTTGATTGTTTAGGGAGTGTGTCCGATTTTAAATAATTTAGTTCAATAAAATTCATTATCTATCTTTAATTTATATTTTACCACGAGTAGGTAATTTAAATACAATCATGAATATTACAATTGGATACACCTTTAATTTAAACAAATTAGGTTATTTTATTTCTGAAACTTCAGCTAGCAAGTTTCAATTTCTTTCTTGTCGGCTTCTACTCAAATACTTTACAATTTTCTTGAACAGTTTTTAAAATACCCACCTCATTATTGAAATCTACCATCGCACCCAGTTTGTGACGTAAGAAAATCAAAATGTCATCGAAGCAAAGTGTCACTGTTAGCGCTTTTCCATTCAATGACTGTTCTTAAAGGTACAATCCACTGGCAACTTGGGTAGTCTTTGTATTTCTTTATTATCTGCGTTTTGAGTTTCTGAACCCATCAATGTCTTCATAAATCAATTGGAAAATTATATTATACATACTGCTTCATTGAAATATCTGTCACTATCTATCAATTTGCAGCGTAACAATATCAGTTCCTGTGTGGGCTATTTTAGACAGTGAGAGTTTTTGCTGTTAGGTTAAACTCCATAGAGAACAAGAGCTGTCTTTGATTGTTTTCATATTTTGTCATTTTCAAATCCTTCAGCTTTCTGCGTTAAAATATGTAGCTAATAATATATGACCCACTCAGTTTGCAGCGTAACATTATCAAATGATACCATTGATGCCATAGTGTCAGTTTTATCCCAGACAATGACAGTTCAGACAGTTATGACGTCATAATCCATTGCCTAGCTGACGCTTCATCATTGCAAGTGTCTCTTACATAAATTAATGAACAACTTGAGATAAATGACGGTCTCAAGTATATTATTACAAATAATGTAGGTAAGGATTACAATAATGTTTTAAAGAGAATGAAATGTGCCTAGAATGGATTAAGTAATAAGTCAACATCGATATCGTGTGACCTTTACTTTTGGTAATTAAATATGGTTCTATATAAAATAAGCAGTGAAAAGTATTTTTGAGGATTGAATTGGTCTACACTAACAAATTTTTTAACCACCTGCTTTAAACTACGATGTTACTGTTTTGTTATTTTGCACGTTTATTTGTATCACAGCGAGGTTGATTTGTGTGACTGTTAGTATTTGGTCGTCTCGCCAAATAAAGCAATGAATCTACAAAATATGCTGCTAGCGGAGACGATAAACATTCTGTTTCTTTGTATTCAATGCAGTTTTAAAAGTTATTTTGGATTGGAGAGCTCGCCTCAGAGAGATTCCCAATTTTTTAAGGGATATCTTTCTGTACAATCGCTTTCAAAATTTCTGAAATTTAGCGCAGCAGAACTTTGGAAATCTGTTCGTTTAAATGTAAAACATAAATTGCTCTATTGGTGTATTTTGTACCCATTTGTTTCCCAGTTTTTCGAATGAAAAAGTCCTGAAACCAATCTGGTACGAATACACCCAGTATTTTTCAAGGAACACTCTTTAACTACTCAATATTTACTTTCATTGTTTTCACATGTAGAAAAGAGGTTCATAAATGTGTAGAAATCTTTCGTCTAAAATGAGGACGTGTCTCGAAAGGGAGACAAGATTGTTTCGATATGTTGATATTTGCGTCACACGCTGCATTGTTTACCCCCGACCATTTTGGTCACAAAATATCTCGAAAACGCATTGCGTCATTTTATGTAACAGAGCGACGAGCTTTGAATTA
The DNA here is from genome assembly GCA_961205895.1 of Mythimna pallens. Classification (NCBI taxonomy): domain Eukaryota; kingdom Metazoa; phylum Arthropoda; class Insecta; order Lepidoptera; family Noctuidae; genus Mythimna; species Mythimna pallens. The sequence continues at coordinate 18,854,353 of OY540844.1, forward strand.
TTTAATAACAACGGTGTTTGACCGTCCTGGCGAATAACCCAAGATTCCCAAACAGGGGACAAAATGAAAATACAAAATGTGCGTCTGCTTGGTGAAAAAATGTTTGTTGAAGCTGATAAGCATTGCGCACACGCTGAACATTCTGGTCTAGTGAATTTGTGTAGTCGAAGTAGTGGTGCGGATGAGGCGTCATTTTTCCGCGGGCTGAGCGGCGCGGGCGGGCGCCGATGCCGTGCCGTAGGTCGGGCATAGTGTCGACGTCCGCGCAAAGTCACCCCGCGCCGAGATATTCGGCCCCCACCCCGCCCGCTCCCACGCCCTGGCTCGCCTTGTGAACATCATTTCCGATCCGCAATTTTGTGGCCTCTCCGGTTTTAGTTCGGTTTTTGCAAGTTCCTCGTGCTGCATGGAATCTGCTGCGTCTTCGTTCTTTTGAAAGCTTTCGTTTAGGTTCTTTGTATTTGGCAACTTTGTGTGCTAATTACACTTTTTTGGGCAGAAGCGTGATTTTCAGCATGTGTAAAAACTGCTAAACTGTTGGGGTAGGTCGTGGTTATATAACGACCACGCGGCGTCGGCAGGTGATTGCAAATTTTGCGATCGTCCGCGTGATATTGGGCGATGTCGGTCGTCGACCCCTCGCTATCTGCGTTATTTAGCCCGGCTCAATGTCGGCGCAATGTCGAAACTCACTCGAGTTCACGGACCGAGGCGCGAGACGCGTTCCTCACCCAACTGTGTTGTTCGACCGAATTTTTATAGACACTTACACATACATTGTAGATAGTATCGATTCTAGGTATTTCTGTTCTAATAATGGGCTTGTGTTTTTATACTTATAATTATCGTAATTATAAACATATTGCGTTATGCTGTCTATATGGACGACCTGTCTACCTGAACATAATTAAAGTCTACTTACAATATAGACTGCTGTAATAAGAGAAGCACCATTAAAGGGACATAACGAAAAATAAGTGGCTGGAACTTGAACATATTCCAACTATTGGACTTAAGTCTGGGTTCATTCGATCTGTCGGTGTAGCCGTATACACCTTTACACCGTGTACACCTTTACTGGTGCATGTCCATTCAGACTTATCGTTTAAAGCCAGACGGAGCATGTGCCATGCGGTACCCCATAGCATGGCGTAGTATACCGTTGCTCGCACTCGGTCTCTGGGCTGTGGGTCGCGCCGACCTCGGGCGCGCGGAAACCGAGCGGCGGTCAAGGCCGATGTCTAGACGCACCCCCCGCCCGCGCATCCCCGCCCCTGCAACCTCCTCCTCACCCTACCGATCCAGACTACACCTTCTACTACCTATTTTTACCTCCACTCCCGAATTTGCCTGGGCAAAGCTTCTCAGCACTCTGAATCCTGACCTGCCCAAACATAACATACTATCAGTTACAATGGGTAACACATCACCGCTTGAGATAGGTTCAGATTAGATACAGTCATACCAGCATCATGACGAATTCCGAATTTGAATATCTATAAAAAACATGTCGTGTTTATGTTTTCAGCTAGTGGTTTTTTTGGAGTGCCTCCAAACTATTGTTGGGCTTACTTTTTATATTTATGAGTAGTTAGTTTCGTTTACTAAAGAAAATTGACGTCATCGGAAGGTTGTACAAGTACATCATTCTACTCAACACCTTCAGTCTTCAGATGCTGAGTAGAATTAAATGAGTCATAACACAAATTGGGAATGTAGCAGAAAAGTGTTTTATGTATTTACCTACTGATCTCAATCCTGCCCCATCATAAAACCGTGGTGAAAGCATTGATTGGCTTTCAAAGAAATATTTGAAACGAAATAATAAAAACACTCAGAGAGTTTTAGATCTAAATAAAGTTCCGTTTGGCCTTGGTCTTGAAATTTTTTATTAATGCGTCGTAAAGATGTGGAGCGCACATGATGTAATCAGCTCGAGCCACAAAAACTGGCCAGTGTTTATTTTAAAGTTAGACATCCGAAAGAATTACCTATATTATTGCTAGAAAGGCAACAACTATGCATATTAATTTATTTATGTCTTTTGTATTATACAGTAGTGATCTAACGACTTACATTTGAACCCGGTCTGAACTCTCCGGGTGAAGGGTAAGGAAAGGCATGGCCCACTTTTTTCTGTAGGGCAAATGTGGGGCCATTTCGAGCGGGCTTCTATCCTTAGATCAATAATATTCCTTTAAAAGATAAAATAAATATTTGGTCTGAAGTTTTCAAGCCTGATTTATTATTCTTGGGTACGAAAGAAACATGACAACTGTTCGATAATGCTCACCTGCCAGTCATTTTCTTTTCATGTTTAAAACTTCAATCCAGAGTAGAGCACCGATAGAATATTCATGAACAAGGCTCACTGTTTTAAATTTAGTGTAGGTACCTATCAAGACCTACCACAAAGACAGCATTGTGAGCTAAGTAAGCATCTGTGTAAACTCCGTGATCATTTACTTACACAACTACATCCATGCCACCAACGATTTCGTGTGTGTTCTACATTTTTATCACAATGATACTGTGGAATGCGTTAGCGCATTTATCAAGTGCAAAAATAAAATATGATAACGCATGGAAAAGTACTACACGTAGCCTAGCGAGTGAATATTCGGTTTTGTGTTGAGGTAGGTCCGGGTCGGACAAGAAATGCCGACAAGCTGTCCATAGCGTTTTTGTGTGACTCTATTCAGCGCTCGTGATGCGACGTCACAAGATTAGCTACAGGCTTTGAAACGATTTATCATCGCTAATATTTTTATGATTTCACGTTATTTTAATACGTTATCTTAGAAAGATAATGTGTTAAAATAACGGCTAATTGGACTTTAAAATGGGTCGGACAACTTAGTTTTTCTCATGCAAAAACATGATTTCGTTTGGGCGTCGAGGTGGCCAAATGAATAAACTGTTAGATTGGGTTTCAAGGTTAATATCAGCTGTATCCTTAAGAAGCCTTGATTTTAATTAGTATCTTAATTTAAGTATCTATATGAAGTAAGATTTTGGCTTTTGTTTGGACTGACTGAAACCGTCTGACTTTCAGTGTCTAAGTAATGACAAGTGACATTACTTAGAAACTGAAAGTCAAATTTAGTGAGATGTTCGTTCAGATATTTTATGCTGTTGAATAATTCGTTCTAATTATGCTTCTTTTGTGCAATAAATAATCGTGCAAAACAATGGCCAAAGCACGAGTGTTTTGTTTTATCGGGGTCTGTCATGTGTGTTGTTGAGCCTGGGAGTGTGAGGTTGCCGGTGCCCCAATTTGTAATACAAGACGGTGCCGACTGCCGAGCCTGCCTCAACGTCGGCGTAGTTACGAACACGGTTTCGCGGTCGCGCGCCCGCCTGCTCTAGCCGAAATGACGTTTATCTATCAAGGTGAGACCACGGGCGCACGGTCGCTGAACTCCACCGCGTATTATGAATACCTACCTATTTTGTGCCAACACATAAATAGTATTGTGGCGCAGTAAGGAATCAGGTGGTGTTCGAATAAAACTTTTTTCTTTCTTTTCATTGGATTGTTATACAATTTAAATAATAATTATTGCAATACTGCTAATGTAATGTTATGAAATGTCCTTATGCTTTTGTGTACTTTAGAGGTGGCCTTTAAAAACCTTTCTACTTGATTTGTTTAGGGTTTAAGCCGGATCTTGATTATTTGAACACCTCGAGTCACTTTTAATCATACGTTCTGCAATGAAGTAGGTTTTTCCGTCTAGGGGCGTTGGGGACCATTTCGTGTAAGGAGTAAATACATTGTGTTGTGATTTAGCTCAACGGATGTAAAGCAAGATTAGAACTCTTATGGTGCGTTTACATGTGGGCCCAGCCTCGACCAATCGCCATCCCCTGGCCATTATTTAAACGGGGTGTTGGTCAAGAAATGGCATGCCATTCATGACCAACACCCTGTTTACACAATGGTTCTTCTGATACACTTAACCGCCTACACTTTATACCGCCTATACATATATATTGATTTGAATATAATAAATTGATCTCAGATTTTGAGATGTTTCGGTTCAATTATCGGCAATCAATCCTTTTATAAGTCGGTTCGATTATTCCTTTGATATTTCGGAGTTATCGAATTATTTCTAGAATTGTTGTCGTTAAAGAACAGGTTTTTAATTCGTTTTCTATGTTGTTTTTAAATAAAACAAAAGATCTGGGTATATTATGGTCTCATAGGGTTATTTATTGCAATTTTATTTTAAAATATTGGTATTTGAATGTTAGAAGGAATTATGACTTTATGACCTAGTAGGTTTGTTAGCAAGATCAAGTTTTTCATGATGCAGTAACTCTACGGTAGAGAATAAACCTATTTATGTTTTTAACCCATTTGATAGGTGACAGGACATCATGCACTCATTAGCATTCGATTGTAACTTCAAAACCTTATCGCCTAATTTTAGCGGTAGGTATCACCGGTATTTGTAAATGTCGATTTTGTCTTACGGGGGTAATTCGAATATTCCTAGTGTGCCGACGGACCAGGTCGGCAGTGTCCCGTAGTATTGATATGACGCTTTGACTGATGCAAATGGCGTCAGCAATATAGCGGCTTTTTTGCTGCTTTTGCTGCAGCTTTGCTGGAAGCAAGAGCTTCCAGCAAGCCTTTTGCTCTCAATAACTTTCTGGTTAAATGTTGTGTTCCAAAGTATAGGAAAAACAAATAGTTCAACAATTTTGATTAAAACCAATTCAATCTTTAAAAGAAACAGAGTCGAAAAGGTAACGTGATGAAGTTGAATTTATTTTACCGGCTCTCTGTTGTTTTTTTTAATTTGAAATTAGAATACAGAAGAAAAATGTGCCGCAGTGCCAGTAACAAAACGTAGATAAATATTTATAAATATTTATATTTTTTTTTATGGCCAGTACTTGGTTATGGTACTAAATCTGAAATATCCCTAGACATATTGATGTGTGTAAGTTTTTTCTCTTTCCGCTGCTATCTAGAAGTGATGAAATTGCGAGGACCTTAGAGGTTCTCCTTGTAACATACATCATGTTCACATCATTTATTACGTCTTTATAGTCTATGTTCCGTAGTAGACTAAGTAAGATAAGCTGAGTTCATTGATTGATAGTTCTTTAAAAAATCTTATCTCTGTTATTTCTTTTCCCTCAGTTTATCAAAGGGTTAACAAAACACATGGTCGATAACTACAAATAAATATTTTACGAATTTTGCGAATTAATTGTCCCTAGATTTTCCTGTCAAATGTTAAATAACAATGACTTGCTAGTTTAGAGTCTAGACTGAGTCACGACGCGCCGCGCTTCACTGACCTACCCTATCCAGTGGCGAATTGTCAAAATGGACCATTTTGTTCAGCCCGCTAATGATAATGCTTATGTATTGTGTTTACTTAAATATAAATACTAAACTGTCTGCGACTCATATTTATTCGATGACTTATTTGATTTCTTATTTGTAAACAGTTTTCGTTTTATTAATCATATTTAATCAACGCCATCTTTAAGTTTTATTAATATTATAGCAGTTTAACAATTTCCAGACACAGGAAAATCTCGCAATCGAAGATTATTTTTAGGATTTCTGTTAAATTACAAATTATACCTACATGCAAATGTTGACGCTGCTAACAGCTTTGCCTGCTTTATTTTCAACTATTATAAATACAATTCCACGAGTTTTTAATAAAGTAAATAAAGACAGCCATTTTGTATGTCCACACCCATCCACCCGGTTTGAACACCCAAATCCGAGTGGTTGTAGAGACTTGTATAATAATGCCATAGTGGATATTTTGAATTTTATCATCATCCCAAATTAACTCAGGTCGCGTCAGTTCGTCATGTTTTCTTCTTCCAAACTTCAAATTTTCTTTCTACTACTTTTGTCACCACAGAATTATGAGCCTCTTTCGTATTGGTCTAAATTATGTATCTTTCAACTTAGCTAGTGAGTGATCTAAGCAATTAAGTTCCATTAGTACAATAGGCACCTGAGACTAACTGAATTAATTAGTGTTGCTAGTCGAATAAAATTATAATTCGCCTCACTCCTGGCAGCAGCAATCGCGCTAGTAAGTACCTATTAGGACGAGTGCAGAGGATGTATCACCGAATATTTTTTGCCAGCATGTACTTAAAGGCATTTTAAAGGTGATTTTTCTAAACCTTATTGTCTTGATGGAGTCGTATTCATGACACGTTTAATATTAAGAAGGATGTAGTAATGTGATATGGGTTGTAATAGCCCAAAAGTTAAGGCCTCGACCGCCTCTCATGCATCAGGTTGGGTTGGAAACCGGGCACGTACCAATGTGAATTTTTCAATTCATATGTACGTTTCTAAGTTTATCTAGGACATTACTCTCATTACATTACGGAAAGCATGTAAAGCTGTTGGTCCCGGTTATAATTTTCAGATCTTTGACAATCGTTATAGGTAGCCGCCAGAAAGTCTGACTATCAGCCTATGCAAGGAGTATCGTGTTGCCCTAGCAATCGGTCCATGTAAGACACGAGTCTTCAGCTGCATCCATAGTCTGGAAGCCGACCCCTAGCTAGTTGGAAAAAGCTAGGGAGATGATGTAGTAATGTGATTTTTCTTGAGTAAAGCGGAATCCCAATTGCCTGGTCTACATGTCAAGGAAGTAGCGGTAGTCCAGAGACATTCTATCTAGTTGGCCTTTCAGTAGGTAGACTTCTTCTTGATCGGAGGTGAAGAATTAGAAACAGAGCTATAGTCTGCATAGCTGTTTGAGGTTTTCCCCTATTTTATTCTTAAGGTAATCCCCGCTTTCTAAAAGCCTAATCAAGAATTTGATTATTATTTGATCTGCATTGCATTTGTTGCATTTATTGTATTGTATGAATCCAAATTTCATGTATTGTAATTGGTTGAAATAACATAGCCGATGTCATCACTCGAAATGAGATTTGCCGGAATAGTTTCGTTTCTATTTTCTTGAAGTTTGTAAAAACTGCATTATTCCGGTTCATTTTATTATAGTCTTGCATTATGAGCACTTGTAAAAGCAAAACTGACTAATTCTATTACATTTGGTATAGAGTGGCTGGCTCAATTCTTCGACAGCGTTTTCGGCTGTCTTGTGCCCATTTTCTTAAACTTGTGAATCCCAAAATGGTAGGTAACTGACTAGCATTCTCAGACGCTTGCAAAACGTCCTGCTGTTAAATCTGTTATCAGTACACCACCGACGAGCTAGATCATTTGACCCATATTCAGACCAAGTCAATATCGCACAAATTGAATAAGAAATTTATTATATCCAGACTTGCCAAGCATACCTACATTATAAAACAGACGGTTAATTAGTGATGCATGAGTAGGTACTAGATATAGGTACTCACCTACTTACGTTGCATCACGATCATTATCACATGCACACTGCAATGTCATGAGTACATTGAACTCACAATACTTGCATCCTTGAACACTTTTTTTTGTAGTTATCTTTTGATAGATAATTCTGTTTTTTCAATACTGTATAAATAAAGATAGACGATGTTTTTCACGTGTACGCTCATTCTGCGAACGAATGAGTAGCGTCGCCATGTTTATTTCATTTAAAAATGGAGCGTTTTTCAAATAGCCGTTGACGCACTTCAATGAATTTTTTCTTAGGCAACATTTGACGGTTGATTTAATCGTCAAATGCCTTAGTGAAGTCTTAGTAGATAAAATAAGGACAATTGCGTAGTAATTGACGTCATGTTATATCTAATAATGATTTTATCACGTGTCGAAGAAAAGGAAAGTTGTGCAGGTCAGGAATCGGGGCAGCTCGTAGTGTATCAATTTTTTTAAGGTGTTTTTTAACCTTTGGTGGAGCGAGAGGGAATATCAGACTTTTACTGACTAAAACCCACATGTGTTTCTTCCTCTGTGGCCGCGGTGATTCTTTCGAACAATCCTTATGGTTTGAGGTATAAATCTCTCCTTTATTGCGTCACTTGAATAATGTCATGTCATCTCGTATTACTTTAACAGTTCCAGACATCTTTACAATGTCATGCGACCCACTAGCTTCCAGTCTAATCTACACATATCAACATCTTGGTAGCTACGTACGTTCGTAGTCTGTAGCTATTCACTGAAACAATACCGTTTTCAATAGACTGGTCGAAAGCATTTGCACTTCAAATATCGATCTAAATTAGAGTTCCAAGAAGTAGCGAAATTTTATCGTTTCTATTTTAGGTCTTGTTGAATAGTGTAGTTTTATTTAATTGCATTAGTAGTGCATTTAAATTTGTGCTTCCTTGGTACAGTAAACCTCGCTATCATCATCATGATTTCAGCCCCGTATTACCCTCTGCTGCATTAAGCGTTCCATGACTTCTAGGTCTTCATTTATGTGTTTTCCGTGATGTTGACGATATCTTCTAACCAACCTTGCTGACTGACTGAAATTTCTACCAGTGTATTACTTTTTTTATATAATTTGCTACGGCTCTATAGAGAAGACTGGAAGATTAGAGATCTTTCGAGCTTCTGAAGGTCCGAAGATTGCGCAACTGTCGTTTTGCGTAATAACTTACTTCTTTTTATTGCCTTGACAGATAATATGTCTCAATAAAAACAAAATTATGTTTTGGTCTCGGCATGGTTGACCTGTTACACTTTTAATTGCAAATTATTGGCTGTCGTTTCTGGCGCCCGATAAACCTGATTGGAAATGTTATGGACCTTGTTATCTTTTTCGGCCTAAGCTACTTTATTTATATATGTTTTTGCGTATAATCTGTGTTTTATTTGTCGCATAGGTGGATCGTACCTTATATATCGATCAGGTTACATATTTGTACGTATGTCTGTATGTTTTGTCTGCGGCGTAGTCAACACATATCGTTATATTGCGTTTGATATTTTTCACAGCCTGTGGATTTTTTTGTCTTTGTATGTTTTCTGTAACTTTAATTTTTTTTCTCGATATCTATAAGTTTATAGGAATAAGTCTGGGTGTTGGAGTATTTTGACGATCCTCCAGTAGTTGTTGTAGGTTGTAAAGAATTAACACCAAACCACTAAGTAACACGTTTAACGTTTATTTGTTAATACAATAAAGTTATATTTAGTTATGTGAGCCGCACTTATTTATTACTGACACATTACCGCGTGACGGTGGTGTAGTTAAAATTATTAAGTTTGTTATGCAAAACGTATTTTGCTGTATGAGCTCAAGATATATTGGCTCGTACACTGGGTGTAGTTATGTTATAACCATCTGGAGTTATAGTGTTTCTTATTAATCTTCTATATTTTTACCTATTACATAGGTGGTATAAAACAAAGACGCATTCCAGAGTGATCTGTTTATTCGCTAACTCCTTAACCACACAGCGGATTTTGATGCGGTTTTCACTAATAAAGAGAGCAATAAACGAAGAATTTTTATGTATATAGCAAACACGAGTTGCATAATTTAATTCCACCCGCGCCCGTTCCAGCATCGGACCGTACGGCGATGTGCCATCGTGCACAAAACATTTTAGGAACACATTTATTGAGCGTACAGCTAAGGAGTGGAATTCTTTTCTGGAGGTGTTTCCTGATAGCTACAACCTGGAGGTCTTTAAGTTAAGAGTGATTAGGTTACTTCTAGGCTAGCGTGCTCCATCGTCGACCACATCATCGCTTTCCATTAGATGAGATAGTGGTGAAGCCTATGAATTATTTTTCTTTGTTGTTTTTTTAGTACCTACATACATGATCATAGCAGACCTTTATGCTATGTGGGAACACCAGATATTCCCAAATCATTAGCACAAATGATTTTATTGACCGTTTCCTCTCCATTCATTTTCAATTTGCTAGAATGACAAGATAGCAATAATCTGATCATCTATCAAATTGTTTTCGGTGGATCCTGGGATTTTCCGTGGCTTATGTTGCTTCTACTATTCAATGGAATTAATTAATAAAATTGTTCCTACAACAAAAACCTAAAATATACCGTTTTTTTTTTTAAAGTACTTTTTTCCCAGAAGTAAAAAAGTACTGGCCACAGAGAAACCAACATCGATTTTTCCCCACAAAATACGATCAAAATAACTTTTTATAATGTGCAAATTAGGTACCTACTTAAGTCATGTTCATGACTGATACATATTTTTGTTCAATGTGATACAAACCTGACCTACCTCAACGAGACCTTGGAACCAGCTATAATAGAAACACATGACGTCAACGTTGGATAGCGTTACAAATATTGCAAAAAAAACTGGCCAGAATAAAAAAAGTTTGCATGCCAGTGTTTTGGGATGTGGTGATGAAACCGGATTGATGTTGGAAAATGCTGTTGGTTTTTTTTTATCAAATTATGCAGCAGTTTTTGAAGAGGGATTAGGAATTGTTTTGATCTGGTGTGACGACTTAATTTTTTTTTAAATATTTGTATCAAAAAGGATTTTTATTCAAAATCACAAAATTAAATCTATAAGTAAATTAAGTAGGTAAGTTAGAAATCTTTCTAATAATATAATAAAAGGGGAAACTGTCAAGTAATGGAATAAGGGTGCACACTCTGAAGTATGACGTCACCGCCGCGAGATAATCTCATCGCTTTATTCATAGGTACCAATATTTGTAACGCTAATGGTTGTTTATTTCGTAACCAATATTGATGGTGTTTTTAATCAAACGATTTCTTTAGTTCTTTTTGGTATTCTTGTTATTTAATATAAAATATTGTACAAAAATAAACACAGAACACCCAATTGTTTGTATTAAAGATTAATTATTAACGTGAATTTGCAATACATTATCACCAGTTTGGTCTAAGCTTCAGTTCAGCTATACCTCGGTTAACACGAAATTCTAATAACTTAATCCTATACGAATGGAATCCTAATTTCGTATAGTTGGTCTGAAACTATATCAGGCGTTGATAATGCTTTTATGAACTCAAACATTACCTAACCTAGGCCTTACCACGAGCTCTTAACGCGATCCATTTTACGACCTGAACTGAAATTTTAAAGGGATGGAGTTATATAGGTTGTATAGCTTCATCCATCCATCTAAATTCTAAATTGTAATAGAAGTTAGTAGTGTTTTAGATTTTTAAGAGTTAGTGTAAGAGTAGCACTTTTTCAATAATCATAGTTTTAGTTTTTTTGGTAACCATTATTGTATTAGGTTCAGCCTGTAAAGATAGTGTGTATATTTAAATAAATAAATAAAATAAATAAATCCCTCTTTCACGCTCGCACCACTGACATATTAACACTTTCTGCCCTGCGTTCCGAATTGCGTCAAAAGCGATAATATTGCGAATCGGACCAACGCGCAACGTCACAATTATTACTCAATAGCCCTTATTTTTTGTGACTTAATTTGGTCGGATTCGCGATATAATCACTTTTATCGCAATTCGGAACACGAAGCTGGTAAGACCCCTGGTAAGCCTTGTTTGTGCTACTAACGTCACTCTTGAATGGAAACTTATCTCATTTTGGTTAGACGGTAGACTGTGTAGTTTGCAAAAGTATAAGTAATTAAACTGTCGAAGGACAGTAACAAATCGATGTAGGTAAATTTTTTTGGTGGGTAGTGTAATTTCAAATCTGTTCTGTCCGGTACGATTTACGAGATATCGGCCAAGTTTTTGTTAAATTTGAAGATTTTATTGAACATGTAGAGGTAGTAAATTATCAGTCTTTTGTGAGGTTTCACAATCAAGACGTTTTAATGGCTTTTCTTTATCAAAGTTCTGGAAAATAAGAAAAATAAAAGGATGTTCTATACGGGCCCATCAGGGTCGAAGCCTATTGGGGCCAAGGGTCTGATTCTAAAAGGAAGACTCGGCCCTGGCACGAAAGGCAACGAAGGAACAGGAGTGGGTTTATCTCATCATAAAATTTCTGAAGATACTTCATGCACATAAAGTTACAGAGGCGGACTTAATGCCTTAGGCATTTTCTACCAGTCAACCTTTGGGTGATGCAAAAAAGAATAGTGGTAGGTGCAATAAAATAGAGAGAGTGTATGTAGCTGGGCCATAATTTCTTCCTTTTTCTTTTGTCAAGTACAGTTCAGTCCAAAATCCTCAAACCCTCTTCATTGTTGCAGGTGCAACTGATGTCGGCGGTGAGCGGCGAGCCGATGTTGCGCCGCGTCAAGCAGGAGACTGAGCCGCCCCCACAGTACTCGCCGCCCGAGCCGCAGCCGCCGCACACACAGACCCTGCAACCTCGCAACATGCCTATGATGCAGCCAGATGTAGGCAGAATTATTATTTATATGAGCCCGTTGTGAAAAGTTCTCTCTTCCTTTCTTTCACTTTTTTCCTGTCTCTAACTACATCTGACCAATCCTTTAGGTAGAAGTCCAACTCGTCACTTCATCTCAAATAGGTAGAAGTTGAAGACAGACGTTATACATAATTATAATTGTATATAATACTAGCTAGTCCCCGCAACTTCATTCGCGTCAGACTAATACAGTACAATGCCACTCAGACCCAATTTAAGAATTAAGGTTCTCGTAGAACTACACAGCACACACGTGTGCCACACACGCCGATCTGGGCGCGTCGGTCTCCATACATTTTTTATAAGGAAACTAGTCTTTTGAACTACACTTGATAGACGCCACGCGATATCGTTATCTACGTATTTTTTATTATTTTTAGTAATAACGAAATAATATGTACATAAATTAAATATTAATTAAAACGATTTTTTATAATCGTCTCTTCATAAACTAGTGCGCCTCACCATCAACAATTGCATCACTGCTTACTATCAGGTGGGATTGCAGTGAAGCACTACTTTATATATATATATAAAAAAACTATACAAATAGGTACATTTATTAAATTACTCTTCAAATTAATTTTGGATTGTCGTCTCCTTTTTCGGTAAGGGCAACCGTGGGAGGATTATTGACGCACTTTAGTTGTTATCAAGTCTTGAACAACCTAATTCTTGGCATTGGAATAACTTAATGATATCGATCAAATCTATTTCTGATCGCACTATGACAAGTTATATAAGTTATACCTAATTGGATTGCTCTATGAACCAATATATTTCTCAGAGCTGTGTCAAACGAACGGTTTCTTTTATATTTTTATGATTACTCGTATATAATATATTGTTACTTTTCGTAGAAATTATTGAGTAGTGAGTGAGGAGCTCGTGTCTGAAATTGACAAGCAACAGTTGCTGGGGTTGGTTTGTGGATGGGTGACCTTCTTAAACCTGGAAAGCACGTGTGTATTTCACGCTCGTAGTCTCAGTAGTTTCGGCTGTGCGTTGATATGCCAGTTAGTCAGCTTCTTCTTTTATAAATATTATTAAATTAATTGAATTTAAATAAACTGAGTAAGCAATTGTTGGTTAGCCGGAATTGGATAGTCAGAAGTCAGAAAATCTGACACCAGCCTTGGCAAGGGGTATCCTATTACCCAGTTACTGGGTTGCTGAGGTTAGTTAGGCAGTCGCTCTTTGTAAAATACTGGTTAGACTTGAAACCGACTCCAACATAATTGGGAAAAGGCAAATTGTAACAGATAGCGTAGCATAATCAGCCTTATAATGTTCCCACTGCTGGGACTCTGGCAATACGATATTTATTGGCGTAGGCGAGCACTAAGAGAAACTCTGGAAAAACTGGAGAAACCTACTTTTACGCGGGCGAAGCCGCTAGCAGAAGCTAGTCGTTGTATAAAAAGGTTTTTGTTAAAGTTTCGAAAATGTTGATCGATCTTGTTTAAAATTATTTATATTGACCTAAAATTCTGTTCTTATCCCACTAGTCTAAATTCAACTTATTCAAATTTCAATAACGTTATGTTTAAATAGGTTACCTCACTTTATACTAAGCCTTTTAAATCGGCTAGAAGTTAAAAAGGACACTGAAATGTATTCGTATTATTCAGTCCATTCCTACATAATTCAAGAGCTCTTACAAATCCCAACCCTTTTACCTTTTCATAATACCAAGCTTGATTGATTTTCATATTGGCTTTGTCATTCGGCCAATAGTAATTTCATTCATCGCGTGTAATTGAGATTTTATTCGGAATAAAAAATAATAATAAAAAAAATCAGAATAAAAAGTATAGGTAACATGCTGCGAAACAAAGTGTTGGTCATTACGAGTCATGTTAAAAAATTGGTTGCGCTCCGTCGCTTAAAAAATGGTCCCTTCGTGTTTCTTCTTGCATCACTCTCGTTAATCACAACGTTCGTGCGTTTTTTTAGTAGCACTTTATTTTAAACCTTTTATGAAATTAACAATAATAATAAACATTATGTAATTTAAGCGAACTTTAATATATTATTTAATTATACTTTATTAGGTGAGAAAAGCTAATGAGTTGCTCGACTATAAAATCTTTTTGAATTGAGAAGCAAAAATAATCATAAATTAAATAGAAACGAGTGTTGCAACGAAACAAAAATCATGGATGGATTTAAACGCTCATTATTTTGGCCTCATTTAAAAAAATCATGATCTATTTGTAAAATAACATCATTTATCATTGTTTACTAACTCTTTTAATAATTCCGATTCAGAAATTGTTTCATTCATAACAGTTCTCTTATTTTTACCAGTTGGATCTCGAAAGTAAGGAGGACGTGAAATTCTGCGTGTCTCCGTCAGATAACACGATTGTTGGCAACACCAGCCCGGAGCAGCAACACTGTTCGTCGACGACTGCCGCCGCCGCCAGTGGCGCGAGGGATGACGAAGCGCCCAGGAGGGTTTGCCTGGTCTGCGGGGACACAGCCTCAGGGTTCCACTACGGAGTCGCGAGTTGTGAGGCCTGTAAGGCGTTTTTCAAGAGGACAATACAGGTCAGTAGGAAGGTGATGAAACATTTTTGTTATTTTTATTCACTAACTCATCCATCATACATTTAATTCAGGCAGTATTAATACTGACTGATTTTTCATACATTAAAATTATCGATCTTCTGGCTTTACATATAAATCAGTAAGGCCGTGTTCCCACTTTTTCGACGACAGATAATCGTTTTAAGTGTCGTGGCTTGTACATTTAAATGGAGGTGTTCACATATAGGACGACACCAATACTGTCATGACAACAGATTGTCAAGATCGTGGGATCGGATAGCACGACAGTCGTAAAACGATAAAAAATTGTCAAGTTTAAACCGTGACGGTAAATCATGTGTCGTTGTTGCGATAAAGTTGAAAAGTTGTTATAATGGGAACAGCTGAGATGGTGGTCAAACGCGAGCCTATAAGAGCCTTTTTTTATTAAAAAAAAAGCTAGAGACGATACTTGACCGTTACGACATAGTGGAAACGCGGCCTTACACTTCAGATTGACAGTCAATCCATTGCATAGACCATTGAAGTAAACATGAAAACAAGACTCTCTTGGTAACCATATAGTCCAAAGCTGCTGCCGAAAATGTGTGTTAAGGATTTCAAATAGTTAGCCTACTCAAGTGAGGCTCGTTCTAATTTTTTTTATACAATCATATCGATTATTATTTTTATCTAAATTTTCTTTTTTGAGGCGGGATATTATCAAATACTTAACTCCTCTAGCTCTGGTGGAGCGAAATTGAGAATGTCAGACTTTTACTGACTACAACCTACCTGCGTTCCTTCAGTTGCCCGCCCGAATAATCCCACAGCACTGACTGGGTCTTAAAAATAATTAAATATCATACCTGTTTATAACGAACTACTTTATATGACTATAAAGTAGTTCGCTATTTCAAAAGAGGGCGTATCCGGAATAGCATCATAGCATCACTAAATTAGCTATAAGAAGTCGTTAGCAAGCTTCTAATTTGGATCGTCGCCAGTCTTTATAAATCTTTCTATATACTAGTCTCTGGTGTCTAAATGTCTGGGACTTAGAAATCCTAGTATACTTACCTTGATTTATACGCACAAAGTTTCAAACTGTGGTCTTTTACTTAGATTTCGGCTGGGAGGCTTAAGTTTCAGTTTTCTATAAACATACAAATCTGCATAATTCTCTCAAGTTCGTGAAGTCCTTTGTCAATATGTAAATCTGACTAATTCTTTATTCTAGATAGTTATGTTGGGGCTTAGTACATCTCTTTACGTTATATCTTTTCTATAATAAAAGTTATAGTGTGAATATATTGCTCTATGTCGTATAAAATGCCTCATAATGTTCCCCCTGCTGGGACTCGGGCCTCCTCTCCAGGAGAGGGAATGGGCTGTAATCCACCATGCGGGCCCAATGAGAGTTCGTAGATGTCGCATGTGTTTGAATTTTTGGTTTTAGGACGTGCCGGTTTCACGGTGTTTTCCTTCATCGTTTTGAGGGCAGTCGTGATGAAATAAACTACATAAAGTAATGCGCTTGGCTGGGTTTGAACCCTTGACCTATAACTAAGTCGGGACAGTTACCACAAGGCCACCAAAAAGAAAAGCCCATACAAAAATAATCCAACGATGAAGTTATCTTTGCCGACATCTTTCACATATGTTATGTAGGTGTTTTAAAACAAATTCTTGCCAAACGAAACGATTGCCAGCGACTGAATTCGAACACTTTTACACATTTCTTAATACATCCACTTAGTTCTTCATAACGTAACGCAGGCACACTGACACATCTGCCGGTTGCTTCTGATGTAATCGCTTTCCTTGTCTCTAATATTGATATTATAAAGAAACCATGGTTGACAACATTTAGGCTGCAGAATTATACGAAAGAGTTATTGTTGTTAGAGCGCGAGATGTCATTGCATGATTCCTTAATGAGGCCTTAAAAAAATAAACTACAAACTGGGTATTTAACAAAAATACAACTAACCGTGTAGTGGAATCGGAAACACTTCTCATGCCTCTAGCAGTAATCACCGATCAAAGACAAGACGAAAACGCTATCTTAAATCCTTCGTCCCCGGTACAATCGCTCACAACAATACATTCCATTAACTAGCAAGTACGTAAAGGTAGCCATACACGTTAGGGTATACCTGACAGGTTTGCCTGCACAGTTATACCTGGCAGGTAAGCTTGTGTGGAAACCTGCACAGTTGTGCAACATACAAGCTTTGGTTTACCTGTAAAACTCAATTGTACAGGCAAACCTGTCAGGTATACCCTAGCGTGTATGGCTGATACCTTTAGAGTTACTGTGGCATGAACATAAAAGGCAACTGAAGCAACACATTTGGGTCTTAGTCTACAATAGTCTGACACTCTCGCTCCACCCAGAGTGGGAGAAGTTACCTGATGATTTTTCACTTAATAACTCAATTTCAAAGTTTTCTTAAAAAATTGTGCATTGCTACAAGGTTGCTTCAAAAAACTCACTTCCAATAATTTAATGTACCAGGGCAACATAGAATACACATGTCCCGCCTCCAACGAGTGCGAGATCAACAAGCGGCGGCGGAAGGCGTGCCAGGCGTGTCGGTTCCGCAAGTGCCTGCGCACGGGCATGCTGCGCGAGGGCGTGCGGCTGGACCGCGTGCGGGGGGGGCGCCAGAAGTATCGGCGGGCCCCCGATGCGCCCGCTATGGCGCAGCCCAGGCCACAGCTTGATGATATCAAGGTATAAGATACGAATAACGACTTCAATGTATAAAAACCACTGAAAAGTGCAAAATAACTTTAGTTTCGGAAGTCGGTGTTTCTATAATAGTTTTGTTTCGACTTCCAAAATCTTCAAAAAAAAAAAAATAAGAAATTCTCTAAAACAGTCAGTTAGTTTCTCTATTCAGTCAGTCATACGTATAAATAAAGCAATTTTACTTATTACGACAGTTCTGCTGTGATCCTATGAGAAGTTCTGTTCCATATCTTCGAAGTTCATGATCAATATTTCTATGGGACCAACTTGAAAGCATAAACTTTCAATCAAAAATAAAATTTTCAAAATTACCACAGTCCACAATTGACCGGGAAATCGGTGAACATACATAAAATTAAACATACATTCAGTCGAACATAGAACTTCCTCCTTTTTGAAGTCGGTTAATTAAAGAAAAAAAAGTTCGAACCGTAAAGACGAACCATAAAGACTTATCTTTCCAGACATCTAAAAAGCCAGAGAAAATCCTAAAAATATTACGGTCCTAAAACCTAATTAACCTCTAAAACCATTCCAACCCTCCTTCTAGGTACTAGAAGCCCTGAACTCGTACGAGCCAGAGCTCCTCACATGCTCAGCCCCGCCAAGCGGAGCTGTGGAGCCGGCTGCCAAGACCCTGGCCATGCTAGCAGACCTGTACGACAGGGAACTGGTCGGCGTCATCGGCTGGGCCAAGCAGATCCCCGGGTTTACTGAGCTACAGTTAAATGATCAGGTGAGAGGTCCTTCTTGTGTTATCACCAGAGGTCGGAATTAGGTAGAAGTATTCATGTACTTGCATCGAAATGTTGATGTTATTACGGATCTTCCCGAGAGTTCTAATGCAAAATCCCGTGTGGCCAACGATATTACAAATAAATAATAATAATAAAAACCTCAATAGATACTTAGGACAAATAAAACAAAGATCATTAACATACATTTTTTATTAGTATTTTTCATTGAAAAAGATCTCTCTACGTCAACTGAGGTAAGGTTAACAAATTTATACACTTCCTCCTCCTCCTTGTCATTAATGCAGAAAGATATTTTTTCTGCTATATTTCTGACAATGTCATAAAAAAATCTGTTCGCTAAAATTAATCTCGGGATTTGAGGCTTATCCACTTTATTCTTTCGTTGTATGAAATCGGTGTAAGTACATGTTTAACTCAACCTAATTCCGACCTCTGGTATTCATACTAATATTATTAAGGCGAAAGTTTGTAAGTGTGTATGTTTGTTATTTCTTCACGCTCGAACGGCTGAACAGATTTCAAAGAAATTTGGCAGACGGACAGACCATGACCAGGAATGGAACATAGGATACCGGGAGTAGGTTCCTTACGTTGTTATACCATGCGGGCGAAGTCGCTAGCAGAAACTAGTAGATTAATATAAGACCACCTATTTAGACTAGTTGTAATCAAGTAACAATACTATTTATTTTATGCTATTCCTATCCCAATAAAATATATTTGAAACTTCAAACGCTAAACAACATTCAATCCCAATTTTGAAATAAAACTGGCAACACACGCAGAAGCCATATTTGTATTCCTATTTTGAACAATAAAAAATATGACCCTGAAATTAAAAACACCGCTAGCCACGACCTTCGACACGCTAAATAAAAGCGAAACCAAATATAGTCCCGTACACACGAAAAAACGGAACGCTCGAATTAATACAATTATTATTATGTATAGGCAACTATAATTATGACCAGTCAAGTAAAAACTAGAGTCTACAAAAGTCTAGTCTATGGCCTTGAATGCAATAATTATTGCATGCATAAATTCTTCGCACGTTGAAGTTAGTTTTTTTGATAATAATTCTGGAGCTGTGTGCATATCCCAGTCTATTGTCTGTCTGTCTGTGAGTAAAAGTAGGTTTATGTGTGTGTTACTGTCAAGGTTTATCGGTGTGAGTTATTCTGAATGTATTTTGTGAAATATTCTAGTTTTGTATTATTTTGGCCAATTCGTCTTCGATTTTGAGGTAAAAAGAGGTAGTCTGTGGTTTTGGACTTTTATTTATTTGACGATTTATGTACACACACAAAATAAAAGATTAGAAGAAGGAAACAGAAAAATAGGTACAGAGTAGATGCTTAGCATAGTCGGCCTTATAATGTTCCCACTGTTGGGACTCAGGCTTCCTCTCTAGGAGAGGGAATGGGCCGTAATCCACCACGCGGGCCCAGTGCGGGTTGGTGGAGGTCACATGTCTTCGAATTTTTGGTTCTCGGACATGCCGGTTTCCTCACGATGTTTTTCTTCACCGTTTTGAGAGCAGTGGTGATGAAATAAATTACACAAAGTAATGCGCCTGGCTGGGTTTGAACCCGCGACCTACAACTCCGTAAGTCAGGGCCATTACCACTCGGCCACCACTGTTCAAGGTGATGCTTATTTCTAAAGAAATCTCTTCCAGCATACCTGCGAAAGGAGAGTTGGAAGAAAATAGATATGTAGACAGCGTGTGTAACAGTAATAGGAAAATAAGTATATACAAAATAGTTATTAATAAAATAATATACTTAACAAGCAAAAAAAGATATACTATTATAATTATATACATACACATAGTAAAATAAATATCACACAAATACATACTAAATACATGAAAATTGAAATTCTACTAACTAGTTGTGAAAAGGCTCCGGAGATTTATTTGATTGATTTATCTCACTTTTAAGAAGAAGAGATACAGACGTGCGATGACACAGTCTTTTGTCCAGCCGATTTGATCATCATCATCATCATCATTTCAGCCGAAAGACGTCCACTGTTGGACATAGAGCGTTTCCAAGCATCGCTACAACGACCCTCACCAAGTCGTTGGTTCACCTTGTAGGAAGCCTTCCAACGCTGCGTTTTCCGGTGCGCGGTCGCCACTCTAGAACCTTTCGGCCCCATCGACCATCCGTTCTACGAGCAATGTACCTTACGCACTGCCACTTTAGTTTGGCGATTCTTCAGGCTATGTCGGCGACCTTGGTTCTGCGAATATCTTCATTCCTGACGGGATAATGCAAGGAAACTCCGTGCATAGCCCTTTGGGTATATCCGATTTCATAATAACACTAATATTATAAAGGCTGACCTAATGAGGGTCTTCTTCACGCTCAAACGGCTGAACGGATTTCGATGAAACTCAGCACACGGGTAGATCATGTCCTGGAATAGCACATAGGGTAGTTTTTATGCCGGAATTATGTTCCCTTTGAATAATTTTTTATTATCGCGTGGGTGAAGCCACTGGTACTGGAATTACGGCCTAACTTAACCGTTTTTTTCTATTAAAGCAAATTTTATCAATCACTAGACTGCATTAAATTGATAAGTTATAATCATTTCCTGTTTTGTGTTCATTGCCAGTTTTTATCAAACATTTTATATAAACAGTAGGTGTATTATCGAAACCAGTTTAATAATTCTGACATTTCAGTTTCATTGATGGATATAAATTAAGTTATTAAAGTTTTAAATAGATTTACAGTTAGGAGAACAACCCGAATAAAAAAAAAATACGTTAGGAACCAAAGTGTTTTTGATTTATAGATGTTGCCATTTTATAAAAATTAAGTAACAGTGTTGCCCTACCTTAACGATGAGTTTCTACTAAATATGTGCAGAGATGCGTACCGAGGGTTGTAGATGTGTACGCCCACAAATAGAATGACTTGAACACTTTTGTAGACTCATACCGCCTCTAGTGGAAAATGGCGTGATGACGGCGAGATCTTGTGCATACAAAAAAAAAAATTCAAGAAACGTCCGCGATGAATGTTTGCTAATCACCTCGACTAGCTTATGCCAGCGGCTTCGCCCGCGTGAAAGTTTTTCCATATTAACTTTTGACGCCCTTTTTATCTCCTTTTTGGGTAAATTTTGAGAAATCCTCTCTTAATGCTTGCCTATGCAAAATAATTTTGGAAAAGGAAACTTTGTGCAAAATTTTACGCTCTTAGTCCCAGTTGTTTCGGCTGTACGTTGATATGTCAGTCAGTCAGTTTCTTCTTTTATATATAGGTTAATAACGCTTCTTAATATAGCAGTCCGCTGCAGTGGAAAGGGGAAATTCCATAGGGCACATGACTTGTTTAGATCTAAAAGGAAAATCATTATATTTGCGTTCATCGGTAAGAGACTGCAGATTCGAGTGTATGGTTTTAATTTCAACTCGATACTCCACGCGTTCCCAAGATAAAGGGTCTTGACAGACAGACAGACCCATACACACATTTACAGTTGAGTTTTACAGGTAAATCGGAGCGTGTATGTTGCATAACTGTGCAGGTTTCCACACAAGCTTACCTGACAGGTATAACTGTGCAGGGAAACCTTTACGGACCACCGGGGTTCGACCACAGCAGACCACACCTTTCGAACCACTTTATTAGACTGATATACCACTTCAGTACCGTTCTTCACTAAAACTTGCATGTTGGTAGAGGAGTAGACATGAAATAAAAACTTAAAACGGTATCAGTCTGGTCCGTTGCATAAGCGTCATATCTAATGACTAGCTTCAGCCTTCAACTTGTCAGTTCTAAGGTCGTCTGGAACCTCCGTCTGGCGTTTAGTTGTGTTTTAAATATATATTTAACAGTATTTACTGTTATAGAACACGGAAATTCAATTTGAATATGATTGATCATTGTCTGGTTATAGTAAGATTGGTTATTCAGCGTTCCCACGCTTAACAACCAATCTACCTAGGATACCTTATTTTTAATTTTTTTTTTTTGAAGTGTGAAATCATCAAATAACTGCTCCCGCTCTGGTTGGAGACTAGAACCCACTTTTGTTTCTTCTGTTAACCTTTGCGTTCTTGCAGCAGCTAGGTCCGAATTCGTCCCTTCTAGGTTCGAATTAAGAAACTCGAAGGACAGAAGTTGTATTTGTGCCTGAAAGTGCCATTCGAACCTCGGCTGCAGGCTGCGGATGCAGACAGCACATGCGGCGGCTGCACGAAGCCGGTTGCAGCTACATGATTTAGTTCTAGTTTTCTATGTAGTAGTATGGATTTTTGTGAAAACCATTCCGAACGCGGCTATGGCCGCACGTGCTGCCGAGCTTCGGCTGCGAGTGTTGCCGCGACCTGCAGCCGCAGCCGATCGCAGACCAGTAGTGCTGCGGCCGCAAGTCGATGCGCAAGTAGTTGCGTCACTCCAACCTGTTTAGACAAGTTCCAAAATAATTGCTACTCGGAGCCGATAGCGCTCATATTGTATTGAATCGTAGATTTGCGACTGGCAGCACGTGCAGCCAGCCTCGAAATGACTTCCGGCTGCATATAACAATAACACAAATCGCAGACGTATGTCTGCCGCATGTCGCAACAAAGTTAGGCAATCCACTGACTGGATCCCGAACAACAGGAACCGGTGACGCGGCATGCCCAGTAGGGATGTGTTATTCTAGGACATGATCTATCTCTGTACCAAGTTTCATCCAAATGCGTTCTGCCGTTTGAGCATGAAGGAGTAACAAACATACATACATAAAATTTTTCGCCTTCATAATATTAGAGACATGATTGAAGAATTATGTGATCTGAAATTAATAGAAACTGTAAAATCTATCGTTAGTTCCAGACTTTCGGAATAAGAATGGGACCTCTGTAACATTTCTGATGCATGCATATTTTATTCAATTTAATGCTGAACATTTGAATAAAACTAAACTCGTACATGCATAAATCTAAAAATTGAATGGTTAATTCAAAATTACTATGCAGAATCATTTGTTATGCTTACACAATTGCTAACTGAAAACAAAAAGAAATAAAATATAGTTAAATAGCAAATCATTTAGGAAAATGCAACCAAACTAGTTTTACAACATTCTGCTAATTGCATAAATTAAGAACCTACCACAATATACCTTACCTATCTTTTATATATCCGTATATACCCTCGAGCCCCAATTGTATACGTCTGTCTGTACAACTTGAGTGACCTTGAAAAACGCTTAATTGTCGTTTTGTATACACGGGTGTACGAAATTTATTTGGGCGAAAATTTTGGTCTAAACGCGCAATTACGAAATAATAATACCTCTATACGCGCGAGGGGACAGGGATTAGCAATAATAATGAATGAGAAACGAAACCAAACGTTATCGCTAGAAACGCGATTGTATAAGTCCTACCTACCACACTATATCTGTCGTATACATTTTGATACAAGTGCAGAAAGTATGTCATTGCGACCGAGGCGGAATTCGCACGACCCGTAGGCGAGTTTGTTATGGAGCCGAGGGCTGCAGTGACTAATTTGCACGTGTATCAAACGACTTTTTTCAATACACTTACAAAATGAATAAACGGGGGTTGACCGGCGACTCGCAAAACGCTCATGGTCGACACGCGCTCAGTCTGATACGATAAATGTAGTAAAATTGTGGCGGGCATGGTCGACACGCGCACTTTTCTGCACTAGTGCGGAAAACGGTCTATTGCGTGCCTAAAAGCGGTGGGATAAGCGCGAGTTTTCGAGTAAGTGTATTGAAAAATATTTTAAACATTGTTTAGTAATAAGTAACTTTTGCCTGCGGCTTCGCTCCCGGCCACTACCTGCCATATTATCCTACCTAGTTGGTTATCTACCCTACCCTATCTAGGGTAGGTATGGTAGGGTAGTATCCTATCCACCTACCCCATTCTATTATTTTGTGCTTTTAAACATTCCCTGTATGCTGCTGAACAGTACAAAAATAAAATAAAATAATTAATGCCGTTCTCGAGTTTTAGCGAGAATAACGAACAGGATTTTTATTTAAATAGGTAGATAATAATAAATGAGAAACGACAGCATTAAACATTATTTTTAAAAACGCGTTGGAACAAATAACCTTAGATACATTAGGGGACAAAACGTCCCCAACATGATGCCCAACAAAATGTCCCGGGTCACGTTAATACATTGTAAAATGTTGGGAGGGAAGGTTGCGGGACACTGGGCAACGTTACAGCGTCACGTATGTTGGGAGACATTTTGTCCTCTTATGTAAATGAGGCTTAAACCTGGCTAATTAGGGAACTAAGTAAATGAATGGTCTCCATAAGTGTCCATTTTTATTCATGATAATAATTAGTGCTTAACTGCGATCCCACCTGATGCTGATGGTAAGCAGTGATGCAAATCGTTGATGGCATCGCACTAGTTTATTAGGAGCCTATTTATTCTCTTTAGCCTTGAAGACACCTTTGTTTTAGGTGGGAAATTTTCCAATGACTTCTCTCGCTCTTGGGTGGAGTGTGAAGACGTGCCAGACTTTTACTAACTAAAACCCACTCCTGTTCATTCTTTGCCTTCGTTTCAGGGCCCCGGGGTACACTTTCGCACAACCCAAGGAAGACACCTAAATTATAAATCTAGTTTCTTTGAGATCCAAGTTGTCCAGGTTTCACTATGTCCTAATGACCCCATTATGTTCTTACAGATGCGTCTCCTTCAAAGCACATGGGCGGAGATGCTGTCGCTGATGCTGGCGTACCGGTCCATGTCGGGCGGCAGTCCGCTGCGACTTCGCTTCGCTACCGACCTCGCGCTCGACGAGCAGCAGGCCAGGGAGATTGGCGCGCATGACTTATTTACACAGGTTGGTTCTAGTTCAGATATAGTTTGGTTTACACTGTGCGTACATACCTAATATCTACTAATACTGTAATATGGAAATATTGTAAGAACAACAATTTTTTTTTTAAAGAGTAATTATGGAGTTTCTTGCCGGTTCTTCTTCATAGGAAACGACCGATTTGGAATCGTGCACTAGCTTCTGACGTTTTAATAGTTTATACTAGCACAGACACAGACGTTCACTCTGTCTCAATTAATGCATAACGTTGTATTGTACTGAATTGTTTACATGTTCGATTGAGATAGACAAATTGTATTTTGGCTTTGTGAAATGAACGATTATTATATATTATATAAGTATGGACACTTATAAAACGCGATACGTAGGTCTATGTGAAATAAAATATTTGATTTTTTTTTTGTTGATAATTTTGGAGATTCTTACCTATAGGTTTACACTGATCAAGCTTTTGAATGTAGTGGAAAATGTGTATTCAGTTTTTGAATGCTGTAGTATCGGTTCGCACTGACCTTTTTTTGTAAGCGCTTTTCAAATCTAGTATACAGCTGAATTTAAAACGAAAATGGAATTAGAGATTGTTGTTACTCAAACTATTTATTTTAAATTGAATGGTCAACAATATGTGTTTGTCCAGATCGCGGGCGTGGCCAAGCGGCTGGAGCGCGCGGCGGCGCTGCGCGAGGAGTGCTACCTGCTGAAGGCGCTGGCGCTCGCCAACTCCGAGGCGCGCATCGACGAGCACGCCGCGCTGCGCCGCTTCCGGGACTCCATACTCGCGGCGCTCAACGATGCTGTGTCTGCTTTAAGGTGAGGCTTCCACTTATTTATTGATTTATTAAATACTTTATTGTAGGTACATAAAGAAACATAACAAAGAAAAACTTATATCTAAAATACATCAATCCGCGATCTCTTCCAGGCAACCTGGAATGAACCGAAATTGATGAAGTCGTAATTAGTTAAAAAAAAAACTATTTTCTTTCTTATTTTCGTTGTTAGGAACAATTTGCCTTGTTTTTTCATTAGCCATTATTCAGACACTTCACACAGTGACGCAGAGATTAGCAATATTGAAGAACTGGATTCTAATTAAACTTTTTCCGTTCATAATTCGTAAATAAATATTATTTAAAACAAAATGTTTTTCTCATCCTACCCAATTTTTCGATTTGACAGCTATGACGTCACAAATTGGCGTAAAATTCGATCCTATTCTTAATTGGAACGCATTGACATGTATTGTCTGTGATATTTAAGGGAACATCTTGGCGCAGTGGTCGAGCGATTGGCTGCTACGCTACGTGTCGCGAGTTCGATTCTCGCACAGTATAAATATTTGTATGGTATATGTTTTGGACCTGGGTGACTTGTGTATGTGAGTTTATAGGTTTGTAAACGCATCTACGATACAGGAGTAAGTTTTTAAAAAAAAAACTATGCAAGTGCGAGTCGGACTCGCGCACTGAGGGTTCCTTACAAACTATAATTCCCGAATGAAATCTCGAAGACTTTTTCGAATTGCAAAAGATTTTTTTGTGACGTATTACATGTTTTTCGACCGTGTCTTTTTTTTTTTGTTAACTTAGAAGTTTGATTTTTTCACAGCTTCAAGGGACCACAGACCTGAGTATATGGTTTTAATTTCAACTCGATACCTCCACGCGTTCTTGAGATAAAGGGTCTTGACAGACAGACAGACAGACGGACAACAAAGTGATCCTATAAGGGTTCCGTACCTCAAAAAGAAAAACGGACTTGCCCGGATTTTTTTTCCGTTTTGAGATACGGAAACCTAAAAAATTAATAAACATTAGTTTATTTGTTTACCTTTGTATGTAGAATAGAATAACGTTGTAATCCATAGTGATGTGGTGTGCAGGCCGTACAACGGCAACGCGGCGCTGCAGCAGCTGCTGCTGGTGCTGCCGGCGCTGCGCCACGCCGACGTGGCCGTGCGCCGCTTCTGGGCCGCCGTGCACCGCGAGCGTCGCACGCCCATGAACAAACTCTTCGTAGAAATGCTCGAAGCTTGTCTCCGGTAAGCGCCACCAGGATGGCAGCATTCGAAAGAGGATTAGTGTGCATATGAACATTTTTCTCGGAGAGATACTCGAAGCGATACGTACCAGGAAACAAGCACTGCATAGGAGGTGTAGCGTTTATATGTACTCGCTATTCGTAGAAATGCTCGAAGCGATAAGTACCAGTATACCAGCACTGTATAGGAGGTGTAGTGTTTTTATATGAACTCGCTCTTCGTAGAAATGCTCGAAGCATGTCTCCGATAAGTACCAGGATACCAGCGCTACTAAGGAGGTGCATTAGTGCTGTTGGCGTTGGCTTCACAAGGAGTGACTGACCTCCACAACCAGTAATTGGTTGATAGTTGATCCCCCTCAGCAAGACTGGTGTTAGTGTTTACTGTTCGTGTGCATGTTCCTTCTCGGGATAACATTTTCGTTTCTTCACCTTCAGCGGGCGACGCGTCCCCGCGCCAAATGTACAAAACGATGGACGGATCTAGTACAAAACTTGTTACTATTTTTGTATAATATTAAAAAAAAAAATTATATCTAGTTTTACTGTGGAAGTTTCGAGATTATTGTATGGTCGAGGAAACTATCCTCGGAGTGAGCGCGGGTGATCCACTAGTATTGTAGTGACCTGAAACGTCGTTAGTTCTGTTCTGAACAGACTCTTAGTACTGTGTTAGCTTTAAAGGTCATGTTTTTGTTTTGTCTAAATTTCGTGGCTCTCTGCGATGGACCCTGACTGTACGTCGAAGGCATTCTTTCCCCGACCGTACGAACTACTTCTGTGTGTCTCGGTGAATGCGGGGGCCGTATTCGGCGCATTTATCATTAAAATATTACATTGTTTTTTATTCTGTTTGTTTAAATGCTAAGAGGGGTGACGTAAGCACTGCGTCGAGTTAAAAAAAAAAAACGCGCTAGTGTGGACCTAAAAATATTCGTAGTTAAAACAATGCATTATTATGATATCAAATGGATTTCTTGTAATTTTACTAGAATTTCTAAAGTACAAATATATACTTAGATAAGTTATACACCTGTTTTCATATTAACAAACTTGTTTTCTCAGAAAAGGAGACTTAGATTGTTGCTAAATATTATTTAAAAAATATAAAAATTATTCTAAGAAGTAAGAATGCTTGTGTGAACGAAAAATTTGGAACAAAAATATTCTTACTTCTGAAGAATTAAGACGCAGTGCAACAGCGCACCCCCACTCTAATGTACAACTGTTTTATAAAAATAATGAACATATAACAACATAGAATTTATTTAAAAAATACAGATTATGTAGCAATATTTACTATATAAAGGTTATAAATGTAATTCTAGAGCTGTTCCACTAACAAAAAAAAAAACATATTTTAACTGAACTTAGTTGTGTAGTTAAAATGCCAGTGAATGTCTGACCCCTTTAGAGACAATACCTGGGTACTGTGGATAAATACTGTCTCACATTACCCAGACAAAGTCGATAGATAGACAAGTAGTAGTAACCCCTAATATTAGATGGATGTATTTTTAATCGCGTTACTAAGTAGAATCCTCTATAAATACATCCTTAATCCTAGTTATAATAAACAAGGAGTTAGTGCCCAAACCGCAGTTAAAAATATTTTCTTCTAATATAACGTGACCGTTACTATAGTGTTACTATGTTGGAGTGTGTTTCTGTTGAAGCTGTTGTCGTGATCGTAACATATCTGTAGGTAGTTAGTGCATTGTACAAAGTACAAGGGAAAATATTCTTCTGGACTTTCAAATAATCCCCTTATTCATAAAATATGTTGATGTATTTTTTTCTTATACAAATGGTTAAAAGTACTGCGATATTACAGAAAATCCAAAACACAAAGAAACCAATTAACCTAATTTCGAAAAGAGAATACCGCACCTTTAATATAAAGTTTATTTGAACTTATAATTCCAAGTCAATCCAAAGATATAACACTTCAAAGCAACCCGTTTTCGGGCAATTTCACAGGTAGACCTATTATTATCCTATTATTATTGTTTGTCCTGTATTATGTTAAGGTGTGCAATAAATTTGTAATATAAAATAATAATAATAATGCATAAGTCTGTGCGCCAACATAGCGCACCTTTAAACCAATACCGTCACTAAACGAAATTTTTCAAAAAATCTGTTAACGCCATCTGTTTGCTGAGTGCTAACTTTACAGATTGTATTAAAAACAGTCTTTTTGAAAAATTTCGTTTAGTGACGGTATTGGTTTAAAGGTGCGATAGGTTCCTTTATTCACGTCGAGGCTCGGGATGTCACACCTCCAACTTTCAAACTCTGGGCTGCTACAGAGTAAGTGTTAATGGAAAACTCAATAGAAGTTTTTGCCCGATCCTGGAATCGAAACCAAGGGCCAACCCCACGCTCAACAGTCGCGTTTGTGAAACGCGACACGAAACCAACGGCACAGTTATATAGCAAGATAACTTTAAACAAAATATATTAACGTTTGCGCCAAAAATAAGAAAAGGCAACGTTTGAAATTAGAATCTCTGCAATTCTATCTTCCCCAAGTGCCGCCACAATGACCGGTCTTGTGCTTCTCGCATCCATCAAATTTCTGCGACCCAATAGGTCGCCGGTCCACCTTATAGGAGGCCTTCCAATGCTGCGTCTTCTGGTAAATGGTCGCCATCCATTCTGTGAGCAATGTGCTCTTCCCACTGCAACTTAAGTTGGATTTAAATATACCTGTAAATATTTTTCTACATAAATTATTTTATGCAGAAGTTTAAACTTTAACATCACAATAATTTCAGTCATGAGTGCAACATCACAAACAACACAAAAATCATGTATCCTTGCTTACCCTTGTAAATAAACATAGAGCTTTTTAGCTGTAGGATTTTGATATTTATGGATAAGGGAATGAATAAGATTCAAAATACAGAAGCATCCTCCATATGAAGCACTATAGTAAAAACGTATACCTAAGTATAACATCACAGGATTTGTATTTAGTAACTAAAAATTGATTTGTAAATATAATTAATATTAAAGATGTAGTGGAACAGATAATATCGAATACCTCAATACCTGTTACCATGAACGAATGACTATAAAACTGTTGTAAATAAATACATGTCAAATGGGCGGTGGGGTTGATGCCAGCAACTCTGTCGGTAAAGTTTGGAACTAGTGGGACAAGGAACCGATTCTCCGAGACAAGTTGATGTTGCGTTTAAAGTGCAAGAGAGTTGTGTAGCAGAATTGTTTCAAAACTTTTGAAATAAAATATTTTAAGGCTGTTGTAAAATGTATATTTTTTTTTTACTAGTTCCGCTTTTTTAGAGCTCTGGCATAAATCTCAACGTTGCTATTTCATAATGTGTGAACAATCAATGCGAAAACGACTAAAATAAGAATTATGTTGTACAAAAATGTTGAAAGAAAGAAATCTATTCAAAATTGCACCCCTAGGTCGGTTAATTTTGTAAAATTGTTAGTGAAGTTGATAATTTTACCGTTAACATAAAGGTTGTCGTGTATGGTGCATTTTTGTTGTGATTTGCTCAAAATGTGTCGATAAGTATTCGCATTCGTACCAGGACTTGTGATTTATTTGTTGACGTTACTAAGGGTTTTCTGCACTCATTTATTTGCAAAAATCTGTATGACTGTGATGTTTTTTTTTTAATATAAATATAGCTTCATAATTATGCAGAACTGTCTCTGGCGAAAATTCTTTAGTGAGTGACAATCTTGAATGTAACGTCAGAAAAAAAAACTTGGCTTCGCAGTTTAATTTTTGATTATTATTTTTGTTTATCGGCTTAGTAGCTATTTAATTACGTTTAGAATATGATGTGTCTGAACAAGCTATAGGTTGTTTAAACGCAAATTACCGATAAACGGTATTTTAGTGTCAAAATATGAGTAGTCAACTTTCAAAATGATATTTGTCGTAACATAGTTACAAAGATGAATTGTTAAAAAATCAATGTGATGGCTTTAGGTTTAAGTATAAGCAAATAATTTTGAAAGTTGCCAATTTTAGGTAGAAAGAAAGATACTTGAACGCTACTTAGCACGTGGTTTTTTTTGGTATTATTTCTGTCACTGTCACGCAACTGTGAAACTACAATTGTAAGAAAGAGACGGGAACACATTTAAGGAAAAACTTCGTGTCACGGAGAGTTCAAATTCCGGCTTTAGACTCGAGAATCACAGAATATTTTTTTTTCTACGTTTCGTAAATTCCATGTGAGTTTTAACGCGTTCTGTTGTAGTTATTCTTATGTTAAGAATATTTACTTTATTTAATAGTGTTTAATGCCTAACCGGTGGTAGTCAGGGAGAGC
Organism: Mythimna pallens; assembly: GCA_961205895.1. Lineage (NCBI taxonomy): Eukaryota > Metazoa > Arthropoda > Insecta > Lepidoptera > Noctuidae > Mythimna > Mythimna pallens. The sequence goes on from OY540844.1 coordinate 18,885,894, forward strand.
TGTGACGTGTGACTGTGCCAGATTATTTATTAAGTTTAATTATTCTTCGTCGTTATTATTGATCTGCGATTACTGATGTATACAATTAAGTAAAAATGTGATTGTTTGGTTTTCAGTCTGTATATGAGCTGGTTACCTCAAAACAAACAGCTTAGTAAGCATTTTTTTTTATTAAATCACTTGAATTGATGACTTAGAGAACCTGTTAATGTATTTTCATCAGTCTTTTATCAATATTAGTCACTCGGCAGCTTATTATCTGCTCACACATAGACTGAAACCTAAAATTTTGTTAATAAAAAAACTCAAAAAGAATTTTTAATTGCCTTTTATAAAATTTTATTACTTTGTATAAACGAACTGATTGGACTTAACATACATAGAATTTCTATAACGTAGAACATTTAAAATCGAGAGTAGATGTGACGTTAGTGATATGTAATCTCAGATCAAATTAGAGAACCTTAGGTAAAACCAATATAATACCCGTGTCTTAAATTTTGTATTTAATAAATTCGTACCTTATTTCTTTACATAATGTTATTAATGTGAACCGGTCCCGGATATAAAATAAAAAATATATAAAGTGGTGACATTTTATTTTGTATTTTTATTTGTGTTTTATCAAGAATATCTTACCTACCCTTTCTATGGCATTAGCTGCTGCGTAGGCATAGCTGACCTAACATAGGTTAGGTACCTTTTTTTTAGGTTGTAAATCGAATAACTTCTCCCGCTCTGGTTGGAGCGAGAGGACGTATCAGACTTTTGCTGACTAAACTCTATCCGTGTTCCTTCAGTTGCCCTTTGCTTTCTATGCCTACGGCAACCTTTCAAACATTCCCGCTGCTCATAGGATAGGTACCTAAGAGCACGACACGTGAAACCAATAGTATAGGCAGACCAGTTGGTACATACCTATGTTGATCACGTAATAGAAACGAGCTTGTGATCAAACAAGTACAAATTAATCCAAGTTGCTACCGAGATATCCCTATTGTATAACCGTGCCTGGCCTCAAGAACGAACCTAGAACCCCATGCACGACCATAATCTAACAACCTATTTTGGGAATCGAATTCAGCAGTAATTTGTCTCACGAGGCAGTGCCAATGCCAACAATATAAAATCTAACGCTAATATAAATTAAAAAAAACCGGGTAAGAGCGTGTCGGGCCACACTCAGTGTAGGGTCCCTTCCGTCACAATAGGAGAGTTAATGAACGACAAGCAAGAACAAATACAATTAATGCCAACGAGAGACCAACCGAACACTTCGACAATATAATATAAAAATTTTACCTTAAAATAAAATTTGTATTATGTTTCCTAAGACGTCCGAAGTCCATTATGAGAGATCTGTTTGTTATCTCCTGGCGGCTTGCTTAGTAAAACGCAACAATGTGAACAATATTCCTATAATTGTATTTATAAGAAAGAATATAGGACACAAAAGAAATCAGCATTGCTTAGTTATCTATAATAAAACTGATTAACTCGCCTGCAAACTGTCGGATGATTTGAACCTCTCCCAAGACGATTACTGTAGCTACGTACGGCAAGCAACCTTTCCCGGAGGGTGATGAAGGTCGCAAAGTAGAGATACCCTAAAAGGCTTGGCCTGCTTGAGGGATCAACTGCCGGCTGCTAAGCGCATCTACAAACACGGTCTTCCTTCTTCTTGATGTTGGATTGCGTGTCCTAAATTTTCTGAAAACCTACACAAGGTAAGACAATGCAACTTTCTCCGAAGGGTGATGAAGGTCACAAAGTTGACATAGGTACCTTAAAAAGGTGTTGTACCTGTTTGAGAAACTGTTGATTGCTTCGCGAATCAATAGGCTCTGATGGATACTGAGGTAACCCTTTACAGTTGGTTCGAGTGTCACAATCTTCAGGAATTACATACAAGTTTCGATAATGCAAACTTTCCCAGGCGGTGATGAACGTCACAGAGTTGATGTACACCGAGAGGCGTTTGCTGAGCAAGTCCATAGGCAATGAAGGATAATGCAAACCCATAGTCTGGTAGCCAACACTCGGAAATGGATCACGTGTCTTATAGAACTTTCCAGAAGCTTAATGCATGATACGGCAAGCAACCTTCCCCGGTGGGTGATGAAGGTCGTAAAGTTGAGATACCCTAGGACTTGACAGATAATATAAAGTTTTGTCTGGAGGCAAATTCTTGGAGCTGGATAACGTCAATTTCCAGGAACTAAATGCAAGCTACGACAATGCAACCTTCCCCAAGGGGTGATGAAGGTCACAAAGTAAATATACCTTTTGAGGAGTTGCGCCTGTTTGAGGGTCCGACTGTCAGCTACTAAGAAAATCAAAATGTCAATACAGATAAATTAAATGATACAATTACATGATAAATTCAAAGTTTTGTTTGGAGGCAAACTCCTGCGAGCTATGGCATTGCAACCTTCCCCAAGGGATGATGAAGGTCATAAAGTAGAGAGGAATAGAATAGAACAGAATAGAGGAGGATGGAGGAGAGGAGGGGAGGTTGCGCCCGTTTGAGAATCCATCTGCCAGCTGCTAAGAAAGTCTTAGCACTAACGATTTTTAAAAACTTTGGATACTTATATAATTATGGCAACCAGACTTGTAGAGCTACATCAGACCCGTGCCACGATGCCAGCCAAAACGACGTTACGTACCACTAAGGCGTCGCCCACGTATGCTTCGGTCCAATGTAGTTCCCGGTTTATGGTGATAACTACACGAGATTTAAGGACTCCTTGCTTGGAGAATTATTAAGTATATTCGTCTTAAAATAGGACCAGGCAATGACCAGTCAGCCCAGGTACAGAGGTATTTAATGTTACGCAGCTCAAGCACTGCGTTACACGTCGGCAGTCCAATTTGGAACTAACGGAACATGCGCCATGACCTGACCAAATGGAAGACATGTAATTTGTAGCAGTTGACTTTCTTAACTTATGCAAAGAAAAGACAGTGCTTTTTGTGAAATTCGCATCTCATGATAGGCCCAAGCCTACTGACTGATTTGGATCAAGCTCAACCTCTCGGCACGTTTGTAAAAATGAGGCGTAGCTTTTTCACTGGTTTTTGTTAAAAAATAAAAGTGTTGATAGTGGATAAAGCCAAAGGCATAGAAATCAATTTAAAATTAATTTTAGTTTGCCCGAATAAGGCTCACTGAGCTTACTTCTGGTAATTGTACATTTTCGGCTACCCCCTTTCTTTTGATCATCAAAAGTTGCGAGATTAGATGATCCTTCCTGGGCTATTTTTATTGCAAAAAGAAGAGAGTTTTTATGTAGTCGAGAGGTACTACAATTTCTTTATTTTAAAACTTTAAAGATCGAATAAAATGTCGTTTTAAAAAATTTGGTAGGTACTCCGAAAAGAAAAAAAATAAATAAAAAACTTGGTTCAAATACACTGTCCAAAGATTCTCATAACTTCATCCAATTCCTGCATTGTATACGTCGGAATGGCAAGATATTACTCTTCATTCTAATCCAAAGTCAGTCAAGTGTTTTCATTGAAGCTATATGATGATGATATATGAACCTCGAAAATACGAATTGTTCGGCAATAACATTTGCAGGCGCCATACTCGGACAAGGAACATTCGGCCAAAATAAAGTAGTAAAATGACTTACCAGATTATTGTACTTCAAACCTATTTTGTGATCGGGTCTGGCGACGTTTAACGGAGGCTTCATCATCTTCACTTGAACTTGAATTCAAATCTGATGAACTTGACTCAATAGACGCATTCACGTGTATATTAACACTTCTACATAACCGAGTAGTAATTGATGATTACTGACTACTTAAACGCCCACGAAGTTTAAACATTTTAAAAACGAACGAAATAATTTTACGTAACGAAAAAATAAAAACGGTAATTTTCTACTTTAATCTCGAAAGTTAAAACAAGTATTTTAATTTAAAAAAATTAAATAAAATGGAGGTTTGTATGTTTTCTAAATTCAAAATCTAGCGACATGCGCACGGTTTGAAAAACAACGCAAAAATGTTATAGGAATGGTGGCTTGCTCTGCGCTGTTAGATGGACTTCGGACGTCAAACGGAACACATAATAGCTCATACCCGTCCCGACCCATCAAATCAGGAAAAATTAAGTAGCCATCAGTAGTAGTACAGCGCCATCTCTCGGGGAATTGGGTTACTAATTTATACAAACTAGACGGGATAAGTATTTTGGGTTTTCGTTGGCAATTTCAGATTGCGTGAACCGATTTTAATATTTTTTTTTTTTGAAATAGCTATTCAGGATAAAATAAAATATGTACTTAAAACAAGTTAAAAAAAAACTTTTTGTTTTACTACTTTGTGGTCGTGATTGATATACATATTGGTACCAAATTTCAGCTTTCTAGTGCTAACGGTGACTGAGATTATCCGCGGACCAACGGGCAGACAGAAACTATAAGGGTTCCCAGTTGACTACGGAACCTTAATAAAACCCAAAAGCAGAAATAGATATCGATACGAAGAAACTGTAACAGGTTGTTAATAATTTTGGGACCAGGTATATATAATTCTGATAAGGCCATGACGTGTTAAGGCACAGGCGTGCGAAAGAGGAAGGGGTGGAGACACACCCTCTATCTCCAGCTCCATCCATTTAACAGTTCAATTAAGGTCATCAAATGGATTGCGTCAAGAGCTCGTGGTAGGCCCTCAGGATCCTAGGCTGAGCTGCCTCTTTGACTTAATAATAAATACAACCTACCGCTAATACTGAAAGCCTCAAAATACTTACAAAACAGTCTGAAAAAGTATGCTCTGCTTTAGCCGCCTTTGCAAGCATTCCCTCCACGCGAATATGCGTCTACTTTTCGTTCTCACAAAGTAAAATCGGTGTCCAGTGCAAGCTGCGGCGTGTGACTAGCCCTATATCGTATGTCAACGAACTGAACAGATCATGTTCCAGAGCACAAAACATTAGTGGTTGTGTCCTTGGACATCACCAACGCCTTCAACTCCCTGCCCTGGAGTAGCATTAGGAGGGCACTCCGGTATCACCAGGTGCCCGACTACCTCCGTCGTTTGATCGAGGCCTACCTGAAGGACAGGTTTATCATCTACCCCGGTCACGAGGGAGAGTGGAGACGGCGAGAGATGTCGTGCGGTGTTCCGCAGGGATCGGTACTAGGACCGCCTTTGTGGAACATCGGGTACGACTACGTGTTGCGCGGCGACCTCCCCGACGGGGTCAGCGTGGTCTGTTACGCAGACGACACGCTGGTCCTGGCGCAGGGGGAGTCGCACCAGGCGGCGGCCGAACTAGCGACACGCGGGGTTGCGACAGTCGTGGATAGGATCCAGGAGTTGGGACTCGAAGTGGCACTGCACAAGTCCGAGGCCATGTGTTTTCATGGCGGAGGTCAACGGTAGGAGGGGTTCGCATCGACGTCGGGTCGACGATGAAGTACCTGGGACTTGCGATATCGCAGCATATGCTGAGATAGGAGCCTTTTTGGCCTCGCACTGGTCTTTTATTTTTTAATATTGTTTTCTGTTATTACTTTTAAGTTAAGTATTACTTTTTTTTTTTTTATCGTTGTTTGTGCTGTGCGAGTCCCAAATAAATGTTTTCTTTCTTTCTTTACTTGTCCTCGACAGTCGGTGGAACTTTGTGGAGCACTTTCGACGTCTGACTCCCAAACTGGAACGGACCGCGGCTGCCCTAAAGCGGCTCCTGCCCAACCTTGGGGGTCCAGACGCCTCCTGCCGGAGGCTCTACGCGGGAATTGTTCGGTCCATGGCCCTTTACGGGGCACCGGTGTGGGCGCCGTCGCTGAAAAAGCGACCGGCGGGCATGCTGAACGCTTGCCAGAGGGTCATGGCCATCCGGATGGTACGGGGATACCGCACGATTTCCCGCGAAGTGGCGAGCCTCCTTGCTGGCCTGCCACCATGGGATTTGGAGGCAACAGTCCTTGCATGCATGCACGATTTGCGCGTGGAAATGCAACGCCGGGGCGAAACTCCGCTGCCGCGCCAAGTCTCGGCATGGCGGACAGAGTTCCGGCGGGATCTCATGGTGGAATGGCGACGGCGACTGTCGCAGCCCAGTGCTGGGCACGCTACAATTATGGCGGTAAGTCCCCTCTTTGAGGAGTGGCTGGAGCGGCAACACGGCGTCCTCACCTTCCGCATGACGCAGGTCCTCACCGGACATGGCAAGTTCGGGAGGTTCCTGCATCGGATTCAGGCGGAAGCAACGCCCGGGTGCCATCATTGTGCGGACCACCCAGAGGACACGGTGGAGTATACAGTGGAGGTGTGCCCCGCTTGGGCGGAGCACCGCCGTGTCCTCGCGGAAGCAATTGGCGGCAGCGACCTTTCGCGACGGGCCCTGGTTCAGGCTATGGTCCGGAGCGAGGAGGAATGGCAGGCGGTCGCCTCCTTCTGCGAAGCAGTAATGCTAGCGAAGGAGGAGGCTGCACGCGTGAGGGAACGAAGGTCCTTACGCCCTAGCCGCCGTAATTCCGACCCCGACTACCAGCCACGGTAGACGCGGGCTTGCGGACGTCGAGCACTGGGTAGCTCGCCGTCCGGCTGTTCGGTAATTAACCGGACCGAGCCCAGTCGTCAATAGCGCGTTGAGATCCTCGCGCTCCTCAAAGAGATGTCAGCAAACCGTAGGGGCCCAGCAGGGCCGATGCCCGCTAACTAGGACCGCGGAGAATTTCTGAAAGGGAAAACCGTAGTCCTAGGATGCAAAGGGTAATTGAAGGATACAGGTGTGGTTTTAGTCAGTAAAAGTCTGACACGCCCTCGCGCTCCACCCAGAGCGCGAGAAGTCATTTGGATGACTTCCCAACTTAAAAAAAAAAGAGCACAAAACATGTCAGTTCTATTATCATACTAAAGGTATGTACTTTCTATTGGAGTCGTTTCCGCACTTCGTCCTACCGGCTTGTTCAAGGCATTTCGGTATTCAATACAATGCAATCGGAATTCGGTAGGCCTAGATTACGTGTGCATATTTCGGTAAGGGCTGAAACTGCCTAAAGCGGACCTCCGCGCGGTCCCATACATAAGTGTTCCGTAGCGGGGAGGCCCCACGCCCTTTTTGTTACATAATAATATATTAAGTCCTCCATCGACACGATTACATGCACACCGTTAAAGTTGAACTAGTGACATTGAGTAGGTAATAATCCGGTTTTCGCGGCGGGGAGCTCCGCGTGAACACGCGCGACGGGTGCACGTTGCGGGCTTCCGCTTTATGCAGTTTCGGCCCTAGCATTCGGGACCTCAAGGAGCAATTAATGTTCTTTTTTTTACCAGTACTATTTTTGGAAATGTATATGCGCATGTAATTAACAAAATAGTTATGGCGTCTTCGCCGGAAAAGTTGATTGAAAATATGTTCTAATATCCAAAGACAATCACGACCAAAAGCGAGAAGTGTTGTGAAGAGGCCATGGTGCTTCACTAGGTGTCACGCCGCGCCGTCTCTGCAGTTACTCTCGAGTTACGCCGGTCACAAGAGTAGCATTATTTGGCCAATAAAAAACTGGCAAGGCTTGTAATACCGTGACTGTACAATCTACTCGAAATGCGTATACAAGGTCACCAAAATCATCATAATATTTCTAAAATTAAAAATAAAGGTGAAAGGATAAAAAAAAGTATGTTAGATATTTTAATTTTAAATATTTACAATTTCGTTCCATGAATTTATTATTAATAGTCTAGCTAATATTAAACGATAGCAAACTGTTCGTACAGCAGTTCTCTAACTTTGTAATACTCTTCGGAAAGTACTCCTTCCAACGCCACACGGCCGTTCTCCAACTGAAATTCAAAGAATACAACATATAAAACTTTATGCTGTTTCACTATGAGGATAACAAGTAGCTATAGATTGTTGCACGCAAGTTTAGACACCTGTGAAGAGTAAAGGTAGAACTAGATTGGGCACACGTGGGTCACGTACGCCGATCTGGGCGCATCGGTCTCCATACATTTTATATGGTAACTAGACTTGTAGAAGCTATATTAGATCCACGCCACGCGATGTACAAATCAGACGTAGCGCACGGGTGCGTCGGTCTTATGTAGTTCCCGCTTAACTAACGTGTGCGTCGGTCTAATCTAGTTCCCACTTAACTAATTTGGTAAATGTACTAAATTACTGTGTAGATACAGAATTTTTAAGGAATTTGATTGGTGAAGCGCATCAAAATGTATATTATTGATTTTGCCAAAAAAAAAGTATTCAACTTAAAGCGAACTGAGTAGGACATGTCTGCCGTATGCCCAACCAGCTGTGGGCCCAAAAAACAGAACTGGAGCCCGGACACAGCTACGTTGGGCTGCGGTAGACCACAAAGATGGCGGGATGACCTGGATATCTTCCTTAAGAATTGGAAAGAGCACAGCAGCAGTAGGAACTTGCCCAGAGATAATACGGGCTAGCAATTAATAACACAACGAGTGCATCAATGATGATGATTTGTTAATTGAATATCAGTGTAGTCTCACGTACGCACGCAGCGTAACTTGTTTTTCGGAGAAAGAGTAAAATTTAACATAATGGTGATTTATACTAACTCTGCGTATAGCGAGCGTGCCGTTACAGCACTCGAGGGCTCCAGCAGTGAACTCGGTGCTGAGGCCGATCTTGTTGAGCGCGGCGCGCAGCTCCGACAGGCGCAGCGAGTTGATGAAGGAGGCCGCGTGCGCGCCGCCCGCCGCCGCCTCCAGGCACATCGACACGTCCGACGTGGCTTCTTCTGTGGAGGGAAGCAAAAATAGATTTTTATTTTGTCTGGTTTTTGTGTTTTTTTTTTGTTTTTTGTTTAAATGTCGTTACTAATCAGGAAAGATAAGCAATTAAAGCAGTGAGAAAAATATAACTAATTCGTAAGACACACAAAAAACGATTGTGTGAAAGTCTTCTTGAGTCTGACTCGCGCATTGAGGGTTCCGTACAAACTTACATGTGAAAACAGTTCAATTCCCGAATTGAATTACAAAGATTTTCACAAAAAAGTTTTTTTTTGATGTAACTACAAATTTACAGTTTTAAGATTTTTTCCTTTACTTGTGCTATAAGACCTTGCTTCATTCTAAATTTCAGGATTCTAGGTCAACGGGAACTACCCTATGAATTTTGATTCCCGTAAGAGTGTCGAAATATAAGTTTTTTGCGACATAAATAGCCGTGTTTTTTTTTTCTTTAACTTTGAAGTTTGATTTTTTTCACAATTTCAAGGGACCGCAGACCTGAGTATATGGTTTTTATTTTAATTCGATACCTCCACGCGTTCTCGAGATAAAGGATCTTGAACAACAGACGGACGGACAACAAAGTGAACCTATAAGGGTTCCGTTTTTTTCCTTTTGGGTTAAGGAACCCTAAAAATTTACAAAAAGACCGTATGTGTCGAATCCTCCCACACACACCCCGACATAACTGACAGAGTCCTGACATACCTTTGGAAGTGGTGTTCTCCCGCTGATGCGCCCGCGGCTGCACGACGGCGGACAGCCATGCTAGCTCCGTGTCCCCCACGCCAGCCCTGACATACCTGTGGAAGTGGTGTTCTCCCGCTGATGCGCCCGTGGCTGCACGACGGCGGACAGCCATGCTAGCTCCGTGTCCCCCACGCCAGCCCTGACATACCTGTGGAAGTGGTGTTCTCCCGCTGATGCGCCCGTGGCTGCACGACGGCGGAGAGCCACGTTAGCTCCGTGTCCCCCACGCCAGCCCTGACATACCTGTGGAAGTGGTGTTCTCCCGCTGATGCGCCCGCGGCTGCACGACGGCGGACAGCCACGCTAGCTGCGTGTCCCCCACGCCAGCCCCGACATACCTGTGGAAGTGGTGTTCTCCCGCTGATGCGCCCGCGGCTGCACGACGGCGGAGAGCCACGCTAGCTGCGTGTCCTCCACGCCAGCCCCGACATACCTGTGGAAGTGGTGTTCTCCCGCTGATGCGCCCGCGGCTGCAAGACGGTGGAGAGCCACGCTAGCTCCGTGTCCCCCACGCCAGCCCCGACATACCTGTGGAAGTGGTGTTCTCCCGCTGATGCGCCCGCGGCTGCACGACGGCGGAGAGCCACGCTAGCTGCGTGTCCCCCACGCCAGCCCCGACATACCTGTGGAAGTGGTGTTCTCCCGCTGATGCGCCCGCGGCTGCACGACGGCGGAGAGCCACGCTAGCTGCGTGTCCCCCACGCCATCCCTGACATACCTGTGGAAGTGGTGTTCTCCCGCTGATGCGCCCGCGGCTGCACGACGGCGGACAGCCACGCTAGCTGCGTGTCCCCCACGCCATCCCTGACATACCTGTGGAAGTGGTGTTCTCCCGCTGATGCGCCCGCGGCTGCACGACGGCGGACAGCCACGCTAGCTGCGTGTCCCCCACGCCATCCCTGACATACCTGTGGAAGTGGTGTTCTCCCGCTGATGCGCCCGCGGCTGCACGACGGCGGACCGCCACGCTAGCTGCGTGTCCCCCACGCCATCCCTGACATACCTGTGGAAGTGGTGTTCTCCCGCTGATGCGCCCGCGGCTGCACGACGGCGGACAGCCACGCTAGCTGCGTGTCCCCCACGCCATCCCTGACATACCTGTGGAAGTGGTGTTCTCCCGCTGATGCGCCCGCGGCTGCACGACGGCGGACAGCCACGCTAGCTGCGTGTCCCCCACGCCATCCCTGACATACCTGTGGAAGTGGTGTTCTCCCGCTGATGCGCCCGCGGCTGCACGACGGCGGACCGCCACGCTAGCTGCGTGTCCCCCACGCCATCCCTGACATACCTGTGGAAGTGGTGTTCTCCCGCTGATGCGCCCGCGGCTGCACGACGGCGGACAGCCACGCTAGCTGCGTGTCCCCCACGCCATCCCTGACATACCTGTGGAAGTGGTGTTCTCCCGCTGATGCGCCCGCGGCTGCACGACGGCGGACAGCCACGCTAGCTGCGTGTCCCCCACGCCATCCCTGACATACCTGTGGAAGTGGTGTTCTCCCGCTGATGCGCCCGCGGCTGCACGACGGCGGACCGCCACGCTAGCTGCGTGTCCCCCACGCCATCCCTGACATACCTGTGGAAGTGGTGTTCTCCCGCTGATGCGCCCGCGGCTGCACGACGGCGGACAGCCACGCTAGCTGCGTGTCCCCCACGCCATCCCTGACATACCTGTGGAAGTGGTGTTCTCCCGCTGATGCGCCCGCGGCTGCACGACGGCGGACAGCCACGCTAGCTCCGTGTCGCCCGCAGAGCGCCACGCCAACCCTGACATCAGGCTGTCTGTCAGTTTTACCTGAAAAATACAAACATTTTACTAATAAACGGGATGTAAGTTATAAGTGACTATTATTTTTGTGTTTGCGGCAGTATGTTACTGGGTAAGTTATATGCAACTTCTATTTGATTAAACTAAGGTCGCTCGTGAAAAACATCAGCTACAATAGCATATAAGTTTGTCTTTAAAGTATTGTCTCCCCAAGCAGCACATATATTATACTAGACAATAGAACTTTTGAAAACTCAAGGTTGTGATCCTTTCTGTACAAGGGCTGTACATCTCTTATAATTCTAGATTTGGCTCCAAATGAACTTTTTAGTAGCTCGTTAACAGCTTTCTAAAGCATTGTAAGATGCTGTGCAATGGCTTAGCTGTACACCATAAAACAGCCGATGGCAAAATTTCACAGTTCATAACTTAAAAAGGTGTGACTTCATTCCTTTCCGACAGAAACACCATGTTTAGCCAGAAATTTAAAAGTGGGCCCCTTGCAAGTTTTGGCCGAAACAGAAACTCATGTGGTATCAGAACCAGTCCCAAAAACTAAAAAAAGATATCAGACCGTTGAAAAATCAGCTCTAACTTTCTTTAAGTTGAAATGAATGAATGCTCCAGGGTAACTCGCAAAATTCAACTTTTCGAAAGTATTTTGCAATTTGTAGTATATGTAGTTACACAATTATGCACAGCAAAACCATTAACATACTTAACTGTCTAACTTAGAGAAGAAGTAAAATGAGCCATAAAAAAAAAACTTGACGTTTTACCTCATCTATGTTAAAGGTGTTAGTTTCGATCGAGCTGAATATTCTACGAAACAGTTTTTTTTGGCTCAAACTGGCCCGTACCTTCCGGTTGGACACTAATTTTCACGACTAAATAAATATTTTTAATAACCTTTCGTAAACCCATCAACATTACAACAGATTTTTTCCTTTTGCTTTGTTTTAGGGAAACTAAAGAATTATTATCGATTGGTAGAAAAATAAACATCAGTCATTTCATTAAATCACTCCAAGAAATATCAAGCCACGGATCTTTGGACCGCAGTCCAATAATAAAATCATATATGAACAATTGACAACTTTAATTACTAAAATTGACTTATCCGTCAGCTGAGTCTGTTATTGCTTAACAGACTTAGCTGACGGAATATTGAGTGATAATATACGTACTTGGTAGATGTGCGACTCCGTGGTAGCATCGATGATGTCGCCGGTATACGGAATGTATATCTTGTCTATGCCTTCAGTCTCGCAGTGTTTTCTGTGACATATAACACAATTTAAATACAAAGTGTCACCTGCGGCACAAAACGTATATAAGGGATTTCTATCCTTGTTACTACGGAAAATAGTTTTTCTGAATAGGAATTGCGATTTTTTGCAGGAACGTTTATGAACGAATAAATGGATATTTTTTTAATCATTAGGGTTTTTTTTTCTGTTGGGAAAATCATCAAATGACATCCCGCGCTCTTGGGCGGAGCGAGAGATAGTGTCAGACTTTTACTGATTGAAAACCCACTCGTGTTCGTTCTTTGCCATTTTTCCAGGGCCCTGGGGATCTCTTTCGCATCACTCATGGCCCCAGGAGACTTCGACCCTGCTGAGCCCCTACGGTTTAATCATTACGTTAGTTCATTAACCTACTACCAACTACCAACATTCTCACGTTTATTCCGCCAGAGTCACACATCCAGGCGTTCAAAGGGGGGCGTTTAACCCTTTAACCGCTTGCGTCGGATTGGTCCGCCGAGAGATTTTGAGTCCTATTCACTAGGGTAGTGTGTTAGCGACTGGGTACTCCATCTCGTTTAGCTCTTCAATCCCCATAGGTGACAGAAGAGATGACGAGATTGAGTATTATGTCGTGGATGCGCGAGCCTGGCGGAACAAACGCGAGAGTTTTTGTTGCTATATAACATAACATATTTATTTATTTCTCTTTCACAAAGGTGCCTTACAAACTAACATTACTACGTAGATACAAGAATTCCTTTGTGGGAGACTGGCATCTGCACTAGGAAATCCTGTCACACAGATTATTAGGACAGACACCACAGACTGTTTTTTTTTTAATTTTAAATAAAGTACATTGGAAAAGAATAAAAACTACTAAAATAAAATATAAAAAATAAAAACAGAAGAAACAAAAGAAAGGTAGTGTGTAAGAAAGGTGTTTGTTTGTAGTGGTAGTTAAAACGTTAATACACTTACTTGAGAGTCTGCAGAGCACCATTGTTGGCTCGAAGGCCCACTATGGCCCGCGGCTTGGCTTGCGTCACAACACGCAGTAAGGACTCGCCGTCACAGCGACCTTCCAACTCGATGTACGAGATGGTAGCCTTTATCTGGACTTGCCGCTTTTGGGAGACGCACTTACTTGGAACTTCAGTCATTTCCTCTGCAACCACAAATTACTTTTTTTTACAAAGCAAAAGGAGTATCTACGGATTGGCGATTTGAGCAGATCTTAAATAACACGGGAAAAGGTCAGGAAGACGATAATAACTTACAAAAAATTATTCAAAACATTTCCCCATTAAAAATAATAATAATATTATAATAAATAATAATTTATTTTTGACAACTATTTTGGCTTGCTCGTTTATATTTTATAAAAGGCGTTTACCTTCAGGCTCCTGCTTTGGTGGCGGAGCGGGTGGCACATCTCTGATTTCTCCTTCTGCATCCACTATTTCAGCAAGTCTATAGTCTTCCGGCTAGAAAATAACAATATGTATGTTTAAATAAGATTGATCATTAAAAAAAAAGAATGTTGTTTTTTAACTGGATTTCTCTAACCTAGTTCTAAAATACACCGCTTTCAATTGTCTGCGCTTAGAATTGGAGATTTATGTTTGTTTTAGAATTTTATTTAGGAAGGACGCTCCACGAGCAACTTAGAGCTCAAACACACGAGCGGCATGTTACTTACGGCAGAGATAATTGCAGCCGTCGACGCGTCGGCGGCAGCTGTTGACGCTCGATGGCGGACGTCGATTTATATTAAAGCAACATTTTTATTACACATCATTTTTCAAATATAAATATACTGTATTTTATTTTGTTGTGCATTGCTGTATTGCGCTGTTGTGTGTTGGTTGTAATTGTTGTTTGTATTTTATTTTTTTAGCTGGGACATCATCCAAAGACTTTGACCACAAAATAGATAGGTACAGAAGTCAATCTATATATTAGGTCTTTACCTATGAAATTGGAGATTTGTATGATATTTTTAAAATATAAAAATTTTGGTAATTTTCTTATTTCAGTTAATCAAAGTACTGGCCCAAATTATCTATACAATTTTGCCATTTTGATGGCAATTTGTTTATCCCTTTACTGTAGAAGTCTGCCGGACGGGAGGCGATGAAGTCAGCGAAAGCGTTTTGTACTGCATCACGGGTGTTGAATTTTTTCCCACTTAAAAATTGTCTAAATTTTGAAAAAAGTAGAGATCTGTTGGGGCAAGGTCCGGTGAGTACGGTGGGTGACGGAGAGCTTCCAGCTGTAACTCTTGTAGCTTTGCGATGGTCTGTCGTGAAGTGTGAGCTCGCGCGTTGTCGTGGAGAAGCAATGGGGAAGAGCGATTGACTAGTCTTGGTTGTTGAATTGCGAGCTTCTCCATCATTGTTTGCAATTCTTGGCAATAGACATCTGCCGTCACTGTTGTGCCATTCGGTAAGAAGCTGTGATGTACAAGACTGGTCCACCAGTCAGTCACCATCATCTTCCTATGAGTAATCTTTTTTTTAGCGCACTGATTAGGTGCTGTACCCGGGTCCACCCACTGAGACGAATGCTTGCGGTTGTCGTACAGGATCCACTTTTCATCGCAGGTAACAATTCGATTAAGAATTCCCTCGTTTCTATGCCGATTCAGTAGTGCTATGCATGCTTCGACACGTAAATCTCGCTGTCGGTCGCTTAGTTCGTGTGGCACCCACTTATCTAGCTTTTTTATCTTTCCGATTTGACGCAAGTGCTTCAATGTTGTTTTGACACTAACTCCAAGGCCCGCAGCAAGCTCAGCCGTAGATTGAGATGAATCCGCTTCCACTATTGCCTTCAATTCGTCGTTGTCGACAATAGTTACCGGCCGACCGCGAGGTTCGTTCTTCAACTCAAAATTTCCAGATTTAAAACGATTGAACCAATAGTGGACTGTGTTTATGCAAGCAGTGTTATGCCCGTACACGTCGTTAATGTTTCGTGTTGTTTGCGCAGCGGTATTTCCACGTAGGAACTCATATTCGAATATTGTACGAATTTTCAGTTTATCCATAGCGCCAAAAACTACCACAATGTCACAAAAACAAAAAACTATCTAAAAACAAATGACTGAAATTGAAATTAAATTAACACGTCTTTCGAATAAAATTTATTTGAATTTCGAATTGCGCGCCAATCCACAGATAATTAATTCTGAAAATGCTGGTTATAGAATCTCCAATTACATAGGTAAAGACCTATTACAAAGCGCGCTCGAGCAACGCAAACATAGACACCGCTCACGGATACGATATCTCGGCTCAATTCAACTCAATGCGAGCTCGAGTCCGTTAGAGACACGCGTCTGTGAACTTTTTTGTGGAAAAATGGACCAACAAAAAATACCTTATTCTAACTGTTCAGAGGACGGTTGTTTAAATTCAACAGTAAACAGTGAATTGACGTTTTTTAGGCTACCAGTTGTTCGTATTTTGATGGTTTTAACGTAACACAGAACAGGCCCCGCGCCTGAGAGAAGAGAAGAGAAAGAGAAGATGATTTTGTGGCCTTATAATATTTTTACAATTCAGATTAGGTAGTCATTTATCACCGCGCCCGGTCAAACTCTGACAGTTCGACACCACGCCCTAACCCTAGCGCGACCGCCGAGCGTATGTATGATAACTGAAGTTCATACATGAGATTGACTTCTGTACCTATCTATTTTATGCTTTTACTGACTAAAACCCACTGCTGCTCCTTCTTTGCCTTCGATCCAGGGCCCCGGGTTTCTCTTTCACACAAACCATGTTCCCAGTAGGCTTCGACCCTGCTGGGCTCCTACGGTTTTGCTGACATCTCTTTGAGGCACGCGTGGAACACTACGCGCCATCGACGATGACGATTGCGCTCGATCCGGACGGTTACTGGACGGCGAGCTACTCATTGCTCGCCGTCCGCAAGCTTACACCTACGGTGGCTGGAAATCGGGGTCGGGAACCCGATGGCTGAGGCGTGAGGGCTGTTCCCTCACGAATGCAGCCGCCTCCTTCGCTAGGATTACTGCTTCGCAAAAGGAGGCGGCCGCCTGCCATTCCTCCTCGCTCCGGACCATGGCCTTTATCAGGGCCCGGCGCGAGGGGTCGTTGCCGCCGATCGCCCACGATGACACGGCGGTGCTCCGCCCAAGCGGGGCTAACTTCTAACGTGTCCTAACCTCCCGAACTTACCATGTCCAGTGATAATCTGCGTCATGCGGAAGGTGAAGACGCCATGACGTCTTTCCAGCCACTCCTCAAAGAGCAGACATACAGATTGTTGTTTAAGTTGTATTGGTGTTGAGTGTTGTGTATTGTTGTTTGTTTAAACAACCTTATTTTTAGTATATGCGAAACCTGAATAAAGTTAGTTCAGAATCAGTAACTGAATCGATTCCAATAATTTTTACATCATATTATTTTTTTTTTCCAAAAATATTTAAAAATAGCTACGAGCTGGACACCGCGCGACATTAAGTACCTATCAGCAAATTATATGTGCAACACAGGTCACGGGAGGTCATAGCGACGCGAGCGCGCAGTGGGCGCTTCCCTTCCCTTCTTTTCGCACGCGTCGCACTCTCGTCCCGGTTGCGACGTATGTAAAAACTATCGTGTAATTGAGTAGGGAGTAATTAGTAAGACATTATAAGTAGTGATTAAGTTAATTATTGTAAATAGGAGGATTAATATTTTAAAAAGCACCAATATGGCCAAGTTTAAGTAAATATTATTACGTACTTTATTTGTAAAAGCCGCGTAAGTGATAAAATGTAGTGTGACCAAAGCCTGCAAATGTGATGGAATATGTTATCACTAGTTAATTACAATACAAACTGAAAAATTATTATCAATGAGCGCTAGACGGCGCGTGCACGCCTCGTAGTGGCCATGTATATCTACGGAAAGTTTGGTAACATAACAAGCTTATAACTTTATGACTTTTCATGGTACGGTTTTGAAATTTTGTACATAGATTCTTTACATAAAAATACTAGACAGGTGTTTCGCATATACTAAAATTAGTGTTGTATATTGTATTTAATAATAATCGTTTGAATTTTAATTTTACTAATAATTGTAAAAAAAACATTCTTAAAATTGACAAAAGACGCGTCCATACAGTCTGAAGGCTAACTTCAACTGCTCAACGTGATCACGACTTTTTAATTTACTATGATATAATTAGTTAAGGGGCGTGGCTAAGCTCACGTCAAGTCATACAAGAATACACTATAGTTGCGGAGTCAAAAGTATGTCATAGACTCTTGAATTGTCAAGAAGTAAGTCAGTCAGAAATATGATGCTAATTGAACATACCAAAGCGTAGATCTCTATGGAGAAGAATGTGCGTGTGCGTTATCTCGTAAGCTCAATTCACTCTAGCGCAGAGTCGAAGCGTCGCGTCGCGTCCAGTTTTTTTTCTACAACGCGTGGCGATACGCGACAGCGCTCGCTAAAGAGCGAATGAAGATAGAAAAGCGTTTGTGCTCGACAGCTGACACGTCACTACGCGTGAGTAACGCACGTGGACGCGCGAAACCGCCCCACCAAGCGTCCACGCGGAATAATCGGAAAATAGAGATGAATGTGCGCGACCGCTTAGGCTCTACACCAGTGTAAGTTTAGCCTTAGATGCCTTCAATGTAACACAGTTACCTTAATGATCTCCCCATAGTCGTCGGCGCGGTAGCGGTCCTCGTGGAAGGGATACATGGCGTGGTGACGTTTGTTGGACTTGAAGCAGCCAGCGGCACGTACGTCGTGTCGCACGGGGATGTCGTGCTTACCCGTCACCACCCACATTTCCAGCTCACCGTCCGAGTCCGAGTCCGACGATATGCCGGCTGTTTCTTCCCTGAAAACAAACTTACAGAATTAGGACACGCATTTGTTTTGACTTTATTGTGTATACAATCTACAAACTCAACTTTAAGTTAAGCTCGCCTATGTAAAGTCATAAGCAAAAGTGCATGGATAGTACAGAAATAAAATCGTGTGAAGCGAGAAATGACGCCATCTAGCGTAGAACCAGATTGAAATGTTGACGACATTACATTATACTGTTAATAGATGGCGTCGCTGTGCTTCAAATGATTAATGCTTATTTTTGCACTTTCTTTTTGTTTCTTCAAATATTGAAATAATTTATTTTAAAGAGATGAAGATATTAAAATTGAATATCAATTTATAAATATTTGATTATCTATGTGTTAGTTTTCAAACTTGAGAGGGTTGGTTGAATATGGATTTATAAATAATAACTAGTAGGTAGTATGGAGTATAAATAATAGTTAGACCAAAAAATTATGAGTAAGCTCAATTGGTTGTTTGCTAAGTTAATTTCGATTATCTCGTTCCAGCGCCTTTCGTTCAATTTTATTTTTAACCAGGTGTATTGTCTACTTATTTTACCAAAATGAGTAAATATGCATTGTTATATAGATTTAGTAAAAAGAGCTCAAATAATTGCTAAGCATAATCAAGGTAAAAACTTGTCAGAAGTAGCCAGAGAGACCGGTGTAAACGTAAGTAGTTTTTTTTTAACTCTATTTTATAACAAAAATCTCCTATATTATAATCATTATTGAGTATTATATATTTATGTTTTATTGTTGCAGAGAAAAACAGTTGTTCTATGGATATGACGATTTGAAGAAGAGGGTTCTTTGAACCACCATCAAAGAGCTGGCAGACTAAAACTAATAAACATATTGCAGCGTCAAACCATGATAAGGGAGTACGAAGAAAACGGACATCTGTCGACGAACCACTATGCTAGTTTATTTGACACAAGCGCTGACACTGTCCGTCGTGCTCTTCATACTTAGTGAAAAGCTGCATTATCGGAGGCATACTTTGAAATCCTTGCTTACAGAAAAGGGCAAGATTGCAGTTTGCTTTGGATCACATAAACTTTGATTAGAGTAATGTCATATTTACTCATGAAAAAACTTTTAAGTCCAGTGAACACGGACAGTTATGTTTGTGGCTACAAGATAATAAATAATTATAATACTGATTTAATATTATTTACTCAGTACTTATTCTCTGTATTAACTGGAGACCTTGTTATGTGTGTTTAACTTAATATCCGTAATTAAAACAACTTAAAAAAGTTATGAATACTTGATATGTTGTTGTGCAATTTTGTAGTTTTTAGCCTTCATTTAATCCTTTTGACCTTTGTGATAAAATTATCCGGTCTTTTGTTTGTTTTTGTTAAGTTTACGTAAGCTTCAATCCTCTTTCCAATGTTGGAAACGAATACTTAAGCTATGGCCTCAATAAGAAATTATATATAATATTATAATCTTATTCGGTGATTAATAAACGGTGATTGTTAAATTTGAATAAGAAATTGTAAGAAATAAACAAATTATTTTTTAATAGTGCCTTTTTGTTTGATGAGTCTCGTTTACCTGCATTTTTTTCGTTTTGCTGAGTAACAACTACCCACTTGAATATTATATTACAAATAAATATCCACTTGTTACCTTTGATATAATATTCCTACCGATTTCTTTAGTTTGTTATTCATAACTTACAAGAAGTGTGAGTACTACGTGAGATTTGAACTCACGGGTCATTGATTTACGCATCTATCTGCACATGCTAAACCGCTAGGTCAACATGACTCTAGTTTGAATGAAGAAATTAATAATGAACTACAATCAGTTGTTGACGACAATGATGACGCATGTGTCTATTATTTGTTGAACTAAAAGTCAAGTTTATACTTTGTGAGATTGCCTTTGGTCGCTACTTAGCTGTGAAGAAACCAACGCCATCTAGTTTAATTTTCGAAAACTTGAACTTTAACGTGCAAGGGAAAATAGGCGTTAAGGTATCCAAGCACTTTTGCTGGGGCCTGTACATGACCTTTATTATCTACTTATTTTATAAGTTGTTATGGTCTATAATAAAGAATAAAAGAAAGAGACAAGAAAAAGAAAAAAAAAATAGAAAGAGAAAATAACAAGAAAAAAATAAGAAAGACAAAATAAAGAAAGAGAAACGAGGAAAGAATTACTATAAGTGCAAGTCAATCTGCATAGCTATGTCATAGCAAAATCTGCCATATAATGTCGGCCCAGAGCGGGTTTGCGGTGGCTGATGTTCAGCCCAATGGTTCATAGACACGGCACTCACTTGACAGTACTGTTGACCTTGACCCTCTGCTTCTGCAAGTACTCTTCTAGTTCGGCACCTTCGAGTCGCACGCGACGGCTAATTTCCAGCTCTATGGTACGGTCGCCGCCTTTCTCTATGAGGTCGCGGGCTAATGTGCCGGGAGAAGTCCTATTGATGGAAGATATATTGTTATGTTAAACATACAGAATACCTTTAAAAACAATTTACATTTTATAATGTGTAAGTCTAAAATTGAGCCAGTTAAAACAGTTTTAGTTGATTGCGCATCGTGGCCCTAGAACGATAGCTGTCTACTGACGAAAATTTTCATGCTTTGGAAAAACTACCCTTGTCTGCAAAATGATTACTGCTAATATTCATAGATGGCGTTGTTATAAATAAAAAGTTGTCGAGCAAATCAGTGTAGGATTTAGACTATTATTATTATTATCATCTATAGTTTTTTAAAGGGAATAACGGAAAGGTTGCTTATTTTCGTTATTTACAAACTACTTGATGAAGAACTTTTTATTTACGTTCTTTGTTAAATACCTAAATAAAACGCTCAATACGAAATGGCGCGAAGTCACGCGCGAAGCCGGCGTTCGCTTGGGGTTTGAGTGGAACTTAAGTCATTACTAACAAAATTTGAAAGAATAAATTAGGTATATGAACTCTGAGTAAAAATATTTTCTTGAAGCTCCATATTGAATTTGCATCACTTACCTAGCAGTCAAAACAATAGAATTCTGAGGGTTAGGTGCCCACAACAAGAACAGGTCCCTCGCGAACCCTGTCTCCAGGTCGGGGAAGGAAGCCAGCACGACCTTAGGTCCCGGAGTGCGGCTCACTTCGCCCACGGAGTGACACAGCTGCAAGTGGCGTAGGGCGAATGGGTTGCTGCGGGCGCCTTCGAACGCGCGGGTTAGTTTGTCGCTCATCCACTCTATCTGTAAAGTGAAGGTTACATTTCTGATGAGACCGGGTTTTGTTTTTAGTTTGAGGGTCGTCATCACAGTGAGACATTTTTTTTTTGTGGCTAGGATACTAAGGCCTTCGAGTCATGTCTTCGTAAGAATACAGTTTGTTTACCATTAGAATGCGGATGTAACATATTCTTATGTTTTTGTAGTGTTTATCAGCAAATGTATCGAGTCAGCATTCTTGGCAAATTTCGATGAGAAAGTCGATACTTTACTGAGATCGCGCCTGTTTCAACGATGTCACATATTGTCCAGTTATGCACACTTGAAATACCAAAAATAAAATACATCAACTTTGCATGAATCAATTTGTGCCAAAAAAGTCCACAGTGACATCTTGAGCCTGAAACGGTACGGCGCCTGACTGCATCACGTTGCCGCATCAAGCAGATATTACGTACAATACGGTCAACGTAACTTGACGGCCCTGAACATAGGCTCTGCGAACTTTAGCGCATGTACACTCGTAAAAAAAACAGTTATTGACATTAATTTTTTTAAACCAAATTCGGAATAAAATTTACTAATACAGGGACCAAGTACAAATAAAATAAATATTAAAACACTTTGGAGACAGAAAGCTACAAAAATAACTTATGAATAAAAGAAACAAACCTAACACTACACAAAAAACTTAACAATTTATTAATAACAACCAACGAAAACTTTTGTCACCGCCTGTGCTCAAGACAGAGACAGGGATACGAAAATAACACCAATGCTAACGTGTGAGTGAGACATATTACTGCGTAGCGAACATTGCCGAATAAGTACGAAGCTTTACGAAGTTACCGAAGAGAGATGTCCAATACGCGTGTCTGATGGTGTTGTTTAATCGATTTTTTTTTAATCGATTTCAATTAAGTTATAAAAATATATTTATATTCAACTTTCTATGGAGGTTTAAAATATTCTCAAACAATCGTTATTCTAGTAGTTGTTTATAAATAACTGATATTTAACTAAATCATGTCTTTCAACCAAGAAAATAAAATTTTATTCGTTTTTTTTTTCATTAGAGTCGAAATCTCGTTTACTAACGACATTATTCACTATGTTTGTAAATCTATTCCGTTCAATATCTCAAAGAAACAAAAATTAATAAATTCCAAATCGATAATAATCGATTACGATATTTGATTGAATAAAGGGTCGATTGTGTTTACATAGAGTCAATCTCTAGCCTAAACCTCCGCCCCGCGCACGTCGCCTCATGCCGCCATTTTGTTCCTAAAAAACGTTCGTGCGCAGCCTTCTGCGCGAAGTTCAGGGCCGCCGAGATATAACGGCCGATCTGTAGCAGCATCGTGCCGAGCTATGTTGAGCGGATGAAGGGCACGGTGCCGCGCCGTGTAACCACACGACAAGGGTGCCAAACCCAACCAATCTACATGGTGTCACGAGGGCTTTTCTATTTAGTTTTTTCCTTCAGTTGCCCTTTTGCGAGGGCCACGGTAACTCCTCAGAACGATCCACATATAGGTGTATAATACATATGTACCTGCAAAGATTTCTAACACCAGTCCAGCTGGGATAGGTTGCTTGTTTAAAATCAATATACCTGTGATTTCGCAAACTCCACGACGTTGTAGCTGACATTGGACAGCAGGAGCAGCGAGTAAGCAACGAGGCCGGAATCTTTGTTGCGCCACAACTGATCCAACATGTGGGCCAATTCCAAAACCCGTCCAGCAGTGTCAGTGCAAACCAGGACGCAACCACCACCGCGAAGTGTTTGTAGGATTGTTGCTGAAAGACAGAAGAGAGAAGTGTGTGTTTAAGCGCGGCGAAGCGTCTAATAAGCTATATATTAATTTTAGAATGGTGGGATGCCACCCATGCACCCACACACAAAATTATTTGGGAACATTAATTGGAATTCCCTACACGAGTTGTGTATTTCCTGATAGCTAGCATCTTGAGCACTCGGCGAAAGAGCGAGGATCGTTTTGCGCATCGTACAATATCGGCGAGCCAATCATTGTACAAGGATTTCACTCCCCGCCCCCGCATCTCTCTTCATACCATTAATTAGACCAGATATTTCACTTCTGCGTGCTTCGGCGCAAGTAGAACTGTAGAAGTCAGCGCACAAGATCCGTGCCGGTATCTATACAACCTGGGGATCTTCAAGTCAAGACTGAATAGTTTTCTTATAGGCAAGTGTTTCGCCGACATAGCCCGAAGAATCGCCAAACTTAAGTGGCAGTGGGCAGGGCACATTGCTCATAGAACGGATGGCCGATGGGGCCGAAAGGTTCTAGAGTGGCGACCGCGCACCGGAAGACGCAGCGTTGGAAGGCCTCCTACAAGGTGGACCGACGACCTGGTGAGGGTCGCGGGAGTGCGGTGGATGCGAGAAGCACAGGATCGGTCATTGTGGCGACGCTTGGGGGAGGCCTATGTCCAGCAGTGGACGTCTTTCGGCTGAAATGATGATGATGATGAAGTGTTTCATTGTGGAAGCATCGCATCATCGCTAGGTTGGAAGAGGTCAAGTGTAATCTTAATAATAATAAAAAATAAATAAAAAACAATTTCGAGAATTGTTTGGATGCTCTTTTTGTTCTGGCATCACATTAGCTGTGTTCAATTCTTTAATAACAGAAAATTCTGCAAAGACAAATATTTCTCATAAGTACTTACTCATCAATTTCTCATCTCTCGATCTCCTTCTTTGCTGCACATAATCAGCGTTCATGGCTCCCAGCAGCATCAGAGACGGTCTCATTAACCTTTCAATTTCACAGCCGTTGAGATGACGTTCTTTTTTGTGGTTAAAATCAGGGGCGTATACTATGTCTTCTTCGCCTGGGGCGGCGATGCGCCACACTGTACCTCCGAGAGAGTGGCCAGCAGGAAGAGGGGTGATGCGAAGGCCTAGGCCTTTGCCTGGAAACAAAATTGCATTAGTGCTGATTACTACTAGCAGCAGATATATATGCTCTATACTCAAGGGTTGTTTATATGCCGCCATAAAGCTACCACCACCATTACATGTACTGGGCATCAGGGACTCAAACTGTAACCGTAATAAGTGTTTTATCACTGTTTTTTAAAGCAGTTTTAACAGAAAAACACTTTTAAATGTAACAGATACAATAATGTTACCGAATCAAACTGTAACTTTTTATATGTGTTAATAAGTGTTAATATGTGTAACTGAAATAATCGGTTTTAGTATAGCTTTAGGTAGGTATAAGTAATTGCACAGTACGGCAACAAGGCGTGACGGCCGTAAGAGTGTTAGACGCGCGTTGTTAAAGCCTACGACGATCTTCAGTACACACACACTAACGCATTAAACATAATATAATTATATTTGTTTTGTTAAGTTCCGATTCCGCCTTCCGATCGGCACACGCCATTATTTTTTTATCTCAAGTCACCATCTCTTGCTTACAATACACTAAGTACCAGAAAGTATGCCTCGTAATAAAACTAATACTGTTCACAGATATTTTACATTTATTGGAATTGTCATGCGAAATAGGCACTCTAGTTATATACAGGGTGTTTGGTGCATCATGTGCCAAATTGATATGGTCGATTGGAGGGGTCATCTGCTATCCTTTCAGACCCTTAAACACTTCTCATGCCCTGTGGATTATTTTTCATTGATTTTTTATTACTTTATGAAAATAAAACCCAAATTTTGTCATTCAAATACCAATTTAAAAAAATATATAAGGCGACCATGTTTCAGTGAATAAATAATAATATGCTAAAATTACTGCTTAATGCTTTAATTGCTAATATTATGGCTAATTAAAGTCATAACAATATTGTTATGACTTTCTGGCATAATAAAATAAAAATATTGAAGGTACATTTTTCTTTGTTGGTTGATCCTAATATTGATTACCATACCAAACAGATATGATTACATCACATTATGACACATTTTGCTGTTTTAACATAATACTTGATTACACAGAAATTGCTGAATATATCAATACATTTTTAAATGATCAACTGGAATCAATAAAGTTTTACTTGTAAACTTTGAGTAAAATAAGACAAACTTTTGAAAGAAAAAATATAACTTTGTATGAATGACGCTACAAAAACTCCTTACCTTTCATATCAATACTCTGATTGTACTTTAGCTGAACAATCCTGTCAAAAGCGGCATCAACGTCATCCAACGTGAATAGATCAAAATCGGACACATTCCTGTGTGCCTGGTACAAGTCATACATAA
The DNA here is from genome assembly GCA_961205895.1 of Mythimna pallens. Taxonomy (NCBI): domain Eukaryota; kingdom Metazoa; phylum Arthropoda; class Insecta; order Lepidoptera; family Noctuidae; genus Mythimna; species Mythimna pallens. The sequence continues at coordinate 18,911,750 of OY540844.1, forward strand.
ACATTTGACCCATCTTGTATACCGGTAATGTAGCATATATCGGACAGTTCAGCCCGAGCTTCCCCACTGCATAAGGTAAAGCGCCCAGGTGTATAGGGTCAGAATGAGATATGAGGACTGCATCTATTGTGTTTATATGTCTGAAAATAAATACAGTACCTAATTAATATATTATCTAAATGAAAATATGTTTGATAAAATGTTTGTTTACATGTATGAATGTGAAAGTATAAACCAGGGTAGTTTTTTTTAAATTATTATTTTACAAATTAGTAGTGCCCCCGATGCGGAGAGTCGAATGAAAAAATTATCTGCATCAGATTCTGTCCAGTTTAATATTAAGTCTATACTTAACAAGTAAAAGGGATAATCTCAGGTTTGGCCGGTAATTTTTGCAAGGGTTTTAGACCAAAATATTAAAAAATTTCAACAAGTTGTATTGACAACATAACCTCAAAGCGTTACCTTTTCAGTTCTTTTATGAAGTCCATATCGAACTTCTCGTCCCATCCGCAGTCCAAGAGGAACTTGAACTCGTCTACTTGAAGCACGTAGCATGGTGGAGTTTCGTCGCCAGCCCCCGAAAGGCAATGCAACTTGATAATCGAAGTCATGATGAACCGGCAAAAGCGGTTAGATTATTCTTCCTAATCCAAAATCTAATACCACATAGTTGTATAATAATAAAACACTATCTGTTATGTTGTCGTATCTTCTGTTTTTTTATATTTTCACTAAATTTCATTAAAATGTTTTCATCTATTTAGAAATCAGCAGAAACCAGTTTACGCGGCGAACGAACCACAGATAAAAAATGACGACTCGCAGCCACAGACATGACAGACAATTAAAACCTTCACTATCAGTCACCCAACGATAGCGACTAGCGACTGCAGTAATTTCTAAATCATGACAGATGCGATGTAGGTTTGACCCTTAGTTTAAGCGTTAGTCAAAAGTTAATCATTTTGTATGAAGCAGTTCACATCACAATGATATCCCGGACGAGGTGCTACCGGCCCCCCGGCAAACACGGGTGCGACTCGCCACCTGTGTGACAGTTTGTGGTCTGAATCCTTAGATAAAATCAAAAAATCTATTATAACAAATGTTTGTCTATCATCCAAATGAGATTTTAACTACGACTCAAGGATATGTTTCCACCAGGAATGCGGATGTGTAAAAAAGATTGCATAGCTTAGGATTTATTTTCTATGCCTCCTAAAGCGTAACTCTGGTAGAGAATAGCTAAACGAAACGAAGATTTTGTAAATAGGTACATAAAAATATTGCTTGATGGAAGCATGCAGCACGAGACGTATGCTTATTTTGATGCACTGATTTTTCGTACAAAATACTGCACAGCAGATTCTGTGCTGCATAACCACGTACGAAAGTAATAGGCATCCAGTTTTAATTCATCAGTTTTAATAAAAAGTGGCGTTTTAAAGTTCCATTATAAATCTTAGTACCACTCAGTATCTTCATACATAAACGCATCCTTTTGAACGTGTGGAGCTGTGTAGGCTCTCTCTGTCGCGGTCCGGGCACAAGGGTTTGTCAGACTCTTTCAGACTAAAGTCGTACTCTATTCTGCAGCTGCCCTTGTCCGGGCTTTAGAATGTCATGAATTCATGTGGATTCTGTCACTCACAGCTTCAATTCTAACAGAGAGGCGCGCGCGGGACACCGCGCACCGTTTCGGGCCTTTGAGTATTTGGGTCTTATCATACTCTCCAAGTCTTTTCGAAGTAGGTATCTACTTCTGAAGCACCCATGTCCAGACAGTACCTATTCGTATCAGCTACTGGAAAGTAAAGGCGTCATACCGACTCTCCAGCCAGTTCAGGTTTTACTGCTATTATTGTAGCGTGCCCTCTTTTTTTTGGTATCGGGAGTAACCTTCAAAACTAGTCACGTACATCAGAACATAGTAATGCAATTGTTTTTTAATAATGTTAAATGTTGGTGATGTGGCAGTACTGTAAATGAATAAATAAATAAACTCGGACTTTTGAGGAAAAGGTCAGGTAGTGCAGAATTCTCACCTCATTAAGATCACTATCAGCCACATAGGAGGGGTCCCGTCACCTTATAAAAGACCACCCCGGAACCACCTCTGTACAACGTCTGAGGGCTTCCTGGGAGACTCTAAATACGTTTCCCCTGAGCCTCGCTGAACACGGCATGTCATCGTCTTTCCTGAGGTCATTCGGTGGGCGGACAGAGTCACCACTCTGAGCGTACACAACTCCGGAGTCTCGCCTACCTTATAACCATATAAGGTGCAGCAGGCGGTGTTTCGGCTTTTAGGCCACGAGATAGTTGCCTTACCGATATCCAGGTACGTATTATATATTACGTATCCAGCGGGATCAGCCTCCTTCTATAGAACATTACCTTCTCATAGAAAGAGACAACTTCTCTCCAGTTTTCATCTCGGTCAGCATGTCCTCACTACAGCTGGGCGAGTTAAGTCTCACCTGATCTTAGTGACCAAGATAAAGAAAGAAAGAAAGAAAAATATTTTACGGTTAGACCTGCCGCTCAAAGGCCTACGCAGGGCAATATTGTAACGTGTTCTGCGCTGAGTTGCGGAAGAGCGGAATAGCAAGCTTAGACAATTTTTCATGCGTTTTTCAAAGATTGAATCAAAACAGAAATAAAGTTCCTAAGTTTATTTAATCCTATAATAGTTTTACGGTATTAAATATGGAAAACCAGTAACACATACAGAAAAGTAAGCAATTAAATACTAAATTAATATTTATATTCAAAGAACTCGCATGCATGCAAAGCATCCTCCTTTTTTATTAGAATTGTTTTTTTTTTAAATTATTCTTTTGCGCTAGAGCTAGGTTTATGTAACTTGATGTCCACAGTATTTTCGTCTTCCAGTAGCTCTTTAATTTTATCTGTCAGCGATTTACTGGGTTCTTCTTCCGAGTCATCCAAAGTTTTGGATGTATCAGGCATCACAGTGCTGTCTTCTATTTTCTCGGCCGAATTATCTGATTCTACATCTTCTTTATTTTTTTCCAAAACTGATTCTTTTAAATATTTTGCTTTGACCGCAATACGTGCAGCTTCACTCATTTTAACGGTACTTGATTTGGCTACATTATCATCAATTTGTGTTTTAATATTAGTATTAGGTGTTTCTTTAGCAGCAGAGGATCCAGATTCTCTTTTTTTAGACAAGTCTTGTTTACTTATAGTAATACCACTTTGGATATAAAATGGAGTTAGGGTCGCAACCTGCCCTGTAGCATTTTCTTCATTAAAACCTATTTGGGTTACAATAGGATAAATTTGAGAAACCGAAACAGTTTCTTTATCAACAATGCGTGCGGAATCTTTCTTTTTAATAGGAAAATATTCTATAGCTTTATAGTTAGTCCGTATTATAGATTTTGTAGAAGGGCAGAAAGTTTTTTCAGAATTAACTTGTCTGGATTCAATCATGGTGACACTTTTTTTTACAGATAATAATAATTCACTTGCAGGGGGCTCAATTCCGGAACACTGTAAAGTTTCTTTGCCAGCAATGTGCTCCGATTCGCTTCTTTTTACTGAAAAGTTTTCTCCTATACGATCACAATGAGAAGACTTGGTGTCTCTGGCAGCTATATGCTTCGAATGAGTAGTTTTAACTGGAAAGATTTCTCCTGCACGGTCACTATGGGAATGAGAAGACGTGGTTTCTTTAGCAGCTATATGCTTCGAAGCAGCAGTTTTAACTGGAAAGATTGCTCCTGCATGGTCACTATGGAAATGAGAAGACGTGGTTTCTTTAGCAGCTATATGCTTCGAATCAGTAGTTTTAACTGGAAAGATTTCTCCTGCACGGTCACTATGTGAATGAGAAGACGTGGTTTCTTTAGCAGCTATATGCTTCGAATCAGTAGTTTTAACTGGAAAGATGTCTCCTGCATGGTCACTATGGAAATGAGAAGACGTGGTTTCTTTAGCAGCTATATGCTTCGAAGCAGTAGTTTTAACTGGAAAGATTTCTCCTGCACGGTCACTATGTGAATGAGAAGACGTAGTTTCTTTAGCAGCTATATGTTTCGAATCAGTAGTTTTAACTGAAAAGATTTCTCCTGCCTGGTCACTATGAGAATGATACAATGTGGTTTCTTTGGCAGCTGTATGCTGCGAATCAGTAGTTTTATCTGGAAAGATTTTTCCTACACAGTCAGTTTTGGAATCAGAAGAAGTTTCTTTAGTATGTTCCGAGATAATATTTTTGACTGGAAAGATTTTTCCTGCATTAACAATTTCGGAAGGAGATGAAGGTTGTTTGGTAGCACTGCATCTGGATTCTACCTTTTCAACGGAAAATATTTCGGTTACATCCCGACGGTTCTCAGAATGATTTAAAGATTGTTGTGCAGCAATCAAAATATCTGATGCATTTTGTTCTATTTTTTGATTCTCGTTCTTATTTTTTAAATTTGCGATCTTTTTATAAATAAAGCTTTCAACAGATCTTTTTATAAAACAACCAGTGTTTATTTCTTCGTTAGATTTTGTGTCACATAATCTTGTTGACTTGTTTGCACTAATCTCTACAATACTTTTTTTAGAGGAAACAATGTGCGCGTCATGAATATTTTTACAGGGAACTTTTTCGGTTACAGAATCATTTTGCTCGTCTGGTGCAGTTCCTTCAACTTTTATACGAGTACCATCGAATTCTATTTTGGCTACACTCTCTATGTCGGTATCGTCTTGAACGTGGATAATAGTTGAACTTTCATACACGCGTCCATCGGAAACTGATTTGCTTATATTACTATTTTTACTGGTTGGGAATTTATTTTCCTGAACAGTAATTAGCTGGGTTACATAACAATCGCTTTTAGCAGTTGATGAAGATTCTTTGGCTGTTTGGCGTCCGTATTCATTATTTTTAACGAAAACTTTTTCAGTTGAGATAAGAGAAGAATTAATCTTGGCTGTAACGTGTGCTGATCCAATCCTTTTCAGGGGAACAGATTTTACGGTACGTGCACTTGGTGATATAATATTAACTGCTTCCAGCGATAGGCGTGGTTTAATTAGTTTGTAGGGATCACTTCTTCTTTTGTTTTCCTCTTGGTCAAATACAAGAGAGATGCCAGGAGGAGAGGGTTGCTCTATTGTTTTTAAACTATTAAGCCTGGCAGCTCCTCTAGTTTCTACTGCTATCAAAGGCCCATTCACTTGTGTAGATTGTGTTGTAGAAGCTTTTTGGAGCATCCTGATTAATCTTTCATCGATCTTTGCTTCTGAAATGCGATAAAGTATTTTTAAGTATTGTTTAAGTATTATTAAGCAAAGGTAAATTAGTTGATCAACTCACCATTAAACTTCTTAACTAAGTAGTTGAGACCCATGCAAATTACAAAAAAACTTCCGACAAGACATAGATACACCCACCATTGTAATTCAAAAAACTGGAAAATAAAGGACAAGTAAGGCCCCTCGCCCACGGCGACTTTTTGTAGCGATGCTGTAGCGCGTTTGCATCGATACAGTCGCGATGCTGTAGCGCGTCAGTAGCGCTTGCAAATGTGACTAACGCGCGTTAGTAGCGATGCTGTCGCGCGCTTACGATACGCGCGACAGCATCGCTACAAAAAGTCGCTGTGGGCGAGGGGCCTAAGCACTGGATAACATAAAAACGAAAGACATCAATTACTTTTGATCAATTGGGTACTTGACAATTTTTTTTAAAATTATTTAATTCAAAATTATTTTATCCAAAATCACAAATAGATTTTTTTTTTCAAATCTTTTCAAAATCAAAATTAGAAACCTTTCAAATGTTGTAAGGGTCAAGTAACAAGAAAAACGCAAGCGCAAACCACAATGTGACATCACTGCCATTAGGTTACGCGCATAGAAAAGATATAGCAAGACGTCCCTACCAGGCGCCCACTCTTCTTCATACAAATATTTTAAGGCATATAGTCCCTTGAACATTTGGCCGGCGTTAAATGCACACATACTCGTACAGCCGCCTGCGCCCGCATAGAGCCCCGCTGACCTTTAAAACCATTTTCTTTGCGAAATATTGATTGATTTATTTAAGCTATGTACTTTCTGAAGAACACTTAACCAACAATTTTTTGTGTACCTAAACATATTTCTAAATATCAAAGCTGTTTGAAAGGAGTAGGAAAAATAAGCGAAAAAAATAACATGTTGTTATATTGTTTTTTTTTTTTGGCAAAAGTATTACGCGTCATACGAAAAAAAATAAAAAAAACTTATATGTTGATTGATAATATTGTACATGAATGCAAATAATAAACATATTTTTTTTAATTTCTACTAATCTAGCCATTACCGAGGAGTAGGCTCCAGAAATAACTGTTTCATGGCACCGCTCGGGAGCTATACTCCATCTGTTTAGGTAATTAACTAAAAGTAAACAATCTTGACTTGTCTTTTATCTAAAAGTTGACTAAAAATTTTATCTAAAAATGTTTACAATTTGTTATTTACCTATATTAACTAAATTTAAATAATCTTTGTATGTATTTTATATGATTTTTTTTTAAATAAAAAGACATATCAAGATTGTTTACGTTTAGTTTACTACCTAAACAATGGAGGGCCTTAAATGCTGATTGTTGCTTCATTTTACAACTAATTTTTAGGAGGTTTTCAGAAAATACTTATTTTTAGAGTTATTTGTTGTTTAGTGGAAAATATTAATATTAATTCTTTTAGCTATTTTTGGATTTTTATAAGGTTTTCATTAGGTTACAGAAAGTACAATAAACTAGGATGTTTCTAGTAAAATATAGTATCCAGAAACAATATAAATAAGCACTGGAGCGATTTTTAAAATCTGTGCCTACAACAATGATCGAAATATCGAATTATGGAGACCTATCTATTCCTAGATTGCTGGTCATCCACACAAGTCGTCATCGTCTTCCTCTTCTAACAAGACACATTAGTAAGCTATCGGTAGCGTTGTCCAACATTCTGTTTCGTACGAAGGTACTGCCCCCCTAGCCAAGTCGACCACGTGACTGAGCGTTGAGATTACGTCAAAACAAAGGAATTGGAGGCGTGGCCTACTCGAGGCGCTCAACGCAAGAGAATCAAAACGAAACGGCCGTAACTTGGCTAGGGGGGCTAGAGTGATAGAGGCATGGTCCTGTGCATTGCGCAGCCGCGACATGCCGCCATGCTTGGAATAGAAACAACTGCTGCGATCGCAGGCAGCACTGCAGTCAACCGCAGCCATAGTATCACCTGCGGTTGCAGTCTGCAGCCCATCTCGGATTTGTACCTTGATCAAATTAATAAAAATGGCGTGATGGCGGGGATTTCTGTTTCCCACCAAAGTAGTATCAATATATTCGCGCATCTGTAGGGAAGCAGCGGCGTGTTCAAGAAACTTAAGATATTAAATCGATGCAAAAAGCCGTACTATGTGTACACTTATGTCTATTACAGGACGCCTTTCGGCTGAAATTATAATGACTGATGATATTGTCGCTTGATGTCTCGCTGTTATAGATGAACTGGTTCATGACAGCGGCATCGCCCGCGTAAATGTCAAATTTTTCCAAGGGAACCTACTTTCGGGAAAGTAGGTAGTAGTAAGTAGGTAGGTCCTATATTCCAATCTAGAACATGGTCTATCCGTGTGCCAAGTTTTATCCAGCTGTTAAGATGTGAAATAGACAGAGACAAAGTTACTTCCGCATTGTAAAATATAATTATGGATTTGATATAAAAATACTTGACATATTCAACAAAGTATACTAACGCTCATTTTTTCTTTTCCAATAGTTATTTAAATAATAACTTCAAGAGAAAATATGCTTCAACTCTGACACTCTCTTCTGTCAAAGTATCATTTCTGTCACATTGTTTCTTAAAAGAAGAGATGATCAACTATAGCGACTGAACAAAGGAGTTTATAATTTATAAATATATATTTTATTAGTGACCCCACCCGGCTTCGATCGGTTGCAAATTATACACAAAAACCAACCCCGTTTACTTACGAGTTGAAGCTTCCGGGTTCAAATCCAACCAGGCTCATTACTTTGTGTAATTTACATATCACACACTGTTCTCAATACGGTGAAGGAAAACATCGTGAGTTTTCTCGCGATGTGTCAAATTAAATAAGTTGAACTTGCAGCTAGCAGACTGGATTGATGAACGATGAATGGAATTATTTCTCCCGCTCTGGGTGGAGCGAGACGGAGTGTCAAATTTTGACTGACTAAAGCCCACCTGTGTTCCTTTGCGAGCGAGGAGGAGTGGCAGGCGGTCGCCTCCTTCTGCGAAGCAGTAATGCTAGCAAAGGAGGCGGCCGCACGCGCGATGGAACGTCCCTCACGCCCCAGCCGCTGGGATCCCGAACCCGATTTCCAGCCACCGTAAGCGCGGGATTGCGGATGGCGAGCAATGGGTAGCTCGCCGTCCAACTGTCCGGTGACCATCCGGACCGAGCCCAAGTCGTCGACGGCGCGTGGTGTTCCACGCGGAGATATCAGCAAACCGTAGCCTAGTCGTACCTTTCGCACCACCCATGGCCCAGAGAGTCGAAGCCTACTGGGGCCATGAGTTATGCGAAAGAGAACCCCGGGGCCCTGGAACGAAGGCAAAGAAGGAACAGGAGTGGGTTTTAGTCAGTAAAAGTTTGACACGCCTTCCTGCAACGTCCAAGAGCGGGAGATGTCATTAGATGATTTTCCACCTAAAAAAAAACCTGTGTTCCTTTAGTCCCCTCTTTGCGACCCAGGGCCACGATAACTACACAACCCTAAATCGTAAATTTCATTAAATATATCTGTGTCTCACCACAATAGACAAAAGTTCTCATAATTAAATCATTATGTACACTAAGCTTACACTATTATAGAACATTAGGTACCTATAATGTGTTTCTAAATTGAAATAAGACGTTTAGGAGCCGCGGGCTCTAAATCTTCACATTAGTCGAATTTAAACGGTATTGTCACAAAATAAATAGGTACAGAAGTTAATCTCATTTATGTACTTTTTTTTTTAGGTGTGAAAATCATCTTATGTCAAATCTCGCTCTTGGGCGGAGCGAGAGATAGTGTCAGACTTTTACTGACTAAAAACCCACTCCTGTTCCTTCTTTGCCTTCGTCCCAGGGCCCCGGGTTTCGTTTTCACACTACCCATGGCCCCAGTAGGCTTCGACCCTGCTGGGCCCCTGCGATTTGCTGACATCTCCCTGAGGCGTGCGTGGAACAGTACGCGCCGTCGACGACTTGGGCTCGGTCTGGATGGTTACCGGACGATCGGACGGCGAGCCACCCATTGCTCGCCGTCCGCAAGCCCGCGCCTACGGTGGCCGGAAATCGGGATCGGAATTCCGACGGCGGTTGAGGCGTTAGGTAACGGTGCCTCACGCAATCGGCCGCCTCCTTTGCTAGCATTACTGCTTCGCAGAAGGAGGCGTCCGCCTGCCACTCCTCCTCGCTCCGAACCATGGCCTGTACCAAGGCCCGGCGCGAGAGATCGCCGCCGCCGATCGCCCCCACGAGGACACGGCGTTGCTCTGCCCAAGCGGGGCACACCTCTACCGTGTGCTCCACCGTGTCATTTATGTACTTCACTTTTCATACCTACGCTTGTCAGTCGCGCCAGGGTCGGGCCCCCACTCTGCTCGAGGCGATAAATACCCAATGTAAATTATTTAAAATATTATGCCCCGCTTACACGTAGGCCCAGGCTCGGCCAATCGTCATCCCTAGCCATTGTGTAAACGAGGAAACCCCGTTTAAACAATGGCGATTGGCCAGGCTGGGCCCACGTGTATACGCACCGTTAAATGGCCACAAAGTCATGTTCGCTTTTTCGGTGCGGGTTCGGGGGCCGCCGGGCTACTTACCTACCTACCTAAATGTTACGTTAAAACAAACAAAATTCAAGCAAATACAACTGGTAGCTTAAAAAACTAATAATTTATCACTTAATATTGAATTTAAACAACAGCGGATGGCACTAGCGCTTGCGTCCGTGAGCGGTGTATAATTATGTGTGCGTTGCTCGAGCGCGCTTTGTATATAGATTGACTTCTGTACCTATCTATTTTGTGGTATTGTGTAGAAGATAACGAACGTATTTAGACTACAGACTGTTAAGAATCGTTAACAAGCAAAAGCGTGTGTACTTGAATGTACTTGCTAGTTGATGGAATGTACTGTTGTGCGCGGTTGTACCGGGGACGAAGGATTTACGATGGCGTCTACGTTTTGTCTTTGATCGGTGCTTACCGCTAGAAGCTTGAGAAGTGTTTCCGATTCCATTAAACAATGAATAAGTTAGAATTACATTAGACCGACGCACACATGGGCAACGCCTGAGCTGTACGTAGCGTTGCATCGCGTGGCGTGGGTGTTATGTAGCTCTACAAATCTAGTTGCTATATAAAATGTATACAGACCGACGCGCTCAGATTGGCGTACGTGGCCCACGTGTGGCCGATGTAGTTCTACCTTTAGTTGAGTTTTTGCTAAATGCCCAGTGTGTAGGTTTTCTTTTAAGGTGTTTAATCATCTAATGACGTCTCCTGCTCTAGAGTGGAGCGGGCATGTCTGATTTTTCCTTCAATTGCCCTTTGCGTTCTAGGGGATCACGAGTAACCTTTTCAGAAGTCTTCTCATTCTCCTAACGGCTAATGGTGGTTCCTAAAAAATTTAGTCTTCGCATTTTTCAGTTTTCATTAGATATTAAAACAACGCCCCCACTTTTCCGTTCGACGAAGCTCCTAATAAAATATTTCATCAACAAATGTAATAAATCGTTAAAGTAAAACATGAAAGCACTTAATTAAATTAATAATTTTACATTAAAAATTCTAGGCAATATTTAAAGGCTGGTTTCCTAGAATTGCTTAATCAAATTTTATTCCTTGCGCAATCTGTCTGGCTCTTGCTATCTTTGAGAAAATGTGTTGGCATTGAGAGATGAATAGTTATTACTGTTTATCTACAAGGTTTTTTTTGACTTTGACCTTTGACCTTTTTTTGACTTTTAATACTTTTTTGTGACTGAGAAGTTGAAAGGAAATCGGTTGTCTTGGTATGGTCATGTGAAGATGAGGGATTAAGCGCATATTACTATAAGAGTTCTGAGTATGCATGTAGATGGAGGGAGAGAGAGGCTAAAGAAAAGATGGACAGATTGTGTGAGGAGTGATATGAAAGAAAAGGGAATCAGTGATAGTGTGACGGATGACAGGACAGAATTGAAGATAAAAACGTGTTGCGCCGACCCCAAGTAATATGGGATAAGGGCAGGAAGAAGAAGTTTGTAATACCTTTTTTTAGGTGAGAAATCATTTAACAATATCTCACGCTCGGAGTGGAGCAAAACAGAATAACAGGCTTTTACTGACTAAAAACCCCTGATCCTTCAGTTGCTGCTCTTTTATAGTCTTTGTTTGAAATAATTTTTGCAGTGGGATATTATCAAATATTAATTCCTCTGTCCTGCCCCTAGTGGAGCGGAGAGGGTGTAAGGCTTTTACTGACTAAAAACGACCCATGCTCCTTCAGTTGTTGATTGCGTTCCAGTGCCGTGGCGACTGTTCGAAGACCGACTTCGAAGAGTCCCTCAGTTGTATGGAATACGTAAATTATAGGAGTCATGAGAGGAACAAACCATTTGGAATGTATTTGCTCGCTAAAATCATCTTTAAAACATTTTTCGTGGATTAATTGCAAGATTTTAATCTCAATTGTTGAGGTGGAAATTATTAAATAACTTTAGGCGTCAGCCCTGCGGGGCCGCGACCATTTTAATGGCGCGCTCGACTTTGGCCTGGTCCTTACCGAAGGGCCGAACGGCAAACTACTATTGTTCGCCGTCTTCAAACTTACGCTTAAGGTTACCGGGAATCAGCCTGCGATTTCCGACGCTTGGGGTATCTCCTGCGGCTTTGTACATACAGCTAAGGAGTAGAATTCTCTGCTGGAGACTGGTTTGCCTAATATCCTACAACCTGAGGATTTTAAGGTCACGAGTAAATTAGTTATTTCTTTATAAAAAAACAGCATGTAAAAGTTGTTTCTCTCAACTTTGAGTCAGTTTTCTCCACTTGTTTAGCCTGTGGAACCTCCTCCTCAAAACAAACAGGTAGGTAGGTACTCAGCCCTCCCATGGAGTAGGTTACTAGTAGGGTAGAGGAACTTGCTCTACTCTGTTTTGCAGTGCTCGCTTTACTCATCGCTCATTGCTTGAGTAAACGCTCTCAGTCCGTCTGGGCTCGCTTCGCTCGTTCGTCACGAAGCTGTACTCACGACACTAGGTACGCTAAATCAGAAAAACTCAGATACCAACCAAATATTGGAATCATACGCGTCTACGCCCCCTGCATACCACCCGTATGTTTCCCCTTAGTTAAACTTAGCGATACCAAGGTGATTATGTTACAAAGAGGTTACATACATGCCGTTTTAAAAGCCGTCAGACTTCAAAAGGCTTTGTTTTGCTTCGGCTTTCAGTGTAAAAGACATCGCTTGATTGATCACTCCTTCAATCGATCAGCGAAGGAGAAGTTTCTGCTCAAAATTGTTGGAGAAAATTTGTTGGTACCTTTTTGTCAGGTGTATGTTGAGTAAATGGCGTGAGCTGGTTGTGTTAATATGCTGGGAATGGGATTGGGGAGAATAAGGAGAATTGTGTAGATTTTTTTTTTTTTGAGGTACCATTCATCAAATGATAATAGCCCATCCTACTCTGAGTGGAGCGAGAGGGCGTGTCAAAGTTTTACTGACTAAAACCCACCTGTGTTCCTCCCGGGTTTCATTTTCACACTACCCATGGTGTGAAAACGAAACCCGGGGCCCTGGGACGAAGGCAACGAAGGAACAGGAGTGACTTTTTAGTCAGTAAAAGTCTGACACTATCTCCCGCGCTCCGCTCAAGAGCGGGATTTGTCATTCGATGATTTTCCCACCAAAAAAAAACCCTCCTATCCTTTAAAATTTATATGGCAGAACAACGTTTGCCGCGTTAGCTAGTCTAATGTATATAAATCTCGTGTAGGTGTTTGTTATGGTAATCCACCGAAATGACTTGACCAATTTTTATGTTTTTTTTTGTATTATTTGTTATTTGATAAAAATAGGTCGTAGGTTCATTTTTGCCCTCCTACCCCCACTCCCCATTTTTTCCTTTGATATTATATGGCAGGATCATTTAATGATTTCCCACCAAAAAACAAAAAAAATAGTTTAGGAGGAAGAGATATAAGAACAATCAAACTCGGTTACGGACCATTTTAATTTAAATCTCGGGATTGGTCATTAGATGATTTTCCCACCTTAAAAAAACACAACACGTGTATTCCTTCAGTTGCCCTTTGTCAGTGAATCGGCTATTGAGTTCTGAAGTTGAAGTTAAGAATGTGTCCTACAATAGTAGTTTGACAAATACCTACTCAATTTTAAAAATCGTGGAATAGAATTATACATATATAATGTTTGGTTTTGTTCTTTACTTTTCAGTCACTAGTAAAGTCACTAAAACACAAATGAGAATAAAAATAATTAAGTGTTGTTTTAGACAGATTTTATATTTTCGAATAATTAAGGATAAATAATGAAGAAACAGTATTATAGGAACCATTTATATCCACTGGTAAAGCTGTGTAGTTTTTAGAAGATAGCGCGGTTAGCGCAATTGTTGAGCAATTTGTATGGCCTAAAAATAGTTGTTTCGAGTCTAGTGCCACAGAATCTACCTTCAGCACAATCATCACACTAAAGCCTTGTATTATAAAGGCAAAAGTTTGTATATTTGTATGTCTTCAAACTGTACCAAAACAGTCTAAAACAATTTGGTAAGAAATGTTTGTATGCCTAGCAAGGCAACATAATGTAGTTCATCGATATTGTATAATTATCACCACGTCCATAACATTGCATGTGTAACAAATAATTGACTTTGTGTGTATGTTTATTAATCCTTCTCGCTCAAACGACTAAACGGAATTGGGTAAAAGAAAATGTCCTGGAATTGGTTTATAGCGCGGAAGTATGTTCCTTTAGCATAATTGTCTACTTTCATGGGGGTCAATTCTCTGGTAGTAGCTACACTATGTTAATAATCTTTGAAATAATGCAATAGCATAATAGCTTGATCAGCCTTTTAATGTTCCCACTGCTGGGACTCAGGCCTCCTCTCTAGGAGAAGGAATAGGCCGTAATCCACCACGCGGGCCCAGTGCGTGTTGGTGGATGTCACAAGTCTTCGAATTTTTGGTTCTAGGGTATGCCGGTTTCCTCACTATGTTTTTCTTCACCGTTTTGGGAGCAATGGTGATGAAATAAAATACACAAAGTAATGCGCCTGTCTGGGTTTCTACCCGCGACGCGATACTTAAGTCGGGGCCGTTACCATTCGATCACCACTGCTCAAATAATGCATTATTTGTTTTAAAATAAAATTATATTCTAGTCATTCTTAAAAATAACAATGAGTTTAGTGAACGTAATCTATTTGAAAGCTTTTAAAAAAAATGGTCACATGGCAGAATTTTGATGATGCAGCGAATTCTGTAGTAAGAATTAAGTATAATATTTGCCAAAAAGCACTCAGTGTAAACGAATTCTGATATACCTAAGTGCTTTCATTGAAAACCTATTATAGTTATTGAGAATATGTAGAGTAGGCTAATGCAAAAGTTCCATTTTCAAACCACGCAATGTTAAGTTAAAGAGAAAAATAATGAAATACAAATATTCTAAGAGTAGTTGTATCTAATTTTAAAACCTGATTGAAGTATCTTATCGTGGTCTGCAGGTCCCACGTTATCTCATTTGGATATCGAAATTGGTTCGGACTTTACGTGAGAAAGCGTAACCTGTACCGTCTAAAAGAAAGGAGAGAAAATATTCATTTTGTTAATTTAAAGCTAAAACACAATTAAAAAAGATAATAAACATACTATTTTTATTAGTATTTTTCATTGAAAAAGATCTCTCTACGTCAACTGTGGTAAGGTTAAAAAATTTATAAACTTCCTGAAGATATATTTTGTGCTATATTTCTGATAGTGTAAAAAAAAATCTGCTCTATAAAATTCTTTAAAAAAAAATGGAAAGGGTAAAAATATTATTACAATTAAATCAGGTGAACAACAAAATATTAAATCGTGAAAACTAAACAGTGCTATTTAATTTACATTAAATAATTAGAGCTACCGCTTAACTGTTGAAATACCTATATAATTATTAAATTATAATTATTAAAAGAAAAAATGACTTGAGGTACAATTTGTCTACTAAACAATATCAGCTTAACTTTGCATTCACAGACCTGTAAACTCAAATACACCAGACTCGCAGACCAGAAACAACTATCTGTAGGCCATACAGATATCTGCAGACCATATAGATATTTGTTCCGAGCAGAGAAAGGACCCTTGACACGCTGCGTAGTGCCGTCAAATCTAAAAGTGATTTCACTAACTTTCTATCACGGCTTCACTTCCATCTATATATATAAAAGGAGAAACTGACTGACTGACATATCAACGCACAGCCTAAACTACTGGGACTAGGAGCGTGAAATTTTGCACAAGGTTTCCTTTTATGACGTAGGCGAGCACTAAGAGAAGATTTTGAAAAATTCACCCTCTAAAGAGATGAAACGGGGGTCCAAAGTTGGTATGGAGAAGCCTACTTACACGCGGGCGAAGCCGCTGGCAGAAGCTAGTATCATACAATACAGGAACCATGCGTTACCTACTGTACTTTTCTATCTGCGAAATAATTTTAGAAGATCTGGCATTATTATCATTTCAGCCTAAATACGTCATCTGATGGACTTACGCCTCCCCCAAGAGTCACCACAATGATCGGTCCTATGAGTCTCGCTCCTATCAGATTCTCACGACTCTTACCAAGTCATCAGTCCACCTGGTCACTTGGACAACAAACTTGAACAACCCTCTTGGCCCTGACCGACTCGACCTGATCGTCAAGTGTACATAGAGCGTAAACTGTAGTGCAGAATTACTTACCCATGTATTCATTAGGCATTCAAACCGTGGCACGACAGTATGTAGATGGTGCACACAAGTCATACAGACGCATACTAGGCAAGGCTCACAGACGCATAGCAAGGTTCATATACGCATACTGCACGAGTTTCAACGTGTTAGAATGTCTCGTTTATCGCGTGCCAATCGTGTATGACTTGCATAATCAATTGACAGTATGGTAACATGCTAGGACTAAGGTATTAACCACGTGTGAGCCGATGCCTGCCAGTGCAGCTGAATTGTTCAAAAGATTTATTGCGGACAACGCAAAGGACAACTGAAGGAACATAGGTGGGTTTTAGTCAGTATAAGTATTACATACCCTCTGAGGCCCCTCGCCCACGGCGACTTTTTGTAACGATGCTGTTGTGTTTCGTGAGCGAGAAACAGTGTCGCTACTAATGCGTGTTAGTTGCATTTGCAAGCGCTATAGAAAATATGCCAACGCGCGATAGCATCGCGACTGTATCGATGCGAACGCGCTACAGCATCGCTACAATTAATAATTTTGTATTATGTTAAGATTTAGCCCCACCTTTCATCCATACTGTACCTATGAATGTAAAACTATACTAGTAATAAGTGGAAACGTTGTTCATTGTACGTTTACCTACTAAATTGTTAACTTAAGTAAGAAAAAATGTACAATTGTTTGTTTTCCCTAATAAAATAAAATAAAAAATAAAACAATAAGTCGCCGTGAGCGAGGGGCCTCACTCTTTTCAGAGCGGGATAAGTTTTTTTAAGATTGTCACCAAAATTCGCGTAGCCTTCCTGAGAAAAAGGGTCTTGGCAGACGGACAGATGGACAGACGAACAGACGGAGAAGAAAGTAATCCTATAAGGGTTCCGTTTTTGCCAACTTAGGTACGGAATTCCGTGTGAAAGGACATAATGGGAATTGTAACTTAAAGCATTTCTTTTTAATATTATGGATAGGCTCATTTGACCACTATCACACCTAATGGTAAGCAATGATGTGGTCGACGATGGAGCACGCTTGTTCAGATGTATTCACTCTTGAGATCACGCTACTATTCCCTGATGGTACAGGCAGAGGCGTACACACATTTTTTCAGTTATCTTCAAGTCCCATATGTTAGATAGAGGGCGACTTTATTGCCATAAATCGGTCATCAATATAGACTCCTATATTGATGGCTGATTAGCTTTGACTCCTCACTACTCTTGAAAAAACCTATTCATACTTTTTCCGACTCATGATTCGATCTTAGGACAAATCCCCAGTCTTAACCATAGCGCTGATAACCTCTGGACCAACGAGGCAGTTAGTCACGGCAGTGTTCATTTATTCCGAACTAGTTCGGAATAAATGAATATAGTTTCTCATTCAAATATAGATTTCTATAGGCCAAACTGGAAGGCATCTCTCTATGTTGTCAATTTACCTGCTATTTCAGAATACAGCTAAATTCAAACCAAAAACATCCCAACAAACGAAGCCAGCCATTCCAGAATCATTCTCAATCAAGTCCCAATTCCAAAAGAGATATATGCAAGCAATATCAGAGTGAGCGAATCGGGGGCGCGCGCATAGTCCGCGCGCCAAATTAACCAATATTGACGACGC
The DNA here is from genome assembly GCA_961205895.1 of Mythimna pallens. NCBI lineage: Eukaryota > Metazoa > Arthropoda > Insecta > Lepidoptera > Noctuidae > Mythimna > Mythimna pallens. Next base: position 18,929,388 of record OY540844.1, read on the forward strand.
AGCCCCGCTACGAACTTCACGTGCAGGATACTGCTACGAGCTACGAATGTGCTACGAGGGTGCTACGAAAGTGCTACGAGATGACAAATAAAATGCTAGATTGGACTAAAAGAGTTTATGAGAATACTTTCTTGTAAGAAATTGATTGTTGCTTCAGCACGTTTAGGTTTTGGAAACTTTCTTACAAAAACTTGGGTCAAGTTGTGGACTCATGCAGAAAAGATCCCACTAATATTATAAACGCGAAAGTTTGTATGTATGGATGTTTGTTACTTTTTCATGCAAAAACTACTGAATGGATTTCGATGAAACTTAGTATATAAGTAGACCATGTACAGGAATAGCACATAGGATAGTTTTTATCCTGGGAATTTTCTACTATCACGTACGTAGTTACGAAATATACTATTTACTAGCTTCTGCCAGCGGCTTCGCCCGCGTGAAGGTCGGCTTCTCCTTACAAATTTTGGAGCCCTGATTCATCACCTTAGGGGGTGAATTTCGGAAATTCCGTTCTTAGCGGATTTCTACACCCTATAGAGAACCTACCTGCCAAATTTTACGTTTGTAGGTTTTATAGATTCTGAGATTTCGTGATTAATCAGTGAGTGGTATTTCGCATTTATATATATAGATTGTGGGATGCTAGTACGAGCACAAAAAAATCTGTATCCCTCCAAACTGGTTTGCTAACGTATTTTGGCCATATAAAAAATTAAAGAACAACGGTGAGAAAATTCTTGATGAAATTATTAAGTGTCGACGTAAGTTACCGTGATATATACTGGCGAAATGATTTACTAAGTATTATCAAATCACGCTAATGGCCAGTCTAAGGATAACAAAAAAAAAATCGTCATAATTGGAAACTGGATCGACTAGATTTTTTACGATAATAATAATCAGGCTTGGTTTTTTTTGCTGGCTTGACTTTATGAATTTAGGCTTAATTGAACTTTTAATGTTGGTAAATTAATAAATATTTGGTAAGTAAATACTTTTACTAAGAAGGCTCCTGCCCCGAGGATCCCTTTTTGGATAACCCATGGCCCCAGTAGGCTTCAGCCCTGCAGGGCCCCTACGGTTTTGCTGACATGTCTTTGAGGCGCGCGTGGAAGACTACGTACCGATGACGACTCGGGTTCAGTCCGGACGGCGAGCTACCCATTGCTCATCGTCCGCAAGCCCACGCTTACGGTCGCCAGCATACTGCTGGTAGTTCGGGAAGTTTTTGCACCGGATTCGTGCGGAAGCGACGCCCGGGTGTCGCCACTGTGTGGACTGCACGGAGGACATGGTGGAGCACACGCTAAAGGTGTGCCCCGCTTGGGCAGAGCAACGCCGTGTTCTCGTGAGGGCGATCGGCGGCGGCGATCTCTCGCGCCGGGCCTTAGTACAGGCCATGGTCCGGAGCGAGGAGGAGTGGCAGACGGGCGCCTCCTTCTGCGAAGCAGTAATGCCCAGCAGGGTCGAAGCCTAACAACGAAGGAACAGGAGTGGGTTTTAGTCAGTAAAAGTTTGACACTATCTCCCGTTCCGCCCAAGAACGGTGGATGTCATAAGATGATTTTCCCACCGAAAAAAAGCATACTGCTGGTGAAACTCGGTCTAATAGTTTTTGAGTTTACTCATTACAAACAAAAATACTTTCCTCTTTATAATATTAGTAGGTATAGAATAGTACTGGTTTTTGCATAAAAATTTGCTAACGATAAATTTCTATGCATATTAGGCACTAGCTTTTGGCTGCGGCTTCGCCTGCTTACATAAAATATAACTTATATCACTCAGGTATAAAGCCGCTTTCTATCGGTGGAAAAAAATTTCGCATTCGGACCAGTATTTTCAGAGATTACCTCCTACAAACAAAAAAACAAACTATCTTTTTATAATATTAGTGTAGACTAATAAATCTTCTAGAATATTTATGACTTCCCCGATCCACCAATATCTTCGTAACTCTCAATGATTTTCAAACTAAACAGGCTAGAACTCGGCAGAACTTTGCCGCTGCGTTGTCGCTAACTTATTCCATTGGCTGCATATCACTCTATTAGAATACACCAAGAACCGCTCTCTTGTAGAATTGTTATCTATTCAATTCGTCGGTAGTTTGGCCAACACTTTTGACACATGACAGCTGTCAAAAGAAGTGACTAAGGGTCGCCGCACGCGGACCATTCGCGACAGCCACAAACGCCGCCACGAGAATGTAGAAGCGGCCACAAAGGAAGGTGAAGCGCGCGATAGCTATTTGTGGCGGGTGGCTACTACTTTTTTAAACCATATGAGCAGTATCATAATGGACTCCGATGAAGAAGGGATTAAATGCGCGAGTGTCGTGTGACGGCGTTTTGTATCGGCATTTAGTGGCCAGTGCGGACCACAAGAATCGAGCAGCGGTGATTTGCAGCGTGTGGCGGCCACCGGCGTGGCTGCGAACTATAGGAAATATGCCGGTGGCGGGGTTTTGTGGTTGTGGCCGGTGGCCCGTGAGCGGCGACCCTAAGTTATTCTGTCGGTGACTGTACAAAATTTAAAAAAGTAGGTTATTTTTAGAAAACGGTTTCCTGAATTTGAATGAAACTTGAAACACGAATTAGGGACTAATTACACTTATTTAGCTCCATTTGCGTTTCGCTGAAGGATTTTGGTCACACTTAAGCATTTCTGCTTCTATCAGCCGGGTAGTGTCGTAAGTATGAGAAAAGTCGTAATAGCTGTTATCTCCCCTGAAACGTTTTTAACTATTGCGGACGGTGCTGAATGACGGCTACGGCAGCCGTCATTCAGCGCTCACTCATTGAGTATTTTACTCTCAACATGGGCAGTTCTATATACGATATTTTTATCGCTTCACTTCTTGTTATTGTGACGAATTAATGTTGTATAAGCAAGAATATTTTTGCACATAATAATATAAGTTTCTCTTCATTCATCATTTTATTTTTATAATTACTTTAAAACGCGCCCAAACTCTCTATCCTTATAATGATATCGAAAAAAAAAAATATAGATATAAATCAAATCTATGCAGGTACTATGCAGGTCACAACTTCTTGACAAGGAGTCGAGATCTATTCGTACACAACTCTGTTCCGTCGCGTTCGTGACTGAATGCGACGTAACAGTGCTGAACGCGGCAGAACAGTGGTGAATTCTATTTGCATGATAAAAAAAAACGTTTGCCACGAAAGCAGAATAGACGCGGATAGCTGAACAGATGCGTACGCGTCTCCATACAAAATCGTTGTTTTCTACGGACATAAGCTGAATAGAGCTGAATAAGTTTGAGTAGACCCTTAACCATAACCTGTATAGGGGCGTGAGCTAGCACCGGCGCCGAGTTGCTGGCCTGTCGGTTTAATTTCCATCGTTTGCATTTCGGGGAACACTCCCTGGAACTGCACAGTTTAATTTCGACCAGACCGTTCCATTATCGGACAACTAGACGTACGGCGCCAGCGTTGCGCTACCGGTACATTGTGGACGCCTCACCTATACGCACCAAACGTTTTGAGAACACATTCATTGTGCGTACAGCTAACGAGTGGAATTCCTGGTAGTAATATTATAGGGGTCTTTAAATTTTACTTCTAGGCTTCTTGTTATCAGTGGTTAAGAGCAAGCCTATCAATAATAAAATAGACGCATTGTTGCTGCAGGTTTAAACCCAGCCAGGCGCATTACTTTGTGGAATTTATTTCATCACCATTGCTCTCAAAACGGTGAAGGAAAACATCGTGAGGAAACCGGCATGTCCTAGAACCAAAAATTCGATGACATATGATATTCACAAATCCGCACTGGACCCGCGTGGTGGATTACGGCCCATTCCTTCTCCTAGAGAGAGGAGGCCTGAATCCAAGCAGAACATTAAAAAAGGCTGATAATGCTTTATGCTTATTATTTTTGCTGTGAGTAGGAACCAGTTAAGATTATTTGTATTTATTGTATTGAAACCTGATTAATAAAAATCGGCTTAGTGCAACCGCTACGGTACAGTCACGAGTAATCAGATATATACATCGTCACGTTTTCAATATTATGTCTAACTTCTGTTATTCAAGAAATAAGTGTGTGACAAATAATAGTTTTTATTATTTTATATGATAGTTTATTTAACGTTCGTGAGTGTGTCCGTGGCATCACAGCGGACCCTAACAGAATACCAGCACTGCATTATTTATAGTTTTAAATATCGCAGCCAGGGGCGCCGACTCCGTGGGTGCTCGGGGGCTCGAGCACCAATGAGAAATAAACAGTCGAGGCCGAGCACCCCTGAGAATAGACATCAAGAAACATATTAGTAATCGCCTTTTAAGGATGGGCGTTTTTTCATTACTCGCAGAGACAAATGTTTGTTGATGAAACAGATATTCGTGTTGGGTCTGGGTCTTTGTGGTACTGTCGTTGTTCCTGGTTTCCATAGTACAAGGCAAAAGCTTAGTTTGGGACCAGAACAATGTATGTGATGTTGTCTCAATTTATTATTTGTTAACGATGAGGGCAACGGATGCCAGTTACTGATGCCGGTACCGTTATCAAAAATGTCGATCAGTGTGCATTTCTCTTCTCACACTTCGAAACTTTTTCAAGTCGTCAAATGAGCATGAGCACCCGTGAGGTTTTCTAAAAGCCGGCGCCCCTGATCGCAGAGTTAAGATGAAAATATATAGAATTTCTTTTGTTATACACTTTCTACTTATTTTAATTAAGAATTTATGTCTAAATTCCTACTTAGAAAAAATTCTGCATCAAATCTCCAACACACACAAAAATAGATGTTAAACTTTTACGAAACCAAAGTGGCCAAGCATTCTAGTACCCCTTTATATTATAAGCAAACTAAACAATGAAATATGCAGACATTACCGTTAAAACAATGCACGAGCAAAACAAAATTAAACAACCCAACTCTAAAAGAGCATCCACAAAGTATATAAAAGGCTGAACTAAAACTTGGAAATTAATTCCATTTAAAACTCAACAGCAAACATACATTCATAACTTTGATATTAGTCGAATGGAGTGCCTCACCTAGGAAATGGCGGAAAACATACCAGACTAATTTCAAGACTTTCTGACTCATTACGGCAAGACAAAGAGCCATGCATACAGAACGTAAAGCAAGAAAGTTTGGTGACGAATGGTTCCAGCGATGACCATTATGTTGAGAGCTTACACGCCACTCGAAACCCCCCCGGTGGCCCTAATTTAAACTGAGAGAGAGGGGGTGGGAAGCTTGGCGTACAGTGGTGCGTTTTCCCAGTGTTCAGCACGTGGTAGGAAGGCAAATGCAGCTCCGCGTTCGCAATCAAGGTAAATGTTGCCAGGTGCGTTCGTGGCGGCCGCCCGCGAATTTATAACGGCAACACTGACAACTTGATTTATACACGGCAAACATTTTCGCGGTATAGCAATTGTGAGATATTCCGTTACACGCGCGGCTGCGTTCTAGATGGGTAACTATTTTTCACGTTTTATTGGTTTTCGCTTCGTTCATGATGTATTTTATTGATGTGTAGTTTTTTTGGGGTTTCGTTTTGTCCGTCTAGGATGTAGTTGTATGTATGTTTATATATGTGACGGGTGATAAACTGAAAATAAACTTTTGTTTAATATCAATGTTGCATTTTGAGTTGTTTGTTATAGGTGCAGTAACTATGAAAGAGCAGTGGTGGCCGAGTGGTAACAACCCCGACTTACGAGTTGTAGGTCGCGGGTTCAAACCCAGTCAGGCGCATTACTTTGTGTATTTATTTCATCACCACTGCTCTCAAAACGGTGAAGGAAAACATCGTGAGGAAACCGGCATGTCCTAGAACCAAAAATTCGAAGAAATGTGGCATCCACCAACCCGCACTGGGCCCGCGTGGTGGATTACGGCTCATCCCCTCTCCCAGAGAGGAGGCCTGAGTCCCAACAGTGGGAACATTATAAGGCCGACTATGCTATAACAATGAAAGTATAAGAATGTACAAGTAAACCAGAAATACTCGCAGGTTTTTTTTTTTAATTGGGAAAATCATCTAATTTTTTTTTTTTTTTTTTTTTTTTTAGGTGGGAAAATCATCTTATGACATCCACCGTTCTTGGGCGGAGCGGGAGATAGTTTCAGACTTCTACTGACTAAAAACCTACTCTTGTTCCTAGAGAAACGTATGAAATTCAACATAAAGGTGGTAAATAATTCATTCCCCTAACTGTTCATCATTTTTTGTCTCATAAATGGAAATACATTTTTATCTGAAGTCTTAATAATCACTCGAGCCTGTCAAAAAGCAATAAAAAACTCAAAGACAAAGACAGATTACTTACAAAGCATAGTGTCTATTCCGCAATAGTTTTGACACAATAATGGATTGATCGAGAAAACTGAGAGGAATCGGTATTTAAACGATCATTCGTTTTAATTTGCCACTGCAGGGTAAAGATTGATAGTGTAGTGGTCGGATCCCGATACAATCGTGGGTTGTAAATGGCTTTTGTGGGGAGAAAGTAATTGTTGTAGTTGTAATCCGGAAAATATTGAAGCGTACTGATGATTTTTCGTGGTACTGGGAATTTTTATAATGAAGGTCGGCTTTATAAAGTGAATATTAATTATTAAATTTCAATACACAGCTTCAGCTTTGTAAAAGTGATTTATTTATTTTATCTTCATACAACATGTGTTGTACAGTATACAAACACTAGACTGGCTGCTAGGTGGCGGGGGTAGTCAGCCCTCAGTTGTGAGCCACTCACGCCATCACACAACACAAAGTGCAAAGGTGGACTTAACACTTCGCGTGACATAAGGGCTGACTTTTACCTCGGTCAGAGATTAAGCATTGCCATACAACGTGATTATGACGCCATATTTTAGTAGTGTATGTATAGTTTAGAATGTAATGTAGTCTTTAGAAATGTATGTGTAGAAGTAGCAAGTAGTTAAACTATGTTTGTCTCTGTCTTTCCAGCTTCTGCAGCCATGATAACAACAGTCAATGACTTTTTAGATGACCTCCGGTGAGTTAATGCCGTAGGTATTCTCTACCAGTCTACCTAGGGTGGTGAAGAGACAATATGGTAGGTAACTAAACAACAACAAACTAATTAAATATTCCAAGGGTCGCTAGAACACAAAGGGTAACTGAAGGACACAGGTGGGTATACACACTAAAAGTCTGACACGCCCTCTCGCTCCACCGAGTATCATTGGCTGATTTCCTACCTCAAAAAAAAGGTACCGCCAGGATGCAATGCATCGTATGTAATACCTATACAGGTTATGTTTTATCCGCGTTTCAAGTTTCATCTAAATTGATTCAGTCGATCAAGCGTGATTATTAACAAACATGCAGACTGTTAATAAAAAATGTATTAGTTATTTCTGTACTATTGTAATTTGTATTAGGTCTTTACCTATGAAATTGCTTGCTATATGAAATGCATAGTTTCTACGTTGGAACTCTTAATATGAAAATTTTATTAACTTTCATGGTTATAAGTACTGCGATATTACAGAAAATACACGTACAAAACACAAAGAAACCAACAAATACCTAACTTCGAAAAAAAAATAAACAACCCGTTTTAAAAAAACTGCAATTTCATAGGTAAAGACCTATTATTTGGCTTGATTACGCATTACCCCCCTGTACACTTATCGGCGGCGGCGATCTCTCGCGCCGGGCCTTGCTACAGGCCATGTTCCGGAGCGAGGAGGAGTGGCAGGCGGTCGCCTCCTTCTGCGAAGCAGTAATGCTTGCAAAGGAGGCGGCCGATCGCGTGAGGCAGCGGTCCTCACGCCCCAACCGCCGCGGGATTCCGATCCCGATTTCCGGCCACCGTAGGCGCTAGCTTGCGGACGGCGAGCAATGGGTGGCTCGCCGTTCGACCGTCCGGTAACCGTCCGGACCGAGCCCAAGTCGTCAACGGCGCGTGCTGTTCCACGCGTGCCTCAAGGAGATGTAAGCAACTGTAGGGGCCCAGCAGGGTTGAAGCCTACTGGGGCCAAGGGTCTGATTCTGAAAGGAAGACTCGGCCCTGGTACGAAAGGCAACGAAGGAACAGGAGTGGGTTTTTAGTCAGTAAAAGTCTGACACTATTTCCCACCCCGCCCAAGAGCGGGGGATGTCATAAGATGATTTTCCCACCGAAAAAAAAAACATACCCCCCCGTACACTTGGCTGACGTATAGGTATATCCCTTTCATCTGTGTATGTGATTGACTATATCATAATGTCATCAGTGGGTCTGATGGACCACAGACTGCCAAAACCTCTACCTTTAAAAAATCAGGCAAGTGCGAGTCGGACTCGCGCACTGAAGGTTCCGTACAAACTTACTTATGAACACAGTTCAACTCAGTTCAATGCCCGAATTGAGTTACGAAGATTTTTTCGAATCGCAATTTTTTTTTGTGACGTATCTACAAATGTACAGTTTTCAGATTGTTTTCTATAGGTACTTGTGCTATGAGACCTTGCTGTATGCCAAATTTCAGGAATCGGGTCAACGGGAAAGTTTTAAAATATTCGTTTTTTTTCGTTAACTTAGAAGTTTGATTTTTTCACAGATTCAAGGGACCGTAGATCAGACAGACAGATAGACACAGGGACAACAAAGTGATCCTGTAAGGGTTCCGTTTTTCCATTTTGATGTACGGAACTCTAAAAATAATAGTATACTAACACAATACTCTAGTTACAAAGGTACCATTAAACTTTATGTTCAATATCGATAATCTCTTGGATGTGTCAGACAGCTGCAGGTTAACACTATTCCACCATTTTCTAATTTAATAAAAAATCAAATCCAACATCTTATTGTGTTTCGTTTTTACTTTTAGTTGTTGTGTAGAGTGCGTTTCCACTGAAACGGAACTGAGCGGAGTGGCGTAGAGAAGAACAGAGAAAATTGATACTCCGCGATACCTGACACCATTCAGTCCAGCTTGAGGCTACGTGTTACTTTTGTTTTATTTGAAAGTCCGCTCAGCTTTACTCCATTCCACTCCACGTATACTGTTTTCACTGATGCGGAGTGGAGATTTCAAGCACTGTAAGTGGCCAATTCTTGGCCCACTCCACCACTCCGTCTAGTGTTTCGTTCATAGAAACACACGATCGTGTTTGATCGTTTAGGTTTCCCCAGGATGGGGTTACGACACGACATCGTATCGTCACAATATCGTGTTCACTAAAAGGTCTCGTTTGTTAATTAATTTGTATTTCATAAGCAAACGATTGATGAATCGTCAGGAAGTTGGCGAACAAGTGTGATGAATAGTACTGCCGCAGAGTAACAAATAATAAATTGTAGTATAGCTGCTTGTTGAGAATATTGTGTAAGGCTGCTGTGTACTTGTCATTTTGTTAGGTAGTAGAATTCTGTCATGGAAATGGAATTATACAACGAAATCAGAGATAGTACCACGAACGGATTTCCTCACGCTTCCGGCGCCGGGATCCCGATTCCGATTTCTAGCCACCGATAGGCGTGGGCTTTCGGACGAAGAGCAATATGTAGCTTACCGTCCAGTAAACGTCCGGAATGAGCCCAAGTCGTCAACGGCGCGTAGTGTTCCACGCGTGCCTCAAAGAAATGTTAGCAAAACCGTAGGGGTCCAGCGGGGCCGAAGCCTACTGGGGCCATGGGTTGTCTTCCGAAAGGAAAACCTGGGGTTCTGGAACGCCAGGCAAAGAAAGAACATAGGTGTAGTTTGACTCGAGCTCTCGCTCCGGAAGGAGGCTTCCTGAAGGACAGGCCTTCCTAGTGCAGGAAGTCTTCGAAAATTCGGTTATGTTTAAAAATAAAATGTTATAGCATTACACACACTCTGTAACTTTTTTTGTCAATAATTTATTCTTTTTCTTATTGTACATATATTATTAATATTATTTTATCATAGTTAGCTCGTATTGTCCCATAGCTGGGCAAGTGCTTCTCTCCATTCTTTCCAACGATCACGGTTCCTCGCTTTCTCATTCCAATTCTCAAGAAAGACATCCAGGTCGTCCCGCCATCTCCTTCGTGGCCTGCCGCGGTCTCGCGTCGCTGTGTCCGGTCACCAATCCTATATTTTACGGGTTCACAGCATTAGACACGTCCTGCCCAGTCCCCATGGAGCAACTGGTTATGGTGCTTCATGTCAGTTCCATATTATTTGGGCAGCCTTTTGACCCACATCAACTGTGCGACCCACAGCTCGTTAGACATGCGGCAGACATGTCTTGCCCAGTCCCATTTAAGTTGGGCAGCTTTTTAAGCCACTCCAGCTCCAGGTTTAGCCACAAAGCTCTTGAAAAACTCAAAAACAATGGACAATATTCGCCCATAACACGTTTATTAAAACAATATTACCTTGCGTAATCCACGTAACATGGAAGCACTTCATAAAATTGGTTCGTTACGGCGCGGTGTGTAATGAGACGTGCTGCAATCTGAAAAATATATATGTTAATACTGTGTACTAAGGGCGAGTGTACATGTTTTTTTGAGGATAAGTATTTTTTAAATAAGGAGTCGTAATTTTCTACGTTATCTCACTAATATTATAAAGGTAAAAGTTTTTATGTTTGTTATTCCTTCACGCTGAAACGGCTGAGCGGGTTTGGATGAAAGGTAAGACAGGCTGCAAAACGGTAGGCAGTCGGCGGTCGGCGGTCGGCGATGGGCAGTCGGCGGTCGGCGGTGGGCAGTCGGCGGTCGGCGGTCGGCAGTCGGCAGTCCTATTTGCTACCTCTATCCTCAAGTCTGACTTTTAGCATAGGATAACAATAGTCTGACTGATCTGTCTGGAGTAATAAACAGTCCATTTTATCCACAGCAATGGGGGGGGGGGGGGGGGACTGGCTTCAAATATTACGTAAGTAGAATTTAGTGACGTGCTAGTATTTTATAACTCCCCCTCCCTCTTTTCAGCAGAAGTAATCACAGCTTTTACCTCTACTTCCTCTTCTTACATAAACAACGACATTGACATACACGGTCAGTAGTGAGCAAGTATGTCAATGAATTTGTTAATAAAATTTAATCCTACCGTAATCACCATTTGGCCACCCATCCACATACCGACCTGTTGACCAGCAGCTGTTGCTTAACCTTGGAGAACAAACTGTGCGATTTTAATGACTAACCACGAGTTTATCACTCTGTAGCGACATCTATGAAGTCATATAGGAACTAAACTACGAAATCCTACATCGCGCTCTTAGAGCTCTCCGCGTGATTTGAACATATACAACAACCCAAGAGCAGTGGTGGCCGAGGGTAACGGTCCCGACTTACGAATTGTAGGTCGCGGGTTCAAACCCAGCCAGGCGGATTACTTTGAGTAATTTATTTCATCACCACTGCTCTCAAAACGGTGAAGGAAAACATTGTGAAAATTCGAAGATATGTGACATTCACCAACCCGCACTGGGCCCACGTGGTAGATTACGGCCCATTCCCTCTCCTAGAGAGGAGGCCTGAGTTCCAGCAGTGGGAACATTAAAAGGCTGATTATGCTTATGCAACAACCTAAAATCATCTATGGGGCAGATGTTCAAATCAGACCACACCAGACACCAGTCTGGTCGAAGGATTCTCCCTTTTCAACGGCAGTTTGATCTTTACTCTCTGTTCTGCGTACCTATAAAACACAAAAAAAAAACATTCAAATTTATTAAAAAACAACAGCTCCTAAAATCCACAAAAACTATCTTCCTAAACAGAATCTCAGTTGCTAATAAATTATGAAACTCCTTAATACCTGCTCCAGGTACATTAAGCGCTCCGTACCGCCGGCGTCCACAGACGCGCAACTTTTGTTTGCCACACCGTCGACTTAATCTTGTGGAAGATTGCTAAGCGAGTTTGACTTGGTATTGTCATAGATTAAGGAAGGTGAAGAGAATAGAACGGACGCAGAGCGAATGTCTAATGTGGCCAATAAGTCTTAGATCCGTGGTAGACCCGCGAACTGCTCAAGGTTGCAAGAATTCATTGGAACGGAACACCGGAACGGTCGTTGTGGTGATGCTTGACAGAGACCTGGAGTGATGAATGTACAACTACCGTCTTTAAGATGGTAGAACTGAATCACGTTAGATGGCATTTAGTAAAAAAAATAAGAGCATATAGTATATTAAGTCATGTACTCGTCGAGGGATTTCGTACGGATCTTGATTCCGCATGAGATGCTTTCGCACAAGAGCTCTCGGGTCCTCAGTCATGGCTTTCAGGATGCTATTGCTACTCCCCTGAATCCTCCTCATGCTCACTTTCTTTCCTCTCCTCCTACACACTCTACTAAAGACACACACACCACTCAAACTCCTCACCAGCGAAATTCTTTAGTTTTTTGCTACCAGATGTTTCTTCTTGATCGCTTCACTCTGACGCAGACGTCGTGGTTATTATATATAAGAATTTCCGTCCAGTATCATATATCTTTGTGGCTCAATTACCCTTCTATAATTTTTTATAGTCTATGGTGAAGTGTGCAGTTAACTTTATAGTGTTACTGTTATGTTCGTGTGTACAGCATTAATTGAAACTAACATGAAATTAGGCTTGTTACACCCGAGGGGAGTGTACCTAACTTTGAGGACACTGGCTTTGTGTTGCATTGCATGTGGTTGTTACAGTATTTCAGGCTGAGTGACTGTGCATGTCGCCTGAGCAAGTGCCAAGTGATTTGTCTCACGGTATGCATTGTGTTTATGACTGTAACATGAATCTTATATACATTGGGGGTTGTTCCAAGTCTGGTACACGTAAGATTTGTGTCTAACATGTATCCAAGAGGAGGAGCAGTGGTGGCCAAGTGGTAACGGCTCCGACTTACGAATTGTAAGTCGTGTGTTCAAACCCAGCCAGGCATATTACTTTGTGTAGTTTATTTCCTCACCACTACTCTCAAAACGGTGAAAGAAAACATCGTGAGGAAACATGGCATGTTCTAGAACCCCAGACATCCACCAAACCGCAATGGGCCCTCGTGGTGATTATGCTATGCTTATGCTATGCATCCCAGAGGATAATAAAGGATAAGGATAAAGGATAAAGGATAATAATATAATAATATTCACACAACGCAGGTTAGTCCCAAGCTAAGCAGAGCTTGTGTTATGAGTACTAGACAACTGATAAACATACTTAAATATTTCTAAATACATACATATTATAGATAAATTACACCCAGACACAGAACAAATGATCGTGCTCATCACGCAAACATTTGTCCTGGGTGGGAATCGAACCCACGACCTCCGGCATGGCAGTCAGGGCCACTAACCACTAGACCAACAGGCCAGTCAAGAGGAGAAGAGAATCATACATCCCCCCCCCCCCAGTATGATACTCTTTTCAAAGATTATTAGAAAAAGGCAAGGACACTGCAAACTTACACTTGGTATATTACTTCTAAAGTTAAAGTTCATCACTCTAAAATTCTGCTGGCGGTCTTTCCTGATTGCTACAACTGGGTATTCAAATCAAGAGTAGGTAAGAATAGGTTACTTCTAGGCAAGCATACTTCATCGTTAACCACAACATCGCTTATTTTCAGATGTTATAGTGGTCAAGTGCGAGTCTGTCAATAAAAAAGGGGGCGTAGTGGATTTTTCGTGTTCTTGAACGCAAGGTCGGAAGCCTTCAGGCGAAGCGGAACGACGATCTCTGCAAGGTAGCTGGTAGGATAAGGATTGATGAGAATCGAGATGAATGGCGTCCGATTGGAGGGGCTTATTGCCTTTTGGGAACTGCTTTAAGATAATTATGCTAATGATGATGATGAGTATTTCGAGAGTATGTACTCCAGTTTTATACATTTTTTTTATGGGCTGGTAAATCATGAAATAGCTTCTCCGGCTCTGGATGGAGTGAAAGGGCGTGTATTACTTTTTCTGACTAAAAACCACCTGCGTTCCTTCAGATACCTTTTGCGTTTCATGGCTGCGGTAAGTCTCTCTTTAGTCAGTAAAAGTCTGACACACCCTCTCACTTCACCCAGGGCGCTCGGGAGTTATTTGATGACATCCAACATAATCCCATTTAGAAAAAAAAACGCAGACTTATGCTTATAAACTAAGTACATTTTTCCTTTTATTATTTATTTATTTTAAATGATATAAACCAGTGCTGACTACGATTCCTCCTGCTGTCAGCAGTGATGTAATCGTTGATGGTGATCGCACTAGTTTATTAATAGCTTATTCACTTTAGTCTTCAAGACACCTAAATGATAAACGGACACGAAAGTAAAAAGAAAGTATATTATTCTGTTCGCACGGGTATATAGACTTGGCTTTATAATGTTAGTGTTATATACGTGCACACTTCGATTAATTGAACAGTGGATATAACTTGGGTTTATTTTGTTTCGTGTAGCCTTTACTGTTGTGTTTGCGTTACGTTTATTGTTCGTTTATTTGGGGAAAAAAAGTTTCCTTGTTTGTAGGTATTTACTGAATCTTTGTGAGGTAAATAGAATTGGTTACAGGCCCCAGCCAGTTACAAATCCCCAGGATTTGAGGTCTTTTTTGATATATTTTTTTGTTTTTTTAGAGACTAGTGGTGGCCTAGTGGTAGCGGCGTCGATTTATGAATTTATAGGTCGCGGGTTCAAACCCAGCCAGGCGCAATATTTTGTGTAATTTATTACAACACGACTGCTCTCATAATGGTGAAGGAAAACATCGTGAGGAACCCGGCATGTCCCAGAAACAAAAACTCAAAGACATGTGACATCCACCAACCCGCACTGGGCCCGCGTGATGGATTATGGCCCAATCCCTCTCCTACAGAGGAGGCCTGAGTCCCAGCAGTGAGAACATATTATATAAGGCCGACTATGCTATGAGGCCATCAAAGCCAAAAGAAGAAAAAAAAAGAAACACTAAAATGTTAACAAAACAAAAATGTCTTAAATGCTTGTAATTGTATTGCAATTAGATACTCTATTTCTTTTCCTTAAACTATATTTCTTCACAGCACTCCACGATTATTTTCCTATAAAGGTATTTGGACTTCTCTGAATCGCCTATTAGGTGTAATTAGATCAAGAATCATCAATGATTTTCGTAAGGTAAGAAAATGTAAAAGAAATTTCTTCTAAGTACCTATTCCCGAGAATTTTCGGATTACTTACAAAAATAATAGCTATTATTGTTATCATGTGAACTCGTGGCATTTATTTGACCTTAATACGTACTTGTTTTCTAGTCACGATCACGATTATCTTTTATTTATTCGATAATGAGATGAAGATGCCTTATCACACGAATATTATAAAGGCTAGAGTTCAGGGGCGTAGCTTTTAGAAAACATCATGGATGCACATGCTCATTTGATGGACTCGAAAAAGTGGCAAAGTGTGAGAAGAGAAATGCACACTGATCGTCCGGCAAATAAATAAATGTCCTACTTACTTACTGCGTACTTAATTGCTAATTATGTATATAAAAATGAAACTAGTTTTTAGTATCAAGAAATATTATAATTTATACGTAACCTAAAAGGCGATAATTGATCTGTTTCTTGATGTCTATTCTCAGGGGTGCTAGGCACCCACTGTTTATTTCTCATGGGTGCTTAAGCCCCCGAGCAGTAGCAGAGTCGGCGCCCCTGCTAGAGTTTGGGTGTTTATGTGATATATATATATTACCATACGTTGGTTACTTCTTTACACTCCCGTGCTAAGTGGAATTCAATGAAACTTGGTACAAGGTATTTTTTAAGGTCAATCATGTCATAATGCTTTTTCGTGATCTAGGGCGGCGCAGGACGGCGTGTCAGAATTTTACTGACTAAACCACACCTATGTTCTTTCAGTTGCCATTTGCGTCCCAGGACCACGGGTCACCCTTCTAGAACCTTTCGGCCCCAACGGCCATCCGTTCTGCAAGCAATGTGTCCTGCCCATTGCCACTTAAGTTTGGCGATTCTTCGTGCTATGTCGGTGACCTTGACGATCAAGTTAGTACTGCTCAAAAGTCTCTTTCTGTGGACCGATAAGTGACATCCATTTATCTGTCTACAAACCAAACAACACTAACGCAATTTACAAAACCACACGGCTCCAACTTAAACACGAGGGTCCAAAACAAAATCATTTGTCAAAATGTAATCCACCTAAAGTATACCAGTTTAAAAACAAAAAAAAGCAAGGTGTTGTCGTAAAATCGTGGTTTTCATTTAAGGTTTTTAATTAGAGACGGTTCAAAAGAAAGTCGTCGTTAATCCACTGTTCCCTGGAAAATTAAAGGGGTCCCTCACAGATGTCATTTTGATGGATAGGCCAAGCGCTGGAGAATGTTTTGTTTTGTTGCTTGCTTCAGGTGAGGAATGTTTTTATTACAATTGTTTTTGTATTAAAAATGATTATATATCTATCTTCTATCTTTATATATATAGTTTTTCTGTACGTGTGTTTGTCACTTAACTCTTCCTAAGCGGCTTGAACGATTTGGATGAAATTTTGTGCGTATATTTAAATGGATCCCTGGACAGTTTGAAAACGACGGACCCGGTAAATAGTGCTACAATCTGATTCTCAATTTTTTTTCTTACGAAAAACCAGCTTTCAGACAGGACAACATTTATTGGGACCGCTAGTCTTATATATACAACATTATTTTTACTATATGCGAAACCTGAATATAGTTTGTTCAGAATCAGTAACTGAATCGATTTTAATAATTTTTACACAATGTTATTTTTTTTTTCCAAAAATATTTAAAAAAGGTCACAAGTTGGACATCACCGACACTAAGTACAACACAGGTCATGACACGAAGCATGTGAAACATTGTGGCGGGGACAAGCTGGGGCACTTTTCCGCACGAGTGAGAAAAACAGTCACTGGTATAATCTTTAAGAGGCTCCTTTTCCACTCGTCTATCGTCAACATCGAGCATTGTTTAAAAGTTTATTGCTTCATCTAATGCAATCCAACGAGATGTTTGATGAAGAGGCAATGCAAAAAAAGAGAGATAACGCCTGAAAACTCTGTTGGCATTCGATAATTTCTTAATTTACTCGAATATTTCACAAAACTTGTTCCAGGATATACGGGTTTTTTTAAAACCTCAAAAAGTTTTTCAGAAAAATTGTGGTCATTCAGAATCTCGATTAAATGATGATGGTGAAAATTGATGTACTTTTTTTATATTTTTACTTTAGGAGTATAATATGGAGGGTCAAAGTTCACGTTGAATAGCAAATTTTTAGAGGTGTTTACTAGATTAGCTTTACACAAATACGCTGACTACATAATTTCCACAAGATAGCTATGTACCCAAAATATCTAGAGAAAAATGTGTAATAACATCATAATCACGTAAGAGCAGTTGTATGAAAATGTACCTCAAAAAGGACGCTCTTAAGGTAAGAACATTTCGTAAAAAAATAATAATAGGTCTTTGCCTATGTAATTGGAGATTCTATAACCAGCATTTTCAGAATTAATTATCTGTGGATTGGCGCGCAATTCGAAATTCAAATAAATTTTATTTGAAAGACGTGTTAATTTAATTTCAATTTCAGTCATTTGTTTTTAGATAGTTTTTTGTTTTTGTGACATTGTGGTAGTTTTTGGCGCTATGGATAAACTGAAAATTCGTACAATTTTCGAATATGAGTTCCTACGTGGAAATACCGCTGCGCAAACAACACGAAACATTAACGACGTGTACGGGCATAACACTGCTTGCATAAACACAGTCCATTAGTGGTTCAATCGTTTTAAATCTGGAAATTTTGAGTTGAAGAACGAGCCTCGCGGTCGGCCGGTAACTATTGTCGACTACGACGAATTGAAGGCGATAGTGGAAGCGGATCCATCTCAATCTACGGCTGAGCTTGCTGCGGGCCTTGGAGTTAGTGTCAAAACAACATTGAAGCACTTGCGTCAAATCGGAAAGATAAAAAAGCTAGATAAGTGGGTGCCACACGAACTAAGCGACCGACAGCGAGATTTACGTGTCGAAGCATGCATAGCACTACTGAATCGGCATAGAAACGAGGGAATTCTTACCTGCGATGAAAAGTGGATCCTGTACGACAACCGTAAGCATTCGTCTCAGTGGGTGGACCCGGTTACAGCACCTAATCAGTGCGCTAAAAAAAAGATTACTCATAGGAAGATGATGGTGACTGTCTGGTGGACCGGACTTGTACATCACAGCTTCTTACCGAAGGGCACAACAGTGACGGCAGATGTCTATTGCCAAGAATTTCAAACAATGATGGAGAAGCTCGCAATTCAACAACCAAGACTAGTCAATCGCTCTTCCCCATTGCTTCTCCACGACAACGCGCGAGCTCACACTTCACGACAGACCATCGCAAAGCTACAAGAGTTACAGCTGGAAGCCCTCCGTCACCCACCGTACTCACCGGACCTTGCCCCAACAGATTTCTACTTTTTTCAAAATTTAGACAATTTTTTAAGTGGGAAAAAATTCAACACCCGTGATGCAGTACAAAACGCTTTCGCTGACTTCATCGCCTCCCGTCCGGCAGACTTCTACAGTAAAGGGATAAACAAACTGCCATCAAAATGGCAAAATTGTATAGATAATTTGGGCCAGTACTTTGATTAGCTGAAATAAAAAAATTACCAAAATTTTTATATTTTAAAATTATCATACAAATCTCCAATTTCATAGGTAAAAACCTAATTTAATTTACACAAAAGGTCCAAAGTAACATCTCATCTTCAATTTTCCTTTTACAAACATTCTCGTCTCATTAAGGGAGGCGACCGACGTCGGTGTTGGAACAGACAAAACTATAAATTAATAAGAATCACCAACATCATTTTGATACAAGTGGAGAAAGTTTGTCACTGCAATAGAGGGGGATTTGCCCGAGCCGCAGGGGAGGGTGTTAAAAAGCCGAGTGCTGCAGTGACTCCACGAGTGTCTGACGATTTATTTTTAGCCTAGTTTACTTAGACATGCAAGGTTGACATATATCGCATAGAGCTAAAATAGTAAATTTTGATACAAGTGCAGAAAGTTTGTTACTGCGACCGAGGGGGAATTTGCACGAGTTGTAGGCGAGTGTGTTATTTAGCCGCGGGCTGCAGTGATAAGATTGCACATGTATCAAACGACTTTTTTCAATACACTTACGAAGAAATGAACAAACGGGGATTGACCGGCGACTCGTGGGTGTCGACGCGCCTGTATTAACATTGTGGCGGGTGAGAGCCTGCGCATTTTTCTGCACTAGTGCGGAAAACAGTCTATTGCGTGCCTAAAAGCGGAGGGATAAGAGCGGATTTTCGGGTAAGTGTATTAAAAATTGTTTTTTTACTCGTTTACGAAAATTTCCTCGTCACATTCAGGGAACGGACATCGGTGTTGGAGCAGACAAAAGTACAAATTAATAAGAATCACCTAACGACTGGCGACGTTCTTTTTCTCAGCAAATAACGTTTTTTACAACATTTTGACAAAGAACTTTGTACTAACTCGTGATTTACTTGTTGTAATTAAGTTTAACGACTGCTGAGTTAAAGGTGAATTATGTCAGTCAAGTTTTCTCGTGTTGGTTTAGGTAGGATTGGTTAAAGGGCTTGTTTTGTTAGTAATAGTAAATTTTGATACAAGTCGAGAAAGTTCGTCATTGCAATCGAGGTGGATTTGCCCGAGCCACAGGTAAGGGTGTTATGAAGCCACTCGACTTCTTTACACAATGCAATGTGTTGTGAAGTGTCTCTACGAGGGTCAAACGATGTTTTTCAGTACATTTACGAAGAAATAAAAAAAACGGCGCTGTTTTCCACACTAGTGTAAAAAATAGTAAATTGCGTGCCTAAAAGCGGTAGGAGTAGGAGCGGGTTTTCGAGTAAGTATGTCGAAAAGTATTTATCATCATAATCAAAAGCCAATAATAGAGCTGTACTGGTAACCAAATGCTGATCAGATAATATCTAGTTTGTGCTGCTGGGATTGAGGCCTCCTCTCTAGGAGAGGGAAAAAGGCCGTAACACCACGCGGGTCCACTGCGAGTTGGTGGATTTCACTTCTTTGTATTTTTTGTTCTAAGACATGCCGGTTTCCTCACGACGTTTTCCTTCACCGTTTTGAGAGCAGTGGTGACGAAATAAATTACATTAAGTAATGCGCCTGGCTGACTTTGAACCCGTGACCTACAACTCGTAAGTCGGGGTCGTTACCACTGGATCACCACCGCTCTCACCTTAAATCACGTCACACTAAAGGTGAAAGTATGTTTGTTTGTTTGTTATTTCTTCACGATCGAACGGCTGAACGAATTTAGTTGAAATTTGGCACACGGATACACCATGACCTGAACTATAATATAATATATTCCAAAACTATCACACAACGCCGCCTAGTCCCAAGTTAAGCAGAGCTTGTATTATAAGTACTAGACAACTGGTTAACATACTTATATATTTCTAAATACATACATATAATAGATAAATTACACCTAGACACAGAACAAATGATCGTACTCAACACACAAATATTTGTCCTGGGTTTGAATCGAACACACGACCTCCGGCATAGCATTCAGGGTCTCTTACAGCCTACAAGCTAATAACTGAAAATCCCGATAATTCAAGGCGTACGACTTACCATACTCATTCTAAACCGATTTCCTATACAAATAGGCTTCGGGCCTGCGAATCGTGTTCGTTGGCCGATATCCTGCAAATTGTTGGAATCACGCGCGGAATATAAAGGGAAACATTCGGACAGAGTGGAATACTAATGCCTGAACATAATAGACTGTTAGGGGCGGCGGGTACGGAGTCTTGGCGGTTACGTTAGAGACGTTTCAAAATATCGGTCGGGGTTTTTGTTACTATTTTGGTGTACAATAAAGTTTTATTCTATTCTATTCTATTCTATTCTATTCTATTCTATTCTATTCTATTCTATTCTATTCTATTCTATTCTATTCTATTCTATTCTATTCTATTCTATTCTATTCTATTCTATTCTATTCTATTCTATTCTATTCTATTCTATTCTATTCTATCGGCTGTTTTTAGAAAAATATCGTAATCGACAGTTAATTGAAAATTATTTCTAATAATATCATTCTAAAAAGAACTGGCCGAGTACAAGTGGATTAGTGCACTGTCGAGTGTCGCCACTGTGTGGACCGCCCGGAGGACACGGTGGAGGTATGCCCCGCTTGGGCATAGCAAAGCCGTGTCCTCGTGAGCCGGGTACAGGCCATGGTCCGGAGCGAGGAGGACTGGCAGGCGGTCGCCTCCGTCTGCGAAGCAGTAATGCTAGCAAAGGAGGCGGCCGATCGCGTGAGGCAACGGCAACGGACCTCACGTCCCAACCGCTGCTGGGATTCCAATCCCGATCTCCGGCCACCGTAGGTGCAGGCTTGCGGACGGTGAGCAATGGGTAGCTCGCCGTCCGACCATCCGGTAACCATCCGGGCCGAGCCCAGGTCGTTGACGGCGTGTATTTTTCCACGCGCGCCTCTGGGCCGCCAAGAGTGGGATTTGTCATTAGATGATTTTCTCACCTAAAAAAACACGAGAAGTTCCGTACTACAATATTATAATCGAGAAAAACGCTGACCATATAAAGTTTCTTGTGTGAGAACCAATTTAATTTTTAACATTATTTTAATTACATTTACATTACACGTTCTGTGAAAATTTCATCTCTCTACCTCTTACGGGTTGTGAGATACAGCCTATTGACAAACAGACAGACAGGTAGACGGACAGTGGCTTAGTAATAGGGTCCCGTTGACACCCTTCGGGAACGGAACCCTAAAAATATAACTTTTTATTCATGTAACTACTGATCTAATAGAATAGTTGCTATTACATTTTTTCATAAGTACTTTTTTGTTATAGTTTTTTTTTTTTTCGGTGGGAAAGTCATCTTATGACATCCCCCGCCCTTGGGCGGGGCGGGAGATAGTGTCAGACTTTTACTGACTAAAAACCCACTCCTGTTCCTTCGTTGCCTTCGTCCCAGGACCCCGGGTTTCGTTTTCACACTACCCATGGCCCCAGTAGGCTTCGACCCTGCTGGGCCCCTACGATTTGCTGACATCTCCCTGAGGCGCGCGTGGAATAATACGCGCCGTCGACGACTTGGACTCGGTCCGGACGGTTACCGGACGGTCAGACGGCGGGCTACCCATTGCTCGCCGTCCGCAAGCCCGCGCCTACGGTGGCCGGAAATCGGGATCGGAATCCCGGCGGCGATTTGGGCGTGAGGACCGTTGCCTCACGCGATCGGCCGCCTCCTTTGCTAGCATTACTGCTTCGCAGAAGGAAGCGACCGCCTGCCACTCCTCCTCGCTACGGACCATGGCCTGTACCAAGGCCCGACGCGAGAGATCGCCGCCGCCTTTGTTATAGATGAGGAAAACCATTCTTGCAAAAATCGAAAATTGTTGTTCTGATATTTTCCTGGCTCGATATATTTTTTTTAATTCACGTAGATCTTCATGGCCATTTATAAGTAGTTCCTGGTTAACTAACTAGCCTAACAACTTTGAATGCTGCATTTTATTATTGGTTTATGTTTAGTGCGTTGAATCCTTGCGTAATTACACAATTCATTACATTCAGTGCTCATTTTGAGTTTTTTCCGTCCGCGTTAAGCCTCGGAATTAATAACTACTAACATAATATATAAGTACCTACGTTTTGAATTAAAAAATATCTGTTATAGAGGATTCCCAAAGTTATTATACCCTATTCAGGGAGCCGTGAGATAAAAGGTAAACAAACCAATGAACAACAAACAAAACAATGAAACTAAATAATACTACTTAATTATAGACCACAGATACTGTAAACATTTTACATAAAAATGTGACGTTTTGTCATCGGGCGGGTTATAATCCGCCATCTTTTTCACTATCGATCAACTTGTTGATCTATACTAATATAATAAGGAGGTAAAGTTTGTTTTTTTTTTTTTTGTACGAATTTCTGAAAGTACTGGTTAGATTGCGAAAAATTTTTCACCGTTAGAATGCTGCTTTATTCCTGAGTGACATAGCTATATTTTACGAACGCGGGCGAAGCCTCAGGCAAAAGCTAGGTCGACATATTTTCGTTGAATTCTTGTTATTCGCCGAAGAAAAAGCGTGCAAAAAAAAACCGCCAATGCTTTCAACAGAAAAGTAGACTGTTTTAAATGTATTCAAACACGTTGAAGAAACTTGGTCGAAGGTACCTACATTGTTTTCTTTGTTTACATTTTGTCTCAAGCCCAGATGAATAGGGTAACTATAGGATTCACTGATTGCGTTGACTCGTGTTGAAGTATAAAACCACACCTTATTAATACAATATAATATTCCGCAACTAACACACAACACCATCTAATCCCAAACTAAGCAGAGATTGTGCTATGAGTAGATAACTGATAAACATACTTATATATTTCTAAATACATACATACATATTATAGATAAATTACACCCAGACACAGAACAATTAATGATCGGGCTCATCACACAAACATTTGGCTTGGGTGGGAATCGAACCCACGACGTCTGGCATAATAGTCAGGGCCACTATCCACTAAACCAACAGGCCAGTCAGTATTAAACTCTGCGTTTTACTGTGCGGTTATCCGAAAATCGTTTAGTGAATGCAATTTTGCCGCGCTAACATAATATGGCCATATTATGTAGGTGCTTAGCCCTAGTTACCTCAGCCTCCAAGATTGCCTTTAGTCTGCTATAAGCGAATAAGGTAAATAGAATTTCTTATTACGTGATCTTTGTACAACGTACTGGTAAGTGATGTAATCGGAGGGAATTTTGTTAGGTTCGCTTCGAGATAGTTTCGGAACGAATAGCCATTATGTTTCTCTGAAAATTTTATACACAAAAATAGTAAATACTTATGCTGTAGGATTTCATCTTAAATACCTTATCATAGTTGGGAAAAGGCTACGCACATTAATGCTTGTATGATTTTGGGTTAGCTTATTAATTGAGGCTACATATCGATGGCTTAGAGTGAAAACCTCGGGTATGCAATATTAGGTAATTTTATTTTATTATAATTTTAGAAAGAAAAACTCGAAATGCACTATCATGTATTGCAAAATTTTTGATTCGATACTTGTAGATAGCGCCTATATTTATTTATTAAAACTTTATGCACTAGTAATAAACACTGTGAAAAGGCGGACTTAATGCCTTAGGCATTTTCTACCAGTCGACCTTAGGGTAGAGCAGAAACATAACCATAATCATATATCTCGTATGTATCATCTGAGAAGAAACCATCTACGAGATATCTCGTAGCTTGTTTTCAAAAATATTTGTTGTACTGAATGGTCCTATTTCCAAGAACTCGGCATCCAATCTGGATACATTTTACAACCTGGCATTAAATAAATGAATAATATAATAGTTGACGGCAGATCAAAATAACATCTTACTTATGTACCTACTTATTGCCGAAATAATATATTGATGGACAAACTCCTATATACAACATTTCAAAGATTAAAGACCACATCGGGATCTTATATCGACGTAATATGCCATAATTAATTATTATACGGGCATGTCAATGGATCTTATTACATGCATGACCAACTTTCAATGTTGAATCGACAGATTGCAGGATAATCCTCCCGATCGAATTACGATCACGGTGGCCAATCGCAACAGAAATTAGCCAAGTACGCAGGAGATATTATATTGCACACTCCGGACCTTGGCCTGAACCAGGACCCGGTGAAAAGAAATAGAAAGAAAGAAATCATTTTATTTGGCGGAACAAGGCGCAAATGAGAAGGTGACTTCTAGGCCCAGCAGTTAACTAGTTAAACGTGTATTAAAAAAAACCGTTATATTTTTCTAAAGGGCAATCACAAAGTATGGAACCATGTTTCTACCTAGAAAGTAAGAAAATTTAAATTAAGTTAATGAAAGTAAATAATCGATTAAATAATTCCCGAATTGCTACTTACACCTTTAACGTATGCTCCACCATTTTCTCCGGGTGGTTATCACAATGGTGACACCCGGGCGTTTCTTCCGCCTGAATCCAATGGAACCTCCCAGTCTTTCCATGTCCGGTGAGGACCTGCGTCATGCGGAATGTGAGAACGCCGTGACGCTTCTCCAGCCATTCCTCAAAGAGGGGACTTACCGCCATGATTATGACCTGCCCAAGAAATAAAGATGGCGACTTAAACTGCCTCTTTTACATTCTGACGCACATATTTATAATGAACTTGTACAATAATACGTTTCAACCATAAACAACAATAAAAATAATCAAAATGATTCCCAAACGATTCTTTTCAAACCTGAACAGAACAGTTATCACAATGATTTCCATTCAGGCTGCGATGCGGGTGTATCGACGCTAATGGAAAATCCATTGAAATCCGTTTTTATCACACGTACGGAACCCGAAAATGTTCTCTATCATTAACAATGGTGGACAAATGGATGGCATAACAGATAAATGGTCACGCGTGGCATAAGTATCAACTTTGTGTGGGTTTGTTATAGCCAAATATTTTGTCGATACAAGGATAGTTTATTTTGAAAGATACTGTTACTTATAAATGTTTTGTAGATTACTTTTGAGATCATTTTCATTGTTTTCTCATAGTTTTGACCAATAGTTGCCGTGTTATCCTGTGCCATATTTTTGTAATTAAAATGTGGCATAACCATAAAATCGTGAAGATATCTACTCGTGCTCGTATTTTCGTAGCACGTAGCACGTAGCACGTAGCACCAATTTTATGGCTCGTAGCACCAACTTTGTAGCTCGTAACACCAATTTTATAGCTCGTAGCACCAATTTTGTAGCTCGTAGCACCAACTTTTTAACTCGTAGAACCTATTTTGTAGCTCGCAGCACCAACTTTCTAGTTCGTAGCACCAATTTTGTAGCTCGCAACAACTATTTTATAGCTCGTAACACTGATTTTGTAGCTCGTAGAACCTATTTTGTAGCTCGTAGCATCTATTTTATAGCTCGTAGAACCTCTTAATACCTAGCTCTTAATACCGCATGTATTTTGTAGCTAGTAGCGCCAATTTTATAGTCCGTAGTGCAGTTATTGTCAGTCTCGGTGGCATAATCGTCACTAAAAGTTTTTGAATTCTTTCCTACATGTTAATATTTTTTAGCTATTTCGATAACATTGATTTCAAAGTTTTGTTTTTGTAGATTTAATGGCAACATTTTCAATATCATTTCAACATCACAAAATGAAGGTGACCATAAATCCTGATAGGAAAATCGAAATAAATACTGAACTCACAATTTACGTCGTGAAAGTTATGGTAATCGTTTTTTTTACAGAGGTTAGACGAATAATCGAATGTCATAGACGGTGGTGGATTGTGGTGGTGGTGAGTTAGTGAGATATTTAATTAGTTTGTGTTTGTATTTTTTGCTGTGGTTAAACGATTGGCTGCTGGGCCAGGAAACATTAGTATTTGTATGACCTAGGTATACTTAGTCTAGGGTATCAAAATTTCATGGAAAAAGCCATCTACCTATCCTCTCCCTAATTATGTCAGGATCGGCTGTAGGCTAACCGGGTATGAATACCAGAAATTTACTAAGAGCAACCCCTTAGACTGGTAAGACTCCAGACTTCCGACTAACCACCCGTACGTAACTGAATGCAAAGAATTAGGTTTTCTAGCGTACCTTAACCACTAAAGCGATAAATACTTAAGACAACCTGACAAATAAAAGAAACAACTAGCTTATAGGTATGCTAGGTGAAGGCTGTGTTTTTCTCTTTCATTAAGTTAGAGAGGGACAATGCTTACCAAAACCCTGTAAGTTAAAAAAGGACAGTCTATCTCTTCCAGACCATGTGGGCTCACGATGACTGTGTAGCTCGATGGCTCGGCTCAATGACACGGAAACTATAATGACCCAAAGTCAGACGAATGGTGTTTTTATACGGTCACTGGTCTATAGTTCTTGTGTTACTACAATCATTAATATAAAAGTATGGATTGTCAGGTTTTAGAGTGATAGTAATTTGTCAGATCGAGACAAAAATGGCGGGACGACCTCGGCTCTAAAGCGACTGGATCACACAAGCAGAAGATGGAAAAAGCTAAGGATTGGAATTCCTTGTCGGAGTCTTTTGATATGGATACCTGAGGGTCTATAAGTCAAGAGTGAATAGGTTACTTCTTGACAAGCGTGCTCCATCGTCGACAACATTGTCGCTTTCTATCAGGTGAGATGGTGGTAAGCACGAGCTAATCAATAAAAAACTGGGCAAATGCGAGCCAGATTCGTGCACTGGGGGTTCCGTACAAACTCACCTATGTTAATAGTTCAATACTAGAATAGAGTCTCGAAGATTTTTCCGAATCGATAAAAAAAGTTTTTTTTTTTGTGACGTAACAACTATTACGTGTTTTTAGATTGATTCCTAAATCTATAAGACCTTACTTTATGCTAAATTTCAGGATTCCCTTGACAGTGTCGAAATACACATTTTTTGTGACATAAACCGACGTAGGTATCTTTTTTTCGTTAACTTAGAAGTTTAATTTTTGCACTGCTTCAACGGTCCGTCGACTTGAATATAACGTTTTAATTTCAACTCGATACCTCCACGCGTTCCTGAGATAAATGGTCTTGACAGACAGACGAACAACAAAGTGGTCCTTACAGGATTTGGAGGAGGTGGTTGTCCCATTTTTTTCTTTTGAAGTACGGAACCTTAAAAACAGCATGCAAAAGATGTTTCTCTCAATCGCTTTCCATCAAGTGAGACAGTAGTCAAGCGCCACCCTATCAATAATGATAAAAAAGTATTGCATTATTTTTTGTAGATTATTTCATCCCTCACAACAATGAATGCATGAGCTTGTCACTTGGTCTTCCGAGAATAAAAAAAAATATGTTCACTGGTGTGTGTAAGGTGAATGATGGTCCACTAACTCTTGCCCAGGGAAGGCCCGTGTCCCAGCTGTTGCAACAACATATTTCTATATTACAATAGTAATATAGTTATGATATAGTTTTTACGTTTTGAAACATGCTCATCCTTAGATTTCACTGCAGTAAACCTCAAGCATTACTGTTAATTGTTGCCCGGTTATCAACTTTACCATCAAGCATAACAAATGATGCTAACTAGCAATAATTATTATCCAAAAACCGCGACAAAACTTTAAGGACCTCATTACAAAACTCCTGTAAAATATAAATAAACACGCAAATCTAGCAACACTAAAGTAAATATACTCAGCTACTCCGCCATAAAAAGTTTAAAGAGTGTGAAACATAAATTTTAAATTACCGTAATGTATTCCGGCAACCGCCATTTTTGCGGAGAGGGGCGCGCTCCGCAATTAGGCACGCCTCGTTTGCCGCGAGATCAAGACCTAATGAGCCACGTGTATGGTTTAGTGCACTCGCAGGATCAAAAATTATAATTCTCCTACACCAATGTAACCTGAACTCAAATACCGCAACTGGTAAAACGACTCACAGGTCAGCGTAAACTGGAATTTCCAACCGCGATGACAGTCGGTTGACGTTTGACGCTCTGTGAATGATACGATAAATTCCCAACTTTCCATATTCTAAAATGAAAGCTATTTTCAACGCATAAGGTGCAGTTTTGATCAAACTATTAACAAGCAGATACTGTAGGTTAACATGGATGATATTTTAAAAGTGTTATTCGACATTTCTGGTTGAAATAACGTTTCCATGTCGAAACGTGCGGAAAGAAACGTCGATTTACGTCGTTAAAGTTCAGAAATAGGTATTGGAGTCGACCTTAACCTTAAGAGAGTGTTGGTAATAGCTGGAAATACAAAGGAAAGGACTGTTCATTGTGAAGTAGGTAACTCAGACGAACTACACTTTACAAAAGGTATTCAATGGATTCGATAAGTACCTACCTGCCCGGACGTAACACATTGTACTCCTTAGGAATCGCATTTTAGTCTATTGAATGGTAAATCGGATAAATACATAATGTAGGCACTACCAACCAACCAAATTGTCATTTTATAACACTGGTAATTTTGAACTGTGCGTGATAATTACGCTTCGAGTTTAGGCATATTTATTTCTTAGGCTTTTATATTATGGCCACATTTCTAACACATATCGCGCTCGCATTTGCTCGCAAGTGCCAGTCGGATTCGGACTTGCGCACTGCAGGTTCCTCCATACAAGCTTACCTATGAAAACAATTCAATTCCCGAATTGAGTTACTAAGAGTTTTCCGAATCGCATAAAAAAATATTATTTGCGACGTAATTACAAATTCACAGTTTCAGATTTTTTCCTAGACCTTGCTTCTTGCCAAATTTCAGGATTTTAGGTCAACGAGAAGTAACCGGGAAGTAACCAAAAATTTTGATTCCCTTGAGAGTGTCGAAGTACACGTTTTATAGCCATGCCCATATCTCTTTTTTACGTTAACCCAGAAGTTTGATTTTTTCACAGCTTCAAGGGACCATATATACCTGAGTATGGGTTTTAATTTCAACTCGATATCTCCACGCGTTCCCAAGATAAAGGGTCTTGACAGACAGTCAGACGGACAACAAAGTGATCCTTTAAGAGTTCTGTTTTTTCCTTTTCAGCGCAAAATGATGTTACATTTATTGAAAAAAAAATCGAATCCAACCGCCACGTATCCCCAATAACACATGCCGAAAAGCAAGTTCGAAATTTAAATAAGCGTTCCATTCCTGTTTCCCTCGCGTTCAAATTAAACAGGCCCGTCATTTTTTTTTCAGACGCCATATTTTTATGGCGGCTATATTAAATTCGTAGATTACAAAGAATAAAAAAGGAAATAAACGTCAAGTGCGAGCCTTTAAAAGTGTGTACAGCGCGAAATGTGTCTAAGGATTGGGCTTCAAAGCTTTCGATGAGAAACCACGAGGATAAGCTGAAGCGATTATTTTTGGCGTGGCATGTGTTATCAATAGTAAATTATCTAGTTCATTTACCCTATTTATTATCCTAATTTAAACCTAACATTAAAAGTATTGTGTTGTCTATAGTAGTACCAACTGTGGCCGTGAAAGGTACGACAGCCAATCAGAACGCGAGAATTTTTATATTGACAGAAAGAGAAAAGTGCCGGTTTTTTGGCGCGTAGTACAATTCTGGCGGGTACGACTGCAGTCATGCATCATTTGTTATTTATAATTATTCAAAAACTAGACAATTATTTGCCAAGTATATTTGTTTTTTTGTGTTTCAGAAATACAATAAGTGCATTTAAAACTGTCTGTTATTTTCAGTCTTTAATTCATTTTTAAAAGCCATAAGCCCAATAGCAATGAGATTCATGAAATCAGAAATCAGAAACAAAAATCACAAATAGACCAATTACAGGCACTTTTGAATTGTCAAAATGTCGGTCAGTCAAAAAAAAAAACAAGTGAAACTAAATTGCACGTTCCAAAGCGTAGATCTGTATGGAGAAGAACGTGCAAGAAACTCCATGGACACTCTTTTAAATCATATTATGAGTTACATAAATCTTGGTTACATATTTCTTGTCGCTTCTAATATGTGAGCACAATGTAGATAAGTAATAATAATTAAAATAAGATAATATATAGATAGATAAGTCGTAACGGCCAATGGCCTAATAGCTAAGAGCCTCGAACAACATCTGAGGAGGCTCTCGTTAGGCAGCTGGATCAAGGACCTGATTCAGAAAGCACTACTCCTGGACACGGCGCGCATTGTTAGGAGATTCCTCTCTCAGGAGCCCTGACCGCCGGTAGCTTGGACCCTGCTCCCGATGCCGGTGGGCGACTATTTTTTATATTTTTAAATGTTTTTTTTTTAGAAATATTTAAAAATGTAATCAATATGTATATAAATTTAATAAATGGAATATTAAAATAAAAATAAAATGATTGAAATGATTCGGATGATATCATGAGAAAGTTAACACATGTATGTACAACGCCTATAATCGATTCGAAAGTTCTAGATCTAGTTATTCTAGAACTTTTTGATTACAAAGTGATTCACATTGAATTGCTAATCAGATCTGTACTAATTAATGACACAAGAAAGTCGGATGGAATAAAGCGTAAGTAAACATATTATTATTACTATTTATTATTTATTGTCTTTTATACCCAAAGGTTGACTGGTAGAGAATGCCTTGTTGCATTAAGTCCGCCTATGAACCACTACTGTACATGAAGTTTAAATAAATAAATAAACAGAATTATTATAGCCTTACTTTGCCACCAGAGTTGGAACGAATATTGAGTTTAAAGAATCATTTAATTTAAAACCGATCATAAGCATAAGCATTATAGTTAATATTTCCACTGGTGAGACTCAAGTGTCTTGTCTAGGTAAGGGAATGGGCCGTAATCCACCATGCGCACGCGGGTCCAGGGCAGCGGATTGATGTATGTCACAATGTTAAAATTTTTGGTTCTAGGACATATCAGTTTTCTCACGATGTTTTCTTCACCGTTTTGAGAGCAGTGGTGATGAATGAGATGATGAAAGTAATGCGCCTGTCAATAATTATATTACCACATGAACATTATGGGTGTGTAATATATGCCATAATAACAGAAAATATATTATCACCTGAAATAAAGTTCACATGATATAATTTTCATATGCTATAAAAACAAATAACCTAATTTTATGTAATCTAATATTACATTTCATATAAATTTCTTTTGCTCTAATAACATTTAGTATAACGTTCATCTCAAATAATTTTCAATTAGTATATTGCTCTTTTTATATAACGTTCAGTTGATCTAATTTTCATTTGATCTAATTTTCATATTTACTCATTTTCTGCCCAAATTCTGTAGTGAATAAGTAAATATCAGAAAAAAAATGATTCACCAACAATAGAAGGGATCTGGTGCAGGTATATATGAGGTGAATATAAAAGAACAAAAAAACATATTAATTCGTAGTTATTTATTCATACAACAATGTTATAAGTAAAGACAAATTACTATGTTAAGGTTGACTGACCTTATTTCAGTTTTAAGTTAGAGGCCAAAGCTCGAAGGAATACAATTTCAAGACGTTTCAAAATTATATTAAACGTTACTATAGAATTTGAATATTATACTAACTGAATATTAGTTCAAATGTGCATTATAGAAAATGTTTATTAAACCGTATAAAATTAGGTAAACTGAAATTATATCAATAATTCATTATATCATTCCATAGTTATACTAAAAAAATATATATTAAATGAAATTAGGTCATGTGATCGTTAGAACTTTTGTTATTATGTCAAATGGTACGCACCCGAACATTATGGCCATCCACTCTGACGTGTATGACGATTGGTTGCGATTGGCCCACGTGCTTGGGCCCTTAACAATGATATCAGAGAAACTTTATGTCATTAGTCTAAACAAGTTTGAAATAATACATGTGAAATAATCATCTGATAATACGTCTTCCAACCTGTGAAAAAAGTTCACAGCGGAGCATAACCTTCCAAGTGTCTCCAGATCGACTGGCCCCTGTACCTCGTATCTACCGGATTCCTACGACCTTCACCACGTCATAGGAAAACTTCCTGTGCGCATTCCGGTTTTGTTTTCCAGGTGTGGTAATATCTAATAACTTTTCCGAGTCTGGGTGTAGCGAGAGGGAGTGTCAGACTTTTAGACATTAAAACAGCAGCAGTATTCTTTCAGTGACTACAACCACAGCTGTATTCTTTTAGTGACTAAAACCAAAACCGCAGCTGTATTCTTTTAGTGACTAAAATTTTCCTTTTGAGGGTTACCTCAATTACAGCATTACCTCAAAGGTGATGTGAAAATGTGTGCATATTATAAAGATTATCTCTTTCAACTTTTTGAATCATTGTATCTCAATAACGGTGGGTCTTAGGAAAAAAAGTATTAGACATTTTTGTAGATAATTATCTGACCTACAATTTTTGTCTGAGTTCATTTTATGATAAAACTTACCGTTTTGCTGAAAATTGCGGCACACTGGTTTTTGTGACCTTTGACCCTGAGTATATTTTTTTCCAGCTGTCGGATCGATGACGACTTTTTAGATTTCATTTATGACGGTGTTTTGAACAATCCTACCAATTTTCAGCTGGGTCCGAATTATTGTAACCTTACCCCTATTTTTTATATAATTTGGCTGAACTAACAACTAAATGGCTCATTGTGTCCAACACAGATTGCCAAATCAAAAATTAAGGAGTCTGCCCATGTTAAAATGATCACCTATCCAAAACGGTCTAAGATTTCTCTGCAAGAGTTGCTTAACCTTGGGAACCTCCTTAGGGGTTAGAACAATACATTTAACAATAAATCTAAAAGCATTACAGTAATAAATGCCGGTAATAGTTCAAGACGATAGTGAGCGCAGTTTATCAACGGCATAGCTTGCGAATGTGACGTTTATATACATGCTGTTTCACATAGTGAGACTACATAAATCTGCTGTTGTATCTGAAAGTGAGGAGGAATGGCTTTTGTGGATGGTAATGCTAGGTTTGTGCGAGTTACTGGCTTTTGTATCTAGTCTAGTCTAGTATCTAGTCAAAATATATAGTCTTCTTAACTTGCTACAAGAGTAGACAGTTTCTGTTGAAGTGAATGGCTCATTTACATTAGATTGTTACTAATTGTAACTACCTAATGTTGTGTTGTTGCTGTTGTTGTTGTTCTTGTTGTTGTGCGTTGTTGTTGTTCTTGTAGTCTTGTTGTTGTTGTTGTTAATTGTAACTATTTTGATGTACAATAAAGTTTATTCTATTCTATTCTGTTCTTTTGATAGATTCCGGTGAAGCCTATGTATTTAACATAATTATGTCCTGAAAGAAGGGGACATATTTCAGCTAAAATGATGATGATGATGATGATCCTTTATTCCCATAATCACCTTGTAACTAAATCAGCTAGTAATAATTTTTTTTTTTGAAATATTCGCTCCTTTTTCCGCTACTTCAACCGCTGTTTTCGCCGCTCCACCTCTCAGTGATACCTCAGCGTATACTCTACGTAATGAGTTGTATATGTTCGTTGCCATATAATTGACTCCTACAGACCCCCTACCATGACTTCTTAAAACCATCACGTTTTCTGTGTGAGTAGGAGATGGCACTATTCATCCTGTGTAGCTCTGTTCTTCTCACACATCGGAGTTAAATGTTCAGACGTTGTAGTAGGGCCTCAGTACCGCGGATTCGTTTTATTATCTCCTTCTCGTGGTTTATTGGGTAAAGGTTCTTTATTTTCCATGGGATAAATAACTAGGCTAATGTTGATGTTATTTTTTTTACGTAGGAATGGGTAAGTTTATTTTTTTGGAGATAAAACAGATACTGTTGGAGTGGTTCAGTGATTAACGCGTGACAGCCAAAAGGACGAAATATTTTAATGACTTTCTGATATTTTTTACGGGTCTAATGGGTCTAATACGGTGTCCAACGTAGGCGATTCATCGCGATAGCGATCTTGAAGCGATGCGGCGCGATCGGAACAAATTATTGATATTTTATTGCGGTGGGCTACGTGAACAACCGCACTAGGGTGAGGTGCGGCGATGAGGGAAGTAAAGCGGGTGCATGTAGTTGGTTGATATTTATGCGCGAATTCTTGCGGTAGGTCATTTCTTAGACTTAGGACAAAGCTGCCGCGTTATGTTGAATTCGCGTTAACCGCATCGGATCACTTCTCAACGGCGATCATGTTAAATCTCTCACGTTGGACGCCGTGTAGGGATTGGCAAGAAATGACCTAGAATAGGACTGTTGTATAATAATATGTTCTAATTGCGCGGAGAATTCTGATACCGCGGATGCAGGATTTCGAGTTTTTAGTTCTTATGTGGCGATACAGATGTCGCTACTTTATATTCAAGGATTTCAAACTGGGTTATTATATTTTAATTTTTTTTTTAATTCACGTGACTGTGTGGACGAAATACGCCTCCGTTACACCTAATTGTACTGCTTACTTACTATAATGTGTTAAAATGTCAATGGTGCGAGGGAGAAAGAGGGATAACCCTTTAACAGATCAGTTCAGGTTGTAAAATGGATCGCGTTAATAGCTCGTAGTAACACTGCTGCCCTAGTCAAGTTACAATCGTTTCATTTCGATTCTCTTTTCGTTGATCGCCTCGAGTCGGCCACACCTCCGATTCCTTTGTTCTGACGTCATCACAACGCTCAGTCACGTGGTCAGAACAAAGGAATAGAAAACTTCTTAGAAGTTTAAAATTTAACGAAAAAAAAATACGACCATTTATGTCGCCTAAATCGTAAATTTGTCACTTTTATGGAAATCGAAATTGATAGGGTACTCCCGTTGACCTAGAACCCTGTAATTTGACATGATGCAAGGTCTTATAGCACAAGTATAGAAATAAATCTAAAAATTGATATGAACCAGTGCTTGACTGCGATCTCATCTGATGGTAAGCAGTGATGAAATCATTGATGGTGAGGCGCACTAGTTTATTAAGAGCCTATTCACTCTAGCCTTGAAGACACCTAAATTATAGTTGGACGGGAAGACCGCAGCAGGCAAATTGTTCCAGTTCTTCGATGTACGCGGTATAAACGACCAAGCCAGTAGTAAAAATCTACGCGGAATCGGTGTACGTGTGAACGTGCCTTCGCAGCTTTGAGACGGTCCCAAAGCCGTCTCGCTCGCAAAGCGCCTGACATCATGGTACCTGTGCATGGCCTATAACCCCCTCTTTCCGACGACTCGATGGTGTAAAATGACTCATAGTTAATGCCCGGTGCACACATGGCCCGAAAGTCAAACTGGTTTTTTATTTATTTTAGTTACCTAGTCATATTGATCTATATAATTTATTGTGTGTATTCGGGTAGAATAAACATGTTTTCTTTCTTTTTAATTATGGAAAGGAAAAACTATTCCTGAAAAAATATTTCGTAAAATGCGGCTTACGACAATCTTCTTCAAAATGCTCGATGTATTTATAGGTATGTGTAAGAATTCAATACTTGTATTTTCTTTCCCCCTTTAAAAGTAAGTGATAAATTGTGAAGATATGTTTGTGTAACACAATTGTACGCGTCGGATACACGACACATTTCGATATCGGCTTTCTTTGTCACGTGTCACGTTTCGTGAGTGTGACAACAGATGTGACGGTACAGTCACATGTGTTAGGTACAGGGCAGAAGCCTACTGGGGCCATGGGTCAACTTCATGAACATAGTTGTAGTTTTCTCCCTCTCGCTCCACCTTAGAGCAGGAGAAGTTATTATGCCGAGTGAATTCTTTTTATACACGTTTAATACTTGTTTGTAAGTATAGTATAATTAGTTAAGAATTTGTAAAGATGTAAATTAAATTTTTCTGTTATCTATAAATATATAAAAGGGGAATCTGACTGACTGACATATCAACGCACAGCAGAAACTACTGGGACTAGGATCGTGAAATTTTGCACAAGGTTTCCTTTTATAACGAAAACAAGCACTAAGATAGGTTTTTCAAAATTAACTCCTTAAGGGGATGAAGTGGGGGTCCAAAGTTTGTATGGAGAAACCTACGTTTGCGCGAGCGAAGCCGCGGGCAGAAGCTAGTTCAGAAATATATTAATTTCAATGTTTGACTAAAGGTGTCTATTGTTAATGAAAGTTTCTAAAAAAGATTTATTTTTCTCGAAAAAATATAGAAAACATACACCATTAAAAAAAAATATGATTTAAGTATATTTTTCAGTAGATGAAGTTTTGATTGCGATTTTTTTCAAAAAATTCTGTTTAAAAAATGAGAAATGTCGCCTGACGGCTACTTAATATTATTACGCATTAAAATATTAATAGAAAAAACGTTAGAAAATAAATAGTAAAAATGTTTTACTTAATGAAGTGAAAAAAAAATGTAACAAAATATTCTTGAAATGTTTTTAATGAGCCTTCTGCCAGCTGCTTTACCTGCATGAGAGTAGAAAATTATCCCCATTTAGTACATACTACTCTCCGAGAAAAAAAATTCTACTCGTGTACCGAATTTCATCAAAATCCGTTAAACCGTTTGAGCGGGAAGGTGTAACACACACACATAAACATACGTATTATATACATACATCCACCGGGACCCCAAACCCGGTTTCCAGCCACAGTAGGCGTGCGCTTGCGTACGACGAGCTATTTGTAGCTCGCTGTCTGGTGACCGTCCGAACCGAGCCGAGTCGTCAAGGGCACGTAGTGTTCCACGCGCGCTTCAAAGAGATGTCAGTAAAATAGTAGGGGCCCAGCAGGGCCGAAGCCTAGGGCATCCCAGGGTCGAGTAACGCAAGGCAAAGAAGGAATATAGGAGTGGGTTTTAGTCAGTAAAAGTCTGACACGTCCTCTCGCTCCTCACTAGAGCGGGAGAAGGCATTGGATGATTTCCCACTTTAAAAAAACGCATACATACATACAAACTATCACCTTTACAGAGTGTGATTGAAATCGCTATTCTTAAAGATTGTACAGTCAACAAAATGGAAAGTAAAAAATTCCCGTTCAATTGGTACAGCCAACGAAAATGTGGTAACTAGGGCTGTCACTGGATTTATTGCATAATATTTTCACTTTGTATAAAACATCGTATGTATAATAAAAAGCTTCATGAATACATTTCAGAAGAAATTAGATCTAGGTTTGGCTTTATTGAGTCACACTTTTATTATGTTTCTTGGCTTGTCTGCAGAGTGAGTTTTGCGCAAGCAAAATGTGATTAAGTAAATCATATTTAATTCTGTGAATTGAAAATAGGAGATTAAATATTTAGCAAGTATGTCTGGCGCTTTCACTGAGTTCGTTATTTTTCTGAGACGACTACCTATATTATAAACTAACTGTTGCCCGCGACTTCGTCCGCGTCAAGTTCGTAAAAATGCACAAAAGTAACTAATAATGCTGTACTTGCGATTCATTCCGAAAGAATCCACTTTTTTAGGGTTCCGTATCTCACAAGGAAAAAACGGAACCCTTATAGGATCACTTTGTTGTTCGTTCGTCTGTCTGTTAAGACTGTTCATCTCAGGAACGTGTGGAGGAATCGAGTTGAAATTAAAACCATATACCAGGTCTGCGGTCCCTTGAAGCTGTGAAAAAATCAAACTTCTGAATTTACGAAAAAAAAGATATGGCCGTTTATGTTGCAAAAACGTATATTTCAACACTCAAGGGAAACAAAATTCTAGAGTACTTCCCGTTGACCCAGAATCCTGAAATTTTGTATAAAGCAAGGTCTTATATACACAAGTATAGGAATAAATCTGAAAGCAGAAAATTGGTTGATACGTCACAAAAAAAATGTTTTTTTTTGCGATGTGGAAAAAACGAGACTCCAATCAGGAATTTAACTTTTTACATAGGTAAGTTTGTACGGAACCCTCAGGGCGCGAGTCCGACTTGCACTAGCCCAGTTTCTTTAAAAGGGAAATCATCAAATTACTTCTCCCACACTAGGGTGGAAAGAGAGAGCGTGTCAGACTTTTTCTGACTAAAAACTAACCTGTGTCGTTTAGTTGCCTTTTGCATTCTAGAACCAAGGTCACTCTTTCAAACTTTCTCGTGATCCTAGCAAATGTCGGCCTTTGGGTTCCCTCAATTTGGCTGATGTATCATTAAGGCGCGAATGAGTCACACCGCGCCATCGACCTTACCGGACAGCCGTACGGCGAGCTACCGAATTCTCGTCATGGGCAAGCCCGAATGCACCCATGACATAGGAGTAATCTGTTCAAGATAATCAGCCCCCCTAGCCAAATTACAACCGTTTCGTGTCGAATTCCATTCTCCAATCGGTAACGCCTCGGTGTCAGCAATTGCAGAAAACGATAAGTTGGTAGTCATGTTGACGTGCCTGAGTCGGCTGCTCATCGTTCTACAATGTCGTTCTATAATAACAAAGGATGTAGCGTGAACATTGTAGAAACGATAACAATTCATTCTATCATTTTGAACGATGTGAACTTGGCTACGAATTTTCTATTCGTTTGTTCTGACCACGTGACTTAACGTTGAGATGATGTCATTCCCATACATTTGATTAGTTTTCGACTAGCGTTAACGATTGCAGTTTATCCAACTTGACTAGGGGTGCAGAAAACGATGTAGACTCATGTGTTTTCAAGGACACTGTGTACCGTTCATACTACTCCTATTTTTTTGTGGTAACCCTGATTCGACATCAATAACAACATAACAGTCTTGATGTTTGCTATTATTGAAGGTTGCTTTGTGATAAATGCCTTATATATTTCATATGTTATGTGACGAAAAAGATCAAATACAACTACTCTATCTTTGGCGTTGCTAGTATTTCCATATCTTTCTTTGGTGTTACAAAAGGAGGATAAAGTGGGATCTTTTAAGGTAAGAAACGAAGTTATCTTTGAAATTGAGGGTATATCTTTTCCTTTTCCGGGAATATTGAAGGGTCTTTCAAGTTGCAAACAATAATATTTCCGTTTTTACTATAAGTTCATATTTGAAATGATTTCCTGTTGATTTTCCACGTGGGTGTATCAACATCTATGGGAACTCACGGCTCACCTGCACGTGGTGCACCCTGATGATAAACGAACGAGGCTATAGTGACCTGCCAACACGCACTTGACCAGCGTGGCGGGTTATGGTGAAAACGGATCACCGTTAGGGCCGAAAGATTATGGAGTGGCGACCGCGTACCGGAAAACGCAATTAGAAGGCCTCCTACAAGTTGGACCGATGACCTGGTAAGGGTTGCGGGTATCCGATGGATGCGAGACGCATAGGACCGTTAATAGTGACGATATTTAGGGGAGGCCTATGTCCAACAGAGGACGTCTTTCTGCTGAAATGATGATGATGATGATGAATTTTCTATGATTTAGTTTGTCGTGATAGCCCAGTGACTAAGGCACCCACCTCTCGTGCATGTGTTTGAGAGTTCGATTTTCCAATTAATATGTTCTTCAAAATTTATTTATAACATTACTGACATTTCAAACCACCATGTTGTCATTCGTAGATCTTAATTAGTTTATTTCGCACATAAACGCTCCAAGTTGTCGTATGAGCTTGATCACATCCACTGACCTCTACTATTTACCACACTGGACTGGCGGCCGTCAAAGAGCGTTTATGCCCATTTGATTTTCGCCATTTTGGCGCTGTCGGCCGTAGCGAGTTTTTACGGTACTAAAACTAGTAATTTCGCGTCGCTTACAATATACACATGACGTAATTTTTCTTAAGTTTTATATAATTCGTGAAGCAGGAATAAGACGGAATTCGAACAAAATTAATTCAAAATTCAAAAATACTTCAGAGTACTACACGTATACACTTCTCTGCAGCCATTTGCATTATACATCAAAATTAGTTCTCTGGACGCTCGCGAGTGGCGCTTCAAATAAGCACACAAATTAGCTCACAAACATATGTAACAGCTCGTCCAGTGGTAAATAATAGAGGTCAGTGATCACTACACAATGTGATAAATAAACATACTGCTGTCAAACTATGTGTATATGTGGTCATCCCTATTGTTTTAGAGTCAGTTTCTGGTAGTGACCAGATTCTGCAGCACAAGAGGTGTGGAACAAAATTATATTGGTGTCCGGAGTTTTTCTTCATACACACTAGGTTCTAAAATTACACGCCTGTAGTCCATGCCCCCAGTCACTACAGTCCTTTAACCTTTAAGAAAATCTTTTTACACAGTAGTTTCAGAACTTGGACGAAAGACCCCATTAGGTACAGTCCTATTACAGCTGTGTTTTCTAAAAAATCGTTGCAACAAACAACTTGCAAACAATTTGGAGCATTTAACATCTGAAAAACATCCTGTACCTTACAAAGGAAAAACTCTTTTGTAGTGTTGGGGCACAGAGGATTGAGGAAAACAATTGTTGTTCCGAATTCAAATCGGTACCTATAGAAAAAGTCGAGTAAGTTTTGTCTATGTCTATTTGTGACGTTTTAACTGTCGAACTGTCATAATTAGGCATGATTTGTGTGTAGAATGTATCGCTATAGAGTTTTTGGCGGGTTTTTTCTAGTCCGTGGATGTATTCGTAACATATTCTAATGTTATTTGCAATAATTGGCAGGAGCAGTATCGAGATAGCCTTTTTAGTAAGCTTCGCTGAGGTAAATACAATTCAAACCTCCGCATTATCGAGATCGTGGATGTCTCAGTGATTTCACATATTGTCCAGTTGTCAAGACAATTGAGATATTAAAGTACAACGACACAATATAAAAACTAAACTCATAAAAAATATGAGGCCTGTTTTGCCATTTGAGAAAGACTAGAATTTAACTTGGAAAGAAACAATAAAATAACAATTAATTATATAAAGTGTTTTAACCTTTTGAGTACTTACCGTAATTAGTAGAGACACAATAGAAAGACAATGAGCGAGCAAACGCCGGCTTTCGCTTGAATTAATGTAATCACATAGTGTAAAACATACGGTTACATACTCAGACCATTGGTCTGAGATTACATAACGTAAATAATTAAATTAATAACCTCGGAGAGATGCGATCTCTGGCGGGAGAAGTTTAAACCTCCTGATGATTTTGTTGATACGATGGAGAGCCTCTCTCCTGGACACGAGTTGCCATGGCCCACCTGGAAAACTCTAAACAGGCTCCGCACCCAAGTTGGGCGCAGCAAAGACAATCTCCACAGATGGGGGTTCTCAGACGGATCCGATCTTCAGCGTTTGTGCGACGTCTCTCCGCAGACCATGTCCCACCTTCGATCCTGCGTCACGTGCCCTATCTGTTCACGTAGGGACCTAATGACAGCATCAGCGGACGGCACTGCCGTGGCTGAATACAGGGCCAGGTTTTTTGACCACTTTAGGAATTAATTTGTGAATAATTTTAACAGCCTCTGGGGGGCTATTGGATAACTTTTTCAATAACAGTTGACAACTGGCATTCGTTGCACACTAAACTTAGTTGTCAACTGACAATTTCATAAAATTGGTATTACGTATCACACAAGTGACTAACAAACTACGGTGGAAATGTGGTGAATTATAAAAATTTACGGTGCCTATTGCAGGCCTATTGTGACCACTCTAAAATTTTATCGACTATTATACAGCTTCAAAAGCTTACACTGTCAAAACGTGTTACGGTGGCTATTTAAGGCACCAGTGGCTAATGACATCACTGCAGTTGGTCACTGAAGATAGGCAATACGAAAGCTGTTTGACAGTTCAATGATGCACATTGTTAACAAGTGATCATCACTTGAACTGTCAATAGAGTTACGCAATAGCCCCGCTGATCTTCACTCGAAAATGTTCTTTCAAAAACCTGAGTTCAATCGTTTACTTCAAGCCAAGGATCTTTGATACCCTACGCAAGCACAGGTTATCTGCATTTTTTATTTGAATGATGACACCTAATGTCGATCCTATTTACGGCCTATGACCCCCGTGTTCCGAATTGCGATAAAAATGATGATATCCCAAATCCAGCCAAATTTAATAGTCACAAAATATAAGGCGACGGTGAAGTGCCAATACCTTCCAACTAACATTTTTCGAGAAAATTACTTTTTAGCGCTTTTAATTCAAATGTGTGTTTCCGCATGTTTTTTGAAATCTCTGAAGCGAATATTTAGTTGCACCAACATGTCAATTTTTAGTATTACCTCCTAACGTTTTTAAGACAAACATTTGTGACTTTGACAGTTAGGAGTTCTTGGCACTTCGCCGTCGAAGGGCTATTGCGTAATAATTGTGACGTTGCGCGTTGGTCGGACTCGCGATATTATCGCTTTCGACGCAATTCGGAACGCAGGGTATATTCTTATTTCGACAGCTTCAAGTATCATTAACATTTTCGAATAAAAACCTCGTCACAAAATAAAGGAAAATGAGGCTGATAATGAAAATGACATTATTAAAATTTAATTATGAATGCAGCGAGCATTTTCGGAAAGTTTCAATTTTAAAGAGTCCTTTGTAAAATCAAGTTTGTGACACTTATTTCAGTTTTGCATTTAAATGAATGAGTAGCTTGTAAAATTATTAATTTGTGCATCGGTTTATTTTGTCGTGAAACGCTTCAATATAATCTGATATTTCGTAATTGGACTTTCGTAATGTTTGGTTTGTCGGTCATCAGAAGCAAGACGTAAAAAAATATTATCAATAAAATTGTATGTACTCGAAAACCCACTCTTATCCCACTGCTTTTAGGCACGCAGTGACTGTTTTTCACACTAGCGTGTAAAAGACCGCGTGCTAGACCCCGCCACAATTTTATTACATTTATCGTATCAGGAGAGCAGTGGTGGCCGAGTGGTAACGGCCCCGACTTACGAGTTGTAGGTCGCGACTTCAAACCCGGCTAGGCGCATTACTTTGTGTGCGTCTCGCATCCACCGCATTCCCGCGACTGTCCTGTCTCACCAGGTCGTCGGTCCACCTTGTGGGAGGCCTTCCAACGCTGCGTTTTCCGGTGCGCGGTCGCCACTCTAGAACCTTTCGGACCCATTGACCATCTGTTCTACAAGCAATGTGCCCTGCCCACTGCCACTTAAGTTTGGCGATTCTTCGGGTTATGTCGGCGACCTAGGTTCTGATGCGGTCACGTAAGGAAACTTCGAGCACAGCCCTTTCCACTGCATTCTTTCTTTTAGCTACGTTTAATTTTTCACGCATAATATCATGCATAAAACGAGTGTTAAAACAACAAATCAAAGCTAAAGCAAAACAAATCCATAATGCTATATACCTACTTATATATATCTCGACAAAAAAAACACATGGTCCTAATTCCCCAAAAACATTCTCGATTATATCTCGATTTTCTCGCAACAACACTGGTCTCTAACTCAGCTGGTCCTTTGATCCGAGTCCTTTTGTATCGTTCGTAAATGGAGTCACGCGCCGCCTTAAATGTCACGAATCGCACCAAACACGATCTTGTTAGGTATCGGGCATAGAGCTCGGAAACGCCGCCAGCGATTACAGGCACTATCTGAACTAGTATGACAATAGAGAAAATTGTGTTTGTTTATAATTCTATTCGATTCAAAATAGATATTTTTCCGGCCATATCTAGTTTAAATTGACGTGTAATTGTGTTTTTTAAAGCTTATTTGCACAATAAATATTATTTATTATTAATTTCTTATATGGCTAGATTGGGAAAATCAGAAAAGAAAATCAAATCAAAAATATTTTTATTTCACATAGGCCTACATGGGCACTTATAAAATGTCAGAAGCTAGTGCACGGTTCCAAATTAATCGTTTCCTATGGAGAAGAACCGGCAACAAACTCCATGGTTACTCTTTTATCCAATGACATAACCCGCTCTTGGGCGGTGCGCGAGGGTGTGTCAGACTTTTACTGACTAAAAACCCACTCCTGTTCCTTCGTTGCCTTTCATACCAGGGTCGAGTTTTTCAGAAGCAAACCCTTGGCCCCGGTAGGCTTCGACCCTGTTGGGCCCCTACAGTTTGTTGACATCTCCTTGACGCACGCGTGGAACAGTATGCGCCGCCGACGACTTGAGCGCGGTCCGGACGGGCTACCCATTGCTCGCCGTCCGTAAGCCCGCGCCTATGGTGGCCGGAAATCGGCCTGTCGGCACACCGGCGCTTCAATATAGGCCTAGTTGGGCCCTAATAAAACTTCAGAAGCCAGTACACGGGCAGTGCTGTGAACCGTAAAGAAACTCTATAAAAAAAATAGATTTTTTAAATATTTTCATAATATCATAATATTAATAGACAAAGGACAGTGTAGACTAGTCAACATAGCACCAAACTAATACAATACAATGTGGATTCATTATTTCTCTAGCCTTTTCCCAACTGTGTTATTTTTTTTTTTTTTCGGTGTGAAAATCATCTTATGACATCCCCCGCTCTTGGGCGGGGCGGGGGAGATAGTGTCAGACTTTTACTGACTAAAAACCCACTCCTGTTCCTTCGTTGCCTTTCGTTCCAGGGCCGAGTCTTCCTTTCAGAATCAGACCCTTGGCCCCAGTAGGCTTCGAC
The DNA here is from genome assembly GCA_961205895.1 of Mythimna pallens. NCBI lineage: Eukaryota > Metazoa > Arthropoda > Insecta > Lepidoptera > Noctuidae > Mythimna > Mythimna pallens. Next base: position 18,974,373 of record OY540844.1, read on the forward strand.
CCTGCTGGGCCCCTACAGTTGCTGACATCTCCTTGAGGCGCGCGTGGAACAGCACGCGCCGTTGACGACTTGGGCTTGGTCCGGACGGTTACCGGACGGTCGGACGGCAAGCCACCCATTGCCCGCCGTCCGCAAGCCCGCGCCTACGGTGGCCGGAAATCGGGATCGGAATCCCGGCGGCGGTTGGGGCGTGAGGACCGCTGCCTCACGCAATCGGCCGCCTCCTTTGCAAGCATTACTGCTTCGCAGAAGGAGGCGACCACCTGCCACTCCTCCTCGCTTCGGACCATGGCCTGTACCAAGCCTCGGCGCGAGAGATCGCCGCCGTTCCCAACTGGGTTGGGGACAGCTTCTAGTCTAACTGGATGCGGCTGAATATCAGTATGTTACGTGGGGCGACTGCCTATTACATCTCCACAACCCAGTAACTGGGCAACATGATACTCCTTGGATAGACTGATGGTCAGAATTTCTGGCGTCTGACTATCTGTAACGACTGTCAAAGATCTACGAATGAGAACCTAGACAATGGCTTTATGTACTTTCCAAGGCACGGGGTGTCTGTAATTTCCTAGATAAAAATAGAAAACAACAACATACAACATACAACAACAACACCAACGACATATGATTAGGAAAAAATCATATTGGTACTTGACCGGTTTCGAATCTTAAGAGGATCCTTTTCCATGCGCCTATTGTCAACATCTTGCATAGTTTAAAAGGTTGTTGCTTCATCTAACGCAATCCAACTCGATATTTGATGAAGAGGCAACGCAAAAAAAGAGAGTTAATGCCTGAAAACTCTGTTGGCATTCCATAATTCCGTAATTTAGTTATAGATTTTTCACAAAACTTGTTCCAGGGTTACGTGTTTTTTTTAAACCCTTAAAAGTTTTTCAGAAAAATTAACGACATTCAAAATCTGGATTAAATGTTCAAAGCTTCTATTGATGTACTTTTTTATATTTTTAATATATGAGTACATTATGGAGGGTCAAAGTTCACGTAAAATAGCAGATTTTTAGAGGTCTTTACTAGATTAAACTTATATTATTTAAAGCTAGACTTACAATAACCGTACCAAAACAACTGTATCCGATGTAACTGCAGAACACTGACTCCTAATTCACAGGTCTTACCTAGTTTAGGAGGCAGGGTCCTAATATTAGAAGATACCTTTCAAATTTAATGTACCCATGTATGTAAGTCTTAACTTTGTTTATAAGGTTTAATTGATTCAATAAAGTTCAGTAGCCTGCTTAAATAATGTCAACACATTGTAAAATATACTGCCGAACGTTCTTCGGGAGAACGATCATTCAGTCGAGCGTTCTTTTGGCAAACGACCACACAGCCGCACATTCTTCGGACAAACGATCATTCAGGCGACTATTTTTCAGCCCCCCTAGCCAAGTTACAACTGTTTCGTTTTATTTCTCTTTTTGTTGATCGCCTCGAGTTGGCCACGCCTCCTATTCCTTTGATCTGACCATAGTTCTGACCATGTGACTGAGCGTTGAGATGACGTCTGAATAAAGAAATCGGAGGCGTGGCCTACTCGAGGCGATCAACGAAAAGAGAATCGAAATGAAACGGCTGTAACTTGGCTAGGGGGGTAGGCGAATGATTTATTTAGCCGAATATTCGTGACACTCATGCCGTCAAGGAGTATCAGTGGTCTATGGTATCGTATCGAGTGATATCGATTCTGGATTATGTGCCTTTTCAGAGGGTAGGTACACGTGTGAACCGGATTTTGGCTAAGTGGGTTAAAGAGGGCTGCTCATGTAGTGTTCGTTGAGTTTTTTGTTGACGAAATGAGGGTAGTTGTATGAATTTAGGATATGGTTGTTGGGCATGGTTATGGCGTGTTCATGATAGTGGATGGGATTAGATGGACCATATTTGGTAAGCAATACCTAAGTAGTGTAAGCGGTTGTTAGAAGCTTCAAAATCACATAATCACACTAATATTATAAAGCCGAAAGTTTACGAGTGTGTCTGAAAAAGAAAGAAAGAAGAAAGAAAAACATTTTATTTGGCGGGACAAGACTCAAATTTAGAACTAACAAATTATTACACGTTATTTATGTATCTACCTACCTATTTAGGGAAGGGAATACAAGTGTGGGTTACTGTGAGTACTATATTATCCCTTTACAATCCCAGTCGCAAGTACCAAGACCCTTACTTCAATACAGCACCTTTACAAAACGCGTCCACACATGAATATATTTGAGGCTTATAGAATATTCTGAGTAGGTCAGGCAATGCCCTAGATTTATTTCCTACATTTTAACTTAGGTCTCGGCTATAAATTGTGCCTGCAGGATGTTAAAATATTTCTCTTTAGTACTATTTCGTGATGAAGCATTTTTTCTTGAATAATTATTTTTCAATACACTTACTCGAAAACCCGCTCTTATCCCACCACTTTTAGGCACGCAATGGACTGTTTTCCGCACTAGTGCAGAAAAGTGTGCGTGCACTCCCCGCCACAATTTAATCACAAGTATCGTATTAGGCTGGGCGCGCGTCGACCCCCAGGAGTCGCCGGTCAACCCCCGTTTATTCATTTTGCAAGTGTATTGAAAAAAGTCGTTTGATACACGTGCAAATTTGTCAATGCAGCCCTCGGCTCCATAACACACTCGCCTACGGCTCAGGCGTATTCTACCTCGGTCGCAATGACAAAATTTCTGCTCTTGTATCAAAACGTACTATAGAAAAAAACGTTACCCAACTCTAAGAATCCTGTATCGTTGGAATGTTCACACACATTTAAAACATGTTCACTAACCATACAGAAGACCCCGACTACCAGCCACGCTAGACGCGGGGGTAGCTTGCCGTCCGGCCGTCCGGTAATTGATCGGACTAAGCCCAGTCGTCAACAGTGTGTAGTGATCCACGCGCTCCTCAAGTAGATGTCAGCAAATCATAGGGGCCCAGCAGGGCCGATGCCCGCTAGCTAGGACCGCGGAGAATTTCTGAAAAGGAAACCCGTAGTCCTAGAACGCAAAGGGCAACTGAAGGACACAGGTGTGGTTTTAGTCAGTAAAAGTCTGACACGCCCTCTCGCTCCACCCAGAGCGTGAGAAGTCATTAGATGATTTCCACACTTAAGAAAAAAAAGACCAGGTACAATTATCTGTAGGCCATACATATGGGGTGACTGGTAATTAGTGTACGATACTTAAACACGTGATTGTGCTCATGATAACCAATAACTTTTACTATGGGGACAAACCTGGAATCGCGTAAAAAATCAGCTGTTCAGTACATTTATGTTTGCCTAATGTACTGAACAGCTGATATTTTTATCGCGATTTCGGCTTTGCTCCCATAATAAAAATTGTTTCTTATCATGAGCACAATCACGTGTTTAAGTATCGTACACTAATTGCCAATCACCCTATATATTTATTCCACGTGGGAATCGAACCCGCAACACGAAGCGCAGCAGCCAACCACTCGACGACTGCGCTAACAGTGTGGTCAGACTAATATTATAAAGGTGGAAGTTTGTACGTGTGCGTTTAAGATAATATTTGAAGAACCTTAAAAAAACTTGACGATTTTCTTTGGTAAGAATCCTTGATGGCAGATCAATGAGATTAAGCACTTATGGACCATTAAATAACAGGTCTTTACCTATGAAATTGCCGTTTTTTTTAACGAGTTACTTTGAAGTTTTATATCTTTGGATTGACTTGGAAACTTTGTATTTAATGTACGTTATTTTTTTAATCAAAATTAGGCATTTATTGGTTTCTTTGTGTTTTGTATTTTCTGCAACATCGTAGTACTTATAACCATTTTTGTATGAAATCTAAGAAAACTCGCATTATTTTGTACTATGAGTTCTACCGTGGAAACAATGTGTCCATAACACACAAACATTATGCTACTTTAACCTTTCGTATGTAATTATAGACACAAATAAAAAGCGATTGTGTCTCGCGTGGATCCACGACTAAAACACACGAAAGGTTAAGATGTGTGAAGAAACATTTAAATCACCCTTCACACTAATATTATAATGACGTTTGTGTGAGTCTGTATGCTTATTATTTCTTCACGCTGAACGCTGAACGGATTTTTATGAAACTTGGTACACGGGTACACCATAACCCTGGAATAGCACATAGGGTACTTTTTATCCTAAAAGTATGGAATAGACTCTATTGGGATAATGACTTATTTCCACACAGGCGAAGCCGTTGGCAGAAAGTAGTTTAGAAGGTGTTTAAGTTTTGAGATTATTAACAGTCAATGAATGTAGTATCTATATCTTTCGATATAGTCAATCGATTGCGATGAAACAAAGCCTAAATAATATATCAAGTTACACAAAATTTTAATGTATAAAATTTATCTACATCGATTTTGTAAATTTTAAGTGATGCGCTCACAACTAAAAACTTCTACAGATTTATTATATGTATATAAACTTTATGTACTAATGAAACACTTTAAAAAGGCGGACTTAATGCTTTAGGTATACACATAAATAGCTAGCTATGTAGCTTACATTCTACATATATTTTGTCGATTTTTGATACAGTTATTGCAATTAAGTTTATAAATTTAGTTTCAAATCCTAAAGATTAGAAGGTATTGTTAAAACGTGTAAGAGCTTATAAACACAAGAACCTTGACTACAGTTTTATTTTTGTTTCGACAAATTGTTTTGTAGTTACCTACTTACAAAATTTCTTAAGACTTTGACAAATAAAAAGTTGGCGATTTCCAGTTCGGTCCGATGGTTAAAGAGTGATGGCACTCTCGAACAAAATTTTGCTGGCATATTTTTTTTAACGTCAAGTAATGAAAAATACACAAAACTTTATACATTAAATTTTTAAGCAATTTTAACTTAGATATAACTATTAATAGATTCCTCGTTTCAAATATATTCCAGTTTAAAGTTGGTGAAATTACGTATATTATGTACGTACAGGAATCGGCACGGATGTTGAGCGCTCGGCGAAAGAGTGGGGATCGCTTTTCGTACGCGTTTTATTGTTTTTTTTAAATGTAATCCTATTTTATTAAATACTTTTTTTAATTAATCCTATTTTATTTTATTTTTCCTTTTTACCTACTCATCATCTCCCTAGCTTTTTCCCAACTAGCTTGGGGTCGGCTTCGAGTCTAATCGGATGCGGCTGAATACCTGTTTTTACGTAGAGCGACAGTTTATCAGATCTCCAAAATCCGGCTACTGTAGTTCGCTAGTCAATATTCACATTCACATCACAAATACACAAAAATTATTTCCCATCGATCACACATTCACTGCCCTCAATATTCACGATCCACATCGATTAGGTCATCCATTGATCACACCAAAATCCTATACAAAACTCGCATCCAATTCTGCCAACCTAAAAACGAAAATCTCGACACAAATTCACCTGACATCGTGCTCCCGTCATGCCAACTTGACAAAAAAATCAATGGGACGGAATAGAGCTGTGTCCTTTTGGAATATAAATCAGAATTCGGTATGATTGATTAGTCTGGCTTGGCGTGTGATGTGTGAATGGGTGTACTATTAATCAAGTGTTTCTCCGATTGGTATGGAAGGTTCTGAAATTGTGACTGATAGGTTCATGTAACGGGTTCAGAGGCTGATGTGGAATTGGCAAGATGTGAGGCACGTATATATATCTTTTACTGTTTGGCCGGTTTGTGGCCGACATCGATTCTCCGTCGCATTTGGTTTGGTCTGTTGAAGTTCTAATATTGTTTGACGTTGCAATAAAGTCTCATCAAACGCGAGATTGGAAACGTTAGGTATCCAAGAGGTGTCAAATGGCTCAAACAGATGACCGGTATTGAAAGATTTTTAGCATACGGTGCGACTGGCCTGTTGGTCTAGTGGTTAGTGGCCCTGTCTGCTATACCGGAGGTCGTGGGTTCGATTCCCACCCAGGACAAATGTTTGTGTGATGAGCATGATCATTTGTTCTGTGGTGTAATTTATCTATAATATATATGTATTTAGAAATATATAAGTATGTTTATCAGTTGTCTAGTACTCATAACACAAGCTCTGCTTAGCTTGAGACTGACAAAAGTCTCTAGATATGTCCCTTGTACTGTAACTTTAATCCATTGGTATTCAGATCTGTCTTCAAATTAGTATCTAAACAAAACCCTGAAACAAAAAGTCTTTTACTAAAGCGTCTGCTCATCTCACAGTAAAAACTAAGAAGCTTTTTATAAGATAATCCTTCTCATAAGTTCTGGACAATTTGGGAGACTCCTAACTAGTTTTAACCCCACCTTTAGAGCATACGTTTAAACATGCTAATTTAAAGTTGGCTTTTAAAAACAGACAGAAAGCCGGCTTTGAACTCATAAGGTTCTGCACACATTCACAAGGATTGGAACAATTTGCTTGCTACGGTCTTACTGTCCGATTATAATTTAGGTGTTTTCAAGGCTAGAGTGAATAGGCACTTAATAAACTAGTGCGCCTCACCATCAACGATTGCATCACTGCTTACCATCAGGTGGGATCGCAGTCAAGCACTAGTTTATTTCAATATAAAAAACCGGGCAAGTGCGAGTCGGACTCGCGCACTGACGTTTCCGTACAAACTTACATAAGATTGAACCTGTTAAGTGGTGCTGTAATCAGGTTTTTAATTTTATTATCAGACAAAAATCCAGCTTTCGGGTAGGACAACTTCTGCAGGGACCGCTAACTAGTATAATACGAAAAATAGTAACGAAACTTTTGGAAACAACATAAATAAACATGCTTAGTCCATCAAACTAGTTTAACCTAATTATTTTACAGGGCCGTTATAGGTTGATGTTTTTTTTTTCATTTCTTAGCTAGCCAGCTTTCAACCGTGACTTCGCTCCCGAGCCCAATTCTATAGGAATAGGCAGACGTTCACAACCCAGTTACTGGGCAACAAGATACTTCTCGGATAGACTGATTACCTGTAATGACTGTCAAAGATCTACAAATGACAACAACCAAAACTAAAAGATTAACGTGCTTTCCGAGGCACGAGGTGTTAGTAATATCTTAAATAAACTTGAAAAGTACATATGAATTAAAAAAAACACATTGGTACTTGCCCAGTTTTGAACCTACAACCTCATTTATGAACGCAGCTTTATCCACTAGGCTATCACGACACTTATTAGTTCAGAAATCAGAAACGTTTATTTCAAATAGACCAATTACAGGCCCTTTTGAATTGTCAAAATGTCGGTCAGTCAAAAAAAAAAAAAATACAAGTGAAGCTAAATTGCACGTTCCAAAGCGTAGATCTCTATGGAGAAGAACGTGCAAGAAACTCCATGGACACTCTTTTAAATCATATTATGAGTTACATAAATCTTGGTTACATATTTCTTGTCGCTTCTTATATGTGAGCACAGTGTAGATAAGTAATAATATTTAAAATAAAAATAAAAACTAATTAAAAAAAAATTGAAATTGAATTAAGTCACTGGCAGCTAGTTAAAATTGACAAAAAATAAAATGCCCCTATTGACATTTGTATTTTGACTACCTAGAGGCTGGTCCTAGTGTAGTTACTAATAGAATAGCTAAAATAACTACTACTACACTGGATCCCTAATTATTATTTTATTGTTTCTTTCAGTTTCGTTCTAAGTTACATTCTAGGGTTTTCCTCAAATGTCAAAACGGGCTTTTTATTTTGTAACGAGTTTAATGACTCAAAAGTAAATAATAAACGTTGAACGTCACAGGATGCCTAGCAGATTCGAAACATTTATGATAATATATGCCTACGCACACATTAAAAAGCTAAAAGCGGTGGCGTAGTCGCGTAGCATCACACCGTTTGTCGTCACGTCATTCAAGTCGATTTAACTGCCGAGGCGCGTCAACAGATATTTCACATCAAAATAAAGTCACCCGTCCTACTAATTTTAGTACGGAACTCCAAAAAAGCAAATTAGACTGCAGACAAGAATTACCAGTGGGTAGGTACGGGAATCTTTCTACATCGTATGAAAGTGCAGTTACTTTCTCTGAGATGACTTACAACTCGCATGAACGAGATAAGTTGCGTCCTTTTATACAAGGATTAAAAGGGAAAATGTGAATTTCACATTTTTAATTACCTCTTTTGAAGTCGAGACGAATTTTTAAGGAAACTATTGTCATTCGTGAGCTCTTGTTGGTGTAGTGTGTGTACCTAGTAATAAATTACATTATGGGTAAATCTATATACATAAAAGCGAAATACCACTCACTGATTAATCACGAAATCTCAGAAACTATAACACCTACAAACTTAAAACTTGGCAGGTAAGTTCCTTATAGGGTGTAGACATGCGCGAAGGATTTTAAGAAACTCCACCCCTAAGGGGGTGCCACGGGTAGTGTGAAAGTGAAACCCGGGGCCCTGGGACGAAGGCAAAGAAGGAACAGGAGTGGGTTTTTAGTCAGTAAAAGTCTGACACTATTTCGCGCTCCGCCCAAAAAAACCCCTAAGGGGATAAAACGGGGGTTGGAAGTTTGTAGAGAGAAACCTATTTACACGCGGGCGAAGCCGCTGGCAGAAATTAGTATTATGTAGTTAATTATTAAGTGTTGTAGGTAGTCGGTCTATTATAAGATTAAGCCAGTCATTATACTTCTACTTGTCTGTGACTACGTGTATTATTTATGCGCTGTATCCAGAGTACTTCTAACCCAAGAACTGTTCAGTAGAGAAGTAGTCATCAAGCCTGCACATGAATGGCATTGAGGTAGCGTATCACATGCAATCGACTTGTGTGTTAAAGGTGGACCACGCGTGGCCCACTCAAGGCGTTTGACGCAAGAGAATCGAAACGAAACGGTCGTAACTTGGCTAGGGGGCAGGCCAGTTTCAAACTAGCGTTCCAAATACATAAACGGAGTTCCAACCAAGGTCGCCTTGGTAGCTAATTCATTAACGCGATAAGATTTTTACGTTAAATTTATTGTTGTTAAGCTCTCATTTCATCGCCATTTTGTCATTAACCTATTGAGTAGCGTAATTAGTGACACAATAGAAAGACAACGACCGAGCGAACGCCGGCGTTCGCTCGGGGTTAAATGAATAAGTAAGCGATGATGTGGTAGATTTTAACTCTCAACCTGTATCGTCGAATTGGTAATTTATAGTGTTAAAATACGCTCGAATTTGGTACGAAAGATTTGGTTCGCCCGTGCCAAAGTTCAGCGTGACTCAGGGTAAGTTTTCTCCGTCTTACCGAGTTCGACCATGTGTGTGTAACACTATTACCTCGTCAGTTTTACGAAACAGCCACTGGGCAGCTAATGTTAAATAAACATAAGGAATGTCCTCACCTAAACTCATGATGTATAAATAATCTTAAAATAGCTTTAATTTTCCGACTGCTGGAACTCAGAACTCCTCGCAATTACCGTAGCTGTCAGCGGTTTTCGAATTTTTGTTTCTACGACATGTCATGTGTTTCCTCGCGATGTTTTCTTTAAAATTTTGAGAGTAGTGATGATGAAATAAATTACAAAAAGTAAATCGCCGACTTGAGTTTGAACCCACGATCTACAATTCGTAAGTACTGGGCTACCATTGCTCTCATGATGCATTGTTGACAGTAATTAAAATCATATAAAATAATAAAGAATTTTCCGGCGCTCACCCTCGTAATTATGACAGCATTATGACGTCATATCCCGGTAAACTTTTCAGCAAACATAATATAATTACATAAATCCATTGCTCACAAATTAGTTGCCGACATAATTTATTTTGAATTCGAGTTGAGTTATATTATAAATTATAAGGATGTTTGTGTCAAAAGTATTCTAGTCACGCGCCGCGACGTGTGGACATCCAGTTTAAATAAATGTAGGTAACTAGAGATATTCTTTTTTGTACCCACTTTTTATAGAGTTTTTTTTAGTAAGAGCGTCCAACCCGAGATAAAGTGGATCAACGATCTGGCCCAAGTCTGTTATTTTTATAAATTCGTCATTCAAACACGATTCCATTGTCATTTTGATAAAAGTTCGTAATCTCCTAATTCATAATGATTGATCATTGATCGGTTAATGGACTCGTAATAGAGTTGTGGTAGGATGACAATATCGAACTTATTAAAAGCAGTGACTGCACAATGACGTTCTAAATGGTAAGTCACTGATCAAAGGAACTGTCAAAACTTTAGCAGATTATCGCATACGTCAGACATTCATTTGTCAATATCTACGAGATTACCATTCTATGCCACTTCTTTCAATGGAGTGTCTGTGGTTGATCATTGGAAAGTCATAACGACGCCATTCATCATCATCATCATTTCAGCCGAAAGACGTCCACTTCTGGACATAGGCCTCCCCCAAGTGTCGCCATAATGAACGGTCCTGTGCGTCTCGCATCCATCGGACTCCCGCAACCGTTACCAAGTCATCGGTCCACCTTGTAGGAGGCCTTCCAACGCTACGTCTTCCGGTACGACATTCGTCCGACGCCATTATATTAGTAGATTACAAAACTTGTCAAAATCAGCAATTATAAAATCAATGATAGACCATTCTGACACCATTGTAATAGCAGACTTGAGGCCCTGGTGAGGGTCGCGGGAATCTGATGGATGCGAGACGCACAGGACTAGTCATTGTGGTGGCGCTTTTGGGAGGCTTGTGTCCAACAAGGGATGTCTTTCGGTTGTAATAATGAAATATCGTTGGTCTACCTAAATACCAAACTAGTCAAAATCAGCAAATATAAAATCAATGATAGACCATTCTGACACTATTGTAATAGCAGACTTGAGGCCCTGTCGTCATTCCACCACGATCCCATTGTCATTTTGCTAGAAGTTTGTAATCTGCTAATTCATAATGATCGATCATTGATCGGCCAATGGTCTTGTGGTTTTTTTTTTTCGGGTGGGAAAATCATCTCATGCCATCCCCCGCTCTTGGGCGGAGCGCGAGATAGTGTCAGACTTTTACTGACTAAAAACCCACTCATGTTCCTTCTTTGCCATTTTTTCCAGGGCCTCGGGGATCTCTTTCGCATCACCCATGGCCCCAGTAGGCTTCGACCCTGTTGGGCCCCTACAGTTAATGGTCTTGTGGTAGAATGACAATATCGAGCTTGCTAAAATGCAGTGATTGCACAATGACGTAATGGTAGGTCGATGATGCGTCAAATATTCAGTTGTCATTATGTACGAGATTACCATTCTATGCAATTTCTTTCAATGAAGTGTCAGTGGTTGACTATTGGAAAGTCATAGTGACGCCGTTATATTAGTAGATTACCGAACTTGTCAAAATCAACAATTATAAAATCAATGATAGACCATTCTGACAATATTGTAATAGCAGACTTGAGGCCCTGGTGAGGGTCGCGGGAATCTGATGGATGCGAGACGCACAGGACTAGTCTTTGTGGTGGCGCTTTGGGGAGGCTTGTGTCCAACAAGGGATATCTTTCAGTTGTAATGATGAGATATCGTTGGTCTATGCAGTCGATGTTTACTAAGTAAAATGGCTAAGTACCAATGTGAAGTTTTCATTTCAGAAGTACTTTTCTAAGTTTATCTAGGACACCCCGTACCTTGGAAAGCACGTAAAGCCGTTGGTCCCGGTTGTCATTCGTAGATCTCTGACAATTGTTATATGCAGTAAAACGCAAAAAGTCTAACCAAGGAGCTACTGGGTTGTGGAGATCTCATAGGAAGTCGCTCGATGTAAAACACGAGTTTCAGCCGCAACCAGTTAGACTGGAAACCGATCTTAAGCTAGTAGGGATTGCGGACGGCGACTGACACGAAAGGGCAGGACATGTCATTGGATGATTCCCACCTTAAAAAAAAAGCTAGTTGTGAAAAGGCTAAGGAGATGATGATTTATGTGTCGTATCTGGCCATTGATATATTATATGGAAAGATACGTTACGCGCTAACATCGCAATCAGAAAACCTGGCCTCTGTGCACGACTACATGCACCGAAACTCACACATCTGTGATCAGTGTTATCACAGTCGCGAACCTATAAAACAAACAAGGACAGAGATAAGAGCCGGCGCTGCCGTGCGAGCGAAATCGCGTTAGCCGCCGAATGTTTACGAAAAACAGCTCTATCTATCGCGCTTTGCAAAATGGCGACGAAAACAATAAGTGAATTTAGAAATATCATAAGATATTTTAAGTTTTCATGTACTTACGAGTAAAATGTGATTCCATGTGATTTGGTTTTGTCTGATTTTTACAACGCATAAAAACACACGAAGGCATTTTTATAGCCTTTATCCCACTTAAAACAAAAAAATAATTTTGCGTCACACGCCCCTTTATGTCACTCGCCGATTGTGACTGAGTGACATTAAGCCACAGTGGCTTAATTTCAGCGGTCCACGCGCTAGAGGCAAGTCACTTATCTTCCGCTGTTTTGATTTAATCTAAGTATCCGGCAGTTGATTTGTTGACAACAACACAAGGCGCGCTATCTAGTGGCAACTAGAAGAACTAGAGTTGGCGCGCTTTTAGCGTTTCCATTTGGCTACGATTTTGTGAGAAACCGCGCAGAATGCAACTAGAGGTATGTAGTTTATTAATTTTAGTATATATTATATAATTGTATTATATTAATGGTTTATATTAGTATTTTCGCTTTTTCTTTCTCTTATATTGCACCTTCCACTATTTTTCTCAGCATCATCCAAAGATTGACTGGTAAAAAATGTCTAATGGTGTTTTTAATATCGTGCGGTTTTCATCACGCATGCGGATTAGCTCTGTTTGCAGATAATTTCAAAATGCAAGTAAACGCGTCCCGGGTGTCTTCCAAGCATTACAATAAATACTTGTATAAAATATTTGCAGGGGTTACGCGTGTGGAGCAATCTCGCATGCGTAATGAAATCCGCACGATATTAAAAACTCCCTTAGGCAGTAAGTCCGTCTCTGTACTTTTATGTGCAAATAGTATTTAATCTTTTTCTTCCTGCCCTTTTCCCATATTACTTACGGCGCAACACGTCTTTTTCTTCCATCTGTCCTGTCACCCGTCACGCTATCACGTTCTCCCTTTTCTTTCATATCACTCCTCATACAATCCATCCATCTTTTCTTAGGCCTCCCTCTCCTTCTCCATCCATCTACACCATGTATACTCAGAACTCTTTTAGTAACATGCGTTTCATCCCATCCTATTCACATGACCATACCAAGACAAACGATTTCCCTTCAACTTTTCAGTCACTGGTGCCACTTTCAAACTTCCTCTAATATACTCATTTCTCACTTTATCTATTCTCATCATACCACATATGCATTTCAGACGTCTGACTCCCAAACTGGATCGGACTGGGGCTACCCTTAAGCGGCTTCTGCCTAACCTAGGGGGTCCAGACACCTCCTGCCGGAGGCTCTACGCAGGAATCGTTAGGTCCATGGCCCTTGATGGGGCGCCGGTATGGGCGCCGTTGCTGCGAAAACGACCGGCGGCCAAGCTGAAGGCATGCCAGAGGGTCATGGCCATCCGGATGGTGCGGGAATATCGCACGGTTTCCCATGAAGCGGCGAGCCTCCCTGCTGGCCAGGCACCATGGTATCTGGAGGAAACAGTCCTTGCACGCATGCACGATCTGCGCGTGGAGATGCAACGCCGGGGCGAAACTCCGCTGTCGCGCCAAGTTGCGGCATGGCGGGAAGAACTCCGGCGGGATATCATGGTGGAATGGCGACAACGATTATCGCAACCCAGTGCTGGGCACGCCACAATTATGGCGGTAAGTCCCCTCTTTGAGAAGTGGCTGGAAAGACCACATGGCGTCCTCACCGGACATGGTAAGTTCGGGAGGTTCCTGCACCGAATTCGTGCGGAAGACACGCCCGGGTGTCGCCACCGTGTGGAGGTGTGCCCCGCTTGGGCAGAGCAACGCCGTGTCCTCTTGGGGGCAATTGGCAGCAGTGATTTCTCGCGCCGGGCATTGGTACAGGCCATCGTCCGGAGTGAGCAGGAGTGGCAGGCGGTCGCCACAGTAATGCTAGCAAAGGAGGCGGCCGATCGCGTGAGGCAACGGTCCTCACGCCCTAATCGCCGTCGGAATTCCGATCCCAATTTCCGGCCACCGTAGGCGCGGGCTTGCGGACGGCGAACAATGGGTGGCTCGCCGTTCGATCGTCCGGTAACCGTCCCGACCGAGCTCAAGTTGTCGACGGCGCGTAGTATTCCACGCGCGCCTCAAGGAGAAGTCAGCGAAACCCAGCAGGGTCGAAGCCTACTGGGGCCACGGGTAGTGTGAAAGCGAAGCCCGGGGCCCCGGGGTGAAGGCAAAAAGGGAACAGGAGTGGGTTTTTAGTCAGTAAAAGTCTGACACTATCTCTCGCTCCACCCAAGAGCGAGATTTGTCATTAGATGATTTTCCCACTATAAAAAAAAAAATCACACCACACATCCATCTCAACATTCTCATCTCCGTTATTTTCAAACATTTTTTTATCTATCTTTTTACAGCCCAACATTCTCATCCATACAGTATGACAGGTCTTATCACGGACTTGCAAATTTTAGCCTTCAACATAAGGAGCATCGGAGCATCCGTGGGTCGCAAGTTGTTCCCGTGACCTGTCACCATTTCATCCATCCTGTGTTGATCCGATGTGTTCCGTCTCGGTCTACCTCACCATCCCATTGGACGAGCGACCCGAGGTACCGAAAGTCGGAACAGACCGGTATGTGCGTTCCGGCGATTGGTGAGACTGCCGAAATCGCAGAACAAGTACTCCGTTTTGGTTCTACTGTCTGTGCCACTACTCCTCCTATCTGTTATGGCATAAAGTATTTAATAAATAAATAAACCAGGCCATCGTAGCGTGAAGACGCACTGGAACTGTCCTACGTTTTGGTATTTGTGCCCACCTAATAATAGTGCATTGTATCGAATTGTATTGAGAAGTATAGTGATTCAATTCCTAGCCGTTCTTATTTGTTGCATGATACTCACATACATGGCTGATCATAGCTCTAACTATCTTGATGTATCGTCATCTAAGTACTATTTGTATGCAATAAAGAATAAGAACCCATCAACACATTAGAAAAACAAACGAAAACTAAAAGCGCACTATTTAAGCTCCCTATTCTAAAATCAGCACGAGTTCAGTTTATCTTGCACCATGTAAACAGCGAGTGCTCGCTAATTCCACTTTATTTTATCACTACGTATGATAATGTCTGCTGTGTCGTTTCTGTGCTGCAGTTTTGTTTCACAATCTCGCCATAGAGGGCACTAGTGTCTACTTCGTTTTTAACCGTTAAGCTGGCAACATACTGTATATAGAAACGGAATGGGAGACGAGTACTTATCTTGTGGGACAATGGAATTCAATAATAAAAGTATTAAAGAGGTTTTTGTAATATAACTTACCTACTACCCGTGGTTTCGCCCTCGTGAATGTAGTAGGTACTTATTGAAGGCTTCTAAATGTTATGGGAAGGCGATTCCCATACAAAATGAGTCATTTTGAATTATTTAATTTTTAACTGTTTTTATGGGTTTACTCAATTTTTTAGAACTCTTATAGGATCACTTTGTTTTCCGTCCGTCCGTCTGTCTGTCTGTCTGTCTGTCTGTTAATACCCTTTATCTCGGGAACGCGTAAAGATATCGAGTTGAAATTAAAACCATATAGTCAAGTCTGCGGTCCCTTGATGCTGTGAAAAAAACAAACTTCTAAGTTAACGACAAAAAGATAAGGTCGTTTATGCCGCAAAGAAACGTATATTTCGACACTCTCAAGGAAATCAAAAAGATTCATTCATTCTCGTTGACTCAGAATCCTGAAATTTGGCATAAAGCAAGGTCTTATAGTACAGATATAGGAATACATCTGAAAACAGTAAATAATTTGTTACGTCTCAAAAAAAAATAAGATTCGGATAATTTTTCAAAATTCTATTCAGGAATTGAACTTTTTACATAGGTAGGTTTGTACGGAACCCTCAGTGCGCGAGTCCGACTCGAACTTGCCCATTTTTTTTTATTTTGAATCTCTATATTAATGCGAATAAAAAATAAATAATTATATTCATTCAAGCCGTTTTTCAGTTTTAGCGAAACTAATAAACAGCAACAGATTTTTATACATATTTTTTAATTTTTTTTTATTTATTTGTTGAAGTGATTGGTGATAGGAGTGTGTAGTTCTTGCCGTATGGACGAATGCTGGAGCTCAACTTGATTCACCTTCACCATCTTTTTCATCAGTCATGGTAGTAAAGCAAACAGGAACTACTTGGAACATATTTAAAACGGGGCTATAGATAAAATTACTTTTTATCAGTCTTAAACAACGCGTTTCGTATCTGGCCGTGAACCATTATCAATTTCTTGACGTGCTCATAACGCTTTTGACGTGATTAGGAACACGGTGATGATTGTCAAAAAAACAGCCAAGTGCGAGTCGGAATCGCGCACAAAGGGTTCCGGACCATCCACATAAAAAAACGGCAAAAAAATCACGTTTGTGATATGGGTTACCCTTAGATATTTATATTATTCTGTTTATTAGTATTTTTTATTATAGCGGCAACAGAAATATATTATCTGTGTAAATTTCAACTGACTAACTATCACGGTTTATGTAATACAGCCTGGTGACAGACGGACAGACAGACATACTGAGAGACGGACAGCGGAGTCTTGGTAATAGGGTCCCGTTTTACCTTTTGGTTACGGAACCCTAAAAATGACATTGGATGGGATTGTTCAAGCGATATTTCACTAGGTTATGTTAGTAATACATTTACAGCGTATGTTGATAAAATAGTTATGAATTTACATGTGGATGGATGGAGAGGGAGGCCAAAGAAAAGATGGATGGATTGTGTGAGAAGTGATATGAAAGAAAAGGGAGTTAGTGATAGCGTGACGAGTGACAGGACAGAATGGAAGTCAAAAACGTATTGCGCCGACCCCATATAAAACAGGACAAGGGCAGGAAGATGATGATGTTAGTAATACATTTTAAACTATAAACATTACCGCCCACAGAGGCGGGAAGCGTTCGCGATCCAGGACTGGATATTTTGTAATGTTCGAGTTTGTATGCAATCTGTTACACAGAAAGCGGGCGCGACCACAAATAGGGGATCGCTATTTGATCTCTTTCGCGTGGCTCCCGCCGCTGTGGGCGCTAACCTTAAGGCCCCTCAGCCACGTCGACTTTTTGCAGCGATGCTGTCGCACGACCGTGTCGGACGACATCTGGGAGAGAACGGAAGGAGGGTGGCGCATGAGTGAAACATTCTACATACAAAAACTATGAAGTTTTTTTTAGCATTTTGTGTCGTTACTAAATCGCGTTCGCATCGCGACAGAAGCGCGACAGTGTCGCGTTTGCATCGCGACTAAGAATCGTGGTGTGGACGAGGGCAAACATCTAGCGCTTGCATCGCGACTGTATCGATGCGAACGAGCGACAGCATCGCTACCAAAAGTCGCCGTGGGCAAGGAGCCTTAGGCAGTCGTTCTTATTGACAGAATATCACATTAAGTAGATAATGGTCTTGCAGCGACATCTATGGCATCACATAAGAACTAATCCTGTATCGCGTAATCAAAGACATTGCTCGTCGTTCATACATAGCTCGCCTAAGATCCAACAGGGAGGTGTATTTATTCTTTGGGTTTTAGATAATGTATATATTCGATTAAACTTAAATTAAAACAACGGACACTTTTGAGAATTCTGAAAAAATCAAAACACTTTCTGATTTTGAGGTTATAATTACGCAGATCGAGCATAGAATGCGCGCGCCAAGTGACATTACTACCAAATGTCAAATGTTGTCTTCTGTCAATTCATCAACTGTCAGTGTCAATATTATTGCTCGTTTCAAACAGCGCTTTCAATCGAGTTTTTTAATAAGGCTTATTATAGTTCCGCGACATCATAGCGGACTGTTTGTAACTAAAAATCATTATCGTATATCAAGTGTTGAGAATACTGACGCTTGTCTGTGTCAAACTCTTATTAAGAGTGCTGTTACAAAGACTTGGCTGTATGAGCTATAATACCTTTGCCTATTAAAAACCTCAAATTTAACCAAAAAATAATAGAACTATCACCGAGGATTATGACGAAAGTAAATACTTTTTAAAATGTTTTCGAAATTTTTAAATTTTTTAATAGAACTAGTAATTATAGTAAATATTTCATGCGTGTTGGTTCATAGGCCATTTTTTACCATGTCCTTTTCACAATTATAATAGTAGTGTGAAATTGCAAGAGGTCTCATAAAGGACAGTGATTATCCGTTAAAAATTTAAACAAGCATAAACATACTAGATGTTTGTTCCCTTTAAGTTCTTGAAACACTTTTCAACAAAACTAAAACCGAAAAGAAAGTAAAAATCTAATAAAAAACCGGACCAGTGCGAGTCGGACTCGTGCACTGAGGGTTCCGTTCATCTTACTTACCTATGAAAACAGTTCAGTTCCCGAATTTGAGTTCCGAAGATTTTTCCAAAGCTCATTTTTTTTTTGTGTCTACTGTTTTCAGTTTTTTTTTCTATACTTGTGCTATGAGACCTTGCTTCATACCAAATTTCATAGCCTGTATGTGAAAGCGTCTAAGTCGCTTCCATTGAGCTCAAGAGCACAACAAGAAGATATTGTGCCAGTCTAGTGTTTACTGAACTAAATGAGACTTACGAGTGGGACCCCGGGCTTAATAAAATTTGTCCTCGACTGTTTGTGAGTCTAAATACTTTTTATTGTTCGATTTTGTTTGGTTTTGTAACTGTTTGTGAAGTGGAGGAAGTGGAGGGGGTAGTATACCTTTTTTTTTTTAAGTGTGAAATCATCTAATGACATCTCTGGCCCTTGGGCGGAGCGCGAGGGCCTGTCAGACTTTTACTGATTAATACCCTCTCCTGTTTCTTCTCTACCTACGTTCTAGGGCCCCGGGGTTAACTTTCGCACAACCCACGGCTCCAGTAAGCTTTGACCCTTCTGGGCTCTTACGGTTTGCTGACATCTTCTTGAGGTGCGCGTGGATCAATACGACTTGGGCTCGGTCCGGACGGTTACCGGACTCGCCGCTGGCAAGGCAAGTCTTAATTTTCGGAACTAGCAATTGCTATGATAAATTTAAATTGCGCTCAATTCTGCTGGATTAAAACGGATGCATGTACCTACTTACTTCGGAAAATTATTTTGGAAATTGTGTTTAGGGTTCCGTACCCAAAGGGTAGAAACAGAACCCTATTATTAAGAATCCACTGTCCGTCTGTGTGTCTGTCTGGCAACAGGCTGTATCTCATGAACTGTAATACCTAGACAGTTGTCACAGATGCTGTATTTCTGTTGCCGCTGTAACAACAAATACTAAAAACTAAAACAGGTTATAATGTTCTAATGTTGTATAGATGTTGTACGGAACCCTTCGTAGGCGAGTTCGACTCGCACTTGGCCGATTTTTTTAGTTATCAGTACAACA
This sequence comes from Mythimna pallens, assembly GCA_961205895.1. NCBI lineage: Eukaryota > Metazoa > Arthropoda > Insecta > Lepidoptera > Noctuidae > Mythimna > Mythimna pallens. The sequence continues at coordinate 18,993,854 of OY540844.1, forward strand.
TTTGATTGTCTATTGTAAACGGCGTGAAAAATGAACCATTGGATTATATTTGTGTTCAAAATATGAATGATGAATATCTGGTGAATAGAATTTATTGACAAATTGGAAACTGATTTATTGCTCTTAGTTATTTTTGTGTAAATAACTATGTAGTTTGTTTGTTTGCAATTATGTTTTAATTTTTTTTTTCATAGTGTTGTAGTGACATCTATGGCGTCACATAAGAACTAATCCTGCATCGCGCAATTAAAGTTCTCCGCGCGATTAGAGCATATAGAACAGCCTGAAGTAATCTATCAGGCAGTTGCCCACCAGACATAACTCCCGTCTGGTCGGAGGATCCTCCCGTTTCAAAGGAGGTTTGCGGGACTTTATTCTCTGTTCCGCATACCTCCAAAGTGTTGTTGTTTCTGATGCATTTCTTCATTAAGGTCTTCTTCAAATTGCATGGGTCTGATGACAGCAGGACTAAAGTATTTGGTTGTATTAGCATAAGGCACTTTTTTTTGGTGGGAAAATCGTCTAACTACATCTCTCTTCTGGGCAGAGCGCAAGGGTGTGTCAGACTTTTACTGACTAAAAACGCACTCTTATTCCTTCATTGCCTTTCATACCAGGGCCGAGTTTTCCTTTCAGCAGCAAACCCTTGGCCCCAGTAGGTTTCTACCCTGCTAGTTCCCTACGGTTTGCTGACATCTCCTTGAGGCGCGTGTTGAACAGTACGCGCTGTTGAGGACTTAGGCTCGGTACGGACGGTTACTGGACGGCCGGACGGCGTGTTACCCATTGCTCGCCGTCCGTAAGCCCGTGCCTATGGCGGCAAGAAATCGGGATCGGGATCCCGGCAGCTGAGGCGTGAGGGACGCTCCCTCGCAGCTACTGCTTCGCAGAAAGAGGCGACCGCCTACCACTCCTCCTTTTTTCGGACCATAGCGTGATCTCTTAAACCAAATTGATGATTTGGAATAAGGTCTTTTTCTTCTATTATTGGCGTTAACAGTTTCAGTAATATTTTTTCAAATAATTTTGATAACACTGGCAACTAGGTCTATATGATGACGCTTCATGACGCTTTACCAGGTTTCGCAATCATAATTACTACAGCTACCTTCCACGGCTCAGGTACATGTTTTAGAATAAACGCAGCATTGGTAATTTTGGTAAGTTTTACTTTGCGAGGGAAGTGTTTAAGAATTTCACCTGTTATGAGGTAGTAGCCAGGTGACTATTTCGAACTATATTACACAAGCTTAACTTTCTGATTTTGCACTAACTTTTTACACTCAAAAATATCTGTACAGATAACATTGGGTTAAAAAGTATTTTGTAAGTGTTGAGTAAATCTTAACGCCTTTTGGTCTTTACTTATAGCCCATTTTCCGTCGGTATCTGTAATAGGTGATATTTGTTTAATTGACCCTTTTAGGTTTCTTGTCGCTTCCCAAAGAGAATAATCCGTTGATTTGTCACTGGTTGGCAACAGAAGGTTGGTATTTAGAGATTTATCCTCATTCTTCTTCTTCCATGTCGATATCACTCTTGACAGAGTGGTCGTGGTCATCACTTCAGGTGTTGGTGGCAAGCTTCACAACGCGCCGCCACTCTTCTCTGATGGCCGCCTTCCTCGTGCATTCGTGCAGTGATGATGAGCCACTTACTACCGCATTAATCTGGTCAGTCCACCTCATAGGCGACCTTCATCGTATTGAAGAATTTTTCTCTTTAATAGTTTAGATAGTGTGATGTACAGTGTACAAACATTAGACAGGCCGCTAGGTGGCGGGGGTAGTCGGCCCTCAGTTGTGAGCTAGCCACCGGTCGGACGTGTCAACCTCTAGCTCTGGACATCGAAATAAATATAAAGTATAGTGTGTGTTCTAAAACATCACAGATAGATAATACAGATATTTAATAATATTTTTTCTTTCGCCTTGTTTGCTGCCACCGCTTTCTTTTCTCAGATAGTAAGTTCACAATTACCTTAGGATAAATATGACTCTTATATTTGTGTTTTATTTGTGGTGCGTTGTCCCACGTACATTGTTGAATATCAACAACACATTTGTTTGCTTCTTTGTCAAGCTAATCTTGCGTTTTTATCGGAGTTCTTAGGTCGACAATATTATCTAGATCAATGTCAAAACTTTCCCAATCTGTTGACTTATTAACCAGAGATGTGTTGTTGCATAGTGTAAGTATTATCGGGGAGTACTCAGAGTTTATAGAAAACCTTCCTCCAAAGAAACGTAATTGGCGGCTATGTTTTTGCATACGAAAAAGTCTATAAGATCTGGCCCCCTAGCCAAGTTACAACCGTTTCGTTTCGTTTCTCTTTTCGTTGATCGCCTCCAGTCGGCCACGCCTCCTATTCCTTTGTTCTGACCACGTGACTGAGCGTCGAGATGACGTCAGAACAAAGGAATCGGAGGCGTGGCCTACACGAGGCGATCGAAGAAAAGAGAATCGAAACGAAACGGTGGTAACTTGGCTAGGGGGGCTGGTATTTTCTGTAGGTCAGTGGGCCAGTATGTTGGTTTCCTTGTGCTCATAACTTCAAAATGTGTTCCTTTAAGTGCATTTAAAAGCTGCCTTCCTTTTGTTGTTGTAGGTCTTGATCTGTTAGGCATTAAAATCACCACCTAGAATAAATCTTTGAGCTAACATTTCAAAGAATCGTAAATATCGTTCTTTTCTTACCATGTACCTTAGAGGACAGTATACAGCAGCTATAGACACGTGACTAAATTCGGTTGATCTCAGGGAGATATCAGCAAACCGTAGGGCCCAGCAGGGTCGAAGCCTACTGGGGCCAAGGGTCTGATTCTGAAAGGAAGACTCGACCCTGGTACGAAGGGCAATGAAGGACCAGGAGTGGGTTTTTAGTCAGTAAAAGTCTTACACTATCTCGCGCTCCGCCCAAGAGCGAAGGATGTCAATGGATGATTTTCCCACCTACAAAAAAAAAATCCCTTAGGGGGTGAATTTTGAAAAATCCTCTCTTAGTGCCGCCTACATCATGAAAAGAAACCTTGTGCAAAAATTATATATATATATATATATATAGATGGGTATTGAAAAACATCGTTGTATTTTTAGCCTTCGGCCTCGTAAAAAAATATTGCCATCACAAAAATTAATTCAGCGTTCATTAAAGTTAATTATGTGGACATTTGACCCGCCATTTTATATTTCTCGTCACGTCCGGGGAATAATATAGAAATAAGTGCTATTTATTTATAACTCATCGTTGTTTACACTAGACGACATTGTTGCGATACGATGGGATCCGATGTTGATGTAATTATGAGGGTGTATAGAAAAATCCATTGGCCGTTTTCACTTTAGACGATAACGATAAGGACACGTGGGACTGTTAGTTTCATACATTTCATAACGAACGATGTAAGTCTATTGCTGCCCCCCTAGCCAAGTTACAACCTTTTCGTTTCGATTCTCTTTTCGTTGATCGCCACGAGTAGGCCACGCCTCCGATTCCTTTATTCTGACATCTCTCAGTCACGTGGTAAGAACAAAGGAAAGGTAGACGTGGCCTACTCGAGGCGATCAACGAAAAGAGAATCGAAACGAAACGGTTGTAACTTGGCTAGGGGGGCTGGTATGTCTAGGTACTCGAGTACTGCTAGGTGGCATAACGCATACAAGCGGTTAATTAATACCAACTCAATATCGTTCCCTATATGAAACTATCAGTCACACGATTTTGTGTCGTTATCGCTATCGTCTAAGGGCGCCTCCAAACATTGAGTAGTAATGGCCCAATGGTAACGGCCAAGACTTACGTGTTGTATGTAGGTCGCGGTTTCAAATCCAGCCAGGTGCATTTCTTTGCGTAATTTTATTACCACTGCTCTTAAACCGGTGAATGAACACCTCTTGAGGAAACCAGCATGTCTTGCAATCAAACATTCGAAGACATGTGACATTCACCAGTCCGTATTGGGCCCTCGTGGTGGATTACGGTTCATTTGCTCTACTAGAGAGGTGTCCTGAGTCCCTCTATGCTTTTAGGCTTCTAAACTCCAACTTATTTCTTTATTTTCCGGCAAATAAAAAGTTCTTCTTTCTTTCTAAACCATGCATCTAGCAGACTCCGATGGACCTTATTACATCATTAGTCTACCTTAGCATTACATCACCTTGGTTGACTCCCTTTACGTTTTATGGCTGTAGGTAAATAAAGTTCATTTCGTTTCTCCTCAAAAGTCGTACCAAGTAAATCAGCTTGAACCACAAACACTTACGGCTTGCTTATATTTCACAGGCGGCAAATAGCAAATAAATAACGAATCGGACAGATTTACGGGCTTTTACGCGTAACGGAGCGCAATTATGCGTAAACACGTAAAATTAAAAAGTTGCCGCGCGGTTTTATTCGCCGATTTACGCGCTTGTGCGCTGATTACGTCTGCTTATAGTGGATTTGTGTTGCGTTTCGTTGCACGCTAAGGGGGATTTTGGGTGCGGTTTTTTATCAGCACTTAAATGAAAGGAAAATGGTAGACAGCTGGTCTGGTTTTTTGAGGTTCTGTTCGTTGCAACAGAAAATCTTGAAACTAGTGTTATCTATTTAAATTCACTCTGAAATATTATAAGGATAATATTTTTAATTAGCTTAAATTAACTGGCCTGGAGCCGATCAGTGGTGGCATACTCTTGCGTCCAGCTCTGGTTCTGAATTATGGTCCCGAGCGAGAGAGAATGGGAAACGGCCACCTTCTTCTCATCTCGTAAGGGGGAGAACGTTCTCACGCCGGCGAACATCTAGGCCGTCAGGAGTTGCTGGGGATTTCCGGCCACCGTAGATTCGTTGTATAATATTACTTTTTAAGGTTTATGGTAAAAATAGCATAGGTTTCTTAATTTTAGATGGTAAATTGTTTTTAATAAGTGGTCAATGAAGTAAAAAAACTAAGCGTGTGAAATATTTTATAAATTAGTGCTTCTAGCAATACAATATAGTAATTTAACTTTATAGAAGCGTTTGATTTGCGTCTTCGCCTCCACATATGGTGGCCGAGACGCAAATCAAAGGCGGTTAAATAATATTGTACGGTGCAATAAAATACAAGCAATAATCACAAAAAACAATACAAATAAATTATGATTTAACAATTATATAAAATGTTAAACGTCAATAAATAACCCGCCCCTGATCGTCCCCGGTGCAAAAGTGCCCATAACACTAATCGCATTACCTCGCTGAATAGCGATGGCCATCCTTTACACCAAGAACGACCCGGACCAAATAACCGCAGGAGCATATATGAGGTTCGCACACCTTACAGCCTAGGCGAAAAGCCATCGTCGAGTAGAGTGCCCAGATTAGGCGAAGGAATTGCCTGTAACCACGACCCTGACTCAGGTTGCAATACTGCTTGTAGTCTGGCCTTATCGACTCCCAACGCACCCTCCAACAATTGCTCTTGGAGCAATTTCACCCCTTTGTCATTGCACGCCCGCTGATCATGTTCTGAATCGGGGATTGCCGCACCCGAGTTGAGGGTCAACCAAGCTGAGACAGCACCCGACACAAAGGGCATGCTTCTCCCGTCGTCATTAGTATTGAGTAATACAGTGACTAGGTTGGCAATCCCATGCGCAGACGCCAAGAAAGCCGGCAGACCCACATTCCGTGCGCACTGCACTCCGAGATCACCACAACGGATAGGTAGAGTCGCCTGCCTCCACTGGGGCCCATCTAGGGAGACATTGAGAACAGACTTCACTACCACAAAAACCACTCTCAAGGCATTTTCAAACGTGGAAACTTCCTCTGGACAGAGCCAAGTAGGGGTGGTCCGCAATAATTAAATTGTAATTAATTAACACACATTTTACATCAACTTCAGTTCACACTCGGACCGCGTCATAGCGACACCTCATTTATCATTAGTTTAGGTCGTGGACTCAATACACGTATCAAGTGAATTACATAGTTTTAATTATATTATTCAGAATCCCTATCAATCATTATCAGTCAGCAAAAGACGTACCTACGGTAACAAACCATACATCTTTTTGGTCCTTCGAGCCGGATCATACAAATTTTATATAATTACGAAGCTTACAGTTCGAGGAAAAGTAAAGCCCCATAAAATGCAAAATATTATGGGGCAATAATCTCGGAAGGCAAAGCGAGTTAGCTGGCGCAGCAGGCAATGTTCTACTCGGGCATAGATGCATTCTGATTCAGTGAATTTGTAGAATCTAACTACTAATTAGTTTAGTAAAAAGCCAACAAGACTGATAAAACTTGCCATCATTAATATTCTGTAAATTCGTGAATTACAAGTTGTTATAACTAATTTACTAAACGATTTCAAAGCTACCAGATCTTAAATATTTTTTTTAGAACATTATAAAGTTGTAAATAGGCGATACAAGGAGCGGCTGTGTAATTGCTTTCTTGACCGTAATTACTTCTGCGAAGTTAATTGACTGGTAGAAAATGCCTTAAGGCATTAAGTCCGCCTCGGTACATTTGTGTGCATAAAGAATTAAACAAATAATTAATTTGAATATTTTAATATTCACATAATAATAAGATTCACACAACTATCACACAACGCCGTCTAGTCTCAAGCTAAGCAGAGCTTGTGTTATGAGTACTAGACAACCGATAAACATACTTAAATATTTCTAAATACATACATATTATACATAAATTACACCTAGACATAGAACAAATGATTGTGCTTATCACACAAACCTTTGTCCTGAGTGGGAATCGTACCCTCGTACATCGCCGGAGGTCGTCTCCGGCAAAGCAGTCAGGGCAGACTAACCACTAGACCAACAGGCCAGTCAAATTGTTAAGCTATTCTGAAATAGTAAGTATCTACCTACTGGCGATTCGCAGGAGAATCAAGGTTACCGACATAGCCCGAAGAATCGACAAACTTAATTGGCAGAGGGCAGGGCACATTGCTCGCAGAACGATGAATGGATGGTCAATGGAGCCGAAAGGTTTTGGAGTAACAAACGCGCACCGAAAAATGCAGCTTTGGAAGGCCTCCCACAAGGTAGATCTCAAATCAAATCTCAAATCTTTATTGCAATCCATAATGTACATGTCAGGTGATAAATAATAAAAAATAGAAACAATTATGGTCCCTGTCGGGCACAGCAACATTATAAATGGTAGGAGAGAGGAAGAGCGCTAATATAAGTACCTATTTAATTTTCATATCTAAGTTTTTAGTTTTAGATCGAAGACCTGATGAGGGTCACGGATATCCGATGGATGCGAGACGCACATAACTGTTCCTTGTGGTGACACTTGGGGGAGGCTTATGTCTAGCGGTGGATGTTTTTTAACTGAAACGATGATGATGATGATGATAAATTATATACATAAACCTTCCTCACCAATTGTTCTTTCTATTAGTGAAAACCGTATTAAAATACTACTAAAACTAGTCATCATTCAAAAAATACCACATTATAATATAGAAAGTATCTCTTCAACACAATTGAGCAGTTCTTTATATTTATTGCCTTACTAATTTCCAGAGGTAAATCGTTCATATAACATGGTAGCGTGTATTGCCACGTCCGTGTTTCGTAAACATAATCGTGTTGATTAAATATTTATTACTGTTAGAATGTCTCATAGTCACTGTAGGTTAGTGGCAGAGCTACTCGCTAACAACGATTTGATTAATGATATTTATTTTACAAAATGGTTTAAAAGACACTTTTACAAGTTTATTCTTTCCTCTATTAAAACTAGACGAGGCCGGTTTTTCCAAGCTGATAAGAAACACCGAAACATACTTAGGGTAGTCAAAGTCCATACAGCAAACCTGTACAGTCAGGGGTCAAAAGTGCAGTTGCACTCCATCAATGCTAAAGGGTCTAAAATGTATTTGTAGAAGAGGAAAAATGGTAGATGCCTGTTTTGATTTGTAGCTTAGAATCTATAGTATTGATTAAGCTAGTTGTGGACTATGAAACTTCTACTACAAATAAATTTTAGACACTTTAGCATTGGTAGAGTGCAACTGCACTTTTGCCCCTAACTGTACCTAATGGTCAAATCATATGAGAGCCATTCAGATTAGTATCTGATATCGTCTTTTCAGGAAAGACCCTGTGACAACTAAGTAGGTCGCACTTATTATTAACTTGCTAACTGGCCTTTAAGGTTTAAGTTATAAAAAGTTTAGTTATGATTGATGTCAATCAATAGAATAGATTTATGTCGGGACGTATTTTATATGGAAAATATAGAGGAAAGTGCTTAAATACAATATAATAATATAGCTAAAGAATACAAGTAGCCTTTCATTGCGTCTCCAGCTGTCCAGTTATTGCAAGCATTAATTTGTCAGTTTTCGTATATGTCAACTCAGGGTTACTAAGGAGCTCACAAGACAAATACAAAGGAGATTTAGATCTGCTATCGTGTCGTGTCCTACACCTTATCAATTTCTTTGAAATGAGTTATTTATTTCATATCGAGATCTTCATCTCAAAGATGGAAACATGGACCCTTCTCTACCAAAGTCCTGACATTGATATATTATCTAATACATAATTGAGTATTTCAAGGTTATACGTCTGTACAGACATAATGACGTTCCCTTTCTGTTATGTGGAGATGATATTTTGTATGCATAAGTAAGGCACACAAATACAGAGTTATCAAAGTACCTATGTCACTGTGAAGGAGTAACAGTAGTGCAACTTAAACTTCTCATATATTGGCAAGAATTATGCAGGGATCAATGAGCAAAACAATCGACTACGTCAATGCTTATTTGCCAATTGTGTTTTGTTGTTTTAATTTATTACTAACTGGCCCGGCGAACTTCGTACCGCCTAATAGTCAATGAACGTTGTGATAAATTTTAGCTGAACTGTCAAAGGATAACGCCATCTACTGACATTACCAGAACCAGACTAATTAATTTTGAAATGACGTTGTATTCGGTTTTATTTTCATATTTTGTTACCGTTTAATAGGTATAATAAGTAATATTTCAAGACCAAAATTAGCCAAATCGATCCAGCCGTTCTCGAGTTTTAGCGAGACTAACGAACACCTATTAATTTTTATTTATGTAGAAGATTTTTTTTGTACCCCTTTACGTATAATAGTTTATTATTATTTATGTCTTTGGTTTGTTTATTCAGTTATTTTAAGTATATTCTAATTAATCCTTGCTAGCCGATCAACGTCTCACCGTCGATGACGGCTGGCGCTGAAAATCGGCGCTGTGGCTCTGTTTTACATGATCCCAGAATCTTGCTGAGCGTTGGTCGTTTTGCACGGATGTGACATATATCTTACTACATATTATATAGAGTCGTTAGTGTTATTTGTTTTATTTTCAAGTTGTGCGCCATGTTTGTCGTTGTGAAATCATCAAATAAGTTCTAAGGCTTTGAGTGGAGCAAGAGAGAGTTTCAGACTTTTGCGTACTGCACCCAACCCAAACCCACCTGTGTTCCTTTCGTTGCCATTCGCGTCCCAGGGTCACGGTAATACGTCCCCGTAGGAGACGCACCGGGCGTTTGGAGTCTCAGGGAGATTACCGACAACCGTAGGCGCGGGCTTGTTGATGACGAGCGATGAGTAGCTCACCGTCCGGTCGTCCGGTGAGGACTGAACCCAAGTCGTTGACGGCGTTGTTGAAGTGTTCCACACACGCACGTCTCAAAGAGATTTTAGTCATTTTGTAGGGGTCAGAAACGTGGTCGCTCACAATGGGCCTCATCAGAAGGCTTAAATCACTCAAAGGGCAATGGAAAGGGCTATGCTCGGAGTTTCCTTGCGTGATCGAATCAGGAATGAGGATATCCACAAGAGACCCAAGATACAGACATAGTCCGAAGAATCGCAGGGCACATTGCTCGCAGAACAGATGGTCGATGGGGACGAAAGGTTCTGGAATGGCGACCACGTACCGGAACACGCACAGGAGTCCCACGTATAATCACAATAGAGTCATCAATTCCAAGAACCTTGCCTGCCCGGACTTACCCTACTGCTTTAGCTCCACAGTGGCTCAGCGACGGGGTAATTGCTCGAAGGAGCTGCGGAAGACAGCCCTCCCTTGGTTATTAATGACAGGCACGCCCTCCCCCTATTTACAAGTCATTAAGTGGGCCCAACAGAATTCATGTTTGTAATCTAATATTTTGTTCCAACTATGAATTTTCAATTATTTTTACGGAGGTACCAACGGAATTTGAGGTAATTATTTTTATTTATAGCCAGCCGACCTGATAGATGTTGTTTTGCCATAATTTTTTTGAGAGAGCCACTCTTATCTAGCATGAATATAATGATGAACAAAAATCATTCTAATCAAATAGTATCAACCTAGTGCATCAAACCATTCAAGAGTTTATGAACAAAGATTTAGAAGTAGAACTATTTCTCTAATTGTAATAATATTGATATTATTTGTATAACAGAACATTGGCTTAAAAGCCACCAGCACATGTTCAATTACAGTAACCACCAGGTTGGTAGTTCATTCAGCAGAATTAATGCCTTACATGGTGGCTCATTGATTTTAGTTAGTAAACACCTTAAATTTAAGGAACGTAAGGATATTGTGAGTTTATCTGTTGAGCGGTCAATTGAAATAGCCTATATTGAGTTGGAGCAGTTTAATGTATTAAGTGTGTATAAACCCCCTTCCGGATTGTATGACTGCTTTGTAAAGGTAATGGATGAAGTGTTTCACCAGATGTGCAATTCAAACAAATACATAATCACTTGTGGTGATTTTAATGTTAATTTATTAGAAAACTCAGCTTCTTAAACAAAGTTATAATTTTGCTACATATAGCAAAATTATAAGTTTGTTTCAGTCCTACAATCTTGTTAATTTATTTTAAGGAGCCCACAAGAGTAACTCCTACTTGCATAGATAATATTTATACCGATGTTGTACCTAGCCATAAAGAAATTATAAATTTATTGTATTCTGATAATTGTGGGAAATTAATTACTTTTGAAAAGCCAAACATCATAGTGGCTAAAAAAAATATCACTGTTAACCCGAAAACTGCAAATCGTTTAGAAACTTTTATGACTAAACTCATTAATAATTTACCAGCTTTGTCAACATTAAATGATCTGAATCATCAATATTAAAGATTTTTTAACATGTGTAAGCAATTGATGGATTGTGTTAGAAGTGATATGGAGGAAAAAGGAGTTAGTGATAGCGTGACGAGTGACAGGACAGAATGGAAGAAAAAAACGTGTTATGCCGACCCCAAATAAAACGGGACAAGGGCAGGAAGATGATGATGTACTGTAAGCAATTGTTTTCCAGTTTTATATTCAAAACTATATCGGTTAAAAGTAATGTATCTTTCTACTATTTGCATTCATAAAAGTAGAACGCAACTCTATGAATTTATTTTATGATAAAAGAATTCTTGTAAACACTGCTGAGTTTAGTTAATATATTAGAAATTATTCAAAAAAGTATGTTCTGTTGCAAAATCGTGTTATTTGAGTTCCAAAATTAAAAATAGTAATAATATAATTAAAACAACTTGGAATATTATAAACAGTGAAACTAGTTCTCTTTTTTTATTTGATTTAACCAGTGCTTGACTGCGATCCCACCTGATGGTAAGCAGTAATGCAATCATTGATGGTGACGGGCACTAGTTTATTAAGAGCCTATTCACTCTAGCCTTGAAGACACCTAAATTATACTTGGACAAACCATGTACTGACAATAACCTTATAATTAATGACAGTGTGTCAAATCGGACTCTCACGTTGCCGCAGCTTTTGAAAAGTTATTTTCAGAGATCCCCATATTAACTACAAAATCTCTGAACTTGTCACCCAATGCTGCAGAGTCTCTGCTTAAAGAAAATGTTAAAGTTTGCGATTCTGATTTTAATTTCGAACATGTGACTTATGTAGATATAATTATAGTACATTATGATATGTGTGTAATGTTAGTGATTACCGTCGAGGCGGTATTTAGACCCGAGCCGTGGCGAGGGTCTTAAGAGAGCCAAGAACGATAATCATTAATTACTCACGTGAGTCATACGACCGCCATTTTAAAATGCGCGCGATTTTTGGCGTGTTTTTTTTTATTCCAGTGAAGTTCATTGGCTGTATTAAATAAAATTAAAAACTACAAAATCATTAGAAAATGATACATCCGTATTCTATTGTCACAACGAAAGACATTATCGTAAACTTAACGCACGATAACATAAACTTAAGACTAGGCAGTATGATCAAAATTCCTTAGCCTTCCTCTAGGGGTAAATAAAAAAAAAATTATGTTATTTTTACCACCATATCACAGAAAATTTTACTAGTTTTACTGTTGTATTCTTCACAAGTGTATTGAAAAACGTCGTATGATTACCGTTCTTGGCTCTCTTAAGACCCTCGCCACGGCTCGGGTCTAAATACCGCCTCGACGGTAATCACTAACATTACACACTTTCATCATAATGTACTATTAACGCTTTGATGTAAAAAAGACTACAGATTTATGGGGAAATTCTGTGGATGTTGTAAAGTCCATTATAAACATTGTAGCTCCTAGTTTAGCACTTATTTTTAATAATTGTATCGATCGTGGCGAGTTTCGTGGCTCACTGACTTCTTGAGATTTCAAAAGTGACTCTAAATGGTTTGTTTGAAATAAAATGCTTTGAACCTTTTAAAAACTCCCACGGTCCTGATAACGTTTTGTTTTCATCAATTGGAGTATATGTAGCTGCGCCAAAGTATTTTGTTGTTTTTCTGTTATTCCTAGATAGGTGTGGAGGCTTACCTTAAGCAAATTAAGGGTAAATAGGATATTGATCCGCCTTTCATGAACGTTTTAAGATAGCTGTGAGAAAAGCAGTTTTTAATGACATTTATATTACTGTCCCGTTTTGTTGTTCAGTTTATGACAGAGACAAGTGATCCCTGTCAAGTTCCTTGTAGTAATTCATCTCAATTATTTATCATACCAATATTGTACATGTGTAAGTATGTTTGTATGTAAGTTAGTGTAACTCCTTCACGCTAAAACGTCTAAACTGATTTGAAAGAAATTTGGCGCGCGTGTAGATCATATTCTGGACTTGAACATAGAATATTTTTATCCCAGGAGTGTGTTTCCTTGGATTCTTTTTCTATTTTGACGCGGGGACAGCTAGTTTGTTTACAATATAAGTAAGTACCTGCGGGCTGCGAACCCACGCTCGCCTATATCTTAATAAACCAGTGCTAAGCGACCTGTCGTTTCAATCACACGTACCGACCCACATACCTTACACTTATACTACACTAACACACTAAGTCCAACCAATGAAGCCTGAAGAATTGATACACTTAAGAGGTAGTAGACCGGACAGATTGCTCGAAAAAAGAATGGTCGACAAAACCGAAAGGTTTTCTTGTTTTTATAAATGTATAGGCTCGCGTTTGACCACTATCTCACCTGATGGTAAGACGATGGAGCACGCTCACCTAGAAGTAACCTATTCACTTTTGAAAGACGCCTAGGTTGTAGCTATCAGGAAACAGACTCCGGCAAGGAATTCCACTCCTTAACTGGTTCTAGAGTCGAGACCACATACAGGAACACGCAGCGTGGGAGGCCTTCTATACTGTGGACCAATAACCTGGTGACGGCCTCGAAAATCCACTGGATGCTCAGAGCACAAGACCAGTAGATAAAGAGAAGCTTTGTGGCATTTTTTTTTGTATCTATTCTACCGCAGACATGATGGTCTGCGCATTTTTTACATCGTTATTTGCTTATTATTTTTTTTGCATTGGTATTCTGTCGTGCCCTCATCTTAACAAATATTTACTTAAAAACTACGCGAGTACACATCAGACTCAGTTTTTTTCTTCTCTTTTTTATTTGTGCTTTGTTTTATTTTGTTTTTTAATTATTATTATCATTTTTTTTTGTTTTGTCGTCTTTTTTTTAAAGGTAGTTGTTATGTTAGTAATTTATTTATACAAATCATTTGAAGCATTTGTATTTTATATTGTAGAAAGGTCACCCATAAGGATAATCAATAACCTGATAAGGGCTACGAAAATCCACTGAATACTAAAAGCTTAAGACCAGTATATAAAGTGAAGTTTGGAGGAGGTTTAATTACAACAGTTTACGTCTTCTAGCTAAAATGAAACGATTTCTTGCATCTACGTAAGTTAAACTGTCCCTTTCCCCCCTACTAAGTTAAATATTTTCTCCCCTAAAAGCCCATAAGTGACATAAATAAATCAAGTACCTACACGTGTCTACGATCTACAGAAACTTAGCGGCTCGTGACAAATGACACGTTAACTTGACTAAATTGGAAATTTATGCTGATGACTAGATGTTTGTCCCTGAAAAATGGCTCTTATGGGCTCTCTGCGGCGGTAGTGATGTATTATGGACGGTTATTATATAAGTCGATTGATATAGAAAGGGAATCGTTTGTCTTGGTATAGACATGTGAAGAGGAGGGATGAAACACATGTTACTAAAAGAGTTATGAGTATACGTATGGACGGATGGATAGCTATTGAAAGAGTAACCATGGAGTTTCTTGCCGGTTCTTCTCCATAAGAAACGACCAATTTGGAACTGTGTACTAGCTTCTGACGTTTTATAAGTGCCTATGTAGGCCCATGTAAAATAAAAACTTTTATTTTTATTTTATTTTTGTTACTGTTGGATGATTGAGAGGTTATAGAAGAAAAAACGTGTTACACTGATCCCAAGTAACATGGAACTAGGGCATGAAGATGACATCTATATTTAGGATGAAGAATATTTTTTTTTTACCATATTTTAGCTAGTAGTTTTTGCCTATAGTGTATATATAGTTTTCATTAGTTAAGAGTTTTATAATAAATAAATACATTGAAGAATAATTAAACTGTTTGTTGTTTTGTCAATCTATACAAATAATAAATCTGTAGCAGTTTCTAGTTGTGCGCGCATCACGTAAAATGTACGAAATCGATATATCGATATGGGGCCAAGGGTCTGATTCTGAAAGGAAGAGGTGGCCCCGGTACGAAAGGCAACAAAGGAACAAGAGTGGATTTTTAGTCTGCAAAAGTCTGACACTATCACAAGCTCCTCCCAAAAGCGGGGGAAGTCATTAGATGATTTTCACACCGAAAAAAAAGACTTGATGCACCAGAAGACACCTGGATCACCAGAAAACATAATGAACAATAGTCTACGAGTATTTTAATCAAAAACATTACCAGGCTATTTCCCATACGATATTCAAATAGCAGAAAACTTTCTTTGCCCTCGTAATGGTCCGAGCACGTTGCGAAGTTTGGCGAACTTTTAGATTAATGACGGGTAAATAAACCTTCGTGGAGGATCCCATGAGAAATATTGACGATGGGGCATAGTTTTTGTATGTATATAAGATATAAATAAGGAATTTATTGTTACTGTGTGTTTCATTATTTATTACTTGCCCGTAATACCCCACAGCTGGGCAAAAGCTTGCCTCCATTGCTTCCAACGATCACGGTTTTTCACCTCTTTTGCCCAATTCTCAAGGAAGACATCCAGGTCGTCCCACCGTCTTCTTCAAGGTCTGCCAGTCACGTGTTGCTTTCAAGGCACCAATTCTGTGTTTTACGGGCCCGTAGCTCGTCAGGTGTGCAGCAGCCATGTCCTACCAAGTCCCATTTAAGTTGGCAAGTCTTTTGAGCCACCTGGGGGCAATAAATACGAGTAACATAATCAGTCTCATAATATTCCTACTGCTGAGACTCAGACCTGCTCCCTAGAACAGAGAATGGGCCGTAATCCACCACGTGGACGGTGCAATGAGTAGCTTGCCGTCCAACCGTCCGGTAACCGTCCGGATTGAGTCCAAGTCGTCGAAGGCGCGTAGTGTTCCACGCGCGCCTCAAGGAGATGTCAGCAAAACCGTAGGGGCTCAGCAGGTTCGAAGCTTACTGGGGCCATGGGTGATGCGAAAGAGAACCCCGGGGCGGAACAGGAGTGGGTTTTAGTCAGTAAAAGTCTGATGCGCCCTTGCGCTCCACCCAAGGGCGAGAGGTGTAGATGACTTACCACCTAAAAAAAACGTGGACTCGGTGCGGCATGGTAGATGTCACATGTCTGTGAATTTTTAGTATTAGGATAAGCCGGTTTACTCACGATATTTTCCTAAACTGTTTTGAGAGAAGTGGTGATGAAATAAATTATACAAAAGTAAATCGCCTGCCTAGGTTTGAACTCACGACGTACAACTCGTAAGTCGAGGCCGTAATCACTGGGCTACAGCTGTTTTGGCAAAACTGTTTTTTTTTGAGCTGGGTAATCATCTAATAATTTCTCTCACTTTAGGGTGGAGCACGAGGGCGTGTCAGACTTTTACTGACTAAAACCACACATATGTAATATGTAATAATCATATAATATTTCAAAACTATCACACAACGCTGTCTAGTCCCAAGCTAAGCAGAGCTTGTGTTACGGGGTACTAGACAACTGATAAAAAGCAATACTTGTTTTAAGCAATACTTGTTGCGAACTCAAAAGGAAACCACCACATGAACTTACCCTGGGTCTGCACGTAGTTTGTGTGATGATTTTTAAGATTCATGTGCCTACTAAAGCAGAATTTTTTATCGGCGTTACTCTTGCGACCAGCACAACACTTCCAAAGATTAGGTAAAGCTAACGCTTTAAACACTCTTCACTACTCACTTCATGTATAGTCTTTGCTTCACTACAGCCACAATCAGCCAAATACAGAAAAACAAAAAAAAAAACTGTATCACCCGCACCACTTATATTTTGTATACACATTATTTCTAGTCGTTTTATTTGAACTGTTATTTATTTTTATTTTTGTTTTTTCTCATTTTGACAGCAGGCCATTACCACAGACTATAGCCTACATCTGCGCCCGCGCGTTCCATTCGTTTGTCTCTACAGATAAGTGAATCACGGAGCATCGGGCTTATGAATGGTTAAATAATGCTTTTATTTTACACTTTTTTTTTTAGTTTATTTGATTTTATATGTTTTTGTTTATATGTGTATATTTTATTTTTATTCTTTTATTATCTATATATTATCTTATTGGTCTCTGTGTTCCGTGAGTGTGTCCGTGGCATCACCAGGCCCTATCAGAATACCAGCGCTGCGTTATTTTTACTTTTTAGTTAAATATCGCAGCATATCCTGAGATAGGAGCCTTTTTGGCCTCGCACAGGTCTTTTATTTTTATCTTTTAGTATTGTTTTCTATTATTTTTAAGGTAAGTATGTATAGATTAAGTAGTTACTTTTTATTTTATTGTTGTTTGTCCTGTGCGAGTTTCAAATAAATGTTTTCTTTCTAAAAATACTTATATATTTCCAAATACATACATAATTATATAGATAAACTACACCCAGACACAGAACAAATGATCGTGCTCATCACACAAAAATTTGTCCTGGGTGGGAATCGAACCCACGACCTCCAGCATAGCAGTCCGGGCCACCAACCAATAGGCCAACAGGCCAGTCAATATAATGTGTATCCATGAGTATTCTTTTCATACTTTGCACCGCCGTGTCCTCGTGTGGGCGATCGGCGGCAGCGATCTCTCGCGCCGGGCCTTGGTAAAAGCCATGGTCCGGAGCGAGGAGAAGTGGTAGGCGGTCGCCTCCTTCTGCGAAGCAGTAGTGCTAGCAAAGGAGAAAGCCGCTCGAGCACGCGCGATGCAATGGCCCCCGCGCCCAAGCCACCGGGATTCCGATCCCAATTACCGCTCACCGTAGACGCGAGCTTGCGGACGGCGAGTAATGGGTAGCAACCGTAGGGGCCCAGCAGGGTCAAAGTTTACTCGGGCCAAAAAAAGAAGACTCGGCCCTGGTATGAAAAGCAACGAAGGAACAGGAGTGGGTTTTTAGTCAGTAAAAGTCTGACAATATCTCCCGTTCCGCCCAACAGTGGGGGATGTCATTGGATAATTTTCCCACCGAAACAAAAAGTCTGTTATCCTTTCAACAACATCTTTTACAGTAAAATCTAAACAATAAACTACAATACGACATCTGCAAATATAATGCATTCAAATATCCATCTCAAGCAAGTCGGGAAGCTGGGTTCTATTCTAACAATATCAACTACTTAAATCTATTCGTGAGCGAATAAAAGAGCGCGCATGGAGTGCTCGGTGGGACACAGGTGATGGAAACAAAGGAGATATGACATTCCTGTCATGGTTTTAAATACTTTGAAGAGTATTCCTTGCCTTAGGGGATGCAATTTGACATTCAGTTTCACTGTTTTTCATACAATCGCTCTTACGCGATTATGACGTTATTACACATTTTTCATTAGATATTTTGGAAACGTAGTATCTTGTGGATATTATCTAGGCTTCTATTGAAATCAGTTTATGAATTTGTGTAAAACTAATCAAGTAAAGACCTATGAAAATCTGCTATTTTGCATGAACTTAGACATTTCATAATTTACTCAAAAAGTAAAAAAGGTATAGCAACAGAAGCCTTGCAAATGTAATCAATATTATAAATAACGACAATTTTTTTCTATCAGTACGAGTATATTAGTATATTTTTTTCTATAGTATTTCCTGGAACAAGTTTTAAAAAATATTTGAGTAAATTACAGAATTACCGAATGTTAACAAACTTTTCAGGCGCTATCTATCTTTTTTTGCATTGCCTCTTCATCAAACATCGCTTTGGATTGCATTAGAGAAGCAACAAGCTTTTAAAGCATGCTCGATGTTTACGATAGGCGAGTGGAAAAGGACCTTCTTAAGCGGCTCTCAATGAAAATATGTATGTGTAAGTTTTTCTTTATAAAATACCTTTTAAAGGGCATTGAAAAATTTTGAAAAAATATATGCAGCACTTTGATTAATTGATCTTCAATTTTGTACATTTTTTTTTTCATTTATTGTTCTACAAACAATAAAAAAAATGTCTATTTGCGTTTGGTGTTCGTGTTTCAACTTTTTCTTTAGCAATTACCAACATGAAATTGATATCTGCCTATAGAGAATGTAATAATTGTAGATATTGTACAAATACTTTTTTTTAATAGTAGTACATTTTTTTAAGATAGGTATTAGTTTTTCCAATTCTCGGTATCAAATTTTGTAAATCACGACCGCCACGCGGCGCGCTAATGTCAAAATGTCAAATCATACGGCGTCTAGCCCTTTTAGTACCTCCCTGATCTACGTTGACATACTACTAGAATACGTCCTGAAGCGAAATTAATTTATATATAGAGTTTAAAAATGTTTCAACATGCGACATCACAGTCGAAATTGTATAATAAAATATACAATTTCCACCGTAGTGTCGTAACTATACAATAAAAGTATTTTATTCTTCTATTTGATGAAATGTCAATCCTCGTTTGGCCTACTTTCTTTAGACTTTTCATTATCATAGAAATCCTACATCAATGATATGGCCAAACGAGGATCGACATATCATCAAATGTTAACGTTTAAACGATCTGGCCAGCTATAGTTAGAAAGTTACGTTTACCTGGGACAGACAATCCAGTTGGGTAGGTCTAACTTTGAGAAAGAGGTCAATCGTCGAATCCGACTCGGCTGGGCAGCGTTCGGGAAGCTGCGCGGTATCTTCTCGTCCAACATACCACAGTGTCTCAAGACGAAAGTCTATGACCAGTGCGTGTTGCCAGTGATGACATATGGCTCTGAAACATGGTCGCTTACAATGGGCCTCATCAGAAGGCTTACAGTCACCCAAAGAGCAATGGAAAGGGCTATGCTCGGAGTTTCCTTGCGTGATCGCATAAAGAATGAAGATATCCGCAGGAGAACCAAGGTCGCCGACATAGCCCGAAGAATCGCCAAACTTAAGTGGCAGTGGGCAGGGCACATTGCTCGTAGAACGGATGGCCGATGGGGCCGAAAGGTTCTAGAGTGGCGACCGCGCACCGGAAGACGCAGCGTTGGAAGGCCTCCCACAAGGTGGACCGACGACCTGGTGAGGGTCGCGGGAGTGCGGTGGATGCGAGAAGCACAGGATCGGTCATTGTGGCGACGCTTGGGGGAGGCCTATGTCCAACAGTGGACGTCTTTCGGCTGAAATGATGATGATGATGATGATAGTTAGAAAGAAAGAAAGAAAAAACGTTTATTCGTACCTTACACATACAGTAAAATTAAAATATAGTAGAATACATTGGAATTAAAATATAGTAGAATTAAATATAAAAAAGAACTGTATGATCTGTGCAAGGCCAAAAAGGCGCCTAACTCAGCATATGCTGCGATATTTAAAACGATAAATAACGCAGCGCTGGTATTCTGTTAGGTCCCGTGGTGATGCCACGGTCAGGAGGAGGTTAAATAAAACTATATAGGAATCGAAACAAAACAATAAATACAAACATTGATAAAACAAACATTGTAAAAACAATAAATACATAACATTGGTAAAAAGCCAGTTTAGGTACGTAGTTAGTACGTAGTACGCAGTTGGCCATACCATGATGTGATTAATTTCTATGATCTGGCCACGTCATATACATAGTCATCAGCTTTCTCGAACGATAGATACCTCTATCTGCGCAGCTATTTGCTATTTTGACACAGCCGTGGGGCACACAATTGTATTTTTTTGCTTATCTTATGTTTGGTTTCGTGTTTACATAACTATTGTTTGTGTGCCTTGCGTTCTCACAAAATACATTTATTTTCTTTCTTTCTTTCTCTACTAATTTTAATAACAGACAGACTGTCCTATTTGGCATACGTGTATACCTTCAGCAATCCATAATTTTAATACAGAAACCTTTCTTTCATTATTACTTAACACTGAACAAATACATTCATCCAGAATATTTCTGGAATCTATACGTACCTAATCTAACTTTCTTTTTTGGGTTAGGGAATCATAAAATAACTTTTCCTACTTTGGTTATTGCGAGAGGGAGTTTCAAAATAACTTTACCTACTTTGGTAAGTGCGAGAGGTAGAGTGTCAAAATAACATTTCCTACTTTGGTTAGTGCGAGAGGGAGTGTCAAAATAACTTTTCCTACTTTGGTTAGTGCGAGAGGGAGTGTCAAAATAACTTTTCCTACTTTGGTTCGTGTGAGAGGGAGTTTCAAAATAACTTTTCCTACTTTGGTTAGTGTGAGAGGGAGTGTCAAAATAACTTTTCCTATTTTGGTTAGTGCGAGAGGAAGTGTCAAAAGTTAATTGATGCCCAATCATTTCTTTTTCTACCCGTTAGTAAATATTATTATTTTTAGTTTGTATAAACTCCAATTTAGTTATTAATATTTATTAGTTTTGATGTTCGTTAGCGTAATTGAATAATTAAGAACAAATTTAATTTATACATTGATGATTATAAAAGACTGTTTTTCAATAGATAAGTTTCAGAAGTGTCAAAATCACTTTTCCTACTTTGGTTAGTGCGAGAGGGAGTGTCAAAATAACTTTTTATACTTTGGTTAGTGCGAGAGGGAGTGTCAAAATTTTACTGAATAAAACTCACCGTATTCCTTCAGTTTCCCTTAGCGTTCCAGCCCCGCGATGCCTCTTTCGAATCATCCCGCAGCTTAATTTAACGTTAGATCTTACTACTCCCTACACAAACAAAATTTCTTTTTCTAAAGAACTCTAACGCCCTCTAAAGAATTTAAACATTTAGGTAACTACGAAATGTATAGTCACAAAACGAGTCGATTCTGAGAGAAACACAGACCCACTTAAGTGGCTCCTTATCATTTACTCGTAAATCCTTCACTGGCTTTGACAAATGAGGTGTTATTCGATTCAACTAAGTCGCGAGAATATGCCAGACTAATATAATAAAATATATGGAATTTTCTCCTCACAATTCGTAATATAGAATGAGATATTTCATCGGAACTTGGAGGTATTACGTTTTGTGGAAAGGTATGTAACATATGGTAGCTTTTATTGTGGATTCTGGTGATGAAAGTTATACATTTCTGTTAAACCATTCCAACTTAGATACATAAATAATATTAAGATGTCTGTGAAGATACATGCTTTTTTGTTTATGAGAAAAAAATATCTGTTCGCATGACTTTTATACAAAGTAATATATCTTAAAAACTAATTAAGCTAAAGGAATGAAACCAATGTGAGGTTTTAGGTTAAATTACAGAGTATATCATATAACTTTTTTTATAAACTTTTAGTATTATTTTTATATAGAATAATAAATAAATAACTTAATCATATTTTTTTTATTTCGTGTTCCTAACTCCTAACTACTAGTACTAGGTAAAAGAAAAAATAAAATAAAATAGGTTTGCATTTAAAAAATATAATAAAACACGTACGCAAAGCGATTGCCACTCTTTCGCCGAGCGCTCAAGATCCGTGCCGATATCTGTAGCCGTGTTGACGCGTCTGAGTCTGCCGAACGTTCTACAATAACAAAGGATGTAGCGTAGAACATTGTAAAAACGATAACAATTCATTCTATCATTTTGAACGATGTGAACTTAGCTACGAATTTTCTATTCGTTTTTTCTGACCACGTGACTTTTTTTTTTAAGGTTGGAAAATCATCTAATGACAAATCTCGCTCTTGGGCGGAGCGAGAGATAGTGTCAGACTTTTACTGACTAAAAACCCACTCCTGTTCCTTCGTTGCCTTCGTCCCAGGGCCCCGGGTTCCGTTTTCACACTACCCTCAACTTAACGTTGAGATGATGTTATTCCCATACATTTGATTAATTTTCGACTAGCGTTAACGATTGCAGATTATCAACTTGGCTAGGGGTGGAGAACCTATCAGCCCCATCGACAGTCTGTTCTGCGAGCAATGAGCCCTGCCCCCTGCTACTTAAGTTGCGCCAAAGTTTTTAAGGTTTTTAGAACCCGTGTTTTCAGATTTTGTAGTCACACTCTCAACTACGTGAACTACAAAACTTCTACTTTAAAACCAGCACACCTTTTAGAGAGAAAATACTAAAATACGACTAACTACACTTCAACTCGTTTCGCCTCTAACCTTCACACATTTCCTAGTTTCAACGGGTGAATTGTTGAAAGTAATTAACAACGAAACACTGGCGAAAGGCTGCGTAATTCCTAGAAAACATGCATTTCACTAATTAATTAATGTTAAGTGGTAACACAACGGATTAAGTGTTGCCAGAGTTAAGAACATCGACTAATTAAGATTTAATTAGGCTGCATTGTTGTTTAGTATTAAGAGTTTTTGAACTGAAATGTGGATTTATTTGGAGGTATTTTTTTAAGTTTGATTTCGTAAAGAACACAACAAGTAGAATAACTGCAAACAAAGGGTAAAACCAACCCCCTAGCCAAGTTACGATCGTTTCGTTTGTGTCGAACGCCTCGAGTAGGCCACGCCTTCTGTTCCTTTGTTCTGTGTTTCTTCCCACCTTTGTTTGTGACTGAGCGTTGAGATGAAGTCAGAACAAAGGAATCGGAGGCGTGGCCTACTCGAGGTGTTCGACGCATAGAAAACGATCGTAACTTGGCTAGGGGGGCTGGATTAAGCATGCTATAATCATGACGGTAAGTCCCTTCTTTGAGGAGTGTCTGATGAGACGTCACGGTGTCCTCGCCTTCCGTATGACGCAGGTCCTCACTGGAAATGGTAAGTTCGGAAGGTTCCTGTACCTGATTCAGGTGGAAGAAACACCCAGGTGTCACCATTGTGCAGACCATCCGGAGGACACGGTAGGTGGAGGTGTACACCTCCACCTACCGTGTCCCCGCTGTCCTCGTGCACTGCCGTGTTTTCGTGGGAGCGATCAGCTGCAGCGACCTCTCGCGCCAGGCCCTGGTTCAGGCAATAGTTTGGAGCGAGGGGGAATCGGCGGCAGTGGCCTCCTTCTGCGAAGTAGTAATGCTAGCAAAGGCGACGGCCACACGCGACAGAACGGATATTCTCACGCCATTTCACGTACCTAAGCCTAGTAGGACCATGGGTCGACTTCTGAAAAGGTTAACCGTGGTTCTAGAACGCAAAGGGCAACTGAAAGAACATTGGTGTGGTTTTAGTCCGTAAAATTCTGATATGAACCTCCCGTTCCACCCTAGAGAGCGAGAAGTCAATAGAGATGATTTTCCACCACAAAAATGAAATAGGGGTCGAACTATTGTTACCGAACAGCCATACATCCAGACACCGGGATGCTACTGAGAAATTCTGGATAAATTATTATCCAGAATTTCTGGCTCAACCCGGGAATCGTACCCAGATGCTCGTGCTCGGCATTCGCAATTGCGACCACTAGACTGCATAACTACCTACTTAACTGAGAGATAAAAATACTCTATGTAGAGTTAATGAAAGATCTTTTAATCTTTAGTTTTCTTTTACGATTCCTAAGAAAAGAGATAACTATTTTATTCTTTGTTAAACACGCTTTTATTATTTTCTATTCAAACATTACAAGCGTGAAAATGGTAAAATTTAAAAAAATCTTTTTCTTTTATTTTTAGATTGCTATTTAGTTATTTACTAGCCTCTGCCAGCGGCTTCGCCCGCGTGATATTAGGTATCTTTATACAAAATTAGGACCACTATTTAATCTCCTTAGAGGAAGAATTTTGAAAAACCCTCTCTTATTGCTCGCCTACGTCATAAAAGGAAACCTTGTGCAAAATTTCAAGCTCCTAGTCCCAGTAGTTTTGGCTGTACGTTGATATGTCAGTCAGTTTCCATTTTTATATTCAATATATAAAACGACACGACGACGACGGGGAGGCTCAACAGCCCCCCTAGCCAAGTTATGATCGTTTCGTTTGCGTCGAACGCCTTGAGTAGGCCACGCCTCCGATTCCTTTGTTCTGACCACGTGACTGAGCGTTGAGATGACGTCAGAACAAAGGAATCGGAGGCGTGGCCTACTCGAGGCGTTCGACGCAAACGAAACGATCGTAACTTGGCTAGGGGGGCAGTTGCGCTTGCGACTACGAGATTAATGAGGCAATTACCGGGTTCCTTCTATTTGGCAGAATCTTGATATTCCGATTTTTATTTGGCATAACTCACATGGCATAATCTTATTTAATCGAATATTTTTAAGGCATAAAAATTATTTAGCATAACTTTTGTTTGGCAGACTATTTACGTGTCCGAATTTACAATGGCATACTTTTATCTATATATATCTTACCTTTGCCATAATTAATATTATGCATAATTTTGTTTAGCATAACATTTATTTAGAGATACGATTATTTGGTATGGGTGCATATTTGAACATCAAAAATTAAAATAGATGTATCTTCTTGTAAAAATTAGTGTTCAAAACATCAAAAACTTATAATATATGGAATAAAACTGATAATTTAAATAAAGTAAATTTATGCTGTCGAATGGTTAGATAACCTACGTGCAATGTATTTAAAATCGAATGGTCTGCAAAAGTGACATAGAATGTTCTAAATATAGCATGTATTGGTAGCATTTTCAATATTAAATTAAATTTGTGTCATAAATAGTCAATACGTTGTGCTGCAAAATTTTGTGACAGAAACGAATCGCTGCGAAACCGACTTTACGCAGTCTTGTCTGCCCTACCCCTAGAGTGTAATTTAAACCCGCGTAGGCGCGGAGGGGTAGGGCGGCCCGCGAGCTGAGGAGCAGGTGGTTTGAAGGCCCGCGTTAAAACCATCTGTGACGATAAGCTCGCGTGGCGCCGCCCAAACCCCGCAGCGCCGGAGCCGTGACAGAAACAATGCTTGCTGCATGTTGCATGCCTGCTTGCATGCTACATGCCTGCTGCATGTTGCATGCCTGCTTGCATGTTGCATGCCTGCTTGCATGCTGCATGCATGCTGCATGTTGCATGCCTGCTTGCATGCTATATGCATGCTGCACTATCGATATAAAATGTATGCCAAAAAACGATTCTGACTGTGAATTTTCTGCGATATGATGGTTCTGCTTTTTAATTATTATGGATATAAACATTATGCCTAAAGATGATTCTGACTAACAAAATTATGAGTTTTGAATGTATGACAACTGAGTGTATGCGAAATGATTTTCTGCGAAATGAAGTTTATGCTATCCGTTGTTATGCAAAACAATATTATGACGTAAAAAGTTCTGATATAAAAGGTAGACCCGCAATTACCATATATCTACTTATTTAATTATTAAACATGCGTGCTCTATCATTGACAACATCATCACTTACCATCAGGTATATAAAAATAAATACATAAATAAACCAGTTTTGTCTATGCGATGTGATATAAGCGAATGTTTGTGCTAACACGGGCGAGTATTTAAAAAAAAACTCGTTCTAGAACCTCAGCAGAATGACCCAGGACATTGTGACATTTATGTAGTCATGGTTCGGTTAATTTAAATGTAAAATCTTAAGGCGTGCGGCGTCCGTCCCGGGTCGACATCGGACGGCTACTGGCCTCGTTCCGGCTTTAATTAAAGCCTCTTTGTTTGACTATCTTTGTGCACTCCTTGTATACAACCAGTACATTAGTAATTAAATCATTTGAAAAAGGAATAGAAAAAATAATTTAGTTTTCGCGCGCTTTTTGTTTTTCGAATTAGTATTTGTTTTGTCTAAAGGAATGAATGCGTTGTTCGGTTTTTGATTTGAATGAAAAATGTGAGAAGTATTTGGGATAATGCTTTCTCAACTGTATGATATGTAGATTGTAATCGATGATGAGGAAACTGGATAAATATCAAAATACAGAAGGGTGTATCTTGTATATTACAATGCGTTCCAAATAAGAATAGGATCGATTGCCATGTTGTGACGTCACGTCATACTGTCAAATCGAAGAATTTATAGGGTGACCAAAACAAAAAAAAAATAAAATTTAATTTATTTACGAACTGTGAACGAAAAGAGATAAATCAAAGTTCTTCAATTTTGCTCATCTCTGAGTTCTTTAATTTTGCCCAATTTCTTGCGATTTGACAGTATGACGTGACGTCACAATATGGCAATCGATCCTATTCTTATTTGGAATACATTGTACATGTTATTTAATATTTAATTCGTGATCCAGAGGAACTCGAATTTGATACCGATTTCTCGAACATGACTGGCAAAAAACAAACTTGGGTACGGAACTGACGCATGGAAACAATTAATGCTCCCCATACAATTATCGCCACGTCTCGATAGTACTGCAAATAATATCTGTGTAGCCTTTTCTTTAGGTTCGACTTCCAGTCTAACAGATGCTATTGAATACCAGCATTTTATATAATGTCATTCAAACTTCAACTACTACTAAGTAACACTTATTTCAAGTAAAACATTTACAGGCAGTTTTGAATTGTCAAGAAGTCAATAATTTAAAAAAAAAGAAGCTAATTGCACATTTCAAAACATAGATGTCTATGAAGCAGAACGAGCAACTAACTCCAAGAACGCACTTTTAAATCATGTTATTAATTACAAAAATTCCTGTTGTATAGTTCTATGATATGTGAGCACAAAAAATCGGTTAAAAATGAGTATCAGGCGCCAAATATAAGATGTTTCTGAAATATAAAATCATAACAGTGTTTTGATGCAATAACATTTCTAATAAAAAACTGACCAAGTGCATAGTCGGACTTGCGCATGAAGGGTCATAAAAAAATCACGTTTGTTGTATGGGAACACCACTTAAATATTTATTTTAATCTGTTTTAGTAAAGCGGCAATAGAAATCATGTGTGAAAATTTCAACTGTCTAGCTATTACGGTTCATGAGATATAGCCTGGTGACAGACAGACAGATGGACGGACAGTGGAGTCTTAGTAATAGGGTCACGTTTTATCCTTTGAGTACGAAACCCTAAAAAGTAACTGAAGCCATAATTCAAGACATCAACTGACTGAAGGAAAGTGAAACCATTTACTACTTTCAAGCAATTTTCTTGAAAAACTACGTATTTGACCTATGTATTTCAAGAACATGTGATGGCATCTGATGCTCCAACTATACCCTTCGTCCCAGATGGAATAATATGCAAAGTCAAAGTTTTTATTTTCCACAACTTTCACACAACGTTATCCAGTCCCAAACGAAGCAAAGCTTCTGCTATGAGTACTAGGTACTAGATAACTGTTAAACATATTTAATTGTTCCTAAATACATACATATTATAAATAAACTAGCTTCTGCCAGCGGCTTCGCTCGCGTGAAAATAGTCTTCTCCATATAAACTTCAGACCCCGTTTCATCCCCTTCGTGGATGAATTTTGACAAATCCTTTTTTACGTCAATATTATACAAGGAAGCCTTGTGCAAAATTTCATGTTACTAATCCCAGTAGTTTCGACTGTGCGTTGATGTCAGTCAGTCAGTTTCTTCTTTTCCCAGATGCAGAACAAATGATCGTGCTTATCACACAAACTTTATGTGGGGTGGCAATCGAACCCACGAACTCCAGCATAGCATTTAGGACCACTAACAATTATACCAATAGGCCAGTCAAATTATAAGCCAGTAAAGTTATCAGCCTAGTAAACCAATAAATAATTCAACAGGCGAACGGCAGTGACTTTTGACCTAAATCTCACTTTACGCTCTCGAGAAATGTGTTCTATCAAATTATATACGTATCAGGATTTATGAAGATACACTTCGACGATAAATTGAATAAACACAATCTTACCAATTTTATTTGGGACAAGAAAATATTTCTTTTACTAAATTATCTTTAGAGAAAAGATCCGCTGACCCGTGAACCTTTGAAGGTCGGTTTGAGGGACAAAGACGAGAATCTTTTTGTCACAGAGTGAAAAAAATTGAAATTACCGACGCCTCGAACGGTATTATAATGGGTCTCCTGACATTTCCCCCTTAAATAGGCACCTTAAGGGTACCATTTTGTTGTTGGCAGTTCGTCTGTGACGTAAAGCGACCCCTTCTTGAGTTTAAGAGTTTATATACAGGCTGTGGCGGTTTGGTGCCGAGTTGAATAGGTTAGGCTGTTTTTATGTTTCCAGGGTCTTACCATGATGTGTTAAAATGTCAAGCGTGCGAGCGGGAATGAGCAGTGGAGCTATACACCTTAAACAATATTATTTTTAGTTTGTGCGAAACCTGAATATATGTAGTTTGTTTAGAATCAGTAACTGAATGGATTCCAATAGTTTGTACACCATATTTTTTCTCAATAATATTTAAAATGGTCACAAGTTGAACACTGCTGACACTTAGTACAACACAGGTCACGGCAGGCCATAATGGGCATTAGGTGCCAGCAAACAGCTGCGTGCAAGTGCAAAACAACCTGTCAGTTGCCTGGATGGCCCGGTGACTATGTATTTTTGGTGACATAATAAGCTTATAACTTTGTGATTTTTCATGATACAGTTATGAAAATTTGTACGTAGAAATACTAGACACGTGTTGTATAGGTCCATCTCCTAAACAGTTTAGATTAGGTCATACTATGGATTGCGTTATGAGTTCGTAGTATGGCCTTTATAAATATAAAAATATATTTATACCTAGTTTTATTTGCCTTCTTAACACCCAACTTTATATTTAGTCATTTCCTCCATTTGTTTCAGTCTCTCTCATCAAATAACAATACAAAACCTGTTACTTATTAACGTCTTAGACTCAAGAGTCTAATGAAGTGGAGGGAGTGTCCCTCAAAGAGATTTTGGTTGTAGGATTAAAGCCTCGGCCTTATATCTCAAAATAGTGTCAAACAAAGTCATCAACATTTCAGCCGAAAGACGTCCACTGTTGAACATAGGCCTCCCCAAGTGTCGCCACAATGAACGGTCCTGTGCGTCTCGCATCGATCGGATTCTCGCAACCCTTACCAGGTCATCAGTCCACCTAGTAGTTGGCCTTCCAACGCTACCTCTTCCGTTACATGATCCTTAAAAAAAGTGCTTACAACAATACTCTAAATGCGAATGCTTGTTTGCTTTCATGTTTGGACTGCAGTTAAAGGGTTACAGAAAAAGGAATTACATTCAGAAAAAAACCTGTTACTGAAAAATTGGCGAGCAAAGCCGTGGACAAAAGCTAGTTATAAAAATATTTTGTTTCTAGCACTCTACCAATATTTTAAGACCTTTTTATGGGTAATTGCGTAGCTTAAATACCTTTGTATTTTATAAATAAAGAACCTACTTAAGTTTAATATTTCTCAATTTAGTATTAACATCAAATATTTATATTATAAAATGCCTTGATGAACTGTGAGCTTTAGATTGGGCCCAGTTTTAATTTAGAAAATAAATTAAAAAGGTATTTTAGATTATAAGAGACTAGGTAAGTGTGAGTCGGACTCGCGCACAGAGGGTTCCGTACGAACTTACCTATGTAATTAGTTCAATTCCCGAATGGAGTCTCGAAGATTTTCTGAATAAAAAATAAGTTTTTTTTTTGATGTAGCAAAAAATTTACCGTTTTCAGATTTATTCCTATATCTGTGCTATCAGACCTTGTTTTATGTCCAATTTCAGGATTCTGTGTCAACGGGAAGTACCCTATGTATTTTGATTCTCTTGAGAGTGTCGAAATATACGTTTGTTGTGACATAAACAGCCATATTTTTTTCTTACGTTAACTTAAATGTTTGATTTTTTCATAATCTCAAGGGACCGCAGATTTGAGTATATGGTTTTAATTTCAACTCAATACCTTCACGCGTTCCCGAGATAAAGGGTCTTGACAGACAGACAGTCAGACAGACCGACGGACAACAAAGTGATCCTATAAGGGTTTCGTTTTTTCTTTTGAGGAACGGGACCCTAAAAATCAACAATGAAGGGCAGTTTAAAAAAAAATCCTAACTTTTACTGCTATTACTTGAATCAGACTACTTGCTCGCATTGTATCTAGAATTTTATATTTAGGAATATGACATCTGAATGTCATGACTCGTATGTTGTCATGCCAAACAGCTGACTTTTATGGTGGTTTATTAGCTTGTAAAACCTATGAAGTTACTAGTAACGGAATAAACATCGTGGCCAAGTTAATAATCAAAACCAAAAAAAGAACTAATAAAAAATGAGTTTTTGGGCGGGATTTTTTCGACTGAATTTCTTTGGCTGTTATAATTATTTGCAAATCGATTTCCTAGTGGATATTGTGATGTACTTAAAATTGGTGTAGTTTTTTATCTCAAGTATCTGCACTACTGGACAATATGTAGAATCATTGAAACAGGCGCGATCTCGGCATAATGGGACTGAGAATTTTCTTGTAGCGTTGACTACCTCAGCGAAGTTTGCAGAAAAGTTTGACTTTATACATTTGCTGCCAAATACTACAAAAACATTAGAATGTGTACATCCATATTCTAATGGTAAATAAATTAACTATTGATACTAAGACATGGCTTAAAAGATTTAGCATCCAAGCTAAAAAAAGATACATAAAAAAATAACAAATAAAAAAGGAACATAATTCCATATGGCAAAAAAAGAAAAATAAATTCAAATTCAGAACCCCAAAACAAAAGGGAACAGCCCATAGCTACGTCATACGTCAGTCACTACGAGAACTCACTTTCCAAACGTGAATGTCATTAAGTAGTGACTTTCGAACGTTCGTGACTAAACTGATATTGGGCCAATTTATCAGAGCTCGAGGTTCGTTAGTAGAATGAGAATGGGACCCGTAGTAGTGTTTCATGTTTCTTATAATTAGACATGACTTTGGACAAAGAAAATCGTTTGGTGAAGTTATTGTGTGCGTTTGTGGTTTTGGCTTTTGGGAATTGAAGGTTTGATTTATGGAAAGATCTGTGGTTTGTTTCAAAACACTGCTTGGCTATATAAAGTCTAGAACGAATTTTGCAAAGCATTAAAAAGTTTTGGTAGGTTGTCATTTCTTCACTCTCGAACGGTTGAACGGATTTTGACGAAACTATACCTTTATATTTCACATAAGCATACATGGGCACTTATAAAACGTCAGAAGTTAGTGCACGGGTCCAAATAGTTGTTTCCTATGGAGAAGAACTGGCAAGAAACCCTATAAAAGATTTTTTATACCGGGATATTTTTTTAGGCAGGCAAGAACTAGTACCTGCTAAATAGAATTGTGGTAAGAGCCACAGAATGACAATTCAGGGATCTATTAACTTTTTTAATTATGCACCATGTACCAAGGTATGGTAAAGATTTTAAAATTATCATTCACACTTTTTTCTATATTCCACTATCATACAACGCCGCCGCCGTCTAGTTCCAAGCTAAGCAGAGCTTATGTTATGGGTACTAGACAACTGATAAACATACTTAGATAATTCTAAATACATACATATTATAGATAAATTACAACCAGACACAGAACAAATGATCGTGCACATCACACAAATATTTGTCCTGGGTGGGAATCGAACCCACGACCTCCGGCATAGCAGTCAGGGCTACTAACCACTAGACCATCAGATCAGTCAAACGTTTTGCAAACCAGTTTTATTTGTTCGTATCATAACAATTAATGAAAATATGTTGGTAAACCTAGTGAACAAACACAGATGTCAGGAACATAATTACTATGTTAGTAGACACTCTACACTCGAAGTTGTGGATGATTACGTTTACCTGGGACAGACGATCCAGTTGAGTAGGTCTAAGGCCCGTAAGACAATGCTGGGTCTTACGATGCGCGATCGCCACTCCAAAAACTTTCGGTCCCATCGACCATCTGTTCTCCGAGCAATATACCTGCCCACTGCCATAAGTTTGGCGATTGACCTTGGTTCTCCTGCGGATATCTTCAATCCTTTCCATTGCCCTTTGGGTAACTTTAAGCCTTCTGATGAGGCCTATTATAAGCGTCAACGTTTCAGTGCCATATGTCATCACTAGCAACACGCACTAGTCATAGACTATCGTTTTGAGAAACTGTGGTATTTTGGGCGAGAAAATACCACGCAGCTTCCCGAACGCTGCCCAGCCAAGTCGGATTCGACGATTGACCTCTTTCTCGGAGTAAGACCCGTACCTCACTGGGCCGCCATGGCGGCATAGTCAGACATCAAAAAAATGTACGGATAGGTGTGGCTAGCAGTGGCAAGGTGAGGTTCACACCATAGAGCTTTATGCATTTTCTTGGTTGTGCGAAATGGCAGCGCTGCCATGGCGTTTCAGTGAGGCTCGGGCCTAACTCCGAGAAAGAGATCAATCGTCGAATCCCACTCGGCTGGGCAGCGTTCGGGAAGCGGTATCTTCTCGTCCAACATATCACAGTGTCTCAAAACGATAGTCTATGACTAGTGCGTGTTGCTAGTGATGACATATGGCACTGAAACGTTGACGCTTATAATAGGCCTCATCAGAAGGCTTAAAGTTACCCAAAGGGCAATGGAAAGGATTGAAGATATCCGCAGGAGAACCAAGGTCAATCGCCAAACTTATGGCAGTGGGCAGGCATATTGCTCGTAGAACAGATGGTCGATGGGACCGAAAGGTTCTGGAGTGGCGATCGCGCATCGTAAGACCCAGCATTGTAAGGCCTCTCACAAGGTGGACCGATGACCTGGTGAGAGTCACGGGAATGCGATGGATGCGAGACGCACAGGACCGTTCGTTATGGCGACACTTGGGGGAGACCCATGTCAACCTATACCTATAATGATGAGTAGACAGTAGGTATTAGGAAGAGCATGTAGCTGGTTAGGAACGAGATAATAGGATAATCCAGTTTATTGGCACTGATACTCAGCCCTGCGTTCAAAAATAACCAGAGTAAAGTAGAGTCGCTACCCCAACCGTTCAAAAATGCTTTGAGTTGCAACCCAGGGTCGTTCTTTTATAACTCGAGTAGCTACTCTAGAGTTAACCCAACTAACTCTAACTCCGAGCAGGGTAGGTTGGTGTAAGCGGCCATAAATTACACTTGCTTGGCATTGACAGTTGAACTCAACGTTCGCGTTCAAAAATGCGAGCGTAGAGTATCTACCCTGATGACGTCATTAGAGTTAACTCTAACCTCATTTTTGGACGCAGGGCAGGTAGCCAACGATGTTGATAGCTTGCACAGCGAAAATATCAAATGGGGCATTCACGAATATTCCCTGAGGCACTACTACTTTCACTTTGTAATTTCATTATAGTTAGTTAATACTTTTTTAGTTATTTGTTCCAGTCACAAATACACTATTTTCTTTCTTTTTAAAAAGTCATCGCACCAGCCTTTTCTTTCTTTCTTTCTTTAAGGAGATGGCCGCACGCGTGAGGACATTCTTAAGCTCCTGCCGCAGGAGTCGCAGGGCAATTCCCGGCCATCGCAGGCGCAGGCTTGTCGAGAGACACGCTCTCCCACTTCACCCTATAGTTGAAGAAGTCATTGGATAACTTATAATTAAAAAAAAAAAACTAGTCATTATTTCAGTAATCATTTAAACTCAACCTACTGAAACTCTCTATCAAATTGTTAAGTTAACGCAGCGGAATACTAATATTAATTATCGCAAAGCACCTCTTTTCATTACGAGGGCGAGTCATTCAGTTCCCCAATTAATTTGACAGCGTCTCCTTTAAAAATTGTTGATGAGAAAAATTGGAAGTTGTCCAGGTGGACCGACTTTTTTGGGTACCGTACTGGAACGCAATGAAATGGTTTCTGCTGGATAATTGGTAAAAAGTTTTTAATAATAATAATATTCCATGACTGTCACACAACGCCATCTAGTCCCAAGCTAAGCGGAGCTTGTGTAATTCTAAATACATACATATTATAGATAAATTACATCCAGACAGAACAAATGATCGTGCTCATCACACAAACATTTAATTTTGTCCTGGGTGGGAATCGAACCCATGACCTCTGGCATAGCTGTCAAGGTCACTAACCAGTAGACCAACAGGCCCGTCAAGTTATGTTTCGCTAATAAGCGTTTAATTTAGTTGCCTAGCCTTATTATCCCAATTATGTCAGAGTCGCCATCCAGTCAAACTGCATGCAGCCATCTGCAACTGCAGTCTGGTATTCAGATACCTTCCAGTATTTTACATGGAGTGACTCAAACTCAACTTATGAATTGTCAGAATCGGTCAGTCACAACAAAGATGAAGCTTGCCTGTTACAAAGCGAAGATCTCGGCGAGGATCCTGCAAGACTTATTAAGCCTTATTGTCACTACACATTAAACTAGGGATGTTGTAACGGAAGTAGTTACATCGGAACCGAATTCGGAACCGGAGTTTTTAAATTTGGTTTGTCGAAATCGGTTTCGAATTCAAAATTAGTACCGGGGTCGGAACTGAAATCAGATTGGGAAGCGGAGGCAGAAGCATCAAATGAAACACTACTAGCGTTGAAAAAAGCAGGAAAAATTCCAGTTTCTTTCCAATTCGGTTGTTTTATTTAGTGTTTCATTCGAAAGTTTCGAGAAGATATTCCAGTATATATTTCATGTTTTTTTTTTTCAATAAAACCGTAAATAAAAACAGAATAACATGAAAAAAAACGGGAATCTTCACGTTTTCTTTTTTCAAATACGTACTTGCTTAACTTTTTCCATAATAATACGTACTAAAATGGAGGGTAGAATGAAAAAAAAAATTAAATTGAGATTGTGGTTGAGGAGAGCTGGATCTAGTAATTTTACCTATTTGTATTCACTTCCCGTATGTTTTCTTTTTTTTTGTTATTTCGCTTATTAAAATATATTTTAATTTCAATAAAACTTGTTTTTTTTTTTCATCTTTTTAAAACATCAACCGAAACATTCGAAAGAATCCTGATTCTTTTCAAATGATTCCTTCTGGTTATTTTCTATGTAACATGCGAAAAAAATCGAAAAAAAAATCCCCAGTTTGTTTTTATTTTTCGTGAAAAAAAACAAATTGCTATTTTCGCAATTTTCAACGCTTAACACTACTAAAAATATAAATGTAGAGCCAACTTATGACATTCCAAATATGAAAGAAAACAACAAGTGACAGACCAATCGATAAAATGAACTTGTTTGAACCTCCGATATAAGTTCCGATTAAAATCTATCGGAATCGAAAGTACAAAATCAATCGGAAGTTCTAACTTTTCGGAATCGGAATCAAACCGCCGTAATATCACTGCATTAAACGCTACAAAAACTTTAAGAATACCTTGTAAAGCCTGCACTTAAAATAGATTGGAGTTTCGTCCTCCAGCCTCAGTTCTTCGACCTCCAAGCTCCATAGCGTGAGAGAGACACCAGCCGGCACTTGTTTTTCTTGCGTCCTCCCACAATCATGTAATTTTGATTTAGTTTTATTTACCCTTTGTCTTTTAGCGGTGAATAAGTAGTTGTAACTCTGTGAGTGTTGCTTTAAATTGTATTTATTCAATAGTGATGGTTTTTCTTGCAAAACGAACAGAAAAGTGAAAGAACTGTGTTTGTGGCAAAGTGCGAGTTAGCATAAACGATCATCGATCGCAGTCAAGGACTAGTCTATTTAAAAAAAAAAGGACCGAAATTTATAATTCAAATGTGATTAGAAGACAAAAAAGTACTTAGTATGCAGTACCAAAACTGTGTAATACTAGTTATTAATTTTATTTTTGTCCACTGTTCTGTTTGAATAGATTGTATTAATGATTGTTTTTTCATCACAAACTGTTTATCTTAATTAATGTTTAAATGTTTCGATGATAATTACCTGTAATTGAAAAAAGCTCTTCTCTCGTTTCACCCACAGCAAGAGAAATCATTTGATGATTTTTCATCTAATACATAGAGAGCACTTTACACATTTTAAAAACATTTTTTTTACTTTTGGAGACAAAATGTCCCCCAACTTGTCGTGCCACGCTTAATCTACGTGACACTGCAACGTTGTCCTTTGTCCCGCAACTTGTCCCCCAACATTTTGTAATGTGATGCGGGATAGTTGTTGGATAATTTGACAGCGTTGTGCGTCAACATTTCAACATAAAATATAAAAACAAATTAAAAAAAAAATATTTTAGACTTTGACCAGCACCGCCATGGCGTGAGACAACCACGGGGCGTCGAACATGTCCATTAATACTAACATACCAGGTAGGTACCTAATTATATTTGTTAAGTATTTTTATTATTTTTTTATTGTCATTATTATTAAATTATGTTTTTAAACGAAATCATGTTATTGTTTAGGTGGGTAATCATTGTTAAAAAGGTAACCCAAAAAAACGAAAAAAAAACTTAATTCCACCCATGCAAAGCTAGGGCGCGCAGCTTGTTACACATATACAAATGCAAGTATGTGAGCACTTTAAAAACTTTAAAACCCAGCGCTCTTGGAGAAATATGCTCGGTTCCACCGCTTGAAAAGTAGGATGGGACGAGGAATTAGGAAAAAAACTTTAATGCATGTTTTCAGTTCAACAGTTTTTGGAACTAGATAAAGATTATTCTGTAAGTGTTTTTCGCTAAGCGGTTTTACATTTAAACTTCTCTCTGTGGACCGATGTCTAAAGGTAAGAACTACACTGTGAGTGTGCACACATGTGCCGCGTACGCTGATCTGGGTGCGTCAGTCATCATACATTTTATAAGGCAACTAGACTTGTAGAGCTAGGTTTTAGTTAGGCAAAATCTTGTGTCGATGATTATGATGCACGGTAAAACTCTAATGAGTTTATGATTTGCATCATCTGTATTGTACCTATTACTTGTATAAATTTTGAAAAAAATAAACGAAAAAAAAATAATTGCTATATTAGATCCATGCCACGCAACGTCGTTCTACGTACAAATCAGCCCCCCTAGCCAAGTTACAACTTTTTCGTTTCTATTCTCTTTTCGTCGACCGCCTCGATTAGACCACGCCCCCGATTCCTTTGCTCTGACGTCATCTTAACGCTCAGTTACGTGGTTAGAACAAAGGAATAGGAGGCGTGGCCGACTCGAGGCGATCAACGAAAAGAGAATCGAAACGAAACGGTTGTAACTTGGCTAGGGGGGCTGGCGTGGTCCACGTGTACGTTACGAAGTGACATTACGACATCGATGCGAAAACCTTTTCGTATCTTACTAATGTAATAAACACGAATGAACGAATGTTTGTAGGTATGTGCATGTTTTTTACTCTTTTACATTCAAATGCCTGAATGAGGATATTTATCTTATATTTATATATAATACATTGGATATTTTTTTATATTATATATATAGTATTAGAAAGACGAAAGTTTGTGTGTATATTTGTCACTGCTTCACGCTCGATCGACTGTATAGGTTTCATTGAAAAATAATAATATTTAGCAACATTATAACGAGGTCGCGTCTGTTTCAATGATTCTTCATATTGTCCAGTTGTGTCTACAGCTAAAACAAAAAAAAAAAAATGATGTAGTTTCTCAACGCAAGCCTGAGTTACCTTGGCGTTAGAAAACTACACCAATTTTACATCATAATATCCACAAGGAATCAATTTGCGAATAATTAAAACAAACAACCACTGAATTACTCTCGAAAAAATCACGCTAAAAACAAGTTACCATGCTTTAATAAACGAAGTACAAGGCTAAGAGTCAATATGTGATGGCGGCATACACTGGGGTCGTGTTGGTTCTGTGGGTAGAACAATATTGTCTCATGTTCCGTCGGTACAGTCAGGAGGAGAAATGTTACTACACGAGGATTTTGTCCTTTCAATTGTTTTATTTGTGTGTTTTGAGATTGGCCCCTTTTTTAACTGATTCGTTGGTGAGATTTGCTGTCTGTGGTACTCGCTGTGCTGTCTTATAGCACAGACACGACAGGTTCAGTTTTTTCATACGAGAAGCTTATGCAAGCAAAACTGTTGTCAAGCATGTTTGTGTGAT
The DNA here is from genome assembly GCA_961205895.1 of Mythimna pallens. Lineage (NCBI taxonomy): Eukaryota > Metazoa > Arthropoda > Insecta > Lepidoptera > Noctuidae > Mythimna > Mythimna pallens. The sequence continues at coordinate 19,032,586 of OY540844.1, forward strand.
AGGCCTATAAGGTCTAAAATTTATTTGTAGTAGAAGAATTTTGATCCCTAGTCAGGGGTCAACATTCTTCTACAAACTTGTTTTTTTAATATTGATAGGCTCCCGTTTGACTATTTTATCACCTGATGGTAAGCGATGATGTGGCCGAAGATGGAGCACGCTTGCCTAGAAGACTTAAAGACCCCTGACTTAAAGGTTGTATTGTAGCTATCAGGAAACACAGACTCCGGCAGGGAATTCTACTCCTTAGCTGTACGGTGTTCCTAAAACGATTTGATTGAAAGAAACAAAACACGGATTGCTAAGTTTTTGTTTTTATAGCTGGACAGTTGCTCAGGAAAAAGATACGTGGCAGAATTTGAAGAAGATAGGAGGACAGTGCAGGTTAATAAAAAAAAAGAAACTACGGTGACTTTTTTGTAAAAAATTGTCACGAATAAGATCTCCCGCTTCGGGCAGAGCAAGAGGGAGTGTTAACTGTCCTAAGAAAAACACTCTCAGGATAAAAAGCGTATTCTATGTGCTATTGCAGGACATGGTCTATCCGAGTGCGAAATTTCACCCTAAACCGTTCAGTTGTTAAGAAACAAAGAAAACAGGCACATCAACATAGAGATAGACATGTTCTTGCATTTGTAATAATAGGTTGGTTGATGTACCTATGAACCTATACTGCTTGATACACATTGTTTCCACGGTAGAACTCATATTAGAGTTTTCTTAGATTTCATACCAAAATGGTTATAAATACATCGATATTACAGAAAATAAAAAACACAAAGAAACCAATAAATAAATAATTTAAAAAAAAGAATAACGTACCTTTAATATAAAGTTTATTTGAACTTATAATTCTCAGGCAATCCAAAGATATGACACTTCAAAGCAACTCGTTTTAAAAAACGGCAATTTCATAGGTTGAAAGACCTAGATACAAATAATAATTTGTTACCGTATTTAGAGACACAATAGAAATACAATAAGAAAGCGAACGCCGGCGTTCGATGGGTTTAATAAATTAACTACTAGCTGACTCGGCGAACTGTAATATATCTTTCTATACAGTCAACCGATTGCGATAAAACAAAGCATAAGTAATAATATTAAATTGCACACAATTTTAATGTATAAATTTTTTCTACATCGCTTTCACACATTTTCCGAGATACGCGCACAACTAAAAACATCTACAGATTTATATATACTCTATCGGAAAAACAAATTTTACAAAATGTCAGAGACTTTCAATAATTTGCGGAATATGAGTGTACAAACATATCTGCCTGTCATTCAAGAAATACAGGTGGCATTTTATATTTGAATTTAGAATTCAAAATAATTATCAAATTATGGAACAACAAACACAATGTCCTACAGGATAAAGTTCAAATCCTATTGTAACCCATACTTTTTATAGAATCACTTAAAAACTAAAAATGGTCATTTAAAAATCAACTTAAAATACATAACATTTTAGTCGATATTTCAGTTAGTGGCGCTGGATTGTAATTATCTCGAAATATTTATTCTTGTATAGGAAAAAGGAGACTAAATTTGGAACAAAAATAGTATATAACTTTGCTTTCATTGCCGACTGTACCAAAAAGAAAAATATAGCAAATAATATATTTTACCTTTTACAATAAACTGAGAAGAGACATTATCTAAATAAGAGAGGGTTTATATTTTGTAAAATGTTCAGTTACTTTACTGAATTTATTTGTATGAGAACGGGCCATGGTTTGTTGCTGTGTTTGCAGGAGTAAATAAAACATTGTAGGCGTTAGTTATCACAAAAAATAAGCTCAATAGAGACTAAAAAGTGCAATGGAAAGGGCTATTCTCGGAGTTTTCTTGCATGATCACATCAGAAATTAAGATATCCGCAGGAAAACCAAGGTTACCGACATAGCCCGAAGAATCGACTAACTTAAGTGACAGTGGACAGGGCACATTGCTCGCAGAACGGATGCTCGATGGGGGGATTTGTATGAAAGGAGAATGCCCAAAAATGCATGGAGCTTGGTCCAAATGTCTATCACTAACGAGACCTATGTAATAAAATGGTCTATTCAATTCTGAGTCATTACAACTAAACCGTAGGTATATTTGGTAAGTCGGAGAATAAGGTCTTAAAGTATTTTTTAACCCCCATTTTTGTTTTTGATTATAATTTAAATGGCAGAAAAAACAACGTTTACCGGATCAGCTATTAGTATATTATACTCGTAAAACAAAGTTTCCCACCGCGTCTGTCTGTACATTTGCAATAAACTCAAAAAGTAATGAATAGTTATTAACGTTGTTCTTATAAATAGATAGAGTGATTCATGAGGTATCTATTTAAATCGAGAATTTTACATATTTCTAACACCCGTGCCAAGTTGGGGTGCGTCACTAGTAGTGATGTAACGAATGTTAGATTTCTCACATTCGCGAATGCAAATGCGAATACGAATGTTGATTTTCAAACAAAGAGCGCGCAAAATGTCTTACCTACAGGTTTGTTGGGGAATTTTAGGGATCCTTCAAGAAAAATCAAAATTGCTGCTAGCTAGTCATTTGTATTGTTCTGAATGATGTACAAAGGTGAAGTGCTATGACGTACACGTAAATCGACCCTTACGTTAACTAGATGTTAACGTGATGTGAGACATTGCGCTGTCGATCTGCTCAATAAACGAGCAGGCGTTTGATGACTCGAAGCCAAGCTCGAACAGGTTTGATATTTTGTGTCAGCCAAGTTTAAACCGAACATAACAGAGCCGTTACAGATTGATTGAACGAAGCTTCATCATCATCATCATCATTTTCCTGCCCTTGTCCCGTGTTATTTGGGGTCGGCGCAACACGTTTTCTTCTTCCATTCTGCCCTGTTACTCATCATACTATCACTAACTTCCTTGATTTATTGAACGTAGCTTATCACATTAAATTCATTCGAAAACATTTGTTATGATTTGAGGTTAACATATTGTTTCACAATTTGTGACACAGCAAATGAAAAATACAAGTTGTGTGATAGAAAAATATTAAAGTAAATCTAAAATTGTAAAATCTTTTCAGTTGTTTTGTCATTCTATATTCATTCAATCAATATATTTTTTATTTTTGTTTGTCAGAAAAATTTGCTAATTATTCGCATGTTTCTTGCGAATACGAATGCGAATGTCAAAAAATGTGCTAATATTCGCAAATGGAAATGCGAATGTGATTATTTGTTATATGACTAGTCACTAGTATATTTATTCCATGACAGACAAAATTGCACCACCAAAAGGTTCGTTATATCAATTTTGCTACGGGACCCTTTAGGGTAAAGCTGTAATTATTCTCATCTGAAATTAATGAACAGTACTCATTATGTATAAGCCGATAATGTTAATAAATAATGGTTATTTCAATACGATTCAATATTGTCCAAGACCAAACAGGTCATGGACAATATTGAATCGTATTAAAATAACTTGGAAAACAATACTATCGTAAAATTATTGCAATCGGGCACCATATTTACTTACGATTAATTGCGCTGCGTAAATTAAGCTTAAAATACCACTTTATGTATCCATGACAGAAGAAAATGAGCAGGTTAACTATAGTTTAAATTAAACTAATTAAGATGGAAGATTGTGGAATAATATATGCCATATAGGAACTAAACGTAATGAGAGTTCTCTGCGAGATTAGAACATATACAACAGTCCGAAAACAACTGTTGGGCAGTTACCGGACCAGACATAATACCCGCTGTCTGGTCCGAGGTTCTTCCCTTTTCTATGGAGGTACATTCCGCATCTCTATAAGAGTATCATCAAAGAACTAAAGATACAGGTTTATATAATAACATTAAACTATTTATTTGAGAAAATTTTGAAGAATATTGTTATCGAAAACAGACGCCATATTTGTGGTATTCCCCATCCAGCCATAACTGTCATCGAACGCTAACTCAAAGAATTTAAAAAGTCCAAAATAAGAATCCCATTCTAAAACCAGGATATAAAATTAAATATCCGGAAAGAATCAAGGCGTTATCTGTAATAGAAATCTCTGGATTTATCGGCTCTGTGGCTGTAGGTTTGTACTGGCTTTCGAATGAAATATAGGCTAAACCGGCGGTGGCCGTTGCCTTACTTCGTTTTTTTCCATAGACAACACTACGCGTTGTATTGGCGCGCTTTTCGAGCCAATTTTTACTGGTTATTTTTTAAATGGTGCTATGTGTTTTGTACTGCGATGGATTTCCATTTTTGGTGGGTCCGCTGATGAGAATGCACGGTTAGGATGCGGACTGGCTATTTGTTTAAGTATTATTTACAGGATTATGTACAAATGGCGGACGAGGCTAGGTTAAATTCACATTTTGCTTCAATAAATCGCTCCGTGATTTGTATTGCAATTTATTTTCTCTTTTCGAAGTACATTTTGTTTCTTATTTATGAAACGAATGGTGGAATTCGAAACTAGTTTGTTTGTACAAGCTGAAAAACGCTGGGAAATACAGTTTAGTTTCTAGTTGTTATTATTTATTGTCTGGACAGAATGACTGATGTTGGATAGACCGCAGTGACGGATTAGGGACGAGTTAGATAGACCCCGTGTACAAGAAAAGGATTGGCGTAAATCATACTGACACAGGATTTCTTCATAAGGTGTAACGTTTAAAAATATTCTTTCTTTTCTTACATACCTTTGCTACATTTTAAGAAAAAGTGAGATCATTGACCCACGTATTTTCGTAAAGAATAAAAGTGTCGTACAGCTGCTATCAGGTTTCGGCGGCAATGCCGTGGGGGCGTCACATCTACCGCTACGATATGAATACAATAAAAACCTTTTCCTTTTCACATTCGGAAGGTAAGTTGCTGGTTTAACAAAGGATGTGAAGAGGAGAAAAAATATATAAACATTTCTTTAGCCCACCTAACTATAAGGGGCCGTCAAGGGGGAAATAATAATTCCAATTTTATTGGGAATGTCCTTCAACAAGATTTTTCCATACGATGAAAGCAATTTATGTGATAACGTTCGGGGAAATTGCTTTTTGGCTTTTCTTTGCGTCTATTGAATTTATGGCTCGATTCAGTCTGAATGATATTTATGGAACAACTACAGTTGGCTCTGGTAATTTATTATGTCCTATCAAAAACTCGGTTTGAAAGATCCGGGGATCGGTGCAAAGTTTTTCGGGTTAGTTTCGAGTTTTTTTTCCTCTGATTGTCTTCGGTTCACTGCTCGAGGGTTAAATTCAATCGTTTCGTTGATTGATTTCTCGTTAATGGCAGAGAGGAATATTTTATCTGTGGGGCGTGGAATAATTGAAGTTTATCAATAGTCTAATGCTTAATCAATTGTCGAATATTTTGATATTGAGGCCGGAATAGTCAAAAGGATAGATATAGTTATTACTGGCTTCTACCAGCGGCTTCGCCCGCCTGAAAATAGGTTTCTCCATACAAACTTCCGACCCCCGTTTTACCCCGGGATTCCGATCCCGATTACCGGCAATCGTAGGCGCAGGCTTGCGGACGGCGAGTAATGGGTGGCTCGCCATCCAATCGTCCGGTAACCGTCCGGACCGAGCCCTAGTCGTCGACGGCGCGTGCTGTTCCACGCGCGCCTCAAGGAGATGTCAGCAACTGTAACCTAGCAGGGTCCAAAGCCTACTGGGGCCAAGGGTCTGATTCTGAAAGGAAGACTCGGCCCTGGTACGAAAAGCAAACGAGGGAACAGGAGTGGGTTTTTAGTCAGTAAAAGTCTGACACTATCTCCCGCCCCGCCCAAGAGCGGGGGATGTCATAAGATGATAATCACACCGAAAAAAAAAAACCCCTTAGGGGTGGAGTTTAGTAAAATCCGTTCTTAGCGGATGTCTACAACGTATAAGGAACCTGCCTGCCAAATTTTAAGTTTTTAGGTGTTATAGTTTCTGAAATTTCGTGATTAATCAGTGAGTGGTATTTCGCTTTTATATATATTGATTTCGCCTATTGTACAATGGTCTTTCTAAATGTCCTGTGTAGTATATAATGCGTTAATAAGTGTCCAAAAAAAACATATCGTATTTATTTTAATTATGTGTACATAGGTTCGTCTTTTACTACTATCTCACCTGATGGTAAGCGATGGCTTTTTTTTGTTTTTACGTTGGAAACCATGAAATAACTTCTACCGCTCTGGGTGGAGCGAGAGGGAGTGTCAGTCTTTTACGGACTAAAACCCACAGTATTCCTTCAGTTGTCCTTTATTGCGAGGGCTGTGGTAACTCCTTCGAACAATCCGTAACCCTAGCAGGCGTTTAAGGAGATGTCAGCAAACCGTAGGGGCTCAGCAGGGTCGAAGCCTACTGGGGCCATGGGTTGTACGAAAGTGAACCCCGGGGCCCTGGAACAAAGACAAAGAAGGAACAGGAATGGGTTTAGTTAGTAAAAGTCTGACACAACCTCTCGCTCTGCCCAAGGGCGAGAGATATCATTAGATGATTTCCCACCTAAAAAAAAACCCAAGCAGGCGCTGGCCCTAATAGGCCCCCACATTTTTGCTGACAAGTCTTTGAGCGGTGGCGTGCGTGGAACACAATGTGCCTCCGACCTGGGCTTGATCCTCTTCGGACGGCTGGACAGCGAGCTACCTATGGCTCACCGTCCGTAAACCCGTGCCTGCGGTGGCTGGTAGTCGTCCTGCATTGCGTTCCAAGGCTCCGATAACTCTTTCGGATAATCCTGCGACCCTGGCAAGGGGTTGAGTCATCCTAAGATTTACAGTAAAATGAACTTTAAAAATATTACTACTTTATATATACCTTCCCATCGCTTACAAAACCTCACATACAAAATAAATAGTAGATACATCTTCAAACTTGGATCGATTTTACGAACTTGAGCGTTCTCTTGTTTTTCCGATGGTGTGTGCAAATGAAGCGCGGTGTCCATAGAACAGGGAATGGTTGAGACGGCATAATTGTCAACATATGCCATAAAAACCTAGTATATGAGAGGTATGACTACTAGACTCAATTGTAAGCACATTCCTTACAAACCATGCGTGTCAGTGGTTTAAGTGCAAGAAACTGCATTGTCGACACTTTTCCATAAAAATCAAATGTTAACACATTAGTAGTGTGACTACTTGAGACTGCATTGTTAACACATTCTATACAGGAAAAACGCGTCTGAGGTGTAACTGCTAAAAACTGCATTGTCAATACTTTCCATAAAAACCTAGAGTGTCAGAGGTGTAACTGCTAGGACGGCATTGTTAGCACTTTCCATGCAAACCAAACGTGTCACGGAGTGCCACCGTTTCCTCATAGAAATTGGCGGCACGTTACTATTCCGACTATGATAGTCGAAGTACTACACTATTATCAAGGCAGATTTAAACGGAGCCAGTGCACTGGCGCTGGTTTGTAGTTGGTTTACTTTACATAAGGCCAGTAATTTATGTTATTTTCTTGTGATGCACTTTTCAGCTGCACTAAATGGAAGTCACTGGCTGGAAAAACAGACGGGCGCTCCATTCATGCCAGCGCTAGCCTGGCAAAACAAAATATTTACACGCGACTAATAATAATAAACCGTCACTAACTGCTGGAACGACATAGCCCGAAGAATCTCCAAACTTAAGTGGCAGGGGGCAGGACACATGACTCGCAGAGCAGATGGTCTATAGGGCCAAAAGGTTCTGGAGTGGCGACCGCGTACCGGAAGAAGCAGCGTGGAAGGCCTCCCACAAGGTACACCGATGACCTAGTGGGAGTCGCAAGAATCCGATGGATACGAGACGCAGGACTGTTCTCTGTGGCGACGTTTGCGGAGGCTAGACATGATGATGACTGACTGCAAATCTAGGCAGCGGCGAGCGCTGGTTTCAAACTGACATGTTTTAACTCGGGTAAGGCAAGTCTGTAGCCGTGTAACTTGACCGTTATTAGTAAAGGTGTGTCTATTCGTTGCCGGTTCCACGTTCCGAGCTCTATGTTGGTACCGGAGAAGACCACCAGATGGCGTTTCCGACTCATTTCTCACGAATCTTCCGCATCATTCAACACTGCATCGGTTTGCAAGACGATGGATTTACGTGTCCCTGTGTTCCTTGTTTACGGCATTTTCTTGAAAAATTTCACGTATCTTTGCAGGTAAGGGCACCTGCTGGAAATGATTTGTTTAAAACCGTGTTTAAAACCATATAAGAGTGTTACGTTAAGAATATAAATTTCATTGAGCTTTTGGTTTTATAGCCCAGTTTAACGATTATTTTGGAAAATATCAGCACTAATTTTTTCTTGGCCAGTAATAATTTAGATTAGAGTAATTTACGATATTGGAACATTACTTTTTATTGCTCGTTAAAAAGTCGAGACGATACCTAAAATTCACAGGGGTGTTATAATGCCTGTTTTTTTTTCTCAAAATACCTAATCATCAGTATACCTATTGTTTCTCAGTAGGAAGAAATGTCCGTTATTGTGCGGATACGGTGGTGGTATGCCTCACTTCGACGCAAGCGGTCGCTTCGGGTGTGGCAGGGCGATTCCCGGTCAACCATAGACGCGAGTTTATGGATGGTGAGTAATGGGTAATTCGCTGTTCAATAAGGACTAGACCCGGGTCTACGCCGCGTCGTATTCTACGCGCGCTTTAAAGAGATGTCGACAAAACGGAGCTCACTAGGGCTGATGCCAGCCAGGGCTCCGTGATTGTTCTCAAGAGTTCGCTCCGGGATTCTCCTCGCGGCCCTGGAACGCAAAGGGCAACTAAAGGTTTTGAGTTTTAGCTAGTAAAAGTCTGACACATCTTCTCGGTCCACCTTGAGTGGGAGGAGTCACTTGATGATCTGCCGCCAAAAAAGTACATAAAATTTATTATTAATTAAATAGTCACAAATTTTCCATCAATGCCGTTTTTCAGTAGTTTAACCACATATTTCGACTTCACATTTCCAGATCCAATAGAAAACGAGTCGCCATTAGAATCCACTGCAGTTTTTAAATCCAACATGGCCGCCGAATGTAAGTTTAAGGAGGTCTAATGTATCTTTTATTGGCAACGTTTGAATCTCCTTCTAAGAAAATGGAAATACTCGTAAGGTTTCACGGTAGTCCGGGAGTAAAAGGAAAATATATTATGCCGTTGTATGTTGAGATTTGTGATGTACAGTTAGATTTTTACGATTTTGAGTTAAGTATAATAATAATAATAATATTCCACAACTATCACACAATGCCGTCTAGTCCCAAGCTAAGCAGAGCTTGTGTTATGGGTACTAGACAACTGATAAACATACTTATATATTTCTAAAAACATACATAAATGGATAAATTACACCCAGACACAGAACAAATGATCGTGCTCATCACACAAACATTTGTCCTGGGTGGGAATCGAACCCACGACCTCCGGAATAGCAGTCAGGGCCACTAACCACTAGACCAACAGGCCAGTATGTTTCAGCCGTCAGTATAGGGGACGTAACATTGCATAAATGCATTGGATTGGAACATTATCCTAATAAGAGAGCGAGTGGTAGACAAAATGATAGAAATGGGAGACATGAATGATCGAAGTATAAATGAAAGCTGGAATGAGATTGCTGAGTGTATTAGACATGCAGCGAAAGATATTTTGGGAGAGACGAGAGGAAAGGGTACAATAGATCACGACGACCACCACCATGTATCCCTACATGGTGGTGGTCGATAGATATACAGAATGTGTTGAAAGAAAAAAAGAGGAAATTTAAGGAATGGCAGCGTATAGATCCGGAAAACACTAGCTTAAAGTCTGCGAAAAAAAGTGAATATTATGCTTTAAAGAAAAAAGCCAAGAAAGCCGTGGCAAGAGCGAAAGCAACAGTACAGGACAAATTATACGACACTCTAGATAGTCCGGCAGGCCAGAAAGATCTATACCGGCTTGCCAGAGCAAGAGAGAGGAAAGCGAGAGATGTTTGTCAGATAAGGTGTGTAAGGGATGAAACTGGAATGATTTTATCAGAAGATAACAAAATCAAAGAGAGGTGGAAGGACTATTTTGAAAGACTGATGAATGAGGAAAACAACTGGAATGGGATTTTAGAGAGCAAACCAGTGAATGTGGGTTTAGTGAGAATGATTAGTATAAATGAAGTCAGAATAGCTGTAAATGGAATGAAGAATGGTAAGGCAATTGGTCCAGACGGAATACCAGTTGAAGTGTGGAAGTTGCTGCGAGTGGATGGATGGATGTGGTTAGCTTTGTTCTTCAATAAGTTGTTGCGGGAAGAAGCCATACCTGATGAGTGGTGCAACAGTTCCCTGGTGCCCATCTTTAAAAACAAGGGTGATGTGCTTGAATGCAACAATTATAGAGGAATAAAGCTAATGTCACATACTATGAAAGCCTGGGAGAAAGTTATTGAAAGGAGGATAAGAGAAGAAAGTGAAATTTCACAGAACCAATTCGGTTTTATGCCTGGTCGGGGTACAACGGATGCCATTTTTGCTATACGCCAGCTGTGCGAGAAATACAGAGGTGCGCATAAAAACTTGCACATGGTATTCGTTGACCTTGAAAAGGCATATGACCGGGTACCTCGTGAGGTTCTGTTGTGGGCCCTTAAGGAGAAAGGTGTGCCTGGGAAGTATGTACAGTTGATCCGAGCGATGTACAGTCGATGCAGTACCCAAGTCCGGTCTACAGTGGGCACCACTGGCAGCTTCAATGTGGCTGTCGGTTACATCAAGGGTCGGCACTCAGCCCTTACCTCTTCCTGATGATAATGGACGCTCTGACGTCGGACATTCAGGAAGAGGCTCCCTGGTGTATGCTGTTTGCCGATGACATTGTGTTGGTTGCCGAGAGTGGCCTAGAGGTTCAGAACAGATTGGAGGTGTGGTGGCACAGACTGGAGAGTGTTGGCCTGAAATTGAGTAGAACCAAAACGGAATACTTGTTCTGCGATTTCGGCGGTCTCTCCAATCCAGTGCCTTTAGCTCTCGCTGGAACGCCCATACCGATCTGCTCCGACTTTCGGTACCTCGGGTCACTCGTCCAAGGGGATGGTGAGGTAGACCGGGACGTAACACATCGGATCAACGCAGGATGGATGAAATGGCGACAGGTCACGGGCACAACTTGTGACCCACGGATGCCCCTCAAGTTGAAGGGTAAAATCTACAAGTCCGTGATAAGACCTGTCATACTGTATGGATCAGAATGTTGGGCTGTGAAAAAGACGGATGAAAAAAGATTGCACGTAGCGGAGATGAGAATGTTAAGATGGATGTGTGGTGTGACGAGAATGGATAAAGTGAGAAATGAGTATATTAGGGGAAGTTTGAAAGTGGCGCCAGTGACTGAAAAATTGAAAGGGAATCGTTTGTCTTGGTATGGTCCTGTGAAGAGGAGGGATGAAGCGCATGTTACTAAAAGAGTTATGAGTTTACATGTGGATGGATGGAGAGGGAGAGCGAGACCAAAGAAAAGATGGATGGATTGTGTGAAGAGTGATATGAAAGAAAAGGAAGTTAATGATAGCATGACGAGTGACAGGGCAGAATGGAAGAAAAAAACATGTTGCGCCGACCCCAAATAACACGGGACAAGGGCAGGAAGATGATGAACTACTGCATCACTGCTTACCGTCAGGTAGGATCGCAGTCGAGCTTAGTTTATATAATTGAATTTAAAAAAAATATAACTGTATAAGGGTATGCATTATTCCATAAGTTTAAAAGGATTGTAAAATTGTCTAAAATACAAATAAAGCATTTTTTTATTATTTTCTTTATTTGATCTTAAAACTTATTATTAAGTACATTTTTAAATATTTCTTAAAAAATATATATATATATATAAGAAATAGTATCCCACCGGTATCGGGAACCGGGTCCAAGCTACCGGCGGTCAGGGCTCTAAAGAAAGGAACCTCCTAACTATACGAGCCGTGTCTAGTAGTACCGCTTTCTGAATCAAGCCCTTGATCCAGTCGCCTAACGCGAGCCTCCTAAGGTTTTGGTCAAGGCTCTTGGCTATTAAGTCATTGCCCGACACGACTATGTCACACACATGTTGACAACCTCGCGGGAAAAGTCAGTATACTTAATTATTATTATTATTTATATGTTGTTTAATTTGTTGAGCGTTCGGCCGTTTTGCGCGGAAGTGACGCATATTTTCCCTATATAAGGATTATGATTTGATTCGGAGCTAGTTATAAGGGCCTGTGCACACCACATTTTTTAAACGCGCCGTTGACGCGCGTTTTAGAAACGTGCGTCAACGGCGCGCTTTCATCCTATTAAAGGTCTACAGGCTGCGTCTGATTCGCGCGCGTATCGCGTCTGTATAGCTACAAACGCGCGTCAACGGCGCGTTTAAAAAACATGGTGTGCACAGGGCCTTAGATTGCATCATTTCGCGTAAGTAAATTGTTTTTCTTTCTTTCCATTCAAAGCCAGGGTAGGCCACCAGTTTAAAATTCAAAATTCAAATATTTTTATTTTACGCCAACATGGGCACTTATAAAACGTCAGAAGCTAGTGCACTGTTCCAAATTGGTCGTTTCCTATGGATTTAAGATTAGAACAGAATAAATTAACCTTAACGGGAATGGCGACAACGCCGGAAGATGCAGCGTTGGAAGGCCTTCCACAAGGTGGACCGATGACCTGGTGAGGGTCGCGGGAATCCGATGGTTGCGAGACGCACAGCACCGGTCATTGTGGCGACATTTGGGGGAGGCCTATGTCCAACAGTGTATGTCTTTCGGCTGAAATGATGATGATGAGATTAACTTTGTTGTACATCAAAAAAGTAACACAACTTAAACATAAACTTAAATCTAATGTTACCATCTGCTACAGAGTAGATGAAAGAGATTGTACCTGTCTGGCTACAATGGCGGAATTGTCGTTGACAGCGATATCTAGACCTTAGGATGGATCGGAAGAACAATAAATATATATATAACATTTTATCAAGTAATAAATTTTTAAGATGTCAGTGACCCATCAGCATCAGCCATGTACACACTGTTACTTCTTTCACTGGTTTCTTAAACTATACACCCGTAAAGGTTTTTACGATCATTCCCTACAACAAAGTAATGTTGTCAGATTTCCTCAATTATATTTTTTATAGTTGCAACCCTTTTATTTTTACGGTGAAGGCTTAAGATGAAAAATATACGGTTCGGAGAGTAATTTATGGCTGGTAGGTGTCAGGCACCACCTGTGCTGTCCACAGGGTTGATGTGGATGTGAACAATGTGTAGTGTATGTGTATATATAAAAATTAATATCTATTTCCCTTGGTCACGTCATCACGCGTGAACGGCTGGGCCAATTTCGTTAATTATTTTTTTTGTGGTAGAATAGAATTAATTTTATTACATGGGCTGTTTGTTTATTGTATTTGTTTTTGTCCGGAAAAGATTCTTACGGAAAGAAAAATTATGAAAATTATGCAGAAAATTAGATAATTACAGAAAACTACTACCACCTTTGAGCGTTTGACGATTCGCGCGTTTGACAGTTCATTACTTCATATTAATTAGGTTCGGTTAAAAGCGAAGTCGATTCGAAGTCGGTTTTCGCGGATGGTCGATGGGGCCGAAAGGTTCTAGAGTGGCGACCGCGCACCGGAAGACGCAGCGTTGGAAGGCCTCCCACAAGGTGGGCCGACGACCTGGTGAGGGTCGCGGTAGATGCGAGAAGCACAGAATCGGTCGATGTGGCGACGCTTGGGAGAGGCCTATGTCCAACAGTGGACGTCTTTCGGCTGAAATGATGATGATGATGAAAAGCGAAGTTTGAAGGCTTCTGCAGACATCTGCTACAGCGCATTTTTAAAGATGTTACCCAGATTGCTTTACAAATAGAACAATTTCTATGGTAAAAAGTCATCGCTTAATTGTCGCATTGTCGCTTCACATCTATCAACGAGACACATATTTGTACTCACAAAGTAAGTTTCGAAAATGTTTAGTACCCTTATACAAAGGGTACTACTACATGTTCAACATGTAGGTTGGTACCTACAGTTTGTTGGCCGCACACATATAAAAAAAATGCATTTGAAGAATAATGAAGAAATTCTGTGATTGTTTTTTGGACCACACATCATCATCATCATCATCATCATCTTTTCAGCCGATAGATGTCCACTGCTGGACATAGGCCTCCCTCAAATGTCACCACAATGAATGGTCGTGTGCGTCTCGCATCCAACGGATTCTCGCAACCTTCACCAGGTCATCGGTCCAGCTTGTAGGGGGCCTTCCAACACTGCGTCTTCCGGTACGCGGTCGCCAATCCAGAACTTTTCAGCTCTAACAGCCATCGGTTCTGCGGGCAATGTGCCCTGGCCATTGCCAAGTTAAGATAAAGTTTGGCGATTCTTCGTGCTATGTCGGCAACCTTGGTTCTCCTGCAGATATCTTCATTTTTGATTGGACGCAAGGAAACTCCGAGCATAGCCCTTTCCATTGCCCTTTGGATGACCACAGACTCCTTTCAAATAGGTATGTGCAATTGTTCATACTAATGGTAGCTTTGTGCTTTAGTTTCTTAATTTCAAACTTAACTGAAACTTGTATGTAGGATTAGGATTAGAATAAATTAACAAACTTTGTAAACCCAAATCTTAGTGATGTCTATCTTAATTTCAAACGATTTAATCACTCATTCAACTTCTAATTGTTTCTTAATTAATTTAGATCGTCCAACATCTGTGCGAATAGTTTTAAACTTAGGGTTTTAGTTCAATTTTACCTTAGAAGTTTGAATATTAATACCTCTTCGTCTGTGGTGAAAAATGATTTGTGCTGACTTACCTATTTAAATATGAATAAGAAGATAAGAATATTTTATCGTGCCTAATCTTTTAGTATAAAAAGTATAGCATAATCAGCTTTAAGGTAGAACTATATTGGACCCACGTGGGCCACGTACGTCGATCTGGGCTGGTCGGTCTCCACAAATTTTATATGGCAACTAGACTTATAGAGCTATATTAGACTCACGACTCGCGACGCACCGCTACCTACAACTCAAGAGTCGCACGTGTGCGTCGGTCTTATGTAGTTCCCGCTTTATAATGTTCCTATTGCTGGGACTCAGGCCTCCTTTCTGGAAGAGGCAATGGGCCGTAGCTCACCACGCGGACACAGTGCGTATTAGTGGATGCCATAATTATGTCTTTGAATATTTGCTTCTAGAACATGCCGGTTTCTTCACGATGTTTTTCTTTACCGTTTTGAGAGCAGCGGTGATGAAATAAATTATACAAAGTAATTCACCTGGCTGAGTTTGAGCCCACGACCTACAATTCCTATATTTCGGGCTGTTACCACTTTTTCTTTTTTTTTTAGGTGGGAAATTATCCAAATCACTTCTCGCGCTCTGGCTGGAGCATGAGGGCGTGTTGGACTTTTACTGATTAAAACCACACCTGTATCCTTCAATTACCCTTTGCGTACTAGGACTACGGGATTCCCTTTCAGAAATTCTCCGTGGTCCTAGCTAGCGGGCATCGGCCTCGCTGGGCCCCTACGGTTTGCTGACATCACTTTGAGGAGCGCGAGGATCATTACGTGCTGTTGACCGCTGGGCTCGGTCCGGTTAAGTACCGAATAGCCGGACGGCGAGCTACCCAGTGCTCGACGTCCGCAAGCCCGCGTCTACCGTGGCTGGTAGTCGGGGTCGGAATTACGACGGCTAGGGATGAGGACCTTCGTTCCCTCACGCGTGTTCCCTCTTCCTTCGCTAGCATTACTGCTCCGCTGAAGGAGGCGACCGCCTGCCATTCCTCCTCGCTCCAGACCATAGTCTGAACCAGGGCCCGATGCTAACGGTCGCTGCCGCCAATGGCCTCCACGAGGACACGGCGGTGCTCCGACCAAGCGGGGCGCACCTCCGTACCGTTCTCCACCGTGCCCCCTGGGTGGTCCACTCAATGATGACACCCGGGCATTGCTTCCGCCTGAATCCGATGCAGGAACCTCCCGAACTTGCCATGTCCGGTGAGGACCTGCGTCATGCGGTAGATTTTTTTTTTTAGTTGGGAAAATCATCTAATGACAAAGCCCGCGAAAATAATTCCGTGAAAATAAAAGAGGGGACCTATCGCCATAATTGTAGCGTGCCCAGTCGCCGTCGCCATTCCACCATGGGGCTGTTACCACTGGACTACCACTGCTCTCATATACATGTAAATAATTTCTAAACTGTTAAAATAAATACTACAAAACCTCCTAAAAGCTAATCTTAAATAGAAATATCACCTTGGAACCCAAGAATTGTGTTAAACGATCGAGGTGTTACACTAAACTTGGAAAGGATTTTATAACACAACATTTACTTGGATTTTGAGGAGAAAAATGTTAAATGCACGTTAGGAGGGGACGTGGACTAAGCAGACTTCAGACGAATTTTGCCGCTAAAGTAAATCGCTCCGTGTGGTATTTATTTCTTGCAACGTTTTCTAGAAGGTTTTCAGTTATATTATTTGTGTTGACGTTTAAGCCTCAATTTTCCGAAAGCTCTATTGATAGTACCTGCACATGTTTCCGATTACCTGGAGAGGTTTTTTTTTCCGGTGGGAAAATCTTCTTATTACATCCCTGGCTCTTAGACGGAGCGGGAGATAGTGTCAGACTTTTACAGACTAAAAACCCACTTCTATTTCTTCGTTGCCTTTCGTACCAGGGCCGAGTGTTCCTTTCAGAATCAGACTCTTGGCCCCAGTAGGCTTCGACCCTGCTGGGCCAATACAGTTGCTGACATCTCCTTGAGGCGCGCGTGGAACAAGGGTTGCGGGAATCAGATATATGCGAGACGTAAGGATTGGTCGTTCTGGCGCTTGAGCCTGTGTCCAGCTGTGGACATCTTTCGGCTGAAATGTTGATGATGATGATACATACTTAAGAGCGACCAACCCGAGGAACATTTTCTTACAACCGCTCTTACGTAATTATGATGTTATTAAACATCTTTCTCCAGATATTTTAGATACACAGATATCTTGTGAATATTATTTAGGCTTTTATAGAAATCAAAATATAAATTGGTGTAAAACTAATCCAGTAATAATATTTAAAAATCTGCTATTTTACGTGAACTTTGGCCCTCCATAATGCATATTAAGAATATAAAAAAGGACCTCTATGGAAGCCTTGCACATTTAATCGAGATTCTGAATGACGACCATTTTTCTCAAAAACTTTTAAGGGTTTTAAAAAAACACTCATCCTGAAAGAAATTTTTGTGAAATATTCGAGTAAATCACGGTATTATCGAATGCCAACAGAGTTTTCAGGCGTTATCTCTCTTTTTTGGCATTGCCTCTTCATCAAACATCGCGTTAGATTGCGTTAGATGAAGCAACAAGCTTTTAAACCATGCTCGATGTTGACCATAGGCGAGTGAAAAAGGGCCCTCTTAACATATTGTGTTATAAGTTCCGTATAAGGCCAGGGCTACAGGTTTGTTTAAAAGAGTCACCGCGGCCATTGAACACAAAGGCCAAATGAAGGAACACGTGTGGGTTATCCAAAAGCAAAACCCGGGGTCCTGGAACACTAGGTAAAGAAGGAACATCGGAGTGGGTTTTAGTCAGTAATTGGATGACTTTCAGCCATAAAAAAACCTTTTAGCGAAGAAAAATAATTTCCTATGAGGTAGGCCTAGGTATAATACTGTATCTAATATACCTATCTTCACTCAATGCAGAACTTCAAACACCGAACAACGGAAAATATCCCTTCCATCATTATGCATAGAGTATATTTTCATTTATACTCCCATTTTACCATGAGAATTCACAAACATTTTCAAGGTAGAGAAAATATTTTCATTGCGTTTCAGTCCTACGTTGTGCCCCAAACTCCTAGGAATGTAACAGTTAAGAAATACTTTCTGTAACAAGAAATGTGGATAACAAAGATTCATTTAATTGGCGCACGTTGGAATGTATTCAGAAATTAA
This sequence comes from Mythimna pallens, assembly GCA_961205895.1. Lineage (NCBI taxonomy): Eukaryota > Metazoa > Arthropoda > Insecta > Lepidoptera > Noctuidae > Mythimna > Mythimna pallens. The sequence goes on from OY540844.1 coordinate 19,050,554, forward strand.
GTTTGTTTTCTCTTAAGATTGTGCATTTCAAGTATTTTGCTTTGTGAGAGTTTTGGAATTGTGATGACGGAATATTGTTAGTGAAATTAGGATCATGCGGTTTGCTTTGTTTCGTGTCAAAGGTCTTGAAAATTGTGATTGTGGGTACCACCGGCTCTGCAGTAAGATAGTTTTGACAGAGAATGCTAGCCAAAAATATTGTGTAAGTAAACCATCTGGTCAAATGTAATATGGAAATATTGTAGTATTAATAATTTTTATGGTTCCGTACCTCAAAAGGAAAAAACGGAACCCTTATAGGATCACTTTGTTGTCCGTCTGTCTGTCTGTCAAGACCCTTTATCCCGGGAACGCGCGGAGGTATTGAGTTGAAATTAAAACCATGTATGTTTGTACTCAAATCTGCGGTCGTTGAGGATGTGAAAAAAAGCGGCCGTTTATGTCGCAAAAAACGTATATTTCGACACTCAAGGGAATCAAAATTCATAGGGTACTTTCCGTTGACCCGGAATCCTAAAATTTTACATAAAGCAAGGTCTTATAGCACAGGTATAGGAATAAATCTGAAAGCAGTAAATTTGTTGTTTCGTCAAAAACAAAACTTCTTTTGCGATTCGAAATTTCGGCGCATAGTGTTCCAGGCGAGCCTCAAAGAGATGTCAGCAAAACCGTAGGGGCTCAACAGGGTCGAAGCCTACTGAGGCAATAATTATTATTATTATATATTTATCTATTTCGAGTATCAAAGACTGATTTCAGTAACATGATCACATAGAGACAATATATACCATAAAATTACATAAAATTTGTGCTAGAAATAAAATGTTAAAATTAAAATTACAATGGGTCCGCTTCTGAAAGGAAAGCCAATGGTATTGGAACGCAAGGCAAAGAAGGATTCGGGAGGTTCCTGCACCGGATCCGTGCAGAAGAGACGCCCGGGTGCCACCATTGTGTGGACCGCCCGGAGGACACGGTGGAGCATACGGTAGAGGTGTGCCCCGCTTGGGCAGAGCACCGCCGTGTCCTCGTGGGGGCGATCGGCGGCAGTGATCTCTCGCGCCGGGCCTTGGTACAGGCCATGGTCCGGAGCGAGGAGGAATGGCAGGCGGTTGCCTCCTTCTGCGAAGCAGTAATGCTAGCAAAGGAGGCGCCCGATCGCGTGAGGCAACGGTCCTCACGCCCCAACCGCCGCCGGGATTCCGATCCCGATTTCCGGCCACCGTAGGCGCGGGCTTGCGGACGGCGAACGATGGGTGGCTCGCCGTCCGATCGTCTGGTAACTGTCCGGACCGAGCCCAAGTCGTCGACGGCGTGTAGTGTTCCACGCGCGCCTCAAGGAGATGTCAGCAACCATAGGGGCCCAGCAGGGTCGAGGCCTACTGGGGCCAAGGGTGATGCGAAAGTGACCCCCGGGGCCCTGGGAAAAAAAAATGGCAAAGAAGGAACAGGAGTGAGTTTTTAGTCAGTAAAAGTCTGACACTATCTTTCACTCCGCCCAAGAGCGGGGGTTGTCATTAGATGATATTCCCACCCGAAAAAAAAGGCAAAGAAGGAACAACAGTGGGTTTTAGCCAGTAAAAGTCTGACACCCCTGGTCCGCCCAAGAGCAAGAGAAGTCATAGGTTTAGTCAAATATCAAGTCATCCCATCCCTCCCCATTCCTTCCATTTTCACTTTTCGCCAGACAAACTTCCACCTAGTTTCCACTTTCTTTTCGTACCTTTTTTCCTCAATTTGTTACAAGAAAACTTATCAGGGACAAAATTACCTTAATTAAAGCAAGTCTTTTGGCATGTTTACCCAATAAAATGGTAATATGGACGAGGTCGCTGCGTGGGGACAATTGGTGTTATTTTATCTTATCTTTAAGATTGCGATGGAGTTTTCTTTATGGATGTCATGAACGAATGAGATGACATTCAGTTTAGCGCCTCTAGCGGTGTTTTGGGGCAATATTGTGATATAGTTTAACAAACTTTATGTCAAATAAGTTGGTCACTTAACATGTTACTAGCCTTCTCTCAATTAGTTTGGGGTTGGCTTCCAGTCTTAGTGTTTTACATAGAGCGATGGCCTCTCCAAGTTTAAACCTTTTCAACCAAGTTACTTGGATCGCCAGACTTTTCAGCGTTTGTATACCTGCCCCCCTAGACTAGTTACAACCGTTTCGTTTCGATTCTCTTTTCGACGTTCGCCTCGAGTAGACTACGCCTCCAATTCCTTTATTCTGACGTCATCTCAACGATCAGTCACGTGGTCAGAACAAAAAAATAGGAGGCGTGGCCGACTCAAGGCAATCAACGAAAAGAGAATCGAAACGAAACGGTTGTAACTTGGCTAGGGGGGCTGTAACGACTGTCAAAGATCTAGGAAAGACAACTGAGAGCAAGAGCTTTATGTGCTTTCCGAGGCACGGGGTTTAAGTAATGTACTAGGTAAACTTAGAAAAGTAAATAGGTATATATTCCTATTATCGACTATGGTGATGTGTGCTCCTATGACCTGAACGCAGTCTTGCTAGATAAGCTTGGTAGGGTCCTCAACAACTGCATCAAGTTTATATTTAACTTGAAGAAATATGACCATGTATCAAGCTTCAGATCGGAGTTAAAATGGTTGCCTATTCGCCAGAAAAGAAGTCTGCGAGCTTTGACAATCCTTTTCTCGCTGCTCAACTCTCCTACCCCTCCTTCTTATCTTATATCTCTCTTTCAATATCTCTGTTCTTCACACGCTAAGAATCTGCGTTCTTCTAACAATCTCCTACTGCTTTGTCCTTTTCATACTTCTGATTTTGTTCATTTCTCCTTCTACATACAGTCCATTCTTCTGTGGAATTCGCTACCTCTTGATATCAGGACGGCCACGAGTAAGTATGCATTTAAGCGAAAGTTGCGGAATTATTTTCTACACAAATAGCAGAATCATCTCAAAACTCCTTTACTGTGTATATATATAATTATATGTATGTATATATAGGTATATATTTTATTAAATATGTATGTGTGTTTAGTTTTAGTTTTATATATAATTTTGTAATACTTGTTGTCTAAACAATATTTTCTTTTTTTTATGCACCTGGATTAAATAAATAAATATATATAATCTGGAAAATAAGCAGATTGCTCAGGTTAGCCAGAGAGTCACCTTCACGCTGCGGTCTCTTTATAGATTCAAAAATTTCCTCCCGTCAAGCACTAAAACTAATTTGGTTCAGTCGCTTGTGTTACCTATAATTGACTATGCTGATGTTTGTTACTCTGATATATCCCAGGAACTTCTAAACCAATTGGATCGACTTCTCAACAACTGCATTCGCTTCATATTTGGCCTTCGTAAATATGATCACATTTCTTCCTTCCGTTCTCACCTTAAATGGCTGCCTATCCGTCACAGGAGATCCCTCAGATCCCTCTGCATGCTCTTCACCATAATGAACGATCCTTGTGCTCCTGATTACTTAAAACAATATTTTAAAGTTTTGGGCAGTTCTCATAATCTTAACCTTCATGCATCCAAAAACATGCTCCTTCATATTCCCTCTCACCGTACTGCCTTTATGTCCTATTCATATGCTGTTTCCACCATAAAACTCTGGAATGTGCTTCCCCTTGACATCAAAAAAGCTGAACGTAAATTTTCCTTCAAGTGTAAAATTCGGAACTACTACTTGAAGTCCTCTCAACTTTAGTTTGGTCTTCGTCAGAATTATTATTGAGTTTTCTTAATGATTTGATATTTTTCATAGTATTTATTGGTTTATAATTTTAGCATATATATGTATTTCATTTATTTATTTATTATATTACATACTTATTATAAATAACTTATTTTTTATTTTATTTGTTCTGTTTGAAATATCTGTTATTTATTTATTGTACAAACCTACCACATTATTTTCTTTTTAACCCAAAGGTAACAAGGCATTCTCTACCAGTCAGATAGAGAATGCCTTGTTGCATTAAGTCCGCCTATGTACCACTACTGTACATGAAGTTTAAATAAATAAATAAATAAAATTTACATTGGTAAGTTTACTTACCCGGTTTCGAACCCGCAATCTCATGCATGAGAGGCGAGTGCCTTAACCACCATCGTGATACACATTTTACTTGTAATAAACAGAGGTCGGAATTAGTTAGAGTTAAATATGTACTTACACCGATTTCATACAGCGAAAGAATAAAGTGGATATGCCTCAAATCCCGGGATTAATTTTAAAGAGCAGAATTTTTTATGACACTATCAGAAATATAGCAAAAAAAAATTCTTCCTGCATTAATGACGAGGAGGAGGAAGTGTACAAATTTGTTAACCTTACCTCAGTTGACGTAGAGAGATCTTTTTCAATGAAACATACTAATAAAAATAGTATGTTAATTATCTTTGTTTTATTTGTCTTATCTATTTCTGAGGTTTTTATTATTATTTATTTGTAATATTGTTGGCCACACGGGATTTTTCATTAGAAATCCTGGGAAGATCCATAGTAATATTAAAACTTCAATGCAAGTACATGAATAATTCTACCTAATTCCGACCCCTGGTAATAAACATACAAAAAACTACAACTTGTTTCATAATTGATTCCCTACGGTTTTTTAGTCTTCCTTAGTTATATTTCCGTAGTGTCATCATCTTTTTTGTATTGGCATCCTAACAGTGAAACCAGTAACTGGGTAGTGCAGGTCAGAAAGGGTCTGTTGTCTGTGTTTCTGAATGTCACTTTTGCCATTTACTTTATATATCGATTAAAATTCAGGAAACGTGTACTAGTATTAGTTATTTATATTTTCCGGTCGCATTTTAGGCGGCTTTGCCAACCGGGCGCTGTCGGAATTTTAGTGGGGTGACTATGAATTTTTCATACATCAACGCCTCTATCAGCCACGGGGATTTTCTAAAAAGGAAACTCGTGGTCCTAGAAGGAAGGAAGGAAGGGCAACTGAAGGACCTAGGTGTAGTTTTAGACTGTAAAAGTCTGACACACCCTCACGCTAATTCACCTCCACCCTAGAGCGAAATAAGTCATTGGATGATTTCCATCTAAAAAAAAGGGTCGGGGAACCTTTGGACCGCGGCCGCGGTCTCTTCAATGCCTTTCCTTCTGTTCCTAAAATACTACACAAAAACAACATATTAAAGGTGGAAGTTGGGACCGTGGTCCTAAAGAGCCCCAGGACCCATAATAAAAAACGCCTCTACCAAAGTGGTTCCTTAAAACTTAAATCTTTATCTAAAATTCGTGACGAAACTGTCCCCACTGCCGGACATAGCCTTTCCTTTGCATTTAAGTATCCTCTAAATGAAGACATATAATTGTTGAGCTAATCCATAAGGGTCTCCTCTATTATAAATCGTGGGCCCCTAATAAATTCTTAAGCGAAACTATAATGCTTTTAATAGGCTTGCTTGGACCTTAAATGGATGGTGATGGCCCTTAAATTGGTATTTGATATTCATGATGATACGGAATACTTTATTTCTTACTTTGTTCATTTATTCTTCTAAATTTATTTCTTAGGACAGTCTTTTTTTGACCCCCGAAGCAAAAACATCGGTGTTATAAGTTTGACAGCTATGTGCGTGTCTGTTTGTGGCACGTGTTATTGGGTCATTCAGTTCCCTTTAAAATAATAATAAATAATAATAATAATATTTCACAACTATCACACAACGCCGTCTAGCCCCAAGCTAAGCAGAGCTTGTGTTATGAGTACTAGACAACTGATAAACATACTTACATATTTCTAAATACATACATAATATAGATAAATTACACCCAGACATAGAACAAATGATCGTGCTTATCACACAAACATTAGTCCTGAGTGGGAATCGAACCCACGACCTCCGGCATAGCAGTCAGGGCCATTAACCACTAGACCAACAGGCCAGTCATCAGTGTGCAGCTGAGTGGGGCTGATGCACGCGTCATGCTCGTGAACGGGTGCCGTCAGTTGAGACTGGTCTTATTAGCTGCCAGTGGCTTAATTCAATTTCTATTTAATTTCTATTTAATTTAATTCAATTACTAATTCGTTTTTTAATTATTATTATTACTTATTTATATTGTGTTTACATATTAGAAGCGACAAGAAATATGTAACCAAGATTTATGTAACTCATAATATGTTATAAAAGAATGTCCATGAAGTTTCTTCATGCATGCTGCATGCTCTTCTCCATTAAAATCTACGCTTTGGAACGTTCAATTTAGCTTCACTTTTTTGACTGATCGACATTTCGACAATTCAAAAGTGCCTGTAATTGGTCTATTTGAAATAAACTTTTCTGATTTCTGCACAGTAGCTCTTAAACGGGTGAACCGATTTGGATGCGGTTATTATATTATGTTATTTTTAATTTTGACTGAAATCTTTTTGATTACGAATAATTTAATGATATTGTATTAATTATCTTTTTTTAATGTAAGAATGTCAACCTTAACTATCAAGCGTGAAGTTAGTAAATTGTATTGTGTTTTTCTATCAAAAATTCAAAGTAACTATTGTTTCTGCCTATACTAAACTAACCCCTTTGGGAAATACAGATTTCGTGAACTAGTAAGCCTAAATCTTAAATGTTCAAGTCTTAAGTAACTTCCCAGGGCAGCTGGTCTAATGTATAATAAATTATACCTCACTGGAGCAAAGTTTTATAAATCGGGCGGGGGAAGACTAGACACTCCACTAAGTTGTACTAATTAGGATGTAGATAAGTCGATTTAAATTTAATGTATGTGATTTTACAGTCGAAAATGACGTCTACTGTTGGCCATAGGCCTCCCCAAGTGTCGCCATAAAGAACGGTCCTGTGTGTCTCGCATCCATCGGATTCCCGTGACCCTCACCAGGTCATGGGTCCACCGTCCAGTAACAGTTCAGACCGAGCCCAAGCCGTCGACGGCGCGTAGTGTTTCACGCACGCCTCAAGGAGATGTCAGCAACCGTAGGGGCCCGGCAGGATCGAAGCCTACTGGGACCATGAGTGATGCTAAATAGATCCCCGAGGCCGTGTAACAAAGGTAAATAAGAAACAATAGTGAGTTTTTAGTCAGTAAAAGTCTGACACGCTCTCGCGCTCTACTCAAAAGCTGGGGATGTCATTAGATGATTTTCCCAAATAAAAAAAAATAAAAAATGGGTCCACCTTGTGGGAGGAGTTTGTTCCATGGAGTTTCTTGCACGTTCTTCTCCATAAAGATCTACGCTTTGGAACGTGCAATTTAGCTTCACTTTTTTTTTGACTGTCCGACATTTTGCCAGTTTAAAAGTGCCTGTAATTGGTCTATTTTAAATAAACGTTTCTGATTTCTCAAGCCTTCCAACGCTACATATTCCGGTACGTGGTCGCCACTCAGTATGACTGCATGTTAAAGAAAAGTATATCAACAAATCGGTAAAGTTTCGTCGTACAATTTTCTCATTATCTACGTCTCATGATTTCAGTAGTAAAACTTCAAGATATTATCGCGAAGAAAAATTATTCAAAAGAAAACTTAAATTAGAACTTACAAAGTTTCCTAAGACTTCATTGCTAAACCTCTGATTCTATTGTACTTAGGTTAGACTGTCAACTATTGATTTTTAATTAGTAAAAGATTCCCGTGTAATTAAAGATATAAAAGTCGATGTAAAGTTATTGATACAAACTTAATATTTTTACGAGTAGCTCAATCTTGCTCTATCGCTAATTGGCATCTTTTTTTGGGTAAAAAATCGTCAAATAATTTCTCCCACGAGCGGTGGATCTATTTGGAGTATCATCAACTCCTACCCGCTTTAACTGGAACAGTGACAGATTCTTATTGCATTTTAGCGTATATATAATCAGCCTTTTTTAATGTTCCCACTGCTGGGACTCAGGCCTCCTCTCTAGGAGAGGGAATTGGCCGTAATCCACCACGCGGGCCCAGTGCGGGTTAGTGCCGGTTTTAGCAATCAGCATATCTTATTTTTTTTCTGCGGTTTACGGCAAACATAAGTCAAAGCTTTACAAGTTATATTTAGCTTGGTAATGTCATGTAGCCATTTTTGACCACAATCAGTTTGATGTAATGCATAAGCATAAGCATATTCAGCCTTTTAATGTTACCACTGCTGGTACTCAGGCCTCCTCCCCAGGAGAGGGAATGGGCCGTAATTCACCACGCAGGCACAGTAAGCGTTGGTGAATGTCATATGTCTTCGATTTTTTTAGTTCTAGGACATGCCCGTTTCCTCACGATGTTTTCCTTCACCATTTTGAGCAGTGATGATGAAATAAATTACACAAAGTAATGCTCCTGGCTGGGTTTGAACCCGCGACCTACAACTCGTAAGTCGGGGCCGTTACCACTCGGCCACCATTGCTCTTATTGAATAAAACCCATATATTGCCCTTTGCTTTCCAGAGCTGCGGTATCTCTTTCTTCTTCGCGAGCCTAACAATAACTAACAATTAAAAAAAAACTATCGCAAGAACCTGTTGATCACGGGTTCAGCAGGACCAGTTATTCTGGAGATGATTAAAGGACGTGATGAAAGGTCTTAAGGCCAGCAGTCGACGTCATTCGGCATTCGAGCATCAGCTGCCTTTTGCGATGAACAGAACCATGGAAAGAGTTTCCGTGGTAATTTTTTTAAATAAATCCGCAGCTCATAAGGTAGAACTACATTGCACACACGTGGGCCTCGTACCCCGATCTGGGCACGTCGGTCTCCATAATTTTTTTATGGCAATTAGATTTGCAGAGCTACGATCCACGCCACGCGACGCCACGCAACACGCCACTACGTACAAATCATGCGTGGTCCACGTGTGCGTCGGTCTAGTGTAGTTCTCGCTTTAGTACCTAGAAACATAGCTTAGCTAAGAACATAACTAAAAAAAATAACTAGCTAGGAATATATAGGAATCCGGAAAAAGGAAGACTACTCCTATGCTAATTCTCAAAAGAAACGAGCCACCTTTATTGTCACGGAGGTTAGGATTACAAGGGACGAGATTTCATTAAAAATGGGCCATTCATAATCATATGCAAACCTTATATATTGCTGTAAAGCTCTGTATATCTTCTGTTTTATGTATTTTTTTACATAGTGAGTTATCTTGACAAATTTTGTTGATTTCTTTAAGCTATAGCCTATTCATCTGAGCTTGAGACAAAATGTAAACAAAGAAAACAATGTACGTATCTTCGACCAAGTTTCTTCGACGTGTTTGAATACAATAACAACAGTCTCCTTTTCTGTTGAATGTATTGGCGATTTGTTTGCACTATTTTTCTTCGGCGAATAACAAAAATTCAGCGAAAATATCTCGTATCAACACGCAGGTTCTCACCGGACATGGTCAGTTCGAGAGGTTCCTGCACCGGATTCGTGCGAAAATGACGCCCGAACAGAAGTGGGTTTTTAGTCAGTAAAAAGTCTGACACACCCTCCCGATCCGCCCGAGAGCGAGGGATGTCATAAGATAATGTTCCCAACTTAGAAAAAAAAAACGTACATAAAGTATCCTAGTTTTTACCCCAGGAGTATCTTTCCTTGAGATCATATTCTACTTTTACGCGAGTGAAACAGCTGCAGGAGCTATATCTCTGCTAAAAGGGCAAAAAATAACTTGATAATAGAAATTCAATGCTCGGTTTATGCTCAAATGCTTCCTCCATAAAGATTTATTTGTAATCTTATAATGGTTGCCTAAGTACATTCAATATGGCAATTTGTGAACAAGACCATAAGAATTTAGATGCGGTTTTCGTAAAGGCTTTAAAGTTTAATCTCTGTTTCCAAAAGTTGAGCGGAAATATTTTATGGGGACTCAAGTGATCATAATTTTCGTCAAGCAGACAATTGTTTTCTGCCGTGTCTAACATGATTCGTACTTGATATTATAAATGTGAAAGTAACTTATAATAATAATAATTCATTTATTGTTTGTTACAGGTGTATGGTCAGATCTTATGATTATTTGTTGTTTATCGCTGTAACATACCCATGGGGCTTACAATATTTATAAGTCAAAAATTGCATAAAATAAAATACGATTCTGGTTATCATTAAATCGGTTACAATATTCATAAGAATGTCATTTTCAATTAAAATTAAATAGGTTAATAGTCACAATGACACTGGTTACAATATTTATGTCATTTTAAATTTCAATCAATATATGCCTGGTTACGATATTATTTACATTACATTTACATTATTTACTTAGTTAGTCAGTTTTGCTTTCGAAATCAAACTACTGAATCGATTTTGATGAAATTTGATACGGAGTTAGCTTGAACCAGTACTTGTGTAGAAACGATACAAATACATCAAATCAAATCAAATCATCTTTATTGTAGATCATAGGTAATTGTACATAATACAGATGGTGTTAATTAAATATTTAACGAACGGCTGTGTCCCACCCTTAGGGCGTACAATACAATGTAGGTAAGTATTATAATTATTAATATTACATGTATGTCAACTATAATATAGTTATTATATAATATTATTAACTTTAATATTATTAAAATACATTGAAAAATATTAGATTGCTGGTGTAACAAATTTCAATAAACAAACAGTTTATAAATGAATGGAGTCTCTCGTTTACAAAACGCATCATGACCTAGGCAGATTATATTTTAATAGTTATTTGTCGGCAAAGAAGTTTTTCATAGAGTAAATAGCATTTGTTCACTAACAGTTCATGGAGTTTCTTTTTAAATGATTTTATTTCAGTAATTGCTCTTATAGGCCTTGGAATATTATATTCTTACATAGTAGGTACCCGACTTTTCTTAACGTGAACAAGCGGCCTTTCCATGTCACTACTAACTAACTGTATTTATTTGAGTATGACAACCTTGAAATAATAAATACATGACACGACATGTACAAACGTGTGTTATCTGTCCTACGACCAACATTCTCACAAAACTGTTTCCACCACATGGAAATCCTTGGAGCTATAAAAATGACTAATATGATCAAATAATAATTGAAGCCTTAAAAAGTGAGCAATCGATTATTTATTTAAACTTCATGTACAGTAGTGGTACATAGGCGGACTTAATGCCACAAGGCATTCTCTACCAGTCAACCTTTGGGTTAAAAAAGACAACACTGTGGTAGATTATTCACTCAGTCTTCCTTATCTCTTACGTGTTTGAATTATTATTTATTTATTATATAATAAACTATATACTTTATTGTACATATCGTAATGTGAACAGGATAAACATATACAGAAACAAAATGTACAAAGGGCGGTCTTATCGCACAGGGCAATTTCTTACAGACAACCTTAGGATGGACTGAACGAAAGGAGATGGATTAGGGCGGTCAATTATGATTGTAGCTTAATATTCTAATTGAGGCGTATAAGGGTGTGCAATTGTGCATTATTCTTGCTGCATATTGTAGTGTTTTAAACGTGATCCGTAAGTTCAATACCAAGTTTAATGCGCTCCACAGCACGTTGGCAAATCTTGAGTTTCTAAGTAAAAAATATTAATTAAATATCTACATAATTAATTCAGGTAACGTCTCTGGACGGTTCGCCAGCACTTAGAGCTAAAAAATACAGTGAGAGCACGGACTTAAATTAAGCGAAGCTTTTGGAACCGGGAAAATATAATTGCGTTACAGGCATTAGGGGAATTAAGAAGAACGATACTTGATATTGGAGAGGCGATACCGAAGTGAGAGATGTCAAGTTTCGTAAAAATTTGTACTATTTAAATTCAGAAACACCTCATGATTTTGTTTTTACGGTTCCGTACTCCAAGGGTGCCGATATCGAGACCCTGATACTGATCGATAACGATTCCTAAGAATAATGTTGATAGTACTGGTTCCAATATTGTAATTAAGTATTGTATATTGGCAGTAAGTAGGTACTAAATTAGTTTTTTCAATGTTAACCTCTAAAATATTTCATTCTAGTTATTTTATTGCACATAATAATTCATTGTTTGTGTCCATCGTGGCAGGGATCGAACCCAAAACCTCCGGCAGAGCTGCCTAGAATAACAGCCCAGTCAAAAAAAGCTGCCTAGTCCCTTTGTAAGCTGTTTAAATGCATAAAAATAAAAAACAGGGCTGAAAAAAAAAACACGCAATATCTTTCTACACGTTTATAAAACTCACTTCTACGATGCTGCAAACAATAAAAATCACATTAAATCAATCGTCACGATTCATTGAAGCTTATAATTTGATTTATAATCATAAAAGTTACACGTCAACACATTATTTGATGTCAGTTGGAAATCTGTGTTAATATTATGATTTATTTTATTATTTTTGTTTTTTGCCTGTTCAAGTTGAGTTATGCTGCTGAACCAGTTATCAGCTGTAGGGTAAGTCACCGTAGGCGTGGGCTTGCGGACGACGAGTAATGGGTAGCTCGCCGTCCAGCCGTCCGGTAACCGTCCAGACCGAGGGTGAGTCTATGTTGGCGTGTAGTGCTCCACGCGCGCCTCGAAGAGATGTCAGCAAAACCGTAGAGAACCCAGCAGGGTCGGGGCCATGGGTTGGCTTCTGAAAGAAAACCTCGGGGTCCTGGAACGCTAGGCAAAGAAGGAACATAAGTGTGGTTTTAGTTGTAGGATACGATGGGTATTTCTGTATAAAATTATGTGTTTTTCAATGATTGACACAAACAAAACATGTTACCTAGCAACTAGACAGATCATTCTATATATAATACTAGTGGTTAGTGTCTGTACGTATGTAAATAAATTATTTTCTTTTAATATAATTTTACCTAATTTTAATAATATGTCGGTCACTACATAGTCAATAAAAGCCTGACACGCCCTTTCTCTCCGCCTCAGAGTGGACTTCTCCCACTCATTGGACAATTTCCCAACTTAAAAAAAAGTTGTAGGGTTAGTGGTTACCCTACAACTTTTTTTATAGTCGATATTTATGAAATACTAGCTGAACAGGCAAACGTTGTTCTGCTATATAAAGGGGAGTGAGGGTAGGAGGGTAAAAAATAGTAGTTTAGCGACAAAAAACATGTAACACAGAGATATTTGTAATTACAAAACATGATTGAAAAAAGAGTCCATGGAGTTTCTTGCATATTCTTCTCCATAGAGATCTACGCTTTGGAATATGCAATTAGCATTATTTTTTCTAACTGACTGACTTTTTGACATTTCAAAAGTGCCTGTAAATAGTTTATTCGAAATAAAATGCTTTGAATCTTTGAATCTCAGTTTACGACCTATTTTTAAACCTAACAAAAAATAATAAACACAAAATAAATCGTAAAAATTGGTCAAGCCATTTCGGACGACTTCGATAACCAACATTGTGACAAGAGATTTTTATATAATAGATGAGAAAATGTAAGGTATAATCTATGAAAAATGTATAAAAGTGAAATACCACTCACTGGTTAAACACGAAATGTCAGAAACTATAACACCTACAAACTTAAAAATTGGCGGGTAAGTTCCTTATACGGTGTAGACATCCGCTAAGAACGGATTTTACGAAACTCCACCCCTAAAGGGATGAAACGGGGTTCCAAAGTTTGTATGGAGAAACCTACTTTCATGCGAGTGAAGCCGCTGGCAGAAGTTAGTTTTATGTATAGTTATTTATAATAAAAACATAAAAAGGTGAAGGAGGAGGTGAGGAATAGGGTGTAAAGTCCCGCAAACTTTTGTTTAAAATGGAGGATCCCCTGACCAGGCGAGTGTTGCGTCTAGTCCAGGAACTGCCATATAGTTGATTTCATTCATTCATTTCATAAAATCGAAGTATCTAAAAAAAAATGGTAAGTCCCCAGGTTTCAGATCTGTAGCATTATAATTATTCTCTCATATTGCAGTACCGCAGCAACCACCTCCGTCAAGATGGCGGACTCTGTTTCGAGATTCCGCCGTGGCAACACCAGCCAGTCGTGCTGGAGAATCACCTGCTCGGGCTGAGGACCAGGTGGAACATCACCGACTCGCGAAGGCAGCTGAGATCGCAGCTCGCGTTGGCAAACAGGTATTTGCAGCGCCATGTGCTATCAAATCTTATACCAAATTATGTTTAGGTTAGTTACAGTAATAAAGGAAAACGAAGAAATTTTCCCAAGGGAACCTACTCTAGTATAAAAAATATTCTGTACTATACCAGGATAAATAACAAACGTACCTACACGTTTATGTAGGTATTTATTTTTTGGTGGAAAATTATTTAGTGACTTCTCCCGCACGAGGGCGGAGCGCGAGGGCGTATCAGACTTTTACTGACTGAAATCCACTCCTATGTTCCTTCTTCGCCTTGCATTCCAGGACCCCGAGATTCCCTTTCAGGCGACTTATGGCCCCAGTAGGCTTCGGCCCTGCTGGGACCCTACGGTTTTGCTGGCATTTGTTTGAGAGGCTCGTGGAACACTATGCGCCGGATGACCGAGCGGCGAACTACCCATTGCTTGGCTGGAAATCGGGATCGACGTCTCGGCGGCCCTCACACGTGCGGCCGCCTCCTTCGCTAGCATTACTGCTTTGCAGAAGGAGGCGACCGCCTACCATCCCTCCTCAGTGGGTGTAGAATGTTTGTGAATGTTTGCATACACTCACAAATTTTCTTTTTTATAATATTAGTGTGATAATATATCTCCCTATCGTTCTTTGGGCTAAATCTGTCATAGTGCTAGTCTACATAATATGAAATGGTTGTTACAGTGAAATATCTCGATACATGGACACGGTCCTAGCACCATTTCTGGACACCTATCACAGGAACATCCAGAACTCTTACCAACAGCTGACTGGCAAGATCCTGCGCAGAATCAAAGATGAGATCAATGCCGCTCTTCAGAAGAAACAACAGATTTACACTGAGCTGACACAATTGGCCGATGAACTGAAAGTACCAGGTATGGTTCTATATCAATACTCAATACTTTATTGCATTCCATATTATGTACATAGGTGGTATAAAATATAGTCAAGATCAATTTGGACCCTGTCGGGCACAGCAAAGTTAGGAGAGAGGATGAAGGCCAAGTAACAATTCATGGAATTAATTATTGTAGGTAGATCTAATAGATGTATATTATTATGTATGTGTATAAGTATTGGTAGATTGTGTCCGATTATTTAATTTTTGTTTTTGTCATCTAATTCTTCTACGGTGGTATTATTATATCCATTATTAAAATTTGTAAAAATTAAGTCAAAACATGTCGAGGTAGTCTGTGAGATACGTGTGGGGACTTTGATATGTTGTATGAATTTATGTTCCAACATTAGATCCCAGAACAAGTTAGTTTTTAAACAGCTATCTAAGATATTTATATTTAAATCTCCTCCCAGTATTACATTATATTTTGAATATTTTTTATTAATATAATACAACATTTCTTTTAGTTGGCGAGTAAATACTTCCTCTTCTCTTCTATTCCAATAAATTGTAACTATAACTACATTCTCATTAGGTAATTCTATTGCACATAATTCTATACAATACTCAACAGACATATTACTAATATCACAAACTTCCTTATACTCGAGATGATTTTGTAACAAGATACATACACCGCCACCTCCTCGAGTACGACGACAGTAGGATGCAGCAATTTTGTAGCCAGTCAACTGTAAGTTACTTAATTTTTCTGGTGACAGCCAAGTTTCACATAAACATACATTAATTTTATACATTGGTTTTTCATGGATGAAGGTCTCTAGTAGATGTTGTTTGTTATAAATGCTTTGTATGTTTTGATATAAAATATTAAAATGTTGTTCTGTGGTCTTGAAAAGTATTATTGTTATTAGTATTATTAGTATAATCGTCATTTGTTTTGTTCCACTCGCCGACATTCGAGTAACTTGTCTTACTTAAATTTTCGAACATGTTAGTCATACCGTAATGATTAAGAGCCCCATTTCTCTGCGAAAACATACTACAGTCATATGTCAAATCCAAGTTAGAATCAAATAACCAGGCGTATTCATGGGTACACACGTCCAAAAATAGCATGTTATTGAATGTGTTATCTATGATCACTTCATCATATGGCCAAGTAAAACTGGCCAGATCGTTTTAAACGTTAGGTTTGATGATATTTCAATCCTCTTTTGGCCTACTTTCATTAGACCTTTTATTATCATTGAAATCCTAAATAAATTATATGGCCAAACGAGGATTCACATATCATCAAATGTTAGTGTTTTAACGATCTGGCCAGTTTTAGTTGGCCATATCATGAAATGATCAATTCTAAGATCTGGCCACGACGTACACATTAGCTTCAGCCAGCGCACTCGGGTGATAGTTGAAAAGTATCCCAAGGGAAAAAAAATCCCGGGATGAAAAGTATCCTGTGTGCTTTATCAGGACATGGTCTTTCCGAGTACTAAGTTTCGTCGAAATCCGTGGAGCCGTTCATTTGTGAAGAAGTAACAAACATACCCTCCCATACCTTTGCCTTTACAATGTTAGTGTGACATGCACTTAACGAAAATAACAAATACAGATCAGTAGAGCATAAAAAGGCTGCTTACGGTTAACGGTTACGGTAAAAGCTGCTACTACGGCAGGTCATAGCGGGCATTAGGATCAGTACACAGCTGGGTGCGGGAGCAAAACAACGCTTCAGTGACTCTGTTGGCCCGGTGACCATGTATTTGTATGGGTAACCAGGCAACATAACAAGCTTATAACTTTTTTATTTTCCATGATACAGTTATGAAATTTTTGTATTCTTTACATAATAATACTAGACACGTGTTTCTGTTACTAAAACTAATGTTGTATATTATCGTATTAATTATTGTTGTCGTAGTTCAAGGTACCTAAACGTTACTTACATTATATCGGCAATGATGTACTTGTTGAGACGAATCTCTAAAGTGTATGAGTTGCTAGCCTAGCTAGGCTTTCTATCGGTTGCTGTTTGGCGAGTATCTACTGGAATTGCAGAATAGAAAATGCCTGAGGCACTAAGTTCGCCTTTCAGTAGAAAGGCGAACACTGTAGTGGTATGTGCATAAAGTGTCAATAAATAATAAAAAAAATTGTATAACTTAATTCTTCCATGTCTGTTCCAACATCGGACTAAATGTTCGGCGATTGGCGATTGATGGACATTCTACCTATACAGATGTTTTTTTTGACACCCCTCGCTCTTGGGTGGAGCGTAAGGGCTAGTCAGACTTTTACTGACTAAAAATCCACTCCTGTTCCTTCTTTGTCTCCATCCCAGTGCCGAGTTTTCATTTCAGAAACAAACCCTTGGCCCAAGTAGGCTTTGATCCTGCTGGGCCCCGGCGGTTTGCGGACATTTCCTTGAGGCGCGCGTGAAACAGTACGCGCCATCGCCGACTTGGCCTCGGTCCGGACGGTTACCGTACGGTCAGACGGCGAGCTACCCATTGTTCGCCGTCCTCAAGCCCGCGCACCTATACACACTTTAATTATGCAGACAGTTAAGGAGTGGAATTTTCTATCAGAGTCTGTTTCCTGATGGCTGCAACCTAGGGGTCTTTAATTCAATAATGAATAAGTTAGGTCTAGGCAAACTATTGCTCCATGGTCGACCAAATTACTTACCATCAGGTGAGATAATGGTCAAGACTCAAGCGTGAACCAATAAATTATAACAAGAAAAAAAGTACGTTCAGCCGAACATAGAACCTCCTTCTATTTGAAATCGGTTAAAAACTGGTAAATGATAGTCATTAAATAATTTTTGATAATATTTTTCCAAGTCCGTGCGCCAACCAGAAAATAAATTAAACGTTTCCAATCGCAATTTGGACACAAAACTACTCGATTCCCAATGAAACCGAATTTATTTCAGTGTTATGAGTCTCACAAAGTAATATCGAGCCGAGTCTGACGCAATGACGTTCAATTTGTGATGGAGTCGGATGCAAATTTAATTTCTCTCGCCTGCGTGATACGTTCACTGGCTATTTTTGGAATTAACACTCCCATCATTCTTCATAGTATATTCATAAAACGATTTTCTGTTTTAACTTGAAGTATCTATGAACACGTCTTTCCATAGTGAGAGGCAAATCAAAAACAAAAATTGGCCAAGTGCGAGTGTTTTGTTTTAATTTTAATATATTTGTTTTCTCATAACTATAATGAAATGTACCTGTGGTCGGACAATAAATGATATTTAGTTTTATTTATTAATTTGCACTTTCTTTTCCTTACCCAGAAATGTGTGACGAAGAAAGACGAGCATCTAGAACCCTAGCTAGCAGACATGTGTCTACTATCTATGCCTGCACCGAAGAGGCTCGCGGCTCTATCGCTAAGATGGGGAAGTATGCTGAGGAGATGATAGGTATCACCAGGAACCACATGCAGGCTACTCTCATGGAGGCGACGAGGGCTTTTGAAGTTACTGGACGTGGCGCTCAGAGGAGCGCTGTGTTACCGAAGTAAGTACATTTTTAAGTGTTAAATATGCATTTTTAGAGTTCCGTACCTAAGTCGGTAAAAACGGGACCCTTATAAGATCACTTTATTGTCCGTCTGTCCGTCAGACCATCAGTCCGTCAGTCCGTCAGTCCGTCAGTCCGTCAGTCCGTCTGTCCGTTAGTCCGTCTGTCCGTCGGTCCGTTAGTCCGTCAGTCCGTCGGTCCGTCTGTCCGTCAGTCCGTCAGTATGTCAGTCCGTCAGTCCGTCAGTTTGTCAGTCCGTCAGTCCGTCAGTCCGTCAGTCCGTCAGTCCGTCAGTATGTCAGTCCGTCAGTCCGTCTGTCCGTCAAGTCCGTCTGTCCGTCCGTCTATCCGTCTATCCATCTGACCGTCTGGCCGTCTGTCCATCATTCAAGACCATTTTTCTCAGGAACGCTTCGAAGTATGAAGCTGAAATTAATATCAAATGCTCAAGTCTGCTACCGCGAGCAGCAGAGACAGTCAAACTTCTATGTTAACGCAATCTAAAGTTAAGGTCATTAATGCTCCATTTAGGTGCATATTTTGAAACTCGCTAGTTAATCAAAACCTAGTTCCCGTTAACCTAGAATCTTGAAATTTGGCATGAAACAAGGTCTCATAGCACAAGTATAAGAAAAAGTCTGAAAACTGTAATTTTGTAGATGCGTACCAAAAAAAAAACTTTTTTGCGATTCGGAAAAATCTTTGTAACTCAATTCGGCCATTGAACTGTTTTCATAGGTAAGTATGTATGGAACCCTCAGTGTGCCAGTCCGACTCGCACTTGCCCGGTTATTTTTGAGCTGGGAAATCATCAAATAACTTCTCCCGCTTTAGAGGACGGTTTTTTTTTTAATTTTAGGTGGGAAAATCATCTTAAGACAAATCCCGCTCCTGAGCGGAGCGAGAGATAGTGTCAAACTTTTACTGACTAAAAACCCACTCCTGTTCCTTTGTTGCCTTCGTCCCAGGGTCCGGGTTTAATTTTCACACTACCCATGGCCCCAGTAGGCTTCGACCCTGCTGGGCCCCTACAATTTGCTGACATCGTTTGCGCGTGGAACAATACGCGCCGTCGACGATTTGGGCTTGGTCCGGACGGTTACGGGACGGACTAGAGGACGTAAGATTTTTACTGATTGAAACCCAGCTGCGTTCCATCAGTTGTCTCGTTTGTCTTGTCATTTGGTGGTCTCCTAACACAATAAAAATCTGTAAGAAGTGTATAAGAAAAAGTCTCAAAACTGTAAATTTGTAGTTACGTCACAAAGAAAAAAAGCTTTAATTTTATTATAGTAACAACTTTTATAATACAATAAAAATAAGGTAACTGATACTAACACTTTTCTTGCGATCCGGAAAAATCTTCGATACTCGATTTGGGACTTCGACTATTTACATAGGTAAGTTTGTACGGAACCCTCAGTGCGCTAATCAGACCGCACTTGTTTATTCTGGCATTCAAAGTGACATTTCAAAGCCAATTCAAATAGTTCACTCATTTATATTATCTGAATCATAGTAAGAGAATATTAAATTCATGTTGATATATTACTTGCATGGGTGAGGAATTGTTTGTTTGATGAGTCTTTTCTGCATCTTCAAGATAGATCTAAAAAGTAATAAAACACTGTAATTTTTGTATTAATTTACTAGCTTCTGCCAGCAATTCGCCCGCGTCGTAGATCGTAGGTTTGTCCATGCAAACTTCCAACCCCAGTTTTATCCCCTTAGGGGTGTAGTTTCGTAAAATCAGGATGTATACACCTTATAAGGAACCTACCTACCAAATTTTAAGTTTGTAGGTGTTATAGTTTCTAAGGTTTCGTGATTAATCAGTGAGTGGTATTTCGCTTTTGTAAATATAGATTTAATTGATTATAAATGAAATAGGATAACTAATAATAATATTTATTTCACATTATAATAAAAGTGTTCAAAGGGCCTCTGAGAATTGGTTTCGGCTCGTCGTACGCCATCCAAAGGTCTAGGGCCTCAGGGTTCTAAGATATGCTGATATCTATTTAAAAACAACATTGGTCCAATGGTTAGTAACTACGGGTTGGTTAGTACTAAAGGGTTAGTAATACTTATAAAATCTAAAAAAACTTAACCTACTGCCGTACCAGCAACCGCAACCAGTGATAGATCACTGACGCATCATGTAGAATGCCACTGGAGCTACAATTTTTTTTCTTTGGTCTTTATAATAACGGTTACATGCAGTAACCGTCGTAGACGTTTTTGAAATAAATCTCTTTAAAATTTATGTCCTCTAGGGCGGACGTATCATCCTGTCTCGAAGAACTATCCAAAGCCGCAGTGGTCCTCGGTTACGAGTTGGACCTCAGCCTGACAAACGCCAGGAGGCACAACGAACAGTCTTGTGAAAGACTGACTTCCTGCACGTCCAAGAATAAACGACATACAGAAGACGCTGTTATAGCTTTGAAGGATCAGCTTTATCAATGTGTGAACGCTTGAAGAAGAAAATATTTACAGGATTCGGTATTAGATCGGGTTACGTTGAGTTGGGCCTACTGTCCATGGACGCGTAGCTTCATAGACGCGTATTCGTTATTATACGCTTCGTGTACGCTGACGGCACGACCACAACATAGATAGGTACAGAAGTCAACCTCATGTATGTACTTCACTTTTCATACCTACGCTCAGCGATCGCGCTAGGGTCAGCGCGTGACGCCGAACTGTCCGAGTGCGACCGGGCGCGGTGATAAATGTCTACCTAATCTGAATTTTAAAAATATCATATGGTCACAAAATCATGTTCTCTTTACGGCGCGGGGACTGTTCTGTTACGTTAAAACAAACCATCAAAAGCATTTGCTTTTATTAGGCAGTTTAAGTAGATATTTATCTAATTACCTCTCTGAAACAACTGCTAGCTTAAAAAACGTCAATTCACTGTTTAATGTTGAATTTAAACAACCGACCATTAAACATTTAAAATAAGTTTTTTTTTGTTGTTCCATTTTTTCACAAAAAAGTTCACAGCCGCGTGTCTCAAACGGATAGCACTCGAGCTTGCATTGAGCTGAATTGAGTCGAAATATTGTGTCCGTGAGCGGTGTCTATGTGTGCGTTGCTCGAGTGCGCTTTGTATGTAGATTGACTTCTGTACCTATCTATTTTTTGACACGACGTTGAATACGCGTTTATGAAGCTACGCGTCCGTGAACAGTAAGCCTTAGGTACGAGTATATCGTCAATGATGTTCCTGATACAGTAAGTCATTTTTGGCGGTGAGAAGATTAGTTTAACTGGGGGTTTAACAAAAGGGTAATGGCACCCTTTTGTTAAACCCCCTGTTAAACTTCGTTGCAATTAATCAAAAAACAAAAAGCTAACCAGTACATCTCCCAAAAACTCATGTTTTATTGTTAGTTATCAAAATTCAATAATATTATTTTGCTCTACTATAAATTAGCCATTTTCTTTTCAATCAATCCCTATTTGGGATCAGCCCTCCTGATACTTTTACGCCATTCCATTCCAGGCGATTTAGGGTCATTTCTGGCGCTAAGCCCATTGTCAGCAGGTCGTTCTGGATTGTTCGCCTCCAGGTAGTAGTAATCTCCTCGTTAGAAATTACTCCCGTATGCTAGGTGCGTTCAAAAACATGTGAACTTACATACACAGGACACCCAGTCTCTGAACAAATAATTGTAGGCCATATAAATATTTGTTCCATTTGGGAATCGAACACCCGACATACAGCGCAGATACTAATCGCTTAACCACTGGTCTAACCATACTGTATTTATTGACTTACGTACGGTTAGAATTTCACTGACGATATGTAATGTTTTTAGATAGGGTCTTTATTATGTGTATCTATATACATTTATGTTGTAAATAGATTAATAGGCTATAATAAAACATAGATTTATTTATAATTTTTATTTCATTTAAGTAAATGGTTAAGGTACTCGGCTCTCATGCATGAGGTAGCAGGTTTGGAACCGGGCAAGTATCACTTTGAAGTCCGTCCGTCTATCTGTCTGTCAAGACCCTTTATCTCAGAAACGCGTGAAGGCATCGAGTTGAAATTATAACCGTATACTCAAGTTTGCGGTCCCTTGAAGCTGTGGAAAAATCAAACTTCTAAGTTAACGGAAAAAAAGATACGGCCGTTCACGTGCAAAAAAAACGTATATTTCGACCCTCTCAAGAAAATCAAAATTCATAGGGTACTTCCCGTTGATCTAGAATCCTGAAACTTGGCATGAAGCAAGGTCGTATAGCACAAGTAAAGGAAAAAAAACTGAAAACTGTAAATTTGTAGTTACATTACAAATTCGGAAAAATCTTCGTAACTCAATTCGGAAGTTGAACAGTTAGTTCATAGGTTAGTTCGTACGGAAGCCACAGTGCGCGAGTCCGACTCGCACTTGCCCAGTTTTTTTTTTTATACCTTGTGTTACACACAAGTACAACAAATCTAACGACATCCCTCAAGCTAAAATGCAACAAGTTGTCCAAAAACAATGTACCCACCAGCTTCTAGCTACTTCTAGCTCAGTCGGGGTCAAAAACATCACCTTTTTGCAATTAGGTAAAAGGACGTTGCCCACAAAACCTGTCCAATAGGTCTGGTTCAAATATATTTATTCAGGACGAAACTAATAAGTTAGCTAAACGGGCAGAAATTATACATTTTATTTAAGTATTGTATGTGTTTTGGCAGGACCAGGGTTTCTATCAACAGGAAAGTTTTGCGGTCCGCTGATGAAATACATTGTTTTATTAAAGCTACGAATTTCCGAAGGAGGTATTTAGTTAATTAATTAATTCATCGAAGGACTGGAATAATTTGCCAGCTTCAGTCTTTCCATTCGATTATTATTTAGGTGTTTCCGAAGCTAGAGTGAATAGGCTCATAATAAACTAGCGTGCTTCACTTTTAACGACTGCATCACTGCTTACCATCAGGTGAGATCACAGTCAAACACTGCTTTATACAATTTAAATAAATGAATTATTCGTTTCATACAACGTAGATTGTAAATGTATGTTTTTTTTTTTAAATTATATAGGTAACAAACTTTTTGAAGCCCTGGCTCCTGAGCTAGATAGCAACCTGTGTCACAGCAGCCAGTGTCTTCACCCAGTTATATGGTACATTTAATCACATATTTATTTATACATACTTGATAAAAAACAACATGATAAAATAAAATAAATGAAAGTGCACGTATGCTCTAAGTATTTAATATCTTAGCGTATTATGCGTGTGGGCACGTATGTGAGTGTGTGTGTAGGTGTTCATGTATGATAGTATGTTAAATTGTGCGAGTGTATGTGTAATTTATTATTAGATATTATACAATTCATGAGTACTGCTGTTGAATTAAATCTTCCGTTTGGTGATAATCCAGTGTTTGAACTCTTGTCTTCCAGTGTTGATTCGGTCTTTTAGGTTCGATTTCATGTTCCCATCGGTTTTTTAGGGGCAAAATTATAGATAATAGGTACTCTAAACTTTCGGTGTGAAGCAGTGCTAGGTTAGATCGTTTTGTGCTGCTAATTTTTTTTTAATGGGTAATCATCTTCTTCCATTCTAAGGTGGAGCGAGAGGGCATATCAGACTGGTACTAATTAAAATTCACCTCTATCCTTCAGTTGTGTACATCCCTCATGACCCTTGCAAGCCGATGCTAATGGGCCAGCAGGGTCGATACCCTGCTGGCCTATGCGGTATTAATAATATTTTTTAAGGCGAGCAAACGACGCACCGTCGACAATTCGGGCTTGATTCTTACCAGACAGCGAGCAGATGGCAAGCTAACTGGTAAGTTTAACATACCGACGTTCAAGTGTGCCTCGAAGAGCGCGTCAAACCGTTGGTCTCGGATGCCATTTTTATATCTTTTACAGTCGTTATTGATGGTCAGAAGGCAAAAAAATGGTTTGAGCATTGCCCTTCACAATAATATCATTATTATTATGATCGCAGATTAATATCTAAATTTTATTATGTAGGAAAATCTAGGCTGGTAACCCTAGGAAAACTTTAGCACTAATTGAATATACACACTGCGTTAATCCACACCTAAACGCTTCCACGAAAACGTTCCCCGACCCGTTTCAACTTCATTATAATTATGTCCCTTCCTAGCTCGTCGGGAAACCCTTGTCCCTTCGCTGTCCCCTCCTAATCATGGCCTTTCTCCAACCCTTTAATTTAGCCACAGTTATACGACAAAGCTAAATCTAATTATTCAAATATTTGGACAACACGGCCAGCCAGTAATGAATTTAGATTAGTTCATTCTCAGCCATACGAGTGATGGTATTTGAATGTGTTGTTTGGAATCGGTTGGGGCCAATATTTGGTGTTTGGTTGGTGGTGGTTGGTTGTTGGTGCTGTTTGAATGGTTTTTGTCGAGCTAATAATGGGCCAAGAAAATAGCAATTGAAATCAATCTTATGGCTAATCTATTGACTGCCAAAATGTTCAAAAGAGTTACCGCGACCCGAGTCCCAACAGTGGGAATATGAAAAGGCTATATTATACCAAAAAAGCCAAATTACAAAGGTCCCTTATAATTAATACTGAATTTGAACAAAATAAACATCAATTTATTTACATCGGATAAAACAAATCAAAATGTGGAAACTCATTGGTTCGTAAGCATGGTTATTATAAATTGATTACCTAGTTCGTGTAATGAATTCGCTAATAGTTTATACAAAACTATAATTATTAGTTAACTAGTTTCTGCCGTTGGCTTCACCCGCGTGAAAGTCGAAAATTATCTCAAGCGAACATACTCTCGTTGTAAATTATACCTATCCTTTCCTCCTCCTTTATTTTTGTTTGTCTGTTTCATTTTTACTGCCAATGATAAATTATGTTTATTTTAGGTTATAAAAAACACTTGTGCGTTAATTTTTTCGTTAATTTAAACTAGATGAGAAGCTACACTGAAACAAACTCAGAGGTCAAAGTTTCTTTTAAAGTCTATACAGACTAAACTATGCAGATTAGTGTCCGAGATAGTCTTTTAATGAAAGAATCAATGGACATGTCTGGTTAGTTTTTTATTTTTTATTATTGATGGGCTCGCGTTTGACCACTATTTCACCTGATGGTAAGCGATGACGTGGCCGAAGATGGAGCACGCTTGCCTAGAAGTAACCTATTCATTCTTGAATTAAAGACCTCTAGGTTGTAGCTATCAGGGAACACAGACTCCGGCAGGGAATTCCACTCCTTAGCTGTACGCATTATGAATGTGTTCCCAAAACGCTTTGTACGTATGGGTGGGAGCAATTATCACTATAATCAATTTCAAATAACCTAACCTAATTAGTAAAACTCAGAGGTCAAAGTCTCTTTTAAAGTCTATACAGCAAACATATAATGGTCAAATTATCTGCATGTTTTTCATAAAAAAACGCACATTGGTGTCTGAGATGGTCTTTTTGGTTGGTTCTTTCGTTATTTTTCTATCAAAAATAAATATTTTCCTTAATTATATTAATAGAATTTGACACTTGTTTTCTATAAATTAGTAGAACATATATTTTTTTCCAAACCCGTCCAATGATATCCTCCGGGCTTGGGCGGCGCGGGAGGGTGTATCTGACTTTTACTGACTAAAAATCCACTCCTGTTCCTTCGTTGCCTTTCACACCAGGGCCGAGTCTTCCTTTTAGAAGCAGACCCTTGACCCCAGCAGGCTTCGACCCTGCTGGGCCCCAACGGTTTGCTGACATCTTGAGAACGCGTGGAACAGTACGCGCCATCGACGACTTGGGCTCGGTCCGGACGGTTACCGGGCGATTGGACGGCGAGCTACCCATTGCTCGCCGTCCGCAACCCCCGCTTACGTTGGCCGGAAATCGGGATAGGAATCCCGGTGGCTGGGGCAGTAGATCACCTCTAAGAAACTTACTATAGTCCTTGTATAATGAAAGGTCTGGAACCTGTAATATAGGATTTCTAGTGGTTAGTGGCCCTAACTGCTTTGCCGTTTAACTGATGAGCATGATCATTTGTTCTGTGTCTGGGTGTAACTTATCTATATATGTATGTATTTAAAAATATATAAGTAGGTTTATCTGTTGTCTAGTACTCAGAACACAAGATCTGCTTAGTTTGGGACTAGATGGCGTTGTGTGATAATATATTATTATTTAGCGATCACTTCCAGGCAACCTAGAACTTGGTTATTATTAGTCCTTTTATGGGCATGATCTGCCAGTTTAACAAACATACATCTCAAACTTTTGTATTTATAATGTACCTAGTATAGTTAGAATTATTCGTTTTGATATGTGATTCCTGTTGCTTAATTTTAATAATCGCTTAATCTAAATATTATAAATGCTCTATAAACAGTAGTAGTAATGAGTGGTTTATTAGTCTGTCAGTTATTTTATAGCACAAATACCTACACAATATCATATAATGCCATTATTAGATAGAGAGTATTTACTTACTACTAGAACGACCGGAATCTTGGGTTGTCAAAAAGACGGATGAAAAAAGATAGCATGGATTGGAGATGATAATAATGAGATGGATGTGTGGTTTTCTTATGACATCTCTCGCTCTTGGGTGGAGCGGGAGATAGTGTCAGACTTTTACTGACTAAAAACCCACTTCTGTTTTCTTTGCCTTTGTTCCAGGGCCCCGGGGTTCAATTTCGCACAAGCCATGGTCCCAGTAGGCTTCGACCCTGCTGAGCCCCTACGATTTGCTGACATCTCCTTGAGGCGCGCGTGGAACACTACGCGCCGTCGACGACTTGGGCTTGGTCCGGACGGTTACCGGACGGTCGGACAGCTAGCTATCCATTGCTCGCCGTCTGCAAACCCGTGCCTACGGTCGCATTCCCTCGCACATGCGGCCGCCTCCTTTGCTAGCATTACTGCTTTGCAGAATGCCTGGTACTCCTCCTCGCTCCGAACCATGGCCAAAAAAATATTGCGATTCGAAAAAATCTTCGTAACTCAATTTGGGAATTGAACTGTTTTCATAGGTAAGTTTGTACGGAACCCTCAGTGCGCGAGTCGGACTCGCACTTGCCCAGTTTTTTATTTATTTTGAAATGATTTTTATACGAATTAATTTGATAAAATCCTTATGTGTCTATAAAATGAATAGAGTGAATAATAATTATATATTGTTGGGCAACGGTATCCCATAGATAAATTAACAGATCGAGTTCGAAACACTATACTGTGCTCCAAAATTAGTACAGCGGATGTGCCTCAAAAGGCTGCCTAACTGTAATGGGACTGGAACATGTCTGCCACGCGCCCGACAAACTAGGGGCCAAAGTAGCACAAAATTGGTGCGCTGAAATAGTATGACAGGGTCGCGGTAAACCATAAATGAGATGGTGGGACGAACTAGAAAGATTTTGCCAGAACTGGAAGGATAAAGCGCGGGCGCGCGAGAGATGGACGGAGTGGGGGAGGCCTTTGTCCAGAAGTGGAACAGAACAGACTTAAAAACAAAACAGGCCAAGTGCGAGTTGGACTAGCCTACGAAGGGGTACCATTATCTATACAACTTTTTTATGCAATTTATTTTATTCTGTTTTTAGTATTTGTTGTTACAGCGGCAACAGAATTCTACGAAAATTTCAACTGTCTAGCTATCGTGGTTCATGAGATATACAGCCTGGTGACAGACAGACGGACAGTTTGTTTACGAATTCCTAAAAAACACATATACACACTCACATACTCTTTAATTTAATATCACTTACTACATTAATTACTTTAATTGAACAGAAACAAGCCACTCAAATAACAAGAAACACTTCGCCAACAGTACATCAAGACAAGACAGCCAAAAACCATAGGGGATAATAAGAATTAATAATACACTCACAATTCAAAAACTTTGGCCACCCCGCGTTAAGTGTGAACTGCGCTGCATTATACATTAGCCCCATTGCCGTGGGGTGCCTCCAGCCTGCTCATGCATTTATCACGATTTATAACTTGCTTGACGTTGAGAATGGGTTATGTTTCCTCAGTTTTATGTCCTGGTGATAAAATTGACTTTTAAGCGTTTCCAGATTGATATACAGCGTGTCTTAAGAGCGTCCTATTCGAGGTACATTTTCTCACAACCGCTCTTACGTGATTATCATGGTATTATTAGATATTTTGGTGGCACAGTTATCTTGTGGATATTATCTAGGCTTTTATAGAAATAAAACATAGATTTGTGTAAAACTAATCTAGTAAAGATCTCTGAAAACCTGCTATTTTACGTAAACTTTGGTCCCCATAATGAACTCATATATTAAAAATATAAATAAGTACATCAATAGAAAAAGCCTTGCTCATTTAATCGAGATTCTGAATGACAATTTTTTTTCTAAAAACCCTTTAAGGGTTTAAAAATCTTTATTTGCATTGCCTCTTCATCAAACATCACGTTGGATTGCATTAGATGAAGCAATAAGCTTTTAAACCATACTCAATGTTGACGATAGGCGAGTGGAAAAGGATCCTCTTAAGACCCTTGGTCCCAAGCAGTGCCATAAAGTGACTTTCTGAAGCCTCCTCCTCGGTAGCGGCTAGGTCAATAGGTCTGAAAAACAAATATGTTTAACATAGATTCACGTACAACATTATCAACATTTATGACTTATTCCTTTGACTAATATGTTCGACCATTTTTTTTTAACAACATTGTATAGGCGAGTGGAAAAGGACCCTCTTAAGACCCTTGGTCCCAAGCAGTGCCATAAACAGTGACTTTCTGAAGCCTCCTCCTCGGTAGCGGCTAGGTCAATAGGTCTGAAAAAAATATATGTTTAACATAGATTCACGTACAACATTATCAACATATGACTTATTCCTATGACTAATATGTTCGACAATCTTTTTTTTTTAACAACATTATATTATTTCACTTGTTTTCCCTACTCCTTAAAAAAGGCATTGATTGTTTTTTTTAAATATTATACACAAAAAAATTGTTAGTTAAGTGTTCTTCAGAATGTACATAGCATATGTAAAGCAATTAATATATCGCAAAGAAAATGGGTTAAAAGGTCAGCGGCTGTACGAGTATGTATGCATTTAATTCCGGCCAGATGTTCAAGAGACTATACGCCTTAAACAATGACCTACGAACGTATAACATGGTTCCAGTATATTCTTCTGGACCTCCCAGTGGTGATAATTTTCGTCAACATTTCGCTATTAAAAAAAAATAAAGGGTATGAAATAGTTATTTTAATCAACCCCAATGACATTTCTATTTAAAAAGTAATTAATTCGTTTTTTTCACCAGCTGAGCAGTTAGCTCATTCAAGTTTTATTTACATTTAAAGTGAGTTTATTACATTTTAATTAATAACGTGGTGGGAGTTGATTAAGGTTTGGAGGTAAGTCTCGCAAACCTCCGTTAAAAAGGGAGGATCTTCCAACCACACAGCTGTTATGTCTGGTGGGCAACAGCCCGATAGATGATTTCGGGCTGTTCTATATGTTCTAATCGCGAGAACTTTGATTGCGCGATGCAGAATTAGTTCTTATGTGACGCCATAGATTTCGCTACATCACTTCCCTCCGAAGATCGGAGATCGATGGTTCTTGATGCTTCTTGATGCGTGCTAGGCCAATCGTAGGTTGGTTCCAGTGAGTCGGAACCGAATGCCGCATAGTTCTCGGGGAGTCGGAACTGTCTGCAGTGATGCCCCAGTGAGTCGGCGTGGTGCTGTCCCAGTGAAACAGGATGATGCTGCTGGCTCCAGTGAGTCGGAGCGGTGCTGTGCGACGTGGTGGCTTGACTGCTTGCGTCGACCAGTAGAGGTTCTTCGTGGCTCTTCATGTGACTGGCCGAAGGTGCAAAGTGCTTCGCCAAGGTCGCTGATGAGGCTGAGGGTAATGACCAGGTATGACCAAGTAGGCATGCTGATGATCAGGATACCCTTCATAGCCATGTGAGCTGGCAGTATGGTTCTCTGCTCGTGACTTCACGAAGCCTGCGCTGACGTTCTTTGTCGAGGGTCACTAGTTTGGAGATATGTGGACCAGAGTGTAAAGTCCCGCAAACCTCCGTTGAAAAGGGAGGGACTGCCCGAAAGATGATTTCGGGCTGTTCTATATGTTCCAATCGCGCAGAGAACTTTGATTGCTTGATGCAAGATTAGTTCTTATGTGACGCCATAAATGTCGCTACAAAGGTAACGATTAGAAAAAGAACTGGATAAGTGCGAGTCGGACTTGCACTTATCCAGTTCTTTAATAGTTAGTTTTGTTCTTTAATAAGGGTTCTGTTTTTTCCTTTTGAGGTACGGAATCCTAAAAACACAAATCTTCAAAGATTATTGCTTGGAGTTCTCGCAGTATGTGTTTTCCTCGTTGCAGTCTGCATAAGAGCAACCAGACTAGGTCCTAATAAATTTATACTAGTTCTGTCAGTAAGCCGGGATTACTTTTCAGAAAACAACACGATTCTTTTAAGACTGTTTTTAGAGACCGACCGAAGACTCAGTTTTTCCCCCTATCCGGGCTCCAACTCCCACCTGCGCGCTTGAAGAGTCGTAATTTTTTTTTTAAGATTTACGACCTCTTCGGAGAACAGTGCTTAGGACCATAGACGTGAACTATGGTGGAAAAGATATCCTACTTCTCCAAATTTCATCTCTCCGGCAGAACACCTGCCACCGGGACACGAACTGCAGTGGTCAATCTGGAAATCTCTGAACTGACTGCGGGCTTAGGTTGGCTGCTGCAGAGATAATCTAGCCAAATGGGGTATTCTTGACCTATCACAAATACAGCGCCAGTGTGGAGCCTCTTCCCAGGATATGCGTCATCTCCTTTTCTGCCCAGCTTGTACAACTACCTGCGCCTTGAAACTTAAACTCAAAAATTATTTTTTCGACATAGGCCTACATGGGCACTTATAAAACGTCAGAAGCTAGTGCACTGTTCCAATTGACCGTTTCCTATGGAGAAGAACCGGCAAGAAACTTCATGGATCCACTCCACTGCACTCTTTAAAAAAAATGTATCTACAATATTTCTTATATTTTTTACTAATTAAATCTAACTTTTCTACCGTACATTCTCAATAAGGTTCAGTTGAAAACCAGCGTCAGGCAACTACCACGAAGTTGTCTGGCTTTTTTTGCTGAACTGGACCTATTTGGTGCAGGTGCGAGACACACAATGTTAGTTATTTTTTTTATCTTAACTTACATGTTGTTTCTACATTGTGTGTATCTGTGTACGAGTGCCAAATAAAATATTTTTCTTTCTTTCTATTTCCATATTACAATAATAATAGATATGAGAGGACAATGCAGGCCAGCTTCAACGACTTATGCGAGGCCAACGAAGGTGCGGTCCAGGTGGCTAAATATTGGTCGGACCAAATTTGAGTCAGATCGACACGATAGAAAAAGGGTCAGCCACACATAGCAGTTGCGGCAGCAGATTTGGTTTCGGCCAAAAAATTACTGGATAGCTGAAGGATGTGACAGACCCCTAAAACTGACAGTTTCGTTCGTCTATGTATGTTATCATTTTTGAGTCAACGTTGATTTATTAATTTATTTAGTATTTTATGAAAGTTATAACTAAATAATTAAGTATAACTGTAACAAAATAAAGTTAGGAATAACCAATAATAGATAATAATTATACTATAATAATGTAATATTACACAACTATCACATAACGCCATCTTGTCCCAAACTAAGCAGAGCTTGTGTTATAAGTACAGTCAAGCCTTAAAAGTGCAGTTGCACTCTACCAATGCTAAAGTGTCTAAAATTTCTTTGTAGTAGAAGTTTTGTAGTCCACAACTAGCTTAATTACTATAGATTCTATGCTACAAATCAAATCAGGCATGAACCTCTGACCCTCTTCTACAAAGACATTTTAGACACTAGCATTGATGGAGTGCAACTGCACTTTTGACCCCTGACTGTAAAACTGATAGTACTTATCAACAGGCCAGTTAAACTATATAGAAATATTAATTTTAGTTCTTGTCAGTTTTTCTGTTACTACTTACTAACTGACGTGTCAGTTTCGATTTCAATTATAGCCGAAACTGGAAAAAGAGCCGAACATCTGATTACGGTTTCTGTTTCGGCCGCAAATCGTGATTCGGTCAGTCACTACATTTTTAAATGTCATTTTAGTACGCTTTGAGTATAAGGTTTGGGTACAAGTTATATTTTTGTAGAGGTCCTAGGGGGATCGTTGGTAATGCCAGAATTCCGTGACAAGGGTTTTATTAATGGAAATGAGTAAACATTTTCAACTGGTCCTGTGTTAACATTAATCTTCGGGACAGAGTAGGTATATTTAAGGATAAAAAGATGATTAAATAAAGGTAGAAGCAACTCTACTGTATCTGTAAATTGAGTATCCGAGAAAGAACTGGAGTTACCGACATAGCCTGCTGAAGGACCGATAGCTGGTGAAACAGACGAGTCCTGGAGGAGGTAGCGTCTTGCCAGGCATAGCGTTGGACGCCCTTCAGCTAGGTAGATTGATGACCTTTTGAAAGGTGGCAGGGAAAGGGAGAAGTCGGAAGGTAAACGGCTGGGTACTGCTTAGCGAAAGGGAGAGTCCTTTATCCAGCAGAAATCATGAAATAACTTCTACCACTCTTGGTGGAGCAAGAGTAATTGTCAGACTTTTACCGACTAAAACCAGTCTGTGTTCCTTTAGTTGCCCTTTGCGTTGCAGAGCCACGGTAAATATTTCGGACAATCCCGCAGCCATGGCAGGTATCATTGTCGGCTCTAGTGGGTCCGGGATCAAGTCCATGAATTGATTGATGCTGAATACATATAGACTAGGAAAGTAACGGAAGCGCTTATATCGGAGCCGAATACGGAGCCGGAGTTAAGTTTATTTTATCGGAATCGGAACCAAATTAGATGTTGAGGCGTAGGCAGAAGAGTCAAATGAAACACCACTAAAACTAATAAAAAACTCGGTTATGTATAAGTGAAGAGCGAATTCCCAACATTCCGAATACGAAACAAAACAACAGCCCCCCTAGCCAAGTTACAACCGTTTCGTTTCAATTCTCTTTTCGTTGATCGCCTCGAGTCACCACGCCTCCTATTCCTTTGACCACGTGACCGAGCGTTGAGATGACGTCAGAACCAAGAAATCGGAGGCGTGGCCGACTCGAGGCGATCAACGAAAAGAGAATCGAAACGAAACGGTTGTAACTTGGCTAGGGGGGCGGGTGAAACAGTAATCGACAGAAGGCACAGAGGGCAGGTTCCTAGCGAAACAATTATTTTATTTGTACTTCTGATATAAGTTCCAGTTAAAATCTATTGGAATCGAACTCGAAAGTGGAACATCAATTGGAAGTTCCACCCTTTTGTAATTGGAACCGGACCTCCGTAAAATCTTCGCTATTGACTGTATAGCCACTCTATATAGAGTGGCTGGTAATTAGTCACCGATACTTAAACACGTGATTGTACTTATGATTACAAACAAATTTCCCAAATAAACTTTTTTTATATTCACATTAGTTTTATCACAATAACAAAACAAATGTTTGAACAGCTGTTTAAATACGCGCGCGCGCCTGCGACCGGCAACCGCTCAGCTGTTAGCCGCTTGACGCCACCGTACCTACAATAGTTATAAAACACCCGCGCGGCTTGCAAACCCATAGGTGTGCGCGCGCGTATTACAAACAGCCTTAGATTCAAACAGCTTTTTTGTTACTGTGATAAAACTAGTGAGTATATAAAAAAAGTTTCTTTGGGAAAGTTGTTTGTAATCATGAGTACAATCACGTGTTTAAGTATCGGTCACTAATTACCAGTCACCTTATATACGTACTACAAAGTAAAATATATAAACAAAAACCTCTTGAAGCATTACAAAGTATAATGTAAGTAACATGTAAGTTTCTCAAAATCTCAAGCAATATAAAGCAGACAGATATTTAAAAAGACACACATTCTTAACGTAGCCATATAAAACTTTCATCATAAAGGTGGCACGGAATAAAATATTCCCGAGGAGTTGAAATAGTTCCCCAACACGGATCATAACTCACCGAGGGGAAGGTGCTCATGAAAATGGCTGGAGCTACGCATTTATGGGGAGATTAGGGAGCTTTTTGACGTATTTTTAACCGACTTCTAAAAACAGGAAGATTTTCAACTTGGAAGTATTATATTTATATAAAATATATATAATATACCACAACTTTCAGACAATGCCATCTAGTGCCAGACTAAGCCGAATTGCTTGTGCTATGAATACTAGACAACTGATAAACGTACTAGTTTCTAATTATATACATTTAATAGATAAATTACACCCAGACTCAGAATAAGTGATCGTGCTCATCGTACTAACTAGTTTGTCTTGAATGGGAATCGAACCCACGACATCCGGCATAAAAGTCAGGGTCACTAACCACTAGACCAACAGGCCAGTTAAGATATTTTCGCATTTTTGGGGGAAATTCATTAAATAGCTTCTTCCGCTCTCCGTGGAGCGAAAGGGAGTATTAGACTTTTACTAACTAAATCTCACCTTTTGCTACAGTTGCCTCTGCGGATCAGGGTGTAAAATCCCGCCTTCTTGTTCCGTTGAAAAGTGGGTATTTTAAGACCAAACGGTTAGGTGGACCAGCGGTACATGGTTGACATCCCACCTATACGCACAAAACGTTTTAGGAACACATTCATTGTGCGTACAGCTAAGGAGTGGAATTCCTTGCCGGAATCTGTGTTTCCTGATGGCTACAACGCGGGAGTCTTTAAGTCAAGAGTGAATAGGTTACATCTAGGTAAGCACGTTTCATTGTCGACCGCATCGTCGCTTTCCATCAGGTGAAATAGCAGTCAAGCGCAAACCTATCAATAATAAAAAAGTCGGTTGTTGTGTCTGACCGAATAATTGATTTCAGACTGTTGGAGAGGAACTATGATACCGCGATGGAAGATTTTGAATATTTAATCATTACTTGATGACAATGTTGCTAGAGGTTTGTTATTTACTATCTCCAAGATGATAGCATTCTTTATGTGTACCCATTGAATATTTTTTAGTTTTATAGATTCAGTGACACACACTTACAAAACAAAAGATTACGTAAGAAAATTCATCATCTGTTCAAAAATCAATACAGTATTAAGATTCCTAAAGGGGTCTAAAATGCCTTATCATTCAATCAGGTCATTCAGGCCAGTTCATTCGCCATAAATATAACAACCAACAAACCTTTAATAAATAAAAAATGGTGACGCCGTTCATTTATAACAAAGCATTGTTGTTTTAGAAGTCAGAACAAAACCGCACGTAAAATAACTCATAAAAGTTCTTAAAAAAAAACTGGGCAAGTGCGAGTCAGACTTGCGCCCTGAGGGTTCCGTACAAACTAACTTATGTAAACAGTTCAATTCCGAAACGGAGTCTCGGAAGATCCGAATCGCAAAAAAGTTTTTTTTTGGTGACGTAACTAAAATTTTATAGTTTTCAAATTTATTCCTATACTTGTGCTATAAGACCTTACTTTATGCCAAATTTCAGGAGTCTGGGTCAACGGGAACGTTGATTTCCTCGAGTTTGTCAAAATGTACATTTTTTGCCACATAAACCGAAGTATCTTTTTTTCTCGTTAACTTACAAGTTTGATTTTTGTTCAGCTTTAAGAGTGCGCAGACCAGAGTCGGTTTTAATTTCAACCCGAGACCTCCACGCGACAGACAGACAGACTGACGGACAACAAAGTGATCCTATAAGGGTTCCGTTTTTCCCTTTTGAGGTACGGAACCCTAAAAATGACAAAAAAAAAATGTAATGAAAATAACCATATCAGTATATTTTCGCCTCTTTTAACAGAACATGGACGGTTAATTCCGGCGAATGGGGTGAAGTCGCTAGTTGTGGTCAGGAGAGCAGTTCACGTTGCAACGATAAACTGAGACCCTACCACGAAGTCTTATCGCGATCCATTTTACGACCTAAACTGAACTTTTAAAGGCTAAAGGCTATATAGGGTTCAGATTTAACGTATGTCTCGCAATTTGAGTATTTTCTGCGGCCTACCC
The DNA here is from genome assembly GCA_961205895.1 of Mythimna pallens. Lineage (NCBI taxonomy): Eukaryota > Metazoa > Arthropoda > Insecta > Lepidoptera > Noctuidae > Mythimna > Mythimna pallens. The sequence goes on from OY540844.1 coordinate 19,087,013, forward strand.
AAATGTTCTTTCCTTAGTATTGTTCGTTAAGTCGTTGAGATCCGAAGTAATCCTGCCCACTAGCCAAGTTACAACCGTTTCGTTTCGATTCTGATTTCGTCGATCGCCTCGAGTAGGCCACGCCTCCGATTGCTTTATTCTGACGTCATCTCAACGTTCAGTCACGTGGTCATAACACAGGAATAGGAGGCGTGGCCGACTCGAGGCAATCAACGAAAAAAGAATCGAAATGAAACGGTTGTAACTTGCCTAGGGGGGCTGAGTTGAGCTTTGCGAATACTGACAAATGCTTGCACTGACTGGACAGGTCCACTCAAATCTGTAGGATTCTTTCTTCAAAAGACCATCTCAGACAAATCTGTGTGGTTCTCATTTGATTTGAACATTACATATTTACTGTATGGACTTTAAAACAGACTTTGACCACTGAGTTTGTTTCGGTGTTTCTTCTCAGGGTAGTCAGCTAGGAAACACCGGCCTCATATAGTCGTGTTAAAGTGTTTTTTTAAATCTATTTGCAAAATAAATATAATTTATCATTTATAGCTCCATCACTTTTTTTTCTCGCACGAGTAATATTTTACCATGTCATAGTAAGGCCGCCAGTTCACACGTCGTGTTATACAGTTGGCCGGAAAAAGTATTTTGCTACGTACATGTTAAGTTTAGTTCTGTTTCGTCTTTTTTTGTGGTTTATTTGTTACTATCTATAGATTTTTATAAGGGAAACATGCTCTTTTTAGGGTTTCGTAGCTCAAAAGGAAAAAAACGGAACCCTTATAGGATCACTTTCTTCTCTCTCACTTGTATCTCGGGAACACGTGGAGGTATCGAGTTGAAATTAAAACCATAAACTCAAGTCAGCGGACCCTTGAAGCTGTAAAAATCAAACTTCTGAGTTAACGAAAAAAAAAGATACGGCCGTTTATGTCGCAAAAAACACTGTCAAGGAAATCAAAATTCATAGGGTACTTACCGTTGACCTAAAATCCTGAAATTTGGCATGAAGCAAGGTCTTATAGCACAAGTATAGGAAAAAATCTCACGTACGTCACGTCGTCGTCGTTCACGTCACTAAAAAAACTTTTTTTGTAATCTTCATAACTCAATTCGGAAATTAAACTGTTTTCGTAGGTAAGTTTGTACGGAAACCTCCAGTGCGCTTTTTTTCAAGGTGGGCAATCATTAATGACTTTTCTCGCTCTAGGGCAGAGTAGAAGAGCGTGTTAGACTATTACTGTCTAAAACCACACCTATGTACCTTCTTTGCCTTGCGTTGGAGGACCCCGGGGTTCCTTTTGGAAGTCAACCCATGGCCCCAGTAGGCTTCGAACCTGGTGGGCCCCTACAGTTTGGCTGACATTTCATTGAGGCTTGCGTGAAACACAACGCGCCGTAGTAAATATAAAGAATTACGATAGGTGCCAGTATTCAAGGTAGGTTTTAGTTTTTATTTCAGTTTTTTAAATTAAGAATGTCAATAAATGTAAGAGAGTTATTGACCACTATGGCAAAATCTGCCATCTATCATAGTGTCTTTTTTAGCCGACGACCAATTTTAAGATATTCTATTTGATAATATTGTCAAAGAACAGTTGCACTTTACCAATGCTAAAGTGCCTTAAATTTCTGTATAGTAGACGTTCAATGACCCAAAAGACGTTTATTCAATACCTTAGATACTACTCTACAAATTAAATCATTCATAAACCATTGACCCTCTTCTACAAAGAAATGTTAGTCACTTTAGCATTAGTAGTGTGCAACTGCACTCCTGACAAAAACCTAAAGAACTTGAAAATCTTCTTCATCATCCGCGCCAATCTAATCTACAAATACGAACCTTTACACATTCGTAAAACGTATCCATGCATACAATACTAGGACAGTTATAAGGTGCAGCACACCCCGGCGGAATTGCGAGCGGCGATGTCATTTGTCATGTGTCCATCTAGTAGCGGTCGTAGTTACAGCGCGCCTTTATTTTGGACACATTATATCGTATGTTTTTCTAGATGTTTGACGAGATAGATTAGGTTTATTTGTGATCAATTTGATATGTTGGCGAGATCATAAACATCAATCTATTACACAACTCGTTCATCAAGTATATCCAATAAAGGATCGTGATAAGGTGCAGCACATAATGGCGGATTTGCAAGCGACGATATCATTTGTTATGTGTCCATCTAGTAGCAGACGTAGTTATAGCGCGCCTTTACTTTGGACACATTATATTGTATGATTTTCTAGATGTTTGAATAAATAGGTTAGGTTATTTGAAATTGATTAAGGAAAAACTTGTTGGATACTAGTTCTGAGTTAAGCTGCACGGATACTGACAATTACTTGCACTAACTGGACAGGTTTCATTGATTCTTTCATTAAAAGACTAACTCGAATTTGCTGTATGGATTTTAAAAGACTCTTTGACCTCTGAGTTTTTTTTGGTGTATCATATCAGGGTAGCTACTTAGGAAACACCAGCCACATCTAGATTACATTGACGTGTATAAGTCTTGTTTATAATGACTTTGCAAAATAAATATTATTTATCATACTTAAGTGTGTAACTAATAAAAATCAATTTATTAGTAAGTTGTGTTTTTAAACATCCGTGCTTACATAATATAGAATAGTGATAAGGTGCAACACATTTCACGGATTTGCGAGCGACGATGTCATTTGTCATGTGTGTCCGTCTAGTGGCGGACTTAGTTAGAACTTGCCTTTATTTTTATGTTTATCAAGTTTTTGCCAAGGAATTTAAGACGGAATGTGCAAACTCCAATTATTAGAAGAATACCTTGGGAATGGAAGCTGATGGGACTAACTCAAAATGCTCATATTGTCTGCCTTTTTTTATTACGGACTGGCTTGCGTTTGACCATTATCTCACCTAATGGTAAGCGATGATGGTGGGCGACAATGGAGCACGCTTGCCTAGAAGTAACCTATGTTATGTTATGTCTAAGTATGGTTTCCGCACTTAGTCCTATGCAGACCATTGTACGTGGGCCATGGTGGCCATAACCTTAGGTGGGCTTATTACAACCAGCCCACCTCTCTCTAAAAACCGGTTAGGCCTCTCAATTTTTTCAAGGCATCCCTGAGTTCAGGGATCCTAAGGTTCGTGTGCGTATTTCAGTGACACGTGTGCAGTCTACGAGCACACGTACAATTTCATTGTCTCCTCCCCCTCCGAGCATGCTCTGCTCAGAGGGAAGATATCCTATTCACTCAGAATTCTCCGGCTATGTTAGTTTACTGGAACTAATGTCAAAGTCAAAGTCAAGTCAAAAATTTTTTATTTCACATAGGCCTACATGGGCACTTATAAAACGTCAGAAGCTAGTGCACGGTTCCAAATTGGTCGTTTCCTATGGAGAAGAACCGGCAAGAAACTCCATGGTTACTAACAACAGGTTACTTTACAGATATAACAAACACATTTCTACAATTGTATGAATAACGTACGAGGTAATTATTAGCCTGCAAGAAAAGTACAAAAAAAACCTTCGATTTTCACTCAAAAATATCAGCATCGACGAAGCCTCTTGACGGAACCGAAAATAGACCATAAAAACATTATTCAGACAGCCGTAGACATAATAATAGAAAAGTATAATGCTGTTGGAAATATCTTGGAAATAAAACCACGGTGAAAGTCTTGGGGACCGCAAAAACTGTTCAGTATTCCAGCTCGGCGCTACCGAGAAGCAGAGAGGAATGAAAACGTTACCGATGTGACGCAGGGAGATGGGAGAAGTACTACTTTGTGCGGTAGTGGAAAATGTGGGTATTTTGAGCCTGTCTCTAGGGTTTCGTACCTCAGTTGGCAAAAACAGAACCGTTATAGGATTAGCACGCCATAATTATGGCGGTATCTTTGAAGCGTGGCTGGAAAGACCTCACGGCATCCTTACCTTCCGCATGACGTAGATCCTCACCGGAAATGGTATGTTCGGAAGGTTCCTAAACGGATGAAACGCCCGGGTGTCACCATTGTGTGATCGAGTGAGAGTGAGGCAATCTCTCGCGCCGGGCCATGGTCCGGAGCGAGGAGGAGTGGCAGACGGTCGCCTCCTACTGCGAAGCAGTAATGATAGCAAAGGAAGCGGCTGATCGCGTGAGGTAACGGTTCTCACGCCGATTCCGATCCCGATTACCGGCCACCGTAGGCGCGGGCTTGCGGATGGCGAGCAATGGGTAACTCACCCTCCGACCGTCCGGTAACCGTCCAAGTCGTCGACGGCGCGTACTGTTCCACGCGTGCCTCAAGATGATGTCAGCAACTGTAACGGCCCAGCAGGGTCGAAGCCTACTGGGGCCAGGGTCTGATTCTGAAAGGAAGACTCGGCCCTGGTACAAAAGGCAACGAAGGAAAGGAGTGGGTTTTGAGTCAGTAAAAGTCTGACACTATCTCTCGCTCCGCCCAAGGGCAGGGGATGTCATAAGAAGATTTTCCCACCAAAAAAAAACCACTTATTGTCCGTCCTGTCAAGATCCTTTTTCTCAAGAATGTGTGAAAGTTTGCTAAAATCAATATCAAATACTCAGGTTTGTTACTCTAAGTAGCACTGAAAAATCAAACTCCTAAATCAACGCGATCTATGGATAAGTCTGTTTATGCAAAGTTGAAGTTAAAAGTCTGTATTGAAAAACTCTTAATTTTTAGGGTTCCACACCTCAAAAGGAAAAAACGGAACCCTTATAGGATTACTTTATTGGCCGTCCGTCTATCTGTCAGTCTGTCAAGATCTCGGAAACGCGTAGCGGAATCGAGTTGAAATTAAAACCATATACCTACTCAAGTCTGCGGTACCTTGAAGCTGTGAAAAAATCAAACTTCTGATTTAACGATAAAAAAGATACTGCCGTTTATGTCGCAAAAAATGTATATTTCGTCAGTAAAGGGAATCAAAATTCATAGGGTATTTCTCGTTGACCTAGAATCCTGAAATTTGGCATGAAGCAAATTATCACAGCACAAGAACAGGAAAAAATCTGAAAAATGTAAATTTGTAGTTACGTCACAAAAAAAAATGCGATTCGGAAAAATCTTCGTAACTCAATTCGGAATTTTAACTGTTTTCATAGTCTGACTTGCACTTACCCGGTTTTTTTTAATTTATTTTAAAAAGTTGTAAATACATTTCTCTCTTCCGATGTTTATAAAAATTGCTTGTCAACTTTCTTCCAAACACCATCGCCAGCTAAGTTTAACCTTCTGATTCCCCTGTGTCCCCGTCACCCAAGTTTCAATATAATTAGAGCGTACGGCACCTTTTCAATTGGTTCGCGGCGAACTTCTACCGGAGGAGTTGCAGCCCCTGATTTTATAACTGCACCCCTGATTGTTCATTCCTGCTGCGGTCGCGGCCAGATTATGTTAAAAGGTAAGGGAAGTTCATTTTGATATGTTTCTGAGAGTTGATATGAGCTGGGAGAAATGCGAGTCTTTGTATGTAGTCTTATCATTTATTTATTTATATATGCACATCAACGATTTATTTACAAAACATTGACTACAATAAATTTACGAGGGCATCCTGAGAAAAAAAGTCACATAATCACAGCATTTACATTAGATTTAATTGATAAATTAATTTATTATGATTGGGTTTAAAACTGAAAATTGGCATTACAATAAAAATTAATACACAAACTAAGGATAAATTAAAATAACATTATTATTAAATTAAATCAACATCATTATTAAATTAAAATACAATGTTAAATATTTTTAGCATTCAATCATTCAATCATATTAATATTAAATTAAATTATCATAATATAAAACGAAAACGCAAAGTGTAGACTTTTTTGTGTGTAATTCATATTATTATACAGAGCTATACAATTAAATTTACATTCATTCAAAGTAATGATATTATTATTGTTCTTAAAAAAGCGACAATTTGTGTTTATACAGAGATCAGAGTTTCTTCAAAACTAAACCTAGTAATATTATTTATATACTTTAAAAAATGACAGATTAATCCCTAATTATAATGTATTTATAAGTTTATAATATTAGCATGTACAAGTATTTTATTATTGTAACTTAATTTAATGATACTGCATACTTGATATTTATCTGTTATTTATTTATTGTGGACACCTACCACAGTGTTGTCTCTTTTAACCACTACTGTACATGAAGTTTAAATAAATAAATAAATAAATTCGCATAAATGGAAATCCAAACCACTTAAAACCTTCATCAAATAAAACAATAAGATGCTGAAACGGCGACGCGGTTCCAGTAAGTCACTGAAATCAAGCCTGAAACTCCAAGAGCTGTTCCATTTCAAACTTACTGCAGTTAATACTTTGTAGTTCTTAACGCTGATAAGTTTGAAACTTGACTGTAGTACAACGTTCGAGTTGGTGACTAGTGATCAAAAGGGAGGATTTTTTTTTTTTGATAATGATCTGCCTGTAATCCCATTTGATGGTAAGCGTTGATGCAATTATTGACAGTGGTGAGACGCACTAGTTTATTAAGAGCTAGAGGATATCATCCAATGACTTCTCGCGGTCTAGGCCGGAGCGTGTCAGATTTTTACTGATTAAAACCACTTCTATGTTCTTTCTTTGCCTAGCGGTCCAGGACCCCGGTTTTCCCATCCGGAAGGTAACCTATGACCCCAGTAGCCTTCGGCTCTGCTGGGCCCCTACGGTTTTGTCGACAACTATTTGAGGTACGCGTGGAACAATACGTACCGTTGGTCTCAGTCCGGACGGTTACTGGACGACCAGACGGCGAGCTAGCCATTGCTCATCGTCCACAATCCTCACCTACGGTGAAACTGAGAGGATTGTATTGATGATTTGAATAATAATTTAGTAAAGTCACATTTGTTACAGCCGCATATCATATTACAAGCTACTGTCAGCAACTTCGCCCGCATAAAAATAGATTTCTCCATACAAACTTTGAACCACCGTTTCATCCTGTTTGGAGGAGAATTTTAGAAAACCCTCTCGTACCGGTCGCCTAAGCCATAATTGGAAGCTTTGTGCAAAATTTCACGCTCCTAGTCCCAGTAGTTTCGGCTGTTCGTTGATTTGTCAGTCAGTCAGTTTCTCCTTTTATATATAAAAGGAGAAACATGTTACCTGTTGAGTGACAGGTAACATGGTACCTGTCACTCAACTGAAAAATGCAAAACATATTAAGAAAAGTTGAATTTTCGGTCTACACCCGCATTTTACCTTAACATTTACAAATATTCAAATATACTACACAGTACACAGTAAAATGTAATTTTTGAAATGGAAACGACGAAATGTATCCTTTAAAATAATGTTGTCCTCGTAAATATCGGAAAACATTACAAATACAACAAACGGTAACAGTCGAGTAAATGAGTCCCTTGTTTTTTATGGAAATGTGATACATACGAGCTGCCAGCCCTTGTACCCCTCCTCAATGTACTTGTTGAGATACTTAGTGTAAAAAAACTGGGCAAGTGCGAGTCGGAAACGCGCACTGAGGGTTCCGTACAAACTTGGAAGGTAAATTGCGGTTTAAGATTTATGACGTATAGATCTCGTTCAAACCAATTTTAGTTGGAAGTTTGCATGGTAATGTACATATATATATATTTTTTAGTAGTATTCATTTTAGAAAAAAATTAGATTAGAAACCTCAATATAATTTTTGAAGACCTATCTATAAATACCCCACACGTATGGGTTAGATGAAAAAAAAAAATTGGCTTTCGTTTCAGTTTTAAGTATGAGAAACCCCCAAAATTTATTGTTTACTTACTTACCAAGTTTCAACAGTATAGTTCTTATAGTTTCGGAAAAAAGTGGCTGTGACATACGGACGGACAGACATGACAAATCCATAAGGGTTCCGTTTTTTGCTATTTGGCTACGGAACCCTGAAAACACTCGGTAGTAAAGGAAAATACTCCGTTAAAATTAAAGAACTATATGACTTTTCTTACCGGCAATGCATTAGTTTGCTCCTTGGTTTCCATAAATTATACCGTCATTATTATGTCAATAAAGAATTATTATTATTATTTTATACAATACCTAGGCAATGTATAGAGTACCTGGGGCGTCCAGGCAGTGTATGAAATATTGTGAATATTATTACTAGCAATGTGTAAAATAAATAGATTTCGGTTTTCGTTTAACAATCTTAACCGACCTTCCTACAAAATGACGGGCAAATAAAACATGTTCTATTGCTTAAAATCAATGTGAGTTAAAGACGAGAATCGAGAAGTTATTTTTTTATAACCACCCAGAAATAGGAGGACCTGAGTATTTACACATAATAAAATAAGTAATAATAAAGTTGCCTTTCGTACCAGGGCCGGGTTTTCCTTTCAGAAGCAATTCCATGGCCTCAGTAGGCTTTGACCCTGCTGGGCCTCTACGGTTTGCTGACATCTCCTTGAGGCGCGCGTGGAATAGTACGCGCCGTCGACGACTTGGGCTCGGTCTGGACGGTTACCGGACGGTTGGAGGGCGAGCTACCCATTGCTCGTTCTCCGCAAGCCCACCTAGTCATGGTCTATTGGAAAAACATAGGTGTGGGTTTAGTCGGTAAAAATCTGACACGCCCTCGCGCTCCACCTAAGAGCGCGAGAAGTCAGATTTCGCATCTAAAAAAAAGAAAATTTTGGCTGACAATAATAAAGTAAAATTTTATGAATTTCAACCAATTTATATTTAGAATTGAGGTTTATTCACAACACATTTAACATTAGTCTCTCTGCTCTTCAATTAAAAATAAAGCCAATTTACAATAACGAGGTTTAATATTGAATTAATAGCTCATCCATGATCTCAATCAAGTGAAGTTAGTCCGTACCTCCATCAGGACCTGTCTCCCGTAATTGAGCTCTTATCATTTACAGGATGTATGGATGTCTGATCGACATTTCGGCTAAAGGTTAACAGACTAATTTTGGTTTTAGGTACCAAGGCTATAATGTGAGATATTGTTTTAATAAGAAAAGTTATATTAAGGTAAAACGGAGTTAGGTATCTACTAAGGGCAGAATTCACCAATAAAACTAATCACGTTTTAACGTTTGGCTCGCATAATCGCGTTTAGCCGCTGTCACTAGTGTCACTTGTAAAAATACAACAAAAGAAAAATTTATTTATTTATTTATTGACACACCAACGACTTATTCACTAATTGTTTACAGTAGATGTTATGACATTCTTGTATTGTGCGTTGAATTCGTCACTTATAGGCGTGCACAGCACTTAACGGTAATCAATAACCAGAAGTTAAAAAAAAGATGCCAAAATAAAATAGTACTAGTTATTGAATTAGGAACAATAAAAATTATGAACATTATTTAAACTGGAATATAAATTAGAACTTAAAATAACAAATAAATTAGGACACATTACATTGATTTTAATTCAAAAAGATTGTATTGTCAGACATTGAAATTAAAATTTACCAAAAATCAACATCCATTAAGTTGAAATATAAAATCAACATTAATATTTTAACATATGAAATTCCTCATCAAAATAACAGAAAACCTAAAAACCAAGTGAAAATATATTAAAAAAAAAATTACAAATTGATTAGGACACATTACGTTAATTACAAGTATATTAGATTAATATTTTATTTATTTATTTAATAGTTAAAATTAAAATTAAAAGTCAAATTAAATTGTATTGTAAAAATACAGACAAGTGACACTAGTGACAGCGGCTAAACACGATTAAGCGAACCAAACGTTAAAACGCGATTAGTTTTATTGGTGTATTCCGCCCTAAGTATAATTGGCCTATAATGTTCTCTGTAACCTCTATGATAATAATATATTTCCAAGAGCAGACAACAAAGATCTATTAGGTTGTTTATTCTTATCATATGTTACGTATACTCGTAGTACTGAATTAGAAATCGTGACAATGTAAGTACATGCCACAAGTGCTATGAATATCCACACATTATTCACTCACCAGTCAGTCAGTGTCTTAAGACGAAAGTCTATGACCAGCGTGTGTTGCCAGTGATGACATTTGGCTCCGAAACCTGGTCGCTTACAATGGGCCTCATCAGAAGACTTAAAGTCACCCAAAGGGCAATGGAAAGGGCTATGCTCGGAGTTTTCTTGCGGGATCGAATCAGGAATGAGGATATCCGCAGGAGAACTAAGGTTACCAACATAGCACAAAGAATCACCAAACTTAAGTGGCAATGGGCAGGGCACATTGCTCGCAGAACGGATGGCCGTTGGGGCCGAAGGTTCTGGAATGGCGATCACGCACCGGAAGACGTAGCGTTGGAAGGCCTCCTGCAAGGTGAAACGATGACTTGGTAACGGTTGCGGGAGCCCGATGGATGCGAGACGCACAGGACCGTTCATCGTGGCAACACTTGGGGGAGGCCTATGTTCAGCAGTGGACGTCTTTCGGCTGAAATGATGATGATGAATCACTCACCAGGACATCGGCCCACCTTGTGGGCTTTCCAGTGCTTCGTCATCCGGTACACGGTCGACCGTTGTTCTGTAATGTACTTAACTTAAGAGAACTCTTCTCAGTACATCTGTCGTCATCGTGAGCATGAAAAGCTGGTCGTTTCATCCAGTGCAATATTTGAAAAAGAGGCAACGCGAAAAAGAGCGACGAAATTTACCGAATTCCAAGAGAGGCTCTCTTGGAATTCGGTAAATTTCGTCGCTCACTTGAATATTTCACAAAACCTGTCCTAGGTCCTAAAAACACCACGTATTTGTTTTTTTATTAAACCTTGAAAGTTTTTGGGAAAAAATTACATCAATCAGAATTTCGGCTCAATGTGCAAGGTTTACATAAATATATATGTGTTTTTTTTTTAATTTTTAGAAGTTTCTAAGGTAGAGATAGCAATAGATGATGTTTTATGATAGAGGTGTGACAACGTCATAATCGTAAAAAGAGGCTGTATGGGAAGTATTACGGGTTGGGCGCTATTAAATGGCAGTCTAGGCTAGTAGCTCGGTAGCCCGCTGCCACCTGTGGGCTGCCCAGCCCAACAACATATTTTAAGTATGCCGATTCTTTGGGCTAAGTTAGGAACCTTGGTTCTTCTGCGCACATCTTTATTCCTGATTTGATCACGCTAGGAAACTTACAGCATAACCCTCTTCCATTGCCGTTTGGGTGACATTTAGGCTTTTGATGAGGCTCATTGTGATTCAGTCATTTTTAATTATGTTCACTCGCAATTGCGTACAATCAATGAGCAATAGCGTTATGTGTATTATCATCAAATTCAAATTCAATTCAAATTCAAAGCATTTATTTCAAATAAACCATTTACAGGCACTTTTGAAATGTCAAGAAGTCAGTCTGTCAGAAAAAAATGATGCTAATTGCAAATTCCAAAGCGTAAATCTCTATGGAGAAGAATGTGCAAGAAACTCCATGGACACACATCATCATCTTCCTGCACCTGTCCCGTTTTGTTTGGGGTCACGTTTTTTTCTTCCATTCTGTCCTGTCACTCGTGACGCTATCACTAACTTCCTTTTCTTTCATATCACTTCTCATATAATCCATTCATCTTTTCTTTGGGCTCCCTCTCCCTCTTCATCGACAAGTAAACTCATAATTCTTTTAGTAACATGCGTTTCATCCCTCCTCTCCACATAACCATACCAAGACAAACGATTCCCTTTCAACTTTTCAGTCATTGGCGCCAGTTTCAAACTTTCTCTTATATAATCATTTCTCACTTTCTCCATTCTCGTCACATCACACATCCATCTTGACATGTGTATTATCATCACCGGTAATACGCATTTAACATAGACTTACGTATCGAGACACTGTGATATGGCGGACGGAAAAATACCGCGCAGCTTCCCGAACGTTATCCAGCCGAGTATACACTAAAGTAAAGAAAAGATCAGGCAAATATTTTTGAACGAGATAACGTGGAATTTCTTGTAAGTCCTTATCCTTAGGATGCGACCAATTTTAGAAGAACAAGAAGTTCTTTGATTATGTTCGTTATTTTGTTTAAATTTAATTTAATTTTCTTTTCTTTTTAATGTATAATTCATATGTATTTTTATTTCCTTTTTCTATTCAAATCTTGTTGTACACTGCACCGTTCGGGCGTCTTTATGTCGACACCGCCACCGGCCTACGCTAAAAAACCAGCTCTGTGCTCATTGCATTATGCGTGAGGCCGCAGCTTTATGCTGACGCTTATCTTCCCTGTCAATTTGATTATATTTAAATATTTGTTAGCTAGTTTTAAGATTGCGTCATTTCGTGTGAATAAAGTGTTTTTTTTTTGTTTCTTTCTATTAATATCAACACACATCACACAATACGAAGTGCCTATCCATCCTTGTACTAGTTCTTTGGAGACCACCTCGTTACGGTAGGAAGGCATTTCGATCCACCGGGTACAAGAGCAAAAGGTCCGACTCTGGTGGAAAGTGCTAGCCGAATCAATACCGTGATGTAACTGTCAAGGTGCGAATAATTGCATCGGTACAATTCACCACCAGTTGTGGTTCCATTGGATATCTTCGTTATAGCTGAATTTTGGATGACAAAATTTGGTTACCATTTTGAAGGTATGTTACACCTGTACAATTTTGGAGACTACATAGCCTATATTTATTGAATACTTGCTTCTACCAGTGGCTTCAAACGCATGAAATATGGTTTCTCCAAACAAACTTTAGACCCCCAATCATCATCCCTTTAAGAGGTGAATTTCAAAAAATCTTTTCTTCTTCTTTGTTCACGTCATAAAAGGAACCTCTGTACAAAATTCAGCGTTCTTGGTCTAAAAGTTTAGGGTGGGCGTTAATTATAAATAAATACTTTTTTTTTATTACTTTAAAAAAATACAAACATACGTACATACATGAACCCTGAAAACATAACACTCCTTTTTTTGGACAGTCGTGTAATAATTTATATGAGATAATAATAATAATATTCCACAATTTTAACACAATCTCTGCTTAGTTTGGGACTACATGGTAGTCCCAAACTAAGCAGAGATTGTGGTATGAGTACTAGGCAACTGATAAACATACTTATATATTTCTAAATACATACATATTACAGATAAATTACACCCAGACACAGAACGATCGTGCTCATCACACTAACATTTTGTCCTATGAAAATTTGTCATAATTGGTAAATTCATCATAGAATCAATCATTAATAACAACTGCTACTAGAAAATACCACGCGCAGTGTTTTTCCATTTTGATCGTCATTTGTTCATTCATAATCAATAGCCTGTACAATATTTCCATAAATTGAGTGACATTTTGGTATGAAAACAAACGCTAATAACTTTGTTGTTTATGAATATTATTTATTGAGACTTTACTTAAATAATAACAAGACCCTTTGTAATAAGTCCTTTATGTATTTGTAGACCTTGCTTCATGCCAAATTTCAGGATTCTAGATCAAGGGAAAGTACCCTATGAATTTTAATTCCCTTGAGAGTCGAAATAAACGTTTTTTTTGTGACATAAACGCCGGTATCTTTTTTTCCGTTAACTCAGATGTTTGTTTTTTTCCCAGCTTCAAGGGACTGCAAACCTGAGTATATGGTTTTAATTTCAACTCAATACCTTCACGTGTTCCTGAGATAAAGGGTCTTGACAGACCGACAGACAGACGGACAGAAGAAAGTGATCCTATAGGGTTCCGTTTTTTCCTTTTGATGTAACGAAACGGAACGCTAAAAACAAAAGGCTATATAAATTCCAAGACAATTATCGACTTCCATCGCCGACTGTGCGTAGCTGTAACCTCTGTCTCCTATTTCCCAGTAGCTCACAGTATCCCCTAGTTCGTCCGCTTTGTCATCCTATACACAATGGTCCGACTAATTGCTGACAACTGACATTAACAATAATTAGTACGCACCTCCCATTTGGGGTATGTTCGAAGGGAAAAGGGAGGGCGGAGTAATGAGATGTTTCTTGTTAAGGAATTTGGCAGTCTTTTGTTTAGGATTTTACGTTTTCTTTTAAGAGCGCCTACCCCGTGATGACATCCCATACCGGTTTTACGTGATTATGACGTTATTACACATCTTTCTCTAGATATTTTGGAAATATTTGAGTATTTTTTTTGGAGATATTTTACGGTTGTTATCTAGGTTTCCATTGAAAACCAAACATAAATTTTTGTAAAAATAATCCAGCGCAATAATCATATTATTGGTTATCCTATTATCTGTCTGCACTATTCGTTTTACTAGATTCGCGTATTCTCTTTTTTTTCTTTCTTTGTAGTTTGAGTACATATATATATATATAATTATATTATGTATATTGTATTTATAGTATTTAAGTAAGTATATGTTTGTATAAAATATATGGTATTAATAACAATAATATTGCACCTAATGCTTAATATTGCACCTACCACCTGTTGTCTCTGCATCACCCAAAGGTTGACTGGTAGAAAATGCCCTAAGGCATTAAGTCCGCCTTTGTACTTTTGTGTGCATTAAGAATTAATAAATAAATAAATAAATAATAAAGATCTCAGGAAATAATTTGGAATTTTGGCCCTTTAATGTATTCATTATTGAAAAAAGCAAAGAAAATAAATTTATGGTAAACTTGCACATTAAATTGAGATTCTGTATGATGAAAATATTTTTCAAAATCTTTTAAGTTTTTTTTTAAGAAGTTTTGTGAAATATTCCAGTAAGCAACTGAAGTTACCGAGTGCCAGACAAGCGTTCAGGCACTGTTTCTCTTTTTTCGCGTTTCCTCTTTGTTTACATTACGTTGGATTAAACAAAAAGCCCTACAACCATTCTCACGTTGACGACTAACCGACCGGAACAGACCCTCTTAAAATATGGAACTGCCTTTGTTTGATTGGCAGGTGTCTTTAAGTTATAATAATAATAATACTATGTACTCAATTATGTCTTCCTCTCAGAATGGATGTAGGAACGGGTCTCGTGGTACTAAGGAGCTACTCCTCATCGACATGACCATAAGCCAACAAGTTCGTCGATCCCGCAAGGATTTGTCTACATGCTGGATAGATTATAAGAAGGCCTATGACTCTGTGCCACATACTTGGCTCATGAGGGTGTTGGAGTTGTATAAAATAGATGCAACTCTACGCACCTTCCTTGATTCATGTATGGGGCAATGGAACACAGTCCTTCGCTATCCAGGATGTCGATCAATCCGGAGGGACGATGAGCCTATATGGATTAAACGGGGAATATTCCAGGGCGACAGTCTGAGTCCACTTTGGTTCTGCTTAGCCCTGAATCCTCTAAGCACATTGCTAGAGGAATCAGGCTTGGACTATCGGTTGAGAAAAGATGGTCAGGTTCTATCTCACCTTCTTTACATGGATGATCTGAAACTCATTGCCCCCAACAAGTTACGACTGATGGAACTAGTGAAGGTAACTGAAACTTTCAGTAGTGCCATCAGGATGGAATTTGATGTGGATAAATGTGCAGTCATGCATGTAAAACGAGGGGAGATTATGGAATCTGAGGGGATTCAACTCTCAGATTCCATACACCTTAGAGCTCTCTCCTCGACCGAAACCTACAAGTATTTGGGTATGTCGGAAGCGTTAGGCATTAACGTTGCTGACATGAAGCAATCGTTGAAGGAGCGCTTCTTTGGCCGCCTGAAGAAGGTATTAAATAGCCTTCTGTCAGGTTGAAATAAGGTGCGCGCCTTCAATGGTTGGGTCATGCCGGTCTTAATGTACTCTTTCGGCATACTGGAGTCCATTTGGGACTCAGACCGAGTTAGATGCTCTGGATAGGCGGGTCCGTACACTGTTGACAGCAAACCGGATGCATCACCCACGGTCGTCTGTAATGAGAGTGTACATCCCGCGGAAGTGTGGAGGTCGAGGTTTTTAAAACGCGAACACCCTGCACAACCGCGAACTGCCACAAACCTGTTGTACTTACAACTGATGACCGCAAGGAAGTATGGAAAAGTAAGGAGCTCCACGGGCGCTTTTATCGGGCTCTTCATGAGTCTGATGTAGATTTTGTAGCGTCTGTTGCCTGGCTACGTTTCAGCAACCTCTTCGGGGAAACTGAAGGTTTTATCTGTGCAATTATGGACGAAGTCATCTTGACGAATAACTACCGGAGATATATAATGAAGGACGGGATGGTTGACGTGTGTCGGGCATGCCATCGTCCGGGTGAGTCTATCAGACATATTATCTCTGGTTGTTCTCGTCTGGCTAACGGCGAGTACTTGCACAGGCACAACCAAGTAGCCAGGATTATTCACCAGCAACTTGCTTTGAAATACAACCTAGTGTATTTAGAGGTACCGTATTACAGGTATGTGCCCGACCCAGTTCTCGAAAATGATCATGTCACGTTGTACTGGGATCGGTCTATCATTACTGACCGGACTATTGTAGCCAATAAGCCAGATATAGTGGTGATAGACCGATTAGCGCGCCGCGCAATGATAGTCGATGTCACCATCTCGCATGACGAGAATCTCGTGAAAGCTGAGAAAGATAAACAAATCAAATATCTCGACTTAGCACACGAGGTTGTCGACATGTGGAATGTGGACTCGGCTATCATTGTGCCGATTGTTGTTACCGCCAATGGCCTGATGGCCAAAAGTATAGACGACCACCTGTCGAAACTGTCGTTGCGCGGTTGGATCAAGGGCCTGATACAGAAGGCAGTACTCCTCGATACGGCTCGCATTGTGAGGAGGTTTCTGTCTCTAGAGCCCTAACCACCGGTAGCTTGGACCCTATCCCGACACCGGCGGACTGGTATTTTTTATATTTTTAAATGTTTTTTTTTTATATGTGTTTTGAAAAATATTTAAAAATGTACAAAATATGTATAAAAAATAAATAAAGAAAATAATACTAATATTCCAATACTATCACACAACGCCGTCTAGTCTCAAGATAATTAGAGCTTGTGTTATGAGTACTAGACAACTGATAAACATACATATATTTCTACATACATATATATTTTATAGATAAATTACACTGAGACACAGAACAAATGATCGTGCTTATCACACAAACATTTGTCCTGGGTGAGAATCAAACCCACGACCTTCGGCATAGCAGTCGAGGCCACTAACCACTAGATCAACAGGCCAGTCAAGTCAAGTAAAGGTCGTCAAATGGATACAATGAAGTGCTCGTAGTAGAGCCAGCTTTGCATACTGCCTTTCTGAAAAGCCTGATATTTTATGTGAATTAAACGAGATTTTCTACTACATTAAGTTCTATCATAATATCTAAATTTTCTTCTTAAACCATAATCAACGCAACGTAATCATAACTTAAGGCACACCCTAAATGGATAATGGCTGTTTAAGTTAAAAGCATTATTGTTTATTCGAGGAACCCAAGATTCATCATTTAATTTTGAAATGTTTTGGGAGAATTTTTCAGTCATTACCTATTTGTATTAGACTTCTCGCTGCTCCTTTAAATTTACTTTTCTGTAGTTATTATTCACTCGAACTGAATTCTATGGGATTTCTTTGCATTATTTGAACCAGTCGTGTTATTTCCTTGTCTTGCCTGGTCGCGTTTGAAACACTATACTGCGGTTCAAAACGCAGATCATCATTGACGTGGCTCAGAAGGCTACCCAGCTTAAGTGGGGCTGAATGGGACTACGCTCAATACTTTTGCGACACAGTGTCTCAAGACGAAAGTCTATGACCAGTGCGTGATGCCAGTGATGACATATGGCACTGAAACATGGTCGCTTACAATGAGCCTCATCAGAAGGCTTCCAGTCACCCAAAGGGAAATGGAAGTGGCTATGCTTGGAGTTTCCTTGCGTGATCGCATAAGGAATGAAGATATCCGCAGGAGAACCAAGGTCGCCGACATAGCCCGAAGAATCGCCAAACTTAAGTGGCAGTGGCCAGGGCACATTGTTTGCAGAACGGATGGTTGATGGGGACGAAAAGTTCAACCACGCACCAGAAAACGCAGCGTTGGAAGGCCTCCCACAAGGTGGACCGACAACCTGCTGAGAGTCGCGGGAATGAGGTGGATGCGAGATGCACAGGATCGGTCGTTGTGGCGATGCTTGGGGGAGGCCTATGTCCAACAGTGGACGTCTTTCGGCTGAAATGATGATGATGACTTTAGCGACGCTTGCAATGTTCAATGAGCAACCGTGCGAAGTCAAAAGAAAAAACAATGTTTATAACTTTTAAGCTGACCTAGGATTGTTCATTTCTTTTCAAGTATATATTGTAAAATAATATTTGGGCGTGATATGATTACATGCAGTCTCAACAACATAGATATCGAACGTCACCTTTAAAGTTCCAGTCAACATTATGGCAGTCAATAGTTTAAGACGCATCTGCAACGCAAAGGTCAAGTCATGGAACACACATGTTTTTAACCCAGCAAAAGTCTGACAATCCTTCTCGCTCAACCCAGATCAATCGGTTATTTGATGATTTCCTATTTCAAAAAAATATTCCTTGCACACACGCGCAACATTAGGATGTGATACCCCTGCTACACTCTACCTGGAAACCTGCTCCACCTGGTCATCATTCTCATGGAGTTATGGAGACACCGACTGTCACAACTCAGTGCTGTGGTCCCAGTAAACAATCTTACCCCCCTCTTTCAGAAGTGACTACAGCCCCCCTAGCCAAGTTACGACCGTTTCGTTTCGATTCTCTTGCGTCGAACGCCTCCAGAAGGCCACGCCTCCGATTCCTTTGTTTTGACCACGTGACTGAGCGTTGAGATGACATCAGAATAAAAGGAATCGGAGGCGTGGCCTATTCGAGGCGTTCCAGGCAAGAAAATCGAAACGAAACTGTCGTAACTTGGCTAGGGGGGCAGAGGTGCCACGGAGACCTCATTTTACGCCTGACGCCGTTCCTTGCTGGATACGGTTTTTTCAGGTGGGTCCTATATCGGATTCGACGGGATGAAAGAGAAAAGAAGATGTTGTGAGTCCTAATCAAACCATACTCTTAGCATTGAGGTATGCAAAAAGATAAAAGAATTGACCTTCAATACAAAATCCCCATGTTTATTTTAAGATCTGACAATTTTGTACTGAACATTACATTATGTGAGTAAGTATACAAAATTTCCGACCCAGTTGCCTTAGGGAAGGACAGAAATAATATATATATTTATATGTACAATATATACGTATATAGATACGAACCGTTTGTCCCTCATGTCAAGTTGACCGAAAGTAATACCTTTGCTGATCAATAGAAGGGAAACGAACTGTGTAAATCTATTACATTTGATACTAAGGCACGGTTTCCTTTGTATTTCTTATGTGTTTCAGCCCTTATCTTAGGGTTTTCTTGTTTTTCAATGGAGGTATGGAATGGAAATGATGGAGCGTTGAGATTGGGAACGAATACGTCATCAGAACGTGTTTGTGAGGCGAGAGGATTGGGTGTAAAAAGTGAGTGCTTTAGGATTCTATACTTACCTACTTGTTTTTCATGTAATTTACTTATATACATTCACTCCTTGTTTAGTATTTTGTGATTTGCTTTGGTTTTTGGGAGATTGCAGTGCTTGTTATCACGATACTTTTCTAATATTATAAAGGTGAATGTTTGTATAATGTGTGTGTAAGTTTGTAACTTCTTCACGCTTAAATTATTGAACGGATTTGGATGAAATTTGGCACATGGCTAGACCATATTTTGACTGGCCTGTTGGTCTAGTGGTTTGTGGCCCTGACTGCTTTGCCGGAGGTCGTAGGTTCGATTCCCACCCAGGACAGATGTTTTTGTGATGAGCACGATCATTTGTTCTGTGTCTGGGTGTAATTTATGTATAATATGTATGTATTTAGAAATATGCTGTATATGTATGTTTATCAGTTTTTTAGTACCCATAACACAAGCTCTGCTTAGCTTGGGACTAGACGGCGTTGTGTGATAGTTGTGGAAAAAAAAATAGCCAAAACTTAAGTGTTTATTGAATGTTAATTGTAGTTTTACCGGCAATAAATTACGACAATATATATATAAAAGTGAAATAACACTAACTGATAAATCACGAAATCTCAGAAAGTATAACACCTACAAACTTAAAATTTAGCAGTTAGGTTCCATAAAGGGCGTAGACATCACAATTTAATTCCACCAAGTCCGTTCCATCATCGGACCACTAGACGTACGGCGTTGCGCCATCGGTACATGGTGGACATCCCACCCATACGTACAAAGCGTTTTGGGAACACATTCATAATGCGTACAGCTAAGGAGTGGAATTCCCTGCCGGAGTCTGTGTTCCCTGATAGCTACAACCTAGGGGTAATAGGTTACTTCTAGGCAAGCGTGCTCCATCTTCGGCCACATCATCGCTTACCATCAGGTGAGATAGTGGTCAAACGCGAGCCAATCAATAATAAAAAAAAAAACATCCTTTAAGAACGGATTTTACGAAACTCCACCCCTGACGGGGTAATACAGGGGTTGAATTTTTTTATGGAGAAACCTATTTTCACACGGGCGAAGCCGCTGGCAAAAGCTAGTAGTTTATATTTACAACCTTTTTCAAAATGTTTCGTATTTTAATGTTGTGATAGACATATGCCGACAGAGTTCAGTCAACCTACAAAAACCCACAGTATTCTTTTTCTTAGGTCGACATTGTGTACAAATCGTCTCCAATTCTCATACTACACTACTACTACAATTGGCGCCGACATCAAAGCGAAAAAAGCGCTAAAAGCGAAACGAGCGAAAGGTGTGATGTCAGTTTATTTGTGCTGGGAGTGTCGGCTCAGATTCCAATAACGGAAACCAGTGTCTTAGTAATGACGGCGCGTTTGATATCAGGAGAGAATTGACATGTCTTTTTGATTTGGAAGCAGACATTCGGACCAACCAAAGTACTACAAAAAATCAAGCAAGCTGCTTGTTATACGTGACTATGGCCGGATTTCTGAATCGAGTATTTTGACTTAAGAACGTCTCAAACCATACTTAACTGCCAAATTTTGACAGGTTTTCAGGGCAAAGTAGAGTTTGAGTAATTCTCAACTTCAATTGCTTAAATCAGAAACTGAGGGATGGTGTTATTTTTGACAGAAGATAATTTAAATTAATAAAGACTATTTATTTCTATTTTGTATCTATATTAAAAGCGAAATATCACTCACTGATTAATCATGAAATCTCAGAAACTATAACACCTACAAACTTAAAATTTGGGAGATAGGCTCCTTCTTATAGGGTGTAGACATCTGCTGAAAACGAATTCCGAAATTCACCCTCTAAGGGGATGAAACGGGGGTCCAAAGTTTGTATAAAGAAACCGATTTTTTCGCGGGCGAAGCCGCTGGCAGAAGCTAGTATGTTTTATGTTATTTAAGATAATAATATGATACTATCCATCGGCAAAGTGTGTGTTCTTGATGAAAAAAGTCGAATAAACAAATACTTGTGATAAAATCGAGAACGTACAACCATTTGTTGATGGAGTGTATTAAAAATAAAACTGAGAGGCAAAAATTGGAAAGAGAATATGGTTTGAATAGGTTAGATATTGGTTTAATTCACACGATAATATCATACGCTAAGACTGATCTAGCAAAACAACTTTGTAGTTTGGCTGTAATCTAGGATTCTTGACGTTAAAGTATTGTTAAAGTTTAAGGTATGTGGTTGACGTATCCTACTGGATAAAAACCCCCAAACTAGTAATAAAGAATAAAAAAGAGGTTCAATTCCCGCATGGAACAAATATTATAGGTACGGCAAGTATCCACTGTTACGTTGTTAAAACCTCTACGGTCCACACTAAGCGTTTCGTCTCGTCGTTTATACCGCGCACATCGAAGGACCGGAACAATTTGCCTGCTGAAGTCTTCCCATTCGATTATAATTTGGGTGTCTTCAAGGCTAGATTGAATAGGCTGTTAATAAACTATTGCGCCTCACCATCAACGATTGCATCACTGCTTACCATCTCCCTCCTGATGGTAAGCAGTCAAGCATTAGTTTATAGCAGATTATAATAAAACTTATTTTCACATGGATGAAACCTTTGGTTCTCAGTAGCTTCTCATGTGCTTTGAATACCTGTGTGCTTGTGGAGCTCCCCCTTGGGGGCTCTGGGCAGGTACTAGGTGAGAAAGGGAACTAAAAATAAGAGTTACTTATCTTAAATTGAGAACTACTGAGAACCCATAAATAAAAGGAGAAACTGACCGATTGACATAGCAACGCACAGCCGAAACTACTAGGACATTTTGTACAAAGCTTTCTTTTATGACGCAGGCGAGCATTTAAAGAGGATTTTCCAAAATTTACCCCCTAAAGGGATGAAATGGGGGTCCAAAGTGAAGACTGGCCTGTTGGTCTAGTAGTTAGTGGCCCTGACTGCAATGCCGGAGGTCGTGGGTTCGATTCCCACCCAGGACAAATGTTTGTGTGATGAGCACGATCATTTTTTCTGTGTCTGGGTGTAATTTATCTATAACTAGCGGTCCCGGCAGACGTTGTTCTGCCCAAAAGCGGGATTTAGTAAAAAAAAAAAATTACCCTACTCTACCCTACTCTACCCTACTCTACCCTACTCGTTAAAAAGTACCCTATGTCCGTCTCCTGGTTCTAAGCTACCTCCCCACCAATTTTCAGCCAAATCGGTTCAGCCGTTCTTGAGTTATAAACAGTGTAATTAACACGACTTTCTTTTATATATATAGATACTAGCGGTCCCGGCAGACGTTGTTCTGCCCAAAAGCGGGATTTAGTAAAAAAAAAAAATTACCCTACTCTACCCTACTCTACCCTACTCTACCCTACTCTACCCTACTCTACCCTACTCTACCCTACTCTACCCTACTCTACCCTACTCTACCCTACTCTACCCTACTCTACCCTACTCGTTAAAAAGTACCCTATGTCCGTCTCCTGGTTCTAAGCTACCTCCCCACCAATTTTCAGCCAAATCGGTTCAGCCGTTCTTGAGTTATAAACAGTGTAACTAACACGACTTTCTTTTATATATATAGATGTATGTATTTAGAAATATATAAGAATGTTTATCAGTTGTCTAGTACTCATAACACAAGCTCTGCTTAGCTTGAGACTAGACGGCGTTGTGTGATAGTTGTGGAATATTATTATTATTATTAAGTTTGTATAGAAAAACCTAATTTCACGCAAGCAACGTCGCTGGCAGAAGACACTACCTATTTCGAGCTCTGTTCATAAGTAACAAATAGCCTACTTACTCTCCGTTGACACAAAATTTTGAGGTCAAACATCCCGTCATCAACCCGAACACCCGAAAGTATCTAATGTATCAACTTACAAAAAAATGGCGTCAAAAGATAGCAAAAGAAACCAGATAGACTACATTTACTACAAGTTTATTAGGAATCTGCTCAATGTTGCGAACTGTCAAAGGGAGTTTATTGTAGTGCTTTATTTTAGCTTTTCCTTTGAGACGTATCAAGTATGTTATTACGAGCTTTTTTCCTGACAAAAAGACCATGGGTGATGCGAAAGAGAATCCCGGGGCCCTGGAACGAAAGCATAGAAGGAACAGGAGGATCCCGTCGGGGTCACCAGTTTGGAGTAAGTATGCGGAACAGAGTGTAAAGTCCCGCAAACCTCCGTTGAAAAGGGAGGATCCTCCGATCAACCGGATGTTATGTCTGGTGGGCAGATGCCCGATAGATGATTTCGAGTTGTTCTATATTATGTTCTAATCGCGCGGAGAAGTGTGATTGCGCGATGCAGGATTAGTTCTTAAGTGACGCCATCGATGTCGTTACATGGGTTTTAGTCAGTAAAAGTCTCCCACCCCGCCCAAGGGTGGGAGATGTCATTGGATGATTTCCGACCTTAAAAAAAAGTATATGTATGTAACACTTCAAACATAGTGTATCCTGTTCTTTAAAATATTAGATAGATAGTCATTAGATTACCTATTATATCATCATGTACTTACATTAATATTATAAATAAGTAAAGTTTGTTTTTATATTTTTTGTTTGTCGAAAATTTTTTCACTGACAAAAAGCTGCTTTATTCCTGAGTGACATATATACATAAAATATAGCCATTTTATGTATTATGGGCAAAGCTGCGTGCAAAAATTAGTCGTATATAAGTTTATTTAATATAGTAATGTGTTTCCGGATAGCTACAACTTAGGGGTCTTTAAGTCAATAGCTTACTTCTAGGCAAGCGTGCTCCATCGTCGACCACATCATCGCTTACCATCAGGTGAGGTGGTGGTCAAACGCGAATTTATCATTAATAAATAAAATATAATTATCATTAATAATTTAATTTAATTTAATTAATTGTTTTTTTTCTATTTGCAATTTATTATTAATAATTCCTTATTCTGTATTTTATTAATTTTTATTGCCTTATATTTATTATCTGTACCTTTTTATTGATTATTGCATGACTATATAATGTAGAACAATTAATTTAAAATATAATTATTATTAATTTACCAAACTCTGTAAGTGCTGAGCACACCTTTAATTGAAGAATTCGCTGGGTTAATTGTATATTAATAAGACTTTTTTTTTGTAAATGTATCGGCGAACTATTCGTTGGAGTGCCGTAATAAATAAATTTAAAAAAATATATAAAAATCTCGTGTCAGTGTTGACTAAGTATTGTGTGTGTGTGTGACTGTGTGTGTTGAAACTTGACCGCATTTTGACATTTTTTTTTGTGTATATGGTAGGTCTGAGAATAGGTTGAAGGATATTTTTTACCTTTCTACCTACCGCATCCTAATTTTTTTCTTTGATAATTTATATGGCAGAACAACGTTGTCCAAGTCAACTGGTTTGACTGTATTTTGATTTACCGTGTTCAATATCATCCTCTCTCTATCCATTTCCCAACAGTCTTCAGTTTTAGTCTAATCCAGTTAGACTAAAAGCCTAAGTGTCGCCGCACATGGGCCACATGCCACAGCCACAACGAGCCAGTACGAGCCACAAGAAGCGAGCAGGGGCGATTTGAAGCGTGTGGCGGCCATCGGCGTCAACCGTGTTCGGCGAATCCATATAAAATGTATGAAACCTACAGGGAATATGTCGGTGGCGGCGTTTTGTGGTTGTTGCCGGTGGCCCGTGTGCGGCGACAAAACGAAAATACCCGTGTTTTGCATGGAGCGGTTGCCTATCAGACATCCACAACCCAGTAACTAGGTAAAAAGATACTCCTTAGATAAATAGATGGCCAGACTTACTGGCGTCTGACTATCTGTAACGACTGTCAGATATCTACGAATGAGAACGGGGACAAACGCTTTACGTGATTTTCGAGGTACGAGGGGTCACCGTTTCCAAAAATATTAGGTCCATACTAACATTCTTTTGCTCTTTATTATGCCGACCAGTGTTATAGGTACAAATCCAGATTTGTATCTACTTATATATAAAAAATAAAACCAATATAAACCGACTTCCGACTCTCAACTTCCAACTCATCAAAATTTCGGCTCTCATATAAACAAAAGTAGACAGTTTTACACTGATTATTCGTATTATTAAGATTTATTTCATTTTTCTCAGAATCTGGTTTATCAGTCGAGTTTTATATTCCTTTTGACACAATAGTCTCTGGCAAGTGTCGTGAGAATTGGAATAATTTATCCAAGAGATTTCCCAAAGGCACTGTAGGAGGACAAACGTAACAGAAATCTTTCTTTTTGCTGCTTCGCGAATAAATGTAATGGAACATACGTAGATGTGTTATGGGAAATCTGATGGTGTTGAGTGAAGGTTCCGGGTTCTGATAATAGTGAAGGGCTTCGTCTTTTTATCGGTTTTGTATGGTGAATGACATTTTAATTAATGGCTACCACTAAATTTTTTTAAGTGTTCCGTACCTCAAAAGCGCTTGGGAACGCGTGGAGTTATCAAGTTCAAATTAAAACCATATACTCAAATCTGCGGTCCCTTAAAGCTGTGATAAAATAAAACATATAAGTTAACGAATAAAAAAGATACAGCCGTTTATGTCGCAAAAAACGTATATTTCGATACTCTCAAAGGAATCAAAATTCATACAATGCGTTCTAAATAAGAATAGGATCGATTGCCACGTTGTGTCGTCACGTCATACTGTCAAATCGAAGAATTAATAGGGTGAGCAAAACAAGAAACTATTAAAATTTAAATTATTTACGAACTGTGAACCAAAAAAGTTTAATCAGAATCCAGTTCTTAAATTTTGCTCATCTCTGAGTTCTTCAATTTTGCCCAATTTCTTTCGATTTGACAGTATGTCGTGACGTCACAACATGGCAATCCATCCTATTCTTATTTGGAACGCATTGTAGGTTACTTCCCGTTGACCCAGAATCCTAAAATTTGGTTAAAGCAAGGTCTTATAGCACAGGTATAGGAATAAATCTAAAAACAGTGAATTTGTTGTTCCCTACGTTACAAAAAAACTTTTTGTATTTCGGAAAAATCTTCGAGACTACATTCGGGATTGTAGTTTGTACGGAACTCTCTGTGCGTGAGTCCGATTCGCACTTACCCAGTATTTTTTTTAAAGTCTAACACGTCCTCTGGCTCCACCCTAGAGTACGGTGAAGTCATTTGATGATTTCCCATCTCATAAAAAAGACCTATATTGTTCACTCTATCTGACTTTTTCTAACTATATTGGGGTCGACTTCAAGTATAACCGGATACAGCTGAAATCTACTATTTTAGATGAAGCGACTGCCTATCTGACCGCAACAACCCAGTTATTGGATAACACGATACCGTTGGCAAGACTGGTGTCAGTTTTTCTGGCTTCTGAGTATCTGTAACGACTGTCAAAGATCTGCAAATGACAGCTGGACCAACGGTTTAACATGTTTTCCGAGGCACTGGATTCCAATATTCTGAAGGAATCTCCTGAGATTCCTGATTCCTGGTGTTGAGATCGTCACCCACGCACAGACCGGTCTCGCTAAGCGTTGCCTAACCTTGAAGTTTTGCCACAAGCTTCGCATCTAATCATAATAATATAAATAATAATATTTAATCAAAATTATTTACAGGATGAAGTAATACAGTCTTAAATATAAATCTTAATTCTGAATCTTATGTGCCTGAACTAGGAAATCCTGTGTTTCAGGCGAGAAGAGCTAAAATAATTTAAAATTAAAAAATAATCAATAACATTCTATAGTAAAATACAAACGTGTAAAAATTCTTAAACGTGAGCGGGAGATAGTGTCAGACTTTTACTGACTAAAAACCCACTCCTGTTCCTTCGTTGCCTTCGTCCCAGGGCCCCGGGTTTCGTTTTCACACTACCCATGGCCCCAGTAGGCTTCGACCCTGCTGGGCCCCTACGATTTGCTGACATCAACCTGAGGCGTGCGTGGAACAATACGCGCCGTCGACGACTTGGGCTCGGTCCGGACAGTTACCGGACGGTCGGACGGCGAGCCACTCATTGCTCGCCGTCCGCAAGCCTGCGCCTACGGTGGCCGAAAATCGGGATCGGAATCCCGGCGGCGGTTGGGGCTTGAGGACCGTTGCCGTTGCCTCACGCGATTGGCTGCCTCCTTTGCTAGCATTACTGCTTCGCAGAAGGAGGCGACCGCCTGCCACTCCTCCTCGCTCCGTACCATGGCCTGTACCAAGGCCCGGCGCGAGAGATCGCCGCCGCCGATTGCCCCCACGAGGACACGGCGTTGCTCTTCCCAAGCGGGACACACCTCCACCGTGTGCTCCACCGTGTCCTCCGGGCGGTCCACACAGTGGCGACACCCGGCTCATCTAATCTTACCATTATATTATCCACTAACAAGGAATAGACAAAACTTACTAAGTCATCATTATAACTAAAAAAAAAAGGACAGGCGTACACAGTATGTACGCCTGTCCTGCTATCCGTCACGCTATCACAAACTCAGTTTTTATTTCATATCAGTCCTCACACAATCCATCCATTTTTTCTTTGGCCTTCCTCTCCCTCTTGATCCATCCACATGTTTACTCATAACTCTTTTATTAGCATGCGTTTCATCCCACCTCTTTACATGACCACAACAAGACAACGATTATCTTTCAATTTTTCAGTTACAGGCGTCGCTTTATTTCCTCTAATCTCTTTTCTCAATTTTTCCTTTCTCGTCACACCACTATTATCATCATCTCCTCTACAAGCAATCAAAACTTACTAAGTGGCAATACAATGCAATGCTTGCAAATGCATGCAATTAAAACTTATTAAACGTAACTAGCGGTCACGGCAGACGTTGTCCTCCCCGAAAGCTGACTTTTCGTTAGAAATAACTATGGAGCTGCTGGCAGAAGGTAGTAATTTAATATTCGAAACTATATCCGAAACCGGTTTAATATTATTTCTATATGCGTATACAGAACCGAAATTTCAACTCTATAATATTCCTGGTAGATTTTATGAAATATCTAGTTGTTCTCGTGAAGCTCACACAAGTAAGCTAAGAGCCTCCAAATTTAGTTTTCTCGAGGGTTCGAGTTAATGACGATTCGGACACAATGTATGAATCGACACATTTTATTTTCAATAATTTTTCACTCACGATTCGGACACCACCAAAATTGAAGCTGTACAGTCAGATAAAAAGTCTTAAAATATAATATAAAAAAAATATTACTTGAAGTTGTCACCTTAAATCTAACCTAAAATAGTTTTGATAAAGCTTTTTCCCCATATATTTTAAAACTGTTAAATGACTGTACTAAACAGCGTGTGTCCAAATCGTCAGTAAAAATAAATATTGAAATAAAAATATGTCCATTTGGACACTGAGTCCGGATCGTCAGCAACTCGAGTGGTACGATATGCGGAGATCATACATTATCTAAGAGGTTAAAGTTTTTTTATTCTTACATTATTGGCTTTGACTTTATCTATATTTCGATTCAGTTAACATACAGATTTAATACAAAATTGAAAGATATCTCTCATGAAAAATCGCATCAAGTGTGTAATGAATCGTAAAAATCAAAGGTCGTTTAGACAATTCTTTGATTGAAGACCTTGTCTCCGTAGAGGTAAGGTTGAAATTCGGTTGGTGGTTACTTGTAGTGAGTTTAAAGAAATTGGTGCCAAGTCATGTGATGAATCGTCGTTACAAAATTAAATATAATCTAGTCCAAATTACAATTTAAGAAATCATTTTGACAATAATCAATCTAGCAAGCGAAATTGCGAGATAAAAATATGAAGGAGAGGTGTAGAAATAATAAAAATAGATATTCAGTAGGTACCTTTCCATATTTGACGGTTTACTAATCAAGATACACAATAAATTGTACATAATATGACAATACGCTGATAGTCGATGGGGACGAAAGGCTCTGGAGTGGCGACCACGTATCGGAAGACACAGCTTTCAACAAGGTGGACCGATGACCTAGTGAGGGTCTCGGGGATTCGATGCATGCGAGAGGCATGGGACCGGTCGTTACGGCGACACTTATGGGGAATGCCTATGTCCAACACTGGGCGTCTTTCGGCTGTAATGATGATGACATCACCTAAATTAAACATCAAAATTCCATATCGTAAACCCAGCAAGAGATACGCTAAGAGTGTCTCCTGTGGCCTCTCCTTTCTGCCACATCATTCACTCGCATTACTGCTCCGCAGCCCTCTCACTCGTACGTATGTCCTGGATGAAGGACGGTCGCAAGAGTTCGTTGTCACCGATCGTCTTCTCCTTATACTCCGCCGTGTTCTCCGGGAATATTTTGCCTCTCTCGGCAGTTAAACCTAGCAACTCATGCTCAGTCCTAGTGCTTGAGACATCTGATGGTCTCAACGAGGCAGTAATGGCAATAAATTGTACCTACATAAATAAAAATAAATCTAACGACTAAGTACTAAATAACTTTATTTTCTAAACTAAATTGAAATATTAACTCCGTCGATTTCTGCAAAACTGTCAACAAGATTTCTCGGCCTCATTTCGTTCAATCTCCTAAAGTTAGGCCACTTTCAGGCCACTTTACCCGTAATTAGACTTCGTTTTTTTTTTCTATCGTTCCGAAGTTTATCGTCGGATAAGAAATGGCGATTTGTTCGTTTTTTAGAGATTTTTTAGTTTTGTGCTGTGTTTCGTCATTTTACATTATTTATGAGTCATATATTTAGATGTCAAATTAATTGTATATTAAAATTTAACGTATACTCTAACTTATCTATAAAAAATAAAGCAAGACCAGGTGGAGTATAGAACAGTACCAGAATAATAGGTGAGCGTGGCCAATCATGTCAGATGTCATATTAAACCAAACATAATAAAGCTGAAAGTAAATTTTCCTTCAAGCGTAAAATTCGACGAACTTGAAGTCCTCTCAACCTTAGTTCGGTCTTCGTCAGAATTATTATTAAGTTCTCTTAGTGATTTGATATTTTTCTAAGTATTTATTAGTTTATAATTTTAGCTAAAAATAAGTTATTTATAATAATAAAATACATATATATTATGTATTTTATTATTATAAATAACTTATTTTTATTTTATTTTCTGTTTGAAGTATCTGTTATTTGTTTATTGTGCACACCTATCACAGTGTTGTCTTTTTTAACCCTGTTGACTGGTAGAGAATGCCTTGTTGCATTAAGTCCGCCTATGTATCACTACTGTACTTCATGTAGTGATACAGTTTAAATAAATAAATAATATAACAGAAACCAAAGCAGAAATTGTTTCAGTACGATACTAAGTAAATAATATATTCAGCTTATCTCTTGAGGTCTTCAAGAGGAAATTTAAAGAGCACTTCCCTTCATAACTGACAAAATATTTGTATATGAATTTACTAATTATGACCAATTTTCGTGAATAATTTTGGGCTTTTAGGGTTCCGTACCTCAAAAGGAAAATTCGGAACCCTTATATGATCACTTTGTCTGTCAAAACTCTTTATTTCGGGAACGCGTAGAGGTATCGAGTTGAAATTTAAACCATATTCTCAGATCTGCGGTCCCTTGAAGCTGTGAGAAAGCGATACTTCTATATTAACTGAAAAAAAAGATACGGCTACTACGGATATCATAGGGTATTTCCCGTTGACCCAGAATCCCGAAATTTGGCATAAAGCAAGGTCTTATAGCACAGGTATAGGAATATATCTGAAAACAGTTAATTTGTTGTTACGTCACAAAAAAAACTTTTTTTTCGATTCGGAAAAATCTTCGAGATTCCATTCGAAAATTGAACTATTACATATATGTAAGTTTGTACGGAACCCTGTGTGCGCGAGTCGGACTCGTACTTGCCCAGTTTTTTAACGTAATGTAATATAGACGGTTACATATCGTAAATAATAAAAAAATCAAATGTCAAAACGGGCCTTTTATTTTTTGCCAACTTTAAGTTTTTTGTTAAGTTGCCAGTGACATTTAAAGTGTTGCCAAGTCAATTTTTTTTTCTACAAACATTTGAGTTGCCAAGTAATTTAAATTTAATTGCCATAAATAAATTACAAATTTGAATGCGTACATTATTAAATTAGGGGTTAAATATTAAGTTTTTTGTGTAAAATAAAAATTATATATATATATATAATTCGCCACAAAATTCAGCACAAAGGGTTGTAACTTTTAAATAGTGCAGTAAAATATTTTGTGTGCACAAACTCAAATATTAAAATGGAACTTTCGTGTTTGTAAGTAAAAGCGTAACGTTGCCAAGTCCTGCGATAAAAGATTTTCAACTAGTTATTTGAATAGTTGCTTCTTCGGATTTGTTCGCTTTGCACTTTTCTTGGAGTTAATATAAGTAATATGTTATTGGTGAGCTGCTTGAGTTTATGTCTAAAGTTATGTTGAGTTACATATATTGTTTCGGAGGTATGCGGAATAGAGAGTAAAGTCCCGCAAACCTCCTTAGGAAAGGGAGGATCCTCCGACCAGACGGTTGTTATGTCTGGTGGGCAACTGCCCGATAGATGATTTCGGGCTATTCTATATGTTCTAATCGCGCGGAGAACTTTGATTGCACGATACAGGATTAGTTCTTATGTGATGCCATAGATGTCGCTACATCTTCTTCATTATCTTTTATGTTGCCAGGATTTCGGAGTTTTTTGAAACACCACTGCTACTGCTCTGGAACGCAAAGGGCAATTGATTGAACACGGGTTGGTTTTAGTCAGTAACACTCTGATACACCCTCTCGCTTTGCATACAGCAGAAGAAGTTTTTAATTATTTCTCATCGAAAACAGAAAGGTATATCTATTCTTTAATTCTTTATTGTACATTATATCAGGTTATAAAATAAGTGGATGACAGAGTTCATTTAGATAGGCGAGCTTGGCTCAAAGTTGAGTTTTCTTCCAGCAAACCATTGCGTGATAGAGAGAGTTCACAATAGAGGGTAGGTTCCAGTGTACAATTTTAATATTACAAATAATATGAAAAAAATAATAATACAGAAATATACTTACATATAGGGTGACTGGTAATTAGTGACCGATACTTAAACACACGATTGTACTCATGATTACAAACAACTTTTCCAAAGAAACTTTTTTATATACTCACTAGTTTGTTTCACTGATTAGTTACGTACACCTATGGGTTTGCAAGCTGCCCGGGTGTTCATTATCTATCACCATTGTAAGTACGACGGGGTCACGTGGCTAAAAGCTGAGCGGCCGCCGGTTGCGAGCCTATTTAAATAGCTGTTTTATTATTGTAATAAAACTAATGAGAATATAAAAAAGTTTCTTTGGGAAAGTTGTTTGTAATCATGATTAAAATCATGATTAAAATCATGTGTTTAAGTATTGGTCACTAATTACCAGTCACACTATATATAGGTAAAAAATAAAAATAAAATAAAATAGCTTTATTGCATATAATTTTGGCTTAAATTGCATGTCGAGGAGTGTCTATTTAGGCATAGAAATACCCGTCGTTGGAGGCACCGCTCTTCCCTTACATTATAAATATTCAACTAGGCAGATGACAAAAAGGAAAAAATAAAATAAATAGAATAAAAAGTAAAAAGGTAAAAATAATAATAAAAAAAGATCAATTGTAATATGTGCGTGAGTGTATTTGGGTGTGTGTGTGTGATGGTATATCTATGTATATCTTAGGTGTAAGCATATCTTATTTTTTTTTCTGTGGTTTACCGCAAACATAAGTTAAAGCTTTACAAGTTAAATTTAGTTTGACAATGTCATGTAGCCATTTTTGACCACAATCAGTTTGATGTAATGCATAAGCATAAGCATATTCAGCCTTTCAATGTTCCCACTGCTGGGACTCAGGCCTCCTCCCCAGGAGGGTTGGTTCTAGTACATGCTGGTTTCCTCACGATGTTTTCCGTCACCGTTTTGAGAGCAGTGGTGATGAAATAAATTACATAAAGTAATTCACCTGGCTGGGTTTCAACCCGCGACCTACAACTCGTAAGTCGGGGCCGTTGCTACTCGGCCACCACTGCTCTCGATGTCAATCTTGATGTAATGGCAGTAAAAAATATCCTGTTTTCATCTGTATTGGACATCATTGTTCTAAACTACGAAATTTAATTCAAACGAAGCGTATATCAAACAAAACAAATCAAAACCCCAAATCCCAAAATCTATTACCTCCAATCCAACTTTCCAGGAAACACGTTACACTAATCAACAAACATGTGTAACACAAAGGAACAATCGAAGCGTTACACAGTGGAAATTTAACACATTTAATTTGGCCGTGCGATTTGTGTGTGACGTCGGATTGAGTCGTACGAACTAATTCCGAGTTGTGCAGGGCGGTCCAAAATATCAGTGGAATACCGGCTCGTTAAAACTTCGGTCGAAGATGTATGGGGGATGGAAGTGTCAGGGTAGCCTGTTTTTTTTTTCGGTGGGAAAATCATCCAATGACATTCCCCGCGTTTGGGTGGAGCAGGAGATTGTGTTAGACTTTTATTGACTAAAAACCCTCTCTAGTCCCTTCGTTGCCTTTCATACCAGGGCCGAGTCTTCCTTTCAGAATCAGACCCTTGGCCCCAGTAGGCTTCGACCTTGCTGGGCCCCTACGGTTGTTGACATCTGCTTGAGGCGCGCGTGGAACACTACGTGCCGTCGACGACTTGAGCTCGGTCCGGACGGTTACCGGACGGTCGGACGGCAAGCTACCTATTGCTCGCCGTCCGCAAGCTCGCACCTACGGTGGCCGGAAATCGAGATTAGAATCCCGGCGGAGGTTGGGGCGTGAAGACCGTTGCCTCACGTGATCGGAAATGCCACTCTTTAGCTGTACGCACAAGAAATGTGTTCCCAAAACGCTTTGCGCTTTGCTTGTGTGTGTTTTGAGTTAAGATGACTTTTCATCATGTCGCTTCCAGTTCCCTTACTCTTGAAATATGTTCCGGTTATGTAAATATGGTCTCATGTAGGCATGTCTTGTCAGGAGGCTACGGGAATACTTCGCGACAGGCAACTGATGAGAAAATGTTGTCGCGAACTATTCGCGTGGCGCGGGTGTGTCATGAGCAGAGAAGTCGGGTGTTTTGATTTCTGTGGCTTTCGGGTTTAAATATGAGTTGACTAGCACTTTGCTTGCGACTTCGTTGCGCGTTTTCACCTGGATCCTGGATCCTGTTTCCATTGCCGGTGGGGTACTACTTTTTATATTTTTAAATAATAATAATAATAATATTCACACAACTATCACACAACGCCGTCTAGTCTCAAGCTAAGCAGAGCTTGTGTTATGAGTATTAGACAACTGATAAACATACTTAAATATTTCTAAATATATACATATTATAGATAAATTACACCCAGACACAGAACAAATGATCGTGCTCATCACACAAACATTTGTCCTGGGTGGGAATCGAACCCACGACCTTTGGCATAGCAGTCAGGGCCATGTTAAAAGGGAATCCTTACCTACTACTAAAAGACCCAAACCAGAGCTTTTCCGCCATTTTGCTTTCCAAAACACAAACTAAGTACCTATACATTAATATCATCTCCCCTTTGAACGTAAAATCATAATAACACAATCCTGTAAGTGTGCTATGAACAATTAAACTATAAACTCTGGGCACTGGACAGTTTTCAGCGACCCAGCCCCTCCCTAACCCTCTACCCTTTGCACCCCGCCGGCTGCACGCTAGTGGCTCAAACAGCTGTTTACTGGGTCATCACTAATTTTGATATTCCACGAAATTCGTGAACTATTATGGGAGCTGTATACGGGCTGTTATCTGTTAGATGTTTCGGCTAATAATTTTTTATATGGTTATTAAGAATGTTACTGTATTTTTAAATGTCAGTGTGGCCACACACAATTTGTTGATAATTTTGGTTTTTATAGTTACATCTTCATTCTCATGTTCGTATCACAGCCTATCATCATCATCATTGCAGCCGATAGACGTCCACTGTTGGACATAGGCCTCCCCTAAGCGTCACCACAAAGAACGGTCCTGTGCGTCTCGCATCCATCGGATTCCCGCAACCTTTATCAGGTCATTGGTCTACCTTGTAGAAGGCATTTCAACACACACACACACACACAAGTTAGATAGTAAATAATATGAGCTACTGTTACCATACACCCTACTCACCGTGATGTTGATGATAATGATGGCCATTTAGCCGATTTTGGCCACATTTAGAACTTGGTTCCTCATGATGGTTGTGAGCTCAGATATGATGCTCTGTTATATGCCTTCATGTGACTTGCATATCCAACTTTGGCCGAAAAACTCCGAGCACAGAGTGGATATGTCAGAACACCATTAACGACATGAATAAATTATAGCTTTTGGTGGTCTAGCTTTGAGGTTGTCGCTTTTTTTTGGTCTAATTTCAACCTCCTTTTATTTTCAATGGGCTGCACCTGCCGCTGCACAAGACGACTCAACTCAGGCCGATCTTATGCCTATTTCTCCTAAGTCGCGGGGTCAATGTCGCATCTTTTTATATGACGATTCTTTTTTAAATTATTTATTTCTCTGATACATTAATAACATTCGTTTATTATATTTTTAGCTCGCCAAACTTTATAGTTTGATGGCGAAAAACGCTCGTTTTACAATCATTTCTGTGACATCGTGAAACAGTAAAAATATGAGTGGCTTTGCTGTCTCAGGATGTGTACAATAATATATCATGTAAACTTAATACTTAATTTATGTATGTTTAAGTTGGTTATATTCAAATATTGTTATTTACTTTCAACGAAATTAAGTTTTTTTTTTAATTCATTTTATTGCTCTTTGAGGAATTTATTTCTCGACAACGGCAGACCTGGCAGGTCATTCTAGTTCGAAACAATGGGTCCTACCAAAGCTTCCGTTGCAGTGCCGTCAATCTCGCGTAACCGATTCCATAGTCTCGACTTAATGACACCTTTACTCAATAAGGGTTATTTCTTAGACAGTCTATTTTAATAAAAACCCTTGGCGCTAAATACTTGGACGTTATTTTTCCATAGTATTTTTTTTCTTTTGGCTGAACATCCTTGAAGCGTAAAAACTGTCCACCAGTTTTCTTACCGGAGTTCAGAATCGAAAATACGCTTCACTGATCTCTGCTCGCGTATCCTAGATCCATAATACTCACCGTACAATTCTGTCTGCCTGATAAGATTGACATAGACTCTTATTAGGCAGATAAAATTGCAGCTTCCCATCTTCTTGTTCAAAACAGCCCTAATCAAAAGATTAAAAAAAAATTAATGATGGACCCGCACTTGACCACTATCTCACCTGATGGTAAGTGATGATGTGGTCGACGGTGGAGCACGCTCGCCTAGAAGTAACCTATTCACTCTTGACTTAAAGACCCCAGATTTTAGCTATCAGATGTTCGTGTTCGAGAGTTGGAAGACAGAATTAAAATAATTAGTTTTGTGACAATCACCAGGTATAAACACTAAATGATACATGATAATATACATAAATGATGATATATTATGTTGATGATGATGTTATGATGTGTGTACATAAATTATACAATAAAAAAATAAATAAATGGGTAAGCAAAAAAAAAAGAAAACAAATAAAAAATAGCATTTGTGTGTACCTCATAGCTCCGCCAAAAATATTACTTTTCAGCAATGTTGCCAGACAGAGGCCGTCTGGTCTTCCATTGACAAAAACATGGATGGTGAATATTGATATAATAAAATTAACTTCTTTTTACTCTTCGAACAAAGTTTCGACCTCCAGACACGCGAAGTTACGATCGCTCGATCATAACTTTATACCACTTAACTTGAAATTGAGTCACTTTTTCAATTTCCTCTCTTATTTACTGACCGTAACTTACTTATCTATAAAAACGATGTGAACAAAATATTTTTTAAAGGGATAAAATGTGGTTAATATTTTTAACGCATACATTACGTAACATCACACCTCAATTTATACAAAAAAAAAGAAAAATCTGCTCAATGTGGAGCTAGAGCGAGTGTCTAGCACTCGCTTTTATTGACTGAAAGTCACCAGTTGCCCTTTGCATTGTAACTCTTTCGAACAAACCCTCAGTAAAACGTGATGCCTCGGGCTAACAATACAACCACAAGTACAAACCCACATCATGAGCTCCTCTACTCCAATATATTTCACCACCAGATGTCACTAAACACTTTCCACTAACAAATCGCCCGTCTACTCGCCCCCAGAGTAATGCCCTCAGTTTTCAGCCACAAAACGCCGACATATAATACGTCAGTAGTTGACCGCAACATCCTACCAAAATTAAGGGAATTAATGTTACAATTCCTCTTTCGGTGCATGTTAGAAATAATTGTGTTAATGTAACGACGTACGTACATTACTGGTTTTTGTCCTGCGCTGTGGCCGGACTTTGGAATCTGGTCCAATTAGTCAGAGTGGCGATTAAGTTTGATGTTTTAAATGTTGGACACAGATTTGTTGGATGACTGTAGACGTGTGCTTTTGTGGACTTTAGTTGTTGCATTTTGTGGCGAAAGGGTTGTTTTAAATGGGAGTGTTAACATTTACTTTGTACCACTGAAATATTAATAGATTGTTTTAGGATGAGAGTGGTCCATTTGGATTGTTGTTTTGTACCTTATTTATGCATTTTTATCGCTCAACTGGGCGGCGTTCGGGAAGCTGCACAGTATCTTCTAGTCCAACATACCACAGTATCTCAAGACGAAAGTTTATGGTTCTGGAGTGGCGACCGCGTACCGGAAGACGCAGTGTTGGAAGGCCTCCTACAAGGTGGACCGATTACCCGGTAAGGGCTGCGGGAATCCAATGGATGTGAGACGCACGGGACCGTTAATTGTGGCGACACTTGGGGAGGCCTATGACCAACAGTGAACGTCTTTCGGCTGATATGATAATATGCATTTTCATACCTACTGATGTCTACTCAATAAATCGGTACTTACAAATGTTAATAAATTTGATGGCCCCGTTTTATGACTTCCAGATAGTTGTTCCTGGGTGTAGGTATATGAGATTATATGTTTGTCAACACACCCACGATACAGGAGTAATTTTTAGTTCGGGGCAAAGATTTTGTTTTAAAACATAAATGATAAAATAAGGATAAAATTGATAAGAAATAGCATGACATCAAACGTTATGTAATTTTTTTACCAACTCTTGTTTTGACGTTGGAAAAACATAAAATAACTGCTCTCACTCTGACTTTTAATGAATAATACCCAACTGTGTTCTTTCAGTTGCCCTTTCCAGGGCTAAGGTAATTCTTTCCAACATTCCTGCAGCCTACCAACCAATATCTTCCGTAGGCGCAGGCTTGCAGACTGCGAGCTATGGATAGCACACAGTCCAGTCGTACGGTAACCGTCCGAACCGAGCCCAAGTCGTCGACGGCGCGCCTCAAGATGTCAGCAAATCGTAGGGGCCCAGCAGGTTCGAAGTCTACTTGGGGTCATGGGTTAAGTGAAAATGAACCCTGGGGCCCTGGAACGCAAAGCAAAGAAGGAACAAACGAGTGGGGTTTAGCCAGTAAAACTCTGACACGTCCTCCCACTCCGCCCAAGGATATATAGAATATATGATTAGATGATTTCCTACCTAAAAACCAACTAATATCTAAGTACCTTAAATATAAATATCTTAGTAAGAAGATTTGCAACCGATCTAAAGGTGCATTCGACCGACCCCAACATTCGCGGGTTTCCCGTTTGAAATGCGAAAATATTTTCCATATTATGTCGTGTTGGTGCACCAACGTCTTCGATATTTCGTTTCATACACTCCAGACGAATGTTCCGTTTCGGTAGTTTTCAAAACGTATTTTTGTATTTTCGATTTTTTGATGATGAACAAAATAGTCTATTTATCCAAGCACACGTACAGACAATTCAAAACAAGGTAGCAGGAATACAAGAAGCACAGTTTTGTGAACATAGAATTTCAGTCTACAAGATAAGTCTATGCATACAAAAAAAAATTACTATGAACCCTGTCACTTAAACTTCGAGACCTGCCCCCCTAGCCAAGTTACGACCATTTCGTTTGGATTATCTTGCGTCGAACGCCTCGAGTAAGCCACGCTTCCGATTCCTTTTTTCTGACCACGTCTTTGACTGAGTGTTGAGATGATATCAGAACAAAGGAATCGGAGGCGTGACCTACTCGAGACGTTCGACGCAGGAGAATCGAAACAAAACGGTCGTAACTTGGCTGGGGCTTGGGCTGTAACTTAAGAGACAGTGAATCGGTCAAATTGAAATTTAATAACACTAGGGTTTACAAAGTGCACTGAATGTGGGTCGATATAACATTTTAGGAGGATTTAAAATTAGTATTTATTAATGTAAAGGTGTTAAGGTGTATGTGTATGATTGTGGTGGTTGTAGATTTCTTGAAACGAGCATTATGTCAAGCGATGTATGATACTAAAGACTCTGTTTTAGTATAGTCCTGCTCTAAGAACCAGACAGTAGGTTTCTATCGATCTATCATATATAAAAATAGATAAAAGTTAAGATAGAAGTATAGTATATATATATAGTATACGAGTATTTGAACGTGAACGTGAGGACTATGTTGTTTGATTTTTTTCTTTTCAGTAATTTTAACGTAAGCCTGGCAATTTCAGTATTTTCTGTGGCTAACTCAAATGTCCTTTCCTTGGTATTGTTCATCAAGCCGTTGAGCTCCTTAGTAGTCTTGAGTTGAGCTTTGCAAATATTGACAAATGCTTGCACTGATTGGACAGGTTCACTCAAATCTGTATGGTTCTTTCTTCAAAAGACAATCTCAGACAAATTTGCATAGTTCTCATGTGATTTGACCATTTACTGTATGGACTTTAAAAGAGACTTCGACCCCTGAGTTTGTTTCTGTGTTTCTTCTCAGGGTAGTCAGCTAGGAAACACCGGCCTCATCTAGTTTAAAATGATGAAAAAAAAAATACGTGTAAATGTGTTTTTTAAACCTATTTGCAAAATAAATATCATGTATCATTTGTTGCATATTCAGCCATCATATGCAACAAATACTCGTATCTATCTTTACTTTTAGCGTAATTATTGAGATAATTATCTACAAAGTCTTGGGATTGGAGAGTTAGACCCTAAAACAGTTTTTCGGAATGAAGTATATAGTACTGCCGGCACTCTGCGACAGTAGAACTTCAGTAGGGGATCTTCTATTTGAATAAAACTCATAGGAGGCTATCACGTTTAACTTATACTATTCTTCAGAATTCGATATCAGCTCATTGCCCTACAATGGTTGTGTCCGAACTGAAAAAACTAGACAGTTCTTCGTTCTACTCAATTTTTAAACCTATTCTAGAACTGCAATTTTCTTAAAAAGAATATTTTACCAGCCAGTTCGTTAGCTATAAAAAACCTAACTCATGCGATCTCCTTTCTATATCACAGTACATAGTTTGAGTCATGTTTCAGCTAATATATTAGCAAAATAAAACATTTATTTAAACTTGTGCAAAGTGAAATAAAACTACTTTAGTTTTTATATGAACACTGTATAAAACAATCATACCAATTAGTTTAGTTCTGGGGATATAGGGATGAGCGTAAATATAAGTTTTCCATGTCACGTTGAGTTAGTAGATTGAGGTTTTAGAACTGTACAGTTTACTGGACTAGCAGTGTGATCCTGATTCGGCATTGTATATTTTATTTATTAAGTAAGAAGTGACGAAAAATGTTTTAAGAGCACATTATGTTGAGCACAACGTACGGAGCACATGTTCATATTCTTTATTGTGAACACAACTTTTGTACAACAATAAAAATAGGACAGCTAATTAATGTACACACACGAGCTTAATGTTAACTTAAAGATCTATGGGTCTTTGATAAATTATTTATTCTGGAACAAAATTTTTTTCCACACTGCTCTCAAAACGGTGAAAAATATATGTCGAGAGGAAACCGACGTGTCCCAGAACAACAATTCGAAGAGGTAACATCCACCAACCCGCACAGGGCCCGCGTGGCACAGGTTCCAGTAGTGGGAACATTAAAAGGCTAACTATGCTATATGATACCTATGCAAAAAATATTTTCAACTATTTTGATCATTTACATTAATTCAAGCTACAAAATACCGTTTTTGTTTTTAGGTAGGATAATCATCCAATGACATCTCTCGCTCTTGGGCGGAGCGAGAGTGTGGGTTTTTAGTGTCAAACTTTCACTGACTAAAAACCCACTCCTGTTTCTTCGTTGTCTTTCATACCAGGGCCGAGTTTTCCTTTCAGAAGCAAACCCTTGGCCCCAGTAGGCTTCGACCCTGCTGGGCCAATACGGTTTGCTGACATCTCCTTAAGGCACGCGGGAAACAGTACGCGCCGTTGACGACTTGGGCTCGGTTCGGACGGTTACCAGACGATACCCATTGCTCGCCGTCCGCAAGCCCGCGCCTACGGTGGCTGGAAATCGGGATCGGGATCCCGATGGCTGGGGCGTGAGGGCCGCACCATCGCGCGTGCACGTGCAGCCTCCTCCTTTGCTAGCATTACTGCTTTGCAGAAGGAGGCGACCTCTTGCGACCATGGCCTGTACCAAGACCTAGCGTGAGAGATCGTTGCCGCCGATTACCCCCACGAGGACATGGCGGTGCTCTGCCCAAGTGGGACACACCTGTACCGTATGCTCCACCGTGTTCTCCGGGCGTCCCGCTCAGTGGTGGTACCCGGGCGTAACTTCTGCACGAATCCGGTGCAGGAACTTCCCGAACTTACCGTGTTCGGTGAGAACCTGCGTCATGCGGAAGGTGAGGACGCCGTGAGGTCTTTCCAACCACGCCTCAAAGAGGGGACTTACCGCCATAATTGTGGTGTGCCCATGAACTTTATAGGTTAAGATTTCTGTGGGTCTATGCCACCCGATATAAAGTTATTATTATTATTATTAAACAAAATTAGCCCCAGTTCCATTACGTTAATATTTGTGGTAGCAAGTTGATTAACTGTGGCTTGAGGTTTTCGTGTATTTTACGTAATAGTTTGTATTAGCCTTGTGGCAAGTCAATTAATGCGCCATGTAAGCAAAATAATAAATGTGGAATAATATTAATCAGGTTGAATTAAAATGATAATAAAATTAAGCATTCGTGCTTTCGACTACCAGCCGCAATTCAGTCAGGCGCATTACTTAGTGTGATTTATTTCATCACCACTGCTCTCAAAACGGTGAAGGAAAACCGGTGGTGGATTACGGTCCATTCCCTCTCCTAGAGAGGAGGCCTGAGTCCCAACAGTAGGAACATTAAAAAAGCCTGATTATTCCATGCTTATGCTACTTTCTGACTACATGATAAAGGTAACAAATTCATCATAAATATTTTTAATGTACTTACTCGAAAACCCGCCTTATCCCTTCCACTTTTATGCACACTATTAACTGTTATTCGTACTCGTGCGGAAAAGTGAGCGAGTTTGCCCCCCGCCACAATTTATTACATTTATCGTATCAGGCTGGACGATAAGCGACCCCCACAAGTCACGCGTAAACCCTGTTTATTTACATCTTCATAAGTGTATTGAAAAGCGTCGTTTGATACACGTGGAAATTTGTCACTGCAGCACTCGGCTCCATAACACCCTCGCCTACAGCTCGGGCGAACTTTCTACACTTGTATAAAAATAAATTATATTTATTTTCGAGGTGAAATATTCCTAAAAGATTTCTTTACACATATTTATATACGTTTGAAGGCTAGCGACTATGATCAATACTGAGAAATGGTAAACGATTGGATTATTTGAAGAAGCGTCTGTTCGGGTATATATTTATTGATAGCTACAACTTGGAGGTATTTAAGTCAAGTTCAACGTTAATGTACAATGAGATGATAACAAGTTTTACGAAATGTATAGGAGTATCTTAAAGATTATGCCAGTGACTGTTTTTGCACTAGAGCGGAAAAGTGCCCCTGCTCGTCCCCGCCACAACTTTTTACATGTTTCGTGTCAGGTGGGGCGCCTCGCAGCCCCCGCAAGTTTGACAGCTATAATCTAGCGGTCTTTAAGTCAAGAGTGAATAGGTTACTTGTAGGCAAGCGTGCTCCACCGTCGACTAAACCATTGGTTTGTTATGTTTTTCTCTTTTTAATATCTAATATTATAAAGAGTAAAGATCGGTTTTTAATAATATATATCCAAAAATGACCGTATCGATTTAAAAAAATCTT
Source organism: Mythimna pallens (assembly GCA_961205895.1). Classification (NCBI taxonomy): domain Eukaryota; kingdom Metazoa; phylum Arthropoda; class Insecta; order Lepidoptera; family Noctuidae; genus Mythimna; species Mythimna pallens. The sequence goes on from OY540844.1 coordinate 19,130,640, forward strand.
TCAATAGTAGAATGTTATTTATTCACTGAGTGACTTAAGCTAAAATATGTTCTACTTTTACGCAGGTGAAGCTACTAGCGGAAGCTAAATTAATAATAAGAAAGTAATTCTAGAAATTTCTCGGAATCTGCGCTCATCTCATAACTGCCTACTCCAATGTCCTTCACATCGTACTGACTTTCTACACAAATCATTCTTTGTTCAAGCTATTTCTCTGTGGGATGCGCTCCCCCATGAGATCAGGATGGCAAAAAGCCGATAAACATTCAAAACAAAAGTTCGAGAGCTAATTCGTAAGAATATGTCAGTAATATCATGACAGCGTTAATGTTTTCCAATTGTCGATTTGGACTAATTGATTGTCAATATTAGTTAGGTATGTAGTTTATTGATTTGAGTATGTATTGAATAATTGTATTCGTTAGGGTTAATTAGTACTTATATCTATTCTCGTATTCTTTTTTTTTTATTCGATATAAACCAGAGCTTGACTGCGATCCCACCTGATGGTAAGCAGTGATGCAATCATTGATGGTGAGGCGCACAAGTTTATTAAGAGCCTATTCACTCTAGCCTTGAAGGCACCTAAATTACAGTTGGACGGGAAGACCGCAGCAGGCAAATTGTTTCAGTCCCTCGATGTACGCGGTATAAACGACGAAGCAAATCGCTTAGTTCGGACCGTTGAAGTTTCAACAACGTAAGGGTGGATACTCGCCATACATCGGGTTGTCAGGAGAATGGTAGAAAGGAGATGGGGAAATCAAGTCATGCAATTTCCGCGCACATTCTCCAAAATGCAATCTGTAAAATACCGATAGGCTGGCTACCCTGCGCCTGTGCTCGAGGCTTTGTAGATTGGACTTAACCAAACCTGGAGACCCAATTAGCCTCTTCGCACGCCTTTCCACTGAGTCCAAAGCTGCTAGATGGCATTTTGCAGCACCAGCCCATATGTGACTGCAGTACTCCACACACGATCGGACCTGTGCTTTGTATAACATAGAAGCTGTCCAGGTGTGAAGTACCGCCGGACCTTTGCAAGAACGCCTAGTTTTCTAGCAGCTACCTGGGCTTTGGACTCAATGAACCGCCCGAAATTGAGGTCAGAAGAAATTTCGACTCCCAAGAGCTGAAGGAGGTATTCGTCTTCTCTCTCGTTTATTACACGTACCACTATTTTCTCTGCATCACCCAAAGGTTGACTGGTAGAAAATGCCTGAGGCATTAAGTCCGCCTCTGTGCTTTTGCAGACTTAGGCGAAAATACAAAAATCAAACCTAACCATTGTACCTACGTAGAATCATGTAACTACTTTACTTAAAGTCCGTATTTAAAAAACAGATCTTCTTGAAACTGTAATGTGTGTAAAAAAAAATTATTAACTAAAACGAATCCCTAATAAAAATCCACCCGAACCAAGAACACACCCAACACCAACGCGGGACTGCACAAATTGGACCTCACTCTAGTGTCCAATTTGACGAGCAGCGCTTTAGCGCTCTCGAGCTAACGAGCGGCTGCCGTGTGTTGGACCACCCGGGCCGGTGCAGCGCTGCAGCCGCTGACTTGCCAAATAGGCTGCTGAAGCGCTTATTAGGATTTTGATACTTAGAATTTGAACGGTAACTGGGTTAACATTTGTAAATTTTCGTCGAATAGTCGGAATGCGGTCTTGTTGCACGTTGGCTAGAAAATAAGCACATAGATTTTATCAATAAATAGTAATATTTTATTTAGCAATTGTTACCTGGTTATTATAATTTATAATACACTGTAAAAAACCCATTTTAGGTTTCTGTACCTCAATAGAAAAAACGGAACCCGACCGTTTTTTGCGGCTTAAACGACCGTATCTTTTCTTTTCGGGAAGTACTCTATTATATCCGTAGTAGCTGTATCTTTTTTTCAGTTAATTTAGAAGGTTGATTTTTTTCACAGCTTTAAGAGACCTCAGTATATGGTCTTAATTTCAACTCCATACCTCTACGCGTTTCCGAGATAAATGGTCTTGACAGACAGACAGTAAGACAGTCAGACAGACAAACAACAAAGTGGTCCTATAAGGGTTCCGTTTTTTACTTTTGAGGTACGAGATCCTAAAAAAAGCTTGTAAATAGATTGTCAAACATATTTGCAATTTTCACATTATTTTCTATGTGCCTATAAATTATTTTATTCTACACTCCAAAACACATAAAGGAACAGTCAAATTTCAAACTCGATGTTTGAAATTTATAAACGGGAACATGTCGGTTTAAAGTTTAGCCATACAATACAAAAGCGTGTTTATCCAGGACCTGTCGAAACTTGTACATTGATATGCAGAGCCTTCCAATGTTGCTACTTACCTCTTATGCACTAACCCGGTTGGGGTGGCCTTGTTATTAGTAAATTTAGGATTTTATGTTAAAAAAATCTGGTGGAAAAGTGATTACAGCCCTATGAGGAGAACTTCCAGGTTAAGCAGCGCTTAGCTTGCCGTCCGGCCGTCTGCTAACCGTCCGGACCGAGGCTGAGTCGTTGACGGCGTGTGGTGTACTACGCGCGTCTCAAAGAGATGGCTGCAAAGGCGTAGAGGCCCAGCAGGGCCGATACCCGATAGGGTCGCGGCGAATTTCTGAAAAGGAAACCTAGGGACCAAGAACGCTAAGGGCAATTGAAGCACACAGGTGTGGTTTTGTCAGCTAAAGTTTGACCCGCCCTCTAGCTTTACCCTAGAGCGGGAAAAGTCATTGGATAATTTCCGTCGACAAAAAACAAGTTAGGCAGGGCTTACCGAGGTCAGTCTGTGAATGTTAGCAGAATGGAGGTAACTATTTAGAAATATATTTGCATACACGTGCTTAGATGTCAAGATAAATACCATTTATCTCACCGTGTGGCTATGGCCCTGGGACGAAGGCAACGAAGGAACAGGAGTGGGTTTTTAGTCAGTAAAAGTCTGACACTATCTCACGTTCCGCCCAAGAGCGGGATTTGTCATAAAATGATTTTCCCACCTAAAAAAAAAACCGTGTGGCTATAGAACCTTAAAATGGAAATCATATATTCTTAAAATTTCCAGTTTTATAATGCAGCTAACTAAATATTCTATGATTTATTATAAATCTTGTTTAATTGTGTATCAAAATTTCTATGACTGGTGTGTAGGGAAAGGGGTTAATGAATAAAAAATAGGCTTGTCCATTTTCAGAAAATCTAGTTACCCGTTCGTAAACTAGGTCTTCATGGAGAAGAACGGCCAAGAAACTATATGGCATACGCTTATTTATTATGTTTTATGGACAAAATTTACAATATTGATGTATTAGAACTTTATAAATTACTAAGAAACATTGTATAAAGGCGAACTTACCATTCAAAATCAAAATGTTTTTATTTCAAATAGGTCTACGTAGGCACTATAATGTCAGAAGCTAATGCACGGTATCTATTGTTCGTTTCATATGGAGAAGAACCGGCAAGAAACTAAATAAATATTTGTTGTCTATATTATTTGGCCTAACCCAAGTTTCGCCACAATGAACGGTCCTGTGCGTCTCGTATTTATCGGATTCTCGCAACCTTTACCAGGTCATCGGTCCACCTTGTACGAGGCCTTCCAACGCTGCGTTTTCCGGTACGCGGTAGCCTCTCCAGAATAGATAGGTTGGACGTATATCGGCTGAAATGTTGATGATGATGATGATGATATTATTTGGAGCCGAGCGATACAGTGGTTGGACACTAGTTACAGAAAAAGACTAAAGTAATGATGATGGAACAAACCCAAACAAAAACAAATTAGACAAAAAACAAAACAATACAAAACACGAAACGACTTCTGAAACATACATCGTAAAATAATAATTACTATACAATACGGGTCCAAACAATCTAAAGTTGTAGACATAAAATCATAATGTCTCCATTAGTCGAGCAGTGTTGTCGCCTCGTGGCATAAAGTTTATCCACAATAGAAATGTGCCTTGAGGCAGTCTCGCATGTCAGCTCAGGGACCAGGAGCTATGAATTGAGAAATGTGGTAGATGTGGCATCAACTGCGCTGCGGTACTGGGGCCCAAGTCTGCTATTTTTATAAATTCGTCATTCTAACACGATCCCATTGTCATTTTGCTAAAAGTTCGTAATCTGCTAATTCATAATGATCGATTATTGATCGGCCAATCGTCTCGTAATAGAGTTGTGGTAGAATGACAAGAGTTTATTGAAAGCAATGACTGCACAATGACGTTCTAATGGTAAGTCACTGATCAAAGGAACTGTAAAAAATTTAGCAGATTACCTCATACGTCAGACATTCATTTGTCAATTTGTACAAGATTACCATTCTATGCCTTATATTCTTTTATTGGAGTGTCAGTGGTTGATCATTGGAAAGTCATAATGACGCCATTATATTAGTAGATTACCAAACTTGTCAAAATCAACAATTATGAAATCAATGATAGACCATTCTAACACTATTGTAATAGCAGACTTGAGGCCCTGTTCGAAAGAGTTACCGAGGCCCTGGAGCTGCAAGAACAGCAGCAGCAAGGGCAGGTGAAGTTTAGTCAGTAAAGGACTGAAACTCCCTTTCACACCAACCAGACCGTGAGCATTTGTGATTTGTTAGTGTTTTTTTTAAAGATAATAAAAAAAGTGTTGTTATAAGTAACCAGTGATTTTGTTTTTGACCGTAAATGTTTATTGTATTTATTATCGTGTATTATAATAACCTGAATACTGTTGTTCATTTACACTGTCAGTGAAAACGTGAGCATGTGTTAGCTGCAAAATTAACCTAAAAGACAAAAATCGTTATTTTTGGTGTTCTTGCTGCCGTTCACTATTATAAATCTTGGTTACTATACATACATTTAATAAAGGTCATTTACGCGTTCCCATAAGCTACCAAAACCTATACATGCTAGCATTAGTGATAAGCCGTATTGCGCCACTTTGGCACACTGGGTGTATGCACACCGGGTCAGATGATCGCAAAAAAAAATTAAACTAAGAACTCGTATTATATCTTTTACAAACATGTTTTTTAGGGGTGTGATTACAAACATAATAGGGGCTACGATCTTAAATAAAGTATATTTGTTTTATCTTTTTAGGGGTCCGTACCTCAAAACGAAAAAACGGAACCCTTATAGGATTACTATGTTATCTTTCTATCTGTCTGTCAAGACCCTTTATCTCGGGAACGCGTGGAGGTATCGAAATGAAATTAAAACCATATACTCATTTCTTTGGTCCCTTGAAACTGTGAAAAAATCAAACTTCTGCGTTAACAAAAAAAGACGGTCGTTTATGTGGCAAAAAATGTTTATCTTAACGCTTTCAAGGGAATCAAAATTCATAGGGTTACTTTTCGTTGATCTAGAATCCTGAAATTTGGCATGAAGCGAGCTTTTGTACAGGAAAAAAAATAAATACTGTAAATTTGCAGTTAAAACTAGTTTTGCAATTTGAAAAAATCTTCGTAATTTAATTCGGGGATTGAACTGTTTTCATAGGTAAGTTTGTAAGGAACCGTCAGTGCGCGATTCCGACTCGCACTTGCCCGGTTTTATGTATAACCTAGCCCTGTAATGCCACATCTCCCTCTACTCCATACTCCAGGTTTCGTACTTTCTGAAGCGTTCTACAACTCTTTGTAGTCATCCGTTTGATATTATAAACGTTTTACTCTGAATTGTGGACATGTTTTAATCTGGGTGGAAATTGGCCGACTTTAGGCTGTTTCGGAGTTTCTCTGTTTCGTTAAATTGTCCTTGTAGCGAGGTTTGTAGCTTTGATTTTAACTCGGCTTAATTTTGGGAGAGTTTTGATTTATTGTTAATTTTGCGTTCATTTAATTTGGTGTCTTACAGTTTCGAATGAAATCTTGTGTACAATGATCTGTTTAACGTTTCTTTTACAATATAATAATGTTTTACAACTTTCACACAACGCCATCTAGCCCTAGCTGGTGCTATGCGTATTAGACAACTGATACTACAAATACATATTTTTTTATAGATAAATTACACCCAGAAAAAAGAATCGTGCTCATCACACAAACATTTGTCTTGAGTGGGAATCGAACGAACGACCTCAAGCAAAGCAGTCAGGGCCACTGCCTACTGGGTCAACAGGCCTGTCAGGAAGGGAGGGTTAGATTTTTTCTGACTAAAACCACACCTATATTTCTTCTTTGTCGTTCCATGACCCCGGGGTCCCCCTTTGGACTACCCATGGCCCCAGTAGACTTCGACCCTGTTGGGCTCCTAAGGTCACTGACATTTCCTTGAGGCGCGCGTGGAACATTACGCGCCGTCGACAACTTGGGCTCTAGTCAGTGGGTTTTATTCAGTAAAAGTCTGACACTCCCACCACGCCCAAGGGCGGGAGATTCCATTAGATGATTTCCCACCCAAAAAAAAAATGGGCAAGTGCGAGTCGGACTCGCGCACTGAGGGTTCCGCACAAACTTACCTATGAAAACCGTTCAATTCCCGAATTAAGTTACGAAGATTTTTCTGAATAACAAAAAAAGTTTTTTTTAATGACGTAAATACAAATTTACAGTTTTCATTTTTTTTTTACCTGTACTTGTGCAATGAGACCTAGCTTCTTGCTTCATGCCAAATTTCAGGATTGTAGACGTGTCAACGGGAAGTATCCTATGAATTTTGATTTCCTTGAGAATATCGAACATATATTTCTTGCGACATAACCGGCCGTATCTTTTTTTTTCGTTAACTCAGTGTAATGTATGAGGAATAAAGTAGGTACCTTTTTTTTTGTTTTTTTTTTTTGTCATTATTCTAAACTTTAATTGATACTTTATAATATTATATACATTTAAATCTAATAATAACGTAATTAAAACTAACTTACAAAGTAAAAATAAAAGCCCTAAAGTACTAAAAAAAAAGAAAAGGTACCTACATAATATTATTCATAAGTTATGATCTTTATATGTGGGTAAGCCAACATAATGTTATGTCTTTGTTAAACCATCTTCAGTCGCAATATACGTGTATCCGTACTCAGCTGTTTTATTCCCTGGCTCCGTATACCCCGGCATTCCCAAGTGTTTCATTCAGAAGTTTATTTTTTTCACAGTTTCAAAAGACCGCAAACTTGAGTATATGGTTTTAATTTCAATTCGATACCACCACGCTTTCGTGTGATAAAGGGTCTTGACAGACAGACGGACGGACAACGAAGTGATCCTATAAGGGTTCCGTTTTTTTCTTTAAGTACTGAACCCTAAAAAATAGGTAGGTTTTAGTCAGTAAAAGTCTGACACTCCCTTTTGCTCCACTCTAAGCGAGATAAGTTATTAGATGATTTTCTACCGTAACAAAATCGCCTCATTCATACACTGTGTTTGCTTGTTTTTATCGTGCAAAAACGAAAATTAGCAAATTGCAAAAAATGCAAAAAATAAATACTTAAATGAAATGGAGATTTGCAGGGGTTACGCGTGCGAGATAATCCCGCATGCGTGATCAAAACCACACGATATTAAAAACACCCTTAATGCGTAAAACTATCTGCAGTTAGCTCAAACGAAATTAAAATTAGTTTTTGGTAAAGTTCAATTAAAATCGTTCGAATTTAATTAAGATTGAGATCTTAATTAAATAATTAACACTGTTGTTTTGGAATTTCTAAGTTTAATTTTTTAAAACAATTTGAAATGCAAAAGGATAATTACAATAAGGTTTTATACTGTTAGATAAACTATGCAAAAATAGGTGGCCAAATGTAGGTATTCTATAATACACCTTTTTCAAACCCATTCGGGGAACACAGAGTGCGCGAAAAAATTTCCATAGCAGGTCTACTTTTCTTCCTTGTCGATATCACTCTTGACAGAGTGGTCGTGGTCATCACGTGGCATCGTGGTTGGTGGCAAGCTTCACAACGCGCCGCCACTCCTCTCTGATGGCCGCCTTTCTCGTGCATTCGTGCAGTGATGATGAGCCACTTACTGCCGCTTTAATCTGGTCAGTCCACCTCATAGGCGACCTTCCTCGTGGCCTGGTACCCTCAACCTTTCCCTGAACTACAAGTCGCTCAATAGCCACTTCCCCTCTGCGGCATACGTGACCAAAAAAGGTGAGAATACGAGACTGTACTAAAGACGATAAACGCTGCTTGATGCCGAGTTCCCGAAGTATAGACTCGTTGGTACGGAATTCAGTCCACGATACTCCGAGCATTTTTCTCCAGCACCACATCTCTAGGGCGTCTATCTTCTTCTTCTCTATTTCCCGTAAGGTCCACGTTTCTGCGGCGTACAAGAATATGGGGATTACAAGTGCCCAAATTAGCCGGATTTTGGTGGCTCTATATATGTTGCGATTCCTCCATATTTTCCTCAACTTGTCCATCGCAGACCTGGAAATTGCCATACGCCTCTTCACTTCATCAGGTCATTTCATCATTCATTCAGCAGGTCTACTATGCCGTAGCAAATACCGCTACGCCGTAGCAAATACCGCTACGCCGTAGCAAATACTGCTACGCCGTAACTTTGTATGAGTGTTAGAAATATTTGAGATACTTAGCTTGGTCTACTATGATTTAAATGGACGAGTATTATACACTGAAACCTGCCTCATGAATTACTCTGTCTATTGAGAAAAAATGCATGTAAATCATTTCAGTAGAGCTTATCTTGAATTTATCGCGTTTGTACAGGCAGACAGACGCAGTAGGGGGGTCTTTGTTTATTAATAATATGTGTTTGTAGGGTTCCGTACCTCAAAAGCAAAAACGTAACTCTTATAGGATCACTTTGTTGCCCGTCCGTCTGTCTGTCTGTCTCGGCTCTTTATCTCGGGAATGCGTGAAGGTATTCAGTTTAAATTAAAACCATATATTCAAGTTTGCGGTCCTTAAATCTGTGAAAAAATCAAATTTCTAAGTTAACGAAAAAAAATAAGCATATTTCAACCCGTTGACCCAGAATCCTGAAATTTTGCATAAAGCAAGGTCTTATAGCACAGGTATAGGAATAAATCTGAAAACTGTGTTGTTACGTCACAACAAAAAAAAAATGTTATTCGGAATAATTTTCGAGACTTCATTCGGGAATTGAACTGTTTACATAGGTATGTTTGTACGGAACCCTCAGGGCGCGAGTCGGACTCGCACTTGCACAGTTTTTTTTACTTGTTGTTTAGCGCTTGATCACTATCTCAACTGTTGTACTGGACTTATTTGGCGTAGCCTTGAGACACACATTGTGTTAGTATTTTTTTTAATCTCAAGTTTCAAAGTGTTGTTTCTACAGTGTATCCTTGTGTGCCAAATAATTATTTTTGAATCTTTTCTTTCTTTTTTTTCTTTTCTGATGGAAAGCGACGATGTGGTCGTCGATGTAAGGATATGCCACTAGTTCTAAACTCTCTAAAGAGATAATTTTTGTTATGAGGTGAACAATCATCAAATGACTTCTCCTACACTAGGTGGAGCGAGAGGGAGTGTAAAACTTTTAGTCTAAAAGCCCATCGGTATTCCTTCGTTCCTTAACTCAGAGCCTAGGCACTATCACCCTCCTTAAACAACTAAGCGGTTAAATAGAGAATTAAGGGGTTTCTTAAGCCGGGTACAGACTGCTGTAACGCAACATGAAATGTAACATTCAATGAAAGAATTTGCCGTCCACATTGTCGCAATGTATCATGCAATGTAACATAATTCCCATAGAGTAGACAACTTGCACGCGCGAACCGTGCACACTTAGTGCACGAACAGAGCAATTCAAATATGTAAGTAGGTACATGCTCAGTAAGTGCGCACGTTGCGTCCACACTTATAAATATAATAAAATACACTTATTTCAGACTAAAATAATGTCCATATAATGTTAGTAACAAGAATATTAAAAACTATGTTATTATTGTAGCATTCATGGTTACATTCACATTAAATTCAATAAAATAATAATAATGTCAATAACAGCAATGTCACAAATTAAAATAAAACAAAACAGAAATAAGAAAAAGCGTCATCTTACACTCGGTTGAACAAGGCTCCCTAGCACTGCAGACTGGCCTTTCCGAGATCATCATCATTAGGATTCCGTTGGGGCTCCCCCAAATCCTATGCACCAAAGATTATGAAGTGCTCCTTTAAAACCGGATACTGTAACGTAACCGTTGGCTTGCGGATACGGTTAGTAATGGGTGGCTCGCCCTCCGATCGTCCGGTAACCGCTCGGACCGGGCCCAAGTCGTCGACTGCGCGCGCCTCAAGGAGCTGTCAGGAACTGTAGGGGCCCAGCAGGGTCGAAGCCTACTGAGGCCATGGGTGATGCGAAAGAGATCCCCGGGGCCCTGGAAAAATGGCAAAGAAGGAACAGGAGTGGGTTTTTAGTCAGTAAAAGTCTGACACTATCTTCCGCTCCGCCCAAGGGTGGGGGATGTCATTGGATGATTTTTCCACCTGAAAAAAAAGGCATGCAAGCTAGCGCGCACGAACCGAACATCTACCTACTCACATAGTTGAAATATATGATAAGCAGACTATGGGGATTCTGTTACATTGCGTGTTACATAATAGCAGTCTGTACCCGGCTTTATGTTACCTTGCATGTTACGGTACATCAGTCTGTACCCGGCTTTACGTCATCCCTTATCTCTGTATCTTATCTTATATAAGCGTTGTCAGCCCCTCATGAACTTGTGACATGCTTTGATAATGACTGTTTAAGATGACGGTCTTATTGTTGCTTAGGATACACGTGTCGAGGTATTTAAGGGTTAAGTGTAATGAACCCTTTAGTGAAGTGACCTTTGGAGGGTTAGGAAAACTTTCGTGAATTTAAAGTTATGGGGAAGTTTAATTGGACTGTTTTTTCTTCTTTAGAATTTTGGTAAGTATGTTTTATGAATCGGCAGTGTAAGAACTATCTATCTACTAATATTATAAAGAGGTAAAGTTTGTTTTTTTTTGTTTGTAGGAGGTAATATATGATAAAAAACCTAAATAATATAATTGTTACCAAAACTAACTACACAATAATAAGAAATATACATCCAGGCGTCAAAGCACTCTTGAACATCGCTGTCACCCAGCATTGTGCCCAGAAGACTGGCTGCTGATTCTGTAATTACCAATAAGCTTACAGTATTTGCGCCGTTTGAGGGTCTCAGCAGCTGCAGCGGCAGCGCCGACACAGCCCACCGAACTAGGCACATGGGATGTGATACAGGTTGCGTCCCACACCATAGGCCTACCCACTTTCCACGGCACCAACGTCATGCCATCAGAGGCCCAAGTTTCCTATCCTTTTTTTATACATTCGTCATTCCAACACGATCCCATTGTCCTTTTGCTAAAAGTTCGTAATCTGATAATTCATAATGATCGATCATTGATCGGTCAATGGTCTTGTGGTAGAATGATAATATCGAACTGTCTCGTAACAAATTAAATGCACAATGACGTTCTAATTTTAGGTCACTGATCAAAGGAACTGTAAAAATTTTAGCTGATTTCCGCATACGTCAAACATTCTTTTATCATTATGTACGAGATTACGATTCTATGCCATTTCTCTCATTGGAATGTCAGTGGTTGACCATTTTAAAGTCTTAATGACTCCATTATATTAGTAGATTACCAAACTCGTCAAAATCAACAATTATGAAATCAATGATAGACCATTCTGACACTATTGTAATAGCAAACTTGAGGCCCAGGGACCCAAGTCTGTTATTTTTATAAAATCATCATTCCAACACGATCCCATTGTCATTTTGCTAAAAGTTCGTAATCTGATAATTTATAATGGTTGATCATTGATTGGTCAATATAGAGCTGTCTTGTAACAAATTAAAAGCAATGACTGCATAATGACGTTCTAATCGTAGGTCACTAATTAAAGGAACTGTCAAAATTTTAGCAAATTTCCACATACGTCAAACATTAATTTGTCATTATGTACGAGATTACGATTCTATGCCATTTCTTTCAATGGAATGTCCAAACCATTGAAATTGTGTCCAAACCAAAAAATTGTGTCCAAACATTTAAAAGTCATAATGACGCCATTAGTAGATTACCAAACTTTTCAAAATCAACAATTATGAAATCAATGATAGATCATTCTAACACTATTGTAATAGCAGGCCCTGGTCTCTTTATCGTCATTGGATCAGTATTTGTATTTACACAGTATATATAAACTTTCACAAAACGAAAAAAAAAACTATTTTATCTCAACTAAATAATAAATGTAGTTATAAAAATCTAGTCATAAAACATTGATATTACTTTTCCCACGAAATCAGCATAAAAATTAAAAGCTGAAGCCACTTTCCAGTCATTTCAAATGTAATAAAAAAAATGTTATAACGCGTCCAACCACTCGCGTCGTTCACAATAATAAAAATTATAAAATGTCTGTTCTCATATTTAATACGACGCCCACCGTTTCACAGATTTATGAATTTTAATTTTCTTTCATCCACTGCGTAGTATTATCTTTCAAGGCGTACATTATTCTCTAAGAAGTACCACTGATTACGTGGCGTAGATACGACGGTTTGATTTATAACGATATAAAGTTAAATTAGAGTCATGGCTCTCTGGAAACAGCTGCTTTTACTGTGAACAAGAATTTATTCGTTGTGGAAAAATTACTTATTGTGATGTTATGACTTAATTGGTTTTGTGATTGATATTTGAGAGCAGTGGTGGCCCAGTGGTAACGGCCCCGACTTACGATTAAGGTCACGGGTTCA